>CM075473.1:13485000-15885000 GCA_037950665.1 Hypophthalmichthys nobilis | reverse complement strand
TGTTGTCGATATATTTGGCTCAAGTTTATTACACCTAAAAGTAACTAATGCTTTCCATTACACTTCAAAGCCAAGCTTTTCAGAGACATCTTACCATATCTGCTCTCACTCACTTTCTCTTCCCCAGAGGCTTTGGTGGAGTGTGTCTTTGGTCTGATCTAAGATCAGTCGTGCATGCTCTTCCTGTAACAGCATTAGATGAGGCCGGAAGGTCTCAAAACAGCAATAAAATCAAATCCATCTGTTGGGTCAAAGTGGATTTTATGGGGTGGTCTGCCATGTCGAGCCTGAGAATACCTGAATCTGAGTGTCAGCCATTGTTTAAAGCTTATAAATCTCAGCAATGTCCCACATGTGATTCAGGCCAAAACGGATCTCTATTTTTACTGCTGATATCTTATGTGAGTGGCATCTCCTATCATACAGACCGATATGTGTGTGCATGTGTGTGACAGAGTCAATGTACTGTTGACATGTTTGTTTGCTCTGCATTAGACCCTTTCACAGCAGGAGCGCTGCTAGACAGACACAACTGGGCTAAAGGCTAACAGGGGGGACTGCGCTGGGTTAACAGCTGTGTCTGGGGCAAGAGAGAGAGACAGAAAGAGAGACTGATGCCAACTTTGGATTTACACACAAAACTGTCAAATATTATCCTTAAATTTATAGTTATTACAATCACAAGCTGTAATCACTGCCTAACATGTTCATTGTATCTGCTTAACTGAATAAGCAGTTTGATCATTGAACCGGCTCTACCGGTCACTTCCTGAGAACCGGCTCAAAAGAACGATTCTTTTAAGAATTGGAAATCACTAATACTCGAGATATGTGCTCCACTGCTCTGTGTTTCCAATGCCATCTCCAACCTGATAAAGAACAAGAGACTCAGTTATTCAAGTATCCATCACCTGCAAGCTCTAAATAGTCTACATTACTTACCTGTCTGTCTCCATTTTACAAAATAAAACATTCAGTAACTGATTCACTAACATCTGCCTTCTGAGTCTGGTATCCCCATATATATAATGTACATTACATTTAAATTGTACTTAATAAATGAATGTGGAAGGGATGATGTATAATTTAGTTGAACTTAGCTTAGGTTGAATTTTTGTTTAATGCATATTTCCAGTTTTCAAAAAAATGAAGCAAACACTGGTAGACCCTCTGTTTAAGACCTCTGATTTAAAGGGATAGTTCACCCAAAAATGAAAATTTGATGTTTATCTGCTTACTCCCAGGGCATCCAAGATGTAGGTGACTTTGTTTCTTCAGTAGAACACAAATGATGATTTTTAACTCCAACCGTTGCAGTCTGTCAGTCGTATAATGCATGGCAATGGTAACAAAATCTATGAGAGTAAAAAAAACATGCACAGACAAATCCAAATTAAACCCTGCAGCTCGTGACGACACATTGATGTCCTAAGACACGAAACGATCGGTTTGTGCGAGAAACCGAACAGTATTTATACCATTTTTTACCTCTAATACACCACTATGTCCAACTGCCTTTTTTTACTCTCATAGATTTTGTTAATGCATTGCCATGCATTATACGACTGCAATGGTTGGAGTTAAAAATCATCATTTGTGTTCTACTGAAGAAACAAAGTCACCTACATCTTGGATGCCCTGGGGGTAAGCAGATAAACATCAAATCTTCATTTTTGGGTGAACTATCCTTTTAAACATAAGAGCAAATAGAGAGTGAAATTGTTGTAGTAGACAGTTTTATCCCTGGAGACAGTTAAGGATGGTGGTGTTGGTGGTGTGTCAACTCATCTGTCAGCACTCATCAGAGTCAATGGCTCCTTCCACAACACACAAACTTCAACACCTCTGTGTCTAACACAGTTCCAAACATGAACTATACACAAGATAATTAACCACACAGACTCTCTAAGCCAACATTCTGCCCTTGTGTATTTCACAGGTCTGACAGGGATCATCAGAGCAAAGCTGTGTTTGTGATCTCAGTTTCAAACTGTTTAATTGCAGTAATTTGATGATTTACATATACTTGTTATGTCCATAGGGACGTATGTTTATTTTTGTCGCTTGGGTAAGATGTGGTGCTTGTCTCTTCTGTGTATTTTCCTTTTGGTTATGTTCAGACTGTCAGTCCAAATTCAATTTTGTGCATATCTGATTGAAATTGATGATTTAGCAAGTACGAACAGCAAAAAAATTAAAATAAAAAAATCACATGAAATGCCATTTTTACAAATCCGTTTCGAGCTACATTCATATGTGGTTTGAAATCCTATTCAAATCGCGTTTCAGTCTGACTGCTCTCATCGGATTTCGCATGGTTTATGTGACTTTCTCATGCCACGTAAACCATAAATGTCAGACGCTGTAATAGGAAACATGCTGAAAGTCGTTGCAGAAACAAGGTTGTGTTGTTGCAAAGTGCCGGACGAGCAGAAAATGACAATATAATGTAGACATGTTTTGAAACTGGCGCAGACGACAGCTCGGAATAAGCCACGCATACCAGCCTCCTACGTTTCTGCTGCTGCCTCATAAGACACAGTAGTCCAGCGCGGCAGCTACACATTTTTATGTTGTAAATAAGACAACATCTGTATTGTAAGCCCCTTCATATTGCGGTTGTTGTTGTTTTTGGCGTATACCTACCAAAGCAATGCCATTGCCATACAAACCGATGCAGATATTCCGGAAAACAAATGGACACACAAATCGGATCTGAACAGTTGTGATACACAATGTGGACAGTCAATAATTTTAGATCAGATTCCAATCGGATACACAAATTTGCGTAGCAAAACATCAAAAGTAGCCATATTGTTTCCATGTTGCTCCTCCCACTATCCGCTTATCCATTTATCAGCAAGTTTGTCCTAACACACCAAAATGTATTTCCATATTTCTGGCTGTTGAACACTCAGTTTTCACATATAAATGTGAACACAATGTGAACACAATATAAATGTGACAAAAGATTTGACATGTGTATTCTCCTGTGCATCAAAAGACATTGCTAATTCAGACAGCAGGTCTGACGCACCTGTTTTTACTGCCTTGAACCTGATCACTTGATTGCTGAGTGTCAGGTTTCGAAAAAGAAGAAATCTAAGAAGATTGCTCTAGTAAAAACTTTGAAATCCAGGCAGCTGTTCATTCTTTCTGTCGCTGTTTCCTTGCCTGACACTGATCATCACCCTGTTGTGATCTTGCAAGATTGGACCTTGTGAATGGGATAGTTATATGTGTCTGTCTTGCTCCTAGTTAGCATTTGAAAGGGTAGGTCCTATATGGGAAATGATCTAGTAGGTGGCCCCGTTTTCCCCAGACCTACTGTGGTAAGTGAAGGCAATTACGGTGACGCTATCTTTTCCAACAAGTTCCCGTCCGCATTTTCTGTGTGCAACTTGCCAACTTGCTCTGGCAAGCCCCCTCTGAACCTCCCAGATGTGAGCAGACAACTAAGCCTGAAATGTGTGAAGAAACTAATGGAATAAAAATCTGCTCAAACTTTACATTGGTAAAGCTCGGTTAAGTGATTTGCAGACCCTTTGATCGTCATCTCAAACAGCTCCCTAGCTTCCTAGGTCGTGTATCAGTTGAGAATGTCTATTTCATAAATATGTTTATTTGCACTACCGTTCACTTACACTACTGTCATTGTGACTTATTTACACTACCGTTTCTGACTACCATCTCTCATATGTCATATATATGCCATATGCCATTTTATATTTGCATTTTTATCTTCTTTAACTTTATTAATATCATAAATATGTTTATTTGCACTTCCGTTAAGCACAAGAGCAATTTACTGTCAGGGAGTGAATGCACGTCTTAACCTGCTCACAGCAGACTGCCGTGGATGTATTGGCAGTAGCAAGTTCCATACTTGCTCTGAGCAGCAGCAGCAATAACCAACAGCAGCAGCAGCGTAGCAGGTCTATTCCGTTAAGACCAAACATATCAACATTGTCATATCCATTACTATGCCTTAGAGAGTTGTCATTACATAAATGAAGTGCTTCTTTTGGCCAGGCTGCAAATCCTTTATGGCAGAATTTGGCAGAACTCGTGAGAGACGCTCTTGTTGTCGTATTCCCACTGCTATGGCTTATTTAAATTGTGGAAGTGTTGTTTCTCCTATATTCACATATCCTAAGCCCCCTTAACTTTACTCGCCCAGCGCTCAGAAAACGGTGTTGCTTTTTATAGCCAGTGAGAGAAAGTTGGAGGTGTTTTCTTCTGTATGGAAACTGCCATCTTCTGGTCCTAGCACTTGTTGAGCTTTACGTGTGTTAGTGTTAAGGAGACATGGTAAAAGGGTATGCTGTTTTCTTCTAGAATTGTGTGTAAGGTTAATACGCTACCCCTAGAGTTGTATAAGGCAGTAGTGTTGGCCTGTTTGGCCAGGGTTTTCTTTTGTTATATTGCCTGAGATGTTAGTCTATCTTCTTTACTTTTCTTGTGGGATTATTTGCAGGGAGGTGGATGCCATTTTTGTTTGGGAACTCTTATTTTTCTCCTGTTTTAAGATAGAGAGGGAGTAAGGGAAGTCTGTTTGTCTTTATTTTCTCTTTTTATTTTGAGAAAGCAAGTTGTCTTTTAAATCCTCTCTATAAAGGACATCTTTGGTTTGTTATTTTGGCCATTTTCCCTCCTGATGCCTTATCCCACTTTTTTATTTAATACAACTTTATCATATTCAGTTGAATCTTTAAATCGGTGTTGCGCTTTGTGCTGTCCTGGGACTTGGAGATGGGAGTCTTCTCTCTCTCTGTGTGTCCTTTTTGTCTATTTTTCATTTTTGAGAAACATCTAATACAAAGTTATTACATGAACTATGATTAACTCCATTAAGTCTCCTGAACTATGAAAAAGCAGTCTATAAAAACAGTGTTATACTTCTAAATCAGCCCAATCAATGAATATAAAGGTAGATGTGGTAGATGCCCAGATGTGATGGAATTGTGTGTCTGGTTTCAGACCTTGACAGTGAAAGCAGATACATTTAATTGGTGCAGTGCAAACAACTGTCAGAAAAGTTATAACAGAAAATCCACAGTCTTCACTTGTAAATCACAATCAAGAAATGAAATGCCATATATGCTTCAAAAGTTTTCTTCAAAAGATTTAAAGGAAATTATTACTTTTTTTTAGCAAAGATGCATTATATTGACTAAAAGTGACAATAAAGACATTTATAATGGTAAACATTATTTCTATTCATCAAAAAATCTGGAAAAAAAAAAAGTTACAGTTTCCACAATTCATCACAAAAATATTAAGCATCAACTTTGATGTAGCTGTTTTCAACACTGATAATAAGAAATATTTCTGGAGTAATGGCTGCTGAACATTCAGCTTCACCATCACAGAAATCAATTGCATTATAAAATATATTAAAACAGAAAATAGTTATTGTAAATTGTAATAATATTTCATACTGTACATATGTACAGTATGTCCAGGTAAACATCTACCCCTTTCTATTGGTGGAAATCAGATAATTCGTTATGTAAATACAATTGAAAGCATAAATCTGTATTTTAGGTCTCACATCTGAGCTCTTCTAGCTGTAGATTGGCTAAAACTAAAATGGTTTTTATTTAAAAAAAAAAAAAAAAAATCCTGTGACACTTTATTTTTTGCTTTAAAAAGGCTGCATTTATAATGCACTTCATATAGTGGATTGTTCAGTAGTAATGAGCAGGCTGTTCTGTCAGTAAGTCATGGTTCCACATTTACATAAATAGAAACATAATGTCTAATAGCAGATGGTGTCCAATCAAAGCTTAAAAAGAGCTCCATATAGCTTTTTAATGGCATTGCTTAGTAGAAAATCTGTAAGCTCTAATTGTCCTGATAATAAATTGTACTTTAACCTTACTTCACTCAAGTAGCATCAAACCTTAAGCTAATACTGAAAGCAGAAAAGTCTCTTGAGCTTGTAAAAGTTAACTTTTAGTTCAAGAGGTTACAGTGAACTGTTCACACTGAAAGTTTTCTAGATTCCAATATCCTGCTGTCTGGTTTCATGACCAACAATATCTCAAAACATATCAAAAAGTCATTAAGGGAAGAGTTTCTGTGCTCGCTCAACAAGACTAATTTTTTTTAGGATTCTAGACATTCTTTTAATACCTTGTTATTTTCAGAGAGGAGCTTCAGGACAGATTGTTAGCGACTGTTTAGCAATTTACCTTCGTTAGTGTTAGCAACTCCAGCCCAGAATAATCCAGTGTTGACATGAACAATTTAACAAACCTCAGCACATCCCATTCTGCCATCTGTCTTACCCTCCTCCTCTCACACACAAAGAGAGTGGAAGAAATAAACTGAAATTGTGTTATGTAAATAAGAATATTACAAAATCTCTTAAAGTGTGTGTCGTTTGCACATGTGATTTATTTTCCATACTACAGCCGCTTTTGGTTTGCTCACTGGAGATATTATGGCACTATTTTCTGCTTACAAACAATATGATTTGTAAGTGCTATAGAAATAAAACTTTACTTATGTGTGCTGTGTTCATGCCTGAATATAGTAAGTGTGTGCGAGTGTGGTCTTGGTAAACCCTACGTTATGATATCTGAATTCCTTGTCCTTGTGGGGATATATTTAGTCCCCATGAGGAAAACAGCTTATAATTCGTACTAAGTTTTATTTTTGTTTTTTTGTTTGTTTTTTTGAAAATGTAAAAATGCAGAAAGTTTTCTGTGATGGGTAGGTTTAGGGTTAGGAGACAGAATGTACAGTTACAATATAAAAATCATTCATGTCTATAAAATGTCCCCATAAAACATGGAAACCCAACATGTTTGTGTTTGACTATGTGTGATAGGCTGAGTGCAACAGAAATCATGTCATTCCAAATCTGTATGACTTCTTTCCTTATGTGGAACATAAAAGAAAATATTTTGAAAACTGTCTCAGTGTTTTGTTTTTTTCTCGATACAGTGAAAGTTGATGGGGTCCAATATTGTCTTTGGACTCCACTGACTTTCATTGTACGGACAAAAACAGTGTAAACGTTCTTAAAAATATGTTCTTCTGTGTTCCACTGAAGTAAGAAGATAATTCAGGTTTGGAACAACATAAGGGTGAGTAAATAATATACAACTGTTTAAAAGTCAGGGTCAGTAAGACTACCAGTCAAAAGTTTGGAATAATTACTTTTTTTATGTTTCTGAAGAATATTGTTTTTTTGTTTGTTTTTTTTTTTTTTTACAATATTTGCTTTTACTGTATTTTGAGCAAATAAATGCAACTTTAGTGAGCATAAAATAAAATAATATAAAATAAAATAATCAAAATACAGTAAAGTAAATATTGTGAAATATTATTAAAGACCCCCTGAAATCAAAAGTTAGGTTTTTTAGCTTTTAGTATGAATATGTTAGCCTTAAAGTCCCCCTGTAGTCAATCATTTTATCCCTTAAAACTCATCTTTGATCACCAAAATGACACATCTGAACATTTTTTTCCTGTGAAAAAAAAAATCTTCATGCCTTAAAATAGCTTGAATGTAACTCTACAGCCTTGCCTCATTTATTATATGCGGATATATGAATATGTTAATTAGCCCCGCCTCCACTCACTCACACAAGTTTAAGAGATCCCCTTGGTGAACTTACTGAGGTAAATACTGCACAATGGTATCACTCTTTACAACGTAAACGGACACATAACGGTAATTAATATATGATTAGCCTTTTGCTTGACTATGTTATCAAACAGCTAATAATGTGTTGCTAATGTTACACGAACCATGTTCCTGTTTGACATGTCAGAGTCAGACAGCTGCCTTCTAACAATCAGTATCCTTACAAATGCCTTAATGTCACTGGAGAAAGGCATATAGTTCATCATAACATCGTTATATATATCATACACCCGCTATATTGCCAAATCTACCCGATTTTTTATATCAACATAAAAATATACCGGGATATATTCTCTAGTCTAGAGACTCTCCTGCTTCAGAGCGCTCATGGTTAATGATATGCTAAAGCCCGCTGGCACGTTGACGTGATTGGTTACAAGGTAGTTTGTGATGTCACAAACACCAGCGATTTCAAACCACATGTTTGAGACTGTCTTTTTTTCTCTGCAGTTTTAAATAGAAAATACTCAGCAATGAATAGCTATATAGTAATATCATCAATCTCAGGGATGGAGAAGAACACAACAACCATCATGCAGAATATATACACATCTGATGTTTAACGATCAGTTCTATTTATTTACTAAACTACTTTATTGCTAAAGTACATTTCCATTAAGATGTTACTTAATGTTCTTATTAAGCAGTTTTCCTCTGAGGACTGTAGGATGGTCGGGCTATTTCAGGCTCAACTCTACTTGTGCAGACATTTGGTACCCACAATGTAGGCAAAACCACACACACACACACACACACACACTAAAAGCAGTTCTCTCCAAACAGATCTGTGTGTGGCAGGTGCAAATGGGTGTTTTATAAAGGAATGATGTGATGCTCAGACGGATCTACTTCACAAGTTGCTTGTCAAAATAAACAGCATGTCTCTCTCTCTCTCTCTCTCTCTCACACACACACACACACACAGTCCGATACTGAATCTGTTTCATTAATGTCACAGATAGCATCAAGTCTGAGATTAAAAGCCTATGTGTGTGTGCATTTAAGAAAAGAACGAGAGGTTGTATGTGTGTTTCTGTCTGACAACTGATCATTAATGCATTAAATCAGTTACAGGTAGCAGTTTTAAACTTATGAGTTCACTGACTTTCACTTGTCTCTCATTAGCAACATTCACCAGCTCCTGCCGACAGTCACCATGTGCATGTCAAGATAAACCACACCATTATAAAACAGCCATATAAAGCCCAGTAATGCTTGCACACAGCACAGACCCCAATCCACAAGAACATTTGCAGAGCAGCATAAGTCAAAAAGAAAAGGAAGGATATTTATGAATTTCTGTATCGTGATGGTTTTAGCACATTTATTCATGCTGATATCTTATCTCATATTGTCCCATTCGCACATTTATATGTTATGATGCAACAAGGTGTGACAATTTAAAAGATCTGAAAAGGTCTGAAAGTCTATCGTTGTGTATGTATGATGACTCCTTTTTGCTCTAACAAACAGAAAAAGGATCTTTCTCTCCATTTATATGACTCACGTTGTTTGATATTCAACAAACCGCCTCCAAGAACTGACATAATGGCATTCTTACACACACATTCAGAGAGAGACAGACAGAGCGAGAGGGGGAGACTGGCACTGCTAAAATACCAGCATTAGCATATGAAAGCTGCATCTGCGTGTCTGTTTGTGTCTGCGTTGTGTACGGCAGTTTGCTGTACGAGACACAGCGGAGTGTGTAGTGATATTCTACTCTAGGCTGAACATGGCTGCGCATGAGTCACACTGAGCTAAAGGTGATGTCCTCTGGGACTCCACAAAAGCCGGTTCGCTCGCTCACACAAGCATATTAACCATGCCAACATCTGCCTGGCAAAATGGCATTTGTGGAGGATAGACATTCATCAGCAAACCAGGCTTATGTCCAATTATTCTGGCATCAGGATCATGTCAATCCATGCCTTCCTGAGTCAGTAGCTGGAGCTGTCCACTGTACTGTGGTGCTGAAACTCTCCAGGAGGAGCCTGCAGTGTTGGCATGGTCAGGGAATGGTTACTAAGAGGGCAAAACCTTTTTTCCCTCTTCAATATTTTAGGTTAATGTTATAAAATTGTATAAAGTGAATTTTAGGTGCCCTAACTGGTCATAATTTTTTTTTTAAATATTTTAGTTCTCAGATCTGCTGATGTGACAAATATATTTTTGAAAGTACAAATATGACCTGCTCCAATATTTTGAGTCACTTTGACCCAGAAACACACACTGAGTTTTGTTCACCAATAAAATGTAAAGTCTCAGACTTTATGGCATTACTTTATTTCTAATCCAACTTGCTGGCAAGATATGATCCTTTAAATGATGACTGAAAATATGTATCTGGGTCAAAGTGGCTCATTGATGGAGCAGTCACAAATATTCCATTCTCAATTTTAATATATCATAAAATGCATGCAAAGATATTTTTTAAAATTATTACCAAAAATATATACACTTTTTTTATTCTTTTAAATTTTTTAGAAATTATTATTTTATTTATATATTATTTTTAAAAATTATTTTATGGAACATAATTTAATAATAAATGCTAAAAATCAAATACATATTTTAGTGTAATATTTTATTAAAAAGGTAAGTATAGTATAAAAAGGTAATGTTCTGTAAAAATAGTATTCTAGAAATAAATTATTATTTGTTTATACTTTACTGCTCAAATCTGGGGTTAGTAAGGATTTTACTTTAAAAAATTAATACTTTTATTTAGCAAGGATGCATTAAATTGATCATAAGTGACAGTAAAAACATTTGCTGTACTTTTGAACTTTCTATTTATCAAAGAATCCCGAGACACTTTTGAAAATATGAAGCAGCACAAATTGTTTTCAACACTAATAATAATAAGAAATATTTCTTCAGCAGCAAATCAGCATATTAGAATGATTTCGGAATAATCATGTGACTCTGAAGACTGGAATAATGATGCTGAAAATTCAGCTTTGATCACAGGAAAAAATTACTTTATAGAATATATTCAAACAGAAAACAGTTATTTTAAATTGTAATAATATTTCACAATATTACTGTTTTTACTGTATTTTTGATCAAATAAATGCAACCTTGGTGAACAGAAGATACTTCTTTTATAACCGTTAAAAAAATCTTACAGACCCCAAACTTTTCAACGGTAGTGTATAAAATTGTATATTATTTGAAAATTGTTTACTAATCTTTTTCCTTATTTATAAAATGTTTAAAAAACATATTATACATCACACACAAACTCACACTCCTCTTCCCTGTTACAGTTACACTCTTGCCCATCATTCCTGCTCCATTACCCATAATCCCTCTCTCTCAGTCAACTATTTCAACACTGTCAAACACAGACCTCTTTATATTCATCCAGTCTCTCTCTCTCTCTCTTTCTCTCACACACACACACTCACACACACACTAGTTCTACTCTGAATGTGTGAGTAGGTGGTGCTGTGACAGAGATGAGCTGTGGGTCATTACTGTGGTGGTCTGCAGAGAATCAGAGGAAAAGATAATCAGGAAACAGACACGTTACGGAAGAAGAAGACAGACAGACGGACATAGTTCAAAATTCAAGACATTTTCGAAATGTTTCTGCCTTTTTAGAAGTATTAATCAGACAGGAAGTAAGAGAGGGAGAGGAAGAGAGAAAAAAAGGAGACAATGAGGCTTTGGAGGTTTCAAAAAGAAGTTCTCTGTACAGAACAAATGCACAGCAGCTTATTAGAGGAGAAGAGCAGTTTCCTCTGCGGCTTTACAATCTGAGTGAGCACCCAATTTACAGAAGGCTTGAAATGTGAAAGGTCATCCTAGTACAGAGAGACATGGCTCAGTTATGTAATAAATTGAAATGATTGATCTGAGTCTGTTAAACAGCCTCATGACCGTTTCTGTTCATTCAAAGACTGTTTTGCTCAACTGCAGGTTTAGCATTCTGCCGTTGGAACGACAAAATTTCCCAGTCATGATCCCTGCATCTCACAGGCATTCCACTCCAAAATGATTTTCATTTAGACACTAAGCTCCTATTATCGCTCCTTTCATCCATCCATCCTTTTTGTCTCATTCTTCCATCGCCGCATCCTTCCTTCTTTTCCTTATCCTCTCATTCTGCACGTTTACCTAATCCTTCTCTTGTTCTCCGGCAAGTGGCATGCAGAGGCTGTTCTTGCGTTCCGATTTCTCCATAATCCAAAGCATTTCAGGAAAAACAACTAAAATCTGGGATTAAGTTTCGTTGGCCTTGTGGTGGAAGACAAATCTCTCTCTCTCTCTCTCTCGTTCGCTGTTTATCGCACTGCTTTCTTCACAAAAGCAGCTTTTGTACTTATCAGGATAAAATCAGGCGAAGGCATTTGAAAGTCTGGGGGGTGATACAAAAAAAGTCTTCCTATGGGACTCACACAGGCAGCTTTTAGTAAAAGAAGATGCTAGTGGATTTATTTTCTTTTAAGAATTGGAAACAAAGAGCACATCCATCCAAAGAAGGATTAACGGTTTTATCAAAGACAAACAGACTAATTTATTGAATAAATTGGTTGAAATGTGGCGAAGGGGGAGGGGCTATCCGATGCTAAATGACAAAATAACCTTATAAAATTCACACACTACACGGATGAGTACATGTAGTGTATAAGATAGTGTATAGGGCCTCATTTGGAATGCAACTAATGACTTGAATACTCTACTGTGATGAGCAATGATGCAAAGGTCTCATGAAAAGAATGAAACTCTTGACAAGAAAAGCTTAATTGTGGCATATTTTTTATAATGTCTTTCTATATTATTATTATTATAACTAATTTTATTGTCATGATTCCCCTGTGTCTTTGTTCATGAACTTTTATTTTGATATTCTTTTGTCTTGTGTTGCCTGTATTCAGTTCCTGTGTGTTTAGTTCTTGTTTCCTTGGTTGCCATAGTTATTCATTGTTTCCTTGAATAGTGTCTCACCTGTTTCTCATCATCCTGTGTATTTATACCCTCAGTTATCTTTTGTTCTTGTGTTAATATTTCGTACTGGTGTTTCTCTGTATGGTTTCTTCCTATAGTGGTTATTAAATGTGAGTTTATCATCCTTCTGTGTCATGGATCTTTGTGGATTATCAAGTCAAGCCAGCATGTGAATTATTATATATTATACTATATATTATTATAATTAATTATCATAATATATAAATAATATTTGGAAAAGCTTTTGTCGACAAAATCAAATTTAATGTCACCATCATGCAGAAATACATAGAAAGAAAAAAAAAATAGGAAATTATATCATAAAGAGGACGTCTATGATGACAAATATATATATATATATATATATTTAAACTTCTTTAAAAATAGTTCTGTACATTCACATGTATTTATTTATATAAGGAAATATGTTATTACTTTTTACTTTATTTACTTTGTTATATATGTTTTTACTTTTTACTATGGTTACACCACATTTTTAGTCATTAAATTTAATTTTTTCTTGAAAATGGTATAGAAAAAAAAACGTGAAACCAACATGAAAAAAGCAAACCTACAAGAACTTTAAACTAGAAACTTTTAAAGAACTCATATAATAATCCAATATAAGCACTTGTAAACCTTAAAAAATAAAATTTCACAGACCTATCTGCTTGTTCCTATTATATCACTGAGGTCATTAAAGACAATGAAAACACATGCACACTTTCACACAAAACATAGTGAGAGCACTTGAGCGTCTGCCACTTCAAATCCTCTACTGTGCTAAAATGTCCAAAAATATTCTATCTCCAGCTGTTGAAAGTCAACTACTGGCTCCTCGTCTATGTGCAGAGCTCTCACAATAAACCCACCTGTGTGGCATTCATCAGTATCAACACAATGCAACAGCGACGCTTTTTTTATCTCAGGAAAAAAGCAGACATCTGTTCCCAGCCCTCTATGTCTGCACTGCTTTTATGGATCTCTAATTTAATGTGTCCCTTCTGTTCTGCAGAATAATATCACACACAGCACTGCTTACAGCTGGATCATCATCACTTAACAATGGGCAATTATCTGAGCTCTAACCAGCTGCACTCTCCAAAGGACAAAGAGAAAATCCAAACTGTCCAAAGTTGAAAAAGCTGCTAAACAACAACATTAGTGAACTTTGGAAAGTATAGTTTTTGCTCACCAATTAACAGTAACCATATGTTGCAATGTTACTCATTTAGGCAACTATACTTGCTATTGATATTAGTCTTTTGGCACCTCAAAGGTCATATTTATAAGCAGCACATAATCACACAATAATATGTATTGATAATATAATAATATGAATATGTTTAATTTATATAGGGCCTTTCCCATGCTCAAGGACGCTTTACAAAAACATTAATTTTTAATCATTAATAAGAAATTATACAAGCCAGGTGAATGTTTCATGTTATACATATGAAATATTAGGTACATTTTTCAAACATCTGCATTTAAAGCTACAGAATTTTTAACTAGAGAGAGAGAGCGAGAGCAAGCACCCATCTGACCTGTATAAACCTACTGCCACCTAGTGGTCTGTGCCATTGTTTCATTTTTTACAGCTCAAATTTATTATTAAATATGAAATTATCTAATATGTTTTATATAATTTTTTAAAACCAAAAAACAAGGGTGATGTAAAGTTTGAGTTTAGATTTATACTTTCATACTCTTATTTTCAGACTGCCAGCAAGATTGTCTGCATATCCAGATTTTTTCAAAATGCATGTGAAATTTGATTTTTTCAAAATCTGATTCAAACCACATTTAGAGATCAGATTTTTACAGATGTGTCTCAGTCTGGATGCTCTGGTTGCTCGGATTTCAAATTAGTTGTGTTCAACTTGAAGTGTCGCTGTTCGACTTGGCGCAAACTGAGCAGTTTATGACATCAAAGTAGGCCTATACCACGAGAGGTACCAAAGCAACCCATGCAGATTATGTCTGGAAATCTCACAAATCTTATTTGATCACTTCACTTGCAATTAATAGTGTGGACAGTCTGCCTGAAAAGATCTGATTCGAGGAAAAATCCGATTTGCCTGCAGTCTGAACAAAGCCTTGGTTGGTTATCATTGTGTCCTGATTTTTCTCTTTAACTGTTTCCTTGGTTTTCATGTTTGCATTAGATTCTATGTTGATTCATTGTTTGATTAATTTACCACACCTGTTTCTTGTTTTCTCCTTTTGATTATCCTTTGTATGGGGGTTATGAAACAAACTTCCACATTCTGCAAAACAGGTAGCGTCGCTTCCAGTTCAGGTCTTTTGTATGCGCTTCATTAAATATAGTTTTTATAGTTCATTTAATATATTTTATTCAAGATATCTTCAAAGGAGCAAGCAAAGATGAGGATAACCGATGTCCATCACATACTGAAGTATGTGATTAAAAAAAAAAAAAAAAAAAGTCACTCCAGATAAAAAAAAAAATGGAACAACCATATAACAATCGTTGGAAATTTCCACTATTCACTCCTTTGATTTCTGCTCCAAGAAACTGGTACCGTCCAATAATTTGCATTTGTAGTGTTGCATTCTGCACTTTTCTTCTAGTGAAGAGTCTTCTAAAGGCACACTTCCTCTTCTTCTATGTGATTGCTAAAATCTCACTAGATTATTGCCCAGATAGCCTTGTTCTTCTGTAAGGTAGTATCACTTATCTTGCGTGACATTATATATTGCTACTGAAACAAATATCAAAAGTATCAAGTTGAGTTGTTTGCTCATAAAACTCTCTCTGTCCCTCTTTCCTATATGTATACCAATATTTGGATTGTTCTAGAAAAAAAGTTCTAGAAAATTCCAGAAAGTTCTCAACAGTTATAGGATGTTTTAGGAAGTGCTACTTATAAGCAGTAACATTTGTTATATGGTTGTTCCAATTTTTTGCCTTTTTCATTGTTTTTAAGCAAAAGTTCATTGATTTATGATACTGAAAATTTTTAACTTGAAAAAGTCAAAGCATTATAACCCTATGCTTACACATCTCACACACACACACACACACACACAGAAAGAAAGGAAATTCGAACAGCTGTTCATCAAACAGTACTAGATGATTTTGTTTCACATTATAATAAGAGACAAAAAAATATTTATTATACAAATGGCATCCATAATTTGCATAAGCTTACAACTCATATTAAACAGAAAATGGTGCAAGAATTTAATCAAAATTTTAACCAAATGAATCGCATATACTGTACAAACAGAAAACATCTTCATATCGAGTCAGCAGCAGCACTATTCTTTTGTAATATTTTCTTTCCTGTACAAATGTTTTGTTCTATTTACTTTCTCCTTTCCCTGAGGATGCTGCCAATCCTTTCCCTGCATTTCACATTCTCTCTGCATTTCATATCTTAATAATATCTGCCTAAAGCTGAACAAAGACATTTCTCAGACAATTTAAATTGATAATTGCGATTGAATTTGCTTAGAGATATACATACTGTATATTGTTGTGGGAGTTTTATATGGGAAATGAATTATAGTGAAAAATAGAAACTGAAGGAAATATTGTTTTGTTTGCAGTTATTGAACTTATCTCTTCCTACCCACTGCCACATACCAATAATGCTTTTAATATACTAGTTTATTCTTGAATTGTTATTGCAGTTTGAGTAATAACCCACAATTGGACTGAAAATATTGACTTTGAACTTTGAGCTCAAATGCAGATTCTTAAAACTGTTACTTTTCTGTGTGACTGAGCAAAAACTGTTCCACAAAAATATCCAGTAACTGGCAAATTACACCTTAATTCTGCATGTAAAATTAGATTACAATTTCAATATGCTCTACTAATAAATATATAATTTTATTAAAATATTGACATCCTAGAGAATGTACATATACATAACATAATTAAATATTAATTAATACATAATTTAACAGATATTTGCTTTATAAATAATCAATGTGTCTCAGCCATATTCAAAAAACCCACACGACTCTGCACTATTTTTATATTTCCCTTGAACATTTCACATTAAACATCACCACTCCGTGTTTATTATCATTGACCCATGCAAATTTATAAGCTGCAGCTGTTAAGACAATACTCTTACCATAAAATAATATGCAAGTAAATCAACTAAATCTCCCAGTTACAATGTAATGACCTGGTGTTGCATCAAACCAACAGAACTATTAAAATTCACTGATAAACACTTGTGTTTGGACATAAACAAGAAGTACAATAAGTAACCATTTAGCTCATGCACCAGCTTGTAATAACGTTTTATGTCCTCTAGATGTCACTACACTCTCGTATTTTAAAGAAAAATGAGAACGTGAGTGACACAGCCTACACATATTCAAGAGAAACACTGTAAAGACGGACAAAAAGTCATCTTAACGTTTGTTCCCCTGACAAACTCTTCTTTAAAGGAGTTGTCTTGTCCAGATTTAAAGTTCAGCCCTGCTCATATGCTTCTATTGAGCTGTGATCTCAGAGAAAGAGTTAAAGATGCACAACAGACAAACATTATCTCTCAGTGATACACATGACTCTACCTTTAGAAACACCTGCTAATGACGTTGTGTAATCTGAGAAACAGAAGAGCATATCTTTAGGCCTGACTCATCATCAGGATATAGGCTACGTAAACAGGTGACGCTTTAGTTTAGACCTGTGGTCATAGCAACATAAGTCACATAGCAAGAAAACAGGCAGCAAAGATCCTTAAAACATAAGCAAAACCAAAAGCTAACTTTCCATCTTAAACAACATAATAACTTACTAAGTCAGTAAGGACTCTTTATTTGCTTTAGTGTACATGAACTGAAACAAATTAATTATAAAAATACTGAGACCAAATTCAATTTCCTGTTTCTTATTACACACCAGGTTGTCATTTTAGGGCTATATAGATAAAGTCATCAAATCATAGGTTAATAGGCCTATTGTCATCACTATGGAAACAGCGAAGCGCTGTTAGATTGTTGACAGAACAGCATAACCTAATTAATTTCACCACATATGATTAAACATTCTGTTATAGGCAAACTAAATATAGACATCCATCATTTCATTTTACTCTTTTATGATTCTTATAATCCAAAAATATAGCATTAACTTGATTGTTAAATGAAGCGCATAAACAGATGAATAGTGAACCTGAGATCTTGTGATTGCAGACACTTTTTCAAGGTCTTCTGATCTATATAGAAGTTACAGGCAAAAACATTTTCTTACATTTTTATGAAATTTTGTAACTATTAATAAATGTGTAACTTTCAATAATCTGTTATACATGTGAAATAGCATTAGTTAGCATGCTGTTCTTAATAAAAGTAGCATACAGTGCTTGAAAATCTAGTTTTATAAAAGTGCACAGTGTTTCGGGGAGAAAAGTGTTTATATTCACAGTTTCTAGATAGGCCTAATATTCTTCACATAATCTCAGATTTGCAACTGGGTGAAAATAGGCCTGTGTTGATATGGCTGATTAATATCCATTTCAAATATAAGAATTATTTTTTTAAAAAGTGAACCATCATGGTTTTCTTACAAAGCACAAGCCAAAATTCACACAAATTATCTGTAATTAAGGCCCGAGCACCGATGGTGCTCACATGAATCACATTTTTGAGGGCCTAAACATGCTCGAAAACTCATGAAACTTTGCACGTGTCAGAAGTGGTGAAAATTTACGTCTGATATGGGTTTCAGAATTAGGTGTGGCAAAATGGCTCGATAACGCCACCTACAAAATTTAAATTAAGCCCTTCGTGCTACGTTTCACTTACAGGTATGAAATTCGGTAGACACATGTAACAGCCCAATACCTACAAAAAAGCCCCTGGGTGCAAAATCTGTAAACCCAACAGGAAGTGAGATATTTTGAGTTTTCTCTGCAAAATGTTTGCAGTTTTTGCCATTTCCAGACGTTGTACTTTAACGAACTCCTCCTAGAGTTTTAATCAGATCAACATCATATCATATTTTTAAATTGCGAAGATCTAGAGTTTTCGTTGAAGTGCGTGTCATTGGCAGCCTGACAAAGTTTGATGTTTCGCCATGAAAGAGGAAGCTGTTGTAACTCAGGCATACAATCGGTGTGTTCTAAACGGGATATATCGCCCTCCGTAGGGCACTTTGGAGTGAAAACAATCATAGCCGTCATGTTGAAGGGTCGTTCCAAACCGAAGTGCTCAAAACTGGCCACTTCAAAGAGCCCTTCGGAATGAAGGATTTTGAAGGGTACAACTGATGGACACTTCGGGCCCCCATGATCCTTTGCACAAGTTGTTTGGCGTCACAGAATGGGTACAGGAGGCTCGGAGTTCGATTTTATCTATATACGAATTAGATTTGGTGCATTATTATGGTAAAAACGACATTGTATTTCAACAAAAATACTTTACAGCTACCTTTATCAGTCCATTCAAACATTCAAATACATAGACACAATATACAATATGGTGCGATAAACTAAAAATAAATAAATTAATTAACGTTGCACAATATATACTCATCGTTCAGAGTGTGTTTTGGGGTCAACCAGCGTACAAAATGTGCGACGAAGGCGGCTCCTTGATTGTCTCGTTAAAATGACGCAGAAGTGTGTTCCAGAAAAAGAGTTTTTTGACCCCTACACCCTTCATCCCTTTGAAGCTCTCACTCCGGAGGGTAAACCCTTTGAAGGGATTAGGGCATAGGGATGAGCCCTTCCGAATGGAACGCAGAATGTCTGATCTGCCCCAAACTTCACATGTGTGATAAGTGTCCTGACTTAAAGACATCTACTTGACAATATTCAGTTAGTCATAGCGCCACCTGCTGGCAATAGGAAATGGCATGCTTTACATTGTAATTCACTCCTAGAAACATTTCCATATGCCACAAAGTAACAAACATATTAGAAACATGTTAAATCATGCAGCACTTGGCTAAGTGCTAATGTATGCGAATAACGCCACGAAACAGGAAGTTGTTGTAACTCAGACATTCAATGTCCGATCTGCTCCAAACTTCACATGTTCGACAATAGTCCTGGCCTGAAGACATCTACATGGCAATATTCAGCTACAGTCAAAGCGCCACCTGTTGGCAGCAGGAAGTGGGGCACTTTGAAATGACTTTGCCATAATTCTCCTGTATTTATTTACTCGCTTACATGCATGTCGCCCACTGTTACTGTTTTCCTAAGACCAACGGGGTGGCGGTAAGCCCAGGTGCGAGGGCCCTTTCATCGCTGCTTGCAGTTTTAATTTTGGTAATTGTAATTGCTGTTATTCGTATCAAAACCCCCTGATTCAAACTCACTGACACTGAAGGTCAGTCATTTCGCGAATCGGTTCTTTTGAACAGCTTGATTTAAATAAATGGTTAAATTCAATTTATTTTTAGATCGTTGACTTGCTTCATTCTGTAACTTTGTGGCCCTGCCATCCCTGTACGGCATACATGTTCCAATAAACCATATAGGCACATATGCTATTGCTGTTTATTACGTCTTTTTCACTTAAAATTTGGGACTATTATTAAGCCTGTATTAGGCCTAATAACGCGTTTTTTTGTAATCACATATCCCATTTCACATTGTTTTTGCATTTTGCAGCCAATATTAATCTTAAAACAGTCATTTAAGACTTTACAAATAATTTGTATTAACAATAATCTGTACTCAAGTTCATTTTCGGCTGAAAATGTTAACTTTATTATGAGCTGGCGCGAACTTGAATGTGCTAGACTTCCGGTGTCCTTCACTTCCAGCAAAAACAGCTCGTTATGTTTCTTGATATTGCAAACTGATCATATTATTTTAAATCTATTGTGGTAGTTATAAAAACACTGATTTTTAGCGCCCATATTTTTCAGTTTACTGCACTTTATTCTTCTAGTTGTTTAATGAATCGGAAGTCTTCACAGAAAACGGGTACTCGTTGCAAAAAGGTGAACCTCAAATAAGGCTCACTCGTCGGATCTCAGCTCATTACGAAACGGATCTGCTCAAATGAGCTCGGTTCAATAAGTCAGTGTGAGTTTTTCACTCGAGAAACGATTGGACTGATTCGTGATGATTCATTCGGACCGGGTTTGTGAGCTGGTTCGACTGATTTATTAAAAAGATCAGTCTCAAAAGACTAATTCGTTTACGAATCTTACAGAACTGCATATGGTGCATTTGGAATTCATTCAACTGGTCATCCTCGAACTGCGCCCACACCTCAACCCCCTACCGCCGCTCGTGCCAATGATGTAATTCTATTTTAACGGCTGAGGGGCGGGGCCATGACAGGCAGCTCCTCCCTTCGAAGCCAATAGCGATCGGGCACGGCCCGTGTCCATGGTCTGTGGGAGGATCTAACGGCAGCGCTCCGCTCCTCCACGGCCAGCCAAGCACTTCAGCACACTGCGCCAAAGAAAAAGGAAACCTTCAGCGCTGAAACTTCAGTTTGATAAGAAGGTAAGAGTTGATTTCGAAAGCATTGCGGGTTGTTATTAGTTCTGATTAGATAGTGGAACAAGTAAGAGCCCTTTTACGACTTAACACTTCTGCGGAGAGAAAAGAAGTAGGTGTTGGCTTCAGAAAAGCGTCTTTTATGAAGATCAACAACTCGACGTGTTTCTTAAAAAGCCTGGAAAACGCACACCACAAGATTTTGACTGATTTTGAGGACACAAAAGCGTCGCTGAAGTTGTGGTGTGTTTCACGGTGGTCACCACCTGTTTTGGTTTTCACACGCAGCTTGGTATCGCAGTGTTTGTTTTTGACCACAGCACTAGATTCAGATGGATTTGGCTTTGGAGTGTGAGACAACACCCCTGTTGAACACCTCACATCGTTGTGTTTAGGTTCATAAGGTCGTAGATCAGTTCAGATACGTCAACGTTACACTATAACCCGCTCATATAGACAAACAGACGAGCGTTTATTAGTGAAACTTGAAGATGTAAGACTGCGCCTCGAAATAAAATAACTTTCAGTTCATGTTTTTCAAGTCTCAGCAGCTCTTAGTGTGGGTTCATGTTACAGAATTGTGAACTTGTGAACTTGTGACTGGGGGTGGTGTGACGTGATGGTAATTTATTTTGAATGGATTTATTAAATTGGCACTTATTTTAATAAATTGACACTTACTAAGTTTTATTAATTGCAAAAGTTTACAGGTAACTTTGAACTCTCATTGAAATGTACTCTTACGTGAGATGAATACTCCAGTCTTCGAGGGGAAGATTTATTCTACAGTACATGAAGCAGGTCGCCTCCTCCTGAACGCCGCCATGTCGAAGTCACATGACTTGCCTTGAACTACAGCTGTCCAAATGTCCATATGGATGTTGATAGTACGAGGAACGAAAAATGAGGAATTGAATTCTTTAAAAGGAAATGCTGGGGAATGAAGGAAATGTTTGAAAACTTAATTGTTAAAAATTGTTTACTAAGGAAAATAGTTTAGTACTTTATTCTTGATGTTTACACTACTTGAAATTTATTAAAGTCACCATGAAATCAAAATTGACAATACTTATTTTTATGGAATATTGCAGTATTTATTATAAATGATTTATCCGTGGACATCATTATTTGTTTAAAATCCATGTGCCCTTGTAATCTTTATTCAAAATAACTTCCCCTCCCTCGTGCAACAACATCTCTTCTCTGATGACGCGTTTACTGTCGTGAGGGAGGGACAACCTGTCACTCACATGAGATCACAGCAGTAGCAAACCACAATGATCCAATCGATTCCTGATGGACAAAATCAAGCCCTCCCCTTACATTTTGTCTTGTTCGGAAAGCCATTTCACCTGGATATATGAATATCTATAAGGGAGAAAAGACAAACTTCTGTTTTTTGAAAACAGAATCAGTGTTTTTGAAAAAAGTATGAGACCACCACTAGTATAAATGATTAGCTACATTTCTAAGAACTTTTTATAATCCTGGATTTTCTTGTTTGTTGTGTGTTTTGGACAGAAACAGCTGATCATGGTCTGTTTTGTAGGCTACTGAAAGTGAAATGTTCATCTGATTCATATAAAAACTTGTTAGACAGGAATGATTCAGGTGTTTGTGTTTGAAGCAGTGCCTTTATAGGAAAACTCCCTCAATGTGTTTGGAAAGGAAGAGGCCACATTTCAGAAGGGATTTCTGAGCTATTCTTTCTGAAACAGGCCACCTCCTCCACATAAGGACGGTGTTTACATCACCAGATCTCAATGGCCATGGCTCAAAACATACTGAGCTGTCTGCTTAGACAGAGTTTTTGGGCCTACTGAGGACTGTAATATTCACTGCATGCATCGAAAGAGCTTGACTTACTGCTTATCTCTTTACCATTTTTTTTTCTTTTAATCTGATGAAGAGTGTGACTGCGATAAACTGACTCAGAAAAAGAGTGGAGGGTTTGAAGAGCACCAGCTTCACTTGATAAGAGTGTTCCAGTCATGCTAGGGAGACTGTGTCTGCTGTGCCATCTCAGCAGTGCCAACAGGTGTGGGCCCGCAGCCACACCACTCTCCGTGTATGAGTGGTGCAGGTCGATATCTGGGTCATTATTCAGCTCGCTGTCCAAACATCAAAGTGAGGCATACTGGTTTGATTTGGAAGCAGCCTTCAGTGCTTTAGTGGGCATTAAGCCACAAATGAACATTTCTGATGCAAACTCTGCACATGCTAAAAAACTGTAAAATAATCAAAAAAGAACCTACATTTTATCTGTATATGAATTATTAAATGTGTTTACTGAGCGTTAATGAACAGGGAGGTTTGTTTGTTTACCTTTATCTTATATAAGCAGAATGTTTTTGAGAGTGGTTTCCTGCATGCTAAAATCAAGTAGATGTCTTGGAGGAGTGTCTGTATGCTGTTGTGTCCTCTGGGCTGTTTTCCCCTCCTGTGGTATTAGACACTTATGAAGTAGAGGAATGCTTGGATCCACCAGCAAGGACATCGATTTGTTAGTTAGAAGTGTGAGGCTGCAGGTGATGTCAAAATATTTCAAAATTTAATGCATCCTTGCTTTAAGAAAAATGGTCCCAGACTTTTGACAGTACTTATTTTGACATTTCCCGTGGCCACTGAGGGCAAGACGGACCACACACTTATAACTAACAAATCAGTGTCCTTGCTGGTGGATCTAAGCGTTCCTCTAATTCAGGTGTCTAATTACTACACTTACTAATGTTAAATTTAATGCTAAATGTTTAAATATCCATGTCACATATCAAAATTAAATGCTGTCAGAGTCAATAGCTTTGTGGGCAACACTCTGACTTGCAGCGCAATTGCGTTTCGGGCAAATGACCCAAGTTTAAATCGCAGCTCATTGTCTTTTCTGATCCCGCCCCCCTCTGGGTTCCCTGCAGTCTTTTTCACCTCCAAGCAGTCCTAAATAAGTGTCCTAAATAAGTTTAAAAGCCCTTGATTTCACAGAGGTCAGCATCAATTCAGCTGGATTCCCAAGTGTTGTTCTGCTGGAAAGCAGATATTCCTTTATACTGGAAATAAGAGGATTTAGAATTATGAATGATTTCATTTTTTTACCACACTGCTGCTAAAAAAAAAAAGAGGAGAGCGGGCATGTCCAAACTAGCAGCCTTTACCTTTTCTCTCACTTTCTGACTGCTTAAAGATCAGTTTGTAGTGTGCAATGTCACTGATTTGAGTGATTGTGCATGGGAAGCTGTTTTCAGGTCAGTGTGAACCCTCTGGGCTACAGTCCATTTACTCTTTGATGACAACCTGATCGTGTGAGAAAGAGGGACAAAAAATATGAGGAGGAGGAAGAGAGGGCGGTCTTTAATTAGGACACCCTCTTTTTTCCCCTCTCTAGGAACAAGAACAAACATTCAAGTAGGTCATACTCAGACCCTTCTGCTTCTACTGTCCTTATCTTGGGAAAATCTGTCCATTTCATTTTGCTAGGGTGAGTTCTTTCTTTCTTTCTGAAAGAGCTGAAATCAGAGACACTCACCACTTAGAAATGTGTAGTCATTATTTAAAATGTCATAATATGTAATAATAATTGTTTCTATCAACTTAAGTGTAGGGTTGGGTACCTTCCTATATGATCGGTATGTATGTACGTATTTGCCTAATTTCAGTTAATTCCACTTAAATGCCTGAGCTGCCGATTTAAACATTCAGTGCATCACGTGATCAACTGCTAAATTCAAACTTGCTTTCAAGCTTTGGCTGGCGCAGAGCCAGAGACGGACGCACTCAGCGCTTTTCACAAATCGCAGCTATTCTAATGTTTATTTTAGTTTCAGGCATTTAAATACACATAAGTACTAGACTAGCAAAAATACATTGAAAGTTTGTTATAGACATCAATGCGTATGTGTATTTAACGGTCGCCTTGTGCAGGACATGAGTCAGGACAGGTGTCGTATTTTGCCAGAAAAAGCAAATATGGTCATATTTTTGCAAAAGAATTGCTGAAATTTGAAGCTGGTTTCTATTACCCATACGATACCCAACCCTACTTAAGTGTAAGAACTTTAATTAAAGTTGCTATATTTGTTTCAGATTTTCCGCCTTGATGTGTGTGGTGCACTGGAAGTGTTTCCTCTCTCAGTGTGATAAGGAAGCGAAACATCAGTGAGGCCTCAGGAGGCCTTTAAATTAGAGTTTAATCTTCTGTGCTCGTCTCTGTTCTTCCGTGTGGAGAATCTTATCTAAGGGTCCGCTACTGCTCAGAAGCATGAAGCAGTTGTGTTCTTGTGTCTGGCATTTGCTGTTGATTGACTGCCACCCTTGGGGTCAATGAATCCTGCAATAAAAGTGTTGCTGTAGCAGTCTGACAGTCTGCAGCAAGTGTCACTGGGATTGTGCTTCAGCAAGTGGTTTGTGAAATACCTCATTTGGCTTTCCATACAAACACATATTGTGTCACATCTTACACAGGTGATAAGATATTACACATATTGGTGGAGATTTTTTCACTAGGAATTCCACTAAACACAATTATTTAAAGGGTTAGTTCACCCAAAAATTAAAATTATGTAATTAATTACTCATTCTCATGTCGTTCTAAACCCTCATGTTCCTCCATAGACAGCTATGCGACTACCACTTTGACGCTTCAAAAAGTTCGTAAAACGAATTCATATGAATTGAGTGGTTTAGTTCAAATTTTCTGAAGAGACCTGATTGCTTTATATTATGAACAGATTTAATTTAGGCTTTAATTCACATGTAAACATTGATCAGCTCTCAGATTTCATCAAAAAGTTCTTCATTAACAACTTTGTAGCTCACAGTAGGTCTGTCTTTAAAGGTTTATAAGTTTGTTAAAAATCTATTCTCCTATGGAGAAAATGAATGGGATTTTTACTACCTGACTGTTGCACTCTACAAGTGGTACAGATGTCTACAGCTGGACTACGGTTCCTAGTGTAGGATTACATGCTGAAATCAATATAAATGACTTATTTCAATAGGAGAATTATTTTAACAGAAAGAATTTTTAATTTAGAGAATAACGTGTTTATGTGTTGAACACAAATGCAAAAACCAACCGCTAGCAACAGTTTTTAACTGGTAGGAACAGTTCCTGCATACACACACACACACACACACACACGCACATTCCCAAAGGTCTCTAGTTAAGCTGAAACATTATTAACTTGCCCAGCATGTGTGCAGATTCCACACAGTCCAGACACCTCTCAGCCTTCATACACTAACCTCAGGACTCTCATCTGTTTTTAGCTTGGAGTCAAGGTTGGATGAGAGAATTGATAATGATCCTAGATTAGCATTAATAAACTAGTCAAAGTGTACTCTAAGATAATCTTCTTTAATTGTTGGACCCAGCAGTGAAAACAACAGGGGATGAAGTATTTGTGTTTGACTAGCTGTGTGTATTTACTCCTTTTGTAAGTCACTGTGAACCATTACTGTATATATATTAGGGCTGGGTAAAAAATATCGATTTCTCATTTTTACGGACCAATATCGATTCTTAAATCCCAAGAATCGATTAGTCTAGTCTGTTTTCAGTTGATGAATGAACAGAACATGTAGCGCACCTCTTACTAATAAATCGCAATAATCTTTGTGCTTTGTTACTTTTGATATGAAGCGAAGTCTCAGATTTCAAATGACATCCATCTTATTATGAGATTCAAAAAATAAATACCGTTTTGGCGCTCTTTAATGTGGCGTGACAGATCGCTGTAGCGCCTCAGTTAAAGAGAAGTGGCAGCACGGAGCGCATGTGAACATCCTCTCCCCCGCTTTATTACCAGTTACAGCGCAAAATAAACATGAATAAACATCTAAGGGTATGTTAAAAGATAAAGTACAACTTACCGAAATCCGTAGCATGTCTCGTGTAATAGCTCAATCAGTGTTTCAACCGCGGAAAGACGTCAGTAAAACGGCTTGTAAACAATGTCACGTAACTTCACATTTACCTCAGAAAAATCATTTCAGTGACCATAAACTCATTAGTCAGCTAGAAAAATTAACTCTAGAGAGCAGCATTTTGATAAATGTATGCACCGTTACATATTCATTATAATTTTTAATGTTCTTCAATATGCATGTTTGAATAAATCATTTATGACAGCCACAATTTAAATGTTTATATATAAAAAAAAACATATTGGAGTAGAAATATGATTATGTAATTCTAAACTTTATTTATTATAAAAAACATCACTGAGTGTAATTTGTGTTTGTATATAAATAAGTAAATTTTAACCTTCAATATTATAGTAATACCAACTGACTCCCATGTGTAGTTTACAGCATTAGTTGAGAGATTTTTTTTCCTCTAGAAAATTTGCCATGTACTGTATCTGATATACTACATCCAAAATAATTGAAATCGAATTGAATCGAAATCAGAATCGAATCTTAAGCATGTGAATAGATATCGAATCGAATTATTTTTTTTTATTTTTTTTTTTAATTAATGTGCCTTCATAAACTTAAATCAAAATAACTTCCCCTCCCACTTGCAGTGACATCTCTTCTTTAATGACATGTTTTTCAGCACAAAAACAGGACAACCTGTCACTAACATGAGATCCAATCAATTCCCAATGGACAAAATTAAGTGCCTCCCTACATTTTTTTTGTTTGTTTGTTGGTTGGTTCATGAAGCCGTTTCACTCTGATATACATCAGAGTGAATGTATATCATGTAATGTATATCTCTATTGCAAGATTTGCTGTAGTCTTGCAATAGAGAAGAAAAGACTATTGCAACTGTTTCATGCCGACTTTGAGGTCTGCCTGACAGTAGCAGGCATATTCTGTAGTCTTGCTGTAATAATGAGACACTTAAGGGTGCCCATTTTAGGTCTTTTTCCATGGAACTTGCCAAAATTTTGTTACTTATAACCAAACTTGGCAAGGCTTTCAGTATAAAACTATGAAACTGTTTTGTCCGATTGACATTAAAGGGTTAGTTGACCCAAAAATTAAACTTGTCATTAATTACTCGCCATCATGTTGTTCTACACTCGTAAGACCTTTGTTCATCTTCGGAAGACAAATCAAGACATTTTTGATGAAATCTGAGATGTATTTTTTTTTATCCCCCATAGAAAGCAACGTAATTGACACATTCGAGGTCCAGAAAAGTAGTAAAGACATCATTAAAATAGTCAACATGACTACAGTTTCAACCTTAATGTTATGAAGCGACAAGAATACTTTTTGTGCTCAAAAAAAAAAACAATAATAACGACTTTATTACGTATTCTCGTTGCTTCATAAGATTAAGTTTGAACCACTGCAGTCATGTTGACTATTTTAACGATGTGTTTACTACTTTTCTGGACCTTGAATGTGGTAATTTCTTTCTTTCTATGGGGGATATAAAAAAAACTCTTAAAAACTCTTAAATATCTTAATTTTTGTTCTGAAGATGAACAAAGGTCATGACAGAAATTTAAATTTTTGGGTGAACTTAACCCTTCAAGATCTTCTGGCTGTGTTTGCTGATTTAGATCATCACATAGAGAAACAGCAATAGATGCTCCTTATCTGAAAGTGGTTTAGTAAGACAAAGATAAGAAATGTGGTGTCAAGGAGTTTCTGCAGGAACTTCACACTTCCACTGAACAGGAATGAGGTTGACCTAGGGGTGGGTAATATGACAACAATATCATATCATGATTTTGTTTTTCAGGCAGGATCACGATGCTATCACAATTCTTCAGTTCCAGAATTCATTTGCACTTAAATGTTGGTTTTTAAGACTGTTTTGCCAGTTACTGAGCAATACAGCCAAATTAATTTCCCTATTTAAAAAATATAGCCCTACAAGGTAACAGAACATGAAAGAAAAAAGATTAACATTAGAGCATTAAGGCCAAAAAGGTTCTCTGTTAAAATTAAGAACAAAGATGACAACAATAGGACAAATACAATATTAGAAAGATACTAATGAAATAAACTGCTTTCAATTTTTCAGGTACAGTAGGTTTATTTAACGGCACGTATGGCAGTCAGAAACGGAATAATCAAATGTAAAAAATAAAACTGCGTAGTCTTCGCTGTAATTAAATATACATGGATTCTTTTTAAATCTATACAAAAGTTATTCAATCAAGAACAGTGAGTGATTTTTCTATTTTTCTTTGTTGTTTGATTCATAATCATATTATCAACAGCAAGTACTTTATAGTAGTCTGCTGTCACTTTAAGAGCTAATACACTGATCATACTGATACACATGTGGTTTCTTTTCCAACCGTTTATGTTCACTTAACATAACTGATGTGATCTGATATTATTATATCACCAACTCCTAGGTTGACACACAACAGCAAACACTTTTCAAAGCCCTTCTCTTGGATCTATTCAGTTTTGCCTACATGTTTCTGATATAAAACTGTCTTGTGATCCAGTGGGAAAAGAAGAGGTCTAAGTGTGCTTCTGTGAGATGTCTCAGCCCCAAGGACCCCCTGATGATCTCTACAGGTCATTAATTGTGAGATTAGCTGTGAATTGATGGCAGAGCTTCACCTTATTAAATGAATACTTATACCCCATTAAATATTTCTAATGTGCTCCAGTGGGTTTAAGTATATTGAAGCTCCAGTCAGATTTCCTGGAGAGAGATATTCATCTTCTTTACCTGTTCGTAGTGAGTGAAATTAACTCGGATGTATACAGTGAGCACTGTGAGATTCCTGCTGAAAATAACTTGGTCAGTAGATGCATCATTGTTCTTTTTGAGCCTGACCACAATTTTGAACATTGATTTTTTTTTTTTTTTTTTAATACATTTTAAAATAATTTAAAATATTATTTTTATTTTTATTTTAATTGATCAATTTCTGATCACAATATTTTTGAGATGTATGTACTCGGAACACGAGCACAGAAAGCCGCCTAGGGAACAGTGTCTCTTTTACGGCTTAATGTTCTTGTAATAACACTGTTTAATATCAAACACGTCCCGCAGTTTAGCAACAGTACACTGAACTTTACAAACTTATTTGGCTGATTTGGATGTTAAGTTTGGTCTTTTAGGGAGGAACGAAAGTGCGCCGCTGGACAGAATGCGGCATAGGCACAATAATCGTTTTACCTCAATTATCTTGTATTCATAATCGTTAGAAGCCAAAACTGAAAATTAATTACAATTAATCTCACAGCCCTAGTAGGTGGCAGTATTTCGCTTTAACGCTGGTTACCACCCATCATAAAATGGCAAAAAGAAGGCAGCGTTAATGCAGTGTGTAGCTACTACTGCCGCACGAAATCATTTCAGAGCGACAAGTGAAAGCTAGACACTCTACTGAAAAAAGTTAGCTTGCCATTGTGGGAGGTTTTTTGGGGATTTTGTAAAAAAAACAACAACAAAAAACGGTGTTAGACACCCCAGTCTACAAGAAGGGCCAGTCAACATGCTTTTGTACACATATGGTTACAGCAAAAAGTTTGACAAAAGTGCACATATCCTGTGGGCAAAAAGCTCAAAATAGAAAAATTATTTACAGCATGTACTCACAAATTATTTATTGCTTTTTCTGTTTATGGAGCTGTGGTGTGCCAAATTTTTTCTTTTTTTTTTTTTAAATGAATCATTTCTCAAAGACACAAAATAAACTAAAGATGAATTTGACCATTGGCATTATTATTATTATTATTTTTCAAAATTTCTATAGTTATCGTAATAATATCATTACCATGAGTTCTTTTGGCCATGATAATAATAATGTAGTGAAAATCTGATGTTGTGACTGCCCTATATACAGGGCTTCTAGTTAAGACTGCTTATCCCAACCAGTCGATGTAATTTTGCTCATCCCTAGTAAACAGGGTCATCGTGTAAACAGTTGGTTTGAGCTTCAGCCAGAGACAGAATGCTGCAGAGTGATTTTACAGCTTGCCTGTGAGGTTCAGACACATGTTTCACAGAGCTTAGTGCTGCGGCTCCCACTGCAGGCATCATATATTCACATCGTCCTCCAGACACACTCTCACCAGTGCTCACATCGTCCGTTACTTCCTGGAGACTCACAGGAACCAGGCCAGTTGGCATCATTCAGCACCATTTAATTTTTCTCATGTACCCAACCTGTCTGAGTTCTTTGTGCGAATGAGAGAGAGACCGAGAGCGAGTTACTCAGTTCAAACGTTACAGTGTCCCCTCAGTGAACAGGCAGACTGACGGATGACTGCAGGTTTTACAGAGGTAGTGGCAGGAGGAGACGCTTCACGCACCCTCACGCTGGGCGATATAGCCTTTTAACAATATATCTTGTTTATGTATCCCCCTTCTATTTTATTTAAACAAAACAGCTGTTATTGTGCAAAGCAAGAAGTTAAATAAAGTTAAAAATAATCAAAGCATGTTTTCAAATTCCGCACTGTATATACACCCTATCATTTGGAAGTTTGGGGTCAGTATGATTTTTTTTTTTTTTTTTTCCCTCAAAGAAATTAATACATTTATTCAGCAAGGATGCATTAAATTGATCAAAAGTGACAGTAAAAACATTTATAATGTTATAAAAAATGACTTCAACTGTTACTTGAGAAGCATATCAGACTGATTTCTATATATGTATACTATATTATATAGAATATAATATTCTGAGTTTTGATGCACTGAAACTGGCAGTTTGAACTGATTCACTGAAATGATTCACTGTCAAACCTCCATCTAAAATGATTCTCATGAGACAAAGAGGGAACTGGAAACTAGTTTATTGACACATGGTCTTTAGGAAGCTTAATGGCCAAATTAAAAGCACATTAGGATTGCTGCATCGTTCACGGTGTTGCTTAATTTGATATCACCAGCCAAATTGTCGAAAATTTATCATGAATGTTCAATATTCAACCCAGCCGTATCACAGACCCATCAGTCCACGGCTCCTGTGGCTCAAGGTCAATTGAAAGCATTTAAAGTGTCCACTGCACACCCCTGAAACACTCTCCTGGGCCCCATTTAGTATGTGTGTGTCATTACTGTGGTGGCTTTGGAGGGAAGAAGGCTGCCATGATGGACTAATCCCGTGAACCCTATGGAAATCGTTGAAGCAAAAAGTCTAAACCCCCTCCTGAATCCTATATAAATCTCCTTCACTTTCCATATCCAGGTTGTATTGAGCTTTTATAGATTTTTATCAATCATAATGAAACCCACTTTTTCTCATTTTCTTTTGATTAACTTCTGATTCAGTCCAGTGCTTGACTCAAATAGTCTTTGATTCTGTGGATGTTATTGATGTACAGAACTACATTTTCATAATTGACTATACATTGGATATCTAAAGAACGTGTTGACTTGTTAAAGGCTTAGTTCACCCAAAAGTGAAAATTTTGTCATTAATTACTTACCCTTGTGTCGTTCCACACCCGTAAGACTTTGTTCATCTTTGGAACACAAAGTAAGATATTTTTCATAAAATCCGATGGCTCAGTGAGGCCTGCATTGACAGCAAGACAATTAACACTTTCAATGCCCAGAAAGCTACTAAAGACGTATTTAAAACAGTTCATGTGACTACAGTGGTTCAACCTTAATGTTATGAAGCAACGAGAATACTTTTTGTGTGCCAAAAAAAACAAAATAACGACTTTATTCAACAATATCTAGTGATGGGCGATTTCAAAACGAAGCTTTATGAATCTTTTGTTTCGAATCAGTGGCTCGGAGTGCGTATCAAACTGCCAAAGTCACGCCCCCAGTGGTGAACCATTGAAATTTCGAAACACTTATGATGTAACGAAGCCTCGTTTACTGAAATCACGTGACTTTGGCAGTTTCATACGCACTCCGAACTACTGGTTGAATAAAGTCATTATTTATTTATTTATTTATTTACTTTTTGTGTGCCAAATAAAAAAATATTCTCGTCGCTACATAACATTAAGGTCTTTAGTAGCTTTCTGGGCATTGAAAGTGTTAATTGTCTTGCTGTCAATGCAGGCCTCACTGAGCCATCGAATTTTTTGAAAAAATCTTAATTTGCGTTCCGAAGATGAACGAAAGTCTTACGGGTGTAGAACGACATGAGTAATTAATGACAGAATTTTTATTTTTGGGTGAACTAACCCTTTAAGGAATCCATATATAATTGAATAATTGAATGTTTACTTGTCTAGTCTATAAACAACCCACATCCTTGCCTACCTGTATTGGTTAACGTTTTTTAATACCACCTCTTATAAAGCTGGTAAAATATCCCACCCTCATTGCGAGTCTGTCAGATATTAATATAAAAGCTAATTCAAAATATTAATAAATACTATATAAATAAAACTAAAATAACACTACTCTGGTGTGAGATATATGAAGGCTGAAATCCCTATTAATTAACTGATACAGTGTTTTTTGGAGCCTGCCCTGCATGTGAACAGGAAGGGAGTTGTCAGAAAAGGAAGTGAGCTCTTTCTCTTCCTGCCACCAGAGGCTGAGTAAATGTTTCCACATTGTGCCCTTAGAGACATGACAGCATTCCCAGAGCAAGCACTGTGGGAAATTCCCAGTGTCACATCAGATTTTTGCACCTACTAAAAAAGAATTATGATTCATTATCAGTTTCATTGAATTGAATTGAATTGATAGGTCAGCTTTGTAAATTTTCAAATTCTTCTCAACTGTTTCAAAAACCAGTGGTGTTCATGAATGTGCAGAGTTGGGTGTGTTTGAAGGGCTTGTGAGATAATGGCAACAGAGATTAATGTGTGTGCTTGTGAGAAACCAGGCTGCCGTCACCAAGAACGCATTTCTCTCTTCAGGGACGTACATTTAAGAATAGCACTGACCTGCTTCTGTTCTTTTCTCTCTCTCTCTCTCTCTCTCTCTCTCAGAATGTGTCCTGAGAATTTAACAGTGTGTCACTGTTTCAGAATTAGCTGACAACTTCTTGTGACCATCCAATCCAAAATGTCTCATTATAAAACTGCACTGTCCTAACCAGTTTGAAACTAACCCTAACCCAATAATCGAATGTTGAGTCATTCATCAAAGGTACACTTTGTAAAATTTTGTAAAAAAAAAAAATCTTCCAAACCCTGTTTTTGTCTTGATCCTGAATCACTAAGGTAAACCTATAAGAAGTGTTTATATTTGAACTATTTTAGACCGAGCGGGACAGGCAGCCCAGTACCTGACTCGTCTTTAGCTCCAGCTACAATGTTCTTCCGCAAGACGCATGCAGTTTTGTTTATTAACCGCTAGAGCACCAAAAGTTACACAGTGTACCTTTTAATGTGTGCGTCCTTTCACACACACTTTCCTTGCTAAAAAAAAGCACATGCACAACTGTTCAAAAGTTTTTTGTTTGTTTGCTTTTGAAAGAAGTCTCTTCTCATCAAGGCCGCATTTATTTGATTAAAAATACAGTAGAAACAGTAATATTGCAAAGTATTATTACAATTTAAAAGAACTGTTTTCCATTTTAATATAATTTAAAATGTTTTTAGTGTCACATAATCTTTCAAAAATCATTCTAATATGCTGATTTGGTACTCAAGAAAAATATTAACATTTAAAAAAGTTGCTGCTAATGTGATGGAAAATGGTATATGTGTTTATTAGTCTAAATTTCATAACCTACATCTTTCTCACACACATGAATCTCTCTCGGTCTGCTCGACTGCCGTCACTCTCACAAGCCAAAATCCTCCGGTGGAGTGTGTCCGCTTTCACTGGGCTACTGTATGGCAGTGCTGCTTCTCTATACGTGTGTGTGTGTGTGTGTGTGTGTCCTGCTTGGATTGGACAACTTGTTGGATTGGCACTATTTAAAGAAAAAGTGTGGCTGTGAGTGTATGTTCTTTGGCCGTGACATTTTTGGGGCATCGTGTCCTTATTTTTCTCCAAATTGTGGGAAAGAGAGGAAAAAGGTGGGACAGGAAAGTCTTTTTCTTACTGTATTTTTTCCATACTCTTCATGCTCTAATTTTGTGTGGATGCAGAAACTTCTGCCAAATAAGGCCTTGAACAAAATGTGCTCTTTTCATTCCAGTTTTGTAGTTCAGTTAGGCTTTTGATCAGCATTTTGGCCTCCTGATTCTGCATAAAAGCAGGATTGATCTTAGACCCATTTCTGCAACACTCTGTTATGTTGTGTCTCTCAAACAACAGGGGTTCGTTCATGTTAAACAAACTGTTATGGTGATTATTAGGACGCATTTGCATCTTTCTTAGCGGATGCTTTAATCTAATCCATCCATCCATCCATTTATTTATTTGCTAAATAGCTATGTTATAAGTCGGATAATCTACAGCCAGCGGGTCATTATCACAAAATATGAAGATTGTATTTGTTTTGTGAATTTCATTTGAACCATTTCTAATGTTAATGTCTTCTCTCTTTTTCTGTAGTGATGGCAGCTATTCGTAAGAAGCTAGTGATTGTGGGAGATGGAGCCTGTGGAAAAACCTGTTTGCTCATTGTGTTCAGTAAAGACCAGTTCCCAGAGGTCTACGTGCCCACAGTGTTCGAAAACTACATTGCTGACATAGAGGTGGACGGCAAACAGGTCAGTTATCCTAAAATAGTGTTGTACAGAAAGTGTACTGAGAATGTGATGTGTGATTTTTCCACCAGACCTGTTGCTGTCTGCTTTTCCATCGTGGTCTTGTCGTCGGTCCATTGGTCGTATTTATTAAACTCCATTATTGATTCGAATAGCAAACAACTCTGACTGCACGCACCGCAACAGACTATTAAAGATGGTGGTTGAAATAAAATGGTGCATGGAGTCAACCAATCAAAATACTGCGTGAAATCAACCAGTCAGCATGTTCAGCGCCCAAGTCCCACCCCTGAAAGTTCCTGAATGTTGATAAAGTACTACCTTGTGAGTAGGAACTTTCTGATGGGGAAATTTTAACTTAGAGCTTCATTTAGACCCTGGTCCCTGTGGTCGAAACACACTGAGTACCACCCCAAAGTCCCTAGTTCCTGGGGAAAGTTCCTGTGTTGGAAACATGGCTAAAATGTGAGAGAAGTTCAGCAAGAGGGAGTGGTCTACTGATCTGAACTTACTACAACAGGAAATGGTTTGTTCGAGATTCTTGTTCAGGTTTGGACTTGTAAACTTCTTTGAAATAGAGGACAACAATATTGAAATAAATCTAAAAGTTAAGAATGGATAAGATAAGATTAAATTGTTCCAGAACAGTGTTTCAGAACTTTTAATTCAAAAAATAGAAAAAGTAATTTGCAGTTTGTCAATCCATTCTATTTCCTGTATGCTCCAGTACACACATTTCTTCTCCATATCTTGAACTCAGACAAAAAAACTCTTAAATCTTTTAACCCTTGAATGTTTTGTATTCCCATTGAAGACCTCTAGTCCAGTGTGGACTGCAGTTATCTCTTTAAATAGCTTCAGGTTTATAAATGGTCTTTATATTTATGACCACTGACATTGACAATAACGCCACTCAAAGTCCAGTGACATGCCATCAGCTGACAAAAAATACTAAAGTATCTGCATCTCTCTCTGTCTCTTTCTCTCTCTCTGTGTCTCTCTCTTTCTTTCTCTCTCTCTCTTTCAGGTGGAGTTGGCTCTATGGGACACAGCTGGTCAGGAAGACTATGATCGGTTGAGGCCATTGTCGTACCCAGACACAGATGTTATTCTGATGTGCTTCTCTATAGACAGCCCAGATAGTTTAGGTACCTAACTACACACATACACTGTTGTTCAGAAGTTTGGAGTCAGTAAGAATATTTTTTTTTCTTTTTTTTTTTTTTTTTGAAGGAAATCAAGTGACAGCAAAGACATTTATGTTATGCTGTTCTTTTAAACTAGTTTATTAAAGAATCCTGATAAAAAAATTAACAATGCATCAAAATTTCTACAAAAAATATTAAGCAGCACAACTGTTTTTAACATTGATAATGATAATAAGAATAATTCTTGTGTACCAAATCAGCATATTAGAATGATTTCTGAAGGATCATGTGACACTGAAGACTGGAGTAATGATGCTGAAAATTCCATCACAGGAATAAATTACGTCTTAAAATGTATTAAAATAGATTTACTGTATTTTTAATCAAATAATTGCAGCCTTTTTTTTTTATTCCTGCTTCAAAAGCAAATGCAATTTATATAAATGCAAGTAATTCAACTTGTACATATTACATTAAGGTAAAATGTAAGATTATTATTAAGATTATTAAATACTCGAACACTATTATTTTACTGTAATTATTTATATTTATAATTTACTGTTTTCAATTATTTCTAAAAATATCTTAACATTGACATCACATTTCGCCTCTTCCAGAGAATATTCCAGAGAAATGGACGCCAGAGGTAAAACATTTTTGTCCCAACGTTCCCATCATCCTCGTGGGCAATAAAAAGGACCTGAGAAATGATGAACACACGCGCAGGGAGCTGATCAAGATGAAACAGGTATTGTGTGTGTGTGTTTGTGTGTGTGTGTGTGCGCACACACGTGTTGCCATAGTAACTTGAAGTAGAGGTTTGTAAGACACAGCAGAGGCCTTTCGTTGGCCTTTGCCTTAACAAACAGGACACTTCCTGTTTCTGACGGCCACAAAGAAAAAATGAAAATGCAGCTGTTTCCTGTGGGGATAAAGCTGCCCTCAGGGATTACATCATACTGAAGGGTATTGGTAAGAGTAAGGCAGAAACAGTAGTGAAACTTCCATGCTAGTCATCATACTTTTATTTTTATACATGTAGCATTTTTAAGTTTAAATTTGCTAATGAGAAAGATTTTAGAATACAAAATTTCTACAGTTGTGATCCATCATATTTTCCAAATTGTTAGGCTACTTTTACCCACAATGCTCTGTGTTGAAAGGAACTGTTGTTGGTGTAGATGTTCGAGCACCATTTAAGGTAGCTAACAAACATTGTCGTTAGTGTCTAGGAATGCTCACTGAGCTCAAATCCTGATTTTATCTCTACAAGAATGTGGCAGATTGTAAGTCATGTGACATTCAACATACTACAGTACTGCAATATGAAATGTTTATTGTAGTTCATTGTTTATTGTTACCTTAGTTACAATAAGTTGCGTCACAGTACTTAAGTTGTAACCTACCTCAAGTACATAAAGTTACATTTTAATATGAATCTAGTTACATGAATTGAGTCCGTCTCCATGTGAGTCAGTGCCTAAATATAAATAACACAGAATGCAGATATAAGAGGGCAGCTGAAATGGAGGTTTACATTTCACGAAAACATTGAATGACATTAGGGTAAGTAAAATATATGACAGAAACTCTGCATATACATTTAACAATGGTGTAATGAGAAAAGGAAGTGCCTATACATGCCGGAGAGGTTGGTTAAAGCTGTCTACCCGGAAGTTTATGCACTGATGTGAGGGATAGTTTCCACACAACCTGCTTGAAAATGCACTGTATTGTTGGTGAAGAGCAAGTGAGATGTGAAAAGTAGCATTGTGAAATATTATTACAGTTTAAAACTCTATTTTAACTCTATTTTGATCTATTTTAAAATGTAATTTATTCCTGTGATGGCAAAGCTGCATTTTCAGCATCATCACTCCAGTTTTCACTGTCGCATGATCCTTCAGAAATCATTCTAATATGCTGATTTGCTGCCCAAGAAACATTTCATATTATCACAAATGAAACTAGAGGGTGAAAAGAGTTTATTTTCTCTAAAGGAATGCTGCCTCTCATTGTGTACATGTGTTTTAGGAACCTGTAAAACCAGAGGAGGGCCGTGACATGGCTAACAGGATCAGTGCATTTGGATATTTGGAGTGTTCGGCTAAAACTAAAGACGGAGTGCGTGAGGTGTTTGAGATGGCCACCAGGGCGGCGCTGCAGGTGCGCAAGCGCAAGAAGAGAAATGGCTGCCTACTGTTATGAGCCACACGCTGAAATGCACACACACATACCTCCATGTTCCTTTCAGCAACTGACCCCAGGAGAAACCTACAGTACCTGCCGCTCACCACATTTCTCGCAATCCAGGAGTGGATGACAGAAAAATATTTATAAAGAAACCGAAGTGTGTGTCAGTAGCTTACCCAATACTTCTCCATCCTGCCATCTTTCTCTTTCTTTTCTTTTCTTTTCTTTTCACCAGCATACTTTCCTTCCTTCCCTCTATGGAAGAAAGACTGACAGATTAATTTTGTATTTGTACATAAATCTTCTCTGTATCTTTCGGTTCTGGTTTACAATTATTCTATGCCTCTGTATATGATGCTCAGTGAATTAAGTTTAAAAAAAAAAAAAAAAAGCAAAAATACATTTATCATTCATTTAAACTGCCAGCCTGTGCTCTGTGTGTCTGTTTTTTGACTTATCTTGAGACTATGTTTAACTGCCAACCTTTCTTTATGTTTGTCCAATCGGATCGACTTTAGTCAGGATATGTGTCATATTTAACATGAATGAAAATGACGCTATGAAGATTAGATGTACAGTCTGATCAATTGGGTTTATTGTTATATATTTGTGCTGATTGCTTAGCAAAGGCTTTCTGAAATATTTGGACAAAAAATGTTCAAATATATAAAGTATAAACCAGATTAAATGGTTTAGCAGGCTAAAACTGAATGAGCATTTACTGCAAACTAAATTAGCTGGTCTGTTCAGGATAATGTGTGTGTGTGAGAGAGAAAGAGAGAGAATAAGAGAGGAAAAGATGATTTTTTTTTTTTTTTTTGGCTCTGCCTGTGGTACAGTGTGTTACAATATCAGAAGTGTCATAAACCCGAGGACAATGCATCAGCTCCAGATGATACATGCTCCAAAGAAGGTAAGTGTCAAAAGGTATGAAAAAACAAGAAACTTCATTTATCACATATTCGGTCATGTGGGTTTTTTTTCATATTTTTATTTTCGTTTTCGTCACACTTTGTTCTAATTCGCCAAATGGAAACACAAAACCAACATGAATGAACAGCTTGCCATAATAAATAAACAACCGGCTATCATTGAAATCTCATAACCAGGCAAAACCGACCATCATTGAAATCTTGTAACCGAATATAACCGTCCGCCATTGAAAACTCACAAAAGAACAAAACCGACCGTCATTTAAATCTCGTAACGAAACAAAACCGACTGTCTTTGAAATCTCATAAAAAAAAACAAAGGAACAAAACTGACCGTCTTTAAAATCTTATAACAGAAAAAAAAAAAATGACACTTAAAACCTACCATCACTGAGGTCTGGCAACCCACCAAAACCTACCATCAATGAGATCACGTAACTGGATATGCACCGATCGATCGGCTAGGGATCAGAATCGGTCGATTTCCCTCATGATCGTCCCGGATCGGTGATCGGCCGATCAGTCTCACTTCTTACCGATTCCGAGCCGATCTGTTTTGTTACCAGCGGCACAAGCAATAACGTCAGCTGCGCGTTCTCGCTCTCTTCTCTGTCACGGTGAAGTGACACACACACGCGCGCGGGCGCCTCCTCTCTCTCACTGGTCTCATTCGCTCCGGTTAAATAGTGCTTGTATTGCGCATAATTTTAGTCATTCCCGCAGGTTTCGTGCTCACACCAAAAGCGCGCGCACCACTGACAAGCCACGCTCAGTCTCAAACAGAGACAGAAGTCAAACAGTCACAAGTACCTGCGCTTAAACTGTCAAATACATACTAAAGTATGTCAAAACCAGCGGCACAGGCAATCTTGGTGAGTATTCAGATAAACACAGTCAGTTTTGAATCGTTAAATATCTAAGAAAGTGAACCCATATTGTGTGTAACAGTATTGGGTCCGTTGAACACCGTTCATAAACTCTTAAAGGGACAGCAGTCCAATATTCCTGCTGCTGTCTGTCATGTTAAAGGATTAGTTCACTTTCAAATAAAATTTTCCTGATAATTTACTCACCCTCATGTCATCCAAGATGTCCATGTCCTTCTTTCTTCAGTCGAAAAGAAATTAAGGTTTTTGATGAAAACATTCCAGGATTAGTATAGTGGACTTCAATGGACTCCACAGTTGAAGGTCAAAATTACAGTTTTAGTGCAGCTTCAAAGGGCTTTAAACGATACCAGACAAGGAATAAGGGTCTTATTTAGCGAAACGATCTGTCATTTTCTAAAAAAATACAAATGTATATGCTTTATAAACACAAATGACCACCTGCATAAGTGTTTCCGTATTCTTCAAAAAGCTTACGCTGTATGTCCTACGCCTTCCCTATTCAACTTATGGAACGAACGCGGCGCCAGCTCCATTTTTTCCGTAAGTAGAATAGGGAAGGCGTAGGACATACAGCGTAAGCTTTTTGAAGAATACGGAAGGCGGAATGGTGGAAGCACTTGCAAGGTGATCATTTGTGTTTATAAAGCATACAGTTGTATTTTTTTTTTTTAAGAAAATGACCGCTAGATAAGACCCTTATTCCTTGTTTGGTATCGTTTAAAGCCCTTTGAAGCTGCACCGAAACTGTAATTTTGACCTTCAACAGTGGAGTCCATTGAAGTCCACTATAAGGAGAATAATCCTGGAATGTTTTCATCAAAAACCTTTTCATAAAGAGAGCTATGAAACTAAGATTTTTCAGGTTAACTGGATTTTTTCTTACCTGAAAAAAATCCAATTAACCTGAAAAAACTTAGTTTCATAGCTCTCTTTATTCTGTTGCATTTATTTGAGCTGTTTATATTTTATTACTGACTTTTAACTTGTTTTTTTATGAAAATAAAACTTTGTGTTGAAGAAAAGTAGATTTTTGTTTGTATATGTTGTCAATTATAGTTCTTAGAAAGAAAATCGGTATCGGCAGATCACACTAACAAAAAATCGGAAATCGGAAATCGGAATCGGCCAAGAAAATTGCAATCGGTGCATCTCTACACATAACCCAGCAAAACCTACCATCATTGAGATCTCGTAACCCACCAAAACCGACCATCACTGAGATCTCGTAACCTACCAAAACCGAATCGTAACCGAACAAAACCGGCCATCTTTGAAATCTCATAACTGAATAGCACAGATGTCATTGAAATCTTGTAACCGAATATAACTGTCCGTCATTGAAAATTTGCAAAGGAATAAAACCAACCGTCATTGAAATCTCGTAACGAAACAAAACAGACTGTCTTTTAAATCTTACAAAAAAAGGAACAAAACCGACTGTCTTTGATATATTGTAACTGAACAAGTCCAACCGTCATTGAAGTCTCATAACTGAACAAATCCGACCGTCACTCAAATCTCGTGAAGGAACAAAACCGACCGTCAGTGAAATCTTGTAACGAAACAAAACCGACTGTCTTTGAAATCTTATAACAGAAAAAAGACAACTAACACTGAAAACCTACCATCACTGAGATCTCATAACCCACCAAAACCAACCATCATTATTTCAATAACCCACCAAAACCGACTTGTAACCGAACAAAACCGGCCATCATTGAAATCTCATAACCGGATAACACAGATGTCATTGAAATCTTGTAAACCGAATATAACCGTCTGTCATTGAAAACTCGCAACGGAACAAAACCGACCGTCATTGAAATCTCGTAATGAAACAGAACCGACTGTCTTAAAAATCTCTTTAAAAAACAAAGGAACAAAACTGACCGTCACTGAGATCTCCTAACCCACCAAAACCTACCATCACTGAGATCTCGTAACCCACCAAAACCGACTCGTAACTGAACAAAACCAGCCATCATTGAAATCTCATAACCAGACAACACAGATGTCATTGAAATCTTGTAACCGAATATAACCATCTGTCTTTAAAAACTCGCAAAGGAACAAAACCGACCGTCATTAAAATCTCGTAACGAAACAAAACAGACTGTCTTTGAAATCTCATTAAAAAACAAAGGAACAAAACTGGCCGTCTTTAAAATCTTATAACAGAAAAAAAACAACTGATACTGAAAACCTACCATCATTGAGATCTCTCGTAACCCAGCAAAACCGGCCATCACTGAAATCTCGTAACCCACCAAAACCGACTTATAACTGAACAAAACCGGCCATCACTGAAATCTCATAACCAAATAACACAGATGTCATTGAAATCTTGTAACCGAATATAACCATCCGTCTTTGAAAACTCGCAATGGAACAAAACCGACCGTCATTGAAATCTCGTAACGAAACAAAACCGACTGTCTTTTAAATCTTACAAAAAAAAGGAACAAAACCGACTGTCTTTGAAATATTGTAACCGAACAAATCTGACCATCACTCAAATCTCGTAAAGGAACAAAACCGACTGTCTTTGAAATCTCATAAAAAAACAAAAGAACAAAACTGACCGTCTTGAAAATCTTATAACAGAAAAATCAACTGACACTGAAAACCTACCATCATTGAGGTCCCGTAACCCACCAAAACCGACCATCACTGAAATTTCATAACCTAGCAAAACCAACCGTCACTGAGATCTCATAACCCACCAAAACCTACCATCACTGAGATCTCGTAACCCACCAAAACCGACTCGTAACCGAACAAAACCGGCCATCATTGAAATCTCATAACCGAATAGCACAAATATCATTGAAATCTTGTAACTGAATATAACCGACCGTCACTGAAATCTCATAACCCACCAAAACTGACCATCATTTAAATCTCGTAATGGAACAAAACCGACCGTCAGTGAAATCTTGTAACGAAACAAAACCAAACGTTTTTGAAATCTTAAAACAGAAAAAAAAAAACGACTGACGCTGAAAACCTACCATCATTGAGATCTCATACCCCACCAAAACCGACAATCATTGAAATGTCATAACCCGAACAAAACCAGCCATCACTGAATTCTCATAACCGAACAAAACCGACCATGTTTTAAATCTTATAACAGAAAAAAAAAGACGGACACTGAAAACCTACCATCATTGAGATCTCGTAACCCACCAAAACCAACCATCATTGAAATCTCATAACCCAGAAAAACTGACCGTCATTGAGATCTTGTAACGAAAGAAAACCGTCTGTCTCTGAAATCTCATAAAAAAATGAAGGAACAAAACCGACCATCTTTGAAATCTTATAACAGAAAAAAAATGACTGACACTTGAAAACCTACCATCATAAAGAGCTCGTAAACCACCAAAACCGACCATCACTGAAATATCATAACCCTGCAAAACCGACCTTTATTAAAATCTCATAACCCAGCAGAACCATCATTGAAATCTTGTAACCGAATATAACTGACCGTCATTGAAAACTTATAACAGAAAAAAACCTGACCGTCACTCAAATCTCGTAAAGGAACAAAACCGACTCTCATTGAAATCTTGAAAAGGAACAAAACCGATTGTCATTGAGATCTCGCAAAGAAACAAAACCGACCGTCATTGAAATCTCGTAACTGAACAAATCCAACTGTCACCCAAATCTCGTAAAAAGAACAAAACCGTCCGTCTTTGAAATCTTATAACAGAAAAAAACTGATTGACACTGAAAACCTACCATCATTGAGATCCTGTAACCCTCCAAAACCAACTGTCATTGAGATTTTGTAACCGAACAAAACCGACTGTCTTTGAAATCTCATAACAGAACAAAACCGATTGACACTGAAAACCGACCATCATTGAGATCTTATAACCAAACAAAACCGGCCATCGTTGAAATCTCGTAATGGAACAAAACCGACCGTCACTGAAAACTTGCAACGGAATATAACCAGCTATCATTGAAAACTCGCAACGGAACAAACCGACTATTATTGAAATCTTATAACAGAAAAAAACTGACACTGAAAACCTACCATCATTGAAATTTCATTAAGAAACAAAGCCGACCGTCATTAAAATCTTATTAGGAAACAAAGCCAAGTGGCATTGAAATTTCGTAATGGAAAAGTTTTCAGTTTTCAGTGTCTGTTTTGTTCCATTACGAGATCTCAATGATGGTCGGTTTTGTTCCATTACGAGATCTCAGTGATGGTCGATTTTGTTTCTTTGTTCCTTTACAAGATCTCAATGACTGTCAGTTTTGTTTCATTACGAGATCTCAATGACGGTCGGTTTTCTTCTGTTATGAGATTTCAAAGACATTTGGTTTTGTTTTGTCATGAGATTTCCATGACTGTCGGTTTCGTTTTGTCACGAGACTTCATTGGCGGTTGGTTTTGTTTCATTATGAGAATTCAGTGATCATCGGTTTTGTTTCTTTATGAGATCTCAATAATTGTCGGTTTTGTTCCTTTGCTCCTTTACGATATTTCAAAGATGGTTAGTTTCGTTTCCGACCGTCATTGAAATCTCGTAACGAAACAAAACCGACTGTCTTTGAAATATTGTAACCGAACAAATCCGACCATCACTCAAATCTTGTAAAGGAACAAAACCGACTGTCTTTGAAATCTCATAAAAAAACAAAAGAACAAAACTGACCGTCTTGAAAATCTTATAACAGAAAAATCAACTGACACTGAAAACCTACCATCATTGAGGTCTCGTAACCCACCAAAACCGACCATCATTGAAATCTCATAACCTAGCAAAACCGAATCATAACCGAACAAGTCCAACCGTCATTGAAATCTCATAACTGAACAAATCCGACCGTCACTCAAATCTCGTGAAGGAACAAAACCGACTGTCTTTGAAATCTCATGAAAAAACAAAGGAACATAACTGACCATCTTTAAAATCTTAAAATCTCAAAACCTAGCAAAACCAACCGTCATTGAGATCTTGTAACCAAACAAAACCGACTGTCTTTGAAATCTCATAAAAAAACAAAGGAACAAAACCAACCGTCTTTCAAATTTTATAACAGAAAAAAATAACTAACGCTGAAAACCGACCATCATTGAGATCTCGTAACCCACCAAAACTGACCATCATTGAAATCTCGTAATGGAACAAAACCGACCGTCAGTGAAATCTTGTAACGAAACAAAACCGACCATCTTTGAAATCTTATAACAGAAAAAAAACAACTGACACTGAAAACCTACCATCATTGAGATCTCATAACCCACCAAAACCAACCATCATTATTTCAATAACCCACCAAAACCGACTCGTAACCCACCAAAACCTACCATTTTATAACAGAAAAAGCTACTGACACTGAAAATCTACCATCATTGAGGTCCCGTAACCCACCAAAACCAACCATCACTGAAATTTCATAACCTAGCAAAACCAACCGTCATTGAGATCTCATAACCCACCAAAACTTACCATCACTGAGATCTCATAACCCACCAAAACCGACTCGTAACCGAGCAAAACCGGCCATCATTGAAATCTCATAACTGAATAGCACAAATATCATTGAAATCTTGTAACTGAATATAACCGACCGTCACTGAAATCTCATAACCCACCAAAACTGACCATCATTTAAATCTCGTAATGGAACAAAACCGACCGTCAGTGAAATCTTGTAACGAAACAAAACCAAACGTTTTTGAAATCTTAAAACAGAAAAAAAAAAAACGACTGATGCTGAAAACCTACCATCATTGAGATCTCATACCCCACCAAAACCGACAATCATTGAAATGTCATAACCCGAACAAAACCAGCCATCACTGAATTCTCATAACTGAACAAAACCGACCGTCTTTAAAATCTTATAACAGAAAAAAACCGACTGACACTGAAAACTTACCATCATTGAGATCTCGTAACCCACCAAAACCGACCATCATTGAAATCTCATAACTGAATAGCACAGATGTCATTGAAATCTTGTAACCGAATATAACCGTCCGTCATTGAAAATTCACAAAGGAACAAAACCAACCGTCATTGAAATCTCATAACCCAGAAAAACCGACCGTCATTGAAATCTTGTAACCAAACAATACCGACTTTCTTTGAAATCTCATAAAAGAATGAAGGAACAAAACTGACCGTCTTTGAAATCTCATAACCAAACAAAACTGGCCATCGTTGAAATCTCGTAATGGAACAAAACCGGTCATTGAAATCTCATAAAAAAAATAAGGAACAAAACCGACCATCCTTGAAATCTTGTAATGAAACAAAACCGGCTGTCTTTAAAATCTCATAAAAACACTAAGGAACAATACTGACCATGTTCGAAATCTTAGAACAGAAAAAAAAAGACTGACACTGAAAACCTACCATCATTGAGATCGCGTAATGAAACAAAACCGTCTGTCTCTGAAATCTCATAAAAGAACGAAGGAACAAAACCGAGCACCTTTGAAATCTTATAACAGAAAAAAAATGACTGACACTTGAAAACCTACCATCATAAAGAGCTCGTAAACCACCAAAACCGACCATCACTGAAATATCATAACCCTGCAAAACCGACCTTTATTAAAATCTCATAACCCAGCAGAACCATCATTGAAATCTTGTAACCGAATATAACTGACCGTCATTGAAAACTTATAACAGAAAAAAACCTGACCGTCACTCAAATCTCGTAAAGGAACAAAACCGACTCTCATTGAAATCTTGAAAAGGAACAAAACCGATTGTCATTGAGATCTCGCAAAGAAACAAAACCGACCGTCATTGAAATCTCGTAACTGAACAAATCCAACTGTCACCCAAATCTCGTAAAAAGAACAAAACCGTCCGTCTTTGAAATCTTATAACAGAAAAAAACTGATTGACACTGAAAACCTACCATCATTGAGATCCTGTAACCCACCAAAACCAACTGTCATTGAGATTTTGTAACCGAACAAAACCGACTGTCTTTGAAATCTCATAACAGAACAAAACCGATTGACACTGAAAACCGACCATCATTGAGATCTTATAACCAAACAAAACCGGCCATCGTTGAAATCTCGTAATGGAACAAAACCGACCGTCACTGAAAACTTGCAACGGAATATAACCAGCTATCATTGAAAACTCGCAACGGAACAAACCGACTATTATTGAAATCTTATAACAGAAAAAAACTGACACTGAAAACCTACCATCATTGAAATCTCATTAAGAAACAAAGCCGACCGTCATTAAAATCTTATTAGGAAACAAAGCCAAGTGGCATTGAAATTTCGTAATGGAAAAGTTTTCAGTTTTCAGTGTCTGTTTTGTTCCATTACGAGATCTCAATGATGGTCGGTTTTGTTTCATTACGAGATTTCAATGACGGTCGGTTTTGTTCCATTACGAGATCTCAGTGATGGTCGATTTTGTTTCTTTGTTCCTTTACAAGATCTCAATGACTGTCAGTTTTGTTTCATTACGAGATCTCAATGACGGTCGGTTTTCTTCTGTTATGAGATTTCAAAGACATTTGGTTTTGTTTTGTCATGAGATTTCCATGACTGTCGGTTTCGTTTTGTCACGAGACTTCATTGGCGGTTGGTTTTGTTTCATTATGAGAATTCAGTGATCATCGGTTTTGTTTCTTTATGAGATCTCAATAATTGTCGGTTTTGTTCCTTTGCTCCTTTACGATATTTCAAAGATGGTTAGTTTCGTTTCATTGCGAAATTTCAATGATGGTTGGTTTTGTTCCTTTACTAGATCTCAATTGTTGACGGTTTTGTTTTATGAGATTTCATTGATGTTCCTTTATGAGATCTCAATGACAGTTGGTTTTGTTCCATTATGAGATTTCAATGATAGTTGAATTTGAAACAGTTCAAACTGTCAGTTTTGTTTGTAAATAATATTTTAAAGTATATTAAAATAGAAAAACATTATTTTGAATTGTAATAATATTTCACAATATTACTGTTTTTCTGTATTTTTGATCAAATAAATGCAGGCTTGATGAGCATATGAGACTTCTTTCAAAAACACTAAAAATAGTACTGAAAAAAATAGTGCTTTCATGTAAGTTCTAAGAACTAAATGAAGTACTATATAATTTTTGATGTGAAACTAACTAACTACCTGCATGGTATTTGATGTAATGTAGGGATTATTTTTGCCCCAGGGTTACACCCCTTATTTTCTGGGGTTTATTTTAACCCTTTATTCAGTACAGCTTATGGCAACTGTACTGGGGCGTTGGGCGGTAAGTGATATATGGACTATTTTACACCAGGGTTGCACCCTTTATACAGTACAGCTTATTGCGACTGTACTGGGGCATTAGGACCCACTCAGGCCACAGGCTGATCAGACCCTGGCCTCTCTAACACCTCTTCCCGCAGCTACCCAGTCTCCAAAGAGGTTTCCCATCCAGATAGAGACCAGGCTCAACCTTGCTTAGCTTCAGTGGGTGTGCAAGTGAAAGCTTCAGGTTGACTGCTACAGGGCTTCTCAAGCATCTTTCCAACCATAGACCCTCTTATGTAGAAATATAAATCTCAACAATGGTGACATGCTTCATGCCGCAGTACATTCTATGCATTTGGTTATTTTTGTTTCATTACAAGATTTCAATGATGGTAGGTTTTCAATGACGGTTGGTTTTCTTCTGTTACGAGATTTCAAAGACAGACAGTTTTGTCTTGTTACGAGATCTCAATGACAGTCAGTTTAGTTCCTTTATGAGATTTTAATGACAGTTGGTTATGTTCCTTTACGAGATTTCAGTGACGGCCTGTTTTGTTCTATTACGACATTTCAAGTAAATAAAATACTATATCACTTTTGATGTGAAACTAACTACCTGCATGGCATATGATGTAATGTAGGGATTATTTTTGCCCCAGGATTTCACCCTTTATTCAATACAGCTTATTGCAACTGTACTGGGGTATTAGGACCCACTCAGGTGACAGGTTGATCAGGCCCTGGCCTCTCTAACACTTCTTCCCGCAGCTACCCAGTGTAATGGTGACATGCTTCATGCCGCAATACATTCTATAACAGACTATTATGTTGAAATGAACTGAATTACATCTACATGATGAAAACAAACAAACAAACAAAAAAACACTCACTCAAATTAGACCACTAGATGATGACAACCTCTTCATCATCATGCCGCAATGCATGCTGGGAACAATAGTACAAAATTCCCAGCATGCATCACAGCATGAATAAATTATGTAGCTGAATTGTCCTATTATTTCCTTTATTTCTAACTATTTGCTTTTATTTTTTTGCTGTGGTTTTTGGTCTTTTATTAGCTTTATGTGATGTCCAGAGTTGATCTGATTGTCTGAATATTTTGTTGTCACCACTGTTGAGATTCATACGCTGATTGCTCATATCTGTGTTTGTCATTATAGATTACTATTTTTTATTCACTTTTTAATTGATTTCTACAATACAGTGGGATCTTGTTCCAGTAAAACTGAGTTTGTAATTTAAGTGTATTAAAAGCAAAACACAATTATTACATTTCAAACAAAGTCCTTTAAAGACAAGTCATTTCACTCGGCGGCCATCTTTGAAACGCCTCTCGGGCATGCAAGTGCAACTCCTATCTCTTTGAATGGGGAAACATCAAATTCTCCAAAGCTGTTTGCCAAGCTTTCCATTAAATTTCATATTTGCAATCACCAATGAAATCTGACAACAACTGTCTCATAATTTTTTTTCCAAACGCTCGAATCATGACAAAAAACTTTTTTAGGCTGGATCAAGCTAATGCGCATGCGCAGACCTAAATGCGCGTCTCTTGTGCCTCATTTCTGAGGCGCGCGTCTGACTGTTTCTATAGAAACCGGTGCTTCTAACGGCCGCTGAAGTGACGCGATGACTTTACCAGTCAGCGATTGGCTCTTATTTAGAAGGCAGAGACAGAGCGACACGCGTCATAATCTGAAAACCACGCCCATCGGGGGGGGGGCAATCAAACAGTCTCCACTGACTTTGTATTGCGTGAGACTGCCTCTTTGTCATTTCTGACTTATTACAAAAAACAGAACAATGCCTAAAAGCTGCTGTGTGACAAGGTGTACAGCTAACAAGCTAAAAAACCCAGAAATAAGTTTTTATAAGCTGTCGACCCCAAAAGACGAATGTTTAAGGACACAAAAGTGGATACAGGCAGTGAGACAGAGCCCAACGGGTCATATTACTATAAGAATACACTGCAGGGGAACGTAATCGGCGACAACATATGCTAAACAAACAAACAAAAACAAACCATTCATTACTTTTAACCATGTCAAAGAATTATTTCACCTGTCGCCGAATACGTTCCCCTCCAGTGTAGTTCTTATAGTAATATGACCCGTTGCGCTCTGTCTCACTGCCTGTGTCCACTTTTGTGTCCTTAAACATTCGTTTTTTTTGGGGTCGACAGCTTATAAAAACTTAGTTCTGGGTTTTTTAGCTTGTTTGCTGTACACCTTGTCACACAGCAGCTTTTAGACATTGTTCTATTTTTTGTTAAAAACCAGAAATGACAAGGAGGCAGCCTCACACTATATAAAGTCAATGGGGACTGTTGGATTGTTTTCCCCCGGTGGGCGTGGTTTTCAGATGACGCGTGTCGCTCTATTGGGCGTTGCACTTTCTCCCATTAAAAACAATACGAGTTACACGTCTTGTGTTATTCTATAGTCTTTGTTTCAAATGATATCAGTAATTCATACTATTTTGGAATGATTATTTTAAGAGAAACATATTATAAAAGTTAAGAGCCCAAGTAATGAAAACACCAGTCACCATTATGGTGACTACAAATGAAACAAACATGAACGTTAAACTTATGTTAATTCTCAATAAGAACTTCTGAAATTAAGTCAGTCTGGTTAGTAATATGTGAATCTGTAATGCTGTTTGTGGAGTTGCTTAATCCTTCTGTACTGAGATTTGGAGAGATCTGGGACCTCATTTATAAAATGTTGCGCAGAAACCACCCTAAATTTGATCTTACAATCATTTCTCAGATGTGCGTATGTGTGATTCATAGAATAAACTCACACAGAGAAAACGAGCTCCTCTCTTTCAGATGTGAAATCTACAAATTGCAAATGATTTTGAACTTGCACACAGATGAATGGTTTCAGTTCTCCACATTGTAAACTAATCAGGGTATCTTCTGTTCATTCATTTTTTGATTTAATATTGAAATCAGAAAAATGAGAAAACGGTACTTTTTTTTTTTTTTTTTTTTCATTTTTCATTTTTAAAAAGAAAACGAAAAAACAAAAAATGGCTTGATTTTTCATTTTTTCGTTCTGGGGCTGGAAACGAATAATCAGCTTGAATATTCGATCATGTGGGCGGGAATGAAACGCCTCTTTCTGCTGATTGGTCAACCAGAAATCAAACCATGTCGTCATCAGTTGTTCATCGGTTCCGCTCAACAGAATAAAAGTCCCTCGCTCTACAGCTGTACGGATTCTTAACACATTTATTGCAACTATATTTCATCTCTTTCTCATAAATATTAGTTTACTTTGCAGCTGCACATAAACTACCCCCTAGCCTACAACTTTGGCACACTGCCTGTTTTAACTGACCAACTATAAAAATCTGTGTGGCAAAGCTGCTCGACGCACTGGGCAGTGCAGAGCAAATGTAGGCTACAATACATTGAAGTAAAGTGCAAATCAGTAGCCTATCGATTTAAGTGTAAATATGCAGCAGTCATAACTTTTGTTATGACTTTTGTTATGACCATAAGGGATTTTTTCCCTAATCTTATTAAATTTGTAGGTATGCCATCTTTAATGTGAAGTTCTTAGAATATTATGATGCTATAGGTTGTTACCAATTAAATCAGTATCAACCAAAGGCTTGCAGAGGTGGCAAAGAAGCAGCATCTGAAGTTGCTTGTAGATCTATTTAATGAGATGTTAGATAATGTTGCTCAGACAGGGCAGTAAATGCGTAGCAATTACAATTGCATAATGTAATGAGATTCATGTTTTAAACAACATTTTGAATACAGAAATACTAAATGAATGATAAAATGAAACGATATTTGGATTATGAAATTAATGTCGCCAGTAGGTGGCAGCAAGTCATTGTGTTAATGAATGAGTCATTCAGCCGATTCGTTCAAAACACTGATTCATTCAGGAATAAATATCAAGTGGATCTCTATAATCTATTGGGCCATTGAATCACTCGGTCAACTGATTCGTTCAAAGACTCCGATTCATTCAGGAACGAAACAGAAAATAAAACACCGTTTTGTGTGACATCCATTAACAGTCAATATTAATGAAATAAACTCAGAATATTGCCTAAAACAAAAGTTATGACTTAAAGGAAAAAATAGCATGTTCCCTATTATATACATTCTGTATATTTGACATCATACGCCAGTGGTATTCCTAGACTTCTCTATGAAAAGAAAAAAAAAAAGCTCAAAATAGAATAGGCCTAATATGCAGGCCTAATAGATATGCTGTGACTGTAAAATACACAAATAAATATCTTTTCATAGTCTAACACTCATATAATTTCAAATTCATCCCATGTTGTCTAAAACAAAAGTTGTGACTGCTGCATATTTACACTTAAATCGACACTGGTACTTTGTGCTTTACTGCAATGTATCGTATTCGCTCCGGCTGCCCAGTGTGTCAAGCAGCTTCGCTAGATTTTTTTATAGTTGGTCAGTTAAATAAAACAGGCAGTGTGCCAAAGTTGTAGGCTAAGGGGTAGTTGTGTGCAGCTGCAAAGTAAATTAATATTTATGAGATAAACTAATATTGCACGTGTAGATGAATTTATGTCTACACAGAATTCAGCCCTGACTCTGCACCAGTACGATTTGTGTCAAGCCATTCACTAGTCTGGTTATTTGATGAGAATGAGAAAGAGATTAAATTAGAATAAACGGATACTTAACGCGTTTATTAGAATAAACGCGTTAAGTATCCGTACAGCTGTAGAGCGAGGGACTTTTATTCTGTTGAGCGGAACCGATGAACAACTGATGACGACATGGTTTGACCAATCAGCGGATGTCTGGTTGACCAATCAGCGGAAAGAGGCGTTTCATTCCCGCCCACATGTAGAGATCGAATATTCAAACTGATTATTCGTTTCCAACCCCAGAACGAAAAAATGAAAAATCAAGCCATTTTTTTGTTTTTTCGTTTTCTTTTTAAAAATAAAAAATATGAAAAAAAAGTACCATTTTCTCATTTTTCTGATTTCAATATTAAATCAAAAAACGATTGAATGGAAGATACCCTGATTTAAACTACACCTAATTAATTTAATTTACATATAAAAGATCACCAGTCATCGTCCAAATCCTTAAATTTAGAATGGCGAGCTGCAAGAATATCTTAGATTTCCAAAAACCTGCAGTACTCTGACCAGGAAAAGTGTGTACGTCTGCTCAGACCCTGACGTGGCGCTAAGCACTTTTCCACGTCAAAGAGCGTTTTTATAAATATGAGCGTTGGAGTGGATTGGCGTATACGCTTTATAAATGAGGCCCTTAATGTCTTCTTTTATCTTCAGTTGATTTTATCTAAGGCTGTGGCTGAAATCAGTTGTAGCTCTTGTGTTTCCGTTTGTCTTTTTTTTTCTGTTCTTTTCTTTCCTTCAGTGATTCTGCTTGTTAACAGGCTAGTTAATGCTAAGATGATTCTATAAATAATATATAATGATTTTGTGGCTCAGATAAGGTCCAGTTCTGTTTTATTTCTTTTTTCTTAGCTGACATGTGGCATTGCTATGACCTGCTTGTGGCTCAGATCTGGTAAATAGGAGCGGTCTGCCCAAGTGTCATCATTCCACGCCACATGTGGCCCAGATCATCATACCACTTGTAGCAAATGTGGGCCGGATTTGGGCCGGCACAAAGTTGCCTATCTGGGGAGTGTAATTTGGAACTCATTTATAGTTATTTTTATTAAAAATATATGTTGATAATGATTAAACACTTCAGTGCACTCCAAAGGCACCATTTTAGGTAGACTATATAAAGGGATGGATTGTGTATGTGTGTGAGAGAGAGAATCTGGTGGTCACTCATCCAATACTACTATGATATAAATAATTTAATGAATAATGCTTATTTTACTACTCTTTAAACCAATAAAAATGTTTAAGGTACAGTAGCCCCAACCAAAGGTATAAAAAGTCGTACAAAGGTTGTGAGGTATAAAAAATATATACAGTATATATTTATTTCATGGTGGAAACAAGCTTCCATAGCTGGCAACACAAATATCTTAATTGCAGGTAGAGGTGACTGAGTTACTAAATTCTATTTTTGTGTCCTTGAACAAAGTACCCAGTGGGACTGTCTATCCTTATAATTGGTGTACAGCATGTTACTTTAAATAAGAGGACAAGAGGTCAAGAGAAGAAGGCCCTAGTTGGTTTAAAGGTGGGGTAGGCAGTTTGTTATTTTTTAATGGCAGTCAGAAAATATCCGTTTAATTGACAGATAGCACTAGATCAGGTGTGCTGATGTTGCAGACCTGTCTCTGTGATAGACCTAAGCTCTAAAAAAAAAAAAATATATACAGAAAAAAAAAAACCCCAGAGGTGATGAGGCTAGGATTGTGAGCATGAAGGTATAGACATAATGGGGATAATGGCTCAAACATCACTGGGACTAATGGGAGTAATCTCAGTTGGGTATAGCAGTACATTCAATAGCCACAAGAGAGAGACATACACACACACACACACACTGTAAAACCACTCGACAGAGGAGAAGTTTTCATTTAACATTCATTTAATGGACATCATTTGAAAATATATTAACATGTCTGAGGTTTAATAAAGCACAGCTGAAATCTAAAGGATATATATAAATATATTCTGTTATTTGCAAGCTTGAAATGTTGCAGTCAGTCCATGTGCTCATATTTTCAAGGTAGATTAAAGTATTTTTGTATAGTAAAAACTAGGAGTGCAGCGGTTCAAATTACTCACGGTTCAGTTTTTCAGGTATCTAACAGTAGTTTTTAGGTACAAAAAATGAATAAAATAATCAAATATAAAAATGACACTGCATATTATCTTCACAGTATAAATAAAATAAAGACTAAGCATTATTAAAGTTACAAAAGCTATTCAGTCAAAAGCAGTGAGTTATTTCTTTGTCATCTGTTGTTTGATTAACTTCTTAACCTTTAAGACATAATGCACGATCCAGTATATAATGGCCTGGTTTCACAGACAGGGCTTAGACTAAGCCAGGATTAGGCCTTAGTTCAATTAGGATATTTAAGAAGCTTTTATAAACGTACACTAGAAAAAAAAACATTACTGGTGTGCATCTTAAGATGGCACTGACATATTTTAAGATTTGTCAGTGCAAGTTGCTTTCAGTTAAAACAGCTCAAACATGTATTTTAGTGTAGGACTAGCTTAAACATTGTCTGTGACACTGGGGGATACTGTTACACATGCCTTTGAACAGGCCTGAACAGCACACGTTGCTATTTGCATTCAAACTATACTCATTTAAGCCATGCTAAATGAAACATTCAAGAGCAAGGCGCGAAATAGAACTTGTGCGCGCTGTGAGAAGATCTGTGTGTGCGCTCATCCAAAGCATGCACACGCTCAGACAGCACGAAAATACTGAGTTCTCTTTCAAGTCATGCGCTTGAACGGACAAATTCACACAAAAATTATGTCAACATGCCCGTCTTGGCAAGTATCCTAGCACTCATAGTCGGTTATGTCTTAAGTGAACGTATAAAAGTTTAAAAAGACATCGCATGTGTAACAGTATATGTACTGGATTGTGCATTATATCTTAAAGGAAAAGAAGCCTAATATTCCTGCTGTCTTTGTTTTTAATGTTAATCAAACAACAAATGACAAAGAAATCACTCACTGCTCTTGACTGAATACCTTTTCAATAATGATTAATCTTTATTTGATTCATACTGTGAAGATAAAACAGTGTTTTAATTAATTAAAATACTGAGTTATACTTTAACTAATACTTAAAACAAGGAAATCACTTCAGCTTTTGAAAGTGTATTTTTAATGAATTCGTTAAAAATACTGTTAAAATGACGTACTGTGTTTTTATTAAGTCTGGGAATTGTAATAACTTTTTAATAAGAATAAAAATATGAATATGTAATATTGTGCAAAAATTTCTGAAAAATTATCCTCTCTAGATTTCTTTTTTTTCTTTTACAATGGAGATAATGGTCACTGAATGGCTTTCCTGAGGTAAATGTAACATTTTGTGACATATTTGCTTGCAAGCTGTTTTATTGTGGTCTTTGTGCGGTTGAAACTCTGATTAAGTGATTACATTAGAGCTGGATTCATTTCAGTAAATTGTACGGTATCTTTCAACATACTTTTTAATATTCATTATGTTTATTTTGTGCTGTAATAGCAGAAAAGAGGAAGAGATAATAGGTTCACGTGCCGCTTGACCTGAGACGCTACAGCGATCTGTCACTCCACATTAAAGAGAGCCAAAACCACATGTATTGTTTGAATCCCATAGTAAAATTGAAAGAATTTAAAAGTTAAGACTTTGTTTTATATCAAAAGTAACCTGATCTGTCTTACAGGGTTTCTACAGGTTTCATCAAATCTAATTTAATGCTTTTTGATGCAAATTTTTAATGCCATATATATATATATATATGTTGCTAAATGTCAATAGATGACGTAGATGAATAGATTATGTCATTCGCATTCTGCCAAGTGTCCGCCCTTTACATTTGTTTGCTTCTCTGCTGCTACCTCTTTGTGCTCACATAAAGTATTTTAATACAGCCAAATTCCCAATAAAATAAACGATTCATTCCAATGGCTGATTCATTCAAGAATGAGGCAGTTGTTTATGAATGAGTCATTGCCTGCGTCTCAATGTGCATTCTAACCATCCTAAATAGTATGTGACATTAGTAATATTCAACACTATTTAGGGCGGATAGAGTGATACTGGATAGTATGCACATTGGGATGCAGGGATTGAATCTTTGACTCAACCGATTCGTTCAAAACGATGAATCATTCAGTAGGCTAATGAAAACAAGGCTGCGCGAGCAACCTTGTTACCGTCAGTCCATTATACAGCCTATTATTATCCACTATCGATCGCCACTTACACTAATCAAATCTGTCATTCTTGCGTTTTGGTGATTCCCATGTTTTTGGGTTTTTTATTGACGATTTAATCAGGCTCCTTGTCCGACCGGGCAAGTAAAATTCTCTTTCACTTGCCCCTTCAAAAAAAACTACTTATCCCGGACTAATGGACAAGCGTTAGTGTCGAGCCCTGACATGTTATAATCCTGATTTATAATCGAGACGTTGTCTGACAAAATCACCATACACATAAAATAAAAACAGTTGCTGTGATTGTGGCTATATGTACATGTAAAATGATCACTTAGGTTAGAAGCAATAGTGTCTATTTTATTTGTTCTCTGACAGAGCGCACATCCTCAACTGAATGCGCTGCTCTTCTCACTCACTAACTAAACAGCAGACAGAGAGAGGTGCGCCTGCGGCAGGAAAGCAAGATCTCGCGCTCGTGCGGCAGTACCGGGGGGTTTTGGAAGCTAGATAAGGTTTCAACAAGTCGCTATATTTGTCACAATGCGCTTTCTTGGAAAAAAGTCGCTAAGTGCAACACTGATGCAGCCTTCCGTCTCCAGGTCCAAGCCGGTAAACCGCTATCAAAAACGGCGTTACGGCAATTTTGCACCGGCCGGAGGCAATTACCAAACTGGTTCCGCGTGTGTATCACACCAATGTACATATTTTGCGACAGCAAATCAGTTATTAATTATGAAGGCTATATTCAAAATAAACTGGTAGTACTATTTTTCTTCAAAACTATCTAAAAAAATTTAATGCCTGTAGGAATAAAATTTAATGCTTTTTAATGCCCCGCGGATACCCTGTCTTATCTGTCGGCGCTGTCTGTGTCCTCTATGCTCTGCTATGTATCTTTCACTGCGTGAGAAAATGGACGTGTAGCGAACAGTGAGTTTGAATGAGTTGGTGGCCCTGCATGACAGCATTTTTTGTAGTTATGCTAAACGTTATGTTTTATGCTATGTTAAACTCCCACATTTTACGGGTTCAACTTCGTTTGCACTCTACACTCCGAAGCACCGTGTCTTCTTCTATTGGATTCGTTCCGGGAGGGCTGCATTACAGTATTGCGCTACAGCGCCCCACTGATCAAACCGCGTTATTGCAGGCCCTTCAAATAGATCATATGAGATCAAAAGACTATTAAACAACAAAAATATTTGTAGACAATTTTTTATTGTCGACGTTGTCGATAATGTCGACTAATCGTTTCAGCCCTAACCGTGAGTAATTTGAACCACTGCACCCCTAGTGAGCACCCAGATTTAAAGAACTGAAAGATCCAGGATTTCCATACCAACTTCAAAAGAATGTGTAGAACAGGTGTGGCTAGTGAAGACTGGCTCTTTGTTAGTAATCGTGTCTCCACTCAGGATTCAGATGTTGTTGGACCACACTCTCCTCAGTTTCATCTAGGGAGTGAAAGAACACAACAGTCATTTTTTTCCACATCATGCCTTCTTGAAACTATTATTATTCATTTACAATTATTATTTAGGTCATATTATTAGTAGTAATATTTAAATTACAATTGTATTATTACTATGTATTACTTAACTCTTATTAAACTATAAATCACCATAGAACAAGACTGCTGGAAACTTTTCAAATTGAGCAGAAGCTAATTCTTTATAGAACAATATTACCAGTAAGTATTACCAGTTTTTAAAAAATGGAAGAAAGACGACAACATCCTGTTTGCAATGTGAATGTAGACAACAGAGCATTTGCATTACGGCAAAGTCTTGAAATCTGACACAATGTCATGTTTTTGGCAGAACATCAACAGACACGCATAACTACTCCATGAATTTCCTTCTTTTTTTGAGGGCATTAAACTAAATCTAGTTTAAGTTTTCATCCCAGTGAAAGATTATTTCTAAAATTTACAGTAGCCAGTAAAGTTGTGGTATGAAAAGTCAATGTTTTTTGACTGCCAGAGGTCTCACCACTCTCATCCTGGATGTTAAGAGCAAGTAGACACTTTTCAACCTCCTCTATTCCCTCTACATTGGTTAAGGGAAGCCCGGTGTAACCACCCTTATCGGAGCAGAAGTCAATAAACCTATGAAAATACACAAGCGATGCACATCATTTAGTCAGTTCCTCATCAGGGTTTGCATTTCATCCATGTGTAATTTGGAAGTGTACAGTATATACCGGCCCCAGATTTCATCTGTCCGTAGAATGAGGGGGTTTCCCACCATGATGAACAGGGATTTTGCTCTCGTCACCGCCACATTGAATCTCTAAAGAACAAGACATGAAATAAACACAAACAAGTTCAAGACTAAAGTGTTATTGCATATTCACAATGTAGTTCACAATGTAACACACAACTTAGTTCAAGTTCACATCATGTTGTGGTATTACACTACCCTTTTAAAGTTTTGGGTCAGTACCTTCTCATTCTTGAGAAACCCAATGCTGAATGTTTCATCCAAAATGATGTGTTCCTTGCTGCTGCGAACAGCCGACACCATGATCACTTTCCTCTCTTGGCCTTGAAACTCCTCCACGGAACCAACCTACACAACACCCCAAACACACAAAGGGAGGCGGCTATCATTTTGTGTTGACCTGTCCTAATATAAGACAAAAAGCCATACCAGAGTGTGTACAAGGCTTAAACTCAAACTAACTTTCAGGTCATCAATGCACATGCACTTTTGGAGGTCCTCGTCTGATTTGATAACCAGTCTGATCTTCTCCACCTATGAAATCAGAGAAACCCCAGAGAAAGTAAAAAGTGATGGTGCAGACCATCAGAGATTCAAGAGAAGTGTCATGATATTTTTAACTGCTAATTTGGTGACAGAATAGGGCTGTCCAAGAGCAGGCTCCACCTGTTTCCTGTAGGGGGCGATAATGCCAATATCTCTGGGGGAGATTCTAGAGATTCCCCTCTTGGCCTGTGTCAGGAGCAGCTTCTTCAGGTAATCTATGATGATATCGATTTCAAACTTGTTAAAGAATGACGGGCTATTCGACTCTCTTTCATCCTTCCCAGGAACTCCATGGAAAATCACAGGAAATCCCTGATAGGGGTGAGGGGGACAATACACAAATGGGTAATCTCCAGGAAAACAGACTTAACTATATTGACTAAAGTGCTGTTTAATATGTCTCATACTCTTTTGGGCAGGTGCTCCCAGTTGCAGTACTGGTTGGAGCTGATCTCATTTGCACATGCCTTCAACTCCCCATCATAGAACAGCTCATTAGGAACCTCCAGAATGGATGGATGAGACCTGAACAGAGGTGTAAAGAGTACCTGAAAACCATACTTAAGTAAAAGTACAGATACCTTAGAGCAAAAATGACTCCATTACAAGTTACAAGGCAAAGCAAAGGCAAAGCGCACAAGATGCCCTTAGATGGCGATATCGCTTCTTTATGCAGAAAAAGTTAGGTGCCATGCATTATAAAAGTACATTTACTTATTCAAAAATGTAGTCAAGTAGAGATCAAAAGTTGCTGATATCTTTGATACTCGGTAAAACTACAAAGATACCAAGAAGAAACCAAACCAAAACCAAAAAGATACTTAAGTACAGTAACTAATTACATTTACTCAAATATTTGACACTACTGGACCTGAATGAGTGTGAAGGAAATTTAATTAATCATAACTAACATTCCTTTTTCTTGCATGATTAACATTTATATGCTCTTTTGAAAACTAGATGTCCTCAACACCTGGGCCAAAAAGAGGAAACAAAACTAGTCTAAATATAATAAAAGAGGAAACAAAACCATGATAGTGATGTTTATAGGGGGCATTTTGACTTTGACATTTTGACTTTATGAACTCAGCAGACCGGTGCGTCCTACCTGTAATTCAGAAGAAGTTTGGTGACGTAGCGTTTGTCAAACTCAATGTCATCTTTCTTATAAAGATCATTCTGTGTCATCAGCCTCTCCAGCAAAGAGATATCTACAGGAAAGACACACAACTCCAGATTACAATTCATTATAATAAAGCACATTCATACACACCATTTTGCTTATACCTTCATTTTTATTTACAACAGTAATGATTCAGCAATTGTTAAAGGTTAAATGGTAAACAATAACAATACTATTTTTTGGGAACATAAAATAATTTTAACATGAAAATAATCGGCTTATAGGTAGAGTGAGTGATGTGTCTGTATATATGTGCATCTCACCAAGCCCATAATTAATGGCAAGAGGAGATCTCAGGATTGGTCCCAGCTGCTTAGGATCCCCAGCTAAAACAAGCTGCCCAGTCTCTGCATTCAGCAGTCCTACACACACCCAACGAGATAATGTAATGATTCCAAAAACAGAACTCACTACTATCAGACTTACTACAGTTCATATTTGGGGCTAAAAGAGCAAACACGTATCTGAGCACGAGTGGTTGCCCACCTGCCACGCAGATTATGGTCTCTGACTCCACAGCATGTCCTGCCTCATCCACAAAGATGTGAGAAAAATGATCCACAGGAAAACCCCCACTGACCAGCCTACCAACACAGACACAGTGTTTACTGACTGCTATAAATCATATCTGTGAGAGAAATTTGAGGTTATTGTGTTTATATAAGATGATGCCCTTCACCTGCCTGCTGTGACTAGAGTGCTGACCAGGATCTTGTAGGACATTAGGTCCTCTTTACATGGGAAAATAATCATCTCTCCATTCACATTACTGTTGTTCTAAACACAGACACACACACAACATAGACAGTCAAAATAAAAACTGTAGGCATATTGCATATAGTAACTCCATAAACCATTTAGTCACTTAAAAATACATGTTTTGTTGTTTTATATATTGTTTATATATATATATGTGTGTGTGTGTGTGTGTGTGTAAATGTATATAACATATATGTATATGTATATAACACACACACACACACATATATATATATACACATTTTAATTAAATTATAATTTAATATAATTCTGTCAGGATCACTATCGTCAATGATGACTGGCAGTTAGCATACAGTTTGTATTGTTGTTCTGGGCAAAAACTCCCTGCCCATCCATGCAGCCTAGCATGGATAAGAGCAGGGAGAGCAGCGATAACCCCCCTTTAGGGTAAACAGAACAGAAGTATTGCAATATCATTCATTTCTTAATGACAATAATTAATGTAACAACACAATTGAAGAATACGAGTTTGATCAAAAGAAATATCAGAAGGGCAAGTCCTGACTGGACAAAGGAGGAGCTGGGGATGGAGGAGGGTAATTAGCTCCAGAGCAATGCAATAAAGCTGCTGATAATACTGAATGGACCATTTATATACAAATGCGGTGATAGGCGTCGTATTCCTATAGGTCAATGTGAATCAGCTGAGTGTCAGCTGATGCAAGCTTGACTAACTTGAACTGCCAGAACTAACGCTATACGCTTGATTTCACTTACCTTTAGAACTTTAGGGATGTCTTTTGGATTGCGTGAGCTAGCGTAGAGTCTGTAAATTTTATGTGCATCGACATGTTGACTAGTGATCAACTTTTCACACAGTTGATCAGCTGCACTGTTAGAAGGAGCGCAAGCTAGAATATAGGCATCAGGTATATTCTTCTCCACCTGAGAGATGTTGAGAAACACACAGAAACAATGACTGAATGCATTAGCTAATACACTAAAATCTTTCACAACGGCAAATTTAATACCATATGACATTTTCATGCAGACCTGGTGGGAGTGTGTTTACTTTGGTGTGTATGATTACTCGTTTTACCTGTTTGATGGCCTCCACTATCGTGACGGTTTTACCAGTGCCAGGAGGTCCAAACACCAAGTATGGTGCCGGCTTGGATGTACCGGCCACAATGTTACAAACTGCGCTGTACTGTTCAGGGTTCCTCTCAAGTTGTTGATCAAAGAGTCTAGAGACACACATATTGTGCTGAAATACTCAGTGTTTCCTTCTGAAGGTTTAATAGTATAATAATAGCATATTTATAGCACATCTGGGTCTTACTGACCTCAGTGCAGGTGGAGACACAAAGGTCATGCTCCTTGAGCCCACAGGGAACAGCACATCTCTGAGGTTGTGCTGGACCGCCATGTGTACAGCTCTGTGTTGCAGTCTTATTGGGAGACGATTCACTGTGAACTCCACACGGAACTTCATATTATCTATATATACATGGTCAAGGAACCTTAACAAACACACACACACAAACACATAATATCAAAAAAATCAATCAATATCAATAAAGTCAATAAAAACAAAAATATCAATAAAAGCTTTCCATCATGTAGTTTTTTTTTTAATGCTTTAATGCATTACAAAAATGAAAGTGACATGTGAAGGCCAAGTATGGTAACATACTCGGAATTTGTCCTCTGCATTTAACCCATTCAGTTAGTGCACACACATTAGGAGTAGTGAACACACTGCAAACTGTGGACAGACACACCCAGAGCAGTGGGCAGCCAATTTTTCACTGCATTCGCTGCCTTCTGGTATTAAGACCCGAACTCGTAACCTTCGGGTTACCAGTCTGACACTCTAACCACTCGGCCAAGACTGCCCCCAGTCAAATGTCAAAAGAATCAACAAAAAGAAGTATTCAAAATGTATAAATTGACATACAATCTGAAAAGGAATGGAAAAATTATGGCCAAATAAACATGTTAATAGATAATTTTTTCCCCCCACAAAATCTGTAATTTTCGGTCAATGTTTGGATGTAGTAAAACACCCACAGACGTAGCAGAAAATATTTGGGCCATGTTTGCATTTTCTTCTGTCACTGGCCATAATTCTAAACTTGAAATCAGAGATTAGGCATAAAATAATGTCAAAATCGGCAGAGAAATTAACAAATACTTCTAACCTGGCTCAGAGGAAGATAGGAATCATGTCTTTGTGGCAGTTTTTCTGGTGTTAAAGTGATAATACAAGACTTCTTTACCTTACAAATGGCTGTCGAAAGCAAAACTGCTACAAAATGCATAATATATTTTGTGAGAAAGTGGTTAAGTTACAGCAAAACAGGCCACATTTTGGCATCAGCACCCCAAAATTAGTAAAAACAATTATTGGATTTCATTCAGCAAACATGATGCAGGGCAGTGTTATGGAACATACAGCATGTTTTAAATCTCACTCATACTTCATACCTTCTGGAGAAGCCCAGTTTGACCTGATCCAGTTCTACTTTGTGGACGTAGCCCTTGTATTTGGTCACATTTGAGAAATTGACCTCCTCACTCTTGGTGAGAAGCAGATGATCTCCCCTCAGGACTGATGGCCTGTTCTCTGATACACCAGGGAGCTTTAAATCAATAGATACACAAACAGACCTTAAAAAATCTTGCAATCTCCAACACAGGAAGTGCTTTAACAAAAGACATTTCCACTCACGTATAAGACCATTAGTCTTTTGTCATAACGGTCCCTGGATAAGGTGACTTGATCTTTGTTGTATCTCTTGATATCCACATGCATCTGACACTCCTCCAGTTGCAGCAGTAAATCAAAGCGTTCGGCATAATTATGGAAGCTCAGCGGACTCTGCAGTAATGACCTAGACACCATCAAACACATCAAAGGGAAAATCATTAATCAAATTTTCAAATGTTAATGTACATGAAGAGGATTAAGGAATATTCATCATAAGTATATACTACATAACACCAAGCGGTATGCCCTATAAAGCCTACAAATAAAAAAAAGCACAATTAACAAAATATTTTCAATTAAATTATCTTAGTAAAATTATAATATGGATTTTGCATTTTTTCCACAAGTAGATGTCTTTAGATTATTCTGGAATATTCCACAAGTTTGCTCTTTTTGCAAAAGTTTTTATAAAGCCATAATGTGAAAAATCTCAAACTTTGTCCAAAGTTTGTGCTGCACATGCATTAGACCAAACTTTGACCAAAGCTTATCTTCTGATGTTTCTGTAACAGCTCAAATGAAACAGTATGGCACAAGCAATGCCAAGGTCACAGGTTAAATTCCCAGGGAATGCATGAATTTCTAAAATGTTTTTCTTCAATGTAAGTCTCATCAAATGCATATACTGTATGTTAATCCATACTCACTAACAAAAGGGTAGCTGCACCCCTGATAACATCCCTAAAAATGATCTCAAACCAGTTCTACATGGCATAATTGGACACTTGAAGGACACTAGCTGAAGTCTATCAGCATATTAGAATGATTTCTGAAGGATCACGACACTGAAGACTGGAGTAATGATGCTGAAAAGTCATCTTTGCCATCACAGGAATAAATTACATTCTATAATATCTTAAAATAGAAAACAGTTCTTTTAAATGGTAATATTTCACTTGAATGACACTAACTGATGTTCCTGAAATTTTCCTCTGAGCATCCGGTCATCTTTCAGGAGCTTGGCCAGCACGGGGACGTCAGGAGAAGGAGTGTATTGCCCCAGTGGCAGAACATTTTCAAGAAAGTTCTGAACATAACTACAGAAGAAAAAAACACATGGAGATACACATAAATAAATGTAAAATAAATCTAAAATATCTATTTACATTTCTATAACTTTAAGGAGCAAGACAAAATATTTCAGCATATTATTATTTATTTAATTTTCATTATTAATTTGTTATTTTTTAATTAATAACTTTTATAATATTTGATATTTTATTTAAAATCAAGTCATATCATAATGTGTGTTATGATTCTCTTACCCTTCGGGTGGAAAACCCTCATCCACTTTACAGTTTTCGGGTTCAGAGATGTTGAGTCTCAGGGGTTTGAATGGTTCTGTAGGACCCAGTAGGGCTGCAAGCTTAGTCCTGTACTCTGCCTCAATGAAGCGCACAATGTGGAAGGGACAGGTGGCAGGCTGGGTGTTCTGCTTAAACTCAAATGCCAAAGTAGCTGAATAAACTCCAACATGACTGCATTTGAATCTCACAGTCACCTCATACTTTTCTCCTATTTAAAAAACAAACAAACAAAGATTTACCTTAATTTCTGATAGATCACATTAAAGGCATCAAATCAGAATATATCCAAATGTAACCTCCAATTAACATGGTGCAACTGGATCAATGTCAAGTGTCGGCCGCACTCACCTGGTTCCAGACGTAGTGGATTGTTGCGTGTGACTTTCCTGCTGTCTTCCAGAGTGAAACACTGCAGCCAGTGAAGAGCAGTGTAGTATGTGAAATACATAGCCTCTTGACCCGTGTTCTCCACAAACAGCTTCAGCTCATAAACTTCTGCCCGATCCACAGAGATCTGAATCTTTCCATTCTCCATAAAGAGCTCTGAGGACACCCGCACCCCATGCTTATCAGCTATAAAATGGGACCTGGAAAAAGAAGAGATTTGTGATGTTATTATTTAAATAAGCACTTGCAAGAGAGTCATTGACGAATAAGGTTTTTAAAAGTGTAAAAAAAAAAAAAAGAAAAACATAATGGAGATATAATTAATTTTGAAGTTTTATACGTGTTAACAATGAGATTAAGTGGTTTTTATAATCAGTTAACACTGCTTTTGTCATTTTTTTACAAGATGGACAAAATTTGTTACCAAAATTTGGCTTAACCAAAATTTTGGTTTTACCAAATGACACTTTTGGTTATAATGAATGACAATATTTTCAAACAATGCTAACAGGCTGATATCTATCTAGCTAGCTAGCTAGTTAAGTTGCTAGCTAGCTAACAAATGGACAGTCAAACATTTTATATTTAGCACAACATTTTCCATGTTTTATAGCGGTTGTACCAAATGACCATGTGTATGAGCAAATGAAAACATTAATTTTTCAAATAGTTAAGAGAGAGTTAGTTATTTGTCTGAATGATGTCACATGATATTGACCGCATGACTTGATCTAAAATGGTCCCTTTATATAACTCCGAATGAAATCAATGAAATTAATTTTTCCGGACATTCTTTCTCATAACAAAGCAACGACTTCAACACATAATTTTAATACCATTTTGCACTATGTTGATATATGATGTTATAAAATCATGCCAGAATAAAAAATATATACATTTATTACATTTTAAGATATTAGATTAAGATATTTTAATCACAAATTAAATGAATATATTGGCATTTGGACGGTTAAACCGAATGACCTTTTGACACTTCAAAATCTTTAAAATACCTTTATATGTAGCAAAATATAATTAAAACCTTTTGGATTCAATAAAAGAGATCTAGTTGTAGTACCTTACATACTTTGGATGTCATATCTTTGTTTTTTATTATTATTAAGGCCTTTAGACAAAAAAAAAAAGACCCGTCATGTCATTGACCCAAGTGTCAATTGCAATTTTCACATTACGAGATTAATCCAGATAATAACAAAAGAAATGCTAAATATTGTTTGCCTATGTGTTACATCCAGTCTCTGTCTTGGTAAAGGATAAAATGCATAAAGTATACCAGCTCACCTGTCTGTAGTGTTCAATCGCTGTATGATGTCTTTTGCCAATCTTCTCCTTCCTCTGACACCACCCTCTGGCCCTGGAACGGAGGCCTCCTGGCCACTAGGGGGCCGCAGTGAGCTAACATTTTTCTGAATGGGAGTAGCTTGGTTTTGCTGTCTTCGACAGGGTCTTAACCATTGATCGTGCAGTCTCACCCGGACCTGGATGTACCCCTTTCATTAGTGTACTACATTGAAGTTGTATCACATGTTTGCAAAATTTCAACCCACATTAAACAATAAATGCCAGTCTAACGCAGAACTGATATTTTACATAAATATCAAAGAAAAATGTCTGTTCTTAAACTCTCCATATACATAAAACTTCCAGTCAGTGAGAAATATTAGCCTTTCCTTGTACTCTATGCCAAGGTGTGTTGTTACACTATATTGTCATAATGGGAATCGGCAAATAAATAACCTAATATAGGCTTTTTAGGCTATATTTAGGCTTTTATTCTTTAACAAAGTAATAAAATAAAAAGTACAATAAAAGTTAAAACAATTATGAAACACTATACAAAAATTGTACCAAACAATATCCAAACAGTTTTTTTTTTTTTTTTGTCAAGTGAAATTATAATGAAGAATACTCTTGTCCTGAGAACACATTTAAACTTTTCGGTCAAAATCTACCCTCTAATTTGCTAGTGTGGTTTTATTTTGTTCACTTGCAAAAATATGATTTGGTATACTGGAATTTTAATTCTAATTCTGAAAAACAAACATTATTGTAATTTATGTGGGTTTTGAACTAGGTGTTTGAAACCAGCATTTAAAATCACTGCTAAGATCGGCTGCCACCTGACAAATGCAATGCATTCTGGTTAGAAAATTTGTCCAATTTTGTTTGGCGCTGCAGCCGCCTTACGATCACATGCCATCAAAGTACCGAGAGCAAAACGAGACCAGCAGCCTAGGTCAGGTGCTGCAGTTGCTCAAAATCGGCTGCGAAAGCCTTGATGACGACACACTTTATTCTCATTGGTCAGATTCTGTGATGACAAGGACGAAGTGTTGCATGTTTTTTCTAACACAAGTTCCTGTATTTACCCAGTCTTGATATTAAATATCTGATATTCAAAACATGGGATTTTTAATCGCATCCACTCCTTCGGCTACAATCAACGCAAAAATTGCATGGTCTGCCATGAATGACGTTGGTTCAATGACGTTGGTGCCATAGGCTACGCATGCTACACACAGCCAACGATGTAGCTACGGCATAGATTCGATGCAGAAGTATAAATCAGCCTTAAGTCCACAAGACCAAAAGTGCATATGAAGTGTGCCATTTGGGACATGGCCTAAATATATCCATCCTCTTGTGCTAATTAGGTTGATTATCTGAATGTGCCCCTCCCAAACTTTAATAAAAGTTAAAACATCTTTTTGACTCTTAATGAGCTATTGTGACAAATTCACTGTAACAACCAGCCCCAGTCTAACCTATAACCTATAAGGACACAGCTCACTGGTCTAGATATATTTTGATTTATAATTTTATGTAGGCTTTTTTTTTTCTTATTAACATTTTTATGTTATCAGTAGGTACTTTTAGTCACATGAAAAAATAGTAAATTCCAATACAGGTGGCTTAACAGGTAGCCATGAAAGGTTACATAAAGCTGTAGGCTGTGGCTATATAATAACACATTTATAAAACAACTTCTGTATTTCCTGAGCCAAAAGTTTACGATGACCCAGGCCAGAATTCAGCCTTCAAAATGTCCTGCTGATAAGAGTATTCACGTGACTTGACACGTGATCTCCCCTGCTGAAAAATGCATGAATTGCATGTTGGTCCTGGTTTATGTTGGTTTAGCTGGTGTACTAGCATATTAATGCTGCTCTCAAGCAAAACTAAGGATGGTGTACCTGGTCCACAGGCACTCCCTTTTCCCATGTTTGTGACCAGCAAACCAGCAACATGCTGGTCCCAGAATGCAAAACATGCCTTATGCTGGTTACCAGCAATATTGGATTTTTAGCAGGGTCTGCATTAATAGTGTTTTTCTTATGGGGACCAAAAATTTCTGAAAGATTTCTGTTTTGCCAATGGCCAACTTGCCATCCTTGTGTCCCCTCAAAGGATGGTTTATCAGGAACACAAACACACACACACGTCTTTACATGACTATAATCACTGATACTGAAAATATATACTTCGAACGGGCATAAATCATCTGTCTAATTGGTAGCCATATGTAAATAATAAGGTTTCTTACATTGCTGTTAAAGTAAACATGATGACCTCTCCTGGAAAGATGCGCTTTGTTGCCGTTTCTCAATGCAAAGATGACTCTAGAGAAGTTTGGATCTTTTACACCGTCCGTCCTGATAACACAAATGCGCAACTAATGATGCACTTGTTAATTTAACTGACAATTAATAGAAACGTCCACTGATGTGCATTTACATTGTTTTACCTGTCTCGAAACTCTTCATTGTAGATGTCTCTGAGCTTGTTTCTGTCAGTAATGGATCTCCTGTTTGTTTCCTCTAGCATCTCTATGAAGTCCAATCCAATTGCGCGCACAGCTGCAAGAGAGAGATGACTATTCCTGTTTCTTCTGTTCATACTGTTTGATACGTAAAGCTCTCAGGTCATTTACTGTCACAGAACAAAAATGAACGGTTTACAACCACACTTAAACCAGGCGTAGCTGTTTCTGCGGAAGAGTTACAAGCCAGACAAAACGAAACTTAAGCGTGAATCGTTAAACCTGCAGGATATTTTAATGATATACGCGTCCTTTGCATATGTGTAAGGACAAATGTGATATTAATGGTATAAGATGATTGTAGGCTACTCCCAAAACAAAAGTTACAGAATTATTTGAATAAACTTGAAGTGTTCGGAGGTACGCACGCCTCCTGTCGACCAGAGAGCAGCACTGCAGATAGACTGAACTAGACATATCATAATCAAGTCCGCATATCCGCAAAGTCTCTAGACCCAGTGAGGATTATTGCCTGGCGACAGGACAATGCCACATGACAGCCCTGATGAAAAACAAAAACACTTAAAGAAGAAAGGCTGGTTTTGGAGACATTTGTCAGCTCTCCAAACTGGCCTGTCAGCTCTGTCAAAAAACTGGATTGGCCAAGGAAGAGAGACCAGCTTTGGCTTGACTTCCATGTTCACCCAAAAATGAAAATAATGTCATTTATTACTCACCCTCATGCCATGTCAAATCACGTGACTTTGGCACTCCGAACCGCTGATTCATTATGCTCCGATCTGAAGCAGTGTTTTGAAATCGGCCATCACTATATAAGTCGTTATTTTGTTTTTTTGGCGCACCAAAAATATTCTCGTCGCTTTATAATATTAATATTGAACCAATACTCACATGAACTGATGTAAATATGTTTTTAGTACCTTTATGGATCTTGAGAGAGGAAATGTCATTGCTCCCTATGCAGGCCTCACGGAGCCATCGGATTTCAACAAAAATATCATAATTTACGTTCCGAAGATTAACGAAGGTCTTACGGGTGTGGAACTGCATGAGAGTGAGTAATAAATGACAGAATTTTCATTTTTGGGTGAACTAACCCTTTAAACAAGCTCATTTCATAAGCATTAGCTTGCATTGTTGTAGGACTGGCCACATAATGCATGCCGTGCATGTGTGTGTGGATGTTTAATCAAAAGTCATGTAAGCAAATCATATCAAAGAAATACATGCAGTACACTAGCTCAGTCACTGTCATGGGTCCTCTAAAGACGGCAGAAAGCATAAAGTTGTTTTTCTTCATTATATAATTGAAGAACTTAATGTGGCAATTATGCTACAGAAAAAAAAAATAGCTGAAAAAAAAGTCTGATATATTTTCATGTTTAATTTTTGGATGACAAGGAGACTGTATACAACGCTTTTAGTGACCATATTAAATATTCAAGGGAAAAACAACTAAATAATTCATTAGAAAGGACATAATACAAAGTACATTTTCATTTTCATACAAATATATTTTATTATTTTTTTCAAGCTACCTGTCATGGCATGCAGTACATTTTGGAGTCTGCCTTAAAAGATCTGACTGTGAAAAAACATGATTTAATCCAGAAAAGTATCTATAATGCCTAGTTCTGAGTATGTTGATAGGGTTGATAGAAGAAGCACATTAACATGTCTCCAGATTGTACATTGATTTATAATTAAACATGGGGTCCTCCATTACACAATATTTTATTTACTTCAATCAAAAGTCTCTGAAATTAAATAAACATTTTTTTTATGATGTGATTGACGATGCACTGATGTAAACTTCATTTGCAAATTTCCAAACCAATGGGAACACAATCAAAACCATTACCACCATGAATTATTAAGCATTATTAAATGGAATGATGTGTGCTGTTTGAAAGTTTTATGAAATAAGGCACTTCATTTTCAGTAATCAGTAATTTATCAACCATGTTTCACATGTGATCATATTTATTTAATGTATCTAAACATATAGACAACATTGCATATAGAGCCCTGAGATTAAGGGACAAGTTTGCAGATTTTCAACCAGCTTTGTATTGTTACAATGTCGATAGTATATGTAAATGAACAATGTTTACTTTTTTAATGTTACCTGCACCCAGATCTCCCCATTTATTTGTCAGCAAACATTTGAGAGCTCCTGGGCTTTTGTTAAAACTACAGTGCACTATGGGTGTTGAAATTTCCCTATCTTTCTAGGGAAAAGGATACCGCTACAGCTCCTTTTCTCTGTTCTTTCTAGTCACAATGTATAAATTTAAAAAAGTGCCTTTCTAGTTTCCATTTCATAGACAGACTTTGACTAGACACTTCCATTTCATAGACAACAATGAATTACCAATTTAATGCAATGTTTATATATCACAATACCATTTTTGCTTTAAAATTAAGCTTCTAAATTTAAAACTTTCCCAGTTTAACTTCAGAAAGGGGTGTGGTTATCCTAATAAGAACCTGAGTGGGAGGGGCTTTAATAATGGCACTTCATTTTAATGTTCATGTCTCCATGCAGGATTTTCATATTGCTGGACCACACTCTCCTCTGTTTCCACTAGGGGGAGAAAGAATATGATAGTGAGCACTTGGTTTACGTGATTTACTGTATATTCAATCCCAACAACAACAACAACAAAAAACGAACAAACAAAAAACAAGCACAGAAACTGTCCATAAAAAGAGACTATAAATAAAGCAGTTGTGTAGCTTCAAATACACTACTGTTTAAAAGTAAAACAGACTCCAAACTTGATGAGTTATGAATATGCGGTCACACTAGGCTTTAAGTACACAAAATTACTTCTGAATAAAAATTGGAAACAGGAAGTGATGTCACACTCTTGGGCCATTTAAATAAATAATCAATTATAAATACAATACATTCAAAATGTTTAAATTTATCTCTTTATGCAAATTCACTGATAAGAGTTCACTACACTTGAACCTGAGTGAAAGACTACCTTGATGGAAGCAAATGAAGGGCAAAATCTAGTGTGACCACACTTTAATTAAAGGCCATCTCTTACCTGTGATCTCCTCATGGATGTTTAGAGCGATCAGACGCTCAACAACCTCCTCTGTTCCCTCCAAGTTGGAAATATTATATCCAGTATAACCTTCCTTCTCAATGCAGTAATCAATAAACCTACAAACACAAATGAAAAAAAAACTCGCTAGTCCAGAATACATATGAGGAATATTTGATATGCATTTCATTCATATGTTAGTTGGCAGTTTATATACCTGTCCCAGGTTGTGTCTGTTTTTAAAATGATGGGGTTTCCCACCATGATCAGCAGGGCTTTTGCTCTCGTCACCGCCACATTGAATCTCTGGAGGAGAGAATGAAAGAGGTGGGCCAACTTTGTTTTCTAGGATTCGCTGTGTTGTATCGTCTACTGTGTGTGAAATACTACCTTCTCATTCTTGAGAAACCCAATATTGAATGTTTCATCCAAAGTGAAGAGTTCCTTGCTGCTGCGAACAGTTGACACAATGATCACTTTCCTCTCTTGGCCTTGAAACTCCTCCACGGAACCAACCTACACAACACATACAGCAGTCATTTTTTACTCATATGTCCTGACAAGGATGAGAACCAATAACTGAGTGTAGGAGTGCTCAGACTCACACTGACCTTCAACTCTTCAATGCCTGTGCAGGATTTAAGCTCCCTGGTAATTCTGATGGCTTGCCTGATTTTCTCAACCTGTAAAATTAAAACAATGTTTAAAAATGGTATACAATTATTTAAAAATAAATAAATAAATAAGAGAATGATAATGATGATTCAAAAGTTGTTTGAATTGGCAGCAATCTATGTGACAAGAAAACAGTAGAAAAAGTGTGTAGATGTTTCTGATTGTCCAAAAGTAATAAGGGATGTTCACTAAAGCTCAAAAGTTGGGGTTAGTTTTTTTTTTTTTTTTTTGTGAAAAATTAATACTTTTATTCAGCAAAGATGCATTAAATTGATCAAAAGTGACAGTGAAGACATAATGTTACAAAAGATTTCTAGTTCAAACTAATGCTGTTATTTTGAACTTTCTATTCATCAAAAAATCCTGAAAAAATGTATCACGGTTTTCAGCACAACTGTTTTCAACATTGATAATAATGTGTCTTGAGCTCCAAATCATCATATTAGAATGATTTCTGAAGGATCATGTGACACTGAAGACTGGAGTAATGATGCTGAAAATTCAGCTTTGCCATAACAGGAATAAATTACGTTTTTTAAATTATATTAAAATAGAAAACTGTTATTTTTAAATTGTACTGTAATAAAATTTCACAATATTACCGGTTTTACTCTAGCATAAATTTCAAAATTATTAAAAAAAAAAGTTACTGACCCAAACTTGAATGGTAGTGTATCTCTATTCCTCAAATTTCTTGAGGGTTTACTTGCTGCTAACTGCATTTTGAGGCTGAGCTGTTAAAAATGTATTTTCACCTGTTTCCTGTAGGGGGCGATAATACCAATCTCTTTAGGGGAGATTTTTGCAATGCCCTTCTTGGCCTGTGTCAGGAGCAGCTTCTTCAGGTAGTCCACGATGATGTCGATTTCAGAGGTGTTGAAAAAGGAGGGGCTGTTTGACTCTCTGTCATCCTTTCCAATCACTCCATGGAAAATCACAGGAAATCCCTAAAAAAGTAGCACAGACCAAAGTGTGTCATTTCCAGAAGGTACAAAAATGACACATTTTTAACAGTTTGTTTACTCTAGAATACACATGCACATTAACTTGACTCATTTGGGGACTAGTCTTTCCTCATTTAAGCAGACAGGAGCTTGTATGCCCAGAAAAGAGGTTTGTGTGTCATAGACTAATAATCATGTTTTGTGTCCCCGAGTTTCAGAATGAAGCAAAGACACAACAAAAAGACAAAAGCAAGCCATATGTTTACTATAAATATACTATAAAGTTCGAAATTGCACCTATAGGGGGCACTACAACTGAAACGCCTTAATGACGCCCACAACCATATGATCAGTGAAGTTGAAAATTTCTTCTTCATTGGTGGATGCCCAAACAAAACATATGTGATGTCAAGGAAAACTTTACAGCGTAAGTTAAATTAATAAGATATTACAAATAATTTGGTAGTAAAAAACGTAAAGAGTTGCACATTTTATTGGTGCAGAGACGGCTACATAAAAAACATGGCCGCCAGCAGCCAATCAAATTTCTAGCTAATAATAAAAATAATAATAACAACTTGTAATGGCTAATAATGTCAAATCTGATGACAAAAACGAATATATAAAAATCAGCCACAAGGTAGCACTAGCACTATTTTCACTAATAACTAACTTCTTACTAGTTAGTAAACAGTAGACTGAAATTTGACATTTGCATGTTGCCAGTGCAAACAACCCCAGGCTTTCTGCCTGCTGTAAACATTTCATTACACTCAATTTTGAGTGACTGTTATAATGCTTCCTAGAATGTAGCGGCCAATGTAGTCAGTGTTGCCAACTTGTACATGACATCATCTAGCGACATTTAGCGACTTTTTGGGCAGGCTTTAGCTGCTTTCCATTGAAAATATTTGAAAATCGTTAGATATGGTGTTTATAAATGCTTACTTTGCTGTCTGTTCTAAAGATGTCAAAACCACAATGCGTCTGTAGGGAACAGCACATTCCAGGCCCCAGTTTATGGCCGGGCCCTTCTCTGTCCGTAACAGTGGACAAAGGTTTGCTACATTTTGATTGGATCTTGGTGGACTAACACAAACAAACTGTCCAACGCCATCAGATAAAGACGGTAGGACAACAGCCAGACACCTCTTAGAGAGCAAGAAGAAGACCTCTGGTACCAAGCCTAGGAAGGACAGGGCTTCTCATTGGTCCCACATGCAGTTTCTGCCCTTCACCCATCTAGAGACTAATTCCTAAGGTTGGACTGTGACTACCATAAAAATTCCTCAGGACCTCAGCAGCAGTGGGTGAAACAAAGACAGACCACAATGATCCATCCAAATCCATTCATAACTATGTTTGGAAATCTTGAAACTGCTGTAATCTACACACACCCATTTCATACTTATTCACAGAAATAAGTATCCTCAGTGACAGCTATTTGTAGTGCAACATTTTACACAAATTCAGCTGTTAATGTGCAAATGAATGAATGCATGGCAGTTCAATCTTTTTCCATCATGTTTAGTCTATATTTGTTTAGACTATTGCCAAAGGTATTCTGGTGGTGGTTTGGAAAGTGAGAAATGCATTGGTAAACTTTAAAGACACTTTAAGGTTTTCTAACTGTCCTTTATACAAATGTGTTCCACAGGGGAAAGAGGGGTGCACTGTGTGTGTGTCCCCTCTGATGCCAGCTGCCAATCGCAGCACTGGAATGGAGAAGCACCAAATTGCAATCTTCTCCTCATCAGAAAGGGATAAAGACACTAACAGATACATTCTCGTTCTGAGTCTGTCCTGTAAGGGCAGAGACACTAACAGATACAAGACCGTTCTGAGTCTCCGGTTCATCCAGTGAGACATTAACAGATACGTACTGTTCTGAGTCTTCCATCGGAGACAACAGATATACCGTTCTGAGTCTCAGGCCTGTGAAGGTGAGACTGTAACAGATACACTGTAACATTCTGAGCTTCTGGTTCATCCAGAGAGACAACAACAGATCCCATGATCTGAGTCTACAGCTTGTGAGGCAGCAACAGATATGACCACGTTCTGAGCCTCCATTCTTTCAGGAAAGAGACATTAACAACACTAGGTTCAGAGTTTTCATCCAGCAAGACAGTAACGACTATAGCACGTCCCGAGTGCCAGATAGACAAAACCGGATTGATCAAGTTCTGAGTGTCTGGCCCAGGGAGGCAGAAGATATAGAGATATTTGCAACAAGGTTAAGCTCAGGAGAGCAAACCTTCACTTTAAGGTACCTTCGACTGCGTGTTCCAGATTGTTAAAGGGATAGTTCACCCAAAGATAAAAATTCTGTGATTATTTACTCCCCCACAAGTTGTTCCAAACCTGTATAAAATTTTTAAGCAGATCTCACCCCCCATTGACTGCCATTGTATTTTTTTTCCTACTATGGTAGTCAATGGGGAGACGAGATCTGCTTAGTTACAAACATTCTTCCAAATATCTTCCTTTGTGTTCAGCAGAACAAAGAAACTTATACAGGTTTGGAACAACTTGTGGGGGAGTTAATGATGACAGAATTTTCATTTTAGGGTGAACTATCCCTTTAAGGACCTTCTGCACCTACGTCAGGGCCTCATCTGTGTGTTCTACATTTTAAGACCCTCTGGTGCTCCAGCAGATCAGCATCCCACAGAGCTTTGTGTTGAAGTTGTTGAAACAGATTCCGGCTCCTCTCCTCACTGCATTGTCACCCAGCACAACCAGTGGAAGACGTCACCGTCATCGGACTCAACCACGTGGAACTTAAATATCACTTAACCAAACCTCTTTCCAGAGACCTTGGCATTGTTGTATATTATCAGTATACGATTTTCTAATTCACATTATATGTAATATAGCTGATGTAAATTTGATGTACAAATTTGTTTTATGTATAATAAGGCTCTCACCTTATCAGTTTCAGAGAAACAACAGTTTATCTTTACATAAGTTAACATAACTCTTCCATAGCCACAACCAATTTAATCACTTGTATTTTATGCATCTTGCGCACTTTATTCCTTTATCATTCATGGTATTCATTTAGTAGTTGTGTTAGTTATTCTTGTTTATCTTTTTGTTATTAAAATGTATTCTATTACACTTGTGTCTTCCTTGTGCTGATAATACAGAAGAGGCTCTACAAGTTAGCAATCTCACCAATCTTTCAGATAAATCAGCTGACCACATCCCTCCACTTTACATTCATTCTAATTGATTGAACAGCTTCCTGTTGGAAGTGTTCTCATACTGCCAAGGTAAAAGACCTTGACTGATGCCCTGAACTAGGAGGGAGGGGAAGTGGTCATCTGATGTACTCATAACCACACCTTAAGTGACGTGTGATCCAAAAATCACAACGTCAGCAGTGACGTGAGTACCAATCCATGTTTTACTTAGCGTCCTTGGATGGGCGAAAGTAAAATCACTACACGTCTATCTATCTCTGCAGCTGTAGCAGTTGACCTGGTCGCTCCGACCCAGCTGTTACGCCAATGTATGACATAATGGATAGTCCACTTGGCCTTTCTTATCTGATCTAAACACAGGTATAGGAACATTTCCTGTATATATGCTCTTGCCCTTGTTCTGTTGTTCACTGTTGTCTTCTTGCTCTCTGCTTCAAGGGCCCTTCAATTCACTCTCTCTCTTTTTGCAAGATTATTATACTCAGATCTCCAATCCTAGATCCCAAACTTTAGCCAAAGATTTCTTTCGTTTATTTCATTTCAATATCGTACTCAATTATTAAATGTTTGACTAATATTTACTCAGATGTATTCTTCATTTGTTATTACTTTATTCTTTAAAAAAAAAACAAAAAAACACTCACTTCCTGGTCTGACTGGATCTAACTGCATCATAACCTAATCAAAATATATTGTCTTGACGTTGTTGAAATGCAGTTTATCAGTCTTGTGTGTTTAGGATGTCTCACTTTTTTGGGCAGGTGCTCCCAGTTGCAGTACTGGTTAGAGCTGATCTCATCTGCACATGCCAGCAACTCCCCATCATAGAACAGCTCATTAGGAACCTTCAGAATGGATGGATGAGACCTGATGAGACAGAGAGAGAATGAAAAATGGTAAATAGAGAATTAAAAAAATTAAAAGACTTATTACAGTGGCCCTAAAATGTTATTCTGACACTGAAGTCTCATTTTAAATGTACAAACAAAATATCAAAAAAAAAAAAAAAAAAAAAAGTGTTTTTAAGATGTGTTTAAAAAAAAAAAAAAAAATTACTACATCTGTTTAGGGATCCAAAATCAAGTGTTACGGACACTTATTTTGGATTGGGCCTATCCCAGTCTATTATACTCAGATTGACCCTTTCCCAAAGTTTTCATATGGTGTCCTGTCCTCTGAAGAATTGTGACTAAATAAAGGTTTCTAGTGCCTTTTTCTGTTCTGCATAGCAAAAATCCAAACACACACCAGCTTCCTCTGTTTCCCCGTGTTCATTCATGGTCGGGGGTAAAATTCATGTTGAAGGTATTGTGTTTGCTTCTTTATAATGGGTTGTGCCCCTATCTTTGCTGAGCATAGTTCTCTGTTACTAAGCAGATAAGGTCTTAAAATATTACTGGCTACAAGTCAAAGCAACTAAATCAAAAAGACAAATTGATCTAGCTGGTATGTGTGCCTCATTCATAACCATCTGTACTCTCTCCAAACAGAGGTCTAGGAATTTTTGATCTGCTCTATACATCTCTGAAGCTTTCTCTACATATATCACATTTTTTCCCAGACAAGTTCAAAATAGTTCAGCTTTATTTCAGCCTTGAGGCCCTTTTGCTTGTTCCATTCGGTTGTTATAGTATATTTTTATTAGACATTTCAGATATATTTGGTTTTCACTGGCCACAATTTTGACATTGATACCATAGGGAAAAATTGCCATATAGATATTTTTTAATATTATCTCATAATTTGGCAGCAGAATAATTGGGCTGCTGTCACTTTAAGACCTGACGCATGGATCCATTATACTGTTACACATGTGTTTTCTTTCTCAACTGTTTACTTGACTGGCATTTTGACATTATTTTGTGTGTATTTGACTGTTTAAGCGCAATAAGCAGCTAAAAATAACTCAATTTAGAACTGAGAGGTGGCTTTATGTGCGTGCATTTTGTGTGTGAGCACGAAATCTGCAGGAATGAGTAAAATTATGTGCAATATGCACAATTCCATGCCAAAATTCAAACCCTGTATCACATAAACAATATTCATCTGGAGAAAATGAAACAAGTAAGGAAGGGGAGGCGGGTTTATGTGTCAACTCGCTGTCAGAGAGATAAAAGAGAGGGAAAGCGCAGGTGGTATCTTTTATCTGTTCTGCAGAAAATGAGTAATGGAATATATACAATTCAACCCTCCAAAGTGGCTAGTAGGAGTGACTGTTACACACCACCGCTGAAATCCACCAGCATTTGGCGGGTGTTAATGTCGAGCCCTCTTTGCAGAATATCTGAACGGCCTCTGTGACTTCAGGCCTCTGTGATTTACAATTTCAATCTCCCTTTAGCTGAACTTGCCATGAACTTGCACATGCATAATGATAGCAAGCTCTTCAAGATATGGGTAACAAAGACTGCACAATGACACTGTAGGTCTCACCTTAGCTGAACTTGCACCTGCATAATAGTAATCTTTTCTTTGGCCTTCAAAACAGACCATGCCACTATTAGGGAGTAGCTAGAAGATTTAATTAAAGACTGTGGATGAGCTAATTAAAAAGAGTTGGAAAGTACCCAACTGTATGTTTTTGGGCAGACTGTCTGAAGATGAAAAGAAGAGGCAAACATGAGGTCACTGGTCAAAAACAGTATAAAAATGAGAGTTACGAGTGTAATTGTTAAATGTTCTGCAGGCATCTTGGCTTTGTTGTTTGAGCGATTTCTTGCAAGGGGAAGACTTTTCCATGACAATGTACTCCATCAAGCAGGTTCCATTAGTTAATATTAGTTAATGCGATCAGTAACATTAACTAACAATGAGCAATACATTTGTTACAATATGTATCTTTGTTAATGGTAGTTATTAATGAGAATGTAACTGTTCATAGTTAGTTCATGTTAGCTCAGGTCCATTAAATACTATTAACAGATACAACTTTTGATTTTAATAATGTATTAGCAAATGTTGAAATTAAACATTAACTTAGATTAACAAATGCTTTAGAAGTCAGTTTCACTGTTCGTTCATGTAAACAAATGTAGTTAGCTAATGTTAACAATTGAAACCTTATTATAAAATGTTACCTTTTTGTTGTTGTTTTAACAGTCATGGCCAAATGGTTAGAGAGTCTGACTGGTAACCTGAAAGTTGTGGGTTTGATTCTCAATACTAGCAGGAAATGACTGAGGTGCCCTTGAGCAAGGAAACTAACCCCCCAATCGCAAATGGCTGCCCACTGCTCTGGGTGTGTGTCTCCATGATTTGCAGTGTGTGTGTGTTCACTCCTAATATGTGTGCACTAACTTGGATGGGTTAAATGCAGAGGACATATTCTGAGTATGGGTTACCATACTTGGCCTTCACAAGTCACTAAAAACACATTGTGTGAACATGTTTCCTCTGATGGACCATAATTATTTAGAGCTTCCTTCAGTCAGACAGACAACTAGTCAATTCGTAGTTTTGTAAATGATGTCTCTGGATTATTCAGACCTTACCTGTAGTTCCGCAGCAGTTTGGTGACATAACGGTTGTCGTATCCTGTAGTACCTTTCTGATAAAGTTCATTCTGTGTCATCAGCCTCTCCAGCAATGAAAGACCTACAAACACATTAACAATGCAAGTTACAATAAGAATAGTGTCTATACTGTATGTGTGCTATATGTGTGTGTGTGTTTATTCATCTGTATCTCACCCAGTCCGTATTTAATGGCAAAAGGAGATCTCAGGATTGGTCCCAGCTGCTTGGGATCTCCAGCCAAAACAAGCTGCCCAGTCTCTGCTTTCAACAGTCCTAAACACACCCACACACAATGATAGACAGAAAAATGCTACCACAGACTGATCTCTAATGAAACATCTGACGGTTTTCACAATGTCATTCTGTAAATTGTTCCACCTCCCACGCTGATGATGGTCTCTGGCTCCACAGCATGTCCTGCCTCATCCACAAAGATATGAGAAAAATGATCCACAGGAAAACCCCCACTGACCAGCCTACCAACACACATACACACACATAAACACTCTTCACCTTTTGGCTGCTATGTGTATGCGAGAGAGAGCAAGTCTATTGTGTTTGTACAAGATGACACCCTTCACCTGCCTGCGGTGACAAGAGTGCTGACCAGAATCTTGTGGGACATTAGATCCTCTTTACATGGGAAAATAATCATTCCTCTTTCCACATTACTGTTGTCCTAAACACACAAAAACACAATCAATGACAACAAAAACTATACACAACTCATTCTCAGAATGTCTCTCTATGTGTTGCCATGACTTAATACTGAAATGATCATAATATAAGATTAATAAATATAGCACATTATTTGGTAGATTTAAATTTGTTGAATATCTAAACAACTTACATTACATTTTAATGGGTTATGTCAAATTCTGCATACATTTTGCTATGAATTCACTGTAGCTTTTGAAATAATGCTTTATGAATGCATTTCTAATTAGATGTTTCTTACAGTATTTCAGAATGTTACACATTGAGCCACATTAGCTCTGGGGAAAATCAAAGTGAACATTTTTACAACAACATTAAACAAATTTTGTTAGCACAAAGTACAAAAATGATTGCGAATAATGTGGCGTGATGCAAAGATATTTCTAAGTAAAGGCTGCTATAGCCATATTTGCAATGTCATTTGTTTTTAATTTTTTCAGTTATAACTTGAAATTCTTTAGCTGAGTTAAACTAGAACTGAGTGATACAATCATAATATAATAATAATATTAATTTATATTTAGTTTAAATTATTCATATTCAGTCCATGTGGAACTTTTTTGTGTAAGGTTTTTATTTAAAAAATGAAAAGTAAAAATCTACTATTGTTATTCTATATTTTCCACCATAACTTCCTATTTTTATTGTGTTAATTTGATTAAACCTTTAATTAATAAATTAACTCACACAAGCACTAACCTGTAAGACTTGAGGGATGTCATTTGGATTGCGTGAGCTAGCGTAGAGTCTGTATATTTTACGTGCATCGACATGTCGACTAGTGATCAACTTTTCACACAGTTGATCAGCTGCACTGTTAGAAGGAGCGCAAGCTAGAATATAAGCATCAGGTATATTCTTCTCCACCTGAGAGATGAAAAACAAAGAATGAGAAAGAAGCAATCATAATAGCTAGTCTGCTTATTAAATAGTGCATACAATCACAATGGGATGAGATTTGCATTTAGGTTTGTCTGTTGGGTGTGTGTTTAGTTGAACATGATAACTAGTTTTACCTGTTTGATGGCCTCCACTATCGTGACCGTTTTACCAGTGCCAGGAGGTCCAAACACCAAGTACGGTGCCGGCTTGGACGTACCAGCCACGATGTTACATACTGCAGTTTTCTGTTCATCGTTCTTCTCAAGCTGTTGATCAAAGAGTCTATAGACACATACACACATCCAGCTGAAATACTTCAAAATCTTTCACTAAAATATGATTTAGTAGCATACTTTCAGACCAGATGGGTCTTACTGACCTCAGTGCAGGTGGAGACACAGAGTCAGTCCTTGAGCCTACGGGGAACAGCACATCTCTGAGGTTGTCCTGGACTGCCAAGTGTACAGCTCTGTGTTGCAGTCTTATTGGGAGACGATTCACCGTGAACTCCACATGGAACTTCATATTATCTATGAAACCGTCAAGCAGCCTTTACACATAAAACACATACACACACAAAGTTTAAATGGTTATAAACTGGTCTATAAACAAATATGCAAAATGAGACCAAATGAACATGGCATAATATTTGTAAACCTTCAGCGTGTGTGGTTGAAGCATTAGAATGATTTCCTTCAAAACTCATTCTAATATGCTAATTTGCTGCTCAATAAACATTTCTTATTATTATCGATGTTGAAAACAGTTTGTTACCCTTAATGTATATAGGTTGGTCAGTATATGATATATAAATATGATAAGAATATGATATATTTCAAGGTTAATTTGGGAAAAACAAAGTATTGCGTCTTGTAATTTTTAAGTGTGACCCTTTAAAATGATCTTTTGCTTAAAGGTTGTCATAAACAACCTCTTAAACATGCTCTTGCCTGTCATAAACTCCACATACTTCATACCTTCTGGAGAAGCCCAGTTTGACCTGATCCAATTCTACTCTGTGGACGTAGCCCTTGTATTTGGTCACAGTTGAGAAATTGACCTCCTCACTCTTGGTGAGAAGCAGATGATCTCCCCTCAGGACTGATGGCCTGTTCTCTGATACACCAGGGAGCTTTAAATCAATAGATACACAAACAGACCTTAAAATGGTATAACTTTCAAACAAATATAAAAGTACATACTACTTAAAGAGACAGTTCACCCAAAAATGACAATCATGATGTTCCAAAACCATGTGCTGCTTTATATATATATATATATATATTTATATATATAATCTTGACCTATTGAGTAATCAGCAAACTATTAACCTTGTGATTTTTGATTCTGTGATTCAGTAGTTTTGATCTAAATTTGCTCTGCCAGTAACCAGCCAGTAACCAGTAACCAGAAAGCTGTTGTGTTTAACGAACAAAACGAACTGTGATTGGTTGCTTTACATGTCAGTCAGATGGTCTCTTGGGTGGTCCTATAGGCCAATGAAAGCTTCTCTGGAGTCCTTCTGCCATCAGTCTGAAGGTCTGGCTATGCAAGACTAATCTAACACAATCACATGCTTTATTAACAGCTGTCACTCACCTCTAAGACCAGTAGTCGTTTGTCCTGGTCCTTTTTCATGGACACATCTTTTTTGTTATATCTCTTGATGTCTAGACGCATTTGATCCTCCTCCAGGTACAACAGTAAATCAAAGCGCTTATTGTAGTTAAGAAAGCCCAGATCACTCTCAAGTAATAACCTACAAACCACCAAACGTACATAGAAAACAGTCACAATGGCTTTTACTATACATGCTCATGCAGAGAGCTGATTCTGTACCATTCAGGGACTAGTAACAGGTATCAACTGTAAAAGGCCACTAACTTTTGTTCCTGTAGCTTTACTCTGAGTCGGTTGACTTTCAGGACCTCGACTAAGTCAGAGATGTAAGAAGGAAGATGGTAAAGCTCCAGTGGCACCACAAATTTCAAAAAGTTTTGAGTAGAACTGCAAATGAGAGTAAAAACATGCAAATGAATGATTTCTGTACAAATACAAAAAGGGAAAAACAAAACAAAATAGATTTATTTCCTAAAAGAGTGATTTTTCTCTCACCTCTCAGGTGGAATGCCCTCATCTATGTTGCATCTCATTGGCTCATTGGTCTCAAGCCTTTGAGGTCTGAATGGTTCTGTAGGACCCAGTTGAGCTGCAAGCTCAGACCTGTACACTGCCTCAATGAAGCGCACAATGTGGAACGGACGGGTAGCGGGCAGGGTATCTTCCTTAAACTCAAACACCAGAGTGGCTAAATTAACTCCCATATAATCTGATTTAAATTTCAAGGTCACCTCATACTTTTCACCTTTAAAAAAATGAGAGAGAGAGAGAGAGAGAGAGAGAGAGCAACAGTTTGGGTTCAAACCTATTCAAACCTCCTTAGCACCACAGTTAAATCCATCATAGACACGTGCAGCAACCACTGCACCATGGCTCCAAAACATTTTTCATTTATAATATTCAAAATAAACTGTGTCTGAAATCGCATACTGTATAATAGATTCTACATTTGTGACCCTGGACCACAAAACCAGTCATAAGTCGCATGGGTATATTTGTAGCAATAGCCAACACTACATTGTATGGATCAAAATTATAGATTTTTCAGCAACACTTTACTTGAAGGGGTGTGCATAAGACTGACATGACACCTTCATAATCATGACTTGACACATGTCATGAATATGAAGGAGGTTTTATGCATGTTTATGACAACTGTCATTAAATGTCATTCGCTCAATTACGTCAGTTTTAATGCAAAGATGACATTGTTTGAGATGTCTGTGTTATGACAACTTGACATGAACCAATACATCATAACCTGTCAGTGTCTTTGTCATGACAACTTGACATTATTTAGCTTTATAAGTTAAATGTCATTAAAATGTCATTAAGTGACAATACTCTGTCAAATAATTTTATAACAGCGTCATGAATATTTTTCATTTCATGTTTTTTTTTTTTTTTTCCTCCAACAGAAGGTCAGATAATAGACAATTTCAAATTTCTTAAAAAAAAGATGACACTGTTATAAAATAATGGTAATTAGAGTCTTTTAACTAGTTGCTTATTACTATTAGCATGCTTATTACTAAAATATTGGATATTTATTAGTACTTATTAAGCACATATTAATGCCTTATTCTGCTTGACCTTATTCTACATTCTTAATCCTACCCAATACCTAAACTTAACAATTAACTATATTTGTAAGCAGTAAATTAGGAGTTTATTGAGGGAAAAGTCATAGTTAATAGTTTATATGTGTTCCCTATACTAAAGTGTTACCAAAATAATGTAATGTAATGTTAACCCATAAAGAAAAAGTAGTTTCTTAAGTTTGATAATTAATCTGCTATGTCATGTTTATGACAGGTTATGATGTATTGGTTCATGTCAAGTTGTCATAACACAGACATCTCAAACAATGTCATCTTTGCATTAAAACTGACATAACTGAGCGAATGACACTTAATGACAGTTGTCATAAACATGCATAAAACCTCATTCATATTCATGACATGTGTCAAGTCATGATTATGAAGGTGTCATGTCAGATTTTTCTTTTATGCCAAAAATCTTTAGGATATTAAGTAAAGATCAAGTTCAATGAAGATATTTTGTAAATTTCCTACCGTAAATATATCAAACATTTATTTTTGTGAGTGGATATGCATTGCTAAGGACTTCATTTGGACAAAAAGGCGATTTTCTCAATATTTAGATTTTTTTGCACCCTCAGATTCCAGATTTTTAAATAGTATCTCGGCCAAATGTTGTCCTATCCTAACAAACCATACATCAGTGGAGAGCTTATTTATTCAGCTTTCAGATGATGTATGGATCTCAATTTCTAAAAATTAATTAATTTTTGCCTACTATATAATATGGAAGTAGGCATATTCGGAAGCAGGAAAAGTCACAGACTAGCATGCTACAGTACCAAATGTAGCCTCCAAAAAACACCAACACCAGTTTCTCTTGTATTGCTGTACAGTTTGGTTGCACTTACTTGGTTCCAGATGTAGTGGATTGTTGCGTGTGACTCTTCTGCTGTCTTCCAGAGTGAAACACTGCAGCCAGTGAAGAGCACTGTAGTATGTGAAGTACATAGCCTTATTACCCGTGTTCTCCACAAACAGCTTCACCTCATGAAGTTCTGCCCGATCCACAAAAAACTGGATTTTGCCATCCTCTATTTGCAGCTCTGAGGACACCCGCACTTCATGCTTATCAGCTATAAACTCAGACCTGGGAAGGAAAAGAGCAGCAACACCGTTTTGATATTCCAATGTATTTTCAAAGGTTGGTTTCTATCCACTGTGCAAAGTGCAAAGACCAGTTCACCTCTCTCTAGTGGTCAGTCGGTGTAGGATGTCTTTTCCCAGTTTTCTCCTCGCTCTGACTCCACCCTCTGGCCCTGGATCTGACAGTAGGTCAGGACCCTGCGCACTAGAGGGTGTTGGTGACCTACCATTACACAAAGGAGGAGTAGCTTGGTTTTGCTGTCTGCGATGGGGTCTATCCCATTGATCATGTGGCCTCACTCGGACCTAGAAATGCCACAATAGGGTTGTCAGTCTTTGGCCATTCTCAGTAACACATTACATTATAACAGGGCTCAACAGTAATAATATAACAGTAATAGTTGTTTTTTTTTCTTTTCAGTATTTTTGCTCAGTTTTGGTAATTGAAATTAAGAAATAAAATAAAATAGAAATATTATATGAAATATGTACACTTAATCTTAAACGACATTATAAAAGTTGCTTTGGTAACTAACTGAAATAAATAAGTTGAAGCTAAAGTACTTAAATTACTAAACTAAAACAGAAATAAAAACAAATTAAAGTTAAATAGAAATATGCAAAAAATAATGAAAAATAAATAAATGACAAAATGATAAAATTAAAATTAAAACTACCTACTGAAATGTGAAAACTAATTTAAAATATTAATACTGTGATAGTATATAAATATATATATATATATATATATATATATATATATATAATTTTTTATAAATATATTCGGCAATGTATTTTTATTTGCTAGAAATATTTATTTTTATTTTCATTAAATTTCTCTTTCTATTTTTGTTTTCTTTACATTTTCTACAAAAAGAAAATATATATAATTTCTTCACAAAAAGATTTTTCAATACAAAAAGCAAAATTCAACAAACAGGAAATTATACTGCTATGTAACAGCATATATTGATAAACTTTTGCTGGAAGATGATGGCATGTTGTGCGAAACATTATTGATTTATTGACATTATTGACTGTTATTTTCATTACATTCTTACTGATGCTTTTAAGGCTATCACAGGCCATTTTTACAATTTTGACAAATCCTCATCTATGTTATTTTCTAAATAACATTGATATATATTAATTTATCACATGCTTTTATCCCAAATTTATATATAATATTATCTTGGTGACAAATCTGCAGAATTTGCAACAACAAGAATACAACACAGAAAACCAAACTTTCACCAAAAATCACAAATTGTCAGTGGCACTGGCCTGAAAATGCAAGTGACTGTGGCATCAGCTGACTCAAAACTGTCTCACACTTGCCCCACATTAGCAGGATATCCTTACTGTTGATCCCTGTATAACCAAAAATGGACAGAGCTATCCATTTTTAATTGCAGGGTTATAAACTGAATTCCCCAGATTTGATAAGACATTCATCACAGTTTCATGTTACTCATAACCAGTTAGTTTCATGAATAATGATTCTACATAAAGATCAAATAAGTTAACATAGCAGATATTGTATTTTGTATTATTAAAAACAATAACTCACACTAGTTTCTTTTCTCTCTCTGTGTGTGTGTGTGTGTGTGTGTGTGTGTGTAGTGGCCAATGATCTGGTGCCCTTTTGCAGTAACAGTGTTTACTCATTTTACTGTATCTTCGGCTAACATGGCTAATAACCTTTATTATATTCTTATTTTTTAAACAGCTAAGTGAATGTTGTGTATTTCTCTTTTACTGTGGCATTCCCCAGAGACAATTAGCATAGCTCCTTTTCTCACGAGGCATCGTTGGCAGAATGGAGATTGATATGGTTTTCTAACTTTATGATTAACATTCAACAGACAAGGTGACTTCACAGATTTAGGATGTGCTGTCTTGATTTAGTCTTTTCAACTGCACCACTGCCTTTTTCATAAAAATGAATTAGCTTGAGTGATAAGTTGCAGTGCTAGTGCATCCTAGCATTTGACAGTTTTCTTGAATTGATACATATGCAAGATACTGAAATTATGTGTGTGTTTCAGTTACAGTTACATTGTGACTGTGGCTCAGATGCAATCAGCTGAAACTGTCTGTAAAGGTGTGAAACAAATGGTCCACAGCATTCCTCAGGAACTTCCTGTAGATTGCAGGATCTCCAATGGGAGGTCCTAAGAGTATCTATTGTTTGTAGCTATTTTGTCTTCAGGTATAAGTTCTGTCCCACAGAGAGAACTGTGGGAGAATTTAAGATTCTCAGAAGGGTTAAGATTCTTTGAAGGCCAACACGCTAACATCGCTGCTGAAGAACTGTGCTACACTACTGCTTTCAATAAATTCAATAAATTCTATTTTATGTATCAAATCTAATACATTGGCGTAATAATGGACATAAATATTGCACCTAAAGTATAAGTGACAAATAAACAATTATAGCTAAAAATATAGATTTTAAAATAAGAAGTGACATCAAAAGCAAGCAAGAAAAAAAAAAAAAAAAAACACCAACCAGACAATGCAAGAATCTGACTGAAAACTGCATTCAGTTGCATGACATCTGCTGCATATAGAGAGTCCTCAACCCCATTCTTTGTTCACACATAGCATCATATGGGTAATGTTACAACTTCTCAATTGCCTGAACTAATTTTAGACTACTGGTATTTTTGAAAACATCCTAAACACATGATCTCTAAAAAAACTGTATGTGTGAAAGGGGTTTTATTGCATCTGATTAAAGGACTTTGCAGCATCAGCTGGTCAAGATAACACCAAAGACTATAGGATAACACAATCACCTCTGGTCAAAAGTTTCATTTAGATGAAAATGAAACACCACAGGCTTCAAATTAAGACACAAGTAGGCCTATATTTGTTTTGCTTTCCAAAAACAAACATCTTAGCATTACCGTTTCAAACCATTTACATAAACCGTATGTAATTATGAAAAGATCAACTTTTATAAAACTCGACATGTCCAGACTTTTTCTGGGTGTGTATCACAAAAAACCACTTTAAGCATATACAGCCAGAGACAATACAGAAATCTCAGTAACTGGGCATCAACAGTAGAATTACAAACTGTCAGCCAGTGGTAAATAAAAAGATGGTATCTTACATCCTCGTTAAAGAAAGCATGTGTTCTGGTGACGCGCGCTTTTCTGCATTTTTTCAATACAAACAGGACTGTAGAGAAGTTTGGGTCTTTGACTCCATCCCTGTGGATAAAAATTCATAAATATATAGGCCTTTATATAAAACTAAATGTTTTCATAATTGCCTCATAACAATATTTCTGTGTCCATTCATTTTATTTGTCACAATAATTTCTTATTTTTTCATTGTTTTGACTCAATTTTCAGTAAATCAGTAAATTCAAAGTGAACAGGTTAAAACTTTAACTGCAGGTTAAAACTTTTAATTTTACATAAATCAAGAATTTAAAAGTTTAATTTAACCACTGAAGAAAGAAAAACGTGAAAGAAAAAAGTTTTTGATGTTTGTTAACACTGTAGCCTACTGATGCACTTCCTCTATAAATAAATGTCTGTTTAAATGAATTGCAAAATCGATCATTTCAGAGTACGTAAGTTGAATAATTAATATAAGCAATAATAAATAATTAAAATAAAACGTGAAAACATATCAAATAATTACCTGTCTCGGAACTTTTCATTGTAGATTTGTTTGAGAGTGTCTCTTTCAGTTATGGCTCTCCATTGGTTTTCCTCCAGCAGCTCTATAAAGTCAAATCCAACTGCGCGCACGTCATCTCTAGAAAGCTTCTTGTTTCTGTTTCTCCTTGCCATGATTGTTAAGTTTGGTACTTAAGCTCTTTACTGAAGCAGCCTACAGATAGAAGGTTGGTTATGATCTGCGCTGGCTTATATGAAGGCGCAGCTGTTTCTGCGGAAGTGACCAGAACAGAGGAAACGAAACTTAAGATCTGTTACAGTAGGTTCATTCTTCTACAATGAAAACGTAACATATGCACTTCTCTTTATAAAGGAGAACCATGCAGGGAATGTACAAAGCGCTAGTGGGCAAAATAAATGAGTAGTAAAAAGTACATTATTATAAGAAACTCTGTCCAGGTGCTCGGAGAGGTAAATTGCGCTCTCTAGTGGTCAGAGGGAGCAGTGCTCCAAATACACACCAATTCTTGAAAAGTAGTCTTGCAGTTGCAGAGCTATTTGTGCTATTCGTTTATGATTTATTTGGTTGTATTTCATTTATATTGTCCATTATAAACAATATAAAGGAATTCAGCCAATGATGTACATTATTATACAGGGCATTGCAGTGTTTCACACAGGCCCAAACACACCACTCGTTTTTTTAACTTCATTAAAAGACTCCTGGAACCGGCTCATTTGCTCAATTGACAAGAGTCATTTGTTCATGAATCGGACTAGCGTATCATTGTTTGTATGTTTTTGCGTGTAGCCTAACGACAAAATAAGATGTTATTTTGAGGTACTAGTTTGTCTTACTGCATCCCCTGTTGAAAAAACCAGCATATGCTGGTTAGGTATGTTTTGAAGCATGGAAGCTGGTTTGAGCTGGTTTATGCTGGTCCTTAGCGGGTCATGAGCTCTTTTAAGCTGGTCAAGTGCTGGTCCTGAGCTGGAGCTCATTCCATTCGGAGACTAGAAACCCACATTCTCAGGTAAAATATAATTTTATTTTAAAAAGCGCTGCAGGTAACATTGGGAACCTACTGAAATGTTATGACAATAATAGGAAAATCGAAATTTATTCACGGGCCTATCATTATGCACAAGTCTTGCTTCGGGTGACATGTGGCTAGAGATGTGCCGAATGAGGTTTTTGAAGCAGTGAGGCTTTTACAACAAACTGCGTCGGTGCTTCGAAGCTTTTGAAACAGTGCTCTACTTCGCCATCTGGTGGTCAATAAAAATTACTACACCACCCGTGTCATTCAGTTTTTGTTCGTTGGGATGTCATTGTAAGGTTTATTTGTATATTTAATAGACCATATTAGAAAGATGGCGGTGCGTGTGTGTGCAGCGAAATTTCATTGCATTTTGCATAATACAATGACAATACAGACTTTCTGTTCTTCATTTTTACTCTCATCAAACTTGTATCTTTTCACCTTCTAAATAGAATGTTTAATACGCCAATAAATTAGGTCTATGTGATTTTTTTTCATTGCACCATTTTTTGTGTGTTCCTTACAAAACAACACAAACATGCACATTGTTTAAAAAAAAACACAAATGCACAAATGCTAATGCAATTTCATATTTTTATTCAAGAATATTATTTGTTTCACTGTGCTGGACCTTAAGCGGCTCCTTTTTTTACTAATCACGTCCCCAGCTTTAGAAAATATTAGTTCGTTTGAGCCCAACGTGACCTGTCAGTGAGGTAACGAAGCTTCATTTCCACAGGTCACGTGACAGCCTCATTTCAAGCAATGCTTTTTTGCAATCCATCGAGTTTTTGTCCTTGTTCTTACAGTGGAAGCTTCAACTGAAGGCCTTTAGCCTACAGGTGTAACTGTGAAGCACAGTTTTAACTTCTGTTGGTTTGAGTGCATAAAGCAATACTTTATATAACCCCTGGCAAAAATTATGGAATCACCACACTTAGAGGATGTTCACTCAGATTTTTTTACTTTATAGCAAATAAACAAATCACAGATATGACACAAAAAAAGGTTTTGTTCAATAGCTTAACATTCTAGCTTCAGGAAACATACCTCAAATAAATCCACTTTTGTTATTATTATTAATGGCATGTCTTTTTCCAGAGCAAGTAGGAAAAAAGTATGGAATCACTTAATGTTGAGGAAAAAAAAATATGGAATCATCTGTTAATTTCCATTTTAAACAAATACTGGGACAACAGACAAGTCTAAAAATGCTAATTAGTCAGTAGTTAAAAGGGAATGTTTGCTCCTTAATGGGTTGTTTGACTTGGCTAATTGAAATGAAATATGGCCCCAAGAAGAGAGTTCTCAGCTGAAACAATGGAAAAGATTATAAAACTCCTTCAACAAGGCTGCTCCCAGTCAGCTGTGTCTAAAATTTGGTGCAAGTATAAACTAAATGGTAAGGTTATAAAGCAAGACATACGGGCAGACCAAGGAAGACGTCAAAGCGTCAAGATAGGACTCTCAAAGCAATATACAATAGAAAACGCACAACAAAACAAAAGAAAAACAGACAGAATCAGGAGCCAATTTTTGGGACAGAACTGTAAAAAAACAGCTTGAACTTACATATAGAGCTTACTGAGCTTACATATAGAAAAACCAATCGAAAATGAGTACTAAACAAAAGAAAGCAAGGTTACAGTGGGCTAAAGAGAAGCAATCATGGATTCTGGATGATTGGATAAAAGTGTTATTCAGTGAAGAATCGCAAATCTGCATTAGCCAAGGAGATTACACTGGAACTTTTGTCAGGTGCCGTTCTAATGAAACATATAAAGATGACTGCTTGAAGAAAACAATCAAATTTCCCAACTCATTTATGATATGGGGGTGCATGTCAGGTAAAGGACCAGGGGAGATGACAATCATTACCTCAACAGTAAATGCACTGGTGTACATTGAAATTGTGGACACTTTTCTCATTCCATCGATAGAAAATAGGTTTGGTGATGATGAAATAATTTTTCAGGATGATAAAAAAGCTTTAATAAAGCTTTTCTTCAGGAAAGGCATATCAACTCAAAGACATGGCCAGCAAACAGTCCAGATCTCAATCCAATTGAAAATTTATGGTGGAAAGTATAAACACTGGTCCATGACAAGGCTCCACCCTGCAAAGCTGATCTGACAAACGCTATTTGAGAAAATTGAAACCAGCTTGATGAGGAATATTGTTTTTCATTAATGAAGTCCATGCCTTAAAAAAATGTAGGCAGTCAAAAGCCAGAGGAGGAGCAACAATTGTTTTTTTGTTGATGATTCCATATTTTTTTCCTCTACTTGCTCTGGAAAAAGACATGCCATTAATAAAAAAAAATGTAAGTAGATTTGTTTGAGGTATGTTTCCTGAAGCCAGAATGTTAAGCTATTGAATAAAATCTTTTTTGTGTCATATCTGATTTGTTTGTTTGCTATAAAGTAAAAAATCTGGGTAAACATCTAAGTGTGGTGATTCCATAATTTTTGCCAGGGGTTGTACACTAGCTGATGTACCAAACCAGCTGAGCTCAAAACTACAAGAATTTACATATTACATATTTAAGTGTATTAACTCCACGTTGACTTTCAGTGTAGCACGTCACGATTAGACATATGTGGTTAGCAGAACAAATATTAAAACTATTAGTATTTATGTATGTATACCTATAACCACATATTTTGGATTGAGGGTTAATATTATGGTGGGAATGAAGTCTGCCAGGGATTTTAGGGAAAATAAGGGAATGTAGTAAGGCTCTCTTTACTTTTCTTAAAGACTCATGATAGAGTGCAAAATATAAATAGTTAGGGTGACCAGATTTCTCATGGTGGAATACGGGACGGGTGAGCAAGGGTTGGGTAATATGACCATGATATGAGAAATCTTATTTCACTATATATATATATATATATATATATATATATATATATATATATATATTTATATAAGACATTTACAAACAATACGACAAATACGATACAAATTAAATAAACGTGTTTTTCAGATACAGTAGGTTTATTTACCATTAATATGTTTAACATCTTTTTTTGTTTGATTATTAACATTAATGACAGACAAATATTTAATTAAGCTACTGTCCCTTTAAGACCGAATTCATGGATGAAATATACTGACACATATCCGATTTTCACCCACCTGTTTACGTCCACTTAAGCCATACATTATAACCGACTGTATTTACATGAAATACTCCACACGATGGACACGATGTGAGCAACTGGCCATTCAGATGCAAGGGGAACAGATTGCGCGCTGGTGTGTCATTCAGCGCCTTTACTAACGGCAAGTTAATCAATAACGAATTGTGATTGGAGGGTAATTTGTTCTACGACGAATTGATTGGGCTGTTCTCACGTGACAGAACATTTCTACTACTCATTCTATGATTACCCAGTCATAAAGAAATTTTAGGAAAGATGAAATACGGGACAAAACATGATTTTTTCTTAATAAGTAAGGACACTAAAAATGGAGCTGAAATACGGGACTGTCCTGGGAAAATGGGACATCTGGTCACCCTACCTTATTTTCTCCTAATAAATTGAAGTACATAAAGCCCTGATGTTGCACACCCCGGTACAGTAGGTGGCGGTAGACATGTTGGTTGCGACCCGCCAATAAACTCCGAGAGAGAAAGAGAGAAGGTAAAAGTATCCACTGAAAATAAACTACAAAATACAGCAGCCACACCATGTATCAAAATAAACTACTGTATTTTAAAAATACTAAAAAATACTTTTACAAGAGAGCATGATATTTTTTTGCAAACGTTCCATTATTCGGCCTATTTGATCTATCCCTTCACCATTACCCTGACTCAGTTGATTAAGTAAACAATGTTTGATAGCTTTTCTCTGCCTGAGTCATGCAATAAATCTGACATATGCAACCAGTTAAAGGTACAATATGTACAGTAGGATTTTTGGATTAAAATATCCAAAAACCACTAGAACAATGTTATATATTTTGTTGACTTGTGTACTTACATTATCCCAAATGTTTCCAAGAATGTTTAAATCTAGAGAAATAAGCAATTTTAACCAGGACATGGGCTGTGTCCATGCGTCGCCTATCAATGACATCATACCCATGTTTTCATTTTGTAGAAACCATGGAAACACCAAAGGCGCTTTATTATGTTTCATATTATGTTTTATTAGACAGATGAGGAACTGTTTGCATTCATTCATCGCCAGAAAACTAATTATGTTATTTAGCTTATTGTTTAAATCTCGTTTTCTTGATTTACGAGTACCATGTTTCACCATGACTAATATCGATCTAGCTTACTGCAGTGTGCAACAAGTGTCTCATAGTAGTCGCTGAACAAACGCAGAGTAGCATTATAACAACTTTCAACACACAAATGTATCTAATATGATAAAACAGTGCTGCTTTACCACACACATGCTTAACCGGAAGAAGCGGAAGCAGCGACTGTGGCATAATAAAAGTTCCGCTGCTCTCAAGACGTGTGTTGCGTTCGTCTCTCATTAGCAATCGCTCCAGCGGCCTCGTTTGTGCTCACACAGCACTCGACCCTGCTCTGCTTCATACTACGGTAATATTAATAATCTCATCCATGAACATGATTTTTGACTGACTCCCGTTCCGATTCTTTTCCACTGGCTGTAGACGTGAAGACCTCCAATCATTCCACAAAATCAAGGATAAGCGACTGAATAAGCGACCTCTAGTGGTGAAAATTTACATATTGTGGCTTTAACAGATCAAATATTCACATATCCCTGTGATCTCATAGATGAAGGTTAGTTGTTAGTTAGGGCTGCTGCTCGGTATAATAGTTTTCAAGAACATTATGTAAATTGGTAAACTATTTAGCCTAGGCTACTAAAACAAACACCAAAACTTAACATCTATTCTGAACTCAACAAGTCTGGGCAAAGCACCAATCAGAGGCCACATTTTTATGATGTCATCATGTAGACTTCTTATAAAGTATTTTCCAGTATTTTAAAACTACAAAAATACAAAACACTAAAGTATTTTGATACAAAACACAAAGCCATTTTTATTAACCCTATCAAATACAAATTACAAAATACTATTTTGTATTTGAAATACATGTATCATAAATACTGCCCATCCCTGTATACAAAGAATATACACTAAGAAGAAGCGACACTCAATAGAACGTTCCATTGCAACACTGGCACCCTGCGTTTCCGCCATTTTGGGGTGAAAGCGACTCGGCAGTCCACTAGTTTCTATGGCAATATCGGCTGCTTTGTTTAAAAAAAAAAAACGTACATTAAAGCTGAAATTCAACCTGAATTATGACAACACAGAATAAAATACTATCACTAGTGATCATCAAATCCTTTTAACAGTTTATTTTACGGACTTTGTGTTTAAGTCTTCCACTTTTTTCACAAAACCTTTTTGCTCTCTAGAAACCCAGTCAGTTTGGGTTAAAATTCTTTAAAATATCTAGTATTAGCATTAAGCCTATAAACACTGAATTAATACCAACATATGAAATTAAATTAAGGACATGCATCAGAAAAATTGGGAATGTTTGACAACATATGAATATAACAGCTTGATTTTGCAGTGTTGTCTAATGTCCGTTAAAGCAAAAGTGTCCAAAAGTGGGAATTATGCGATAACGGACACAGCATCATGTATTATAAGATCGTTATGTTTGTAGCGTGATCCATTAAAACGAACAATATAGCCTATTTCAATTCAGACCTAGTGGAGTGATACTATTATTACTATTACTCCACTAGGTCTGAAATATATTGTTCGCTGCAAACATGATGATCTTAAATTTATTAATTATTAATTTACTATTAATAAATGTGTAAAGTTGCATAAAATGGAAATACTCAATAAAGTAGGCTAACTACGTTACCTCAGATGGTTGAATGGTTGGATTCCACAACTGGTAAAATAAAACATATATAAGACAATACAACATTTACTGTAGGTGCCATAAAATTTACTGATGATTTCATTTGAAAAATGTTTTTTTGTGCTTCTGATTTGGCAGTGAAATTCGACGATTTGGGGTGCGTAAGAGGTGAAGGATTCTATGGTCCAGTTAGTATTTTCACCCCATAATGGCGGCTGCGCTACCGGAGCGCCATCCAGGGCTGTTACCCAAAAAGTATCAGAGTGTCGCCTCTTGGGTTCTATACTCTTTGCTATATATAGTGCTTGCGCCTTGGAAATTTGAGACTGATAAAATAATAATATAATAATCCTTTTTTAAGCACAAATGGCTGTAAAGTCAGTAGTATTCGTCTGGTCATTAATATGTCAGCCCCCATGAAGTGACCCTCTTCATGTAACATAAATAAACTTTTGTTAGGCTACTTATATGGAGTCTTCCTCTCACGTGTACATTAACATTTTTACACGTAATGTTCATTGATGAAACAAAATTGTTTAAGGAAAAATAAGTGCACCTTTAACTGCAAAATTAATTTTATTTTGCCTTGAACAGGTATGTAGGGATGTGTTGCTCTTATCAAACACTAGATGTCAGTCTTAACCTTTTTTTTTTTTTTTTTTTAAATGTCCAAAAATCTCTTGTAAATAATCAAATTTTTACCATTAAATGCACTTTATTGAACATTATAGTCAGTTCTTCGTCTACCAGGTCTAATATAAATGTAAAAAATTTGACCAGTTTAAATTAGTAAGTATCAGTAGGGGCCAATCTGCTGTAGTGTTTTATATTTTCTACCCCCTATACACGCTCTCTCTGCCTCTCACTGTGATAAAGGGTGATATGGGTGGATAGATGTTAAGAGTATGTCTGTCTGTGGTAAAGAGGATGCTTGAGGTTCTTATCAGTTCCTGCTTTTGCCTCTTATGACCCAGACAGACTGGAGAGCCCCTCTTCAGCTGCCTGCCCTCCCCAGGATGAGTGCACCCTGCCGGGCCAACACTCCATCGTTACACCCTTATCTCCACCTGTGGAGGAATTCTCCAGCCATATAAGCCGCTCTCCTACTACTGTGTGTGCGACAGATGAGGCCGAGTGTGCTGTAGCCAGCATGTGAGTGAGTGTGTGTGTGTGGGGGCATAGAAGAAGTTTAAATTTGTGGTTGTATGTAAGTAGTTTAAATGAAGGTTGTGCATCTGTTTTGGGTCTCTTCCTCTGAAAAGATGTTAAAACTTTTCATCTCTTTCTGGCTTTGATGCTTTAAGACTCCATTTTTATAGACTGTTTGGACTGATAATCTCTGTTTACAAGCTTTACCTTTATTTACAGCGCTGTTTACGAGCTATTCTTCCTCTTAGTGTTGGGAAAGAGAGCAGGAAGGAGGAGGGAGAGTGGGAGATGAGTGGAGAGGAAAGAGTGTTTGGTGAGGAATGCAAAGTGGTGATGGGCAGGTTATGGTGTCTATGTGTGTTTGAGTGAGTGTGTATTGTAGATTGTAAAACTAGGAGAGTCATGAGAAGGTTAAGAGCCATGTTGTACTTCCCTAAAAAACTCATGATAGATCAAAGGGGGGTCTGTCTGGTCCCTCTTCTGTGTAACTCAGACTGTGACTGGAGCTGATTTCTTTCTTGTATAACTAAGACTTCCATCCATCACAGTGACATGAGCTGATCCCTTTCTCTGTGACAGTGACCCGACTCCTAAGCTGATCTCTCTCCTTGAGCAGATCCATCTTTTTGTTGCAGTAATTTGAGCGTATGTATATCTGTCCTTGAGCTGATCACAATTTCAATACAGTGATTAGAGCTCATCTCCCTATCATTGATTTGACCTGATCACTTTTTGAGTGACAATGATTTAAGCAAATTTTTATTTTTTTGTGTCAGTGACATGAGATGATTCTTATCACTGAGTTCATCCCCCTTTCAGTGACCGTGATTTGAGCTGATATCCCTGTCCTCAAGCTGATCCCCATTTTCTATACAGTGATTTGAACTGATCTTTCTATCAGTGTCAGTGATTTGAGCTGATCTCTTTTGTGGGCTGGGATGATACACATATTCGATACCATCACGATAATTGGGTGCCGATATATGTATTGTGATTTTTATTTTTTATTTTTATTGCTATGTATTGAGATTTTTTTTAGGACCGAACACCGATGGTGTGAGGACACTATTGTAATTGCTCGGTCAATTATTCTTCTTCTCCGAAATGAATTGCATTTTTGAGGGCCTGAACGTGCTCGAAAACTCATGAAACTTTACGTCTGATATGGGTTTCAGAATTAGGTGTGGCAAAATGGCTCGATAGCACCACCTACAAAATTTCAATGAAGTGCCCTTCACGCTACGTTTCACGTACAAGTATGAAATTCAGTAGACACATGTAACAGCCCAATACCTACAAAAAGTCCCTTGGAGCAAAATCTGAAAACCCCACAGGAAGTGAGGTATTTTGAATTTTCTCTGCAAAATTTTTGCAGTTTTTGCCATTTCCAGACGTTGTACTTTAACGAACTTAATGATTTTATCAGATAAACATCATGTTTGGTCAGTCTAACCTAAAGGCCTTTGTGACGTTAAATTGCGAATATCTTGAGTCCTGGCCTGAAGACATCTACATGGCAATATTCAGTATAGCGCCACCTGTGGGCAACAGAAAAAGTCATGTTTTACACTGTGATTAACTCCTCATTGAGATTTAACTAGAACAACATCATATTTAGTCAGTCTAATTTTGTAGCCTTAGCGATGTTAAATTGCAAAGATCTTGAGTTTTCGCTGAAGGGCGTGTCCGTAGCAGCCTGACAAAGTCTGATGTTCAGCCATGAAACAGGAAGCTGTTGTAAGTCAGGCATACAATGTTCAATCTGCCCCAGCCTGCTTTTTTAACTCTAAACCATGAGGAAAAGTTAAATGATACACTTATAGTGATGATGCAAGTCATATATCCGTAGATGTCTCTCCATTTTTCACTTTCTCGTGTCCACTAGTAAGAGATATGACATCATGTAATACTCACCGATACAACACATATCGCCCTCTGCTGAAATAAGAGGTAACTTTCCTCCGCCTCGTCTATAAGCAAGGACTGAAAAAATATGAATTAATAAATATAAAAATTAAAAAATATAATAAATATGAATTAATATAGATTCTGTAATTTAAAAAAAATAATTTTAAAATCGTAAAAAAAAAAAAAATAATCGCAACGGTGAAACAATATTTTTCCCCAGCCCTATTGTTCAGTTTGTCTTTTTCTAGTCACAGTGATTTGAGCTGATCCCTCTCCTTAAACTGATCCTCTTTTCATTGAAGTGATTTGAGTTGATCTCTCCACCTGAGCTTCTCTATATGACAGCAACTTGAACTGATTCACATTTCAGAGGAGTGATTCGAGCTGTTCTCTATGTCAGTGACGGTGATTTGATCTCTGTCAGAATCTATCCACCTAATATGATAACAAATATCAGTTTGCATTATCAAGTAGCCTAACTGACTGTTTTTGTATAGGTAAAATAACTGGAAGTGAATGATACTGGAAGCCTTGTTACAGTTCAAGTTAATTCAAGTTACAAATGGCTACACCTGCTGTTATGTTAAAAATAAGGTGGATTTTTTGATCCTGTGAGAATGATTTGAATGGATCCCTTTTTCAGTGAAGCTTCATTCACACTGCCAGCGACTTTGTCACTCCATTTCGCCAGTGGCTGGCGGTGATATTATATGGCGTGATATTCACGGATGCTATTCCATGTTGCAGATGCCAAATCCGTTTTCTTGCAGTTTTCTGAACCACATGTTGGCAACAACATCATTGCACCTTTTGAGGTCCAGAAAGATATTAAAGACATCGTTAAAATAGTCAATGTGAGTACAGTGCTAAGCGACGAGAATACTTTTTGTGCGCAAAAACAAAACAAAAATAACAACTTTATTTAACAGTTTGAACTGTTGTCATACGCAGTTGACATAGTGACCACAGTGCAGACTTCCGTGTTCTATGTCAGAACGTCAGCTCAGTATTGGCTGGCTCCTGCGTCGGCATCACCTGCATGCATCATGCTGCTCACGTGTAAAGCATCTGCCAATACTGAACCGGCATTCGGATGTAAACATATTGTTAAATAAAGTTGTTATTTTTGTTTTGTTTTTGAGCACAAAAAGTAAAGGGTCATTTCATTATGGTTTGTTGTAGCGCTTTGCTGGAATTTATTTTCAAGAAAGTACCGTGTCTATTAATGGGTATAGCTACAATTGCATCTTCGGCTAGTCAGCTTGAGATCCTTTCCATCTAAACTGTTTATATCTTTTAAACCTAGTAGTGAATGTTTTATGAGCAGTAGGATAATCATATTCATCCACACAGTCACGCAGAGCCATAGCACAACCAAAACAATGTTCTTTTTTTTAACCGCTAGAGGGCCAAAACTTACATAGTGTACCTTTAATATTAAAGGTGAATAAGAAACAGAGAGTGGTCTTTGCCATTGCGGCTATTTATCTGCAAAACTATTCACTACAGGATGTAGTGACGGATCACGTACACTCTGCTGACTTCACTCCTATTGGTTGTCGCTCCCGAAAGTCGCTCTTCATTTGCATAAAGTTAAATATATCTCAACTTTGTCACATCGCTGGACATCACTGTCGCTCTCCATTGAAATGAATGGGATCATGTCGCTTTGTTGCTGTGTGTTGCTGGCAGTGTGAACGCAGCTTGACAGTAATTTGAGCTGATCTCTCTATATGAACTCTCTCTCTGTGCCAGTGACATTAGCTGATCTCTGTCCTTTTGCTGATTCCTCATTCAGTGACAGTGATTTGAGTTTTTCCCTCTCCTTGAGCTGATCCCTCTTGCAATAGAGTGATTAGAGCTGATTTCTTTATCAGTGACAGTCATTTGAGCTGATCCATCTTGTTCAGTTTATTTGAGCCGATCCTTCTTTCACTAGAGTGATTTGAGCTGATTTGAACTAATCTCTCTATATCAGTGGTTCTCAACTCCAGTCCCCGGGACCCACTGCTCTGCACATTTTGTATGTCAATCTTATCTGACACACTCAGGTCAGTTCATGGAGCTCTCTCCTAATGAGCTGAGGATCTGAATCAGGTGCGTTAAATAAGGAAGACATACAAAATGTGTGGAGGGGTTATTTTGATTAAACATTACAAGGGCACATGAATTGTAAAAAAAAAATAATAATAAAAATAGAATTATAATGATGTGCGCGGATAAATCGTTTATTATAAATAATGCAATATTCCTAAAAAAAGAAAAGATTTTGAAGCCGATTCCTCTCTTTGACCTAATTTTCATTCAATGACAGTGATTTGAGCTGATCTTTCTTTATGACAGTGACTTTAGCTGATCCCTCTCTGTGTGAAAGTGATCCGTCTCCTGCATAGTTCAGACAGTGACTGATCCCTCTTCTATGTAACTCTCTCTTGTCTATTTTCTGCTCTAATAGATGGTAAACGTCTGTGTGAACAGAGCAGTGGGATCCAGAGCAGAAAAAAATGTTTACAACACTGTGATCTATCGACCATTAACAACAGGCTTAAAGCAGCCAACCCACATATCTCAGCATAACTCTGCACACCATGGAGAATATCACTGCATGATGGATTCACCAGTGTAAATGAGAGTGCTGTGTGCATGTGTGAGTTTAGTACATATGTTTGCTGGCATGGTTGGATTGCTTCTAGATTACAGAAATGTTATTACATAAGACAGAGCACTTTTTGGATGTATGTGTGACTGTCTGTCTGTGCGGGTGGGTGGAGTGAGGTGGATTGCATTGATACACATGATATTAGCATAGCTAATAGGGTTCAGAATTATTAATTCTCAATGCTGTAGATTGAGGCTCAAAACTTTTGAGAATAGCAGCTAAAATAGTACTGATAGTGCTGGAAGAGAAGGAATTTTTTTATTGGACAAAAATGTTCCTGCGCAGAATATGGTCATCAATATTTTTGGTTTCCCAGACCCATTCACGCCTAACTATAACTGATAAAGATATAGTTGTAAAAATCGTTCTAAATATAAAAGAATAGCAGAGACCACACCACAACTATAACAATAACTGCACTGCACAGAGAAACAATATCATTGGAATCACTTTCAGAACATTTTTTTACAGCTGATTAACGATATAAACATTGACAACCAATCACAATCCATTCTGCTTTAAGACCTCGAGCATTTAAAGTGGCAGACAACAAAACAAATGATATTGTTCGCTGGTGTGTGGACACTAATATAGTTAATCGTTATAGTTATTGTTCTTTGTGTGAACTGGCCTTAAGACTGTACATTTTATACCTGTAGGCCTATATCTTTGAATGTTTATTTTGTCATATAGATGATCCCAAAGCCAACAGGCCTATATACTCAAACTGATTTCAAAGCTTTGTGGCAGGGCATTTCACAATTAACTGATATTAAAGGATTAGTTCACTTTAAAATGAAAATTACCCCACACCTTTCTGCGCTTCATACTCGTTGGCCCTGTTCACTACCATTATAAAGCTTGGATGCGTCAGGATATTTATTAATATAACTCTGATTGTGTTCATCAGGAAGAAGAAAGTCATATACACCTAGGATGGCTTGAGGGTGAGTAAATCTTGGGGTAATTTTCATTTTAAAGTGAACTAATCCTTTAAGTTTTCTCTAAGAAAATAATATCGCACATGTGTGCAAAAAAACAAAACAAACAAACAAAAAAAAAAAAAAACATCAGATCATAATCAGAGTGCATCACCCACAGAATTCAGCATGTGTTTTAGTGTAAAATCCAGCATGATTGAACTTCCTTATGAATGCAAGATACAGGGCCTGAAAATGATCAAAGAGTTCAAAGGAACTGGTATTAGTCTTGATTTGGTATTAGTGATTTGAAATGGCCCTCAGGGGGAGGAGATCCTTATCGCAGAGCGGGTCCACCTCACACCAACACATGTAGGTTATGTGACGATAAAAAAACCAACATGAGGGTAGGAAAACTCAAACAAATCCAAAGCAAAATACAGAGATGCCAAAACATCTGCTTCTATGTTAAAAGAGAATAAACTATAACCAATAAGGTAGCAAAGATCCCAAGAAGGCCCAGAGCTATTTTATCATACATGCAATAGAATAAAACAGCTTGATGAAATGTGTGATCTAAAAGCAAGTCAAAATATTTATAACTTTTTGAGTTCAGTTCTCTTGAGTGTTTTTTGTGTTCTGGAGTACATAATTAAAAGTAACATTACTAACAGTTTTTTTCAGTAGCATCACAGTAGTTCAGTTATTTTAATAGGTGTCATGGTCAAAAAAATAATTTTATCAACTGATTTTAATGTTGTGCTGTATGCACATTTACAACTGAGTGAACTCAAGTGAAACTCATATGCAATGTTAGAAAACGAATTGTTTTAGCGAATCGGTTCGTTTCATCGGTTCATGTAAAGAACAAAACAAAACAAAAATCACTGACTCATGTGCTGCACAGCATTTTGGGGTTTTTTTTTTTTTCAGTTGGGTAGGATAAGCCAAAGACTGCCTGAAGACTGATAACTACATTTACATTATCTTAGGACTGATGTGTTACACGCCTGAATGCAAAGATATGCTGCTGTTATCAATGCAAGGCCACAGGGTCAGACAACACCTGAAAAAGGCAAACACACACACATATTTGCACACACAAACACTCACTGATAGCATGGACTGGTGTGAAAAGTGAGAGTTGGCAGGTGAAAAGAAACAAATGTCAAGTAGCAGAAATCAGAACAGCTGGAGAAGAATGATTTACACACTACAGGAGTGTGTGTGTAATGTATCAAGCATCAATGTTTGTGATTAACTGTGTTCCTCAGTAAAAATGAGAACAGTTTGTAGTGTTTTATGTCTCTCTGTCCATCCGTCCATCCATCCGTATGCTGTATTTTGGATGCTAATCCACAACATGGGATTCTTGTTTTTCCAGCAGCTTTTTAGCTTAACCAAGACTTCCTTGGAAAATCAACTTCATCATGAAGCTGGTTTCCCAAAGAAGGATTGCCGGTCATGTTGGTCGAGCAGTTTCATTAGATAACTGGCAAAAACATAGCTGTACCGGTCCACCAGCTATAACCGCACCAAACCAGCAATAATCAGCATAAACCCACCTAAATCAGAGTGGAAATGGATATGCCTGCTAGACATAAACTACACTTGATCACAAATATACAAACACACATAAGCACTGTGCTGTGCTATGCTGTGTACTGCTGATCCGTGTTGCATGTGTCTCTCTGTCTGCCCTCAGTTTGCTGTCCGTGGGTGTGATGAGGTGTGAAGTAATGCAGCCAGTTGTTTACAAACAGACGTGCGGCTTGACAGGGTGACGCTCTCGTTGTTTGTGTTTTGCGTTCCATCGAAGCTGGCGGACACTGACCCAGGGCGAGAGGAGTCGGCGGGGAGTATTTGAAAAGATGCAGATAAGTGGAGAGTAACATTCCGTACGCTGACTGGAGGCGTCTCAGAGGCACAACACTCTCACAGGATCAAATCCAGCCTTTGCTTTGACTCTGATGGTGTGGACCATAGAATATTTTCTGTTCAAACTTGTGTCCCAGATGCTGACTGACGTTTTTGAGAGGCTTGCAAAACATGCCCTTAAAGGGTTAGTTCACCCAAAAATGAAAATAATGTCATTTATTACTCACCCTCATGTCGTTCCACACCCGTAAGGCCTTCATTCATCTTCGGAACACAAATTAAGATATTTTTGATTAAATCCAATAGATCAGTGAGGCCTGCATTCAAAGCAATGATATTTCCTCTCTCAAGATCCATAAAGGTACTAAAAACATATTTAAAACAGTTCATGCGAGTTCAGTAGTTCTACCTTAATATTATAAAGCGACAAGAATATTTTTGTGCGCCAAAAAAAACCAAAATAACTACTTTTCAACAATATAGTGATGGGCGATTTCAAAACACTGCTTTGGAGCTTTGCGAATCGAACCAGTTACTCTGAACGCTAAAGTCACGTTATTTCAGCAGTTTAGCCGTTTGATAGGAGATCCAAATCACTGATTCGATTCGTAAAGCTCCGAAGCAGTGTTTTGAAATCGGCCCATCACTATATTGTTGAAAAGTTGTTATTTTGTTTTTTTGGCACACAAAAAGTATTCTCATCACTTTATAATATTAAGGTAGAACTACTGAACTCGCATGAACTGTTTTAAATATGTTTTTAGTAACTTTATGGATCTTGAGAGAGGAAATGTCATTGCTTTGAATGCAGGCCTCACTGAGCCATCGGATTTAATCAAAATATCTTACTTTGTGTTCCAAAGATGAATGAAGGCCTTACGGGTGTAGAATGACATGAGGGTGAGTAATAAATGACAGAATTTTCATTTTTGGGTAAACTAACCCTTTAATATATAGATCAGCTAAGAAATATCTCAAATGAGTATTATGAATGAATATCTCAAAGGGTAATTTCACCCTTTGAGATATTCATTCATAATAATATTAATTGGAAAGATGAAGATGTGGAAAATTACACAATCAGACAAAATGTCACATTGGGTGGCCACACCCACATAACTGTATATATATATATATATATATATATATATATATCTATATATATATATATATATATATATCAAAAGTTTGGTGTCGGTAAGATTTTTTAAATGTTCTGAAAGAAGTCTCTTATGCTCACCAAGGCATTTATTTGATCTAAAATATAGTAAAACAGTGATATTGTGAAATACATTGCCTGGCCAAAAAAAAAGTCATTCTATCATTGTCAATACAAGATCTTGACCAAAAATTGATGCACCTCTTGATAGAAATAAATGTTGTATGTTGTGATGTTATTTCCATCAAGATGTGCGTCAATTTTTGGTCAAGATCTTGTATTGACAATGCAAGAGGTGAGCACTCTGTAAAGTCTACTCCAGCACATCCCAAAGACTTTCAATGAATTTAAGGTCTGGACTCAGATGTGCCAATTCATGTGTGAAAATGATTCTTCATGCTCTCTCTGTATATATATACACCGATCAGGCATAACATTATGACCTCTGACAGGTGAAGTGAATAACACTAATTATCTCTTCATCACGGCACCTGCTAGTGGGATATATTAGACAGCAAGTGAACATTTTGTCCTCAAAGTTGATGTGTTAGAAGAAGGAAAAATGGGCAAGCGTAAGGATTTGAGCGAGTTTGACAAGGGCCAAATTGTGATGGCTAGACATCTGGTTCAGAGCATCTCCAAAACTGCAGCTCTTGTGGGGTGTTCCCGGTCTGCAGTGGTCAGTATCTATCAAAAGCGGTCCAAGGAAGGAACAGTGGTGAACTGGCGGACAGGGTCATGGGCGGCCAAGGCTCACTGATGGACGTGGGGAACGAAGGCTGGCCTGTGTGGTCTGATCCAACAGACGAGCTACTGTAGCTCAAATTGTTCAAGAAGTTAATGCTGGTTCTGATAGAAAGGTGTCAGAATACACAGTGAGCATCAGAACTGGACCACAGAGCAATGAAAGAAGGTGGTCTGGTCTGATGAATCATGTTTTCTTTTACATCACATGGATGTCCGGGTGCGTGTCCGTCGCTTACCTGGGGAACACATGGCACCAGGATGCACTATGGGAAGAAGGCAAGCCAGCGGAGGCAGTGTGATATGCTTTGGGCAATGTTATGCTGGGAAACCTTGGGTCCTGCCATCCATGTGGATGTTACTTTGACACGTACCGCCTACTTAAGCATTGTTGCAGACCATGTACACCCTTTTATGGAAACGGTATTCACTGGTGGCTGTGGCCTCTTTCAGCAGGATGATGCGCCCTGCCACAAAGCAAAAATGGTTCAGGAATGGTTTGAGGAGCACAACAACAAGTTTAAGGTGTTGACTTGGCCTCCAAATTCCCCAGATCTCAATCTAATCGAGCATCTGTGGGATGTGCTGAACTAGTAAGTCCGATCCATGGAGGCCCCACCTCACAACTTACAGGACTTAAAGGATCTGCTGCTAACATGGTGCCAGAAACCACAGCACACCTTCAGGGGTCTAGTGGAGTCCATGCCTTGACAGGTCAGGGCTGTTTTGGCAGCAAAAGGTGGACCAACACAATATTAGGAAGGTGGTCATAATGTTATGCCTGATCGGTATATGAGCCAATGTTGCTGTGTCTGGCATGTTGATATGCTCAAACAAACAGTGCAGTGTTTTGATAGCGCCACAGTGTTTACACTTTTCAGGTAAATCAACCTACAAACAGCTTACTTTTACTTGTCTCTGTATATCAAGCCGGGACAGGAGAAAATAAGTGTGTGTAGATGTGAGGAACACACAGCTAGCAAAAGTAGTCTGACATTACAAGCTGTCAAATCACAACAGCCACATCACAGAAAGAGAGAGAATAAGACAAAGAGGGTACGTACAGGGGGACCACCGTGGGTTCTATTAAAAGCACATGGTGGGTGGGGGGCAGACTATGTTCTGGTTTAGGGGCTGTGGAACAGCAGGACCAGGCCTCTAAGATCTGTGTAATCTACAACAGACCAGACCACCTAAACCTCCGCCCTCCCCCTTCAATCTTTCATCTTCCTCTCTTCTTTTAAACTCTCTCCATAGAACAAAAAGACATCTTGGTCATTTTAAACCATTTTTCTCATGATTCATTAATGATAATGATTCATTACCTCTCATCCTATCAAACTTGCAGATATTTGATGTTAACTCAACTGTGAGGTGAAGATTGCCATGATAGAGCGGTCTGGTCAGTGGTCTCTCTTTTGCTCACTCTCACTCTTTTTCTCTCTCAGGTGAAATATGGCTGGAGTTGGGTAAAAGTTTTTTGGCCTTTTCAGCGGCTGACTTCATTTGAAATGGAGAACGGTTTCACGCTGCTAGCAAAATCATAACTCAGGCAGGCAGGAGGAGAAGCCAGACACTGGCCAGAAACGAGGCCCAGAGATTCGAGATGCTCAGTCAGTCTTCTCTGCAGGTACAGAAAACAGCACCAGAGATGCACAGGAGTCCATCTCAGGTCAGAGGGTCCATGTCCCCAGAGCAGCCTGCTTTCTCACACAAATCCATCTCTCAGTCATTCTACAAAAAGAGCCAGAGTGTCTAACACTCGTATCCATCCATATCCATCCATCCATCCATCCATCGTTATATCTTTCATTCTATCGTTCGTTCGTTTGTTCATTCGTTCTATCGTTCGTTCTATTGATCGTTCTATCTAATCTATCGCTCGTTCTATTGTTCAATCTATTTCTTTCTATCTATCTATCTATTGTTCTTTCGTTCTATCTATCATTCTCTCGTTCTGTCTATTTCATTCTGTCTATGTATCGTTCTCACGAGCGTTTGTTCAATCAATCTATATCGTTCTGACTGTTTTATTCTTTCATCCTATCTATCGTCCTATCTTTTGTTCTATAATTCCATCTGTCATTCTATCATTTGTTCTATAATTCTATCATTCTGTCTGTCATTTGTTCTATTATTCTATCTATCGTTTGTTCTATCATTCTATCTATCGTTTGTTCTATCATTCTGCCTATCATTTGTTCTATTTAATGTTCTGTCAATCGTTTGTTCTATCATTCTATCTGTCATTCTATTATTCTATCATTCTGTCTATACTTTGTTCTATCATTTTTTCTATATTTTTGTTCTATCATTCTGTCTGTCATTTGTTTGATCATTCTATATATCGTTTGTTCTATCATTCTGTCTATTGTTCTGCCTATCATTTGTTCTATTATTCTATTTATCGTTTTCATTTGTTCTCTCATTCTATCTGTCATTCTTTGTTCTATCATTCTGTCTATCGTTCTGTCTGTCATTTGTTCAATCTATTGTTCTGTCTATCGTTCTATCATTCTGTCTATCGTTTGTTCTATCATTCTATCTGTCGTTCTATTGTTTGACTATCATTCTATCTTTCGTTCTGTCTATCGTTTGTTCTACCATTCTATCTATCATTCTGTATATTGTTTGTTCTATCATTCTATTATTTGTTCTATCTTTCTCTATCGTTCTGCCTATTTGTTCTATCATTCTATCTGTCATTCTATTCTATCATTCTGTCTATATTTTGTTTTATCATTCTATCTGTCGTTCTCTGTCGTTCGTTCTATCAATGTTTCTATCTATCTATCTATCTATCTATCTATCTATCGTTTTATTGATCTATTGTTTTATCTATCTATTGTTCTATTGTTCTGTCTGTCTATCGTTCTATCTTTCTGGGTATTGATCTGTGGTCTGAATGTTCTTCCAACTCATGTGTAGCACACAGAGAGAAAAAGACAAAGAAACATACTCTGTTCCATCACATCAAAATGACATCAGCAGAGAAATATCACCATCTCAGGAAACAAAGGTGCTGCAATCCTCTAATATCACCTGCCAATAGTTTTAACACACGGTAAAAAATTCCGGCCAAATGCAGTATCTCTCTTTCTCGCTGCTTCTATCTCTCTCTCACCATTTGTCTCTGGAGAATGATGAAAGAAACACAAATCATTCAGCTGAAGTGGTTGTTCAGAGGAATAACAGTTTGATTTTTTTATTTTTTTTTGAAAAATGATTTCTTGAAGTGTTATTTGGCAGAACTGATGAAATATGAGCAGTTAGCACAGATCTCTCTATCAGATCCAATCCACAGAAATATGAAGCATCTGGAACTTTGAAAAAAGTAATTAATTTGCATACACCTAAACTATTAATAAGTCATTCAGTCAAGTCCAGATATGTCAAGAACTTACAATTTCAGTTTTGTTCAAGCATATTGGTTATTTCACGGTATTGTCATATTAATGACTGTGTTGAATCCATTTTAGCATTGACTTCACTCTATGGTACATTTTGTAATCCACATTGATGACCCTGCCAAAGATCCACTGCAAAAACCGAATGGAAGATTGGGCAGAGACATACATGACCTTTCTGTTAAAATATGTACTAAAAATATAAGATTTCAACTTGTAAAGAATGAACAAAAAACAGGAATAGATTAGAAAAATGTAAACCACCGCCATAAACAAATGCAAAGTTTAGTTTCAGCTGATTAGAGATAATTTACCACAGAAAACATATAAGTCAGCAACAGTTGTATCGCTTTAGTCACCCATAATTGTAATGAATAATCCTTTGCTTCTTTGATAGTCATGCCAATACAGCCTTATCAATTTGATTTCACAGGAGAAAGAATGAAACAAGCATCAAAAGAGACAGAGAGTTTGTATAAATCGAAACAGAATATGTTTCGGCTGTGTGCTGGTTGATCTGTGGTGTAGAGCTGGTCCGTCCTGGCTCGAATATCAAAGCTTTCCTGTAGCCTGTTCTACATTCAGGCTACACACACACACACACACACACACACACACACCTGCAGCAAGTTAGAAATGGTGTCATCGCTCAGAAAATAGTGAGGTACTCTCATTCTCCCTCTCTTTGCCTTCTCATGTTGACCCCCTCCAGGCTGAAACATCATGTGTGACCGTTACAGAGTATGTACACACACAAAAACACAAGCATACATTTATGTACATAACATTACAAACAGTTCTTCAGTTTGACCCAAAGTGCTTTTTTTGGTACTTTTGTGCTTAAAGGAATAGTTCACCTAAAAATGAAAGTTCTGTCTTCATTTTCATTCATCATTCACCCTCATGTCATTCCAAACTTCGTTGTTGTTCATAATACAAAAGAAGATATTTTGAAGAATGGTGAGGTCCAAACTAAATTGGAACCCATTGACCCACTGAAAAAAAAAGAAAAAAAAAAAAAAAGAGATATTCTCATTTTTCAGACTAGCTTCTTTCGTGCTCCACCAAAGAAAGACATTCATACAGGTTTGAGAAAATGATGACAGAATTCTCATTTTCAGTTTAGTTTACATCAGTAGGCTTTTAGTTGAGAGTGTTTATAGGGTATAATAACTGCTTGGTTCAGATGAATAACATCTGTAAATAAAGTAAAACTAAATAGGATTATAAGGATTGCAGGTAAAATTGTAGGATCCAAGTGAAATTCAATAGATCAATTATATGATATAGCAGTTTATAACAGCATACTTTGCTAAAAGTAGAGACACAACTCATCCTCTTAATTACGCCTTTGAATTATTACCATCTGGTCATCGTTATAGGACATCAAAGGCAACTAAATGTGTATATATAAACAAACATTTGTACCATATGCTATTGGTCTTCTGAATAAGTGGTTAAAAATGAAGTGATGTAGGTAATGTGATTGTATTATTTGTGTTTGATGTAGAAGTATGTGAATTGTTATTGTCTTAGGTACAGCAAGGCCAAAGACCTAGTTTTAGCTAAGGCTGAACAATAAAGTTTAACTTAAACTAAACTAAGACTTTGTTCAGACAGGCAGCAAAGATCATATTTTTGGATGCAAACCAGATTTGTTTAGATGTTTGCAGTCTAAATCTGCGAAAACATGAAATCAGATTTAAAACAGTGAGAATGGATTTCAAGTTGTTTTTTTGTCTTTCTGAATCAATCTGATTGTGATGCCATACACAAAAAAAGCTGAATTTATTCATTCTGAATTCATGTTTGCATTGTGATATTCACAATGTATTGAGTGGTGAGTGAGTGAATGTACCTGTTTTAGACAAAGCATATGTATTAATGTGTACATGCAGTACTTCCTTTAATGCACTTTGTAAATTCAATACCACTGGAAGATGTCATGATGGACAGGAGCATGGACAGTGAGTTGGACATGTTGCTGTCAGTTTTCCTCCATTATGCGTTTTGGCATAATGTTGATGCTTAAAGTGTAACTTTGCCGATTTTCAACCTGCGTTGTATTGTTACAGTGTTGGTAGTATATGTAAATGAACAATGTTTACTCATTCTCTTTGTTATTGGACTAGGAAATTCAAATTTATTTGGCAACAAAAGTCTGCAGGATGATGCAAAACGCGTCATCTGGCATACTTTTGACAGCTACTATATAAAAAATACTATGGTAGTCAATGGGGGGCAAGATCTACTTGGTTACAAACATCCTTCCAAATATCTTCCATTGTGTTCAGCAGAACAAAGAAATGTATACAGGTTTGGAACAACTTGAGGGGGAGTAAATGATGACAGAATTTTCATTTTGGGGTGAACTATCCCTTTAAATACCCATTTAAATTATTAATGATCGGGTCTGAAAACAAATCAGAATTGAGTGCAGTGTGAACAAAGCCTTAATCTAAATTCACTTCGGATCACTTCCATCTTATTTAAAATTCATTAGCTTCAGCTTTCAAAATCAGCTGACGTCAGGTCCACATCATATCTCTAGATTTGCTCCTCAGTTAAATGTACAGGCCGTCACATGACCGTGCAGCAGTTTAGAATTCAGCATTCTCCTGTAGTGCAAGAGATCAGAGCAAATTCTGCTAAATAAACAGCTCCGCTTCAACAAACCGGCCTGCACCGTGCGAAAGAGTGAGCGAGTGAGAGACAGAAAGGGAAAGTGAGGCACTTTCACAGACACATCAACACCCTGACCCTGCACAGAGCTGACAGCACTGCTGACGAAGACACATTAACTCACACACACATATTATACACCATGAGGCTCTGTGACATGTTGGACATGAGTAGTGAAAGAGCATATATGATCTTATACAGATCACTGGGGTTGTTCCTTCCTGCTGTGCTGTAAGAGGTGGTCTGCATGTAACAGATCCATGTCTAAATGTCATCATTACATTGAGCAATACACTGCAAAAAAAAAAAAAAAAAAATCACATCCCATGCTGTGGATCAGCATCCAAAATACAGCAGATGGATGGATGGATGGATGGATGGAAGGAAGGACATAGAATTTAGTAGGGACGCTAGGGACATGTCCCTAGCAATATACTGAATCACTGTCCCTAATTTTGTTGTAAAAAAAAAAATTAAATATGTTTTCATGTAACCACTGTTGTTGTAATTTTGGACGCATCTGAAATGGATCATACTTTTGACATTCTTGAGAAGTCATAGTAAATACATTGGAAAACTGCGTTCTTTCAAGGATGTGCATTGACAGAGTAATAAGTGTTTGAAACAGGCTATGTGCACAGTTCAGTTGAATGATAAAGTTTACTCTCTTAAAGGGGTGGTTCACTGTTTTTTTCTAGGCTTGATTGTGTTTATGGGGCGCAGTTAGTTTTTTAAAAAAACGCCGTATTTTTCATATATTTTACCTTTATTCTACACCGCTGTTTCCCTTCTCCTAAAAACGCTCTGTTGAGTTCCTGGTTATATGAAGCACATCCCTCAGAAATACGCAATGGACTGAGATTGGTTAGCTGGCCCAGTGTATTGTGTATCGCAGTGTATCGCTGTCCGGAATATGTTGTCACGATTCACGTTGTCCGGAAACGCCACGCCCCTTACCATTACAGGCAAAACTTGCATGTGCTTCGGTCAAAGTCCAGTCTTTGCTTCAGTGGAAATAAATAATGGCATCAATATTGCCGTATCAATTTGAGCCCGAATCAGACCCAGATAGCAGTAATGATGAAGAAGGTCAAGCAGAACCTCTGCAAGCACAGCTTTTAATGGACGTTTATGAATGTTAAGTATTTTTGATTAAAGCTTTACTGTAGCTGAATACATGACTGAGTAGTAGCATTTTTGTAAAGGTATTGTTTAATTTATAGCATGAATGAGCATGTGGGTAAACACAACATAAAAGCCTAATGAAACAATGTTGTACACTGATAACAAACGCCAAAAAACACCAACAGAAGTTTGCTGGTGTGATTACATAGAAGTTTGTTGGTGTTTGTAGGCGTTTGTTGAAGTATGAAATAGAATTTAGCTAACTGGCTAGCGAAGCCAAACCGCGTTGGTCTTTGTTTACGTCCCAGAAACTATATAACTTTACAAAAAAATAAAACAGGTTCGGTCCCATAAACAGCAGCTTCTGCTTTTAAAGTGGGAACTGCTCCATCTTTCAGTAATAGCCTTTGTGCAAATCCAGCATTGAACTGATTCTGGAAGCTGTCTTCCGTAACGTGCAGCACAGATTAAATGTTAAAATAGCATTATAATTGTCAGGAACAGAATTAAACATAAATTTTAAACATTGTTCCTGAAGTCCAGCATCCCTAGGAAGAAGACTTGTATGCACGCAACATGGCCTCGCCCACTTTTTTGTGTGTTCACGGGGGCAGTGTTTATGTTAATTGCAGGGTTTATGATGTCACCAACCCGGGAAGAAGCTCGTTGTAGTCCAAATTGGTCATTTTTGTAGGCATTAAACTGCCATAACTTTAAAAGACAATATCTCCGTTTGCTTTGAGCTTTCAGCGCTTTTTAATAATTATTCAACCTTTTTATTTTCGAAAATGTAATATCTTACTCATTTTTGCCTCAAGTAATTTTTAATAATTATTTAACTTTTTTTTTTTTTTTTTTACATTTTTCATTGTATTACTATATATAGAGAGAGGTAATACTCTTGCGAGGAAAAGTGAGAGGGAGAGAGGAAACAAATAGAGACAGAGAGTGAGAGAGGTTGCGCCAGGACTTGTTTACTGAAATCGCTGAATTAGTTATAAACACATTAATCTGGTTGAGCAGGAAGGCGGCATGCCAGAGAGAGAGAGAAAGAGAGATTTCCCCATAATAACCACAGAGAAGGAGAGGAGATGAGAACCAGTATAAAACATTGACACTCCCTCTACAGTATATGCATCTGTTCTCCTCTCAGAAGACAGACAGTGATGCAGACAGTGAGGGGCCCAGTCTGGAAATGGGAACTTATTTTAGGCTGTGTTCTCTCCTGCCTAGTCAGATCCTGTGTGTGTGTGTGTGATTTAAATGTTGGTCACCTTTTTTGCAGTAGCTAGTCTAAGGTCAGAAAGTAGCAGCGGACAGATAATGCTCAAATGGTGATGCGTCATGACATGTGACCCTCACTGCATGACTCAGAGACAGACGGGGAAAGAGAAAGAGACAGAGAGTCTCTCCTGCATCATTTCCTCATCTGCGGTTCCCAATGCTGAGCTGTATCCTGTCCCACACACACATACACACAGTCTCACAAATTATTGAAACAATTGAAATCACTTAAATGAAGTTTCTGAAGGCATATACACTGGTCAAAAGATTGGAATGATTAAGATTTTTAATTAAATTAAGATCATTTTAATGTTTTTGAAAGAAGTCTCTTCTGCTCACAAAGGCTGAATAATTTATTTGATCAAAATACAATAAAAATAGCTATATTGTGAAATATTATTTCATTTTAAAATATTAATATATTAAAATGTAATTGATTCCTGTAATTAAAAAGATGAAAACCAGCCATTACTCCAGTCTTTAGTGTCACATGATACCTCAGAAATCATTCTAATATGCTGATTTAGTACTTAGTTAATATTAATTATTATTGGTGTTCAGTTATTAATAATGGTTCTTATTATTGTCAATGTTGAAAACAATTAATTTAATATTTCACAATAATGCAGTTTTTACTGTATTTTTGATCAAATTAATGCAGCCTTGGTGAGCATAATAGACTTCTTTGAAAAACATTAAAACATTTTTCCAAACTTTTGACTGCCAGTGTAGATTCATACCAACACAGATTCATAAATCTACAGTCTAAATGTATATACATTTGTGGTGATGAATCTCTAATTTACTATTAACTTGCACTGTAAATGGCCTTAAATCAGTGAAATAACCCAGTAAAAGCTACAAGGCCAACAAATTTGAATTCTATCTCGGCTGTTTATATCACTTATGTAACTAAATGGTACATAACAAGTGTTTTGGATTGAGAGGGTGTTTGTATGTGTGTACAGTAGCTGGAAAGAGATTTAGATTCAGAGTGTCTAATTGTGAATAGATTCCATCATGCTGTCAGACCATCCAAAAATACAAGACCATAAATTAGTGTAAAGTCTAAGACAGATGACAGCATGGAGCAGTCTCTTTCTTTTCTTTCTCTCTCTCTCTCTCTCTAGTGGAGGTATATTTAGATGCTTTATTCTTACATACTGATACATACTGAGTAATGTTAATTGTCACTTGCGCTCTGCTCATTCACCGCACTAGTCATCTCCATCTTCTGTTTGTACGGCAGCCAGTCTGATTTTGGATTAAGTCAGAATCAAAATGTTTTACAAATACATCAAACTGGTCTGTTATTCAATATTCATGGAGTTTTGATATTGCAGAACTGATGTTCTCAGGTCATTATTATGAGTCTTCTGCTTTATCAGCATTAGTTTTGAAAAGTGTGCTGATGGGTTCTTATTCCCACAAAGTCACAGGGTTTTTCTGTGAACAATGTACAGAACTATAAAACTTCAGCTTTATAACTTTCAACATCATCAGCTTCATGTTGAAAATGTGAAGCAATATGACATAACCAGGCTCAGATGGAATCTGCTGATTTTTCTGTGATGATTCTATAGAAAAATCTGTAGAATTCGGCACAATGGATTTAAATGGTAATGGTAAAATATAACTGAGTAGAGAATAGTACTATTTTAAAGTTTACAAGTAAGTTTATAGCAGATCTATTCCGCCAAGACCAAATCATTGTCATCTCCATTACCGTGCTAAACTCTTCCGAGAGTTGTCATGATAGAAAAAAAATTAAGCAGATGAAACAAAATAATGTATTTACTTGTCTTCCCTCCTATAGAAAATGCTACTTCTTAGATGTTAATTATAATAACTTAAAGGGATAGTTCACCCAAAAATGAAAATTCCTCATGTCGTTCCAAACCTGTAAGACTATCAAATGAAGATCTTTTTGATGAAATCTGAGAGCTTTCTGTCCCTCCATAGACAGCTACGCAACTGACACTTTGGCGCTTCAAAAAGTTCATAAAGAGATCGTAAATATGATGAACAAATTGAATTTAGGCTTTTATTCACATATGAACATTGATCAGCGAACATAAACAGAAGCACCTGCTTGACATGCGAGAACAAACCTCTTGCAGATGCTCAAATGTGCTGTGTAACACACGAGAATGAACCTCATTGATTCTTGCATGCATCAAGCAAATATATTTGAGCTTCTGTTTACCACAACTGATGTGAGTTGATCAGTATTTACATGTGAACAAAAGCCTACATTCAATCTGTTCATCATATAAAGCGATTATGCCTCTTCTGAAACTTTGGACTAAACCAAAGCTCTCAAATTTCATCAAAAAGATCTTCATTTGTGTTCTGAAGATGAACGAAAGTCTTACGGGTTTGGAACGACAGGAATTTTCATTTTTGGGTGAACTATCCCTTTAATAATGAAACCATTTTTATTACAATTATTTGATAAAAACAATCATTATTCTAAGTAGGGGACACCAAATTGTACCCCTATTTGTGGAAAGTGCCATTTAATAAGGCGATCAAGGGTAGAACAAGTGTTCATAACACATATTATAAATGTACCTTCACACAAGCATTGATGAGAATTCACAGACTCTTCAGCATTTTACAAGAAGTACAGAGCTGTACTGATTTAAATGTATTATTGGACGGAATTAGCTGAACTTGAACGGTTAAGAGAGGTTTTATAATAAGGTGAGTGTTTCCCAGAGCCCCTTTCTAAAATAGCCAGTGGTGGATTTCTAAGCTGGCAGGCAGGAGGACACTCACAGTGTCCTCATTCCTGAAACAGGGCCAAACCTGACGACACTGAAGAGTTAAGACCTGTCACACAAACACAGGTTCAGATTCACACACAGGTACAGAAATAAACTTGTGAGCTCATTCTCTCAGGTGTTCCTGTACCCTATGGTCACCTTGAGTGTCTGTTCTGTCTATTATAGAGCAGTCAGAAAGAGAGAGACACACACACACACACACACAGGCATGACTGAGAGCTGATCTCATGGAGTTATGGCATTCTGCATCCAGCCAAACCTCAATGTTCAGTATCACAGTAATGTGCTTGTTAATTTGGGTTTCTCTAATTCATGCATGTATGTACGTAGCCTATATGTATTTATACTACCTTTTTTAAAGGTGCCCTAGATTGTAAAATTGAATTTACCTTGGCATAGTTGAATAACCATGATCGATAATAACTGTTCATGATATCATGATATATTTAGTGATATTTGTAAACTGTCTTTCTAAATGTTTTGTTAGCATGTTGCTAATGTACTGTTAAATGTGGTTAGAGTTACCATTGTTTCTTACTGTATTCACGGAGACCAGAGCCATGTCGTTATTTTCATTTTTAAACGCTTGCAGTCTGTATAATTCATAAACGCATCTTCATTATTTATAAATCTCTCCAACAGTGTAGCATTAGCCCCGTTAGCCACGCAGCATTATCAAACTCATTCAGAATCAAATGTAAACATCCACAAAATACATGCCATACTTATGTGATCTGATATGTTGCATCACGAACACTTTGTAAAGATCCATTGTGAGAGTTATATTAGCTGTGTGAACTTATTCTATTGTTTATGCAATGTTTAACGGGAGTAGCATTTAAAGGTGTACACGCACTGAATCACCATATTTTTAATCACACCCCAAAACAGGCAGTTAAAACATGGTATAATAAATAAATCTATGGGGTATTTTGAGCTGAAACTTCACAGACACATTCTGGGGAGACCTTAGACTTATGTTACATCTTGTGAAATAGTGTTCTGGGGCAAAGAGTAAAGAAAGACATTAAAAGTGTTATAAAAGATTTCCAATAAATGCAGTTCTTTTGAACTTTCTATTCATCAAAGAATTCTGGAGGAAAAAAAAAGTATCATAGTTTCCACAGAAATCAGCACAGCTATTTTAAACATTAATAATAATTAGAAATATCACTGACCAAATCAGCATATTAGAATGATTTCTGAAATATCATGACACTGAAGACTGGAATAATGGTTGCTGAAAATTCAGCTTTGCCATTATAGGAATAAAGCATAAGAAACTTCTTTCAAAACCACAAAGCCTAAATCTTTTAATGTTATGTCAAAGGGAAATGCATTATATAAAACAACGTTCATGTGACAAATTATATATATGTGACCCTAGACCACAAAACCAGTCATAAGTCACATGGGTATATTTATAGCGATAGCCAACAATACATTGTATGGGTCAAAATTATCGATTTTTCTTTTATACCAAACATCTTTAGGATATTAAGTAAAGATCATGTTCCATGAAGATATTTTGTAAATTTCCTACCGTAAATATATCAAAAATGTATTTTTGTGAGTGGATATGCATTGCTAAGGACTTCACTTGGACAACTTTAAAGGCAATTTTCTCAATATTTAGATTTTTTTGCACCCTCAGATTCCAGATTTTCAAATAGTTGTATCTCAGCCAAATATTGTCCTATCATAACAAACCATACATCAATGGAAAGCTTATTTATTCAGCTTTCAAAAACCTTATGCCTGGGTCACATATATATATATATATATATATATATATATAAATATATAATTTTGTAGACAGACAGACAGATAGATAGATAGATAGATAGATAGATAGATAGATAGACAGATAGATAGATAGATGTCACATGATCTGCATTTCTGATTTGATGGTAGGAAGATTGTTTTTTACTTTTTAAGTTTTAGTTCCTTTGGTTTATCAGCAGTACACAACCAGAAAGATCAAACATTTTTGATTTATATATATATAGTTTATTATTTTGAAAACTCTCAAAATGCCTTGTTCTGCCCAGTTAAACTGCATCAGTAAGAATGTACCTATATAACTGTCCACGTGACTAGATAAAAATGACTAAAAATGACTGGAACAGACTAGCAAATTGAAGTGTTTTCAGTGTATACTTTTATATTTGTCATTTTATAATTCCTCTTTATTTACCATAAAATCACCATCTGAACTGACAGGCACAAATGTGCTCCACGTTTAGAGGATAGGCCTCTCTGTTTCACTCTCACACAGACTATAAGCCGTGCCAGCTTTAGGTGAACAAAAGCATCTAAGGGGCTAAAGTTTAAGTACAAATGAAAATTTCAGAACAAGAAGATTAGCCTAATTTAGGATTTACAGCTAAACATTATAATTGTTCATTTAATCCCTGGTGGAAAGTGCAGTTAACGCTAATAGTTTCAATTCCAACAGGGATTTGGGCCTATTTCTGCGTCAGTTCACTTTCAAGTGCTCAGTGAAGTGTTACAGAAGTGCAGTCTTGGGTGTTGCAGATCCCTCATCAGGAGCTGAAGTTGCTACTGTTGGAACTGGGTATTTGAATGCTTTATATTGTGTGGTTTAAATAGTCTATTTTACATTAGGAGAGGTGCAGCCATTTAAACTTAGGATGCTGCAATATTTATAACAGTTAAGACAGACCATTGTGGGATTACAGCTCCTGCACATTGCATTAATGAAGAGAATGGTGTTGCTTATCTAGAGAGTCGTGCAACAGGCAACTATGTGATGTTTTGAAACTGAAATCCGCGCGATGTTTATACACAGCAGCACTCGTGCAAGCTCTAGAGTCTTATCTGTAAACACGAGCTTGTGTATTCAGACACGCGCATCTCTCCAGACGATAAAGACTATTGCGGCTGCAATCAGTGCGAATGCTGCGAGTTTATTAAAACATTTGATTGTAATAATGTTTTGTTGTTGTTGTTGTTTTAGATACAACTATCATAATATGGGTTTTGCAACTGCATACTAGTATCGCGCAAAATACGCTTAGAAACTAAACAGATATTTGACTTTACAATGTAAACAATTTTTCCAGTCATTGAATATTGATTGATGAACGTCACTATACGGCATCGCTGAAATCCACACTGTAAAACGTTTTTACTCACTAAAATTGAAAAATTAAGTTTATGTCTCAATTATGTACAATGGATAACCTACTATTATTATTAGCCTATTATATTTTGGGGGCATTTAATTGGAAAGTCGAGTTAAGTAAACGGATATTATTTGTACAAGTGACTGACATTGTCGTTACAAGTTAACTGGATGTAAATAAATATATTGCTATGACAACGATTAAAAAAATACAAAGTGTGTAGTCTCATTTTCCCACACGTCATAAATATTGTGTTTGTGAGGTTGAACTCCAGCGTAGTATGTAAATGAGGATGCTGCGTGTCGTTCAGCAGGTGAAAGGAGCGTGGCGCGTGTCTCCACTGACCAGGGAACGGCGCGTATCCTGCGCGAGCTCAAGCTTCCCCGGGGCTCCGGTCTCTGTGAGCTTTACCCAATAAGAGCGGAGAGACGGCGGGCTGTCAACATTCCTATCGCCCCTCTCTCTCTCCCCCCGTCGCCCACCCCTTCGGTCTGCAGTTCGCACAGTTCATCGCCCCGGTTTATCTCGCGCAGTCTGCTATCAGCGCTCGCAGACTCCAATGGAAAAACAGAGAGGCGCGTGTTTCACAGCCCTGCCTGAACGCAAAACGTGGGGAGAAAAAGTGGAAAAGTTGGCACTCTTGCTGATCAAATTGCACTTCACCGAGACTTCATCTGTTCTCAAGAGGAGGTGAAAAAAAGAAAAGAAAGCGCTCTCTGAACCTGCCGTCTGGCTTGGATTATTTCTGCTGCGGTTGCCAGATCTCGGGGAATACTTTTATATGGCACACGCTAATATCCGGGCAGATACATGATATCCGTCCGTGCATCGTCCGCACGGAACTCTGTACATCTGTCCAGCTATCAGAAATCCAAACTTCAGCAGGTCCCCACAGACCTAAACGCTCTTTACACCCGTTTCCTACAGTACAGATTCGTGTTTTCTTATCATCGCTGGAGGACACGCTCAACTATGTTTGGCTGCGGTAAAGTTCTTGGGTCGCCCCGGATTCTCAACAGATCTACCGCTGCTCCCGGAGGCTCAGGATTAAGACATATAATCAGAAACAGCTCAGGCTCATCCTACGGTCCTCGTGCGTCCTCGCGGTTGTGTTGCGCGCTCCTCTTACTCCTGCTCATCCTCACACCGCGCGTGGACTCGTCCTGGTGGTGAGTAGTGTCCAGCATCCCCGCGCGCCGCCGCTGGCGCACACTCGCGCGCAGAAACCGGGCGTTTTTTTTTTTTTTTGCTCACGGTGACCGAGCTGTCATTTGGGAAACTGGACATTCGCAAATGTCTGTTATTGTGATATATATTGTTTTTTATTTAGTGACAGTTTTGAATAACAGTGGTTTAAGCGCGGTGTGTAGGTCTGTAGGTTATTTTTACTTTAGGTTAATGAAAAACAGAGTTTTAAACCTTTGGGCAATGTTTTTAATGATATCGGCGTTTTAGTGATAATTTAAAGTATAGAGCTGGGTTCAGAATGTTTGACTTCTTAAAGCAATTTCTGTCATTAATTTTTATGGGGAAATATGTTGAGGCTCGTCTCGCACAGCCGAAAGCACCCCTAGCACATTTAGCCAAACATCAACTATCTTAAATACATTTTAAACAAAGCTCTTTTTGTTATATACTTAGGCCTATGCCGCCTATCCTATGTAAACATAATGTAAGTGATAAACAAAGACAGTACTGATATTTTGTAGCTACGGATCCTGACTGAAAGTGCTTGAGCAGCTGTTACTGTGGTTATCTTCTGAGGCGAACGCGACTTCTGTTCGCGAGCGTCTCTGTAAGCGCGGTCTGAATAGTAATCTAACTTTTGTGGTTACTAAAAACATTGTTTTTGTTTAACAACGCTGTTGAAATAGCTATACTTATATGTGAAAGGATACGTACTTTTGAGACTCCCAACCTTTTGTTTTTAATTGTTTTGTCGAAGTTTAAGCCTTAATTATGGGGTTCAGACCCCCCCAAACACCCCATAATTCTCACCGTGGTGGTGGGCAGACAGAGGTCGAGAGATGGCAGTCAACTCAAATAGCCTACTAAAATGAACACACACGTTGTGCTTGGTGCAGGAACACAGCTACAATGTTCTCTTCACCAAGATATTGGCATTTAAAATTCTATTATTCTAGAAACACACAAACCATGCATTTCGCCCCCTCAGAATATCATTTTAAATGCTCACGAGGGATGGGGTTTTCCCCAGAGCTTGTGCTTATGTATAGTAACCTAACAGGCCCTGCACATCATTATAACATGGGTTGGGTTTTCATGGTGTGCTTGAGGTGTTGTGCCAGCCAATAACAGAAGAATAAATGAAATAACTGCAATATGTGTCTGGCCTCCTGCTTAGATGCACACACACACACACACACACACTTAGCTGGTGACTACAGTGCAGTGAGCCTGAGCAATCATGAATAAACCAGCCACATGCTCATTGCTCACATATATAAATGTAGTTAGGGAGTGGTTGGGTTTTATGTATACTTAGAATATATGTGTGTGGTTGTGTGCAACAAATATTAATTTAATGCCACTCTGCCACTCTCTGATGAAGATAATATATGTTACTGGACCGCTAACAACTGCGTCAGTCCTTACTAACAGCTCAGAAATCAGTTTAATATTAAGTTTGATTTGCACAGAACTAAGAAAGTAAGAAAGAAAGAAACCAGAGGAAAGCAAGGCTTTTGTTACTATCGTGGTGTAATAAGTCAGGCTGACATTCCCAATGCGAGGCACTCACCAGAGCCAGAGAGAAAGGGATCTCTTGCTCCTTCTTTCTCTCTCTCTGATCTGCTCATCCATCACTTTAAGCAGACAGAGCAGGAATCCTCTTAAGCTACTGGGCGGCCTGTTAGTGTCTCATACTAGTGAACTTATTTCACAGACACACACAGAGATGAAGCCAGACGTAAGCCTGTCCTGGACTTCCACACAGATAGAAAGGTGTGTGTGTGTGTCCTTTGAAGTGAACTTCATCTTTGACCTTTGAGCTTTTGTACCGGGTTTGGCAAAATTCAGAACTGAAAATTGGCTTCCTTTAAATTCATGAGAATTGGACACACCACAGGAAGATGAATTGGAATTTTAATTGGACTAAGTGAAGAATTTATTGAATTGCAATCCAAAGAAATTTAACACATAATGTATTCTGAGACATGAAATGGTCTTCCACCCTTGTCCACAAAAGTTAAATCATTACATTTAATTCATATTTTTAAATCATATAAATTTGCAGATATCTATCTATCTATCTATCTACACTGTAAAAAAAATTTGTTTCAACTTACTTTTTTAAGTGTTCATGCTGCCTTAAAGTTATTTTAAGTGTAGTTAACTTTATTTTAAGTGTAGTTAACTTGAAATGTGAAGTTATACTAAGTGACAACATGGATATTTGAGTTGACTAAACTTAAAATTTTGAGGCAACTCAAACTTGTTTCAACTTGTTAAGTTGAAACAAGAAATATTTTTTCACAGTGTCTATCTATCTATCTATCTATCCATCTATCTATCTATCTATCTATCTATCTATCTATTGTTCTATCATTCTATCATTCTCTCCATCTGTAAGGCAATTAACCTTCAAACTTAAAAGGTTTTTAAACTTATTTTTTTCAAAAGGCCAATGTGTTTTGACAAACTGCTTTTCTAGTTACAAATGACAGTCATATGAATTTCTTTAAATTCTCAATTCATTTCTGAATGGTGCACAAGCTAGATTTTTTTTTTTTTTTTTTTTTTTTTTTTAATCATCCAACCATATTGCAATGGGCTTACATAAAGAGTGTGACATTATGACACATGCTAAGTTTCGACAGTTCTCAAATCATTCATCCAGAACAGCAGAACTGGAAACTTTAGGATCCTGATTTAGAGGAAAAGTGGGAGAGATATGACAGATGTGGAGCCTGATAATTGTTTTCCCTAACTTCCCTTTCTGTCTAAAAGGAGAAAATGTGATTAGTCCAATGGAGAAAAAGACAAACATGGGGAGATGAAGAGAGATAGAGAGAGGAGAAAGGACCGAAATAGGGAGGAGAGGAATTTACCTCTATTTGGATGATAAGCTAAAAATAATGTACTAGTCATTCATTTTTTCTTCAGTCAAGCATAACTACATACACAGACACGCAGTGTAAATGAGAGCAGATTTTACTGTGTTTTTACAGCATGTGGTTGTGGTTGTGGTCCTGTGGATAATGAATTACTGCTGCTGGTAAAGCCAACCTGTAAACCACTACAATGTCTGAGACCAGCCTGGTGTGTGTGGGTGAGCATTTCCAAACACTAACTATCGAATACAAAGCGCAGGGTCCAATAAAGCCCTGTAATCACAGTCAAATGAGGCATCGGAGTAGGAGGAACATTCATAATCAAAAGGTTGATCAACATTCACAAACATTTTTTTAAAAGGTATAAACTTCATTTTCTCATTAGAAATGCACATTTTTGCAGACTAAAATATTTACAACTAAATCCTCTTTTAGTCTGACATGACTGAGTGTGTGTTAGTGTGAAGGTTGAGCTCAGGCTTGATGTGATACGGTTTGGGTGTGTATGAGAAAGAGAGGGATTTTCTGTTGCCGTTAGACAAACAATTTATCGAACAGTGATGGATTGAAACAATTAGAACAGGAGTTAAAACTATACAGAGAGTAAAAGAGAGCATCATAATTCATTAAATCTCCTACTTCTGTTCTGATTACCTGATTGGGTTAAGTAATCAAGTATGACATCACAGCAAATGATAAAAGAGCTGATACATAATACTTCAGATAAAAAGCAATAGTCGAAAATCTAAAGATTTAACTCAGAATACAAGGTTATCATATAGGGCTCAAAAATGTATTCCAAATTGGTTGATGTTGAGCTTATTATGCATGTGCCTTGACATAAATCAAAAATAATAGTTGGTTTGTTAATGTCTGTTTATGACACATGCCAGTTTGCCAAACTTTCCTCTGAAATTCTACTAATGAGTGGTAAGATTCTGGAAATGATCAAACTTTTTGGCGTCAGGCAATGCATAATCACTGGATGTTTACTGATTCAGCACTTTCATACCAACTGGCAAAATCTGTGACTGATTGGAGTAATTCAGGTTTTAAGCCTCTATGTTTGTGTATTTCAGGTATATTGGAGCCCTTGGTGCCCGTGTGATCTGTGACAATATTCCCGGGCTGGTGAATAAACAGAGACAGTTGTGTCAGAAGTATCCAGACATCATGCAGTCGATTGGGGGCGGGGCTAAAGAGTGGATTCGAGAGTGCCAGCATCAATTCCGCCATCACCGCTGGAACTGCAGTGCCCTGGACAGAGACCATACTGTTTTTGGGAGAGTCATACAGCGCAGTGAGTACTAGAAATGTGTCTGTGTGTCTTGGGGACAGAAGGAGTCAATGGTTTTTGCTAATGAAAAAAAAAACAAATAATTGATAATAATGACGGAAGTTATAATGTTAAAAGTAGCAGCAATGGCTAACTTATAAGTAATATTTATTAGAAATACAATGCATAACATGTATTTGAACTTTGAAGGGGATTTTTTAGGCATACTTTTTTACATTTAGGTTACTTTTTTTTACATTAGGTTACATCAAAGTTATATTTTAGTCCACTTGAGATGTATTATTAGAAGACTGTTAGGTTAGGGTTAGGGTTAGTAGAATAAGATCACATGTACTTGCAGTTACTTATAGTCAGTAGAATGTCTGTTGGGGGACCATCAAAATAAATTGTTAGCAGATATTAGACTGTCTACTAATACTCTAATGACTGCTAGTTGACATGTAGTTGCAAAGTTACTTATAGTTAGTAGAATGTCTAAAGTGGACTATTAGACTTTAAACTAATAATAATGACAGTACTATTCAATACTAAGTCAATTCAAGTCAATTTGATCATTATTATTGTTAGTTTTTCTTTTTTTATTGAAACTATCAAAACTATATTAACTCAGTGATCTTGTAGTCCTGAGGTGCTGGACCACACAATAGGGGCTTTCGCACCGGAGGAAACTTTTCATAGTTCCTAGAACTATTGGCTGAAGTACCTGGATTTTGCCGTGTTCACACTGCAGGAACTCCTTTTGGGAGAAGTAAATTAGCTCCTACTTTAGAGTCAGGTCTAAACCAGCACTATAGGAACTATCATGGACGTAATTGTACGTTGATTGGTCAAACGCTTGTCAAACACCTGCACTCGGCATTTTTAAAAACCCATGTAAACATATTTACTTCACGAACATGGAAAACAGCGTTAACGGCATTTACCTGTTGTCTGCAGGGTTGTGTTATTTTCTCCGCCTCGATGATATGTAATACTGAAAGTTGTCATAGGAGATTTCGTCTCACTTTTTGCTCTTTCAGTCATGTAGATTATGCGTTACATTCCAATTCTGTTATCACGAAACCCACGACACACAACAAACACAGCTCAGATCACGGCATCCTCCATCCACCGGTTTTTAGCGTTTGTAAATGCCGCGCTTAAAGACGCCACTGTCAGCCACTTCAGAGTTTCTATTCCCGATGCGAACGCAACCAGGAACATGGCCCGGGAGAGAAATTAGTTCTCGTGGAACTATCCTTTTGGCTAGTTCCTATAACTGAGTTCCTAGAACTATTTGGTGCGAAAGCCCCTAATGCAAGAAGACCCCACATCCATTACCACCTGCTGGGAAACAGATATAGGGGGCTTTCACACTGGGTGGTTATAGAAATCATTATTTCTATAACATAATCAAGTTATAGGAATCAGTTATAGAAACTAGCCACCAGGGCGGTCTAAATGTTATAGGGCCATTTTCCTGGTTGCATTCGCACCACCAGTAGGAACTCTGAAGTGACATAAGCCGTCCGACAGTGATGTCTTTTAAGCGCGGCATTCAACATCATCAACAACTCTGCAGCAAAAATGTTAAGTGCCTGGACTGTGGCATCGGTCCATCTATGTTTTCCATGTTCGTGGAGTTAGTTTGTGGAGTTCTTGCGGTGCGAACACGCCAAAAAGCGGGTACTCTATAAACTGATTCTCAAACTTTCTCTCTCTTTAAATATCTCTCTGTGCATCTCATATGGTAAATACCTAGATCGGCATACCTCACTGTCAACATATAAATCAGTATGGATCAGAATAGGATAATGACATTTTAAATAGTTATTCTCTTGGACATGTCCATCACTGTTAATCACTGTGGAATATTAATGAAACGACTCGGATCTCACAGGAAATCCAGCCACATGCACATAAATCCCTGGCCAGGTGTGATAAACAGACAGAACCCCACAGGATCACTTATTTCAATCTGAACCTGAAGTTTACTCAAGAAATCTGCACTGTAAATGTGCTTTCTGTTTGGCTTTCATACAGCGTTCCAAAGAACCCTGTGTGAAAATATCACCCCTCCAGCATTCTCTATGCCTCTTTACCACATAAACAGGCATAGTGGATGTAAATGTTTGGAGAGATGATTCTGGCAGCCGGACAGACTCTCGCAGCACTGCGTGTATTCAGTTTATGAAATGGAATTAGAATTGGAGCGGTTGCCAGGAGAGGATTCTCCTATAAACAGCAACTGTACTATTAAAAAAAAAACTATTTTTCTTTGGAGAATATCTTGCTGTATGAATGATGGAGCGATTCAAACATAGATATCCTCCAGATGTCATTGTACTGCATGAGCACAGATCATTGAAACACATTTTAGCTGCAACAGGAAACTGAAAACGACTGCAGTGCAGCGTGAGAAGGACAACTTTAGGTGGAGATCTGGTCAGGGGGTCCTACAATAAAAATCTCCATTAAAACAAAATTTAAGTTCTGCGGAAGTTATTAATATTCACTATAGCATATAAATAACTTAAAGGTTATGTAAATGCTAGTGTACTCCACATTTAACAGATATATACATTTCAATTTTTTGTTAAAAAAATATAATTTTTCACATCTGTAAAGCTATTAGCATTAAAAATCTAACCTAAATCTATTGATGTGTCCTCCTATATGTCCCAATTATTATTAATACCAGTAATATTATTAAATTAATGTGATAATAGGAACATCTTACCTGTCACAAACACTTTCTTAGTTTTTCTACTAGAAATGTTTGTTCAAAAGTTTGGGGTCAGTAAGATTTTTTAATGTTTTTGAAAAAAGTCTCTAATGCTTATCATGGCTGCATTTATTTGATGAAAAATACAGAACTGAAATATCTTTGAACTATTGTGGAATATTATACAATAGAATTATATTACAATAGAAATAACTGTTTTCTATTGTAATATATATTAAAACGTAATTTGTGATGACAAAGCGAAATTTTCTGCAGCCATTACTCTAACTGTTGAAACAGTTCTTGTTTGTTTTTTCAGGATTTATTGATGAATAGAAAGTTCAAAAGAACAGCATTTATTTGAAATGGAAATCTAACACTGTAAATATCTTTACCGTCAGTTTTGATCAATTTAATTTATCCTTACTTAATAAACTCATAAATTTCTTTAAAACATTCTTACTGACCCCAAACTTTTGAACTGTAGTGTAAATGTAATTATAAAATATATAACATACTAAATAGGATTTATATTGTAATTTTATTTTTCTGAACATTTAAAGTTGCATATTTAAAACAACACACTTTTGGTTTAATCGCAAAATTGGACACTCCTTGTAACTGTCCATGATGATTTACATTTGGTATTTTTCTTACATTCAGTCAGGCTAAAGGAATCAGTGTGAGTGACGTGAGTCCAAACACGCAGGACGCTTAGAAATAGCAGGTTATGGTTAGAAAATAACTGTGGCAGTTCACTATCAGACTGCTAACCTTCAAACAATTTATCCTAGCAGAGAATGGCCCACCCTGGAGGGATTAGGCCTGTACTAATATTTAAACCAAACACTCACACTGGGGTAGTCACACCCCTAGACAGGTCTCTGGCAGACAAATCAGAAATGATTAAATGAGAGCAGAAGGTGTGATTAAGTGTTTTTGAGTGTCTGATTAAGGACCTAAATGTGTTTGTGTGACTTCATGATTGTTGTCTTCGCAGGCAGTCGTGAGGCGGCATTCGTATATGCGATCTCCTCGGCGGGAGTGGTTTTCGCTATTACCCGTGCCTGCAGTCAGGGGGAGCTAAAGACATGCAACTGTGACCCCCACAAGCGCGGCCGGGCCAGCGACGAACGAGGAGAGTTTGACTGGGGTGGCTGCAGTGATAACATCAACTATGGGATAAAGTTCGCCAAAGCCTTCGTAGATGCAAAAGAGCGAACTGTGAAAGATGCACGAGCGCTCATGAACCTTCATAACAACCGTTGTGGCAGAATGGTGAGAACAGAGACTATATGACACATTCATGGTGATATAACTGTATGGTGAACGAACGAAGCCACTAAGCAACTCAGTATTTTGGCATATAAATACTGACATAAATAGCACAAAAACATTGCCATAACGTTCCTGTGAAACTCTGTTAACATTCTGCAGCTATTCTTGGCCACATGGAATCTTTTCAGATAATAACTTTAGGGATGTTTTCTCTGTTTTACAGGCTGTAAAGCGCTTTATGAAGCTGGAGTGTAAATGTCATGGAGTCAGTGGGTCGTGCACTCTGAGAACCTGCTGGTTGGCAATGTCAGATTTCCGTAAAACGGGAGATTACCTTCGCAAGAAATACAATGGAGCCATCGAGGTCACCATGAACCAAGATGGAACAGGATTCACAGTAGCCAATAAAGACTTCAGGAAAGCCACAAAAAATGACCTGGTATACTTCGAAACCTCACCTGATTACTGCCTCATGGACAAAGCTGCAGGTAAGAGTGGAAAAAAAAAAACAAAGATACCACACTTACGACTGACATTATTGGTTGAATTAATTGTAGTTTAATACTTAGGGTTAAAGAGTTTAACAAACCAAACCCGGATGTTTGAAGAATATCAGTACAGCGATTCCTTTCAAGCAGTGTAAATACTGACTCATTTAGTAATAATGCAATTATAGCAATAACTTATACGTGACTCATTTATTACTAATGACACGGATAGTTAACTCTGCTGCTGCTGACGCACTCAGCATTAACAAAATAAATGTCAAACTTGGATTTTGCGAAGACTTCTCGGAATTAAGAGGTAGGTCATCAGACGTGCAGAATGCAGGATGATAAATAAAATCCAGTTTATGAGACACTGTAAAGTGTATAATTTATGAAGACTAAATTAAACACTTTACACTTTACAAGGGGCGTATCCACAACATTGTTTTCAACTAATAACTGAAAACTTTTTATGCATTTTGGCTGTTCGTTTACACGACAGCAGCATTTTGGGGGCCTGTAAACACATACTTTTTAAAATGGGTTTCAAAGTGGCAGTTTTTGAAAACGATACAGTTATCATCTCCGTGTAAACTACAAAAACCCAAAACGGTCATGCACAGGCGTATTACAGGTATTATACTATAGGTGTGTAGTGTTTCTTTACAAAGTGACATCACCAACTACTGGCCTGGCATGCATAATACAGCGTTTTTAGTTGTTTTCGCGGATCCGTGTGAACGGGGATTGTTTTGACAAACATTGTCATCTGTACTCGGAAAACACAAAAGAAAAACGTTTCTGTTTTTAGTACATCATTGCTGTGTAAACGTACCCTAACAGGCTGGCCACTGAATCACCTGCAGACCTTAGAGGATCCTCACTTCTGAGATCCAGTGTGATGGTGGTAAGCCATGTTCATTTTTACATGACTCGATAGTGTAGAGAAAGACAGGATTCAGTAACTGAGGTAAATTGACTCTCACACCTGCCCTGCCCTAAATCTAACCATAAACCTTAAGGGTAAAAAAGGGCAATAGAGGCTTTGACAGGGTCAGAAGAAGTGGGATGGGATTTTTTTTTTTTTTTGCTTGGTTAATCCTTGATACTCTGACACACACCTCTGCATGTATCATCTGGACTAGCTGCACAAGTACCATGTTCAATTGGTGATGGGCCATGAATAGACTAACTTTATGACTAATTTTTAAATGATTGTATTTAATTTGTAAAATAAATATTAATGCAGTTTTTTTGTCACAGAGTGTTACTTTTTTGGGTGGTGTGCCACTCAATGGTGGTAATGCTCTGTTCCATTTAGCTGCTTTTGAACCCAAGAACACATCCTTATGAACACCCCATAAAAAATGTGGGATATTGGACCCAACTTTAGATAAACCCAATTATACAGGGCTTCCCTAAGACTGACTAGTCGACTAATAGTATTCCTACTGGAAATGTATCACGTCACACTGTGTGACTCTGCTTCCTGAGAATACTTCTGCAGCTCATGCGTCAGTGTGATGGCTTGAGTGTGTGTTTGGGTCAGACAGACAGCTCACAGCTCAGTGATTTCAGAGGGTCAATGCGCTTACCCCCGAACCACCAGCAGCATCACCACCCCAGTGGAATTTGCACCCCAAGGATACAACAGGCTCATTTTTCAAATCCCATTCTTTCAAAGCTGCCAGCACAACCATCACTCTCTGGTTCTCATGGCCGCAGGGCAGGCAGAATCTTTTTTTTTTTTTTTTTTTAAGATAGAGACCATCACTGTCCACTGTGTGTTTAACCTTGCGAAACAACAACATGCAGACTCCAAAACACCAATCTGATTATTTATGTCTTACTTTCTTTGTTATTTTGTGTTACAAGACTGTTGGGTAGTATGTTTCAGAGTAGTTTTTACATTGATACTGCTTTGGGTTCCTCAAAGAACAGAATTAAAAAAAAAAAACATTTTGTCTTAGTGGTAAGACCATTTTAATAACTACTGTAAAGTACCTTTAGTCCAATGAAAGGTGGATGTTATAGGTTCTAAAGAACCTTTAGGCTATTTTTAAGAGTATATTTCTGCTTTTGTTCATCAAAATTCATCTGTTCATCAAAGTTATTTTATGTCATTATTATTTTGTTCAGTCAAATGGCATTTTGCCTGAATAATATGACTGGGACTCCATTAACCCTGTAAAGCCTGAAATAGGAAATACTAATTAGAAAAATAGAATTTTTTTTAAATTAAACTGTCTATTGAACCTTTAAACAAAATATGTAATAATAATAATAGTAATAATAAAACCTTTTATCTATCTGTTTAATTTTGTGCATTGTTTTCGGTACATCAGGGTTTAATGGTAATTTATTGATCACAAAAATAAAATGCATTTGCAAATTTGAATCCTTTCTCTTTATTTAATTATTTTTGTTCATAACAGCCTTTTAACTATGCTTTTTGGTAGTCAAAATGAATGAAATAGGGTTATAAATTACTAATATAAATATAAATGTAGAGATATATATCAAATATGCATACTAAATATATTAATATAATTATTTATATGAATAATGAATATACATTATAATGAATAATAATATAAGTAAAACATTATGGTAGCAAGAACATTGTTATAGTGAAATTTTAAAAATGAAAGATCAGGGTGCATATATCTAAAAAAAATGACATATATATATAAAATCATACAAATAAAATTTTTCACTGCAAAAAAATATTTATATTTGTAATTAATTTGATTTATTGATTAAATGATGCTTATTTGTATTGTGGTGGACTTAATGAATCATGAAATGCATTAGTTTTTAGGGGTCACCTCTTGACGTCCAATGTAAAATCTGGGTCTTGAAACAAAACCATTTCCTTTTTCTTTTCTTTTTTTTTTTTTTTTGCATTCCAGGATCATTGGGTACTGCTGGTCGGGTCTGTAATAAGACGTCCCGGGGGACCGACGGCTGCGAGGTCATGTGTTGCGGAAGGGGCTACGACACCACACGCGTAAAACGCATCACCAAGTGTGAGTGTAAGTTTAAGTGGTGTTGCGCTGTCGAGTGCAAAGACTGCGAGGAGGCTGTCGACATTCACACCTGCAAAGCTCCTAAACGTGCCGAATGGCTGGACCAGACCTGAGACACGCCCACTTCCTCCCGTTCCTCAGGATTTTGTCCACGACATTCTTGGATATGAAGTCCATCCCTTGCGATTTTTACCCCTTCCCCAATCCCTCTTCTCTGTTGCATGGCTTTATTTGAACTTATTTTGTGAAAGCACTACAACTGAAATCTACATTTCTCATGAGCGCCTTGCACACTTTGCCTGATATGGCAGATGTATCTATCTTTCTTCTTCTCTCCTTTTTTTTTTGTTTTGTTTTGTTTTGAATTGATCGGAGGACGTAAAGGTTTAAGATTCAAGAATAACCTGTGCTGTAACGTGTTGGTGTATTTTTTTGTTTCGTTTTGATGTGAGAATTTTGTTCTATGAGTGTTGTTTTGTGACAAAAAGTGTGCTGCTTTTAAAATAATATTTTAAACTGACTCTGAGCCTATCAGATATTATCATGGCTAATAGCTGAATATGTACATCACATGTTATTGAAAACACAGCCGTGTACTTAACATACATCACGTGCCCATACTGAACAGTATTTTACTCTGACTATCGGTACCGAATATAAAGGAATGAATGAGGCTGGTCAGAGGGACTCAAGAGGACAAAAATGGATGACAGCTATGTGGGCTGCTCACTCCACATGGGGCCCTAACAGAGAGTTTCTCTGGAAGTTACAGAGGCGTTTGGAAGGGTTAGATGTAATATTAATAATATAAATGAGCATGCACTAAGGACATTAGCTAACAGTTGAGCGAAAATGACATGTTATTATAAAACTCATCATTGCCTGTGTAAACAAGAAGAATGGTGTTAACAGCTGTGACTGGTAGAGGTGTAAGCTCTCATTAGCTCTCCTGTGCTGTGGTACTTGTTAACTGTGTAATTATTTTTTCAGCAGAAGTTCATATAAAGACATTAAGTAAGACATAAAGAGTCATTTTATTTTGCTCTTCTTCACCTAATTGCCGTAAATGTCATGTGACTAATTACTCTGGAACTGCAGGATAATGATGTCATGACAGCATAAGTTCACTCCATTTCATTCGGAATCTAAATAAATTTTTTATATATATATACAAACTTTTGACTGGTAGTGTATTTATATATATATGTATATATATATATATATATATAATATAAATTTGTTAAAAATTTTTTATATATATATATATATATATATATATATAATATAAATTTGTTAAAAATTATATATATATATATATATATATATATATATATATATATATATATATATATATATATATATATATGTATATATACACTACCAGTCAAAAGTTTGGAAAGAAGAGAAAGAAGTTTCATCTGTTCACCAAGGCTGCATTTATTTAATTAAAAATACAGTAAAAACAGTAATATTGTGAAATATTATTACAATTTAAAATAACTGTTTTCTGTTTGAATATATTTTATAAAGTAATTTATTCCTGTGATCAAAGCTGAATTTTCAGCATCATTACTCCAGTCTTCAGTGTCACATGATCCTTCAGAAATCATTCTAATATGATGATTTGATGCTCAAGAAACATTTATGATTATTATCAATGTTGAAAACAGTTGTGTACTGTTTTTTCAGGATTCCTTGATGAATAGAAAGTTCAAAAGAACAGCATTTATCTGAAATACAAAGCTTTTGTAACATTATACACTACCGTTCAAAAGTTTGGGGTCAGTAAGAATTTTTATTTTTATTTTTTTGAAAAGAAATTAAAGAAATTAATTCTTTTATTCAGCAAGGATGCATTAAATCGATCAAAAGTGACAGTAAAGACATTTATAATGTTACAAAAGATTATATTTCAAATAAATGCTGTTCTTTTGAACTTTCTATTCATCAAAGCATCCTGAAAAAAAAATTGTACACACATATTTTGTACAATTGCACACAATAAATGTTTCTTGAGCAGCAGATCAACATATTAGAATGATTTCTGAAGGATCATGTGACACTGAAGACTGGAGTAATGATGCTGAAAATTCAGCTTTGATCACAGGAATAAATTACTTTATAAAATATATTCAAACAGAAAACAGTTATTTTAAATTGTAATAATATTTCACAATATTACTGTTTTTACTGTATTTTTAATTAAATAAATGCACCCTTAGTGAGCAGACAAAACTTCTTTTAAAAACATTAAAACAATTTTTTAAGAAATTTATATTTTTATTCAGCAAGGACATATTAAATTGATCAAAAGTGACAGAAAAGACATTTATAATATTACAAAATATTACCATTTCAAATAAATGCTGTTGTTTTGAACTTTCTGTTCATCAAAGAATCCTGAAAAAAATGTATCTCAGTTTCCACAAAACAATTATTTTGCACAACTGTTGTCAACATTGATAATAATAGTAAATCTTTCTTGAGCACCAAATCATCACATTAGAATGATTTCTGATTGATCATGTGACACTGAAAACTGGAGTAATGGCTGCTGAAAATGCAGATCTGCCATCACGGGAATAAATAACATTTTAAAATATATTAAACTCGAAAACAGTTTCGAGTTTTGGAATGATACTTCATAATTGTGATGGTATATCTACCAGCAGGGGTTAAGGAGTCATGCTAACCAGCAAGACATTGACCCCTTGGTTTAAATCAGACTTTGCATTAGGGTATCTTAAGAGAGATCTTAGACATAAGGGCTGCTTAATATAAGGGCCTCCCTTTCTACGAAATGTGACCAATGACCAACATGAACTGTCCAATAATGAGCTGATTAGTTTAATGACAGGGCAGAGGCAGCTTTGAACAGGCCTCCGTCACAGTGGGGCTTGTGTCTGCTTGTGATTTCAGAGCTTTTTCAGGATAGTTTGTTTTCTAACCAAAGCATGTTGTTTCCTACAATCTTCCCTCCCTTATTAGGTACAACTCATATTTTTAGAAGGTTTGCTTTTATTGAAAAAAATGTGATTTTACAATGCCCAACTTCATAATACATTCAATGACCCACTCTCGAGAACTATTTCATAATTCACAGCATTTATCAAAAGAAATACGCGATGTATTAACCCATAAATCACTTGATTTTCTGTACAGAGCCTGTGCAGCAGAAATGCTGTGGTCACATTTACCATTGTTCAGCAATTTTCATATGTATTCAATATAAATTCACACGATCTGGAATTTCGTATACTGTAAAACCCGATAAGTTATGTTAACTCAAACCATTTGAGGAAACTGAATGCCTTAAACCATTTAAGTTTTAAAACCAATAAGTATGAGTACTGTAAACTCATATACATTAAGTTAAATTCACTTATATTTTGGTGTTGGTTTAGTCAAGTTTATTCCACTCATTCAGTTTGAATTCAGATAACTAATCTAAGTCTTACCAACTATAGCTACTTAAACAGTTTGAGGAAACCGATTGCCTTAAATGGTTTAAGTTAATCAAACTCAAAGTAATAAAGTTACATAAGACTAAGCAAAAACTAACATTGGCACAAAGCAATGATGACAGAACAGGAGCACTGTAAAACTCAATAAGTTCAGAAACATTTAAGTATTCACATTTAACTCAATCATATTAAGTCCAGCTTACTGAAATCAAATTTTGAGTTCACGCAACCTTTTTTTCTATTAAGTACAATGAACTTTCATTATTATTTGAGAGAAACAAACTCATTTCATTTAATTGATTTCACTGTTTCGTTTTACAGTGTATGCAGGCCAGAGTTTTTCCCACGCAGATTCACAATGGGATCAAGACAGTCGATTTGTCACAGAATCGATAACTGTTTGGTTTGAAAGTTACTTCTGTGTGAGCTGTGCTTCAAACTTTGCTACATTAATTAAAATTAAACAATAATTTTTCTTATAAAATGTCATATAAAAAAAGTCATACCAGGACTTTTTTTATGAAGTCAAACTGACCTGTAGCTCGGCTTCCTTCAGCATGCATACAGGTCAGTCAGACTACAATTGCTCTCAGGACTGCAAAAGACAGAGGTCACGCGCAATGTGTATTTAATCCTTCAAATATCCGATTACGCATTGTGTCGTATACTTTGACACAGATAAAGACTGTAGCTTGACTACCTAAAAACATGCTGTAGCTCAATTATACTTGCACATGTAAACGTATTGAGTGCGAGTTAGTTTACATACACTTCTTGTGTGTTCGTTCTGCAGGCCTACAAATTCTGCTCTGTAAAAGTGAAAGTATTGTATTCTGTCAAACATTCAGTGTTTCCTGGGGAAGCTAATTATAGTTTGATCTAATTGGGAAGCAGTTGTGCACAATAAGGCTTCTCAGATTGCTTTAAATGAGCTGCTGGCCATTATTACTAATTGTTACAGTATGATAATTCAAGCCTTTTAACAGTGGCCTTAAACACACTTAATATGACCCTAGAGGATGAGGCGCTGATAGAGAGATATAGAAACAGAGGGATAGAGAGAGATCATGTCACCAGCAAATAAATAGGCATCATGGTATCTGACTAATGCCACCGATCTGGCCCTGCTGAGTGGTCTGTTTGGCTCTGTCCTAATTCTGCTGGCGGGTGAGAGGGTACATGACCCTGATTATGATCCAGGTTGCATATGATGATTTATTAAACCTGGTTCAGAGAAGTTGGTTACAGGCAACTTTCAAAACCATGTTGGGTTCGACAGCCTCAGTTCTTAGAAGAGATGTTTTTTGAGGCCAAATAAAAGGTCGAATTAATTATCTCATACTATTCATCAGAAAATATCCTGTCAGATGAGGAGAACTGTGGATTTAAGTTCTACAGATGATTTTAAAGTAAATTATAAACAATCTGAAAGGGTTTCTGATGGGGTGAAATGTATTAGTTGGATTGGGTGGCCACATCCACATAACTGTATATATATATATATATATATATATATATCTCAAAAGTTTGGGGCTGGTAAGATTTTTTAAATGTTTTGAAAAAAAGTCTCATATGCTACAATATTATGAAATGATATTATAATTTAAAATAACTATTATCTATGTAATTTATTCCTGTGATGGCAAAGCTAAATTTTCAGTATCATTACTCCAGTCTTCAGTGTCACATGATCCTTAAGAAATCATTCTAATATGATGATTTGGTGCTTAAGAAACATTTATTTTCTGTTATCAATGTTGAAAATATGCTTTATATTGTGTGGAAACCGTGATATATTTCTTTCTGGATTTATTGAAAGTAAAAAAAAAGCATTTATTTGAAATGTACTTTTTTTTTGTAACAATGCAAAAGTTTTTACTGTCACTTTTGACCAATTTAATGTCCTTGAAGAATAAAATAATACATTTATTATTAATTTTTTTAATTAATTAATGACCCCAAACTTTTGAACGGTAGTGTATGTTCTGATCATGTTGTCATACTGCAATTTTGTTGCGAGACTAGGCCATTTGTTGTCATGATGTCAAATGATAGTGCTAAATCTTAAATGTTTTTCTTCATTTTATGCCATTTTAACTGATTTATTTTAATCATTACTGTAGTTTTAGCATATAGCTAGCACAGTTTTCAAATTTTTCTGTACTCATTTATGTAATTTTTACCCTAAACCGTCTTTCGCAGTGGACCTTTAACTCTCTCTCTCTCTCACACACACATACATATATACAACATACTGTACAAAGAAAAGTGAGGAAAATATTTGCTGTTAAATTATATTTTATAAAGGAAGACAGAAACCAAAAGCTCATTCCTGTACTCATAGAAGAGGAATGGACGGAGATGAAGGGAATGGGAAAAGGGGGGAATGAAGAGAGGTGAGGAAAGAGAAGAGAAGAGAGGAGTGTTGGGTTTCTGAGTGGCCTGGCGGGCATTTTTATCAGCAAGCCTGATCTTAATCTGAGCAGAAAAGCAGCCTTCTCAGAAACACACACACACACACATTCATCTTCATTACTTCTCCTGTCACCTTGTGCTGCTCCAGTGCATGCTGGGGTCTGAACGAGACCCAAAAATCCAGTCAGGACGCTGCTAAAGATGCAAACGCACATACATATTGCTCCCAGACTAAAAGATATCAGTATCACAGACCCCCCACTATCAGTGACACCAACTCGCCATTTGTCCATCTGAGTGCCTGCATGTCATCAGATTTTACCATAATGTCACTCAATTCCTCTCTTCCTTTCTCCATACATCATACCATATTCACATCCTTAGACTGACATCAGGTAAAGCTCTTTAAGAATTTATGCTAGAATTTTAAAAATAAAGTATTGTAGGTGAGAAGAATGCATATGTAATATCATGGGAACATTTCTCAAAGAACTTTTTATACACAATAGTGCACATATACACATGCATACATGCACAAACACGCTAATTCAAGCTGTTTGGGTTGTAGTTATTGTTACTGATTCTCTCTTCTTACAGTATGTGTGTGTAAAGGAGAAGAGAGGCTGGTTAGTATGAGGGCTGCTTCATATCAAGCCAGAAACATTGCATTAGTTTCCTCTAATGTAGTGGGAAAAGTGAGTAAAAGTGTTTCATACCTGATGCATAGGTTCCTCTGTACATATTTAGTGTGATCGTGTGTGTGTCTGTGTGTGTGTGAGAGAGAGAGAGGTACAAGGAGGAGCAACTTTATGGTTTTACCTATGTTTATAAGATTGCAGAGAAAGGCCAGAGGGAGTGACCACAAAACAGAACATTACGTGGTACCATATAAAAAAATCCCCCTGAGTCAGAACTCAAGAATGCCTGATCTGCAACTGTTACTCTCCTATCTATCTATCTATCTATCTACTGAGTGTTGTCTTTCCTAAAAATCTGGTTATACTTTTTTTCGATAGTACAGTTTAGACATTCTACTAACTTTGCAACTACATGTCAACTAATTCTCATTAGAGTCAACTGTTAGGATAGGGGTTAGGGTTAGTTGAATAAGTTGACATGTACTTGAGAAATGACTGTTGGGGGACCATCAAAATAAAGTGGTAGCAGATATTAAGCAGACAATCTACTCATACTTGAATTATTAGCCGTTGACATGTTGCAAAGTTAATTGTAGTTAAATGTCTAAAGTTGACTATGGAAGTAAAGTGGTACTAAAAATTTTGCATTCACTGACCATTTGAGCACGTGGAATTGGAGACCGCACATTCTGCACTGATTATAAGACATTTTCCTAATTGTTGATGAATGATATGCACAGAAATCCTGCTGCTTTCCAAAATATTTGTGCAGTTATTTATCAATTTTTCACACATATTTATTTATTCTTGCATTCCAATATGAACCTGAAAGAGTATGATTTTTGTAATGCTGAAAACATGTACTGTACGAGTTCTGAACGTTTCGCATTAGTCTAATTTTCAACATTTCCTTAATATTAATTGGCAATTTAAGTGAAATTTAAGAAACATTTCAGAATATCTGGTGACAGCAGCGTTCAAGCTGCATAAAGTTTTTGTAAAACCTGATGATAATATTCTCCAGCATGATCTGAGAAAGATTCAAAGAGCATCTTGTGCTTTAATCGAAGCAAGTATGCCTGACTGTTTGTACAGAAGTTTATATGCTCATTATTGCAAACTTATTTGATTAGTGACCTAGAAAGAGTACTGAACCTAATATACGTATATATATATATATATATATATATATATATATATATATTATTTTATATAAAGTTTTCTTTCATACTGGCATTTGAACTGAAGGAATCACTTTGGACGTGAAGTTTGTTAGTGTATGTAGTCTTGCCGTTTTACTATTTTTAAATTTCTATAATTGTGAAGTACTTTGGTCAACCCTATTGTTTTTAAATATGCTATATAAATAAAACTGAGTTGATTTTATATATGTTATTATGATTATGTTATATTGATTATCTGATTACATGTATGAGTGAATGAGTGCTGACTCTGCTTGTTGGCTTGAGGGTCTCCGGGTCAAATGCATGAGATTCCAGCCCTCTGAAAGGTATGAGTGCGCAAGAGTGAGACAGAGAGCAGACAGATAGAGGGCTGGGGGATAATTCAGGTGCCTTTGAAGTTGCTTAGTGACTGTGAGTTTAAATGTACCGATGCTCTCTGAACACACTTCACAAAATTTTGGTTTGTGGGATTATGGGGTCAGGGTCAAAATATTAAAATACAGACACTCAAAATCCACCTTTCCATGTTCACTTTGTTTCTCAGGTTGTTCAGACCGGATCATTGAGACTGTGGGCCCTATCATACACCCGGCGCAATGCGACGCCAGGCGCGACACTGTCTTTTTTGCTAGTTTCAGCCCAACACGTCCAGCATCCACATTGTTTAAATAGCAAATGCACTCACGCCCATCTGTTCACCCATGGGCGTGCTGGTCTAAAAATGAGTTGTGTTCAGGTGCATTGTTGGCGTGTTGCTGTTTTGGGGCAACTGAAAACGACTGCGCCATTGACCAACAAAAACCTGGTCTAAAGTCAATGACGCAGTATTTTTTATTTATTTATTTATTTTTTTGTTATTTAAAGGGTGCGTTAGTAATATGCACCTATAGGCGGGTGCACAACGCGCTTACACTCTGCTTGTTACACACACACACACAGGGACACGCTGCAGCACACAAACATACCAAATATTAAAAATAAAAGGATTACAATGTAAAAGATTATTATAGTGTACATAAAGAAAAAAATGCCTATTATGGATAGTCATTGCATGTATCAGAATTACTTATTTGCAGTAATGACGAATGAAATTGACTAATTATTTGATCAATTGTGGCAATACACACATGTATTTAAACTGACTCGTCAGGTTCAGGGTGTCTATATTTTAGTTGGACGTTCGTCTAACATTTTTTAAAAGTTATTACTTGTTTCAGATCAGAGAACATTCAAAAGTAATGATCCCATAATGTTTGCAGTTATAAAACGGAATGTTCCTTTAACGATCAATTTTTTTTTTTTTAAACATTTAAAAAACTGGATGTTTTGAATGATCCAAGAACATTCAGAAATAACATTTTCATGACTAAATGGGAGTGTTAGCAAAACGATCTTAGAACACATTTTTGTCAGCTGGCTCGATTTCTTCCATTTTAAATATTGAGAAACAATATTTTTAAATAACATGTCACAAATTAAAAATTATATTATGCTTTAGAATGCAGTGAAATAAATAAAAGTTTCCCCAATATGAAAACACTTAAAGTAAAAATCATTTCTGTCGACCACTGGAAATGACTTCATCATTTGACAGCAGGTTGTTGAGAGAAGTAAATACTTAACCATAAAAACGTCCTTTCTTTATTATTCTTTAATGAAATTGTTAAGGAACATGAATCATTCAGTCAAATCAGAACCAGAATTTTTTAATTCCTACGATTCCCATCTCATTACTAACAAACCAATGCGCATACAAAACACTTACGCACACACAAACAAACACACATTGTAACAGCTGAGTTCTTCTTTTTTTCTCCTTGGTTTGTTTGACATTTCTCTCATCCTCGTCTCAGAGCTGACATCATCTAACCCCCCTCACCCTCGATGAGAGTTGTTCACTGGCAAGGACACTCCAACCAAAATAAACAGGCATGCCAGGGACACCTTAACGGCGCTCCCTCTCACAGCACTTCACTTTGGCTCTCAAATCACATTTCTCAAAAGTGTTTAAACTGTAGGGGTTTACTCAGCCATAAACAGACTCCTAATGTGTTTACATAGCCATATATTCTGCCCATCTACAGCTGTTAGAGAGAGATGGCATGTGGGGGATAGAAAGAGACAGAGAGAGTGTGGCGGATGACTGACGGAGATGTGAAGAGAATGAGATTAAAACACCTGTACATCTCTGACACAGGTGTGGAGACCTACTTTTGTGTCTGTGAAGCCAATGTAAGAGTTTTCTCTAAATAGTGCGAGTGAGAGATAACTGAGAGAGAGATGTTTGTGCATGTTTGAAAGTCTCAGTAAACATTTCAATAAACACATTCCCACTCAACTAAAGCAAACAGCAAATCATCAAATCTCATCACAGAGATGTTCATATGCAACATCACGACATCTCACTGTCAATAATCGTTCTCACTCTCTCTTTCTCCCTCTTAACCTCCACAGGTCAATCAGGGCATCTTTTAAAATTAAAGTTGTTTCTCAGAGAAAGCAATGAGATTAAATAGAGAGCAAATGGAGGTTTTAGTAATCTTAGATTACTCAACAATATCTCACACAGCGCTCAGATTCACCAAGAGACCAGTCTGAAAAGTCTGAAAAGAAAAGTCACAGTATGAACCCAAACTTTCTCACAAATTCCTCTATGACCAAGTCAACAATTGACTCATTTGTTTTTGTTCTTTATTTCTCTTCTAGGAAACCATCTGAGGCAAAGTTGATATTTAAAATACCTGAGAACATACTAAAGCCACTTGAGCAGTGAAAGAATAAACTCTGAGCAATAAAATCTTGTTTTTCAGTTTTTCTTTTTGATTCATTCATCTGTATTTTTCCCAGTACCAAGAGATTTAAGGGTTTCATCCTTTTTTCCCCTCTCTTCCATTTTTTTCTTGCTTTGTTACACTTATTCAGCAACTAGTACTTCCAGTTTTTCACAAGATACATTGCATAAGAAACAAAGTGTGTGAGAGAGAACAGCACATTTGCTCAATGAAGACCAGTGTTATTGTTAACTAAAGCTATTAAATATTTTGGTAATATTTCAGTAATCGTAATAAAGCTGAAATAAAGTAAATCAAAATATAACTATTAGATGAAAAAAAAATTAAACTTAAAATTAGAAATGTTCCCTTGGCAACCAATTTAAAGTTGCAGTCTGTAACTTTTTTTGGTTAAAAATGATTTAAAATCAAATTTTGAGCATGTACATAACCAGCCAGTGTTCAAAACAATCTGCACGGTTTGATGTGATATGAGCTAAGCGATCGTTAGATTTAATCACCATTGGCAGCACGATTTATTGTAATGGTTTTTTTTTTTTCCTCAGTTGGTCAAAACAAAAGTGGCAGACATGTTACTTGTTCAGATGAAAATTATTATTTTGGTCATACTTCCAAGACTACAATCTGTGATTTCGAAGTGCCTGTACGGTATCCACCGGTACGGTGACTGACAGCCACACATCCACGCTGAGGAGCCGTGCCAATGCACAAACCATGTAAAGATGATAATTCCAAAAATAACCGCAATTGCAGGTTTCGAACAGAGATGGCGACAAAGAGGCAAAACGTACAGACTGCAGCTTTAAATAAGTTTAAGTCGAAGTACTAAAACAAAAAAAATGTTAAAGCTAAATAGAAATATAAAAATCTAACAAAAATTACAAAAGCACATAACGAAATTAGTAAAATCGAAGCTAAAATGAAAATAAAAACTGAAAATAGAAAAATAAACGCTAATTCAAAGTATTAATAAATACTATAATAGTATACACTCACCGGCCACTTTATTAGGTACACCCGTTTAACTGCTAATTAATGCAAATATCTAATTAGCCAATCACATGGCAGCATCTCAATGCATTTAGGTATGTAGACATGGTCAAGATGATCTGTTGAAGTTCAAACTGAGAATCAGAATGAGGAAGAAAGTGACTTTGCATGTGGCATGGTTGTTGGTGCCAGACAGACTAGTCTGAGTATTTCAGAAACTGCTGATCTGCTGAGATTTTCACGCACAACCATCTCCAGGGTTTGCAGAGAATGGTCCGAAAAAGAGAAAATATCCAGTGAGCGGCAGTTTTGTGGGCGAAAATCCCTTGTTACCATCACCACCTACCACACACACACACACACACACACACACACACCTGAACATGCTGATAGCACTCTTTCCCCCTAAAACACCAGCAGCAAAAACAAACGCTGCAGGGTGTTGTGATGCTTTACCGTCAAACAAACCTGACCTTCTGTCCCCCTCCTCTGTCTCTGTGTTGCTGTCTGGGTTTAGAGGAATGATAGCCTCTGCATGAGGGATTTTTCACTGTCCTCGCTGTGTGTGTGTTAGTGCTAAAGACTCAGTTCAGTCACAAACAGAATTCCTCAGTGGAGATGAATCTAGAAGTTCAGTCTGATTTGTTGTGACACAGCAATCGTAGGAGACCAACAGCTTGACTAATAGTAGTTATTCCCATCACATTTAAATCCACAAAGTAATGTCTGCCGTTCCACAAGAAGATCTTTTATAAGCTGTGTTTGATCCGCTAAGGCACAGAACATTTCATCTGGGTTACTGAAGGTCTCCATGGACTGTTTGCCTCTGTTCTCAAATGCATGAGCTGACAGTCTTGGTTTGAGATTTTAATAAGATAAAGCAAAGCAGAGGCCCTTAACAGCATCTTGTTGGTGCAATCTGTGTTGGCGGGACCAGCTTTATGTCATCTCAACGTCTTTACATTCAGACAGAGAGAAGTACAGCAAGACAAAGAGATTCTCAGCTTCACATCAGCACTACTGCATAGGCTAAAAAAAGGTCAAATAAATCATACAATGTGAAAATGCCTGTTAGAGAATATGAAATAATACTTGGTGGTGGTGGTGGTGGGGGGGCTACCTTCTCCCATCCAGATTTATATGCAAGCCATTTACAGATTGATTTCCCAAAAGAGTTTAAATGCTTTGCATCTGTGGCACTTTCACAGCTTTGTTTGTTAGAGCAGTGCAGATGCAGAACACAGTGGCTCAACCAATTGTCTGAGTTTGAGGCGGGGCTGTCTGTTTGGTCGACCAGTGGTATGAGTTTGGGGCGGGGTTTGTCTGTTTTGACGTCCAATGGAGTATAGGACCAGTGTTCAAGGAAACCTGCTTGAAAACAGTCATCAGTTTTGCCAATAATAACAGCACAGAAATTATTTCAATAAAATGCAGTGAAACCCACTGTCTCCTCTGCTGTGAAGTAACAAAAGCTTCTCAGTTACAGCACATGCGTGTGGTTTGGAAGAAGTCTGTGTGTTTGATTGGATCACAAAAGGGATAATACCTCTACATATCCCTCCACATCAAAGCGAGAGGCCTTAACAACTGTCACATCACATCAGTGCCTTTCCAAGTATGTGTGTGTGTGTGAGGCAGAATCTATCAGGGCAAAGCAGGATCAAAGGGAGGTAAGGTTACTACACGCACAGGTCGTGGGAACACACTTCCTCACTTCCTCACCGCACACGCACATACAAGGATTTTAACTGCTAAGTTCAGTGCAAGGGAGGTAAATGCCAGAGACAAGAAATATAAACCAATAGACACTAATGTTGGTTATGATCAAAGAGATGACACATTAGTGATGGATGACTTTCTCTCTCGCTTTTCTCATCCCTCACTACCCCTATTTTGCTGTGTTGTGATGATAAGGCTTTAAAGAGTTCACACACACACACACACACACACGTTGGGTTTTTGTGTTTTATAGGGATATTTCATAGATATAATGATTTTTATACTGATTTTCAAAAAAAAAAAAAAACATCACTTGATTATGACATCACATGATTTATAAGCTGTTTTCCTCATGGGAACCAAAAAATGTCCCCACAAGGACAAGGATTTTGGATATTGCCATCTTTGTGGAGACATTTTGTCCCCATAACGTAGGGTATACCTGAACCACATATACACAGACAGACACACACACACACAGAAAGAAAGAGAGAGAGAGAGAGAGAGAGAGAGATTGGGTTTTCATGTTTTATGGGGACATTCCATAGGTGTAATGGTTTTTATACTGTACGAACTGTATATTCTATCCCCCTACACTAACCCTAACCCTAAACCTACCCATCACAGAAAACTGTCTGCTATTTTAGATTTTCAAAAAGATCATTTTGTATGATTTATAAGCTTGTTTCCTCATGGGTACCACAAAAATGTCCCCATAGGGTCAAAATTTACTGGTTTTACTATATTTGTGGGGACATTTGGTTTCCGTAACATAGGGAATGTCAGGACCGACCAGACACACACACACACACACAGGTTTGTTTTTGTGAATTGTGGGGACATTCCATAGGCGTAATGGTTTTTATACTGTACAAACCGTATATTCTATCCCTACACCAACCCTACACCTAAACCTACCCATCACAGAAAACTGTGCACATTTTTACTTTCTCAAAAAAACTCATTCTGTATGATTTATAAGCCTTTTGAAAAGTGGGGACATCGGGGAAATGTCCTCATAGGTCACCCTCTCCTCTTCCTATGTCATACACATGTCATTATACAAATGTGTGTCCTGATATGTCACAAAAACGCACACACACACATTTGCATGACTATCTTTGTGAGGTCATTGATATAACGCAGCCCCTTTCCCTAACCTGAACCATCACAATTAAGTGCCTAACCCTATATAACCTTAACCTATTTCTAACTTTAACCCCACTACCAAGAATTAACCCTCAAATAGCCCTTTAAGGGGTGTCAGAACATGAGGACCGGCCAAAAGTTGTTCTCGCTCTGATGGTCTAAAACTCAAACTGGTCCTCACAAAGATAACTGTAGTACACAAGCACACACACATTTGATTCAGTTTTAGTTTTGGGGTCTTCAACTGTAATCTCTATGGGAATGCCTTCACTATAAGAAATATTCCTCTCTGTATCCTTTCACTCTTTTTCTCGGTCGAGATATCATACGTCCATGCTTGAAAGCTGTTTGAAAGGTTGTGGAAAGAATTTGCAAGTCTGGATGTCATGTTTGCCTTTGCTTTGTTTAATTCTGCTCTGTCAAGAATCATATTTAATCTGTAAGGTTGAAATATTGTAGCCCTGTAGTGGTGTATGTAGCCTAGGAATGAGATAAACCTTTTTACATCCAGGCTCTGGAAAATAAAAAAGTTCACCAGAATCTGTGGTTTCAACAACAGGACATGACAGAGGAGATGGGAGAAGAAGAACAGAGAGAGAAAGGGGAAAATAGGGGCGTAAAGACTCTCCAGCAGTTCTCTCCTACGCATTAGTTCCAGGACGTTAAAACGAAGTCCGATGGATCATCCTCTTCCTAAGATGGACTTTCATATGCTCATTTCATTTATGTTTTTGGCATACACTCTGAAACCACTCACAAAAATGTGAGTGTATTATTGTGCAGTTACTTCAGCAGGTGGCAAAGTTAGAAAAGTCCTATTTATCTCCTTTTGAATTAGTGAATTGTGAGGTAGATGTGTTTAATATCTTCTTGAGAATAAAACAGGCCCCAGATGTGCATGTTGTTGGCCTGCAATAATTTCACCTCTATGGTTTTAGACGTGAAGGTGCTTCTCACAGTTAACGGCAGAGTAATGGCGCCATCTGCTGGTCAATAAAGTTTTTTTATTTTTTACATTAAACAGCAGTTCAAATGTTAGATAAACAATGCTCTCTGTAGGACAGCAGAAAAATTGCATAAGGGATTGGTCAATAATTATCTTTCTAACCATTCATTTTATTTTACTATAAATACTATTTTTATTAACATTACTGGAGCCTTATTATAATGTTTGGATGTGTACCTGCTTAACCATATTTTGGGGCCATGTATTTTTGTAATTTGTTTATTTGTTTAATGATGATTTGGCTAATTTGTATGCAAATCAATAAAGTATTTTAAGTTTGGATAGGCTACTTGGGATAAAAAGCTCAAGTAATTTATATTTCAGACAGTAAATGCAGCACATTTATGGAGTACGCCATGCAGTTTTGTATTATTTGTTTTTTTACACACTTTCTCAATAAAGGATAAGACGAATCTTTCAAGACAATTTGGTGTTATTTAAAGTAGAAACTGAAGTTCCATTAGTCTGTTCTTCCCTATTGTGACATATATTCGAGTGAAATGTCTTCTGGAACAAGAAAAAAAAAGTAGGGTGGGGCTTCATTTCGTCTATCAGGAATTGATTGGATTGTTGTGATTTGCTATTGCAATCTCATGTGAGTGACAGGCTGTCCCGCCCTTGTGCCAGTAAACATACTGCAATATTACATTAAAAATGAAAAAACAGTCAATTTTTGTGATTACATTTGACTTTATAGAATCGGTTGAGTGAAAGATTCAGTAACAAACAAGCTCATTTGTCGCCACCTATTGGCGTAACATTGTAACCTGCAGAAGGACCACTAAAAGATTCAGTTAATGAATCGTTTTGATGAACTGATTCAAAAGATTCGAGTCATCGATATGAATTGTAATCCCCATTAATAAAGTGCAACTAGAAGTCTTAATTCTCCCCTTATATCCTCTCCGCGAGTTGATTATCAGACCGGAGGAGGCGGGAGGGGAGAGCAGGAGCTGCGCGAGGCGGTGGCTCGCACTCCGTTTTGCCCTATTATGGTCACGAGCGTGACAGCGCGCGCTACCCAGCATGCGTCGCGGCGTGAGGCTCCGCCACAGCCAAGATGACCGACTTTGAGGAGCCGCTTTCAGACGAGGAGAAGGTAAAAATAAACATAAAGTTAACTTTCACAAACCGTTCAAATACATGCGCTCGTATGTCCTTATATTAAAGTCCTCCGCTTGCAGAGGGATGAATAGCTGCTTCCCGGAAGGAGCGCGATGTAGTATAGCCGGTTAGCTGTGTGCTAATTTGTGAGGAAGTGAAATCGCAGCTTTGCACTCCCGTAAAACACAGAGACCTGACTTAACAGCGATAAACCGAACAAACAAGCAGTATTTTAGCAAGTCTCTGGCTGCACGTTAGAGTCAAAATGGCCGTGTTGTTTTTAGTGGAAGTGTTGTGAGCGTCAGCTGTTAGCCTGTTAGCTGTCAGAGTGAGTTCAGAAATAGATGTCAGCAGATCCACCCACTCCGAACCGAGCCCACGGGCTTTAATGGGCCGTGCTCCGGTAGAGTTACACATGTGTGGCACAGCAGATGCCAGATCCGCCTGACACGACAGCCATCTGAGCCGAAAGCCTCGGCCGGATGAAGTTACGACCGCAAGAGCGGGTGTGTTTTGGGGTGGAAGTCTGCAATCTCTGCAGGTGTGAGCGGATTCTTGACTCAAAAAGTGCAATTGATAAACCCTTGTGTTGTTTCTGCAGTGAAGCACAAAATGAGATGTCAGGCAGAATGTTAGTCTCGTCACCGTTCACTTTTAATTGCATATTTTTCCATATATTAAAAGTAAATGGTGACCGAGACTGTCAATTATATGTTCTGTCACTTTGACAGTAGTTTAGAGTTTTATATGGTGCAGGCCAGTGGTGACTGATTTATTCTTGCTCATTTTCCTTCTGTCTCTATCTGTAAAAAGCTACATTTAACCGCCACATATTTTCTTCCCCTTTAATTACATGTGGTCATTTTCTGCATACTGTCAGAGCTTTGAGTTACAGGCTCAGCTGACTTCCCCAGCCAGACCACATGAGATGGTAATAAGACAGATTACCAGATGATTCTCTTTATGTTAATGTCTTTCCTTTCTCTTCATTAAATGTTTTGGTGGTCAGAAATTTGCACTCCTCCTGTCAGTGGGTTCAAAAGACATTAGCTGTGTGCTTCGTGTTTGTGTGATCAGTGAAAATTGCTTTTAAGTATATTTTAGTTCTGGTTATGTGAAGGAATATGGTTCATTACACTTTTAAGAGACAAGAGTTCAAGCAAAAAATGAAAATCTTGTCATCTTTCACTCTCAACATTTCTTCCCAAACCTGTATAACTTTCTTCTGTGGATCACAACAACATTTTTTTTTTGGTCAGTGGTGTCCAACATTGTTTTAAATGTTGTAAAATAGTGAAATATTACAATAATAATGTTTATTTTGTTTGTTTTAATAATAATTATTATTACTTTATATATTTTAATTCACTATTGCAATATTTATCAGAAAAATCGCAATTCAATTTTTTTTTAACCTCCAAATCATGCTGCCCTATCATTGACTTCTATTATATGGACAAAAACAGTTAAAAAGCATTCTTCAATACATTTTATTTTAGTGAACTATCATTTTAATAGCACACAGCAGATCTGATGTAAAATTGTCCTGGTCTGAAACAAGTTTGAGAGGATATTTGAGGCCAGTATTAAGGTTAGGTTTGAGTGAGATGTTTTTGGACATTTATTACTGTGGGTTATGTGGTTTTGAAGTATTAAAACAATGTTTATGTGGTGTGTTTTTTGGATGTTTTTGTGTATTGTTGAGTGTTATTGAAGTGTTACGGGGTTTATATATGGGGTAATTTGAGCTCTGGAGTCACCCGCTGAAAACTGGCTATGATTCAGTAGTGCTGAAGCCACCGTGTTTTAGTGAGGCAAATATGTGCCAGCTCATAATTTATTATGTGTTATTTCTGCAGGTCCGCATCGCAGCTAACTTCGTGACCCACGCTCCCCCTGGAGAATTCAATGAAGTGTTCAATGGTGAGTGTCATTTTAAGCTGTTCACTTGTGGGTGAGCATAAGAGACTTCTTTCAAAAACATTTAAAAATATTGCACTGAGCTCAAACAGTAATGTACAGTTTCTTGTTTTCTGTCATGTTACTAAACCTGACAGCAAACCATATGTGTGAATTACAAGATTGTTATCTCCAACTGAAGCTACAATCCCTGAATTTTTTAAAACTTGCACTAGTAGTGTTAATAGACGTGATTTTTGACACCATCTTCAAACAACATGGAGGAAAGTGTTGTGATCATTTTTACTGATTTGCACAGAAAGTAAAAATAAAAATATACATGAGATGGTGCTTGGGGAGACACGGGGAGCTGTTTGATGTTTATTTATTTATTTTTGCTCCCCCTTCACAATGCATTGCTCTCTTGCAGTTTAATTGTCTGTTCCTCATTGCTGCTCTCTCACTTTCTTATATTTTACAAGTTATATATTACACCAGGTTTGTGAAGGTTTTATAATCTTTGTGTTTTTGTACTGTAGATGTGCGACTTCTCCTCAACAATGACAACCTCCTTCGGGAAGGAGCAGCACAGTAAGTTATTTTGCATATCTGTGTGTCTCATGCTATGACCAGATGGATCTGTGTGTAGTTTAAAGTTTGTGCTGCATTGTTTCTTTCTCTGTTTCACAGTGCCTTTGCTCAGTATAACATGGATCAGTTCACACCTGTCAAACTGGATGGTAGTGAGGAGTTGGTAGGTTCACGATTTGATTGCAGTTCAGACTCACAGATTCAGTTTCGGTTTAGTTCCTTTGCTGCCCTAAGACTCTGTTAGTTTTGAATTGAGAGCACACTGTTGACACATTATTTATTCAAGCTGGGTGTAAACTCTGCTCTCTGGAGATCTGTGTGTACTTTGTGTGTGTGATTAGGGCAGGTGTTGTCATTGTACCGTGAGTGTTTGCTGCTGCGTGAGGATGGCTGTAGAGCTCAGTGTGTGATTAGTTCTGTCTAAAGAGTGAGGGACATCCTGTTCCTGCAGGTTCTGATCACCGAGCATGGAGATCTGGGTCAGGGACGGTTCTTCGACCCACGGAAGCGGGTTTCATTCCGTTTCGATCACCTCCGAAAGGAAGCAAGCGATCCTCAGTCCTACGAGGGAGAGACCGCCCTCCGGTCCTGGAGAGACGCCTGTGATGAAGCGCTCAGTGCTTACGTGAAGGAGCATTATCCCAGTGGAGTCTGCACGGTACACATTTTTCCCATGGGAATCTCAACAGAATAATATGATTTCATAGATTTCCTTTAGCACTTGTCACATTTACATTTATGCATTGCAGTCATTATTTCAGAAATCATGCTCATTTGGACACGTGTACTATTGTTTCTGCTGCAGGTGTATGGGAAAACTGTTGACGGTCAGCAAACAATCATTGCTTGTATTGAGGGTCATAAGTTTGAGCCCAAAAACTTTTGGTGAGTAATGTTCAGTGATTTATCTTCTTATAGACAGCACTCTGGATTACTTAATTCTGATTGGTTAGTCACAGCATTTGATTATTGTCATATAATGTGGCAACTGATTTCCTACATAACTATTTAATGCTACTTTAAAGTGTCTTTCATCTCATATAATAAATTGATTTGAACTCATATCAGTATTTCATGTCAATTTATTTATGTATTACACTATGATACAAAAGTTTGGAGTCTGTAATTTAAAAAAAAAAAAAAAAGTTTTATAAGTTTCTTATGATCACCAAGGCTGCATTTAGGTGATCAAAAATACAGTAAAACAGTAATATTGTGAAATATTATTACAATTTTAACTGTTTTCTATTTTAATATATTTTAAAATGTAACTTATTCCTGTGATAGCAGTTTTGCTGCTGAAAACTGGTGCTGCTTAATTTTTGTGGGAATGTGATACTTTCTTCCCTCAGGATTCATAGATAAATTCTGTTCTTTTGAACTTTCTATTTATTTGAAATAGAATTTGTTTTTAAGTCTTTACTGTCACTTTTGATCAATTTAACACATTCTTGCTGAACAAAATTTATTTTAAAAAATACACAACATACTAACCCCAAACTTTAGAATAGTAGTGAGTTTGTTAAATAACTGTTTAATAAGTGGGATAATGTACAGCCATCTGTCATTTTTGGTAAATAAACCTCTTCAAGATTGATTTACAAACTTTTTTTTTCTGTTTTGCGATTATGATCAGCAGACTACATTATCTTACAAAAAATCAGTCAAAATTTCTGCCCTTAGTTCTATAATTCTGTTCTGAAATCTTTATGAGTCACTTTACTACTACCATGCCTGAAGTTGTGTGATTCAGCAGTGATTCAGCCTAGAATGGTCTGATTGTACCTCGACTCTTTGATGATCTTATCATCTGATAATTCTCTATTGTCAGGAATGGCCGGTGCAGGTCAGAGTGGAAGTTCACCATTAGTCAGTCATCAGCTCAGGTGGTGGGAGTATTGAAGATCCAGGTGAGACTTGACAGACTAGAATAGTGGGGGTGAGAAAAGTGTGATGGTGAAGAGTTTGTGATAAATAATTTGGTTTCCTACAGGTGCATTATTATGAGGATGGTAATGTTCAACTGGTGAGCCATAAGGAGGTGGAGGACTCCATTGTAGTGAATGTAAGTAAATATATAAATTTATTCACATAAAAAAAAAAAAAAAAAAAAAATTTAAGTTTGGTTAATGCATAAGATTTTAAAGTAGATTTCAAGGAAATTCCTACCCTTTTTATCTCTAGAATGAAACCCAGGCTGCCAAGGAATTTGTAAGAATCATTGAAAATGCTGAAAATGATTACCAGGTGAGAACTTGATGTGATTAACGTGTACATTTTTATAAATATGAATATTCATTGATTTATGTGACTTGTACATCCCTAATAAATGTTTCCCTCCAGACGGCTATCAGTGAGAACTACCAGACAATGTCAGACACCACCTTCAAAGCTCTCCGCAGACAGCTGCCCGTCACTCGCACCAAGATTGACTGGAACAAGATCCTCAGCTACAAGATCGGCAAAGAGATGCAAAACGCTTAGAACCGCCCCGGTTCCTCTTCCTTCTGTTCAAATGCGGAGCCGGCTCTCAGAACACCATATGCTGTTCTCTCAGCGCAAAGTCTCCAAAAAATGAAAATGTAAAAAAAAAAAAATTCAAAAAACTTTAAAAAGAGGATGTGATTTCATTCAACTTTATGTCATTAATGGACTTTGATGGGTCTCAGCTGTGGAAGAGGTTTAAATGAGAACTTGGAGGGAATTGTGGATCTAAATTATCGGCAATTATTGCTTTTCTCTCATTTACCCTCTCGCAAGTCACTCAAAGAGTTTGTATTGTTTTGACTTTTGTCTTTTTTTTTTTTTGTGAACTGTGACAGCTGCAATACTTGTGCAAACGGTTTTGTGTTTTAAAACAGTGGATAAGTAATGCCTCACTCACTGTATCTCCAAACCCCAATCAGGCGACAACCCCACCTTCCTCTTCCTCCGCCTACTGACAACCTGGAGAGATGAGATGTCCTGCTGCCCTGTCTTCAACTATCCAGGCTGTAACAGGGAAAGGATGAGGTTGGGAGAGGAGGGTAATGGGCTGTGTGTCTGGGTTTGGGATGGCCATCTGTCTTAACTGCTCTCTCCGCATCTTTGTCTAACAGTGACTCACAGTCTGCTAAACTAAAATGGTTTAATAACCAAAAAAGACAAAATAAATAAATCCATGGATAACCCTCTTTGGTGGCAAAGACATCCAAATTAAGTCTTGATTTTTTTATATTTACACACCAGTTGAATTGTTTTCAGATATAGTGGTTCAGACTGTCTGTTACAGATATTTGTGATGTATTTGGGGTATCCACAGTCTGTTGTGCGACAAATACAAAACCCACACAGTAATCTGAGTCTCTCTACTACTGAGTACTCCGTCAGTGTTGCAGTTGCATGTTTCTGCCACACTGTTTTCACATTGAACGTAGTCTTGTTTGTCTTTTAATGTTCCATCAAAGATCCTCTGTAACATACACCCATCATGTAAGACTAGCATATTCTTTGTCTCTCATAACATTTATTTTTTTCAGATTTTAAATCATGCAAAAGTAACGTTTACTCACAGTAAATGGCACCAAAATGACTAAATGGTTACTGCTGAACTTTTACTTTGTAAATCAACTGTTGTATATGTAGCTTAAGTCTGTGCAGATTCTACTTTTTTTATTTGTAGTGATGTTCTCAGATTGACATATATTAACCATAATCAATGTCAATTGTGTGTATATATATATACATATATATATAACAACCGAGTAAACTTCAAAAAACCCTTTATTAGCTAAGGGGAAAATACATCTGGAAAAATGCAGCTATTTTAACAAACTGTATTTTCATACAAATAACTAAAAATTCAGAAACTGGTCTTTGCAAGTCCCAGGTAGAAATATAAAATTTCCGGTTCAGTTTCGGAAGCAAAAAAACAAAACAAAAGACATTCCAGTAGTAAAAAATCGAAACTGCTATTTGAAAAGGTTTCAATACAGTAGGAGAAATGGTGAGGTATTTAAAAACAGAAAAGTAAATGACCATAGAGCAGCTGAAACCTATGTAGGAAGACAGATACATGCATCACATTTACTTATAAAAACAGCATAATTTGTTTTCTCCTAAGCAAGTTAAGACTATGCTGCATTCACGTGAGCAATACCTTCATGCATCAAGATTTTTACACACAAAATAATTTCTATTTTCATATACAATTTAAAGGTCAAAAGAGGACACAGGTAGGAAAAAAAGTCATTAAATGATGACATTAACTCATTTGTGCTTTTACCATGGTTGTTAATCATGTAAACTGGTGCTATGGTTTCTACCAAGTATTCAATTAAGATTCAATTTTTAAATAAAAGGCTGCCCAGTATAAACATAATATTAAGAGCAATGGTGGAGTAATATATATCAAGGCATGTTATTAGATCCAGAAATGCATTCATAGAACATTTTGACTTGATTCTAAATATTGTTTACAATCATTTTAACCATGTCTGAGAATATGTGTGGCATATAAACAAGCGTTTTAACCCTCATTTAAAGAGAATGTATTCTGGTTTGGCTGATGTTTAACACCACCAGATGGCAGCTTCCTGAGCAGCACTTCAGATTGACACTAGAGGACGATGTAGTCATGGTGCAATACAGTAGGACAGAGGTTTTCCATGACCATTTCATATCAGTTCTTTAGAAAGTATCTCCAGTAGTTAATTTCGACATTGACTCAAGAACAGCACCTGCACATCATATCATATGACTGCTCAACAGAAAGCCAACAGTTTATACATTTTACAATAAACTTAATATATAAATGTCACACATTCACCAGACACATCAAAACAGATTGAGAAACAGATTTTCTCATTAGTAGCACAAGACTGACAGATTGATTGAAGACTTGGTTAATCAGTATTACATTTGCTGGATTTCATAACATATTTTTACTTTATATACTTCCATTTTTATCTGTGCAGGTCATCAGGAATGGACTAATAACATAACATTATTTATTAATATAAATAAAAATCTTTTTTGTAAAAAATAAAAACAATAAAATATTAAAAAGGGAGATTAAAAAGCATTTAAATAGATTAAATCTTATAGGAGCAGTTTTTGATAGGTTTGTTAAGTTGTGTGAGTGTAGTTGCCTTTCAAAATTTGATAGTTAGGATGGGTTAGGCTCAGATTAAGGTTTGTTCTGGGATACCAATCTGAGAGACCAGTCCAGTGTGGATAAAGCAGGAAAGTTCAATCCTGCTCCTGGAGGACCACCTTTGTACAGAGTTTAGCTCAAACATGCTCCAACACACCCACCTGGACCTTTCTCACAATTCTGAAGGCCTCAATTAACTGGTTCAGGTGTTTAATTAGGGCTGGACCCTCCAAAAGCACGGTTGGACACCCTTGGGTTGGGGGAAGGTACACTAGACTAGGGTAGCCAAACCTACTTCTAGAGAGCAACCCTTTTGCTTCCTTCCTGAAAAGTTCAGTTCCAACCCTGCTCCAAAACAACCTGCCTTTAAATCTTCAAGTAATTCTAAGATGGTTTAGGTGTGATGGATTAAAGTTAGAGCAAAATTCTGCAGGAATTGTAGCTCTCCAGTATCAGGGTTGGCTACCCCTGCACAAGACCAATGGTTCTCAGCCTTGGAGTATCATAGCACTGAACAATCTGGATGTCTTTCCTATTTAACACATCAGCTCATTAGTAGAGGTTACAAGGCCTGAACTGTGTCATATAAAGGAGACATCCAAAACGGGGTACTTGAGGATAAGAATCGACAACTATAACACTAGACAATCAGGGTGAAAATAATAAAAGAAGTAAACCTTGAGGTTCACAGAGAGTGCTTTAGATGCCATGGGAGGGAATGGAGTGAATAAGGCTAAGGATCGGTTGTGGACTCTAGGCTGGTTAACTAGATGACGACATGACCAAGTCAAGCTCTTTAGCATCTTCCTGACCACTGGTGAGACCACAGCTCCCAGAGAGCTCGGGGAAGTGGCTGGCCCTGCCAGAAGGAACCGGTGAGTTAGGAGACTGGTTGACCCCCTGCTTTTTGGGGGGAACAGGAGGTGGATGAATCTTCTCCGCCCTTGGAATTATTGGTGAGCGGATCCCTGGTGAGAGAATCCCTGGGCTCTTCCCTGTGGGCGAGGAGGCAGCGGCCAGGTTGCGGTAATCAGTGCCAAAGGGTGAGCTGTTGGACGGAGGGAGTTTACTTGCTGTTTGTTGGCTCGTGAACCGTGACAGCACCTGAGTGACAGTGTTGCGGGCAATCTGCTTTGCAGTAGAATTGTCTGGAGGAGGAGTGGCAGGAGTGGCGGCAGTGGGAGAGAGGTCTCGGGGCGAATGGACAACAGCTCCTCCGTGTTGCTGGTCTACCTCAGCTTGTTGCTGAAACTTGTGGCGTGCTGCTTGGAATCGTTGGTTGATGCTGGCCTGGTAAGAAGAGGGATAGGTCGGACTAGAGCAACCTAGAGAGGCCAGACGCTTGGTCAATACAGGGGAAGAGCAAGGAGATGAGCTAAGAGAGGATGAGGCAGGACTGCTGGGGGAGAGACACTGTAAGGCCCCACTTCCTCCAGGGAGCATTACCCCATTGTCCGCCAATCCTTCCTTACACCTCTCTTCTGCTGGAGACTCCGGTTCTCTGGGAGTGTGTTGACCATTTTGTTTGTGTTGAGGAGATGATTTAGATCCAACAGGTTTGCCATCAACTTCTGTTTGACTAAGAGAAGGCATGATACCTGAAGTTGCTTTTTGTGGGATTTTTTCCTTTTCTTCATTATCCTTTTCCAGCCTTGCCTTTTCTCTTTCTTTCATTTCATCCAACTCTTTCTTTAGACTATTGAACTGCTCCAAAAGCTCTTGATATCGATTTTCTTCCTTCAGTAGTTTCCCTCTCATCTGCTCGTGCTCGGTATCAAATTCAGCCAGCTTTTTCTCAGCTCTCGCCTCTATCTGCTGAGCACGAGCATGTTCGCTTTCAAGCTCTTGCTTTAGGATTTCAATGGTACTTCTCTCCTGTTCCAGTTGGCGGGTGAGGTCTGCAACACGCTGGCTCTCCTCCTCTGCCCGTGCTGTAGCCTTCTGACATTCTTTAGCCAGTGTCGAGGATAACTGCTGCTGCTGTGCTAAATCTTCCTCAGCTTGATTTGACAAAACTGACCTCTCACGTTCTAAACTCTGGACTTGAGCCTTCTCAAACTCCAGCTGTGAAGAAGAAAAGCAAGCAATGTCACTTTAAAAATTCAAAGAAGCTAGTAGAGTGACAATGAAAAAACATTATATAGATAGCAGGCAATATACAGTACTATTGTTCTAGAGCAGGGGTGTCCAAACTTGGTCCTGGAGGGCCAGTGTCCTGCAGAGTTTATCTCCAAGTTGCCTCAACACACCTACCTGGAAGTTTCTAGTATGCCTAGTAAGACCTCGATTAGTTGTTTCAGGTGTGTTTATTTGGGGTTGGAGCTAAACTTTGCAGGACAGTGGCCCACCAGGAGCAGGATTGGACATCCCTGTTCTAGAGCAGAGGTCTCCAAACTCAGTCCTGGAGGGCCGCTGTCCTGCAAAGTTTAGCTCCATCCCCAATTAAACACATCTGAACCAGCTGATCAAGGTCTCACTAGGCAAACTTCCAGGCAGGTGTGTTGAGGCAACTTGGAGCTAAACTCTGCAGGACACTGGCCCTCCAGGTCAGAGTTTGGAGACCCCTGTTCTAGAGGACATCCTGTTTATTTGATTCTTCCTGCCTCAAACAAAACTGAATATCTTTTAGATATCTAATGTCACAATCCCCACAAACTTTATCAGCTTCAGTGTACATGTACTGTATATATACATACATGCATTATTTATATTCTGCTATCATGTATCTGTGTTAGTGTTGGAATGTGTTTACTTACAGCTGTAACATAACAAGTTAATGAAATAAAGCAGGTTGTTCACTGCCCCTATGAGCAATGTTCCCTCTAAGCTGCGCGTGTACGCGGGCGCGAACTTCTGATGCCGCAGCCGTGCAGAAAGAATAAATGCCGAGCAGAGGACAGACGCAAAATGTGTGAGGAAACTGTAGTTTACATGAGAAATAATTGCAGTGCTCTGGTCAACTGCTATAGAGTTATTGTCGCTATAGAGTTAGAACCGGTAAATGCGGTTTACAGGTTTCATAGAAAGAGAATGATGTGAGCGGGCCTGATCCGATGTTTGCGGACTAAATAGCTCAATACGAGAGGCAACGCAAAATGCAAAGACGTGAAATAAAACGTCATCATGTTTTAAAGAAGAGTGGATTAAGCGGTGGAAATAATAAATATATCAGTTTAAATAGAGTTTGAACTGATATAATATCAGTTTAAATACTTCAATTATTTTTAGATTTTATTATATTGTAAGCCTAATAAAGCCTTGCCATTAAAAAGTTTGAAACCCCCTGATATAGAAAATATAGGAAATTCAACAAACATTTCATATTGATGGTTTAATGCTGTCTATTGCTAATAAATTGACTGTACAAAAACACATTACGGTTGTCCCAAACCATCTCAGTGTAACTGCTCATTTTATTATTATAAAGAATTAAACTGTCCTGTGGGAGATGTTTTTAATAGAATTTCTTGGTAAAGACTGGTACAGTTAACACAGCACTATAATTTATTATTTTTTTTTAATCTCAAGTAACCTAAAAATGTGCTTAATTTAGTGACTGAACTGTTTGTTTTTCGATTATTTAATATATCACTAAGTTACATCAAGAGTCAAATAAAATAGAAATGGCACATTAAAGTTAAAAGTTACAATTGCATGATGAAACCATTTTGTGTGTGTGTTTACGTACACTGTACAGGTTTGGTATAAAGAATGTTTTTGCTCAGGTGCCAAAAATGTCCGCTCAATAAAGAAAAGTTTTGCTCAGCAAGAAAAAAAATTAGAGGGAACATTGCCTATGAGCTGCAGAATGTGTGAGAGACATGACCAAGCATCTAGAGAAAGAAAGTGTGTGTGTGTTTGTAAGGGAAACCCAGGGCAGGGCAGGAAGGGCTTTTTACATAATACTGCGCAGCCTGTACTTTGACCATAATATCACCTTATCCTAACCCTATAAAAACACAAACAAACAATGGAATGTCTTCACTCACACACACACACACACAGACTCCTTTGCCCCACAGTTAATAAAAACAATGGAGCCTTTCCTCTTAAAAACAGAGACCTGCACTAACACTGTTACAAAACAGAGCCACACAAAATCCTCTGGCACAGGGTCCCATGGTTGCTTTTATTTAGCAGTTTAAGATGTATTTATAATGGTACAGTGTGTGCATGTGTATATGTGTTTTGGTGGCGTTGCCTGGTTACCTGTTGCAGTAGTCTGTCTCGTACCTTCTCCAGCATGGCAGTGATGTCATCACCCGCAGCAGCGTCTTGAGCACGTCGTCGTTTCTCTTCTTCTAAATCAGCTATTACCTGCAGGTACACACACATTCAAACATCAGGACAAGAAAAATGACTAATCATGACTGCATCATCTTAATTATTAATAATTACAGTATGAATATTACTTTCATAGTTAATGATGTTAATTTGAGTCACATTAATTGTGAAAATGATCATGTGTTAAAACAATATCTTTTTTGTTCGAGGGATAGAAATTTATATTGTCATTATTTACTCACACTGCCAAACCTGTATGACTTAATTTTTACCGAAATTTCAGCCGATAATTTTTCTCATAATGACACAATATTATTTACTCACACTGTAAATAATGAGTAAATAATGGCGCAATATTAACGCTTATGGCATTTTTGGCTGCAAAAATATATGCTGCCCCACCCTGCCGTGTCATATTTTTTAAATTCGGTATCATTAAATTATTGAATTTCATTAAAAAGTCTAATATTAATACAATTATACTAAAAAAAGCTAATTTAAAATTAGAAATAAACATTTTTTTAAAAGCATTTTCGGTTTCAAGCGCATTTTCGGCCAAGTGTATCCAGAATGTTTGGTTTCAGCCCAGAATTTTCATTTCAGTACATCCCTACTTTCGTTTGTGGAATGTAAAAGAAAGATTTTTGAGAAATGTCTTGTTTTTTTCTGTCCATACAATGGAAGTCAATGGGCACCAAAACTGTTTGGTTACTAACATTCTTCAGAATATCTTCCTTTTTGTTCCACAGAATTTTCAGAATCAGAATCTCTAAATGCAAGCATATTTGGTGCATTTAAGAATGTACTGGTGGCGAGTATACATGTTATACAGTTTATATTTTTTTCGTTATTGGGTGAACCTTACATTATGCATTTCTTGTTTTTATGAGTTAGTATACATATAGAGAAAATAAAGAATGTTTGATCAAAATTGCTTTGTGTTTCAAAGGATCAAACCCTTTTATTCAAAGATCTGAACCCTTTAAAATAAGTCACCACCCAATGCACATAACAGTGATAATAGTTGTGTTTAATTTTGGATTAATCTTTCATACAATGTTTATGAAATAATTAAACGTTTCAAAGAACTGAACAAACCAGTTCAGGTTCAAGGTAGGCATACAATACATGCACTCAAGCTCTGTTCCAAGAACTTGTGAGCTAGTTTGCTGTCTATATAGGCAGCATCCTAACAATCGTGTAACCTCCAAAGTGACTGATTGAAGTGACATAAAAGACACTCCTCACTACAGTTTTAATGTCTACAGCTGATTTAGCACTAGCATGCTGTTAAGCTAGAACAGCCTTCACATTAGGAGCCAAAATATACAGCCTAGGTATGCAGCTCGAGACTCTCTTTTTGTCTCTCACCCGTCGATGTCTCCTCTCTGCAGCGGCAAGCTGTTTCATCATTTTCTCCTTCATATTGGTGCAGTGGGCCATCACTAGCTTCAACACGCCCAGCGGGTTCAGACACACGGGACTCTGCCCTCCATCATCCTGAGCCTGCGACAGCTCGCTGTCCCTCAGCAGCGCTACGAAGGGGTCACGGAGGTCATACTGTCCATATCGCTCCTGAACAAATGAATCTCTCTGTTGTGCCTGAAATAAAGGTCAAAGATAAACAGAAAAAGATAGGAATAAGTATCTAGTTTTCACTGAGGTGTCTTGATGATGAGTTGAAACACGGCATAAGATGACTGATAAATATCTTTCATTATGTTTGCATATAATCTATGTGTTCTTTGAGAGAGAGAGCAGGATTTCTAAACATACCATGATGCAAATACAGCTGGTCACTATCAGATCTATTTTCCCAAAATATAATTACAGCCCTGACCCCTCCTCTGCAGGCAGGTGTTAAACCTCCCCTGGGCTGAAGGGATGGAGAGGGGGGGCTCACAGCACAAAAGGCCCAGCTGTAGGGGGTGTTGTTCACTACTCATTGTGCATGTGTGCACTTGTCTGAGGGCTGGAATGGGGGGCAGTGTAACTAATTTAGGAGGGATGGTGTGGTCTTGCTAAATAGATCGGCAGATGGGAGACATACACACACAAACACAGAATGGAATAGACATGTGTTTATGTTCTGAGTGACACACATGGTGCATCCTGCTGTATTCTACTCATATATATACTGTATATATATATATATATATATATATAATAGGGTTTCATGCTGACTTTAACTTTATATGATCACTTGATGACAGCAAAGGTCACCTTAAACAAAGGAAATGACCATTAAATGCAAATGTACAAATTAATATGCAATATTGGTCAATCCTGATTATTACAACATCTCTAATATATCTAATATGTAATATGTTACTGTGAAATAGAGGCAAAAAATCAACTCATCAGGCTAACGTTTACAGTACATGACGCATACATAATTGGAATTTTCTTGAGCACACCTTTGTGTCCTTCTTAAACACGCCAACACAAACAAAAAAATGTAGACTGTTATCTGCTAGATCACAATGCATGTGGGAAAGAGAGTCATATTAACCAAACAGACTTCAAGAGACCTCAGCTTCCGCCGTTTTCTGGTTATTATCTGCTGATCATTCAGTCTGGGACTTAAAGTCTTTTAATAACACAGAGAATCACAGAGGGTGTGGTGTTTACTGGGTGAACATCAATAACCACAATTACCATTCAAATACAGGCTGTTGTTAACACTTCCTGTCTCTTACTCTCTCTGTGTTGAGCAGAAATTCATACTCTACTGTATGTCTGCTGAAGCTATGTAAGTGTGTTATCCAGTTCAGATAGTTTATTTGTTTAACTTCAGCCTTAAGCAGCGCTGCTTACTACTCTACATCATTACAGTAAATTACAGTTCATTTCCAGCCCTGGAGGCCTCAATCTGTGGCCCTGCTGGCCTCTGAGCGACCTTATCCAGAGATCAGAGAGAGACACACAACTGAAGGAAACAGATGAGACAGCGGAAAGGCAAACATCACTATTACTATTACTCATACTATGGGTTATAGATTTGAACAAACCTGTAATACACCTGTAAACTCATCCAGCACTATTTGTGCTACAGACATAAATGACGCTGGAAATTGTGCAGCTTGTTGAGTTGAAGATGTGCTGCTACTTTTTTAAAGTGATTAGGCCTTCAGTATTGCATGGTGGATGATAAATTGAGTGAAAAATGTTGTAAACAAACAAACAATGAAGGAGAGAACATGATAGAGACTCGGGTGGAATCTTTTGACATGGGTAAAAGAGTAAGGAACCACACCTTAGCAACCACAGGCATTGTCCTAGCAACATATATTTTGATATACACTGCTATTCAAAAGTCTGAGGTCTCTATGATTATTTCTTGAAAGAACAATTACGAAAAGTGACAGTAAATACATTCATAATGTTATAAAAGATTCCCAATGATTAAAGAATTCTGAAAAAAAAAAAAAAAAGTGTCATGGTTTTCCACAAAAATATTTAGCACAACTGTGATTCAACTATGATAATAATAAGAAATTATTATTGAGCAACAAATCTGCATATTAAAATGATTTCTGAAGCATCATGTGACACTGAAGACTGGAGAAATAATGCTGAAAATTCAGCTTTGCCACCACAGGAATAAATTACATTTTAAAAATATATTAAAAGAAAATCCACAATCCTTTCAGTCGCTTTGTCTCTCTTCAGATCTAACACAGCAGACCAGACAAACACCCACACAAACAATAACAGTCTAACGGGACACACAGCGCTACACATACTAGCAACTGCTTTTCCCACAAGAAAACTATATTTAGCCATTTCAGTCTCAAGACAGTTTGTTTGTACATTAGTTACTCATTTCACTGCTTTCTCTTTGCAGCCATTTACTGTAAATAACTGGCATAGGTGCTATACTTTCAGTATTAGCCTATACCATAACAGCTCTGCAGGTAATTACGGTTTTAAGAACTTCCTGTGATATAGCAGTTTTGTGTTGCAGAATCATAAAGGTTACTTGAGTCTGCTGCACAGTTCATTTCTATCGCAACTCAGTAGGCAGTAGTTCCTCAACAGCTAAAACTCTATTTAGTGAAATAGTAAGGGTTATTGGTAAAAACAAACAAAAACTAAGTAGAATAGCATCTTTCTTCTAAAGATAAGTTCAACTTTAAAGTGACGAAGTCAAAATTGACAATTCTTATTTTTATGGAATATTACAAACCACAACCATCCAATCAATTCCCGATGGACAAAATCAAGTTCTGGACATTTTACAGACATTTTTTCTTGTCTGAGAAGCTGTTTTACTCAGACATACATGACAATAGAGAAGAAAGGACTATCACAATTCCCATTTCATGCCAACTTTAACTTATAGTACATTAAAATCAAAGCAATAAAACAATTTCAACAACATTAGAAAAAGCTAAAGATTTTGAAGGGATTATATAAATTGTTGTTACTTATAGTCCAGGTGATATGTAAAAAATTTTTTCACTTTTTCATAAAATCATGAAATTTGGTACACTTGTACAGTTTGGGGCCCTGAACATTTTCAGAAATGGGGCCATCATAAAAACACCTCGTGGTCGCCATGGCAACCATTTTACTTTCTGCCATAACCCAATTATGTATTTTGTATCATATCTTCTTAATCAAACATGATAACACAGAAAAGGTGATGTCTACCCCTATGTTTGGATGGTCAATGATTACAATGATGCCATAAAAAACATCATAAACTGTTCAGGTGAATAGTTAACGGTGAATTCAGTGACGTGAGGAGGAAATCACAGTATCTGAGAACCTAGGCTAGACATTATAATATGTGACCCTGGACCACAAAACCAGTTATAAGGGTCAATTTGGGTCAACTTTCACCTGAACACTGAATAAATAAGCTTTCCATTGATGTATGGTTTGTTAAGATAGGACAATATTTGGCCGAGATACAACTAAAAATCAAAAAAATCAAAATATTGAGAAAATCGCCTTTAAAGTTGTCCAAATGAAGTCCTTAGCAACGCATATCCACTCACAAAAATACATTTTTTATATATTTATTTACAAAATATCTTCATGGAACATGATCTTTACTTAATATCCTAAAGATTTTTGGCATAAAAGAATTTTGACTGTACAAGTGTACCAAATTTCATGCTTTTATGAAAAAGTGAACATTTCACCTCAAATTTTGTACATATCACCTGGACTATTAGAGCTAAAAGTCCCAATGCTCATCCAAGCATAATTAATTACATTATTTAAGAGCAGGAGCTTATGGGTATTCCCTCACTGTGGGATCCCACAATGCAGCATGATTCTGTTATATTATTCTTTTTTAACAGTAATTTATTGTCTAAAAATATTAATTTACTCTATGTATGTGTGTGTTTCTGTGAGATTAGTACTGAATGTGCGGGACAGAACAGGATCCTACTTGTGCTGTCACTGTTTTTAATCAAGCTCTTGCTGATCTGAGGTGCTTACCATCGGAGACAGAGAGGAATCAGGAGACTTCCTGGAAGGAAGTTCACACCGAAGGAATCCAGCACCCCTCTAATCAACACAAAGACACACACTCCAGGCGGTTCAGAAGAGTGAAGAACCCCATTGGTTTTCTCTGTGAGTGCATGTGTGGAAATGACACATTTAAAAGGTAAAGCACGGGGGTTTGACATCCTCCCTATTAGGACAAAATAAACTGGCTTGTTTAGTCTGCTTGGATTGTGATTTTAACATGGAATGCCCTATTCATGAAATTCCCCTTTCAGAGACCTGTGAACAAACCTGATCTTTCTTTATAAGGCTTAGATGATGAAATGGTGAGTGAGTCATTTTAACGGCTGGTTTCCCATTTTAACCGCCAGCCCTCGGGATATTGGCTCCTCTATTACATCAGAATGAGCCATGGGAAAATAACTCAAAAGGAGGAGCAAAAAGTGCACTGCTGTTTCTGGAAAAATGCAGCTGATCTGGAGGCTCTCAGAACATTTAAAGTGATTGATACTCTTCTCCCAGCATGCACTGCTTCACCACTGCCAGGACATACAGGAGTCTCTGAGAGCACTAAAGTGACACGCACACAACGCAACATTGATGATCAAAGACTCAAGAGCCCCAAGGGCCTCTCATGGTTCCCTCTGTGAATAAAGCCCTTACTGGCCAGGAAGCAAGTCAAATGAAGCTGAAGACACACACACACACACACACACACACACACTTTGCATCTAGCCTGGGGCTGAGCAGTAAAAGAGGCCTAAGCCTAAGAGAGAGAGAGAGAAACAAACATCTTACACACCAAGTCTTTGTTCAGACAGGAAGCAAAAATCTGATTTCAAAAATCTGCCTCAAATCTGCTTGGTTATTTATAGTCTAAACAGCAAAAAAGGAATGAAATGTAATGTTTAATGTACCCATTTTAAACCACATCCATGTGTTGTTTGAAATCTGACATTTTCACTATGTAGTGAATAGTAAATGCGTCAACAGGTTTTGGATATCAATACTATAGCAAAGGCAAGGCAGATGCACCCGTTACTGACTATATCTCTGTTTTCAACCAAGTAGTATATTTTACACTACTATTTAAAAGTTTTTTTTTTTTAAGAAATAAATACTTTTTCAGCAAGTATGCATTAAATTGTTTAAAAGTGACAGTAAAAACTTTTAGACCAAAATATTTTTATTACAAATAAATTTAGTTCTTTTGAACTTCACTCAAAAATGAATGGTTGGATTTACTTAAAAAAGCAGTATCAAGTGGTTCCACACAACTATATTGAGTAATTTGTACAAATAACAATTTAGTTATATGAACAAAAGAAATTTAAGTTAAGCTGACAAAGTTTCTTTGAATAAATCAGTTGAATATATGTGCAGTTTACTTAATAACGTTATGTTTATTACATAAGGTGAACACATTTATTGACTTAATTTACCTTATTAAATTAACTATTTGCTCTACAAAATGCACGCAAAAAAAATAACTCATTGAACAAACTCAATTCAATCAAATTGATAGCAGGCATTCCATACAGATATGTACATGAGTGTTCACAGGCTAAATACAGGCGCCACTCTTCTGCATAATGGTAACCACAAAATTCAAAAACATTACAGAAACTTCTCTAAATGTCCAACATAACTGAACGTTAAACACTAACATAAACTAAAAACATCTTTCCCTTTACAGAAAAACACATAAAATAACACTTTAATCCCTAAATTTGCAACAAAAAAAATGCAACTTTTCCAATCCCTAAAAAATTCAACTTTTCCATCACAGGAATAAATTACATTTTAAAATATATTAAAATAGAAAACAGTTATTTTAAATGTAACAGTAATAACATGTCATTGTTTTTATATTACAGATCTTTCAAAACATTCTTTCATAATTTAAAAGAAAAAAAAAATCGACCCCAAACTTTAAAAAGTTAATGTTGTTTACTCAAAAAATACTTTATGTGCAAAAACAATTAATGAATAAATAGTGTCAGTTCTGGGAGGCTCCAGAGCATATATTTTCTTTGTAGTTTATGTGCACGTCTTCTGATCAAAAAAAAAAAAAAAAAAAAAAAGATAAACTTCAAGCATGCATGCAAGTTTTTCATGCACATTTTAGAAATTTTATTCACATATTTGTGTTTCCATCCAGAATTTTTATGCAATATCTGAAAATGCACAGAAAACACACATACGTATGGAGACCTGGCTATTGTCTTAACAAATTGTTTCAGATGAGATCATTTGCAAAAATGACCTAAAGATTGAATTTGAAAACCAAATCAGATTTGTGTGCAGTGTAAACAAAGCCAATTCACATAAGATATCTGTGAAAGACAGTGAAAACAATTACCTTACAAAATACAAATACGTGTGTGTTTTATAAAACTACGTAATGTGAAAGCACACACGCATATTACCAAATGCGACTCAGTTTCAGATAAATTTTGCTTCTCTCTGTATTGTTTTCAAAGTCACAAACTAATCTCAGACTGCAGTGCAAACAGTCAGCAGTTGATCAGCAGGTCACAGTGAGACACCAGAGCCCCTCGTCTCATGTTTCCATCTTTCCCACACACACCCCTGAGCTCATGAAAAGCTGCTGTTCTCTGTTATTAACACCATGTTAACTCTTTAACTAAAGCATCAGACAGAATAATTACAGGCCTAATAAAACACACACACTATAAATATCCAGAGGGAACACTGTGGGCTTCTGTTGTGTGTCAGTTTGAGTACACACCAAAATTAACTACATTTGTTTTAGTTTTGAGGAGTAAAGACTCAATTGAGCACAGCTGATTTAATTTGCGTGCTTATCAAAGCATAAAATAAAATGTAAGATTGAGTAATGATAGAGAAATCTGGGCTCTGTGTTAACACATTTATTTAAGGCCACTCAGTTTAGGTGTCAAGAAGTTCTGTTATTTATTGACTGTAAGGTCAGTATGTCAAAACATACAGTATGCACAAGCAGGCACTAAAAAACTGAATGAAGATTGCCAACAGAATTCAGAAATGTAAGTTAAGTTATAATATGTTACAAAAGACACCTTTGTGATTACATTTTTAGTTATTTATTTTAATATTTTTATATTAAAATGTTTATTTATAATTAATATTTTATATAAAATATATCTGTAATATTTCAATAACTTTAATTAGTCATTAAAAACATGACATTCTTAACAGTTCAGTACTTAATGAATGAACGTCAAATATGAAATAACTACCTCTAATTTTGTATTTTTAGATATATTGTCATTTTGCAATTCATAAGTCCTAATAATCTAAAGTATTTTTAACTTAACAAGCCACCTTAAAAACACATCAGATTTCATTATATGGACACAAGCTGTACTTTTATGGTACTTTTGGAGCTTGACATTTTGTGAGTGTTTGTGTTTTACAGAAATAGCACTGCCTGCCATTGTTCTCCTCTCTGCCTCTTTCCTGAGAACCCCCTCTGACATACTTCCTGTGGTTCCTGACCACCAGTCCACAACAAACACTGATCATATAACACATAACCTGTTATATAACACAAATCTATACACACGCAGAGCTGAGAATAGGCAGCATGTTAAAAATATAACATTTAAAAAGCTTTCTCCTTTCCAAGCTTAATATGCAGACACAACTACAAGTAAGCCATTTTAGGTTGTTTTCCCCAAATAAGTGTAAACACGGCACTTTACCAGCTTCACTTATTACTAACCAGACTGACTTTATTTCTCACACGTCTACAGAAGTTCTTATTGAGAATAAACAGAAGTTTAGATGTTTCGTTTGAGGTCACCATCATGGAGGTTGGTGATTGCTTTAGTTGAGCTCTTGACCCTTGACTATTACAGAGTTGCTTCTTTATCAGCAATTGCAGGTGTTTTCAGAAAACGTTTCTGCGTTGATAAAGACAGACAAACAACTGCATTAAAGTGGCTTAATCAACTGCTTTTTTTTATCATTTTTTTTTACTTTTGGTATTGAAGTGTTATGTGAAAAGGAAATAATAAACTCAAAAATGTGATAAAAATCATTTTTAACATTGAAGCAATTTGTGTAATATTGTCCAAAACTATTCAGAAGTTAAAAAGGACACACTTAGACATCAGCACTCATCATACAAACCTCAACAATGGTGACAATCAAAAAAAAATTCAGCTGCATAATTTATTCATGTCGCAATGCATGCTGGGAACCATGAATGTGTTTTGTATGCTGGCATGAAGCATGTCACCATTGTTGTGTTTCATATGCCAAATGTTGATGTCTGTGAATGTATAAATGACACAAAACAATGTTTTAAAAAGTTAACAATGACAGCGTTGCAAATTATATTTTTCTCATTGGTTAGGTTTGAGGCAGCATTTCAATTTTTTAAGTTAACAATTACAGAAAAAAAAAAAAAAGTTGTTTAAACCACTTTAATGCAGTCATTTGTCTGTTATTAAAACAGACATGTCAATTTTCTTTATCAATGCAGAAATGTTTTTTAAAAACATGCTGTTGCTGATAAAGAAGCAATTCTATAACAGTCAATGGTCAAGAGCTCAACTAAAGCAACCACCAACCTCCATGATGGTGACCTCAAATGAAACATCTAAACTTCTGCTTATTCTCAATAAGAACTTCTGTAGACGTGTGACAGAAATAAAGTCAGTAGTTAGTAATAAGTCAGGCTGGTAATGGTGTTTGTGGAGTTGTTTAATCAGATCTTCAGAGATTTAATGTCTTTTATCTTCAGTTCATCTAAGGCTGTGGCTGAAGAAAGTTGTAATTTGTGTTCTTATTTCTCTTTCTTAAGTGCTTGTTCACAGCAGGTGTTTGAATGATTGAAAGAATGTTTCAGGAACATCATACAAACCTTCAAATAACATTCTAACATTAAGGAAACTACATTTTATGTTCTTGGAATGTTACAAATCAACATTCCTACAATGTTGAATTTTAGATCAAAATTAAGTTGAAAATGTTTCAGGAACATCATACTAACCTTCAAATAACGTTCTACTAACATTAAGGAAACTGAACATTTTCATGTTCTTAGAATGTTACAAATCAACGTTTCTAGAATGTTGAACTTTAGATCAAAATTAAGTTGAAAGAACGTTTGAAGAACAATAATAACGTTCCTCTAACGTCAAGAAAACTGGACGTTTTTTACGTTCCCAGAACCAACACTGAATATTTAGAGAACGTTCTTATAACAAAATTCTGTTAGCTGGGTTGGTGGTTTGACACGCGATCCGAATCATGATTTGACACAAAAGATTCATAACGCTCCAAAGCTTAATGAAGCAGGGTTTTGAAATCGGCCATCACTATATAAGTCGTTATTTGGGTTTTTTTGGCGCACCAAAAATATTCTTGTCACTTTATAATATTAATATTGAACCACTGTACTCACATGAACTGATTTAAACATGTTTTTAGTACATTAATGGATCTTGAAAGAGGAAATGTCATTGCTGGCTATGCAGGCCTCACCGAGCCATCGTATTTCAACAAAAATATCTCAATTTGTGTTCCGAAGATGAACGAAGGTCTTACAGGTGTGGAACGGCATGAGGGTGAGTAATAAATTACATTATTTTCATTTTTGGGTGAACTAACCCTTTAACGTGCTAGTTAAAACATGCTTACAATACCAAGCAACATGTTAAAAATAGATGCTTTTGTCCAAAGCGACTTGCAAAAGAGGAAAAAAAGCAATTTGACAAAAAGCCAACAATAATCATTATACAGAATGCCAGGTTTATTAGACAACCATATTAGGAAGCAAGCTAGTGAAGACAATATGCCTAACATCATGCTAAAATCACTCAGCAACATGCTAATAACAAGCAATAGTTAACAATCAATAAAGCAGTTTTAGTGTTTTTTTAAAAACTAATAGGGTCGTTTGAAGGTTTGTAGGGTCCTACGTTGCCTGTTGTCTTGTGGTTTCTTGTTTGTCTATGGAGGTCTAATGTTGTCTACAGTTCATGTCTCTGTTTTCATTGGTCTTTCTGACTTTGACATTCTATCTGTCAATTTGAAAGCTTTTAAAATATTTTAAACATTCAGACAAGGCTTTGTCAAGCCAACATCATAATTTGTCTTTTCAAACTTTTCTTTTTTCCCATTTCCATTTGGTAACACTAGAGGTGAAACAACCACATGCTTCACAGTGTGTGTGTGTGTGTGTGTGCTCTTACCCTGAGTGAGTGTATGACTACATCCTGCGCTTCCAGTTCTCCTTCCAGAATGCTGAGCAGCATCAGAAGTTCAGCTTTACTGAGAGTCTCCACATTCATCCTGCTGCCCTGAAACACACAAACAGACGAATTCAGTATTTGAGTTCTAAAGCAAAACCACTGATTTAGAGGATACACAGGCCTCAACACACAATGTTTTAGCAGGTCACACAACTGTACTGAGACCAATGAAACATGATCATACCACACACACACAGATCAATTCTTCTGGCCTAGAAACATGATAATGTTCCATGCATTTCATCAGTGAATCACTCTTGATCTGAAATGACATTTGTTGGAGTCTGGCATTTTTGAACATTAAAACACACACAGCAGTGTTGTTCAGCATTTCTGCATTGTGGTCTGGCTCTCCGTCAGACCACAGAAACACAGGAAGCTATTAGCATATCAGCACAGAGGTCTCCAGTGAACGAGATCAACTGCTGTACTGTAACGGATTCCCTCAGTCTACTAATGGACACACACTCAGTGTGTTTGAATACTCTTTTGAATAATTTCTCTGTTTACTGCAAGTGTCATGGACAGATCTGGATTAGGCTGCAATGTAATGGATGGTTTCACATTAACCATTAAGGTTTGGCTTGTTGTGTCTGGGTTTATATTTTCATTCGTAATGGAGTGTATGTGAGCAGAGGGATAGAGGGAAGCCCGCCAAACACCCGAACACAATCTGTGCGGTCGCTGATTTATAAAATATCTGGCTAATTATGTTCATTCTGTATAATTACTCCCCTAACACACAGATGAACACAATCTTTAGTTTAGCTAGTAAGTACTTCCAGGTTTGATGACCACATTACAGCTGCATATATTTTGCCACGGATATATATCGTTCTTCACATAAAAGCGTTTTAGGGATAAAAAAAATGAAAATGTCTTGTGATAAATGTGGTTAATGTCATAACGGTGGTATGATGATGAACAGATGAATTACTGAAAATGAATGCACATCTGATGTGTAACATCCACTACGCTTCATTTTGTAGCATCAATATATATATATTAGCATCAATTTTCAATAATTCAATGTCCATCATCAATTATTTGTTACGTGAATAATTGGTAAGATCTGATTTTTTTTAAAGAAGTCTCCTATGCTCACCAATGCTGCATTTATTTGATCAAAAATACAGTAAAAACAGCAATATTTTGAAATATTCATACAATATTCATACAATTTAATATATTTTTTTCTCTGTTTTAATACATTTTTAAATTTAATTTATCCCTGTGATGGAAAAGCAAAATTTTCAGCAGCCATTACTCTACTAATATTACATTACTATTACTATTATTATCAATGTTGAAAAGAGTTGTGCTCCTTAATATTTCTGTTGAAACTGTGATACATTTTTTTCAGGACACTTTAATGAAGAGTAAGTTCAAAAGAAGAGCATTTATTTGAAATAGAATTTTTTTGTAACATTATAATTATATACTATATCGTAATGTAATTATATTTACTGTCACTTTTGATCAATTTAATATGTCCTTTATGAATAAAAGTAACCCCAAACTTTTGAATGTGTATCTGAAATAAAGTAATATACGATATTATAGGAGGGATTGCTTACTGATCATGTACATGCATAAATCACACATTTCATTTTTAAGACAGAGCTTGAAAACTTATCATAAGAACTTTCTCAATCAATCCTAAAATCAACAACCTAGATCTGAGTCTCAAGCAAAGATGGTTTTCTCAATAAAGGTGTCTTTCTCTGGTGGTCTAGACAATAATGAGATCACTTCCTGATATGATTCAACTGGCCACAAGTCAATGTGTTACTAGGATGACCATAACAAGTATGTTATTTTTTTCCTTCTGTTGAAAAGAAAGTCACACAGCTTGACTAGCCTTAATATAACCTCAGGGCAATGATGTCATCCAGACATTACTAACACACACTGCAGATGGGGGCATTTTGTAGAACCAGAATGTGTGTGTGTTAAATCTGGAATGCATCTTTATGACTCGTGCAGTCTATGATCCAGCCGGAGAGTGTTTGTGTGTGTCTGCTTACACACTGATTTGATACGGCCATACCTTGTGTTTGCGTTAAACCATGGATACAGAAACTCAGTTGTTTGCTTAAGAGTTGCATGTTTATTTTTATGACATCACTGACTGATGCTTTATGAAATCTCTACACAAAACCGCACACAAATTAATACACAAACACGACACAATCATCTTTTCATGCCCATCTTTTCAGTTTGTGTGTCAGTTAACCCTTTTGTACATTAATTCAATCTAAATAGGAAACAGACTGCATCATAATTATTCCCAAAAGATTCTTCAACATGCTGCATCCGTTAAAAACACTATCAGTGCAGATCACAAGTGCATCCTGCCTTCATTCATTTCCTCTCGAGAGAACCTGGAAAACCTACACACACTTATATTGTTTGTGTGAGAGTTTGACAAACATGGGTATGACAAGAGATGATTGAAACACTGAGCTAACAAGCAGAAGTGAGTAGATCTTGAAAGTATTTTTAATTAATTGAGTGGTTAAGACTTAAAACAACACACACACACACACACACATATATATATATGTATATATATATATATATATATAATTATTATTATTATTATTATTAGGTGCACACTGGGCAGACATCACTCATTCACATGTCAAAGTTTGGCCAACAAATTCATGATATTTTTCCAGTGGAACACAAAAATCCACAAAAATGTCTGCTGATCACTGGCTGTCAAGTTAAGTTGAACTTTTGCTTGATTTATAATAAAAACACAATGGGTCAAGACTGGAACCAGAGTTGTCTTGCACGGCACGCTAAACAAACCTTGTACCACAAGACTAACACATTATGCCAATATTATGAATTACTAAGTTGTTAGAAAGTGTTTTTTTTTTTCCTTTTGTTATGTATTATCTGTAATAGGGCAATAAGTGAGTAAAACTACCACTGATGCCCATGCCCCTACCCCAAAAAGCATGACACCCGTCACTGTGGCTATTATGTGTAGGTCAGAGAAAAATTCTGCCTAAAGAAACCTCCTACACTAGGCTGTAAATAACAGTTACACAAAAACCACATTTGACCAAGAACTGCATTCCAGAAAAATGAAACTTTCAACTACAGCAATCAGAAAGAGGAGAGAGGAGTCATTTCAGCTACAAATCTTCATAACAACAGCCAAGATCTGACATACTGAAAGCAGACTGAAATTTAAGTCATTACTTTATTCACGAGACGAGAACCAGATCAGTCTTTTTTGTAAACAAATTATTTAGACCGGTCGTGTGAACTAGATCAACTGATTCACTGAAAAGATTCAGCACACAACAATGATGAGCCAAGACTGACCTTGATTCAGTTACAAATTAAATACTGTGCTTATAAGCACACTAATTCTGACGATGTGAAATCAGTAACAGTCGCAGAGAAAAAACAAGGCTATTTAACAGTATAATGTTTCACTGAGAATAATAAAGCTATGAGGGAGCAAGAGAGTGTGTGAGAGAGAGATATAGAGAAAATTACTGGCTCTGTTGCCAAAAACAAAAACAAATGCACACCAACTTGTTTGAAGCCAATAAATCTTTTGTATCACTACAACATTCACACACAAATTGTGAATCTCCTGACAGACAACTGATAAGAATATTGCATCATTTGGATAGTTCAACCCCCCAAATTAAAATTCTGTCATTATTTTCTCAAATTATCTTTTCGTTTTTTTCCATGAAATTATAATGAAAGAGTGTGGTCACAATTACCGTTGCACGCCAAAATTTCATTTTTGAAATCCAGTCATTTCAAAAGGAATCCATATGCTTGGGAGTTTCAAGTGAGGCTGGAAATTGTTCCCTATATTTGCAACTAGTTTAAGTTGGTTGCACAAATTCGGCACGTTGAGCAACAGAAAGCATGCTTGGTTTGAAAGTGAATTCTGTTTGAGCTGTTCCTTATGCAATTCTACACTAGTATTAACAATGGATAGTGGAACCTTTTTGCTAATGTGATCAAGCTATTTATAATAGCTTGTGAAATTTGCCGCTATTTAGGTGTGAGCAAAAACGCCGTTTTTGTGTATGTCCCTTTAAATGCAAATGAGCTGCTGCTCCTAGCCCCCTTTCCAGAAGAGGGTGGAGCTTTAACAGCTCACGCTTCGGTTGCTCAACAACAACAAAGCTGGAGAATCTCACACAGCCAAATGACAATTGTCAGTAACGGTGTTCAGCCTAACATTGTCCAAACCAGAGTCGGACACTGATGGAGAGACTCAGGAAGAAATTACAACTTTTAGAATGGAACTGAACATTTCTGAATGGTTAGTGGATAAATTTATGTAGTTGCTGTGGAGTTGATTCAACCCATTGACTAGCATGTGCCGTCATGTTAATCTTTTGTGCAAATCCAGCATTGAATTGACCCTCGTTTGTGAAGCAGTCTGGCGTAAAATGACGGCATGGCAACAACACTCTATTACAACAACTCTTCCTCTTTTCTAAAGTAGCCCAACATGGTCTCAACCCCTTTGTTGTGTGTTCCCAGTAAAAGAAAATATCTCCCTTTGAATTGAACTTTGAGCATTGTAACTTTGCAGATGTTGTTTGTGCTCAAACAGCAACATTACACACCTACTAAAGTTAAAAAAGAAAAATCATAATCAAGGACCCCTTTAATGCTTGAAAACCTCACTCTCATTGCTATAATTCCATTGAAAAGAAATGATGAAGACTAGCACATCTTCAAAATGTCTCCTTTTATGCTCCACAGAAGAAAGTCATACAGGTTTGGAAAGACATAATGATGAGTAGTTATTGACAGAATTATTATTTTTGGTTGAACAATCCCTTTAAAGCACCTTCTTATGTAAGAGGTAGGAACAGACTTTTTCTCTTCCCTCATCTCATTGACAACTCACTAAACCTCAGACTTAACCCATAGCTGCTGAGGGCAAGCCTTAAAAGAAACATCAGACCACAGCCTAATGTCAGCTTGCTTAATGAATCATTATCTGTAATGAGGGAGCGGGACATGTGTCAGATGGGAGTGTGGTTCACGGCGCCGTTCTGATGCTGTAACCCCACATTAAACCTGCACAAGCCCAATAAAACCATTATCTGGCAACAAAACACAATCTCTACACAGCCACAGAGAGTGTGAGAGCGGGAAATAGGGAAACACTATATGGATTACGGAGACTGAAAGGAATTCCAGGAATTCACACCCCCCACACACATTAATCAAATATTAACTGAAAAAGACTCTAGACAAGACTATAATGCAGTAATACTGTAACACATCCCCACTATATTAACAGCTGATCCAGTATGTGCTTCTCCCTGTCACCGATACATCTCACGACTTGCTAATTCAAGACTCTGACTCTGAAGCAGTATTTAGATCACTGACAACAAAATAATACCATGCTGAATTATTTCAGAAGGGGAAGTATTGTGTAACTCCTGTATAAAAGCAGCATTCATTGATTTTTGGCACATTGGTAAGCCTGACCTGTTCACCCTGCTCTAATGAGGTCACTATATCCTAAACCCTAAACTCAACCCTTTCCCCAGGGTAAGGAGTCAAGCTGGGCTGAAACACTTTGATTTTCACTGAGTGTAACTTCCTCATTGCTGTATATTTGTGTAAATTTCGCTGTAAATTTGTATAGAGTGGGACTCAAACAAACCACCCAGTGGTTACTAAGGTGGCAAGCCACAGCTTCTGCTTGTGTCATTGACATCATTGCTTAAAGTAAGTTCACCCAAAAATGAAAATTATGTCATTAATTACTCATTCTCATGTTGTTACAAATGAAGATCTTCTTTTTTAAATCTGAGAGCTTTCTGTTCCTCCATTGACAACTAAAACTTTGACACTTCAAAAAGCTCATAAAGAGATCATAAAACTAATCCATATGAGCAGTTTAGTCCAAATTTTCTGAAGACTTGATCACTTTATATGATGAACAGATTTAATTTAGGCTTTTATTCACATATGAACATTGATCAGTAAACATAAACAGAAGCTCAACTGAACCTGCTTGATGCGCGAGAACATGCCTCTTGTGGAAGCTCAAATGTGCTGCGTAACACACAAGAACAAACCTCATTGGTTCTTGCACATCATGTGAACATACTTGAGCTTCCGTTGGTTTCCAAAACTGATGTGTGAATTGAGGAATTTTTATGTGAATAAAAGCCTACATTCTATCTGTTCATTATATAAAGCGATTGTGTCTCTTCAGAAAATTTTGGACTAAACCGCTCAATTCATATGGATTAGTTTTACGATCTCTTTATCGCTTCAAAGTTTCAGTTGTGTAGCTGTCTATGGAGGGACAAAAAAGCTCTCCGATTTCATCAAAAAGATCTTCATTCGTGTCCTAAAGATGAACAAAACTCTTACGGGTTTGGCATGACATGAGGGTGAGTAATAATGACAGAATTTTCATTTTGGGGTGAACTAACCCTTTAAGAATTTTTCAGCTTCTTCTCATTTGCTGAGATTTTAGTTGATCCAGTGCACTGCTTTACTTATACAGCTACTGAAGACCAACATCCTCAATCCAGGATGTTATTTATGGGCCACAACCACAAACTGAAACTGAAGGAAAACTGGCCATTAACTAGATACATTAGATCTACATGAGAATCTGCAAAACGAGGCGAGCTCTTCTTTAGTGTAATTACGCCCTGACCCAAGAGAATGTCTTCAACCCAGCGCTCAAGTTACTGATTCTGACATGCCAGTCAAAACAGAGCATTTCACCGCATACAGGCTAGACCACATTTTTGCCCTTCACCCGCTGACAAACACTCACATCTCTGCTTTTTAAAATCACTGCTTGTTTGATTTAAAAGAACACTCAGAGTAACATTTCACCAAATGTGTCCAAATCTCTGGCAAATGTATTTTGATTGCTACAAATTACAAACATCAAACATCATTACAAAAAAAATTTATGAGTCAAATATTTATTATAAATATTTACAATTCTAATCAATATTAGAAATATTTTGAATTTTGTTAAAATGCAGGTACATTTTGTTTTTCTGGTGTTCTGGCATCAATAATTACTTAAATGAGTGAAATATCTAAAAATCACAAACAATTTCTTCACAAAAGTGAAATAAAATCGTGACTGAAATTTAAAAAAAAAATTAAACTTAGGGAAAAAAAGTCACCATATATAGTCTGTGTGAGTTTGAAACTATGTACAAGTTTCTAAATGTTTTTTATAAATATCTGATGGTGTTAAATCTTAAAATATGCATATTTAAAAATAAATAACTTATAGTACATAGCAGTAGGCCTAATTGTTCTTTAAAATATACAAATATACATATTTATCTATTTTTCTTAAGTTAATAGGCCTATACATTTTATATATTTTATTTTACATGTTGTATAATATGCATAAGTTATGATCTAATGGGTACAGTAACGTCATAATTTTGATTAAAATAAAGAGAAAACTAATAAAACTATCACTAGAATTTTTTAATACAAATTAATTTCAAAGAGGAAATGTTGCTGTTTTGGAAAATAGTGGCAGGTGAGGTTTTGTCCCATGTCTCAACAACCAATGTGTGGTTAATCTTTTCTAAGCTGCGTGATTAGGAATAAGAGACATAAATTCAAGCACTGTTCAGCAAAAAAACACTGCTGCGGTGGATATCAGATTTCCTGCGGGACACAAAGCTTTCCTTTCAGGGTTTAAAAAATCACCCTGGACATATGGACCATTTCACATACTGCTAAACAAGCAATCAGTGCACTTCTCTAACATTTGAGGCACCAGCGATCAGACGTGTGACATCACACAAACGGACAACGGAAACAAGGACAAAAGACTATTTGTAACATTGTGTAACTTACCTTTTAATGGACATACAAATCATACAACTAATTATCTATATCCAAATTCATAAAAATAAACAAATCTGCGTAAGACCGTATTACGCTCACGAGTATGAAAGAACGCTGTGTGGCGCAGAAATAATGTTTATCCTTTAAAACCCATGTTCAGATGTAATAATAATAGCGAGATAATGTATTGGAAATCTATCCTGGGATCTGAGATCCACTCTTCCACACCAGCATGCTCTAAAGATCACATTCACACCCTCTATCCTTTCCCTAATAAGTCATAATGCCAGAAATATTAATTTTATTACCTTCATATGTGTTTTTATTCGCTCATCAGTCCTAGTGATCACAATTATCCCAGTTTACGGAGTTATTTCTCACTTTCACTGCTGGCCGTGTTACTGTCCCGGCCGAAAATATGGAATACTGTCACTGACAGATCTTTCAGCCAATAGGCGGAGACCACTATCCAGAATGCTCCGTTCGGATTGGATATTGGGCTGGAGGGGGAGGAGCTAAGTAAGCGTCGGTTCAGTGTCTTTGTCTACGGTTGTTTGTTTAACATGCAGTTTATTGTAGTGATTTGAGCACGTTACTGTTCAAATGTCAGTTTCTCCTTATTCACGATACACTTGATTTTATATTTGCATCGATATCCATGAATATATTCCTTATTTGTGAAGGTAATTTAATCTCAGACAGTCATGAAACATTAATGGAAGGATTTAGACGTCTACAATGTAAAAAATCTTTATAAAAACAAAATATTGATGATATTATTATATGTAAAAACTAAATTTCTCTGTCCCTATAGTGTTACTCTAATGGGTGTTTCTAATGCTGTGAAGTGCTGTCTGCCATTTGTAGTGGCATGGCAAAGGTGAGCTGCTAAATGCGCCTTTATTTAAATTTCAGTGAGTGTTAATGAGCTCCCCTTTAACCTCGTCTCTGCCGCCCCCTCATGGACACAAAGAGAAAATACACATCAAATCAAATTGATTTGAGAAACAAATAGATAGAAACTGTCTTTTTGAAAAATCTCTGACAGGATATTAATTATTAAACTTCATTTTTAGATGAAATTCATATATTATAACATAATATATGAAGAAAGCTGGCTTTCCAGATTAACTCTCTAAAACCAGGCAACAGAAAAAATAAAACAGCAAACCAGGCGGGTCATAATAAAAATGGATCTATAGTAAATACTTAGATGTTTGTACATATGCTGTACCAGAAATGTTGCAGGGGACATTATGATTTCTAAATATAAGACTCATTATAAACTTTGTAATTGGTTTGTACTAAGATTCATGAGGAATCACTGTTTTGTCCGTTTGTTTGATGAGAGATATTTATGAAACGTGGGAAAGTATTTTCATATTATATTTAAGTTAAACTGAAAGAATGCTTGTGGTTTGTGTGTGAGCTTGTCTGTCTTGTGTGGTCACCATGCTATTCTTCTCATGCATGAAATTGTTTTGAAATGAGGTTCAATTGAGATGCACTGAAATGGATAAAAAGATCTATTTATGTATGCAAATGAGATGTGTTTATGTGCGTAATTCCCCACTGCACCCTGGCCTCTGTATGTGTGCAGTGCAAAAGGAGATTTGAAATCATCATTCAGTGCTTTTCTAGAAGCTATTTGTATACTGTTGAATGTCATAATGGTTTAGTTAATCTGTAATGAGAATATTTGCACATACTTCCCTCAGTAACAGAATTGTGTTTGTGTGTGTGTGTGTGTGTGTTGCTTCACACTCATATACATGTCTTTTCACTCATATTTCTTTTATTTTTTTCCCTTTAAAGCTGTTCTGTTACTATTGTTTGGTTTGGTTTTTTATTTGAGACAGAGATAGTGTGAGAGAGAAAGACAGAGAGAGATATTCAATAAAACAAATGAGTGGCCATTCTGGTTGTGATCTCAGTTTGAAAAGAAATAAAAACAGACAGGAGACACTGCTGCTGCCAGTATCGACTAACCAGGCCATTTGTCTGTCATCCTCAGAGCTTTTACACTAATAGATTCTGTTCAGGATCTTTAGCCCTTTGTTTTCACTCTCACACTGTGTCCCTGTTCGTTTCTCTTGCTCTCTCTGCATGAAGCTGTTTTTCTTCTCTTTCTCCCATATTCCTTGGCTGTCATGACATCACTATTCCACACCAGCTGAAGCCACACACACACACATATACACAAAGATTTGTTTTGCAATCAAAGTGAGGACATTCCATAGGCGTGATGGTTTTTATACTGTACAAACTGTATATTCTATCCCCCTACACTACCCCTACCCCTAATCCTACCCATCACAGAAAACAATCTGCATTTTTACATTTTTAATAAAACATTGTTTAGTATGTTTTTAAAGCTATTTTAAATATGAGGACTCATGGAATGTCCTCATATTTCATATTAACGTCGTAATACCAGTGTAATACCCGTGTCATTATACAAATTTGTGTCCTCATAAATCACAAAAACACGTGCGCTCACACACACACAAACATTAGATAACTTAGAAATTAGTCAGTTACTGATTCCAAATTACATGACAAAAATTGTAGGTAACGTAATCCATTACATTACACATTTAAGGTGATATAGCAGGCATAACATTATGACCACTGACAGGTGAAGTGAATAACACTGATTATCTCTTCATCACGGCACATGCTAGTGGGATATATTAGAAGCAAGTGAACATTTTTGTCCTCAAAGTTGATGTGTTAGAAGCAGGAAAAATGGGCAAGCGTAAGGATTTGAGCGAGTTTGACAAGGGCCAAATTGTGATGGCTAGACCACTGGTTCAGAGCATCTCCAAAACTGCAGCTCTTGTGGGGTGTTCCCGGTCTGCAGTGGTCAGTATCTATCAAAAGCGGTCCAAGGAAGGAACAGTGGTGAACCGGTGGACAGAGTCAAGGGCGGCCAAGGTTCATTGATGGACGTGGGGAGCGAAGGCTGGCCTGTGTGGTCTGATCCAACAGACGAGCTACTGTAGCTCAAATTGCTCAAGAAGTTAATGCTGGTTCTGATAGAAAGGTGTCAGAATACACAGTTTGTTGCGTATGGGGCTGTATAGCTGCAGACCAGTCAGGGTGCCCATGCTGACCCCTGTCCACCGCCGAAAGCGCCAACAGTGGGCACGTGAGCATCAGAACTGGTGCCAGATACCACAGCACACCTTCAGGGGTCTAGTGGAGTCCATGCCTCAACGGGTCAGGGCTGTTTTGGCAGCAAAAGGAGAACCAACACAATATTAGGAAGGTGGTCATAATGTTATGCCTGATTGGTCTAATCTGACTACTTTTTGAGTACTTTTGACCAAACTCATTTATCACATTCATTTGAATAGGATAATCTTGTACCATATTGATATAAAAAAAATACAAAGAAAATATAGTCCATTCTTTATCAACATGAAGTGCATTGAACACTATGTCAGGGGTTAATGATGTAAAACTGCAGGGGATTTGCGATAAAAATAAATAATTTTAAAATAAAAACAATCAAAATAAAACACTTACTAAAAAAGATAAAAAAAATATATTTATATGCATGTCATATAACCATAAAACAACATCAGAGAACCGTTAATTTAATTTTATTATATTTATTATTATTCTTATTGACTTAATTTTATTATTGGCCTAACTTAGAACTCAAAATCTCAGGAGGTTCAGCTGACAAAAAAGTTTGGGAATCCCTGCATTGCATGTAAATAGGAAATGATGTGAATTTGTACATTTTGATGTGTTTGAAAGACAAAAGCCTTCCAAAGACAGTAATACATGGTTAAATGACTTACCAAGTGATAATTCAAATAATAAGTAATGTGTTCATCAGGAGTTGATTAGATATGTAATGTTGCAATGTTGAGAAAACACTTCTTAAAAGTGAAATGATTTCTGTAAATCCAGTCATCAAATGCTGTGTGGGTCTCAGTTTAACATTGTAATCACTCCTATCTAGTGTTGCAGACTGATGTTCAGGCATGGTGTGTGTGTGTGTGTGTGTGCGTGTTTTTGTGACATATCAGGACACAAATTTGTATAATGACATGGGTATGACATTACAAGGAGAGGGTGACTTATGAGGACATTACCCCATGTCCCCATTTTTCAAAAGGCTTATAAATCATACAGAATGAGTTTTTTTGAGAAAGTAAAAATACAGACAGTGTTCTGTGATGGGTAGGTTTAGCTGTAGGGTTGGTGTAGGGCGATAGAAAATACAGTTTGTACAGTATAAAAACCATTACGTCTATGGAATGTCCCCACAATTCACAAAAACAAACCTCTGTGTGTGTGTGTGTGTGTCTCTTCAAAGCTTCATCAGTGCTACTTGACCTCCTTCGGATAGACTGATGATGAATGTTACCTTTCTACAGTGCCTCCGTTTCAGTGGAGGTGAGTCATGTTGTGTGAGAGAGTGCTCGAGTATATGTGTATGATGTGAAAGATGTCTGTAGGTTTGATTTCCCTTTGATTCACACTTTGAAGCTCACAAGCATTTCTCACACACATTCTGACAGACGCAGTCTAAACACATACACTCACTTGCTACTGCTGCATCCCAATTTAAATACTAGCGTCTTAAATAGTATGCATCCCAAATCATAGTACATTGAAAACAGGCTAGTATTGTATAGAATCACCAGCAAATTTATTAGGTAGACCTTGCTAGAACTGGGTAGGACCCCCTTTTGCCTTCAGAATTGCCTTGATTCTTCATGGCATAGATTTAACAAGGTTCTAGAAACAATCCTCAGAGATTTTGGACCATATTGACATGATAGCATCATGTAGTTGCATATGCATCCATGATGCGAATCTCCCGTTCCACCACATCCCAAAGGTGCTCTATTGGATTGAGATCTGGTGACTGGAGGCCATTTGAGTATAGTGAACTCACTGTCATGTTCAAGAAACCAGTTTGAGATGATTTCAGCTTTGTGACATGACGCTTTATCCTGCTGGAAGCAGCCATCAGAAGATGTGTACACTGTGGTCATAAAGGTTTGGCATGGTGTTTAAACGATGCTCAGTTGGTACTAAGGGGCCTAAAGTGTGCCAAGAAAATATTCACCACACCATTACACCACAAGCAGCAGCCTGAAACGTTGATACAAGGCAGGATGGATCCATGTTTTTATGTTGTCTACGCCAAGTTCTCACTCTACTATCTGAATGTCGCAGCAGAAATCGAGACTCAGACCAGGCAATGTTTTCTATTGTCCAATTTTGGTGAGCCCGTGCAAATTGTAGCCTCAGTTTCTTGTTCTTAGCTGACAGGAGTTGTCGCCCTTGTGGTCTTCTTTTATCAGCTCAAACCAGTCGGGCCATTCTCCTCTGAGCTTTGGCATCAACAAGGCATTTTCTCCCACAGAATACCTCTCACTGGATACTTTCTCTTTTGCTGACCATTCTCTGTAAACCCTAGCGATGGTTGTGCATGAAAATCCCAGTAGATAAGCAGTTTCTGAAATACTCAGATCAGCCAGTCTGGCACCAACAACCATGTCACATTCATATTCACTCAGGCCGCATTTACATTACATGGTTCAAGTGACAGAATTCCAATTTTTTCTCATGTAGCACAGATCAGATATGACCCACGAACGTGTAAGCAGGAAAAAAGCAAATAGATTCCGATATTCTCAGATTGGTTTCAGGCCTCAAATAAATCTGATATGAATCAGATATGTGCATTTGCGTCTGCGTAAGCAGACAGATCGCATATTCCCCTGTCAATGCGAGTTGTATGTCATTGAAAAAGCGACAATGGTGAATGACCTCCACTCAGGTGGACACCAACTGTGATCACATGACTCTTTTCAATGCCAAGGCTGCAACAGGGGCTCTCCTCTTTTTTTCTCCGCTTCAAGAGGCCAATGTTTTGCTAACCTTTAAAGATGGTGCAAATCGCGCCATTTTTACTTATTTTTCAGCTTTTCCGGGTCAGTACATCTATCTTGGGTTGTTTCGCCAAGTGTAAATGCAGAAATCGGATATGGGTCACTTTTAAAAGAAGATGTAAGCTGGTAATCAATCAAAATTTGATATAGTCAACAGATCGAAATTGGGCATCAAGACCTGCAGTCTAAATGCGGCCTAAAATCACCTTTCTTGCCCATTCTGATGCTCAGTGTCAACTTCAGCAGATCGTCTTGACCATGTCTACATGCCTAAGTTGCTGCCATGTAAATGGCTGATTAAATATTTGCATTAACAAGCAGTTAAGCAGGTGTACCTAATAAAGTGGCCGGTGAGTGTTCTGATGTTCTGATGAATTTTTAAAATGTGTATCTGTGAGTTTTTACAGCTGATATTGTTCACACTGCTCACTCACATGCAATAAAAATGGATGGAGACCATATAGGCTCTCAAGCAAAAAAGGTTGTCCAAAAGTGGTTTGTCAATAAGCAATACATTTTTCTGAAGCCATATGATGTTTTGTGTGAAGATCATACTGAAATGTATACTGTTCTTCACAGAAAATTAATTTATTGCATGTCAGCAATTGTCACCATTCACTTTAATTGAATGGAAAAGAGCAGCTTGAACATGCTGCTAGAAAAACTACCTCTGTATAGGTAAGAAGACACAATTTTTAATGTATGAAACAAGCAATAATCATTGAAAAAAATGATTTTTAAAGAAAATATTATTTCAGTCTTTTTACTTTAAATTTTTATTTTTAATCAAACGTGGTACTTGCCATTTCTTTGCAATTATTTGTGAAATTTACAAGCAATTTCTAAGTCAACGTTGTTTTAAAGTAAATTCACCAATTTTTTAGTGTATAAGATGAAGTTAGCTTGATTCTATATAAACTCAAACAAGTATGCAATATTATGAGGAGGTAATGTGTATTAATGCTGGTGTACTTCCTTTTCAGTCACCAAGTATATACTTTAGAAAGGTACAGCCTAAATAAGCAGGCACACATCACTCAAACATCACATTCAGTAATAACCAGCAGAGGGCGGCACATAACTGCCAGTTATGAGAATCTGAACCTCTTTAAGGGACTCTTTATGGCATCTTCAGAATCCAACTTAGCAATCATGATAAAATAACAAATGGATTTCAGTCTTGTAGAACCTAAACTAGAGCTGAACTAGAATAACCCAGAACTGTATTCTTTCTACTCTTTGAAAAATACAAGCTTTGTTTCCTTATTCATGGTTTCTGTGGTGTTTGTGTGAAAGATCTCAAGCCAGTGAGTGTTTACAAAACAAAAACCTTCAGCCAGCGAGTCTTTGCAGTAAAACACAAAGATCTCCAGCCAGTGAGAATCACAGTACAATATACAGAGGAGCTCATTCTCTCTCAGTTCTGTCCTGCTTTTCTGCCTTATACATTCATAAGTGCACAGAATAATACCAGTGGGAGTGAGGGCATGAGAGCAAGGCTAAGAAATTGTGTGTGTGCGCGTGTGTGTTATAACATATAATTTGTATGTCCTTTAAATTGGACAAGGTGCTCTACTTGTTCACTGAGGCACTAAATGTCTTGTATTGGGCACAAGGCAGTGGTGAGGAGTGCATGCAGCATCCTCAGCTCAGTGTTGGCTCTATTCCCTGTACCCAGGCAGTGTGCTTGTTTGAGTAATTTAGTCGTATTTAATTTAATCCCTGGTGTCTTGGCGTAGAGATCAGTGCAGTAATGGTGAAATGTGGGTCAGAGTTAAACCTTCTCTGAAGCCCCGAAATAAATACGAACTCAGGAACTACTGAAGAGAGGAGAGACTACCAATAATCTTTGACAGAGTTTCTGCCAGCCTGCCTGCTGGGCTGAGAGTTCAACAAAACTCAGAAAAGTGAGCAAACCATCCGTGCTTTGCTGATGCTCAGCTGTCTCAGGGTGAGACGCCCCTGGCTCTGAATGTGAGCTTAGTGGGCTGCAGTCAGAGATGATCGGAGCTCCAGACAGCATGCCTATGCACAGTCTTTCAATCAATTTCTGATAAAAAAAATCCCATTAATTTGATAAAAATACAGTTAAAAAAACTACATTTAAATTAAATTACATTTACCCTTATTATTACATATTATTACAATTACATTACACATTATTTATAATAACTTTTCTATTTTAATACATTTTAAAATGTAATTTATTCCTGTGATAGCAAAGCTTACAGATGATCCTTCAGAAATCATTCTAATATTCTGATTTGCTGCTCAAGAATAAATTTCAAGATTCTTTGATAAAGTTAAAAAAACAGCATTTATATGAAATAGAAATATTTTTTTATAAAGGTATTTACTATTACTTTCAATCAATTTAATGCATTTGCTGAATAAAAGTATTAGCAGTAGTATATATTCTAATCCCCCCCAAATAAAGTCTAAGTGGCTGATTCCTTGGCCAAAATGAGCTACAATGTAAACTAATCTAGACCTTATGCTGTTAAACCAGTCAAACCTCTGGGCCCAGTTGTTCAAAATGTTCAGTCTGAATCAGAATTATATTTGGAAATACCATGTTTTGCTATCCAGGATCAGGTAATCCATCTTACTTCTGTGCCGTTTTTTTTTTTTTTTAAAGTACAATAGGATTGGATCACCCTGATCCAGATACACACTTTTTCAGATTACCAAATCTGGATTACCAGTGCACCAAATAGGGTTACATTTCACAATGTAGGCCAATATGTAAAGAACAACATGTAAGTAGAAGAGTAGATGTGGGGTCACTTTAAGGGCCCTATCATACACCCAGCGCAGTGTGACGCCAGGCGCGAAGCAAGTGTTTTTTGCTAGTTTCAGCCTGATGCATTTATCATTTTCACGTCTAGCGCCCACGTTGTTTAAATAGCAAATGCACTTGTGCCCTTCTGTTCGCCCATGGGTATGCTGGTCTGAAAACAAGGTGTGTTCAGGTGCATTGTTGGCGTGTTGCTATTTTGAGGCAACTGAAAATGACTGCGCCATTAACCAACAAAAACCTGGTCTAAAGTCAATGGCACAGTATTAATTTTTTTGTTATTTAAAGGGCACATTAGTAATATGCACTTATAGGCGGGTGCACAACGCGCGTACACTCTGCTTGTTACACACACAGGGACGTGCAGCAGCACACAAACATGCCAAATATTAAAAATAAAATGATTACAATGTAATAGATTATTATTGTATACATAAAAGAAAAAAATGCCTACATGTCATAATGTATAGTCATTGCATGTATCAGAATTACCTATTTGCAGTAAATTTTTTTCCATCGTTAAACTAGAAAAAGTGGATTCGAACACACCCTAAGTGCACCTGCGCTATGCGTTTCAGACCATACGCTTAGATCATTAAAATAGGGCCCTAAGTGTTTTATTTGAAGAGAAAGAAAACAACATAAACATCCCCTTCCATTTTCAATTTCCTTTAAACAATTAGACCCCTACAGAGGCACTAAAGGGACATGGTAATGAGGAAAAATATGAAATGGGAGAAAGATTACAAATTATGTTTTGCTTTCCCCCAAGAAACTTTGCATTCATTCACAAAGAACTCAAGTTTTGACAGTGAATGCAAAGTTTCTTGGGGGAAAGCAAAACATTTGCGAGAGAACGCAAAATAATTATAAATCATTTTCCTTGTTTTTCATATTTTTCATCACCATGTCCCTTTAGAGTTTCCGTAGCCCCTCATGTGACCCACAACAAAAATAAACAAATATATGGGATGCAGTTGTTAGAAAGTACTTTCAACTGTTTCCTCTCTGATGATTGTGACAATGTTGTTTATACAGTGTTTAAAAAAACACTTAAAATGAAATATATTATTTTTGTTTGAAATTGACAGTTGTTTGGGGGATTATTTTATGGCACCAACATTTTTACTTTACTGTACTGAAAGGTTTAATATAGGTAGCCTAATGTCTGCTTCTACTTGATTACTTTAACGGTTAAACTTATCAAGAGCAAAATAAAAATATATAATGAGTGTATATATTACATGATACAAATAACTGTTTTTTTGACCAGTTTTATTACATTTTTGTTCCTGAAATCTACCCTTCTACTGGGATCAATTTTTATGGTCAAAGGTATCTCAATCTTATTAAAAAGTTTTGAACAACACAAACCAAAGATTTGATCCATATCAAATACAAGATTGGATTTTGTGAGCTAATCTGATTTCAGAATCCTTTTTTTTCTTCTTTTGAACAACCCATTTTCATGATTTGATCCAATCCGATAGCTGAAATCCGATCAGAATGCTTTAGAACAGCTGGGCCCTGGTTATGTAGGACTAGAAAAGGAGAGACTAATGTGATACGGAAAAAAACTGTGGGTTTCTACTGACCAAGTACAGGCATTGGAATTCATTATTATATATAAAAATATATTCACAAAAGAAATCACCTTCAATCATAATGTCACGGCTAAACTGGAACAGTGGCCCATGAAGACCCATTCCACTCTTGAATGGGGACAAGTGGTACCAGCATAATTTCTCTCTAACACAGACAGACACACACACACACACACACACACACACAGTTAAAATACCAAAAACATTGAGAAAATTGCCTGTGGTGATTAAGTTCACAACAGAAGGATCGTAGCACTCACAACATCTCAACAAAAATCAGTCAAGGACCATAAATTGTCCCATGTTCATTTATTTTTAATGCATTAATGACACATTTCAGCTCTGAATGCTTCTGTAACAATGCGAAAAGGAGATTTATCTTCAGTTCGTACACTATGAGCATGACTCGGCACTGTGAAAAAGAACACAATCTAATTTCCATAATTAGTGTTCTTGAATTCTTGAATAGTATTACATATACATTTATGGATAGCCAGAGGTGCTTTTCTCTCGGATGTCAGTTCTGTTGAGGAGAATAAAGCAGTAATCTCAGCACAAATACAAACTCAATTTCTCTTTAATGCTTTGCTTCAAAAATGAGCACATACACAGTCTAAATGCTCAAAAGATGTGCATTCAACTTGGTATTTGTCAACATCTTGAATTCATTAATTATTATCAGAGGGGTTTTGTTGGGCTTAGAAGTATTAACTATAAACTAATTGATGCAGAAACAGAGAGATTTATCCTAAACAAAGTATACGACTAGAACTTTGACATAAACATCTGTGCCCGTGAAATCAAAAGCTCTGAAATATTCATAAAGTAAACTACATCAAAGTGCATAGCCTGACAATATCTTCAGGGCATTATAAAAGCTTTTATTTCTCAACAATAATTTAAGCTTTCTTTAACTGTGCATGGCACTTTGATTACGATCCTGAAAGTGGTTCTATAATGTTGCAGGATGAAGGAGATGCATTACAACAATACAAGAAGTCAAGGATATTATTAACATTCAAGTCAGCTGAAATCAGAATTGGTCCTATTTATTTTCTTAATGCATACTACTCCAGGTCTCATTGTGCACAATTAATTGGTGCATGTTATTCCAAATACAAACAAATGTAATCTGTCGAAATCTTTTATCAAAACAAAATACCTTGCTTTGCTTCTGAAATTATTTTATTTTCCATGAATGCCTCTTACTTTTTCTACCCCTTCCGTTTTATCACCTGCATGCATTGTGGTAAGTAAACAATCCAACCAATTGTGGTTAAAAAGTACCTTTTTTTTTTTTTTTTTTGAAAATGAGTTTCGCTAGATAAGACCCTTATTCCTCAGCTGGGATCGTGCAGAACCCTTTGAAGCTGCACTGAAACTGCAATTTGGACCTTCAACCCGAGTTACCAAATCTACACATGTTGTCCTGTTTAAATGGATTCTGGCCTTTGTGTAACTGATGAACTTGAATATGTTGGATGGCAGATTGGGTCTTGCCTGGGCCGAGCTGTTCTCTCATTGCTGAAGCTCTTCTGTTCACTTATTCACAAATCAAGAGAGAAAAATCATAAAATATTAATCAGTCCAAGCACTTCCAGAACCATTGTGCTCATCTCCACCATATTTCATACGGGATAGAAAGACCAATGAGATTTTAGAGCAATTACCGTGCACTATATGTTAAGTGCCATATTCAGAGCATTTAAGCAGAGAAAACAGAGGAAGTAGAGGCGAGAGTAACTCTTTCTCTCTGACTTTTTGGTGCTCTCTTTGGGGCTGAAAAATTTCTCCATTTTGAGAGGGCGTCCTCTATGGACAGTGGTGTGAGGCGGCGAAAGCCTGCATGAGAGAGAAAACACAATTTCTCCATTAGGGACGTCCATTCATCCGGTAGTGAGAGGAAGAATGTGACAGTCTAATCTGTCAGGTGTGAATGAAGGGCAGATCATCGCGGCTGGTCCTGGATCGGACCTGCTAGATTGCTAAAAAGCTTCATAAACAGGTTTTGGGTCAGGTGGAGTGTGGCTACACCCTTGTGAGTTTAAGACATAATGACTGCTGAGGCCATGAGCTGCTCCAGTGCTGTCAGAGAGAATGAAGACCTGCATGTGACGTGCATGCTAGATCTCATTGACTGAGCTGGCATCTGATTGGTCAGTGCCAGCTATCAAGGCCAGGTGAAGGACATGCAGTGTTGATCAAAATTACAGAAGAATATGGTTGTTAAAGGATTTTTTTGATTTTGTCAATGATATTGAAGGCAAGATGAAAAATGTGCTTTGGTAGAAGTTGGGTAGAAGAATCTGATATTTATAAGATTAATCAGATATATACTGTAAGCAGCACAAATGTAATACAAATGCAAAAATGATACAAAACTACTAAGTTCACTAGATGTTTAAATGAATACATTAAATACTCTAAAACTGAAAATGTTTGAAAATGTTATTTCGCCAACAAAAAAACGATACACATTTTATTCAGAGTAAAAAAATTACTAAAATTAATGAATATGACATGACAAAATAATGACTTTTCTTTAATTTATTTAATACTGAATAAATGCGAAGGGTTTCTGGTCTAATAAAATTATCACCAAAATTATCTTTCCATCTGGCCTCTGTTTCAGCTGGTTTAGAGTCTGAAGAAAAGTACTACAAAAGCCCAAAAAACAGCTCCAATAAAGAACGCTGTTGCACCTCGTTGCTTATTACACTAAAGGTTCAGAATCTCACTGCTCCTCAGTCTTTACATGTTCAGAACTGATCTATGAGAATAGTGAAATGTTCTGACATGATCTTGTTTTCAGGCAATAGTTGTTTTTTAATTGAGAATCAATAGAGCATAGGGTGGAAAATTAGAGGCAGAGCCTCGGGGAAACATGATAACTCATAAAACCTCCGACATAGCTCATATTGTAAACTCAGTAAGCCCATAAGTGATAAAAATGATATTAAAACCCCATGTGCTTAAAACATTTTGTCACATAACATGATCATGCCACAACAGCATCTGCCACGTCAGCAAACACCCATTTAGACTAATGACTTTTACATTTACATGCTATTTATGGTCACTTGCAAGAAGAAGAATTACAAGAAAGTATATATACTGTTTTTTTGCTGCAATAATTACATTTAATTACACTCCTACGCTAATAATTACAAGCATCTGTATGAGTGGAGCTGTTTGATTTTGTTTAGTTCACTGATCATTTGAAGCCATTGGTTTTCGTAAGTCTAGTGACCAAATGCCATTTATGTCAATCATGATGCAGCATATTTACAACGCCAAAAAAAAGAGTAAAAAAACAAAAAGGTACTGGCAATTTTCTGACAGAATATTTTCTGTTAAGTTTACGGACATTTTCTTAAACTCTAAAACATAACTCATTACAATGCATAATTCAAAATACACCTGTCAAAAATCAATATGGAAATCAATATTAACAAAGTACATTGGACCCTATAACTTTTTTAGAAGGTAGAGTGAGAGTGCACTATTTGATTTGAGACCACAGTGGAGGGGAAGATTTTCAGTGAGTAACAACATGAAGTGATAAGTTCACTCAAATATTATTAGTATTTAATCACCTTTGTGTAGTTTCAAACCTGAATGACTTTCTTTCCTCTGTGGAAGATAAAAAATGTTATTTTGAGGAATGTTGTCCTGACCAGCGATAAGATTCCAGCGACGAGCAATTTGACTCTCCACACTAGACGCGAAAATGAGAAGCGATAAAATCAATCAAAAACCACAGCCACAGTTTTGGTTACCATGGACATCAAAAAACATTTTTCAAAATATTTTCCACACAAGAAAAAAAGTCAAACGCATTACTTACTTTCTTCTGTGGAACACAAAAGAAGATATTCTGAAAAAATGTTATGTGGTCCACACAATGAATCTCAATAGGGGTCCAAAACAACAACTTTTTTTTATATGGCTTCAGAAGACTTCGAATACAGCACACCACATTTCATATTAACTATTTTTATATTTTAATGGTGTTAATTTTTTTCAAAATGCAGTTTGACAGCTCCTCCATTCACTTTCACAATATGTAAAAGACTGGAAATAAGAAAAAAAAATAAGAAATTTCTTTTTTTGTACAAATATTATTTGTGATTCTGCTGTTCTGATGAGACTGGAAAAGTTTCTAGACCCAGATAAGTGAACATCCTTGGCAAGAGAGAGGAGCAAGGCGACTACCTGCAACTGAACGACTGCACTGAAGGCCATAAGAGTGCCTAAAGGCAAATAAGATCTGAAGCCAAAAGAAACTTTGAGGAAGGCCATAATTCAGGTTTTACTTACAGAATGTTAAGTTCTATCCGAGGATCTGTACAGCTTTCTAAAGATTAATCTCCAATGCCCTCCTTTTGAAAACTGTGGAGGAGAAACACATATTGCCTGATAATCAGATCCACAAGCACTGCATCTATTTAAGCGACCATTCAAACAACCAGTGTCCTTTCAGAGAGACACGGGTCAATTATATGCAGAGAGAATGAGAGTTTAATGGCATTTGTCTTCCATGCTGCTAGATAAACAGAATGAGGAGTATGTTGTAAATGCCAAATTCAACCACAGCAGCTGCAGAAACACATCGACTGTGTGATAGTTTATGTGTCACTGGAGCCAGAGGAGACAGGTCCTCATTTGGCTTTTAACACAGTTTGCACTAACTTATTTAAATTAATCGTTTTTGTGCGACGACACACACAAAACAGACACAGTCTTCAAGTGTGTGTGTGTGTTTGTGTGTGCATTTCAGTCACAGAAGAAAACAGGCTCTGGTGTGCCACTTCTCAAGTTTTTACCCCCCAGAATGGCACTTCATCTCAGACTGGTCAAGTGTGCAACACAGCAGGTGTTTGTCTACAACACAGGAAATGAAAAAAATGAGTCATTACCTTCTATATAGCCATTATGACCTAGATAATGACCTCCTTGACACCTAGAACGACCTAAATAATGGCATGGTCTATCTCAGATAGAGTGGATGGGAGCAACTAACGTCCTCACACACACACAAACACACACACACGTTTGTTTCACTGTATTAGTGAGGACATTGCCTTTAGACTTCAGCTGATTTTATATCAGGTTAATGATATTTTCTATTGCCTAAACCAACCCGTATCCCTAAACATACCCATCACAGAAACATGTGCAAAACACTAGATTTAAATAAAAAACCATTTTTATGCCTTTTTAACTAGTGAGGAGTGTCGATAGGAGTGTATATAAAATAGACAGTGATGGAACCATCCATCTTATACAAGCACTGGCACACGTGCGTAATCCCGGTGTGAACTGTCGCATAGTTGAGGGCAGGAATATTGGAGTTGACAGGGGATGAATTATTAATGTGGGAGGAATCCCTGAGGAATGTAAGCAGTGGGGAGGGGAAAGGGGAGGGGAAAGGGGAGGGGCAGCTCATTATTAATTCATTAGATACTATAACCTCTAATTCTCACCTCAGCATGTGTAACCAAAATACGTAAATAAGCAACAGGAGGGGGACGATTGCTTTGTGGAATATATTTACCTCAATTCAGAAGACGTGAAACCTTGAAAGTAGTACATGACAATTGTTTCTCTGTTTGTGCCCTATAAACAGCCCTATAAAGAAACAAACATGTTAGGTATGAAGATTAAATACAAGCTATAGAGCATAGATACTTGCCCAATAATTCAATCTGTAATTCATTTATCAATGTGAAGGAGGGAAAAAGACAGATACTGGGAAATGAAGACAGAGAGAGATTCATGTCCGTTTAGAATGCTGGAACATTTGTGAGGTTCATTAATATTCATGAACATGTGTTGGTCCCCATGGTCCTATCAGAGTTCTATTTTTAAACAGCCCCCTCTCTCTCATACAATCTATCTAGGTTTTGTTTTTGATGTCTGATTAAAATGTGTGATGTGTTTCTTTTCTGTAGTACAATTCATTTCAATAAAGTTGTTGACTGCACTGAAAAACTGGGATTCAAAATTTAATTTTAACCCTGTTTTTCATCTTGAAAGCATCAAGTGTCAGGTTGGATATCATGATCATCAGGTTTTGCACAAACTTGTGGTTCATGCAGCTTGAGTGCTGCTGTCAAACCAAATACTAAGACATTATGAAAATTCCACATTTTATATAGTGTTTTATTTAGATTTATGTATTTGGCAGGCGCTTTTATCCAAAGCGACTTACATTGCATTCAAGGTACAGTTCATGCATTCCCTGGGAATATAAAACTATCTATCCACTTACCTGTTTTCATGTCCATGAACTGCTGTGATTTTGCCAAGTAAGACGTGTTCCTGGATCAACATCTTTTGTTGATCCTGGAACAACATTCTCTCCGAAAACATAGTCCTAACCCTATCCCTACCCCTAAACCTAACCATAACTTATCCCTAAAATCAGAGGGTAATGATAGTTGAATAAGAATGGTGTAGAAGCCCCTAAACCTTGTAAGACTAAACTTGACATTAAACCTATCCATCAGATTGGTTGATTGTAATGTTGTTAACAAGGATGTTGATCCAGGAACATGTTCACTTGGTGAAATCATGTTCACTTCAAATTAAAGTGTATGTTTGTACCGTTTATTTGTGATGTTTTTTAAGCCATATGATATCCATCTGCTCTCAAAGCAATGACTGCACACACATACACACATTGAGCAACTTACAAATTTTACAAGTATGTTGCTATTCTTGCTAAAACAGCATGTGGGTATGTTTGTGCATGTGTGTATTGCAGTGTGAATGGTGTGAAACCCTCCGGATCTGTAAACTCTGTTTGGTGAGAATCACTGATATCTTTTTAAATGTTAAGTTGAAGCTGCTTTCTTGGGTGGGTTCTGCGATTACTGGTTATTTTGTTATTGTTCTGATTTTATCAGTCAAAATACACTAAATTAGGTTCAAATAGTCCTCCAAAAATTGGTGGCTTCCCAGTCTGAATACAGCAAGCATATCAGCTTAGCACAAAGTTGCAGTGACTACACACTGGATTTGAAAACCATCAACTCTGGTCTATGTGGTTTATATACTGTATGTAAATATCCAAGGTGATTTGTCACTGTACTCTGTTCTACATTAAAATGTACTCTAAAATCTAATGGTATGACATATGATGTATATGAAAACTTCTCTCAGTGAAATAAGCTCAGTTCTTTGTGGAAAGTATTTTGAAGATCTTGGCAGAGCACAGTGGTGTTAAGGGGGTGTCATTAGACGTCTATTAATGTAACTGTGGCAACATCACAGCCAAGTTTACATTACTGAGCTATTCATCTATTAACGGTAAAATGCTCAGGGAACTGGAAGTAACAGTTGTGTTATATATTTTCCCATTAAACGAATACTTGTATGCCTCAATAACAGATTATCAAGGCCCTGTTCAGCTATAAGATTCTTTTTTAAACATGATGGTTAGTAAATGATGACAGAATTTACATTTCTGAATGAACAAACCCTTTCGGAAACCACCAAAATGAGATGATAATGGCACCAGAGTGAAATGTTCTAAATGAGTTAATAACAGAGTTACAGATGAAACTCAACAAAGTGATGTTTCCAAGAATGCTTCTGTCTGTAATGGGTATGAGGCTTTTAATGGTCATTAAGAGGCACTGTAAAGGAAAGTTGTAACATTTTGAATGTATTCCGGAACTCATATTGTTCTATAGCACCACTAATCAATCAATAAATAAGAAGCAGAAAGAAAGAGAGTGCGTGAAAGAGAGGTAATTATTTCTAAAGGGCTTTCAAAAGCTCTGGTTGATTGTCATAATCCCCCTTAAAGCCTTAAAGCACTAAAGAGACTCTTCTCCTAATATAAAACCGAGAAAGTAAGAGAAAAAAAGAGGGAGAGAGAAAAATCTTTAATAAATGTATTTATTGACTCATCACTGATGAGAGTCTGAAACTTCTTTTTGCTCCATGTTTTTCACTTTTTCTCTCTCCGGATGTCTCTTGCTAACCTATCTATTTTAAGATCTCTGAGCTGATTCAATTACTACAACATATACACTGCACAGCCAAAAAAAAAAGTCGCTGTTTGGATTTTAATAGGCAAATACTTAAGAATCTATGAATGGATCATTAATACCGTGATTATTATTTTTCTAGCATGTTATATTTTTGGCAATGGTTCTTTTAACCTTTAAAGATGGAGTGTGTCGCTTTTTATTTCTTAAACAACCATGTAGGAAGACACATCTTGGCCATTTTTCAGGATGACAATGTCAAGATTCACCAAGGTTAAAATTGTGAAAGAATGGTTCAGAGAGCATGAAGAATCATTTTTACACATGAATTGGCACCTCTGAGTCCAGATCTTAATTTCATTGAAAGTCTTTGGGATGTGTAGACTTTACAGAGTGCTCACCTCTTGCATTGTCAATACAAGATCTTGACCAAAAATTGATGCACCGTTTGATGGAAATAACATCACAACATTTATTTCCATCGAGAGGTGCATCATTTTTTGGTCAAGATCTTGTATTGACAATGCAAGAGGTGAGCACTCTGTAAAGTCTACTCCAGCACATCCCAAAAACTTACACTGAGGTTAAGGTCAGTGCCAATTCATGTGTGAAAATGATTCTTCATGCTCCCTCCCAACAATTCTTTTACAGTTTGAGCCTGATGAATCTTGACATTGTCATCCTGGAATATGGCCATGATACATCTTAATACATGGTTGTTTAAGAAATGAAAAGTTACACATTCAATCTTTTGGGGTTAAAAGAACTGTTGCCAAACATATAACATGCTAGAAAAATAATAATCACTGTAATAATGATCCATCCATAGACTCTTAAGTATCTGCCTATTAAAATTCAAACAGCGACTTTTTTGGGGGGCTGGGAAGAGTATATAGAATATGTATAATCAAAACAGGTACTGTATGTGCACAAACATGTTGGAGAAATTGGCTGCAACCAGAGCTTGTGAATGATTATGTGCCATTGTTGCCCCAGACAGTTTAGGTTAGTGACTGTCTCCTCAGATTGAGAGAGGCTGGGTTTAACTGGGACACTCTGATGTGAGAGGAAGTGGTGTATAATTATCTCAAATACAATATTAATTTGTTTTTTTGTTTTTTACATGTAGAGAGATATAAGCATTTGCACAAAACCACTTTTTAAATAGTTATTAATAATATTTTATCCAATGGCTCCATTTAGTTTACTATTTTTAGCTGCACTATAAGCAGTAAAATGAGACCAAATATGACAGAGAAATGTATCAAAAGACAAATGTTACAATAAATTGGGTGTCATGGGAAAATCCAAGGCCTGTTTTCCACCACAAGCATAAGCAGTGCATATTTATTTCCATGCCCATATTAACAGGTAACAGTGCTCATATTGCAGTGCATTGCAGGAGCGTAGCAGAAACATCTTTACTAAACTGACAACAGAAATAAAACTTCAGTACAATTCATTACAATTATTTGTGCTAAATGAGTTTATATTTGCATTATAGGCTTTTAAGAAGAAACCAGAGGCACACAAATACTTTCTGTTAGTGAAGCACCAACATTTCATTTCAGCAACTGAAAATATTTGGCTGAAACAGGAAAAAAAAAAAAAATCTGGTTTGGAGGGCTAAGGAATTTGGATTGATCAAATCAATAATATGTTTTGACTGTGTTAATGTCTATTTTGTACACACAAAACTGTGAACGCACTTCACCATGGCCAAAAATGATGCTAGTGAAAAATAAATATACTAAAATATACTTACATTTATTTTATGCTAAGTATACTACAACTGCATTTACATATTTATGTATTTAATATAAATACCCTGCAATTGTACTTTTAGTATACTAAATTGGTATACTTAAAGTCTTCTAAACTGGAACAAGTATTTTTGTGTTTAGGTCCAACTAAAGATATACTTAAGTAGGCTATATTTGATTGTGCTATAGTGGAACTATTGCAAGTATACTTTAGGTACACTTTATATATCTTGCATTCAAATTATACAGTGATCATACTATCCTTACTAATAGTGATATTAAACACATTTTAGGCTTATTATTAAGAAATATGCATTTTGCAATTGAGAAACTCCAAATAAAGTTTAATTAAAATAATTATGTCAGTAAATATAGTAGTCAACATTTGAAGTGAATCAAAACCTTTCATCAAAGTTGTCCTAAAACCTTCTTCTTAGGACAATTTAGCTCTTAGGACAACTTTTTGATCCACTTCAAATGTTGACTACTGTATATTGATGGGTGTGTAGTTAGTGTGAAATGGATGTAGGCCTATTTTAAATATATTTTGGTAGTTGTTTTTCGCTAGGCAGACTCTGCATCCATTGCCTCCGACATGTTTTCTCACTGTCACGCACCTACCTCAGAAACTCTTAAGAAAATCCAGAGTTACCTAAACTCAAAATTATGAGTTGATGTTCATGTGCATTTTAACTCATAAATACATTCTTTCTGACATGACTTGAAAACACTGTAAATGCTGAAGCTAAACCTTGACCTTCATTGGCCTGCCCCAACGTCCTACCATTGGTTGAACCAGAAGTTGACACATATAGACCGCAATGATTGATCTATGTTTCAAACACGCCGTAAAGCCAATGCCATCACACTCATCAACAATCGGTTTTGCTGTACTTTTGTTAAACAACCGAACTCGCTGGAGTGCACACTATTGGGAATCTGTGTTGCAGATTTTGGCACATTTGTCAGAAGGAAACTTTAGAGTCTAGAAACTCATTGTAACTAAATCCGAGAATTATGAAATTATTTTTAGATGATGCTATATGATTATTTAGATGAGACTTTCTTTTCCAAAGAAAATGTGAGGTATGACCTGAAACATCTAGTTTCTAGTCTAGGCAGAATTTTAAAACCCAACTTTTGCCTACAACTCAAATGAGCAATTTGCAAATAAAATGACTATTTTAAAATACTACTTTAGTAATTTATTTTTGTTGAATCCTATGTTGACCTGTTATGATTAAATGTACAATTCAATGAATTTTTATTTGAGTTCTACTTGTTTAGTATAAAAATAGTATTAGCCTAAAAAGTTTACAGGAAAAGTGTTTTGAGTTGCAAAAAATAATCATGAAGTAAGTTTTATAATTATGACCTTTACCTTTTCAATAATTTGCTCACGCTTTGAATATCAGGTAGGCTATTGTTTAATTAAATTCAAATTGATTTCTATAACACTTTTCACAATTTTGCATGGTTTCAAAGCAGATATACATACATATAGAAAGTAGTTACAAAAGTAAATAATTGTAATTCTGACAAATAAAGAACATAAAGTCAGTTTGAAATGGTGAAAGAAATTCACATACCTGATCATTAGTTTTATTACTTTAGTGTATTTCTAATGCATTTCAATGCACCTACTGTAATTCACTTTTCCCATTAATGCTAATTTAATGGCCCGTTGCAGCTTGAAATATGGACTGCATCCCTTTGGGCTGTCAAAATATTATGAATGATTACAGTTTTTTTTTTCAACTGCTTACACACATTTTCAAAACTTTACCTCTTTTTTTCAGAACTTTACACACAAATCCAAGAATTGCACACACAAAATGCAAAATGCCTCAAATCTCTTGCAAAATGAAGCACTGCATTCAAAATGTCACAAACATCTCAAAAGCAAACATTTGTCTTACGTTGCAAACACCTTTGCCACAATATTCTATTTTTGGATATATCATATACACACAGTTATTCAAAACCTAAAGCTTGTCTTTCATGAGCTCCTATGTACATTTCTGTACAAGACTGAAAGTAATTGACAGAGAGATGTTGAAAAATTCACGGTAAACACAAAAGCAAGATTGAAACCAAACTATTTATTTTTTTACTGTAAGCATTTGTAGTTGTGAATACAGTATTACACAGTATGAAAGAAAAGAAATATACATCAGTGTGTTGTGTTCAGTATACATGTGTAGTTGGACAGAAACAATGGTTGTGTTTGAAAAAGGAAATTTACTTCCTGTTAGATTTTTGTGTGTTGCATAGAGAATTTTGTGTTGTATTTTGCAAAAAGCGTTTTATGAAATTGAAAACTGAGTCGAAGGCCGAGAATTAAGTGTATGGTTCTGCAGATCTGGTGTGTGGTTCTGGTGTTTGAGTGTCAGGTTTCAGAAATTTTGTGACAAGTAAGAATTTTGTGGGTAAGCAGTTGAAAAAATCTGTAAACCAATTATTAAACTGATCCTGAGTCTTCAAAAATTACACAAAAAGTTAAAATGTCAAATAAATCCAGAAACGTTTACTGCATGAAAAGTAAATCATTTTAATTTATGCGTCACATTTAAATCCGCAGCGTAATGCGAGACCGCCAAATCATTTCATTGCGTTCTACGTCAGGAGCAGTTGTGGTGCATTAGAGTTAAAGAGTGCAGAGACAATCAGCAGAGAAATGTTACAGATGGTTTTATTCCATCCGCCCACACTGAAACACAAGCAGTTCTGCATGTTCACATTTTTTCACCAACGAACCGAACTGTCTGTGTTTTAGTGCGTGCACAAGAATAAAACTAATGTTATGCCGGTTTATGCAATTGCTTCATGTTGCGTTAATGACAGATCATGTCAAGTAAAATGGAAGCTAAACATTCTTGATATTTAATGTTGCGTCTGCTGGTTTTATTTCTTAAACAGCTTAAAGTTTAATGCACGTTCGTGTTATATAGCTACAGGCCGTTTCACGTTTATTTTCACGCACCACTTACTGTGCCTATATTAATACCTTTCTCTGCGATTCACAGTCTTTTAATCCATATAATTTGTGCTGTCATTAATAGTTGTCATTAATAATGTATGGCGCAACAGGTAAACCGAGTGCTCTTGTGTGACAGCGATCTGGGCGACCTGGGTTCGATTCCAGCCCGTACCGGTTCCTGCATTCAATATACATATACATCTGTTCCCATCGTCTCACTGATGTTCACTGGATAAGTAAGTTACTGGTATACTGGGGGTGTCTGTAAAAGGCATGTTCTAAAGCTGTGATTTTATTTATAAAGATTACTTTATTGTAGCCTATTTAAAGCACACTATAATGATGCCATTAGCACACTTCAAGTTAACTTGGAATGCCATTGCAATGTGTTTTAAAATCACTAAAAGTTTATCAGTATAATATTAATGTATGTTCAACACTCTTACAATGTAATTGAATTGCAATTCTAATGTCACCAAAATACATTTGAAGTTTATGCTGAGTGAATTCTGCATTTCAAAACTTAAACACAAGAATATATTTAAAGTGTACTTAAGTATACTTGGAATAGTTCCACTTTAGCACAAACAAGTATATTTAATAGTTGAACTTCAGCACTGCTTTTGGACAACTAAAACACATTTAGTACAAAATTAGTTGTTCCAATTTAGTAGACTTTAAGTATACCAATTTATAGCATGCCACAAATACATTTAATTATACTATATGAATAAATTGTGCTTAAGTATACTATTTTTTCACTAGCGTAGCAATATGTAAAATTTGTTCAGCTGAAATATCAAGAAATGACTCATTGCCGAAGAGCTTTGCTATGACTGGTTTAATTGATTTCCTGATAGCACAATACCCTGAACAGCATAAACAGTTCAATTACCCAATTTCCTCAAATTTAATTACCAAAACTTTATTTTCGGTTTCGGTTTTTGGACAAATGAAAACGCAGAATCCCTCATGCCAAACATTAGTATACTATAGTGAAAAAACAAATAGTCAAATAGTTACCAACAGATAAAGAATGTTGTTATATCTGATCGGACCTTTACACTCCCACTTTACCAAACAGCACCTTCAGAACCTATGCGTTTATACATATTTGACATAAGCCAGATTGCAAACCCTGGTATGCAGTTATAACAACTTAAACATAGTGAGACCTGTGGACTTTGACTGTCTGGACTCTTTCACGGGTCCACAGATGGATCACCTTGCTGCCAAAATAGAGATAAACAATACTGCTGCGAGAACTTTAACAGCCCATTACCATTCAACCTCACTGTTGAAGAAATCACCGGAGACAAAAAACATATCTGAACCAAACACACTCTGTAAAATCATGCTGTCAACCTGCTATAAATGACATCAAAAAAGATGTTTCTCTCACTCACTGATATGCTTCAGTGACAACTGTATGCTTGAGGCTGTCATAATTATTAACAAATATGGGGGAGGATAGGGACGGAAAGAAAAGAGATTAAACCCTGAGCTAGCAAATAACATTATGGTTTACTAAAGTCACTTTCCTCCAAACTATAAGGGAAGGACTCAACTCACACAATTCATGATTGACAGAATGTAAAGAGATTGTGGATGGAAGCGAGACCACAGAGTTTGTGTGAAGAAATCTCTGTAGCATTGGAGTAATTCAGATCTCAATATTCCATCACACACTAAGCAGCACTCTAAATGAATGTATTAGCGTAGATCTAATAATATACTCCTGCGTTTGCATATTTTATGTTTTACTCAGAGATTTCTCCAACCTGATTTACTAGCTCATTTCACTAATACATTTTCATGTCACAATATACCTTTGGAAACTGGCTCCATTTCCTTTCAGGATTAAGACTCATGTTTTATTCAGGACTGATACGTACGTTATGATTTGATCTTGATTTATTATTGATGATGAGAAGAGAAGCAATGTCCAGGAGAAATATTCATTCAAAGTGTTTAGCACGATAGAGGTCATTTGTGGAGAACTGTAAATACACGTCATAGGTCTCTTAAAGCACAAGAAGAATGAAAGGAGGAGGACACGATGAAATCAGAGATATCCGTCTTTATTAACCAACAAACTTGTTTTATTCACTGTATTTGCGCTGAACTGTTACTTTCCAAACTCTTTGAGTACATTTGCCCTAACATATAAAAATAATAAACAGGAAATTATGATAATCTTTAGTGGCTAACAGTTTAGAAACAACATTGCCAGTTACCTTATCTAGTTTTGATACTTTAGAAAATATTTCTAAACAAAGCCACAGCAGATCTCAGCGCAACAGTGGTGGCGTTCCTAAATGAATCAGTGTTTTTGAATGAATTGGTCGAATTAATGATTTAATGGCTGTCTCCAAAATTGTATACTCTCTTCTTTTGATTAAGTAGTTACTTCACAACCTTTAAAAAAAGTATACTCTAAATGAATGTGTGTAGTTTGAATGTCATCTTGACATACTACATTTGCCATCCATAAATCTTCTCTCGTGGCCTCATGGGATAGTAAAGTTTTCATCAGATGCACACTTCAGAATCTTGCCTGAAGTCATCAGATACTTTTTGTGTACTGTTTTATGAATATTGTGAATTAGGATATACTACTCTCACATACTGTTTTTTTTTTTTTTTCCGCCTACTATATAGTTTGCCATTTTGGATGCAGCCAGTCATTTATAAACATTAGTAACTTGTCACCAGTTACTGGCATATCAATGTAAAGAATCACATGAAGACCCTAATAGTATACACAGACTGAGGGAGGACACTGGTTCACACACGTTTTTGCATGTTTTTGTCATTACAAAGTGCCAAGTGTGCTATTACTTCTTTTAAACTAAAAATAAGAAAATATACTTTCAAACTATACTTCAAAAGTCTATTTAGCCTAAACAAAAAAACTATACTTCAAAAGTCAAAAGCATATTTGGCCTGTACTTGTAACCAAGTTTTTGATCGAGATATATTTTAAAGTATTGTAAGTACTGTATACTTGGCTTGTAGTTGTGTTTACTCTTTTGATTGAATAGCCTATTAAATACTTTCTTTTTCACATAGTTTAACATACATACAACATCTTATAAACTTACATTGTTTGAAAATATTGATTTATAAAGATATGTTCCTATTTTGAGTATGTGAATTTTTGTGTAATCCACTGGTAGTGTACATATGAATTTACTTTAAACCTACTTAAAGTAACATTAAAGGTATATTTCAAGTATAAAAATTAATACCTAAATGGGAACATAGTAGTATGCTTAAAGTGCAAAATATATAGTAAGCTACAAGTATGATGTTAAGTTCACTTAAAGAAAACCTACAAGTATAACTGTAGTATACATCTATTAAACTAGTAATTTACTGAGATTGTGTATTTTCATAAACAAGTATTTAACTAGTAAACTATCAGTATATCTAAAAGTTCGTTGTAGTATAGATGCAGTACAAACAAAAAATGTAGCCTAGTTGTAAACTAGTAAACTGAACTCAAAGTTTACTACTATTACACTTAAAGTGTACTTAAAATGATAGGCAAGTAGGCAAATTTAGTCCCAAATAGCACTGAAACAGTACACAGTATACTACTAGTACATTAATAGTAGTTCTTACTGCACAGAGTATACTTAAAATATATTTGAACTTTAATAAAATGAACTTGAAGTATTCAAGTGCCTCAAGACCCTGTTCTTTTTTTATATTGTTGTGCTGCATCACGTATTTTAAGGACTGGTTCTCTGTGAACACCCTTGACAGTCTGCCAGGAACACTCAAACACAGAAAGCAGAATGATGCAACAGCGAACAGTCACAGTGCTGTTGAACTATATATTTGCCAGCTTCAGCTCCTCTTCCAACCAAATGTCAGCGTGATGTATCCCGATCTACAAGTAGAAGGAGCTGGATGAAATATTCTGAAGGATATCAATCCACAATCTGACTTGTGATGCAGCCTGGGATCATAATTACACTATGTTCAATCATCTGGCAAGAGAACTGGCCCACCGACTGAGCCTGGTTTCTCCCAAAGCTTTTTTTCCCCCTCCATTTCTGTAACTCAGTGGAGTTTGGGGTCCTTGCCACTATTGCCTTTAGCTTGCTTTGTTGGGGACACTTAATATTCGGCAATATTGTTGATTTGACTGCACTGACACTATTGGATAGGAACTGAACTAAGTTAAAAGATGACATCACTGTTTTCTGCAGAGCTGCTTTATAGCTGAATTCATTCTTCACGGGAGTTTGATTGACAGGCGATCTGACCAATCATAACGCTGAATCCACCATTTTCTCCAACAAACAAACCAGACAGGAGAGGTAGTAGATTAACGTTGGTGGACATTAACTTGAAAAATGGTGTGTATTGATGTCTTTCTGCGGTTGAAACAACATACCTTCTGATGTTCATTCATGTTTATTTCGTGTTGTAAATAGAAATGATCAGTTCACATGCCACTTTAACTGAGGCACTACAGCCACCTGTCATGACACATTAAAGATCCACAAAACAGTATTTATTGTTTGAATTTCTTTTTAAAAAAAATGAAAAAATTTGAAACGTGAGACTTTGTTTCATACCAAAAGTAACCTGCTCTGTCTTGTCTGTTGGCCCGTTGTTAGTTTCCTCTTTGCTCCGCAATATATTTTTCACTGTGTGAGAATATGATCTGTGGCATGAGAGCCATTGCAAATGGTCAATTCAACTCATTTCATGCCTGTTGGATAAAGCAATTAATCATATTTACTGTGTGCACACCTAAAGGAAATTTCAAAAACTGTAAACATCATTTTCATACGTAGGAAAGAAAATCTGTGTCACATAAGGGTCATCACGGTGATGCACTGATACTTCAGGAATAAAGATCATAAAAAGCAACATTCAAGCATTGCGGGCAGTTGAAGGACTGAATGAGATGTAATTTAAAATGAATGAAGGAGTTTAGAGAGGGAGGTTACAGCTCGGGCCAGAAGAGTTACAGCTCGAGCAGATCCAGCATTCGGTTGTTTATTGGCCTCTCTCTCCTCCAAGCCAGCATTAAATATTCACACCAGTAACTCGCAATTCCACGCATCTTACTAAGAAAAACGGACTGTAGAAAGGGGCAGAGTGAAATACAGTCAGAGAAAGACACAAAGTAGAAGTCTTAGGAGTGTAAATGAGGAGGAGAGAGAAGTATGTGTCAGGTTCATTCCTTTACAGTAAATAAATACCCATAAACTTACAGTGAATTATTATCAACAAGCAGCCAGTGATGCATAGTATATTCACCGCCACAAACTATAATGTATGACAGTCAGTTATTATACATTTGCATGCAGAATAGCAGCTCTATCATCCAACCCTGCTCGGAGCCACAATACTTTAGGAAAGCTGAATCTGCAAAATGTCTCCAAACTCACGATGTGACAGGTTCAAAGACGTGTAGTGCAGTGCTTCTCAAATTTTTTTGTCATGACTCTCTTTGAACCTAGAAAAACTTTTGCGCTCTACCCTCCAACCCAGCACCACCATCAACTGATTGATCAGTATCTGCCAAACATTTGAACATAATAATGATGAATAATGAAAAGAAATTCATTCATTTAGCAGATACTTTTGCTACATAAAACTGAGGGGAAGCAATTTAAGATAAAGGAGCCAACAATATAAGTTTTGAAAAACTGCTGTGGAAAAACATACACTGCATCTTTTCTTTCAGTTTTTTTTCTGATGAATAATAATAATAATAAATTGAGATAGATTTCGATGAAAGTGGCATATGTTCTTTCAGTTCTCACTGTTATTCTATGTAAAATTTCAGTGTTGAAAAATGGCCTACATTTTAGAAAAAAATATGCAAATAATCCAAAAATGAATGAATAAAATGAATAAATAAAAAGCAATACTGCTATGCAAGAGCATTTTAAAAAGATTAGTTAAATGAAAATGATTATTTAAACAGTCTCAGGTTATTTCAAACCCAAAGCCATATAAAATATATTATCTGTGGAACACAAAGGGAAATGGATTAAGGATGAGAGAAGATTATTGTAACTGTCAACCTTCAAAAATCATAAAAAAAAAAAAAAAAAAAAATCTAAAAGTGGACGACAGAACTCATGTGTTACATTCCAAGCCATATAACAGCTGTGTGTGAGTAAAAGGTTAAAATATGTCATTATTCCCTTAATATTTCCCCTCCACAATTGAAATTTGGTACATTAATGGTACATGCAAGAGTTTTTATTAAATAAGCGGTTTTGAACACAGATAGAAAAATAATTGGTTTTTGCTTGCACCATAAAAATGATTTTTCAAAGATACGTTTTACAGGAAAATATTTCAGTTTTTCTACTTAAATTTCACATATAATTCAATGTATTACTTGCCCTTTCTTTGTAATTGTTTTAGAAATTTACTAACAATTTTTGAGTGAAAATTGTTATATTGTCAACATGACAGATTTAAAGAATAGGATTAGGGTTATGTAAGGAATTGAATAAGGGTCGAGAACTGGCCATCTCCATCCGGGGTTGGTCCATCCTATAGGTTATATATAGGCAGTCGCCCCTGTGATGTGATCCGTAATAAATAGCAAGATCATAACTTCCGATGTGAGGATACTTCTTATCCACACTGAAAGCAAGAAGCATGAATTGGCGCCAGTAAAATTAGATCAGTCTTGCTTCATTCAACAAATGTGTCAGATCTAATTTCATCACATCACAACGTGCAGTATGCTTTCAATGTGGGTGAACACGTCCACAGTCCCAACTTTAGCATTTAACACATTGATATGCACAAACACAATAATGGTGACAAACTAAAAGAAAAACATATTAAATAAAAGATAAGCTCGAAATAATCACCACATGATAAATCACAGAGTGACAACATATACAACCGCCATAGCATATATAAAAGCAAACAGTACAACAATAAACAGTAATCTGCATAATTTATTCATACAGTGCATTGCAGTGAACCCGAGTAAAGCATCCATCACTACAGATATCAGTGTATTATCCACAGTTTCCTCAAAAACACTTACGTTCACCAGAAAATAAGTCATGAAAGAACTCACTAAGTTTAAAATACTTTTGCATTATATTGTCAAAAGTAAAGGGGAAGGAGTAAAGGCACTGCCAACAAGATACACAAGTCAAACGCCAAGCAGCGTGAAATGCTTCATCAAACTGTTTTAAATATTATTTTTTCAATAACACTAAAAGGTTCCATTTGTTAACATTAGTGAACATAAGCTAAAAATTAAAAATGAAATAAAATAGAATAGAATAAAAAGCATGGCACTCTTAGAAAAAAAAAAAGGTTCAGTGGGGTTCTGCACAGAACCAAAGGGATTTTGACTTTACCTTGATTTTAAAGAACACTTTATCCCAAAAAGGTTTTAAATAAGAACAAATGTCTTAAATGATTGCAAAATACTTTCATGTTCAACAGGTTATTTTGATTTTTTCGTGATAAAGTATGTTTACGAGCGGTTCGAGGATCTTTTCTTCTGAGTTAGTATAGTTGAAAGCAGTGCGCCAACATGAACAATGAACAGATGTATTTTTATTAACAGTTAGTTAGCAAATTTTAGTTAATGCATTAATGTTTATTAACTAATAGGACTTATAGGATACTATTTCTTGTATAATTATACATGCAGTTTCTATGACCTCATATTAACCTCTCAAGTCCTTGTAACTTGATTTATTTCTACTTTTAGTAGTTAGTTTTTCACACTGCATGAATATTTAAGTTGAATAAAAGGTGATTAAAAAAGGGTGAAAGTGTAAAAATATATACTATAACCTAAAAACTTGTGTTTGAATGTTGTCATGATCTCACCTAAGGTCCCACTTACCAACAGGTCGGCCCTGTATCCCACACAGTCTTCTTTTCAGTAGCAGGTTGCACTGTGATTTTGTTTGTAACAGCTGTGTGATAGTCAGCTCTTGATAGCTTGTATGAATAAGAAATAACTAATAAATACGTTTAAGGGAGAATTCAGCGAGAGACTTCAAACTCTCAAAAAGTTTCTTCATTTTAAACAACAGACAGCATCCAGACAGCGAATCAAATTACCCATGTGAATCTCAGACCTCTTTGAGCCAGATGTCAATGCACCCAAGATGCATTGTGATTGGATCAGATCAGATCAGATCTCTCATCCACATTAGGAGGTGGTCTGGACGGATTCTGACCACATTCCATGAAGGTGTAAATGCTACTGCTTTTCATTATCCACATACAATTACATACACAATAGGTTCTCTTTTTTGTTGTCAATCAATAACCACGAGCAATTTTAATTAATATTTTTTTATCTATGCTAATCCATCAGGGATTAGTAGTTTGTTTGAGAATGACTAATAGATCAAGCGCATAATACTAATATAGATTAAAACACAGAACAGATCCAGCAGAGGTGAGTTTATACTCGTCTGCCAGGCAGGGTGATATTACACTGAGTCATATCTGAGCCCTGTGTTCAGTTGCTAATCTGTAATTAGCATCTGAAAGAGCAGAGTGTTGGAAATGAGGGTTATTAATATTCCATAACTCATATCTCCTGTTTTTGTATTGTAATTCTAGTGTGGTGAAGAGTGGCAGGGGCTACAATCACAGAGATTCCCAGGGCTACTGCTGAGGGATGAATGTGTGTATGTGTGTGTTTTGATGGATGGGTTTGTACTACGTACCTTTATGAATTCAATATATAGGCCTAAATGTTATAATTTCATCTACTGTATCTCTGTGAGTTAAGACATCTCTTAACTAGGCATCTGCTTCAGAAGTTCAGCTGTTCATGTTGAAAATTGATCATGCTAAGATGTGAAGGTGAAGAACCCCACTAACTGTTGACTAGAGAAAAGGAAAACCATCAAAACCATATCTGGGTGATTTATCGGTTGCACTTTATTTTACAGTACGTGCACTTACATGTACTTACAGTATACTTACCTTAGAAAGTACTGGGTAATATAAGGTAACTACATTGGTTAAGGTTATGTTTAGGGGTAGGTTCAGTGTTAGTACCTAGTTATTACCCAGTTATTGCAATAACTATAATAAGTTCATAGTATGTACATGGGGAACAGGACTGTAAAATAAAGTGCTACCGATTTATCGGTAACACTTTATTTTACAGTGTCATTGTTACAAATGTGACATGTAGTTACTATAGTAATAACTATAAATTATGCATAATTACATGCAACTAACCCTAAACCAAACCAAACCCTAATCCTAACCCAACAGTAAGTACATGTAGTTACTTAATAATACGCAGTACTTAAATATATAATTACAGTGTAACAAAGACACCTTAAAATAAAGTGTAACCGATTTATCTTTTAATGGTAATAACAACAGAAGTACATCTCTTGAGCAGTTCTATAAGTCGACCTCAGAAAACTAAAATAGTTGTTTTATTATTCACTTACTGCTTTCAGAAGTCAGTGGTGAATTTTCAAAACTTCTATCTAACAAGGATAATAATCAAAAGATCTACAGTTTTTTCCTGTTCAAGCATTTCATTATGAGGGAGACTAGTGCCTGGTGAATGTTTTTTTTTTTTTTTTTTTTTGAAGATTTTTTTTGGAAAGCCTTTTTCTTCCCTCCTTTTATGTGTGCACTTTTAATTGCAATAGTAATTGATTTAATATGCAATGGCTGTATTGTAACACAGCAAGCCATCTTTAATTATAATGGTACCGTTCTTTTGTGCGCGGGCAGTGAGCTTGTGATAAACTGCAGGTCTCATGCAGTTGCGTGAAAATGAGCAGTTGATCCCACTTTGTGCGCTGATTTAGTTACAGAAAGAGATAGAACTAGCTGCATACGTGGTGCTGCATGTTGTAGCTCACATCTAAAAGAGATAAAAACCCTTTAACACTTCAGTTTTTGCAGATGAAACCGGATCTGTGAGTGACGCACAACTAAGCAAGCCCTCTACAAGAGGCCTGTCAGAGAGGTATAGCTACTGTAAAAGACGTGGGCATTTTACATTGCAGAGATGGAACATTATGAGATAGAAGTGGATCAATGCGAGAATAAAAAATTGTATGATGTACATTCTCTTCTCTTCTCTTTTCTTCTCTTTTCTTCTCTTCTCTTCTCTTCATTTTGATTTTTTGATACTGCTTGGGGGAATGTTAATTAAGAAAAGGACGAATTTCTCCTTTTTAATTAAGAAAATAATGACTTCGCTTAAATTGAGTTGCCTGTCTTCTTAAAGTAGATCTGAGGCACAGCATGACTGAAAATCTTATTAGAGTATGTCCTTATCCTTCTTTTATCCAAAAGAAGATTAAGGAAGATTTAGTATTTTGAGAGCTATCTACTGTATTTTTCTACATTAAACCTTATTCTATAAAGTATAATGGTTTTGACTAGAAACATTTCAAATTTGTCTTCAGTCATTCGTCTTTTGTGATGATTGCTGTAATCTCTCTATGTGTTCCCTTTCGAAAGGGAACTCGCTCTGCGTTTGAAACGCTATGGGGAACGTCACACGTGAGCTGATGTCTGAAAGCCAAGTATCAAAAAACTCCAATCCTATTGGCCGGCGACAGCCTATGACATCATCATAGCGCGACCCGGAAGTATATAAGGAGCGCCTAGAGAACCAGTCAGTATCTTTTTCGTCTTTCGGAACTGTTCTGTCTGATCGCGTATTGTATCGACTCCGGTAAGGTTGTCTTTCTTTTATGCCTTACAAACGCCAATAGAGTGTTCATCCGTGTCCCAGGGTTCTGACACTTGATGCACATTTCTGGTTGTTTTCTGTCTGGGGAGGAGCGCGCATAAACAGTGCTTGAGGGCGCCTGTCTGTGTGTCTGTCTATTGTTTACTGTGAGCGCCTTCCCATCGGGACGCCCCGTTCGCTTGGCACTCTTCTCAGGAAGAGGCGCCCTCGCATCTGTGCCCGATGATTCTGGCCCCGTTTGTGCTGAGGCAAAACAGCTGTCGTGAATCATAGGCTCGCAGGTGAGCTCAAGTTGGGAAATTTGAGAAAGTTGTATTCTCTCTCAGCTTCCCGGGCTGACGAGGATGAGTTGCTGAATAACAATGACGCCCGTGTTTTAACATCATCGTGTTCGGCAGCACGCGCTCCTCTGGCTGCTGTGTATGCAGAGCTGCTGTGTTTCTGGACGCGCCGGCGGGCTGGGGCTGCCGTGGAGAGCGTTAGAAAGGGACCGCCCGCAGACGGCTCGGCAGCATTCCCTTTCTCTCCGTGAACGTTGCAGCTCCCATAACTTTCATTTCTTCCTGATCTCGCGCTTGAGATCAGGAGGGCATGGAAAACCCCTAGCCATTCAGATTTGTATCTGAGCTCAGACAGACGGAGGGGAAAGAAGCGAGAGTGAGTTGGGCGATCGATTGTAAACACAGTTGCGCTTTTGTAATCGTATTTCCCCAGTTTACATAAGGGCGATTTATATCTACCCTCTCCTCTTCTTCTTTCTCACTTCTCCTATATATATATATATATATATATATGTATATGTATGTATGTGTGCATGTGTATATATGTATATTCATTAATATATCAGATGCTTCTATGGTTTCAGACTGATGGCTGGGCCCATAGTAATTATTTCTGTCGGCCCGCTTTTTCTGGTTTGTAATGAGAGGATCTTTAGGCTTAAAAGAACCTTAGATTCCATCCTTTCACGAAAGTATTAGGAGTCTTTGGTCTTTGAGCTGCAGGAGGGTCTATATTTTATGTGTTCAAAATAAGACCTTATTTTCCTGTATAGTTTTTCTGAGCGCAGTCAGGAAAAAGTAAGGGCTTTGGGCAAACTGAAGCTGATAGGTTGGCTATTGTGCAGGCCACAAATGGCTGCCTCTTAGCCACCTTTTGTTTAGAGAAGCCATCTGTTAGAGTAGTTTGAGTTAGCACTGTCACTTCAGTTAAATATGTATATTTAGGTCGGCCTTAATCGGTCGCCTGACATTGTTTGCTTGTGAGCTTCGCTTTCTTTCTCTTATACATGAGATTTGGAAGTGGAGCCCAGGCTTCACTAGGCTTGTGGCCCTGTAAGAAGGCCCGTAGCTTAGCGGCCAGGCTAGAGCCAGGTTAGGTGTGTTATATGTTAACCCCATGTATACTATCCTCATCATCAGGTGGTATAGTTCCTAGTTCTGGCCTCCCGAGGGAGCTGCAGGGGCCGTATGCCCATTGTCCCCTTGTTTATGTAGGTGCACTGGTGAGGTTAACAGCTAGGTGGTAGACTGTTTTAGACTCCTGATGCTGTTTTCTTCAGGTGGTAGGCCTTTATCTTTGTGAGATAAGTTATGCAGCTTGTATGCTAGGCCCACTTTCTAGAACTTTTCATGCTATGGAAAATGTTTTTTCCTCTGAGCCACTTGATTCTTTTAATCAAGTTTGAGTTGACGGTGCTAGCTTAGCCTTCGTCCTCTAGGGGCTTAGTACAGATTTGAGAATCTGTGTGGAGAAAATGTTTTTCCCTATTGGAAATAGCATGTATGTCAAAGCACACGTTTGCTTTGAGTTCTAGACTTTGCCCTACATTTGTATGTGAGCTTTCTTATGCTGCCACAGGTTAGCACCTGTTCTCGTAATAGCAGGCTCTTTGATGTTAGCCTCATTGGAGAGATTGGTGACTATTATATTCCCAGTTGAGGTTTATTTGTGTCACTGAGTGCATCACCTGTTGGATTGCATACTCAGGGTAGTATAGGACCACTTTTGAGAAAGCTGGTTTCTATTAGCTCCCTTTGTGATCTGTTAACAGCGTTATGCGTATAACTTCGATTGTAGGCTCTATGGTTAATTAGCCTCCTTCTAGTTAGCAATTGTATTTCTAACAAGTGCTGTTAGTTGATCATAATTTGCTCACATAGTTTACACTGCCACAGGCTTTTTGCCACGTGTCCGCTTTGAGGTAGTAGGCCATATAAGCCTCCCTTAGACCATGTTGACTTTGTTTGGTTCCCTTTAGTCACATATGATTTAGGGCACATTGCCTGTTGGAATGTGTAGCCTAGCTCAGGTTGCAGTTAGCTTCCACAGCTATTGTTGGGTTAGAGCTGGTTCCTGTAGCTTGGTTCCTAATTTACCAGCTGAAGCCACGTGTCATTGGAATGGTAGGCCCCAACAGGCCTCCTTTCTAGTTCACATGTTGGCACAGTTTGTGTTTTCATTCTGCAAATAGGCTGAACGCCACTTATTGCTGAGATTGTAGGCCCACAAGGCCTTTTTAGCTGACTTGTTGGCAGGATGCCTGCGACTCATACCATCGGTCCAATCACCATCGCCACGCCCCACACCTCTGTTGAGTAGGCCTAAGCAGGCCTTCTCGTGGAGTATGGTGGCGTAATATGCATTCCTTCTCTCAGTATTATGCGTGAAAGGTTTTTCCACTGAATGCATGGTGGTTGGTTGGTACGGTCCTGGACTGGCTTGATGCCATGTGTTTACTTCAAGGTAGGCCCTGATAAGGCCTCCTTTAGCTACATGTTGGCACAGTTTGTGTTTTTATTCTGCAAACAGGCTGAACGCCGCTTGTTGCTGAAATGGCAGCGCCTCAAGGCCTCCTTTTTTAGCTGACTTGATGGCAGGATGCCTGGGAAAGCCATACCACCATCGGCCACGACCCATCGCTGACGGATAGGCCCTAAAACAGGCCTGTTCACGATGTATGGCAGCGCTTATGTATTCCTCTGGAAAAATCTCTGAATACATGGCCCACTGGTTGGTATGGTTATGGTAGCCACTTGCTGATGCCACGTGTTTACTAAGGTAGGCCTACTGCCTCCGGTGCAGCATGTGGAGTTCAGTTATGTACTCCTCTCGCTGTGAGAGTAATAGGTGCTTTACCGAGTACTTTTGAGTGGCTGGCCTCAGGGTGAATGTTGTGGTGAAACCTTACTGAGGTTTGGTTTAAACTACATCTGCCTCCTTGAGTCTGGATTCCTACTCTAGTTGAGCTGAATAGCCTCCCAGTGCCTAGGTGGATCTATTGTGCTCCTAGAAATGGCCACTAGACTTACGCCGTATGTCTTAGAGGTTGCTAGGCCTTATGGGCCGCCCTTTTTGAACATACTGGTGTATGTTTGTGCATATTTCTTTGAGAGTTATCTATACACTCCGGTTGGCCAGAGGCCCAGGTGATAAATCTAACCTCCTATAGTTCGGTTATTTATCGGTCTTGATGCTCAAAACACTGCCACGAGCTGATGCCACGTGTCTGTTAAGGTTATAGGCCCATCCAGGCCTTCCAATACGTGTTGGCGTATGTTGTACTCCTCTTGCTTTAAAGAGTAAAAAGGTGCTTTTACTGAGTACACTGCCTGCTGGATTGTGTTAGGTGGATTGTCATGCGGGCACATTTCGGCAGCCTCTTCTGCTGCCATTGAAGTTGTCTGTCTGCCCCAGCAAGACAGGTGTTCGAGTGGCCCCTCCAGGCCACTTTCTCTGAATTTACTTTGCTTTCACATATAGCTACTATCATGCTTGCAGGCCCTTTCGCCTCCATGATTATGTGCCCATTGCATGGTCTACCTGTTAGGTGAGCTTTGTACTTTATTAGGTTATGTTTGTAATAGTGCTTTAGCTCCCTAAGCTTGATCATGGTGGTAGGCCTTAATCAGGCCTCCTCCTGAGATTCAGCCCTAGGCTGGTTGTGCTCCCCTGCATAAACAGGCGTTTAGCGCACAGCCTCTCAGTGCACTAAGCCGCTGAGTAGATCCTAGATGAGCGGATTATACTCCTCAATACGAGGTTCATAGCACTCAGCTGAGTTCTGCTCCAGGATGCCCGCCTCACGCTGCGGTCTGAGTTGCCCTGCCTTTGCAGTCACTCTACCTGCTCTCTTCTATGAAGAATGCGCCATGGAGATTCTGTACTCAGACAGTGTTGGCCAAGACTAAGTTTGTCCTATAACAGACCAGGTCGGCCTCCCTGGTGGCATTGAGGGTGACTTCTGCTCCCAGTGACTGGCCAGGGTTCCTTTCAGTTCTCTGGCCACATTCCCAAAGGGACCACTTTCTTTCGGAAAGTTGGTTCCACATGCCTTTAGCGGCCTTGCAGGCCTTCTATGCGGAAGGCCTTCTTGAGGCTCAGCTTGGGCTGTTGGCCTTAGGGAATGCTGTCACTGACAGCCTTTGTGTGACCCGAGGGTGAGTTGCTATCTCATGCTTCATTTGAAACTGCTTTGACGCTTGTCTAGCCATCTTGGCATGCACTCTCCTTAAGCATGGCGTGTGCAGCATATCGCCCTCATAGCAAGCTTCAAACGCAGAGCGAAGTTCCTTTCTCGAAGGGGGAACGCCTCAGGTTACGATGTAACCATGGTTCCCTGAGAACAGGAACTAGACTCTGCGCTTGCCCTGCCATGCTTCGGGCTGCCTGCTGAACAGTCCTCAAGACTAAAAGATACTGACTGGTTCTCTAGGCGCTCCTTATATACTCCGGGTCGCGCTATGATGATGTCATAGGCTGTCGCCGGCCAATAGGATTGGAGTTTTTTGATACTTGGCTTTCAGACATCAGCTCACGTGTGACGTTCCCCATAGCGTTTCAAACGCAGAGTCTCGTTCCCTGTTCTCAGGGAACCATGGTTACATACGTAACCTGAGACGTTTTCTTTCTATGAACAAAACATTTTTTTTTTTTTTTTAAAGCACATCTTTGTACTGAAGATATTCATATGGTACAGTGACTAAAACTTTATGAAAAGTGGAATATGAATAATCTTAGAAAGTGTTCAGCAAAATGAAGTCGACATGTGAAATAATTGTCATTCAACATAAGCCGTGATCTTAATGGAGCAGTCAGGCCTGAAATAAACTACTGGGGGAAAAAACACTTTACTTTCTAAGTAAAAAAGTAAATGAGAACCGAATTCTTCTGTTTTATAATTATTGTTTTTGTTCAGTATAAATGAGTTTTAAGAGAAGCTGTCCTACAAAATAATTAACTGCTGCACTGAGATCCAAAAAGCCATTTGGAAAGCTATTTGGCTCCTATTAAACAGTTCACTTTCCTTCATTGCATTCTTTTCTCACTGGCCACTGCTTTTTTTTTCTAGATTACTTCATAATAATATTAAATAATCAAATCTCTTGTATATAATCTCACATAATTATATCACTGTCTTCGCCAGCTCAAAGAGCTCTTCATCTTCACCTCCTCCTTCACCTCTCTTTTCACATCCTCTTCTCTTCAGCCGTCTTCTCCTCACCTCTCCTGATACAACTGGGAGTGCAAAAACGTTTTATCAAGTTCCTTTGTGATTCCTTTGGTGCATAACTCAATGATAGATGATGCTGTACATACTAAGAGGGGATGAAGTTCAAAAGACATGACTGTGAAATTTACTTATTCGATTAGGAATACATTAGAAGGACTCCTCCTCTTTTACTCCTCGGGATGAACTAAATATAAAGAAAGTTTCCCAGGAAGTGAAGGTAGTGATAAAAGACGCATTGTGTCTTCAAGGGGAAAAGGAAACGGGAGAACAGACCATTTATTCCAGGCATGAGACCTGACAGCGATCATTTTGGTTGTGGCGTGATGATTTAGCTGCTACCTCTGGCCTCGAAATTGGGTTCATATTACCAGGCGCTGGTGACAAGAATTTATGGCAGCATCGATGAGGAACAATTGGCACCAGGTGCACCATATCCCAGAATTCCAGTATTGCTCCATCAGTGGAAACCATGGACATAGGTCAGTGATAGAGCAGTGAAGAGCAACAATGGCCATGTCTACATGCACATTATTTTGCAATTAAGGTCCAATTTCTAGTTAAGCCTTTATTCTGAAAAAATATACAAAAGGAATATTCCTGTATCATCCAAATAAAATAAAATATGCATGTTCAGTAGCATGTCTCTTTCTTACCTGGACATGCACAGATATAATTTACAGTGGATATTCTGAATATGATACTTACGTGACCCAATAGTTATGACAGCTGTCATATTCATATTTGAAGAAACTTGAATACACTTACGAAAATTATTTTCTTACTTAGTATTTTTGTCCAGTTTTCCAGTATAAATATCTAAACATTCTTAAATTAATACGTTTGCTTGAAAAAAAAAAAAAAAAAAAAGATATTAAGATTTTTTTGAAGAAATGTTTACTTTTGTTATTTTTTAAAAAAAAAAAATCTGCCAAATATCTTGTTTACCCTTTGAATTAAGGGAACTGAATCATTTTTTCTATCCCCATTGGCAAATATATTTTCATGTTTTAAGCAGGGTTATTATAGTAAATCAAAACAAAATGACAAAAACATAACAAAATGACTAAAACTTTAACAACAACAAAAGTAAAACAAATTCAAAATATTAATAAAAACTCATTCACTCATTTCGCTTCTCAAGTAAACGATCTTGAATTTTTTAGTATCTTTTTAGTATTAATGTACAGCTTGAATGTTTAGATATTTATTTTGGAAAACAAGACAAAAATACTAAGTATAAAAATATTTTACAAAAATATATATATATTTTTTTTTTGCAGTGTATTGACTTAACCCGATTATTAAAAAAAAAAAAAAGTTAATGTGTTTAAATGATGCTTACATAATAAAAATACGACCAAATTAATGTTAGAATATTCTTGTGCAACTCCTCCATGATTAAGAGAAAGATGCTTAACAGTCATTGTCATTTAAACCTTGTTTTTCCCTTTTCCATCTACTTTAAATCATCTTGAGGGAAGGTCCCTCAGATCACTCAGTGTCTTCACCAGAATGATAAATTATTTATATGATTAACTCTGACAGATTATGTCTTTCCATTCTGACATTGATGCCTCAGTGTCTCAATCCATCAAATAATCGTACAGCTGCTGAGAGTCACAGCAGTCATCCAGACTGATTGTTCTCATCTCATTCTCCTCAGTCACTGCATTAAACCCATGTTTCCTTTCAATGAAAACCTTCTCACAAGAACAAGCTGAAATTAAGGCATCAGGAGGATGTCCATCAGGTCTCATCTTCTGTAGAGGTCTCAAAATCACCCCATTGTTTGATGAACAGCATGGAGTAGAAACAAGGCCCCTGTGCTGATTCCAATTACAAAAGTGTAATGGTCAACAGCTATCAATCTGGATCATGTGCACCTTTTCATTTCTATTATGTCATTGAAATGCTTTCAGAGTTGTATGACAGTCAGTAACCACAAAAATGAATGGGTAGTACCGTAAATGAATGACTGTCTGTCATAAAATGACCTCCTTTTATAAAAATAACTTTTTTCATAGTAAACTCCAAATATAGCTCCCTCCGCAATGAAAATGTCTTGAAGCCAGGCTGTCATTTTAAGTGATGAGCAGTTTATTCAGCGTATTGAGCGCATCTCCTCCACTGACTGCATTCAGACAATAGCCTCTGGTATTAGTCGCTGCACCTTTTTAAACTAACCTTGAAGGTTTCCTTGGGGGAGGAGCTTTGTCTATATGGCAGATACCTGTACCATTGATTTTAATGGAGGAAACATCAATTCTTATTGAACAAGAGGCTCTAAACACGCTGTTTTTGGGTCCCACCAGATGCCGTTCTTCACTTGTAGTCTATAAAATCAGCAACAACCCTATAAATATATTTGCTTTGGAAAAAGCGTCTGATTGTTTATTGGACATGGGGCTTTCAATCACTGCATATTGTCCTCTACAATGCATATCTCTACAATGTAAAAAAATGATTAATGGAGTACATTTTACAAAAAAAAGCCATATTACTGTGGTTTTCTACTTCAAAATTTTGTGTTTAATTCAATGTGTTACTTGCCATTTCTTTGTAATTATTGTGAACTTTACTAGCAATTTCGAAGTGAAAATTGTTTCAAGTAAATCCTGAGTATATGTATCAGTCTCTGCTCTCTTCTTTTTCTGTCAAGGTCCACACTGCCAAAACTTCATATTTCCACAACAAGATCAACAGTGCTTCAGACACACGCAAACTCTTCAAAACATTCAATTCTCTCCTCTGCACTGCTTAAAAAACCTACACTAAACACTTCACTTGTAGATAGTTACAGACCTGTCTCTCTTCGCCCATTCATAGCGAAAACACTTGAATGAGTCAACCAGGTATCCAAAGCACATCCACTGGTCACAAGGATTCCTCAGGGATCAGTTCTTGGACCTCTCTTGTACTCATTATAGTACACCACATCGCTGGGACCCATTATACAGGCACAGGTCATTATATACTGTACACATTATAAAGGTTAAAAATGAAACTTTCAAAAATGATTTTTAAAACAAGAAAAGTAACTGCCAATGGAGTAAGAAAACTGATCTTGTTCTCCCTTTGAATTGAGGGAACTGAATCATTTTTCTAACCCCAGATATATTTTCTTGTTTTAAGCAGGGTTAATTTAGTTAACTAAAACAAAATGACAAAAACACATAAAATTACTAAAACTTTAAAAACAAAATAAAATTATCCAAAGCACATCAACTGGTCACGGGGGTTCCTCAGGGATCAGTTCTTGAACCTCTCCACTTCTTCATATACACTACATCGCTGGGACCCATCATGCAGGCACATGGTTTCTATGCTGTTCTTTTTATGCTGATGACACACAACTCTACTTTTCATTTCAACCAGATGATTACTACCAACGGTAGCTGCACAGATCTCAGACTGCCTGATGGACATCTCGGCATGGATAAAAGAACATCACCTACAGTTCAACCTACCAAAGACGGAGCTTCTCGTCTTCCCTGTCACTCCGACTGTACTGCACAATTTCACCAATCCAGCAAGGTTTATCAACAATAATTCCACCAAGTTTGGTCAGAAATCTTGGAGCAACCTTTGATGACCAGCTGACCTAATAGTTAACAATAAAATAGAAAAATAATTAAACTTATTTTATTTCAGTTGACAAGGCAACTAAAAATGACTGACAAGTCATTTTTAAACTAAGGCCCTGTTTAAACTAGTGCATTTTCATATTAAAACGCATAACTTTTGCTACGGTTATGCCTGTTGTTTACACTCGAGACTTTCAAAAACACTGCAGACCCTGTTTTAGTTTGAAAACGCCCGGGTTGCATTTCAGTGTAAACAGACCAAAATGGAGACTTTTGAAAATGATGGCGTGGCTATCCTCATTACGCTACCAGAACATGATTACGATCAATTTAGACTTACAATGCTTTTAGGAAATGCATCCCAGAGCCGTCTCTCTCAATGGCTCTGTACCAGCCTCGACGACCGTGTAAACAATAACATGGAGACAGAACTGCATGCTTGCTGATGCTGTGGTCCTTTTTAGCAGCTATTGTGCAGTTAAACTTTGCATTTTTTTAATACTGCAGCTGCCTACATGCGGGCAACTGTTTACACTTGTACGCGCATGCCCAGTGTTCATGAACGGTCATGTGACATGTGACATGGTGTAGACGGAGATTGTTTCTGAAACGCAGTGGAAACGGTCAGTATAAACAATAATTATAAATGCCGTTTTAAAATGAAAATGTAGCACAAAAACTAAAATAATACTAAAATAACACTGATATGATGATTGGACAAGCTCTCAAATGCAGAGTTTTACATGGTGATATGCATAATTGATAGCATTTATATTTATAAAACACCAGGATACGTGAAGTGCTAAGAGACTGACACACAATTACAGTCCACTGTCCTTTAACATTCAGAATTTTTATTGCTGCATATTGCCTTTTGTATATATACAAAAATACAGCTTTTAGTTTGCTAAATTATTTTAAAAGGATCTAATTATTATTTTGAGAAACAATTTTTGGAGCAACATTGTAAAAAATAGAAAATAAAACTATAATAATAATAAAAAATAGATCAATGAACTGTGATATCTGTGCTTCCCCACTCTTGAAAAGCACCGCCGGTCCTGATCTATATCCGCCTGCGGTCTGAGCTCTGCTTACAGTCTAGTTATTGCACAGCTAACAGAAAGGACTCATATGACTGCAGGGCACTGTGCCAGTTACTGAGTTTTGACAGACTGAGTTTCATCCTGTCCTTATATATCTCTCTGTCTTTCTCTCTCTCAATATACAATAACCTGAGGGTCTTGCTCAGTTGACGTCTGTATTACCCCGGTGGGGGGCTGGAAAAAAGAGCCAAGCTGTTCATGTGAACAGCGTTCAGACAGCATCACATTACCGCCTAAGAGAATTACAGACATGGAAACAATGATATGGAGAATGAATGATGCCACATTCATCCGATGTTCATTTATTCATTTATTAGATTCATTAATCTGATCACAGATCAGTTGTGCGCCTTCATTCAGTGCTGCAGGAAACCGGAGAAATGTCTGGATTCAAATCACTGACCTGAAACATTACATGGATCTAACACAAAGACAAAGTTTTCCCGACCCGTATCTAATGAATGGCTATGATTACTCTGTTGTCTCTTTTTTTAATTTTCCCTTTTCCCCCTGTACATACTTGCAGTGCCTCTCTCTCTCTCTTTCACACACTCTCTCTGATTGGGTAGCTCTTAAATATTTAATAATTGTTGATGGAAACTGGCATCACTGAATCTGTTTTCCTGTAATGGTTGAATTGCTCTGGACATATTACACAAGAGGCGGCTATCAGCACGTCTCCGTGCTTCAGAATATGAGCTTCAGAATCAGAGTTTTCCAACATTGCTTGTTTAAATTTTTGTGAAAATGTGACAGTTTTGAAATGGTTTTGATAGATCAGAGGAGAGTAAGGGGTCGTTTACATAGAAAAACAGACCAGACCAGCACAGTCTCAGAATAATTTGTACAGGATGGCAAAATTATATGTATGATATGTACAACTTGCTTCATACAGAAAAGGAGTTTGGGGTCAGTAAGATTTGTTTTGAAAGAAATTAATATTTTTATTCAGCAAGGATGCATCGAATTGATAAAGGCGATAAAGGCAATAAAATGTTATAAAAGATTTCAATTTTATTTTTTTGTTTATTCATTGTTGGAATTTTTTTTTATTGTTCTACGCTAGGGGGTGGGTTGGGGGAAAGGGGGAAAATTGTAGAATCAAGAGGAGCATTGTTAAATGTTCTTCCTTCAATAAAAATATTAATGAAAAAAAAAGATTTCAATTTTGAATAAATGCTGTTCTTTTGAACTTTCTGTTCATCAAAGCATCCTGAAAAAATCATGGTTTCCACAAAAATATTAAGCAGCACAATATACCCTATTACAATCATGGCTTGCTAGGTTACAGAAACATATGACCCAACTCTATGGTTTCGGCATTGTGTACATTTTGAACTGTTTCTAAATCGACACAGATGAAGATAGATGTTCATCTAGTGCATGTTTACATTGACTAACTATTAAAAAACTAAAAAAAATAAATAAAAAAAAAACAAGAGTGCAGATGGACACAAGAAGACGTATAGCCCCTAAAGCTGGTTTCAGCACCCAAAATCATATTAAAAATGCCTAATCTGCTTAAATTGATTGCACTTTAGCAAGCTCATATGACCTAATTTTGGTGAATTTGATGATGCTTACAGCTAACAATCAGGGTAAGCACATTTGACTATTTTTTAAGTCCACCACACAGCATTTCACAGATTCTCACCCAAAATCAGCATAGAAAATGTAAAAATCTGGATCTACACATTACCTTGCAGAACTTTCTCTGCAGAACACTTCCTTATGCAACACACCGCAGAGAGGAATAAGAACAAAAAAGGCACATTCATATATTCATATTTTTAAAGTTCAGTGTATATTTTCAATTTCTGGATGTTCTCTGCATGATTTGGATGTGGCCAGATACACTAAGTTTTCTAAGGTCACTGCATTATTGATATAACCCTAGATCTCGAAACTATTATATATAATTCATACCTGATATTTTTGAGTTTGACACTGATTGTGTGGGTAGACATATACAGAATCTAACAGAACGAATTACACAGAGAAATGCTTATATGGGGATTGCGAGTTTTGCGTTAATCTAATAAGCCAAATTCGGTTACCCTCATTCTAAAGAAAACCACAACACAGCTGTAAAACTGTGGCTGTAGTGGATTCGATTTATAGTGTGCATATAGACGCACACCAGCTGTGAACTCAAATGGTATCAGTAGCAATAAACCCAACTGTATGCATCCCGTTTAATGTCACAGAACCCCGTCACTTCAGGCCGCCTCTGACTCTCCATAAATCTGAGCATGTGTGAATTCAGAGGGATGGTAATTTCTGTAATTTCAAAGTTGTGTGTGGTAGGAGGCTTTGACCTTTAACAAATGGAATTAGCATAAAAGTCTGTGTGAGTGAGGCCTCTGATCCCAGGTCAGATAGAGGGGAAGTGTGCTGCAGTGGAGGTGGACTACATTATCTGTTTGCTCCCAGAGCATTTATTCAAAAGCCATTTCATATAGCATTGAACAGAATGGTAGCTGTAAATCAACATGGTGAGACTTTAGAAGCCTCATATTCAAAACGTGTCGATCCGAGGCCAGAATTTGCACTTCATTGAAAACTGCAGAAAAGAAACCATTAACTATTTTCATCTGGCAACATCTTCTGGAGAACTTTTATGATTTTTCCCCCAAGATGTCATCTGAGTGGCAGGAACATTTTCTCAAAATTTTATGTTACAGTAATCCCCCAAATTGGGGAAATATTAAAAAAAAATATTTCATAGTACTGCAACACATTTTATTTCATCATAGACACTCACACACTGTAGAGTAGGTCTTTCCTTGGTGCTTATAAAATATGAATGTGGTCCAGAGTCAAATAACTTCAGGTCTTTCTGCTTAATTTAACTTGCTGGTGATTTAATACCCCAACCATGGTTGTCAAGTCTGTTTTTTTTTAAAAAATAAACATATGCTAAAAACATCAAATATGGGTTGATTTAATCTAAAGTGACCATAAATATCTATAGTAGCATAAATAAGTACTTACTGAAAGTGTAAAACACACAAGTAAGTACAAAACATAAACCAGAGAGGACCGAGCTCCACCCACATGCCCTACATTCTCCTGACCCCACCCCTACATGCTTTACCTGTTCCTGGCAAGTAGGGCTCGCTGCAGCCTGCGGTGGACATCCAACTCCACATCCAAGTGTGATGTCAGAAGCCATGCCCTTGCCCAATACGTCACCTTGTGACTCCCCATAGATATGTATACTGTATCTATGGTGACTCCCCATCTCCATGTCGCCCTGGAAACCCAATTTGTTGTATGTTGGTTTCTGATTGAAAGGACTTTTAGGCAAAAGGGTAGGTTTTGAGTGGGTTTCAGGCGTAAGGTATAGGTTTTGAGTGTATTTTAGGCAAAAGGGTAAGTTTTGAGTGGGTTTTAGTCATAAGGGTAGGTTTTGAGTGGGTTTCAGCTGTAAGGGTAGGTTTTGAGTGTATTATAGGCAAAAGGGTAGGTTTTGAGTGGGTTTTAGTCATAAGGGTAGGTTTTGAGTGGGTTTCAGGTGTAAGGGTAGGTTTTAGGTGGGTTTCAGTGCAGTCTGTAATAAAAAGATGAATATAAGAAGTAAATGATAAAGAATTAGGTGTGAAGGTTATGGCTTCTCGATGCTCAAAGTTAATGATGAAAGCGTGATTTTTCCCCAAAAAAACTTCACCAGAAATCCTGCCCTACAGGTAATTTCATTGGTTACAGTGATGGGTAGGTTTAGGGATCAGTGTTTGGTGTAGGCAATCAGTACTGTGATTGACACGACCAATAAAATCTTAGGAATCGGCTGAAAGGCGGCATTGGCCTGGCTTCTGATGCCACACTTGGATGTTGGCCGGGTTGGATGTCCACCGCAGGTTGCAGCGAGGTGTTTCTCGTTTCTGGACCACCCTTTTCCTATTTAGCACCTAAACTTTGGAACAGTCTTCCTATCACTGTTCGGGAAGCAGACACACTCTGTCAGTTTAAGTCTAGACTAAAAACACATCTGTTTAAACTTGCATACACATAACACATTATCTACTTCTATAATTCATGTAAATTGTTAGGCTGCATAGATTAGGTCAGCCGGAAACCAGGAACACTTCCCATAACACCTGATGTACTCGCTACATCATAAGAAGAATGGCGTCTACGCTAATATTAGTCTCTCTCTGTTTATCCCGAGATTTGCCGCAGCCTGCCAGATCCAGGCCGTATCCAGATGAGATGAAGGACCTGCATCTAGACATGACGATAATGCAGCCCTGACGTTTCAACTAAACTATCCCCTGCAAAGGCCCATTTCCCTTTCCTTTCCCTACGTATGGATAAAACGTTATCAAAATTATTCCAGTTCGCATAGATCCACAGACACAACTAATTTTTCTGTATTATTCGGACCAGACAAGTAATTTGGCAAATATCACTTTTTTTAAAAAGACCAAGCTTCTGCGCACATCCACACTCAAACACGCAAACCTATAGACTAAACACGTAAATGAACAGCAAGAATGCATTAAAGATATTCGGTTTTCAGTAGGAAAGGTGTCATTTAAGCGGCCCCTAAAGTAATAATTATCCATTTTTACAACGGAAGTGATTCAATCTTTAGCTCGATAAGAATTTTCCTATTGTCACTGTGAAGCTGCATTGAAACAATATGTATTGTGAAAAGCGCTATATAAATGAAGATGACTTGACTTGAGACACCCTACATGCACCTGGCCCCGCCCCTACATAGCCTACCTGTTCCTAGTCACGCCTCTTGATCCTGGCCCCGCCCCTACTTGTTACCTGCTCTTGACAATGAAGTTATTCTATATGTAGGTTATTATAGTGAATGCTTAAAACATCAACTGAACATCATAAATATTACACAATGGCTGGGTAAACAGATATAACTTCCCACATAAAGTCAAAAGGTTCACAATGTTGAAATGGGGAGAAATGGGGAGTTCAATTCAGGTTTTAAACTGTCTCATTATCTTGCGAATGAACACAATCCATTAAGTTGGACTAGATTCTGTAACAAAGTCTCAAATCCATTCCGTGCTCTTAATTTTTACTTTCCACAGCATTAAATGTCTGTAATAAGAGCAAGGTAGATTAAAACAGTGACAGCAGCATTTTAATGGATATCTCAAACTTCAATTGCAGCTTACAGTACGGCTAAAAATAATTTGGTCTCTATGGGGGATCCTGCTGTCCTTAATACAGTTTAACATCCTTAATACAGTTTAATCACTCAAACGTAGTTTTTGGAATTATGCAAATATGCCTTTTTCCCCACAGGAGCAATTTGCCCAGTGTTTTGATTTCCACACTGGTAAACAGATCCTGGCATATTGTATTTGATACTGATACCTAAGCTCATCTGCATGCAAGTGTGTAAATATCTTCAGGAGATAAACTCCTAATTTTTTGTTTATCACTTTTGTTGGAATGAATCCTTTCTGTAACTAATTATAACCTTTCTTATCATAGCAAAATCCATCAAGTCTTTCCTTCCACTCCTAATCTTCTAATCCTTCTCTTTTCTTCTCTTCTCTTCTCTTCTCTTCTCTTCTCTTCTCTTCGATGGGTGTAGATGAAGACTCTTAAGTGAGCTGTCAGACTTTAGTTGTGACCTACTTCAGCTGTACTGTGCTCCAGACCTACTTAACATGACCGCCATAATTATCTCTCTAACACACACACACACACTGTCTGTCCCCAGCCAAACACATCAAAGAACAGAGCTGCAGCCCGAACAAGATCCTTAGAGAGAGAGAAATAGACAGAAAGGAAGACGAAGAATATCATGGAAAAAACAATAAATCTAGGTTAGTGGCACACATATTTGCATTCCTCATTAGGTACTTCTTTGCGGTTTGTCTGTTGGTGTGCGGGCGGGGCTCTCACAAATGTGTGTTAGGTAAACTCAATAATTTACAGACTGATGGATATAACCACACATGCTGCAGGGGAGTTCAACGAAAGTGCCCTTCATTATCTCATTCATAAAACATCAGATATCTCCCTCGTTGAACCTAATCTCATATGCAATAAATATGTCAGTGATGGAGAGATATGATCATCCGTCCAACACTAAAATTCTTTTTCTAAAAGTTAAATCAGAGGAGAATCGTTCAGTCCAACCATTTTGGCAGACATTGCATTATAAAAAATACATGTACAGTATGCTTACTACAGGGAATCCCATGGGTGAAACCTGTTAAGTGCTTAAAGGGTTAGTTCACCAAAAAATGAAAATTCTTTCATTAATTACTCACCCCCATGTCGTTCTAAACCTGTAAGACTTTCGTTTATCTTTGGAACACAAATGAAGATCTTTTTAATGAAATCTGAGAGCTTTCTGTCTACTGACACTTCAAAAAGTTCATAAAGAGATTGTAAAAGTAATCCATATGAATTGAGTGGTTTAGTCCAAATTATCTGAAGAGACTTTATATGATGAACAGATTGAATTTAGGCTTTTATTCACATATAAACATTGATCGGCGAACACAAACAGAAGCTCAACCGAACCTGCTTCCGGAAGCTCAAACATTCTGCGTAACACACAAAAACGAACCTCATTGGCTCTCACAGACTATATGTGGCACAGTTAATATTGCAGAAGTACATCCTATTCAAGCCAGAACACAAATGAAAGTTACATGAAAGATCTCAAGGTCATCATCAGCTCAAATGATGCAGTGAAAATCATCCTGACAACTACATACAATAAAAGCACAGGGGAAACATACGACATGCCTCTCTTACTGTACAGGTCACATGACTTCCTCAGAGACAGTTTTTAAAATACCCTCAGACACTGACCGATCACCTCTGACATAAGACATCCGGTTATTATTGATAGCGTGTCTCGTCCTCTGTCTCTCCAGAGGCTGCAATGTTTTCGCACCGTCGCACTTTCAGCTGAAAGTTTGAAAAAAACATCTATTCAAATCAGCCTGTGCTTGTTTTTCTTGGAGTTTCTGAACCTGAAGGTCAGCTTGTTAAACTTTAGGAAAATGCCAAGATCATTTCTGCCATCTCATGAATTCAGATTTCTGAGAACTCCAAAGGTTACCATCCCAACACATGTTCAAGGTTAGTTGATCGCCTTAAGTTTAAACTTTGAACTCTTGTTCTGGATGAAATTAATGAATTTTTAAGGTCAAGCATTGTCATCAATATTCATCTTATTTATTAATAAAACTGTAATATGGTTCTCAACAGTCAAAGGCGCAGATGTCCTCGCTAATGACCTTGCCACATACAGTGTGAATTTTTCATAAAACTGAACAGTGCCCTAACAAGGCCGTTGGAGTAATAAAGCCTGTCCTGCCTGACAGCGGTTCGAGGGACAGGAACCGGTCTGTAGAGATATGCTCAGATCAATGAAGTCACCTTAAATAGATAGACACACACACACACACACACACTCCACATGCACATGTCACGCAGCCACAGAATGTTCCAGCCTTTTTTTAACTGTCACACAGAAAAACTGGATTAAAAAAAACTCTCTTTAGGTCAAAAACACCAATCTGCTTCCTAGTCTGCATATCACTCAAATCATTTTGAAGAATGAAGTAAGAGAAACAACACACCCACCTGATCTATTAAACATAGATCCTCACACACACTCAGACACCACCAGGTTGGGTAAAACAGGGGCCTATGTTTTTCGGTTTCAGTCTCTTGCATCATATTCTGTGGTGTTCTGTTTCTCTTCAGTCAAACAAATTCGGTGGCCATGGTGATTAAAGACTGACCAGACAAATCACTCTGAACACACTGCAACTCTTGCTATTTGATTAAGTCTCTAATTCGTTTTGCTTCCTTCCATCTAAAGGAAGTGACTTTGGCTGCCTTCATACTGCAACAGAATAAAGTTATACAGATGTCTAAGATGTTTGTAGTGCTAAATACATTGACAACAAGGTCTGTTAGAATTCAAATCAATAGCAGTTTGGCCTACCTTTCGCAGACCTCAAACGCTGCATGTCTAATCAAACTGCAAAGTATTTACAGTAGGTGGTTCAAGTTTTTATTTTTTTTTTTTTTTTTTTTACCTGTGTTTGGCCGGTATATTATACTTATGCTGTCATTAACAAAATATTTATATTCAGACAATGTCATGTTAAAGTTGAAGCATGTAATATTTTTTATTTTAAAATACATTCTATTAACCCAGTTTATTGTTCATTGACTGCTATTAGCATGCCATTCATAGGTTTATCTCCCTCAAAAGTGTAAACATTGAGCCGCCAGGCACCATCAAAACATTGAGAGTGTTCTCAGATCCATCAATCATTTTCCAGCTCAACCTATTGCAAGAGTTTGGGGCGTGACTGTAGCAGACGGAGCAAGAGGGTGTTTACAAAGCCAGTTGAAGGCAAGCCTGCAACCTTAGCTGCAAAAGTGTAACGCCTGCTAATGCTGCGATACGAAGGGAAGAAGACAAGAGGCCTTTTTTTAATGGATGTCAATGGAGGAGAGGCTTCACTACGCTGAATAAACCCCTTTGTGAGGAAATAGCTTATCATTTAATGCAGGGGTCTCCAAACTTGGCCCTGGAGGGCCACTGTCCTGCAGAGTTTAGCTCCAACCCCAATTTAACACACCTGAACCAGCTAATCAAGGTCTAATTAGGCATACTAGAAACTTCCAGGCAGGTATCTTGAGGCAAGTTGGAGCTAAACTCTGCAGGACAGTGGCCCTCCAGGACCGAGTTTGGAGACCCCTGATTTAATGGTAAGCTATTTCCTCACAAAGGAAATAGCTTTGGCTAATTGGCTAAACAGCCCATTGGCTAATCTTCAACATGTTTGCTCTTTAAGGCCCACTGAAGAGTGTTGGAACGTGCAGAATTATTCAATGTGTTGACGTAATTTCAACTGAAACAGGAAGACAGGGCAATATATCGAACAGCCCCGCCCCTTTTTTTAAATAGCCAATAGTGTTTTGTTTATGTTACAGCTCGCCAGAGCCGTTAGACTCAGTTAAACCTCTGTTTCCTTCTAACCGTTTCTCCTCATAATGTCCTTTATATTGCTTATATACAGCATTCTGTGCAGAATTCAAATGGGTCCGATACCTTTTGTGGTCTGTGCCGACTCGCACATATGATCCGCTCTGTGCTCTCGTGTCTCTGGACCGGAGCAGACTGCTCGCGTTGCGGCAGTTCATGTGACACTAACGCGAAAAACGGACTTCATTCGCATCAATGGAAAGCATATTTACACTGTCTGAATCGTTCCCTATTCTCTATATAGTGCACTATGTGCCATTCACCATGTAGAAACTAGTAAATGTGTGAACAAATGACCGATTTCAGCCGAGGCTTCAGCGTCTGTAAGAGTGTAGGAGGAGGCGGGACTTCAGATTCTAGAGAGCGTTTGATTGGACCGAAGATTTGACGAGAAACTGAAGTGTGATGTGATGTCATGAAAATCCGTGATCCATTTTAGCAGAAGTGAGAGACTGTAAGATTTGAATGCTTATATCTCCTAAATGAGAATTTTGTCATTGTTTTGGAACACACCAGCTTATTCATAACCTTAAGGCTAACATATTCATACTAAAAGCTAAAAAACTTAAATTTTGATTTCAGGGGGACTTTAAACATTCTTTTGGATCTATTTTTAGAGTTTACACTGAAAAAAATGCTGTTTTATAAGTCACGGACAATTGCACGATGGGTATGATTCAGTTTACGGCACTTCTCATTCATTTCTATGGTATCCGCAAACAGTGATTGACTGAAATTCAATGACATCATGGCTATAATGTGATTGGTTATCAAAGCACGTGTGATTCAAGTTAGTCATTACGCTTTTTCCAATGGTAGAGCCACTGACCCTCATATCTCCCAATAAAAATACCATCTCTGGTGTTTCTCATTCAGATTCGGGTACAGAAGTGCAAGTCAATTTTTGCTGCATTTAGACCTTCAAAGATTAAACAAGTCATGAACACGTCAAATCGAACAGGGTATTGCGATGCAACGTGCTACTATGGATGCTTCAATACAATCATCATGCATGCATTTGGAAAGACAAATGTACCCGTTTATAATGTTTAGTTTGACATGTCCAGTGTACATGGCTTTAAATAGTTGTGGTGCGTCATGTTAAAAAAAAATGTGCCTGGTGCAGATACGTTAGATGGGTTTATTATAAGCCAGAGAGTGTTAGCCTAATTCCAATATGTTGGATTGAGTTGGGGGAAGCCTGAAAAGAGTGTTTGCAAAATATGCTTTAATTTTGTAATTCCACTAGGTGCCATTAATGTCGCAGAAACTACATACTTCACCTTAATGTTCATGGTAATATTAATACCTTTTAAAATTTGATTTTAAGGACAATTTTTGTTCAACATACTAGCTCCACTGATAACAGCAGAATGATGCACTAAAGACAGACCATCTTCCCTTTATTTAGTCACAGGCTATAAAAATAAATCTTCAGATCTACAGTATGTGCCCTTGTGAAAGAGAAATACACTTTAGCATACTGAAATACTTATTACAGAAATAACATATTTTGAAAGAATATACTTAATTATGAACCAAATGTAATGTTTTTGGAAACTTACAGTACCCACTTTATAAGTGCATCTTTATATATAATTTTATAATTACTTCTATTGTCTTTTAAAAGAGTGTACAGCTGAATGTACCAACAAGCAATTATGGTAACTAAAATAGAATTTAATATATTTATATATATAATTTAAATATATGTGTAAATACACACTTGCAATGATGAAGTTGCAATTTAGTTCATTTAAAATATAGGCTATGCCTATTAACTTTAAAAGTAATATTAAATAACACTACATTTAAAGTTATAGTCAAGTACTTTACATGTGCTTTATACAAAACATCAATATTAAAACATAATCAATAAAAATGTACTTTAAGGTAAAAAAAAATGTACAAAGTGCACATTTTACAAGTGTACTTAAGTGTATTCACTTTAAGTACACTTAGGTGGCCTTTTATGTCAGTAACATTATCTGCAAGTACAATTTTTAAAAAGTAAACTTTTAAGATTTGAAGTACACTACAAGTGTACATTCAGTGCAATTAAGCACACTTTTTTACAAGGGTGAGTTGGTGTGTTAATACTAGGATAAGGACCTGCCTTTTGTCTTCTCTTTAGACAGAAGCATGACTGTTTGTAGATATCACACTCTCTCTGGTGAAATGGTTTGCTCCCTCTCAAATTGAACACTGAAGTGATGTTGACCTCTTTGGGTCATTTACTCATAAAAGCTCATAACAGTCCACCACCCAGTCTGTACTCCTGCTGAATTATGGGATTTTTTCCATTCTTCTTTGATTGCCTGCTGCAAGATAGAAGGAACTTGTCTATTGTTTCTTATGACAACAAATAAGACACATCAAAACTGACATTCTGAGAACTATGGGGCAAAGCCATATTGGTTCATCCTTTACATTTACATTTAGTCATTTAGCAGACGCTTTTCTCCAAAGCGACTTACAAATGAGAGTATTAGAAGCAATCAAATCAACACAAGTACAACAGTAAGTGCCTTGTCAAGTTACAGTTTCATCAGTAAAGTGCACGTAGCAAGGTTTTTTTTTTTTTTTTTAATAAATAGAAGAAAGAAAGAATAGAAATCGAAAAAAGTAAAAGATAAATAGAAAGTAAGTGCTAATATTACTGGGTCAAGTGTTGACCAAAAAGATATGTTTTTAGCAGTTTTTTGAAAATGGCTAAAGACTCAGCTGCTCGGAATAGAGCGTGGTAGGTCATTCCACCAGCCAGGAACAGACCCAGAAAAGGTCCGTGAGAGTGATTTTGTGCCCCTTTGGGAAGGCACCACAAGGCGCCATTCACTTGCAGAACGCAAGCTTCTGGAGGGCGCATAAGTGTGAAGTAGTGAGTTTAGGTATAGTGGTGCAGAGCCAGTGGTTGTTCTGTAGGCAAGCATTAGAGCCTTGAATTGGATGCGAGCAGCTATTGGCAGCCAATGCAAACTGCTGAAGAGAGGTGTGACATGCGCTCTCTTCGGTTCGTTAAAGACCAATCTTGCTGCAGCATTCTGGATCAGTTGTAGAGGCTTGACAGTGCATGCTGGAAGCCCTGCCAAGAGAGCATTACAATAGTCCAGTCTGGATAGAACAAGGGCTTGGACAAGAATTTTTGTGGAATGCTCCAATAGGAAGGGTCTAATCTTCCTAATGTTGTACAAGGCAAATCTGCAGGACCAGGCCGTTGTAGCGATATGATCTGTGAAGCTTAAACAATCATCCATCACCACTCCAAGGTTCCTGGCTGTCCTGGAAGGAGTTATGGTTGATGACCCAAGTTGAATGGAAAGGTTATGATGAAGTGTTGGGTTGGCACCGACCACAAGCAGTTCCGTTTTTGCAAGGTTGAGTTGAAGGTGATGGTACTTCATCCAAGCAGAAATGGCTTTAATTTCTGTATAATTGATTAATACTTCACATTTTATCTGTTAGGTTTCACTACAATTCTGTTTCTTCACTCATTCATCTAATATTTGCACTGTGTACAAAGTTCCAAGTCAAGACTGTCTGGTTCGTTACCAACAATCTTCAAAATATCTTTTGTCTTCCACAGAAGAAAGACAGCCATACAGGCTTGGAACACAGTAAATGCTGACAGAATTTTCATTTTTGGGAAACTATACCTTTAAGACCTGCGAGATAACCAAGAGATTAGGTGGATACAAATGGAAAAAGACAAACAAAGAAACAAAAAAAAACATTTTGCAGAGATTGGATAGCTTTCTAATTTTCTCTCGCAATGTGTTTATGGAATGTTTTTTTAAAAGTTTCTTGCTCTAATTCCCATTCTTTTTTTCCCTTCAGGCCATCCGAATTAGTCACTTGAATATTTAAAGCAAATTTAATTTAGCCACAAATGCATTCAGTTTTGCCTAATGTCTGTCCTGATATACACTGAGAGATTTTATAGCACCATCATAGGTTTCTAATGTTCATGAAACAGCCTTCTTTTTAAAACAGTGTTTTTTATTTGTTTGGGGTTTTTTTTGTCACAAGGCCTCTTTCCTCCAGCGCTCATGCTTACCAAAAACCGAGAATAAACCTGCAAGGTCCATCAAAACAAACACAGATCAGCCCTGAAGTTTGAATGATGTAAATGTGAATGTTTTTAAAGGCATGTCCTTCATAAACATCACCACCACTGCCCTCATTAACATGCTCATCACCTGCATACACCTCCAGCGGCCACTGTTCGCACCTGCTCAACAGTTCCTCATTATATCCGTCACTCAAACATTGGCTACACTGATCTCCTCTTGGCTTGCGGCTGTTTTCTCTGCTGGACCATGTGCATGTGTGTGCGAGAATTAGGCTGTACTTCAGAGAGCCCCACTGTTCACCTGCACAGCAAAGGTCATCCTTTATTCATCAAGAAGAAAAAAAAAAAAGATGAATAGCAAAGGGAGATATAGGGAAAGACATAGCAGGGTGGGGTGGTTTTGATAGCTTTTGGCTGAGATTCACAGCTTTAAATGAAACCTCTGTGGAGTGTCTGCTGGGGTGGGCAGGGCAGCACACATTTGGGTCAAGCTGAGCTGAAAGCGACTTACTTTTTCTTTGATGTTCTCAGCATGGTCCAGAGCATAGTTTGGTGATGTCCACTTTTAGCTACCATTATGTTTTCTCATGCGGTCTTGTGGACACAATAAGTATTTGCAAAGAAATGTATATTAGAGATTTATATATGGGATTTATTACAGAATTAGTTGTATACTATGTATAAGAGATGCATTTATAAGAGATGGATTATGAGACTGCCAACTAGTAGTGTCAGCCTTTCCAAATGTTAGTTTATTAGCACGATTTTGTCTTTGACAAAGATAAAATCATCCCATAGGTTTGTGATCTTAAGCCCGGAACACACCAAGCCGACGGTCGGCCATCGGGCAGGCATTTTATGTTCGTCGGCCGACTAAGTTTTCTCAGTGTGTTCCGCGCCGTTGGCTGAAGTCGGTCCTCGTCGGCTTTTTTTCCCGGCCGACTTGACATGTTGAATCGGCGTTGGAGCTCGTTGGTCAGTCGGGCCATCGGATCATTCTGATTGGCTGTTCAGCTACTGCCACCTGCTGGTACGGAAAGGCATTACTTCTTATGCAGGAGCAGAACCGACGTGCTGCTTGGCCATCGGGTGTCAATTTGGTGTGTCAGGGCAACTTTGGACCCAGACGCTGCCGATGTGAGCCAACCCCGCAGTCTACTTTCATCGCCGTCGGCTTGGTGTGTTGCGGGCTTTACTGGAGGAAGATTTGAATAAAATTAGAGAAATATCTTTTTTTTTTTTTATGCAGTACATCGATTTTACCCAATAAATAATTACTTCAAATAAATTTTGAAGAGATATTGATATAAAATGACCTTTTTGCAAGCAGAATCCTGAAATCATATTGCAAATGTATTCAATAAACCAAGCCAATCCCAAATCCTTTTATATATATAGATTTATAATTGAAAATTGTTTAAAAGAGTTGTATTTATTTTGAAAAATTGTGCTGGTTGGCCTTGGACAAAACTTAATTAATCTTTTTTTATTTTCATAACAAAAAGTACATAAATCTTTCTAACCATTAGCAATTCATTTTCTCTGTAGTCCTTGTAGGATTACCACACACCTACACACACACACACACACACACACAGAGAAATATCACTGCCTAAATTCGAGACCTTAAGTAGTAGGTAGGCTAAATTAGATATATACAACCATAATCATATTTCACACTGTTTTCTAGGGAATAATCAGTACTTCTGGATTGATCTCAAAGTGTACAAAATGTTTTCATCGTTGTAGTGTCAAAAATTAAGTAGGCTACTAGTGGCCACTAAATAGTGTTCTTAAACAAAACAGTATTTGATTGCTTTACATATCAATCTCATCAAAGTGAGAAAAATAATCTGCAATATGTACTAGATCTTTTGCTGAAAGTCATTCAGTCTGGCTTTGTGAGACTAGCTAGCATATTCTGTGGTTCACCTTGTACACACCATTAGCGATCTAAGAGAAGATCCGTCTGTGTAATGGCTGGAATCCTTCATCTCTGCTGTGTGGAAAATTTCATTACTGTATATACATAATTAATACAGCAATAATAGTTATTCTTGCTCCTCTGTCTCATTGGATGCCTGTGAGCCCTATTCATGGTCTGTGTGGAAATAAGAGTGAGACATGACAGCTTTGTATCAATGTCAAATGCCCATTGAGGATTAATAAAGTTACACATCACATTGTATGACAAACGCCACTCGCTAATCTTGCTAATCTGCTCCAGAAGCTATCAAGGGAAAAGATGTATTCAAAAGTAACTTCTAGAACTGATTTGTAGCATTTTTCTTTCTGGCGGTTCTTCTTTGTTGTTGTGTGTGTGAGCCTGAGAGGCTGCCAGCCTGAGACATACATCAAAACCTTCAAGTTCAACAGCGTTAGCGCTCGCACTGCTATGCCTACAGAGTAATGAACAGGTGACAAGTGTTAGCAAAGAAGCTAAATTATTCTGTTTCTCATATTGAATTTTTAAAAAAGTAATTAGCGTGCAGGCTAATGTAATGAATTGTTAATTAGTAGCGTTGTCAGACGCCGAGGCAGTGATGGATGTTTGGCTAGCAGAGGCTGCTAAGGCGATCAAACGGGTCTGAGTCCTTTCTTACAATATGCTAATCCACCGTCCTCAAAGATTTCCAGACATGAAGCAGGTATTGAAATGCTTGTGCGCTGAATGTCTGGTAATGAGTAGCAGGCTGTCCTATCTGTTTAAATTAAAACTCAAAGACATCCTCAGCCACGCCCCCTCTGCAGCAGATCCATGCTTACCAACAAGGTTGCCTAGCACCAGTTGCTAAGTTACCGCTAAAGCCTGATGTTCCTCTTCAGGCAGTGGTGCAAATGTTATGTTAGTTTCTAAATATAGAAAGCGTTCTGATTTACTAGTGTCATTGTAGAAGTGCCTTTTCTGCCTGGCTCAGAATAGAACACAGGGCTTTTTCCTTAAATAACACACAACCCAATCATTTTGTGACTTAAATGAATATAATTATTTCTTAATTATCATGTGGGCACTGTCTGGATTTGTTGACATGACTAATTGTTCGAGATGAAAATAAAGACTAGACAATCTGTTAGCGTTGTTCTTCAGGTCATTGGCTCCGAGCGCAGGGAAATCAATTTGTTTTGTGCACAACAGCGGAAACGGTTCATTTCTATGAGCCTGTCACTATTCTCTCGTGCTGTAAATGAGAATCTCTTCCAGATCATCACCTCAAAGAGCCGTCGAAACTCAACAGTGACCACAACCATCCCCCGACCCGGCGAGACACCAAACAAAACCAGCAGGAAAGGACAGAACTGTAGGCAATCAATAAATGTTCTTCAATCAAGATGCATTTCGGCTGTGGACCCTTGGCCTGTGTGTGTGGACATATGCTAACAGGACAAGGACGAAGAAAGGTGCTGCCAGTCTGCTTCAGAGCTGTTTCTCCATCACCCATCCCCCTGGGGCCACCATTGTGCGTCTGGTTTTCTATCAACAAGACTAATTTAAACCACCCTCAAGAGAGTGAAAAAGAAATATCGAGCTATGTTCTTCGAAATGCAGCCATCTTCTATCCTCCATCACCTACAAATGCACACTTAAATAATGTGCACGGTTCAAGTGATGAGCTGTAGCATTGCTAAAAGTAATGAATCTATTTCTCAATAACGTGGTGGTATTATTTAAATATTGAATCTTATAGCTTATTGAATATAAGCTTATGAATACTGGATAACTGTTTTTTTCATGAAGTAGTGGGGAAGGACTATAAAATGCTACAATGTTAAATTTTTTTTTGATAATATTTCAGCAGTAAAAATATGTACAATATTCTCTCTTGACTATTTTGAATCAGAGCAAGCAATGGACAGTTTAGAAATGAATGACTCGAGTCGGTTCTTTCCAATGAATTGGTTGGTAAGATTTGATTCATAGAGTCTTGCTGCATTCCAATTCGCATACTATCTGTCCTACTGTACAGTATATAGACCTTATTCACAGCAGCTTCATGAAAGCGAGGCTGTGAGGGATAGACTTACCATGTTTTCAATGGCATCCACTGTAAAATATATTTATATATACACTACCAGTCAAAAGTTTGGAAACATTACTATTTTTAATGTTTTTGAATGAAGTCTCTTATGCTCATTAAGGCTGCATTTATTTCACAATAAATACAGAAAAAAACAATAATATTGTGAAATATTATTACAATTTAAAATTATGGTTTTCTATTTTAATATACTTTAAAATATGATTTATTCCTGTGATGCAAAGCTGAATTGTCAGCATCATTCTTCCAGTCTTCAGTGTCACATGATCCTTCAGAAATCATTGTAATATGCTGATTTATTATCATTGTTGGAAACAGTTGTGCTGCTTAATATTATTTTATAACCTGTGATACTTTTTCAGGATTCTTTGATGAATAAAAAGTTAAAAAATATCAGCATTTATTTAAAATAGAAATCTTTGTAGCAATATACACTACCGTTCAAAAGTTTGGGGTCAGTAATTTTTTTTCTTTCTTTCTTTCTTTTTTTTTTTTGAAAGAAATTAATACTTTTATTCAGCACGGATGTGTTAAATTGATAAAAAAAAAAAAAAAAGATAGTAAAGATTTATATTGTTAGAAAAGATTTATATTTTGAATAAATGTTGTTCTTTTTAACCTTTTATTCATCAATGAATCCTGAAAAAAGTATCACAGGTTCCAAAAAAATATTAGGAAATATTATTAATAATACAACTGTTTTCAACATTGATAATAACTGAGTATCAAATCAGCATATTAGAATGATTTCTGAAGGATCATGTGACACTGAAGACTGGAGTGATGATGCTGAAAATTCAGCTTTGATCACAGAAATAAATTATATTTTAAAGTATATTAAAATAGAAAACCATAATTTTAAACTGTAATAATATTTCACAATATTATTGTTTTTTTCTGTATTTATTATGAAATAAATGCAGCCTTAATGAGCATAAGAGACTTTGTTAAAAAACATTAAAAATAGTAATGTTTCCAAACTTTTGACTGGTAGTGTATATATCTGTATAAAGCTCCTAGATCACTTATAATTTTCCACAGTTCATATTGTCTGGACTTTTTTGTCTACTGAAATTTCTTGGAAAGACATTTTGCAGTGTTTCCATCAGCAGACCAATCCAAAAACACATTAAATAAAAGTACAATCCACTGAGATGTAGTATGTGTATGTATGACAGCCTTGCTTTTATTCCCCTTAAAAAAAAAAATCAAAGATGGCACTGCTGTGAATAAGGTCTATATTCGAAATTAGAATTAGTTTGTCCCAAATAGTAGTAGAAAATAGTATTCTGGTTAGAATCCCAAGTGCAGGTCCATACAAAACCTGTTGTGTATTGGACGAGGATTTGATCAGAACTACAAACACAAATAAAAAGTGTTAAAAAACTACAAACATGGCAGATGTGTGAGACTGATGGTTTAGATAAAGGGGTTTGAGTGATTAATAATCAGTATCTAACCTGACAAATATATAATTATTCAATGTTATCCACATTATATTTCATATGCAAAAGCATTGTCAACTTTTTGTAAAGATACGTTTGGTCATTAACTTTTAAATGCATCATTATGCAAACACATGAGGAGAGTTCTCTGCATGAAAGACACATCAACGTGATACTACATTTCTCTCCGATATAGTAGGATATTAAATAAAATTTAATGTGGAGGATTTCAAGTGTGGCAAGATGATTGACAAGGCAGTTTAAACAGTGACAGGGTGCACGTACACTGTCAGAATAAAAGATACGGCACTTGTCACTAGGGCAGTACAAAAGTGAAAAGGTACTAATATGTACTTTTAAAGTGCTAATATGTACCATTTAGGAGTAAGTAAGGTACAAAGATGTACCTTTTCACTTTTGTACCCTAGGGTACTGCCCCAGTGACAGCTCCGTACCTTTTTTTTCTGAGAGTGTAACTAAGTGAAAGAGCAGTCTGTTAAAGACGCAATTATGTCCCAAAACTTGCCTTCTATTTTGCTACACATTCAGAAGTATGTACTTTTTCTTCACAAAAACAGAACACAAGGGCATAGTATGAGTAAGTGAATTGGGACGCAACATCTGATTTAGGAATGAATCAATCTTTTGAGTCTGTTCTTGTCAATAAATCAGTTGAAATGGTCTGAATCATCAGATTTGGGAATGAATGTTTCTTTTTAGGTTGGTTCGATGTAATATTGGTTTCAGCATAAATGACTCAACTGAATCTCAACTGAAAAAAAAAATTATTACTTTTTCTCCTCAACAAATATGCATGTACAACAAATGATTTAAACAAATTACAGCTTACTATTTTTAATATATCATACATGAAAAAAAATACGAATTAGCTTCAATTTAACAAGCTACATTTCCCATGTATCTTGTATTGTTACTGGATATTTTAGCTAATGAGCAGCTTTCAGCTTAGCTTACTCTAGCTAATTTTTCTAAAATGAGCTTTCTAAATTTCTAATTTTTTTTAGCTTGTCCAACACTGCACAGATGTAAGCATTTACACATGCACACATTCTGTTCACCTGCCAGACACTGAACACGACCTGCCATGTATGCGACCCACTGCAGTGACATTTGAGTCATTTAAAGGCCTGAGGTGGGAGAGTAATTATAGTGTGAAGGGTAAATGGTGAGTGAGTGTTGGATTCTAATATTATGTGAATAAAATCAGCAGGCATTCGTGAGAGGAACAGGAGAGCTCAAACATATTGAACTATTCTAGAATACAAACAGCACTCTCCATCTTTAAAGAACAGTCCCACTCTTAGCACTAATGTAGGGCACAAGAAGGGCAGCTCTCTGCCTTCTTTGAGATAAATGATTCATCTGATCCCCTGTATTAGCAGTTATTGCTCCTGAAGGATAATCCCACCTTAAAAGGGTGAAGGTTAACATCCGCGGACAGGTAAATACAAATACCATTTCTCCATAAAGTGCATACAGCTATCAGATAGCACAGGCAGCATCCATTCTATCCGCGGCTGTCTGTATGACGACGATCTGCTGCTTTTATGGATCTGTAAGCGTATGCTAAGAGCAGCACGTCTCTGGGGTGCGTTGCAGGTAATTGTATGGATTGCGGTGCTCTTAAACTGTGTTTGTAGAAAATGCTTGGCAGGATAACAGACGGCAGTGATTATCCCGAATCTTATTGATTTTCCTTCACCGGCTCAGTGAGACCATGAGAGATACTTCTGCCTTTAGAAGCAACAACAACAAAATCATACACAAGTGCAAAAACACAATATGCCACATGAGGCCTGATAATAGATGCACCACATAATGGTCAAGTTAATATGTGAGAAAATAATGGTCGTTTTACAGCAGACAAACGATTCCCGAGTCCCTGTTGAAATAAAAACATTTTAAACCAGCCTAAGCTGGTTTGCCAATCTTAGCTGTTTATTTAGGCCTGTCTGGTTTGCTGATTTTAGAGGGGTTGGTCAGGCTGGGGCTCCAGTTAGACCAGCAAACAACTTTAGACTGGTTTAAGATGTATTATTGATTAATACAGCTGTATTCAATGATCTGATTTACTGAAACTTTTACAGAAAAACCAATTTAACATGTTTTCCACATGAGATCACGTTTTCACAAGGGAACTGTTCCAAATGTATATTGTGAAATATATTAAAAATATACCTTAAAATACTGCATACAGTTGAGCTCAAAAGTTTACATACCCCTTGCAGAATCTACAAAAATGTGAATCATTTTAACAAAATAAGAAGGATCATGAAAATTGCATGTTATTTTTTATTTAGTACTGTCCTGAATAAACTATTTCACATAACAGATGTTTACATAAAGTCCACAAGCTGAATTTATAAAAATGACCCCATTCAAAAGTTTACATCCCCTTGATTCTTAATACTGTGTGGTTACCTGGATGATCCACGACTGTTTTTTTGTTTTGAGGTGGTTGTTCATGAATCCCTTGTTTGTTCTGAGCAGTTAAACTGAGCTCTGTCATCCAGGTCCTGCATATTCTTTGGTTTTCCAGCATCTTTTGCATATTTGAAGTCTTTCCAGCAGTGACTGTATGATTTTGAGATCCATCTTTTCACACTGAGGACAACTGAGGGACTCAAACACAACTATTAAGAAAGGTTCAAACATTCACTGATGCTCCAGAAGGAAACACGACGCATTAAGAGTCGGGGATGTAAACTTTGAATTGGATGAACAGAATAAATTGTACTTTTTTTTTGTCTTCTGGGAAACATGTAAGTATCTTTTGTAGCTTCCAAAGGGCAGAACAAAATGAAAAAATATGTTCTTTAAACAAAATAAAAAAAACTTGCACATCAACAAAAGTTTTCACCCCTGACTCTTAAGACATTGTGTTTCCTTCTGGAGCATCAGTGAATGTTTGCAGCTTTTGTAATAGTTTTGTCTGAGTCCCTCGGTTGGATGATGGAAGATGGATCTCAAAATCATACAATCACTGCTGGAAAGGGTTCAAATATGCAGAAGATGCTGGAAAACTGAAGAATCTGCAGGACCAGAAGGATTTTTCTGGAGAACAGAGCTCAGTTTAACTGCTCAGAACAAACAAGGGACTCATGAACAACCATCACAAAACAAACAAACAAAAAAACAGCAGTGGATCATCCAGGTAATGACACACAGTATTAAGAATCAAGGGTATGTAAACTTTTGAATGGGGTCATTTTTATAAATTCTGCTATTTTTTTCTCTTGTGGACTTTATGTAAACAACTGTTATGTGAAATACTTTATTAAGGACAGTACTAAATAAAAAATAACATGCAATGATTAAAATTTTTGCAGATTCTACAAGGGGTATGTAAACTTTTGAGCTCAACTGTATATGTATATATTTTTCCCATATGGGGGCCAGGTTGGTTTATACTGGTTTGGTTTTGATCTAGCTGGTTCCATGTTCTTCAACAAAAAAATGTTCAGTTGTAATTGTAAGAACGCCAAAAATTACTTACTTATAACATAGATTTTACCACATTTTTTAGTTTATGTTACAATATAGGCTAAGAAGCCTGATGGCACATATCAACTATACTGGGAATCTGTTCTAAACTCTGATCTGTTTTGTTCTAACTTTTATTGTAAACTGCAGTGACACGCATAACAACAGGTTCAGTGAAGAAATGTCATAAATTTCATCGAAAAATTACAAGAAAAAGTGAAATTAATTGAGGCAGACGCAACCTTCAAGTTAACGAGAATTGTATTAGCCCTCCAATCTGTGCGAAGCCCTCAATAACGAGACAACAGCAATTAAAATTCTTAATTGTAAATGTCAGGTTGTTGAAGCAGCGAGTGTTTGTGGGAGGAGACAGATTGGTGGCTGCCAGGGTTTCAGGTTTTTTTTTTTTTTTTTTGAGAGAGAGAGCATTGACAGCTGAGAGCGTGAGTCAGGGTGTTTTTGTCTCTGTTTTAAAGGCCTGTTGTGTAGACAAAGTGAGAGATTGTAAACCATCACCTCTGTCTGTAAGAAACAAAACACAGTGCACTGTGACTATGTGTATTTTTAAAAAGGCTTTCAGTTTTACGATTCTGTATCAGTCAAGGCAAACTTGGTCTGCTTAAAAACAGCACCAACCTCAGAGAAATCATTAAAAAAAAATACAAGGGCAAATACATTCTCTACAAGCTATGTCTGAAAGAGAAAGAAAGAATGTTAACACTTCAGTATAGGGAACACCTATTCAATATTAACTACAACTTTTGCCTCAGTTAACTCCTAATTTACTGCTTATTAATAGTTAGTAAGGTAGTTTTTGTAGCGTTTAAATTTAGGTATTGGGTAGGATATTAAGGGATGTAGAATAAGGTCATCCAGAATAGGGCAGTAATATCTGCTTTATAAGTACAAATAAACAACCAATAGTAATATGCAAGCTAATAAGCAACTAGTTAAAAGTGAGAATTGAACCCTAAAATAAAGTGTTACAGAAAAAAAAATTACTTTTACTTAAATTACAAAAGGATTCAAACTCTCAATAGCATGACAGATAATAGAAAGTTGCCGACATTTTCAAAATGCAGTTAAACTGTATGAATAGTTTAGATGAGGTTTGCTGTAGTGTTGGTGCTGTTTGTTATGCATTGCTGGGTAAGTTTGTAAGCCCATTGATTTCTCCTGACAGACATATTCAGAGCTCTCAGCTCAACTGATTCCCTTTGGGGAAATGATCCGCTAGAAGACACACTTACGTGGTTTTCATCCATCAGCTTCATTCTGGGCAAGAATATGTGATGTTTAAATTTAGAAAAATTGATGAACGTTTCCCTGAGCAGAACCTTCTGATGTTTCCATAAATTGAATTTGTTTTTTAAAGTCTTCACTGAATCATCTGTAGCCAGGGATGATGACATCAGCAGTCGTTTCATGGCGATGGTTCTGAAAGCGGTCTGGATATATTTAGTGTTCCAAAGACCCAGTTGGGCTAGAGAGAGAGAGGAGAGAGAAGCATTTTTATCATTTTTAAGCTAGATTTCTTTCTTTCTGTCTCTTTAATCCACATTTTTTTTAGTAGGGATCTGAAAAAGCCTAAGGCCATTTTAATAACTTGAAAAATATACTAAATATTGAAGTATCACGTTGTTATTTATTTCATGACTTTTCCTAATCTTAAGGGATTTGTTTATTTTTTTTAAATAAATATATTATAAAATATTCATCTTTTAACTTTATAAAATGACACTTCTTTGTGATTCATAAAACTATCTCGAAAGTATCAGACTTCGAGCAGTATTTTTAATTGACTAAAAGAACCGGTTAACGAGTCATTAACTACGGAATCAGAAACATGAAGCTATATTCATGAAGCTAGATTCTACCCGCATCTCTATCCTCCACTCTCTCACACTTACAGAGACAGTGAGGTAGGACACAGAGGAAAATGCATTATACGGCCTTGAGAGAGAGTAAACAGCGTTCGCAAACAAAATTGAACTCTGGGTTGCTTCGAGATCTCTCATGCTCACATTACTGCTCTCTGGGCACCATTCACAGACCTGTGACATCTACTGCTAAACAATTCAGAACCAATCCAGTCTTAAAACATTCAAATGCTCATTTCTGCAGCACAGACCTCTGAACATGTCTGGGTCATGCCTCACATTATAAGTAAAGATCATTCTAATTATTTTTGCCCAGTGATTTCTACCGCATTCCCTCCAGTCAACCGTGTCACTGAACGGCACAGAGCGTAAGGGGCAAACACATTAACAGTTATAAAAATCAACAGCAGCCTTTGATCTTTTGACTGGCATCCAAACAAAAATTAAAGCCTCGACTACAGCCTCAGGATTCGGATCTTCAGAGAGAGAGGGAAGAGAGAGAGAAGGATAGATTTCCACTATGACAAGTGGTCAAGAATGAAAGTTCCTGCCTCGGGGATCATAGTCTAACAGCAGAGTAATTAACACAGCAGAATTATCTACCCGCAACAGAGTGATGATGCAACCGCGAGCTGCGATTTGAAACATAATCATGCCTAAAAGCTATGAGGGGGTATTTGGGAAATAAAATTGAAGCAGATGGGTCTTGTATAAGAGTTAAAGCGGTTTATTTTGCGATAATGACCAACAGACTGTACATCAGTGTTATATTATTGTTTTATTGTTGCTATATTTACCATGTAAAAAAATTGAAATATTGTATTAAAATGTTACCATATTTAAGTAGTACAACTGAGGTAAATGCCAAAATATGTGTCTGGACTGAGCATTCATCTACTGTGTTTTCTTCTGGACACAAATTAGCTGAATGGTCCTATTTTAGAACATGCCAGATTCATAAATGATGTATACCTTAATGAGGAACAGTCATTTGTACATTGCAATGTTCACAACCCCAGGCACACTTCAATGTGCTACAGAGTCTTATTGAACCTTTAGAGTGAAATATTTCTGAACAGCACTGCCGCACTCAACATTTAAAACAAGCAGTTAAATGTGCAGTGTTTAATTATTTCTGTGAAACGTTCTATAACGTGAAACGTTCTATAATGGGGAAAAAGATAAAACAGGAAGTTATATTATTGAGAAGACCCCTGAAGACCCTTGTGACTGTCAAGTTCAATAATTATCTTCAAGTCCCACGTTAGTAAATAATTTTATAAACTCTTTGATCACCAAAATAGAGCATATAAACATTTTTCCTGTGAAAAAAAGGATTCATGCCTTAAAATAGCCTGAATGTAACTCTAAACCCTTAATTAGCATACCTTGCTTAATTTAGCATACACGTATCTATGAATATGCAAATTAGCCCCGCCTCCACTCACATCAGCTCAGAGATCCACTCGGTCAACTTTACTGTAAATGCTGCACAATGGAAATACTGGTTTAATTCAGCCATATACTGTATGTTTGAACCAGAAACTGATCCAGAAGAAGAAGTGGAGGAGTGAATTATACAGGCTCGTGTACAAGTCGATGTATCAGAATGGTAATGCTTTTTATGTATCGCTCTCTATAACGTCGGACACATAACAGTAATTAATATGATTAGCCTTTTGCTTGACTACATTATCAAACAGCTAATAATGTGTTGCTAATGCTACACAAACCATGTTCCCATTCACCATGTCAGAGTCAGACAGCTGCCTTCAAAAAATCAGCATCCTTAGAAACACCTTGAACAACTCCAACGTCAGTGGAGAAAGGTATATCGTTCATCATAACATCGTAATATACATCATATACATAATTCACCTGCTATATTGCTAAATGTACTCGATTTTTCATATGAACAGGAAAATATACTGGAATAACCTGGCTCCTCTTGAGACTCCCCTGCTTTGCAGCATAGTAATGATATGCTAAAGCCCGGCCTCACATTGACGTGATTGGTTACAAGATAGTTTGTGACGTAAGAAACACCAGCGATTTCAAATCGCGTTTTTGTCTTTTTTTCAGCGAGCTTTTAAGGAGAAAAGACTCAGCAATGGTGTTGACTAATGAATTTGCACATACAGGTGCTGGTCATATAATTAGAATATCATCAAAAAATTGATTTATTTCACTAATTCCATTCAAAAAGTGAAACTTGTATATTATATTCATTCATTACACACAGACTGATATATTTCAAATGTTTATTTCTTTTAATTTTGATGATTATAACTAAGGAAAATCCCAAATTCAGTATCTCAGAAAATTAGAATATTGTGAAAAGGTTCAATATTGAAGACACCTGGTGCCGCACTCTAATCAGCTAATTAACTCAAAACACCTGCAAAGGCCTTTAAATGGTCTCTCAGTCTAGTTCTGTAGACTACACAATCATGGAGAAGACTGCTGACTTGACAGTTGTCCAAAAGGCGACCATTGACACCTTGCACAAGGAGGGCAAGACACAAAAGGTCATTGCAAAAGAGGCTGGCTGTTCACAGAGCTCTGTGTCCAAGCACATTAATAGAGAGGCGAAGGGAGGGAAAAGATGTGGTAGAAAAAAGTGTACAAGCAATAGGGATAACCGCACCCTGGAGAGGATTGTGAAACAAAACCCATTCAAAAATGTGGGGGAGATTCACAAAGAGTGGACTGCAGCTGGAGTCAGTGCTTCAAGAACCACTACGCACAGATGTATGCAAGACATGGGTTTCAGCTGTCACATTCCTTGTGTCAACCCACTCTTGAACAACAGACAGCGTCAGAAGCGTCTCGCCTGGGCTAAAGACAAAAAGGACTGGACTGCTGCTGAGTGGTCCAAAGTTATGTTCTCTGATGAAAGTAAATTTTGCATTTCCTTTGGAAATCAGGGTCTCAGAGTCTGGAGGAAGAGAGGAGAGGCACACAATCCACGTTGCTTGAGGTCCAGTGTAAAGTTTCCACAGTCAGTGATGGTTTGGGGTGCCATGTCATCTGCTGGCGTTGGTCCACTGTGTTTTCTGAGGTCCAAGGTCAACGCAGCCGTATACTAGGAAGTTTTAGAGCACTTCATGCTTCCTGCTGCTGACCAACTTTATGGAGATGCAGATTTCATTTTCCAACAGGACTTGGCACCTGCACACAGTGCCAAAGCTACCAGTACCTGGTTTAAGGACCATGGTATCCCTGTTCTTAATTGGCCAGCAAACTCGCCTGACCTTAACCCCATAGAAAATCTATGGGGTATTGTGAAGAGGAAGATGCGATATGCCAGACCCAACAATGCAGAAGAGCTGAAGGCCACTATCAGAGCAACCTGGGCTCTTATAACACCTGAGCAGTGCCACAGACTGAGTGTAGTTTGTCTTAAAGCATATTAAAAACACCACATAGACTTATAAACAACATTGAAAACTTGATTTTGAAATGCTGTAAATTCATACCTTTTGGCTAAATGAATTTTAATTATGGTTGTCTACATTAAACTGTAATGTGAGAAAGTATTTTACAGTAACATTTTACAGTATTTTTACAGTATTTTACAGTAAAAATTGCACACAGCAACTTTAATCTCCTGCATCTCCTCACTGATGAAAAAGAGAAATGAGTCTTAGAGAGCAATTTCCACAATAAACAGCTGTTGAAGTCACAAACTCACCTCATTCCCCTATAAACGAGTTCACCTGTGCCTGGCTGACACATTTGAAGATCCGTTTAGACAGCAAGGACAAGAGTTGCCTTCCTGTTCCACATTCTCCTGTCAAACCAGATGCTAAACTATGCGCATGGGCGGCAGTTGCTCGCACTGCCTCAATTTGAAAGGTAAGGCTATCATTTTGCTGGTGGATGTGGAGTTAGTCAAACAACTAAAATATCCAATCCTCCCACAATTCATCTGAGCAACTGTCCCTTACAGCGACTGCCATGTTAATATAAAATACAGCTGCAAGAAACATAAAACTACAACATCTAGACTAGACTGACCATTCGCACTGGCCGTCTCCCCAGACACTAAGTATAGTAGAATGTAATGACCCCGTCACTGTACTACACAATTAGCCGTGATTTAAAGGTCTTTTAGGACACAGAAACGCTCTCAACATTATGGCCTTAAACTCATCATTGCAGAAGTAAATCAAAATGTAATTTGGTAACTGTGTTCTAGGCTTCAGAGTTCAGGGTTGTTCATGGATCATCAGAGCAGAGCTGAACAAATGTGGTAATGTTCTTTGTAACAAGACGTAACACGTAACAAGATGTCATATGTAAATAAATGGACGGTTTAAGCACACATATGGGAATTTTTGCCAATTTCTGTATAAATGGCAAGCTTACAGCCGACCGGCTTCTGTGAATTTATATGAGATCTGTGACCTGAGTTTGGATGGGTTTTGAGGAGGTGTAACAAAACAACAACCTCTCCATAATTCATACTGCTCTTATTCCTCTCTTTCTCTCTGTCATTCCCTTCGTCCTTCTCCCTCTATCTCTCCATCTCTCTCTCACACTAAGGCTGTTCACCTGTATTAATAAATGTTCTGACACCCCTGTGCTGCCTGTCAACATGGCCGTGTTGTGGAGAAAGAGAGAGAGAAGAAGAGAACCCGGGAGAGGGAGGTGTCAGAGCAACATGAATAATGGAGAGGGTGTAGACTGTGATCTGTCTCTGTCTGTCCAGCACGCTGCCACTGCCATGTTTTACTGTTGAACCCCGCATCGGCCAATCAGCATCAACTTAATTCACTCGCACCAGCACACGTACACTTACCCTAAGACACCCACACGCACGCACACTAACACTAACAAAACAGTGTGGTTCACAGAGTCTACATTCAAAATCTAGGATTCAAAATATCATTTAAACTTGGAAATACTCAGTGTTTTATGATTTTGATCAAGTTTAAACAAAAAAATTGACTGAAAGAAGAAAAAATGTTAGACAGACAGACAGTTAACAGGTATATAGTTTGATAGACAGACAGTCAGATGGACAGTTTGATAGAGAGAGACAGATATAGTTTGATAAGCAGTTAGACAGATAGATAGTTTGAGAACACAGACAGATAGATAGATAGATAGATAGATAGAGAACAGCTAGGCAGACAAAAAGACAGACAGAAAGGCAGATGGATAGTGAGACAGTTAGACAGACAGGTAGACAGAGAGAGCGAGAGATAGATAGACAGACAGGCAGGGTGTGTTTACTGCAGTAATTACAGCATTAAAACACAAGCACACACTGTATCAGACAGCATGCGGTACAACAGTGACGGTTTCTGTTAATTCACCCTTCATGTTTCTTATTGGCTGCCCCAATTACCCCAACCAGTCGATCAAATTCATCATGTCGACTGCAGTTAATGCTCTTGTTAGCCTATTAGTGCGGTAATCTAATCAGAGAGCAGGACCATCACACAGTGAGATGTCCTAATCAGACATTTTCCCGCCAATTTCCCACTGCTCGTTAAGTTAACGATCTTTTCACAGAGCGACAAATTGTCATAATTGATTTTCTCAAAGTCAAGGCAAAGACTGCAGGACCCCTCAGGAGCTCCACTGTCCACCCCTCCATTCCCTCACCTAAAGACCAGGACCATAAGAAACATCACAAACTCATCTCATGGTCTTTCTCTCTCAGAATTTGAGAGATTCTGATTCTGTTAAAGAACAACAACAACAACAAAACCTTAAGGTGGTTTTTTGATCTATAGAGCTTTAAACTGGTCTCCCAATCTGGTTAAACCAAAACCTCTCTAAAATCAGTAATCCAGACCAGTCTAACCAAGCTGGGAGACCAGCTAAAACCAGTTTAAGCTGGTTTAAGTTGAAGAGTTGACAGCCAAGATGAGTTACTTGCCCTTAAACCATGTCAGTCTCAGTGACAACTAAATCAGTACATCTCTTAAATAGCATGAGGTGCAAACCAGCGTTAAGAGCTGAGTAGTCATTACTGGATTCTCATATTTTCTGTGAAGAAAAGAACAAAAGGAAAAGCATTAAAGCGTAGAAGTGCTATCAAATTAAAACTATTTTAAGCAGGCAGAGACCATAGCGGCCATTTAATTTCACTTCTGTGTGGAGATATGTCAGACAGCAAACACATTCTTCTTAAGAAAATAATGAGATTCTAACTAAATTGTGGAACATTTTCTTACTAAAAAATTTAAAAATGTGGAAGTTTCTGTTGTCTTTCTGTAGAACTAATTTACAAAAATAATATTCAGACTTTCAGACTTGGTACAATTAGAAGGACACCGTCTGGAATGTTTCTTTTTAAATAGATATGAATTTTTAAAACTTTCACTGAAAAGCGAGAAAGCAAGTCTAAACTGTACAAGGTTTGTTGTCAGCATTCATAAAAAGCCATTATGTTCATTCAAACATTCATCCCTTTTAAACATCATAATGTCTAAGGGATTGAAAAAAGTGATAAAAGTGAGATAGCATGCTGCTAACAATGCCAAGGTCAATTCGCTAGGAATACATGAACTAATAAAACACCTTGAATGCACTTTAAGTTCCCAGGTAAAAAAAAAAGTACATTTCTATAATGTACTTAAAGTGCTCTATTTTTGTGTACTAATTTTGTACTTAATATACTAAAAAGTCTTCTTTAGTACTTCTTAAGATAATCTTAAGAACATCTAAGTGTACTCAACTATGCTATTTTGAGACACCATGAAATATGAACTAAAATGTGCTTTTAATATATTATCTCTGTATTTAAAAAATGTATTTAGTTACCACTTATAGTACATTTGAACCCATAGTGTACTACAAGTTGTAACTAAACATATTTTTTAAATACAGAGATAATATATTAAAAGCACATTTTAGTTCATATTTCATGGTGTCTCAAAATAGCATAGTTGAGTACACTTAGATGTTCTTAAGATTATCTTAAGAAGTACTAAAGAAGACTTTTTAGTATATTAAGTACAAAATTAGTGCACAAAAATAATAAAAATAAAATAGAGCACTTTAAGTACATTATAGAAGTGTACTTTTTTTTCACCTGGGTTGCTTTAGATGTAAATGTGAACCTATAGGCTGATAATAAAAAACTGACTAATAAAAACTGACATACTGTACTTTATTCCTCCCATTTGCTTCCTTCACTATACATTTCTGTATCTTTCCTTCTCTTTATGCTTTGGCATTTTATTTCAGGAGATTTAGAGTCACAATGATTATTCAGACTCACAATAGGTGAATTACTGCAAACCACAGCAGATCTGTGTGACAACTTCCCAATTCAAATATATACTGCATCTCTTCATTAAACAGAACAATACAGGAAGTAGAAAGATGATGTGGTCATACTGCTTTCTGCTGAAAACAACAGCAGACATAATATAGAAACTAGGAGACGAATATAAGCATGGAGGAGAGAGAAAGAGGGGAAGGGAAACATCATGAATAATGGAATGGTTAGGATTGTACGTGAACGCATAATTCCATTGTGTATGTATCCATGACACGAGTGGGACAGAGGATAGTTTGGAAGTGGGCAAAAAAGAGTCTAGGTTGGAAGTTCTGCATTATTTAAAGTTCAAGTTTCAGTTCTTATCTTTTCTGATTGGTTCTTGAATGCCACTCTCATTATTTATGATGACATTTTTCAGTTTCTATAAATAAACAGTATCTGTACTCATCCTGGTAAGCATGTCACCAGTGCAGGCCTGAAATGTACATTACTCACCCGATCTCATATTCTCGTCCATTCTTATCCTTATTATATCCATCCTTCTTTCTGCCTCTGAGAGTTAAACAGAAACATCACCCAGTTATTTCATCCAATTCATGAACATCCTTTTTCCTCTGGACCAGTTTGCAGTTAGCCCAAATGCTAATGAGAGCCATGGTGCTAATGAGAGACATGCAGGTTTGAATCATTCCCTGACTACATTTCACTCATTGAGATTTTTTTAACATAAGAAGAACAACAACAATTATTGAGAATAGCAACAACTGGGGTTGCAATATATTTTTTTACATATGGTCTGTCTCCTATTTTTTATTGTTTTTGGTTGAGTCCAGTGACCTAGTTTTCCTGAGTTGTCATCCTATTCACCTGTCTTCCATTTATTATCTCTTTAGTTCCCATTTGTTTGTCAGATGTATTTAAGTCATGAGTTTTTAGTTCATCATTAAAGTTTATTCCAATGTTCTTCTTCTTCGTTGTGCATTTAATGTACACAGCCATTCCGAAACAGTAATATAATAAGTGGTGTTTTTTCCCCTTTTCTTTTTTGATCTTTTGTTTTTTTTTCTTCCCACAGTCCAACATCTCTGCTTGGAGCAGGGAGACCGTCTGCTGGAAGAGCACACGCGGGATTTTATCCACTTGATGTGCCTCACGCACTACCCTTACTGCTCACTCTGTGTTTTTTACATTACCAGCTTGAGCAAGCGGTCCAAGGCATGTCTTCCAGCGGACGGTCCAATGGAAGATTTCACCGCTTGTGTGGAGTGGGTGCTGGTACATAACACTCCCGCTGCTGTGTGTGAATCGAAGATGGTGTCTGTCTCCTTAATCAGACGCACCTGTTTCAGATCATCAGCTCTTTAGACGAGACTCCAAGACCTGAAATGGGTGTGTCAGACAAAGGAGACATGCAAAATGTGCAGTGTTGGGGGGGCTCCAGGAACGTGGTTGGGAACCACTGATTTAAAGGACTTGTTTGTGGAGGATCTAATAGACTGGTTTGGAGAGGTGTTACCTAATGCCCCTGAATCTCCAACCTCTGCCCAACCTCCTTCTCCCACCTCCTCAAACAGTCAATTCCTCTGCCCCGCCTCCACTGGTATCCTTCAGCCCCTCTGCATCTCCCACTTACAACAAGAATCTGCCAAGTGACTTCAGGTCACCAGGTCCACCAAGCTCAGAGGATCCCCTGGCTCCGCCTCCAGCCTCTGTGCCCTTCACTCCACCTCGGCCTGTCGACACTTCGGCTTCACCTTGGCTCCTCCCTCCTTCGGCTCCACCGGAATCCATCAGCCTTACAGCTCCAGTCTTTGTTTGAAGCAATGTTTATGCAAGTGTGTGTTTCTCCTGAGAGTTCGTAATTGAAGTTTATTCCAATGTTCTTCTTCTTCGTCATGAGTTTAATGTATACAACCATACCGTAACAATATTAAAATGCAATTTCATCCTGTGATGGCAAAGCTGAATTTTCAGCTCTTCAGTGTCACATGACCCTTCAGAAATCATTCTAATATGTTGATTTTGTACTCAAGAGACATTTCTTATTATTATCAATGTTGAAAACAGTTGATTAAATGCTGCTTAATATTTTATGGAAAAAAAAAAAAGAATTTGAAATAGAAATCTTTTGTAACATTACGTGTTTACTGTCACTTTTGATCAATTTAATGCATCCTTGCTGAATAAAAAGTATTAATTTCTTTTAAAAAAATCTGACCCCAAAATTTTTGAACGGTAGAGTATATACAGATTCTACATGCATTTGGAAACACATTTATCCAAAACAACTTAGATTCAAGATACACATACACATATAAATTCTGCAGGAATTGCTGTTGGTAGCACAACGCTCTGCCATTTGTGCCAAAGGAATGCATCATTTTTTCGTAAAGTACAAAAATTCCATGTAGTAAGCTCATAAAAGCTGCATGCATATTAAAATGCATGCTGTTTTAGATGGAGTACAGCATGTCACACCGCAAGACATGTCAACTCCTCAAAAGTATTTCATGTCAACCACCCATTTACAGTGACAAATCATGCTTGATACGAGGTGAAATACACCCCTAGTATATCAAGCGTAAATCAGTCATGATTTAAAACATCCTTGAACTGACTTTGTGTCACCAAACAAAAGACAAACCTTAACAAAGAGCTTCTTACTAAATTATGAGCCTATTCTGGTCTTCTTCTGCAGAACTCACTTACAAAGATAACATTGTTCCATGTTTAACCACAAGGAACAGGAATTATAGAATATGAATGATTTAACACGAACTTGAGTGTTCGAGTGCGCGTGTGAGTGTGAAACTGAAGTGAAGGACGGTGTGCGAAGCTTATTCAAGGTCACATCTGAAACTGTGTAATGACTTAGTGCTGTGTTTCATTTCCCCAATCACAGAGAACAACAGACTGACACACACACACACACACACACACACACATATATACACACTCACTCACACAAAAGGCTGACTACAGGAATGCTTAAGTGTATTAATATTGAATGGGTGCCTTTAATTAGAGAACAGAGCTTCACTGCTGTGGTCTAGGCAGAACTTGATTAGACAAGAGCGGAGGTATCAAAGGGGTTTGAATTTGTGTCAGTGTGTGTGTGTGTGTGTGTGTGTGTGTGCGCGTGATTGTGTTCACGTGTAATTGCCGTGTGAAAATTATGCTGCACATAACCCCAGTTAGCACTCAGCCTATTTTAAAGATCATTGGTGCTTTGCACCTCACAAGACCTCATTGTTCGGCAATAGCAAAGCTAAATCTATTCTTCTTCCTTGACGACTCTCGCAACCCCTTGGTTTATTGTTTACTTTGTTGTCTAGGGCCAGCTGTCACAGTTATCAGCTGCCATTGTCTCTCTCTTGTGATATCTTATGCCATGTTGTTAAAGTAGAGCTGTGTTTCAATCTTGGCCTGTGATCAGACGAATAACAATAAAGTTGATTTGATTTGGCATCTTTAATCTACATTATTTTGGCATTACATAATTAGACCCTTATGGATCAACAATATGGCCTCATTCCAGAAACCCTCTCCAATATTTGTGTTATTAATGTCTTTTTATTCCTTTGAGTGGCAGGTTGAGGATTAGATTAGACTGGAATTATGCCAGTTATGTCCCAACATGAGAAATCAATGAACCCAAAGGAACATTTTCATAGCTTAGGAGACTTAATGGAGTTCTCAGTTTGAAATATTAATTTGGTCTTAAATGTTTCTCCTAAAACTACATTAGGAGAAATAAAATAGAAACAAACGAGACATAAAATATAACAAAGCCCAAATTATTTGGTTTTAAGGACATTGATGTTATTGTTAATTAAACCCTGTTTTAGTTATTTGAAATAAAATAAAATATAAATATTAGATAAACTTAAAAAACTTATTGGGTGATGTTTCTGTTTAACTCTCAGAGGCAGAAAATTAAAAATACTAACTGAAATAAGTAAACAATAAAACAAAACAAAAAACACAAAAATAAATGCAAGCTAAATAGAAATTACTAAATATTACCAAATATTACTATACTACTAAAACCTAAATATAAAAAATATAAATAAGCTAATTGATAATACTTATTCATAAACACCATAATAGTATATAAATAATACTAAAATAACACTATTGATGGAATTTGATCAGAAATGTTTGAGTTCATATTTAAATATATTTTCTTTTTATTGCAAATGTTGGTATTTTGGCAAATCTGAGCAAAATGTTGAGATCTTTAGGAAAATGTGTGAATTACTGGGCTCTTCTGCTCAGGAGAAAAATCTGAGAAGCAGGAGACTTCATTCAGTCTACAAGCCGGCTAAACAAATTGAAATATTAAAAGATCTCTTTTGTGATTTTTCTTTACTAAGCAAAATAACGTGACAAATAATTTCACTGGTCACTTAAGCAAAAAATCAGTATAAACTGAGAGACATACACCTTGCAATCTTACATTGTTCCCTTTTATCCCTCTTCCGGCATGTGCAGTCATTGCACTGTGAGCGTTTTCACTACTCTGTGTTAGTGATGGATGATATATTTGATATATGTTCAGTTGGTGTATAGGACAGAGAAAATGGACAGGTAATTTGGGAATGATTAAACCTTATTAAATCTGCAGAGCCGGCCAAGCAACCAGCACACTAGTGTAGAAGAGCCGTCCAGCTCTCCTTAACAGAATACCAACCAAACCCCCCAGCAGAATAAAGCACCGCACAGGATGAAACACAAATACTACTGTCAGTTATACATGACAATACATAATGAAACATGACAATGTTTAACAAGTGTGTGTTTTTATGTATATCTTTGCCTCAAGCAAAGATGTCTCCCATAGACTGAACTCTCATGATACACTAATTAATCCAAGCACATCAGGTATATGTAAACACACAGCTTAGAAAGTATGACCGTTTAAACATTAGCCCTACTAAAAATACACTCCATGCATTTACTGTATGTCAAGCCACCAAAGCATGTCTGATCACCTTAAAGGGTTAGCTCATCCCAAAATGAAAATTCTCCCATGATATATTCACCCTCAAACCATCCTACGTGTATATGACTATCTTCTTTCAGAACACAATCGGAGATATATTTAAAAATATCCTTAGTCCTCCAAGTTTTGTAATGGTTGTGAACGGGGAGCCGCGTTTTAAAGCCAAAAATAATGCATTCATCTAAAAAGTAATCCATATGACTCCAGGGGGTTAATAAAGGCTTTCTGAAGCAAAGCGATGCATTTTTGTAAGAAAAATATCCATATTTAAAACTTTATAAATTCAAATAACTAGCTTCCTGCGGACATCCGTACGCAGAATGCGCAAGTCGACTTACGCCAAATGAGTAATCCTCTGACACGATGTATGACGTAGGATGTAGGAGTATTGTAAGCTTAGATGCTTCTCACGGTTCAAACAAATAGAGCTGGGCAACAAGCTCCTTTTCTCTTATATCGAAATCCTCTGACATTTCTCTTTAAAAATGATTGTTTTAGACTTTTAGACGCAAGTTGACTTGCGCGTTCTGTGTACGGTCGTCCTTCTCTAAATGACAAGTCATCAAGCTCATTGTTTGACACAGACTTCTGCTTATTCACATTTTATAGGAGACAGTAGAAGCTGTCAGCATGAGGGAACAAAAGGGCATTCATCAGCACAGCTCATAACACCACAGGGGTGCATATCAATGCCATCAATCAAACTATTATTAAATCATGATGCACTACATTGGCTTTTTTGTGGTAATAAACATGCATTCACAACGTTGTGTAAATGCCTAGCAGAGTACAGTTTAGGAGGGATACTTGAAAGAAACCTTTTATGAATAATTAATGCATGAATTTTTTAGCATCTAATTAAAATATACATTTAATTAAAATATTAAATGCATGTCCCTCAATAATAGGCTAAAATTGCTTCACAATTTAAATTGCAATAAAATAAAAATGAGTGGGCGATGACTACTAGTGTCTGGAATTAAACACGTATTTAATGATATTTTCATTTATTATTAAATTACTATTAAATTGTTTTCTGTGACATCCCTTAGAAGGCTACTCTACTATCTTCATATCTGAATGTTAAATTCAGAATGTTTAAAAAATATAAAGAAAAAAAAAAGTTTAGTTGATTATGGTTCAAACATGTCACTCAAACAAAATTTCAGTCATTAACGGCTTGGAATGATTCAGTGAGTCTGATTCAAATTGGCAGCTCATGAGTGATTCCAAAGTTTTGCCATTAATTTTTTTTTTTACAGACTCATTAAAAAGAAGCAGTTCATAAGAGTCATTTGTTTGTGAATCATACATCACAGCTCACACTAAGTTGTTATGTGCATGAAACACTGGCCCACACTCTAACAAGATATAACACAGACGGCATACCCAAACTTTTTCCAACTGTTGCCACTTTTTATGACTGTATCCAAATGCCTTGCCACCTCTGGTAAACTAGTTTTTCGAGAATTACCTCCCTGGGATAGTGGATGGGAGATATAAACTTTGTTTTTTCATTCCTATCTTCATGCTCACTGGGACTGTTTATTTCTAGGTAGACTGTGTGACTGCAGATGGAATCTGAAGCCAAACAATGACTCAAGATGTGAAGATTTTAAAGTCAATTTGGAGGACAAATCCCACTAGTTATTGCCCTTAATGTCATTGGATACATTAAACTTTATTTAGTCTATGTCACAAGGTGTCTCAAATGAATAGTTTGAACCCCAGTACATCTTTGTCCCCAAAGCAAAGTACAAAAACCAAAAGAAATATGAAACCAAGACTCATTTATAACGTGTATGGCATACGAAAAATGAGATCTGACAACAAGCTAAAGGAACAAGAGGGTATTTAAATACTTGAACTAGTAAGTAAACAAGACACATGTGGATACAACCAACACAACAAAGTCCACAAGCAAAAGAACTTCAAAATAAAACATCAAAATGACAGTTCAGAGCTAGCGATCACCATTTGTCCCTCTAAGGGGAATCCCAGATGGTTACAATTACAATTCATGATACCATTCATTCAAAGAAGAGCTTGACTTTTGAAAAAGTTCTAGAGTTTCTTGGTTCAGTGAAGCTTAATGGCTTTTTTGATAATTTCTATTCTCGTACTGTATCTGACTTGTATCTTCAGTAAACTTTTTGGATTTACTAAAATTATGATTGGAATTATTGGTCTTTTATTTTGATACACACAAGATTCATTCCCATTTATCTTTCTGTTCTTCACCTTCCTTTCACCTTGCATATTTTTATTTTCCATATGTTTTCTTCTTACATCTTTCTTCTAACATCACATATGCTTTCCCAAACTCCCAAGCATGTTATTCCAGTCTGTGTTCTGGTTTTCCAGTCCTTCCCATGCAGTTCCCTTTGTCCACTCTATCTTGGGAATATGGCCAAGGGCAATCATTAATAATTCAAGAAGACTTCAAATGTTTTCAACTCAGCGTAAAGGTTGAGTGCTGGAACCAGGAGAGTCTTTCTGGTTGCTATTTCAATCAGACCACCTAGGGATTCGGCACACCTGTGTGAGCCTGTTGTCATAAACCTGGAAAGGTTTGGAGTTTTGGTCTAGATTTGGGTTTTGAATAGTTTTTTTAATCTGTTTTGTTTTTCCACAAAATATAATACAGAGTTTTTCACAGAAAAATCCAACAGCCACCAGCAATTTTCTGATGGAGCGATAATTACACAACCAGTTTTACTGCTTAATGAACTGTTAAAATCAACCCCTCGCAGCTGTTCAAATATTTTTAGAAAATGCGGTATATTGACAAAACATGAAAAACTCCACTGCCTCATATCGCTCCTTGTATATTAGTTAAAAAAAAAAAAAAAAAAAAAAAAAAATCACAATTTTGCCAGAACAAGTACTTTGAAAGACCCTGTTTCTTGCTCAACACCACCATGCCAGCCTTTCTCCCCAGCTCCTGTGGGGACATGTTTTCGGTAATCACTGGTTCTTAACTACTCTGTACGGCGACTAGCACACATCTTTGAACTGAGACTCACAAAGCCCCATGCAGGGTCGACCGCATTAATGAATGGTTGCTTGGATACAGTCAAGTGCACTGATTCTATTCACCGAGCTCGGCAGCCCTGCCAGGGAACACAAGTAGACAACATCCAACCGAAGTTCTCAGCCCCTGACTCTTCCTGCTTAACCCCTACATGGCCAACACGCACCAGACCTCTGCAAAAACTGCAGGAGACACCATGAGAGTATAAGAGAGAGAGTGAGGATGTGCATTGTCTGAGCTTGTGTGTATCTGTATGTGTGCTGTGTCTAAATAAGATAAACAATAATACAAGATATTTTGTTTTCTCTGACTATAGAGGGTTCAAAGGTCTGAGACCATTCGTGGAAATGCTTATTTTGTATTGTTATAGTTAAATGGAAAATATTTCATAATAAATTATATTACCAGTACAACCCCCTTTTGAATTGCACCTCCCTTTTGAGCAAAAACCATGAAATGACATACATGAACTTGACATAACTGAAATGGTTGTCTTTCTTGAACCTCTTGTAGTATGTCCAAGCTTACAGAAGCTAATGTTAATACACTCTAAAAAAAGGGTACAAAAGCTATCACTGGGGTGTTACACCTTTGTACCTTATTTACCCCTAGAAGGTGCATATTAGTACCTAAAGTGTACATAATAGCACCGAAATTGTACATATTAGTACCTTTTAAAAGGGTACTTCCCATTGACAGCTTTTATACCATTTTTCATGAAAATGTAGTGTACTTTTGTTTTAGTTTCAGTGAAAAAACAACTCAATATTTAAGCAATTGTACTGTAAAATCATGGGCCTCTACGGCATTGCTCTCCTTTTCACACTCCAATCCAGTAGGTGGCAGAAATGTACTTTTTACACTGTTTGTATCTCATTAATTATCTTCTTTTTTGTTTCACAGAAGAAAGTCATACATATTTGGAACAACATGAGGGTGGCTAATGGCACTTTTCCACTGCATGGTACGGTTCGGTACAGCTCGGTACGGCTCACTTTTTGGCGCTTTTCTACTGCATGAGACGGCTCGGTATGGCTCGCTTAAATAGTGCCAACTCGGTAGAGGTTCCAAGATGGCTGTACAGAGCAAAATCTCCAGAGTTAAATTAACTGCTCAGAGTACATATGGTCCCTCTCTATATAGTGTTAAAGTAACACTGAAGCAGAGTTAAAATTAATGAGATAATTAAGTGATTAATTAAGTGATGATTGGGCATTAGTGATGAACACCTGCTGTTAACAAGAATCACAGAAGAGAAACACAAGAACTACAACTGACTTCCAGCTACAACCTAAGACGAACTCAACTGAAGATAAAAGACATTAAATCTCTCAAGATCTATCTCGCTAGATTTAAATAGTCAGTAACAGCCACCACAGTATCATTTGTTCGTGCAATTTTTTTTAAACGACTTGCTTTAAACGACCATCACAAGCAAGCTGAAAAAAGAAATCGTGGTTAGTACACGAGGTGACTCGTTGGTAGCCGAGGAGGGGATCCACGGCAGTAAAGGTGGCGCAACTCTAGCGATCAGTCTATAATCCCTCCCACTTTGGAGCCGATCCGAGCAGAGTCGTTCCACACAGTGGAAAAGCGCCATTAATGAATGTTTGGTGAACTGTGCCTTTAAGTACAAATATCAGTACAAAAACAAATCAGTCAACCACTTATCATTCTATCTTTAATATTTAACACTATCAGAGTCTTGTCTCATCTTTCAGCTCTTTCAGTGTCAGCTTCCACTGACATCTTCTATTGTAACAGCAAATGATACTTGGTGATCCTGGTGCAGACAGACTAGCTCGGTGTTAATGAACAACCTGTTTGGCACAATCTCTAACACGCTACGACAGCCATGGAGAAATCAGTCCCACAGCAGACAGGAGCCAAAGCCAGTCAAGAAACTCTCATTGATCCTTCCTTGGTAAAAGAAGTGCTTGAAATAAAGGAACCCAATCAATCCTCTCCCTGGGAAACGTGGGCTTGTCCCCTGGGTGGCAGAAGGGACCGATGGCCTGCTGACATTCTCAGTCTGACTGATTCATCAGCTGTGGGTTGAAATCAGAGCAGAACTGACAACGAGTCTGAGTCTCTACTAACGACAGCTGTCGAGGTACAGCGTTTCACCGTCAGCCTTCATCTCACTGTTAATGGGCTGTAATGGGGGAGGGAGGAGCTGTGGGTATTGATTTTGTTATTGAGTAAGATGTTGTAACATCTTACTCTGTAGGGTGATAAACGCAGATATAGAGTTATATGAATCTTCAGTCAGACACATGTGATCGATAACTATCGTGCCGTTATGTCTCTCTCTAGAAGGAAGTACTCGATTTAGTGACAGTTAATTTGTCTCTGATGACAGAAAGTTCAATTCAGGATGAAAACTCATTCCAGATCATGTGTATATATAGTAAAATTTTCAAATTATTCATTAAGTTGAATTCGTTGATAACTTTTCACAATGTCAGAATGTAAAAATTGAACATAATGATGACCTGTTTTTGCTCAGGGTGCTTGTTCCAATTGCATGGCACTGTAACGGACATGTCTACAATATTGATTTTAGTCTGCTTTAACTGATGTGCTGCTTCATTAATTATGAATAATGATAAAATTGACAAATTAATTCCACAAACAGTCCTAACATCTCAGAGCAAGATGAAATGAGTGAACAGTGGGATTATAGATATCTCTCTCTAGCAGGTTAGTGCTGAGGGGAGTGTTCTTTATGCAGATTAATTGCTGAACTTAATTCCCCTCTTGACTGACCTTGGTGAGGTAGAGACTTTTAATTACCCCTTATTAGCAGCAACACAGGAAATAAATAAATAAAAAGATGGCTCATTACAAGAAAGTTTCATTACACTGTAAAAAACTTGTTTTATTAATTTTATTTCATGAATTAATTTAATATGACTATCAAAAATTGTTAATGCATCATTTTCCAATACCACACTCTTACAGAATCCACAATTTTGTGTGAGGGCAAAAGATTTTCACAAGCAAATTTTGCATCGGGTTCAGTGATTTTGAAAGTGACTTCTGTTTGAGCTCTGCTTCATACACTATTGACAATGGACCTTTTTTGCACATGATATTTTGCTAATTTGACCCTACCTTAAAGGGATAGTTCACCCAAAGATGAAAATTCTGTCATCATTTACTCCCCCTTAAGTTGTTTCAAACTTGCATGAATTTCTTTCTTCTGCTAAACACAAAAGTATGAAAACAATGGAACTCAATGGGGCCCATCAACTATTTGGGTACTGACATTCTTCAAAATATATTCTTTTGTGTCCAGCAGAAGAAGAAAATTCATACAGGTTTGGAACAACTTGAGGGGGAGTAAATGATGACAGAACTTCCATTTTTGGGTGAACAATCTCTTTAAGAAGCCCACCATAAATAGACAGGGTTATTCAAAACATTTTAGTTTATGTTTAGTTAAATGATTAGTAAACACAAAAATATAAATTCTGTCATCGTTTACTCACCTTCATGTTGTTTCAAACCTGCATAATTTTTGTGGAACACAAAAGATGTTATTTATAGCTGAGAGTCCAAGCAGCTTTGATTTTCAAGGCAAGAATTTCAGTGAATGACTTAAATTTAGGTTTTTCCTCACACAGAGCTATATTGCTTCAGAAGACTTTAAATTTGATTTTATGGTGTCTTTCATTTAATTGAACTAAGAAGCATTAATATAAACATACTTTTGTGTTTCATTGAAGAAAAAGTCATACAGGTTTGGAACAACATGAGGGTGAGTAAATGACCATTTTCATTTTAGGGAGAACCATATCTTTAGCTACAGGGGTTGGACAATGAAACGGAAACACCTGGTTTTAGACCACAAAAACTTATTAGTATGGATTGCAGCCAATACAATAAATTAGTCTTGGAATGACCGATACAAGTCCTTCACCATGGCCAGAGGGATTTTGAACCATTCCTCTTGCAGAACAATAGCCAGGTCACTACATGATGCTGGTGGAGGAAAACATTTTCTGACTTGCTTCTCCAAACTACCACAAAGTGACTCAAAAATATTTAGATCTGGTGACTGTGCAGGCCATGGGTGATGTTAAACTTCACTTTCACGTTCAAACCATTCTGTCTTGCTATATATATTGGTGCATTATCATGCTGATACATGGCACCTCCTTCAGGGTATAATGTTTGAACCATTAAGAGCACATGTTCCTCCAGAATGGTTTGGTAGTCCTTGGCAGTGACGCACCCATCAAGCACAGTAGAGAATGCCATGATATTGCAGCCCAAACCATCACTGATCCAAACCATCACAGTGTTAAGCCTCTTTAGGGCTGCTCCACACCGTAACTCCCACGGATGTGGGAAAGACAGTGAAGGTGGACTCAGAGAACAATACATTTTTCACATTGTCCAAACCCCAAGATTTGCAATGTTGGCACCAACAAAACCAACATTTGGCATTGGCGTGAGTGACCAAAGGTTTGGTTATAAGCAGCCCGACCATGAATATTGACTCTGTGGAGCTCCCGACGAACAGTTTTGGTGGAAACAGGGCAGCTGTGGTTTTATGTTTCTTGGATACAAGGTTAGTACATGGACATCCCTTTCCTCTTGTGTGTAGTAAGTTACTTCTGTTGGATGTGGATTGTCCTTCATGGTGGTATGCCGACATTATTTTGTATACTATAGATCTCGATACCACAAAGACTTGCTGTCCTGGTCACAGATAAGCCAGCAAGACGCACACCAACAATTTGCCCTCTTTTGAACTCTGATATGTCTCCCATTATGTTGTGTGGTTTGCGATATTTTATGTACAGCTGTGCTATTACTCTGCTAATTCAACCTTCACACTCTGCTCTTACTGATGGAATGTAAAATCAGTAAAGATCAGCCATAAGGCCATGCATATATAGTTATGACAACTCCAACACTATAGTGTTTCAGTTTCATTGTCCAACCCCTGTATTTTAGATATGCAGTTGTCCTTATTAATACAGATTCAGGTGTTTGAAAAATTCTATTGATGCATACTGTTAAAATGTTAACAGTGATTGTTGTAATATTACATAAAAGTACTAGCATAATAATAATAGTATTCGGGACAAGATATGATTTTTACAAGTCTCACTTGCTTTGTCAGGTTGCCATGGTGAAGTCTCTGTCTTGGCTGCTCTAAGGAAAAGAATTGTCCCACGGATCCATCAATCAACGGTCAGAGTGACCGTCCATTGGTCCTGCAGTGCTGGAGAACTATCACTGACAGAGAGCAGCTGTTCCTCAAGCCCTATTATGACACCATCAGTGAAATGCAGCGGAATGGCGTGACATAAAAATAATGAGGCAGGGATGAGCAGGACAAACATCAATGTGAGGACACACTTGTTACACTTCACTTTACCTCTATTACACCAGCATGCGTTATGAATGTCCATCATTAGCAAAGAGTTTGTTTGACCCTTTAAGATTTCACACCTTTCCTGAGTTTGGATCAAATATGTTACTGACATTTTTTTTTTTTTTTGCAATAAAATGCAACAAATGTGCAACCAGCAAAGAAAACTCAATGTAATGTCTGCTGCTGTTCATTATGCTTGGGGAGCAGTCATTGGATACTGTTTTCAAATAGTTAATTAAGTATCTCTGTGCAAGGTGTGGGAGCTGTTTGGGAATATTAATAGTATGTTATTTAGAGTTAATATGTTGTAGTTCCATTTTGTTTTGTTTAGTGGTTCTATGTAAAAATACAGGGTTTCATTTAATGTTACCCTAGTGGAGATTAATTATCCTTTGAAATTCCTGAGTCTGTTTGGGGCAACTGAGTTCATTCATATTAGTGCCACATTAAAAAAAAAAAAAAAAAAATCATATGCTCCATGTGCCAAAAGCTGCTGGCTGCTAATGAATCTGGAATTCAAAATTATGATAAAGCAATCATATAACACTTCTCTTTTTTCAGACTAAGACTAGAAACTCTAATGCAATATAATGTAAATGATTCACATTTGGTGTGTTATTAACATTTTATCTATGCATTTTGCCATAGAGAATTATGGGAAATGTAGTTTTGTTGCACAGGTCCATTTCTTCAGGTCCTCATTATTTTCTGTCAAAATTCTTCATCAAATGTACATAGAAAGCACACAAACTAAACTGTACTGTTAATATTAACAATTACTACTTATATACTGTAAACTTATTATAATTAATAGCGTTCCAACATAACTTTAATGCACCAAAGAGTTCTTTGTGCATATCTAGATTATAAAAACTCCACATGGTTGATCTGGTTTCAATAAATATATTGAAACCATATATATGAAATCATATGCAATACACTACCATTCAAAAGTGGGTTGGGGGTCAGTATAGCTATTAAAAATCATTCAATGTAAGTTGTGATAATCGTAATTAATAATTGCAATTACAATTTCAAGGAAATAATCGACAATTATGTCGTAAATGACAATAAAAAGGTTTACATTTTAACACATTTCGATAAATGCTTTAAAATAAATGATATTCTTTTAAAATGTAATTTATGCCAAAATCAGCAAAAATTACATGTAAAAATATAACTATACACTAGATTTTAAAAATATTAAATATACACACTTAATATATTTTAAAATATTTTACATTTAAAATATATTTAAATAGAAAACAGCATATTAAAATACAAAAACAGTATATTAAAAAACAATATATGTTAATGTTAAAATAGAAAATGGGGTAACACTTTACAATAAGGTTCATTAGTTAACTACGTTAGTTAACATGAACTAATAATGAACTGCACTTATACAGCATTTATTAAACTTTGTTAATGTTAATTTCATCATTTACTAATACATTATTAAAATCTTGTTAACATTAGTTAATGCACTGTGAACTAACATGAACAAACAATGAACAACTGTATTTTCATTAACTAATGTTAACAAAGATTAGTAAATACAGTAACAAATGTATTGCTCATGGTTAGTTCATGTTAGTTAATACATTAACCAATGTTTAACTAATGAACCCTATTGTAAAGCGTTACCGAAAATGGATATTTTAAACAATAATATTTCAAAAATATTACTGTTTTCACTACATTTTGATTAAAAAAAAAAAAGTCTCCCTCCCTCAAAATTAGTCTCCCTCATTTTTATCGGAATTATCCACACACACACATTGTATTTTGCACAGGTTTTACACCGGATGCCCTACCTGACGCAATCCAGCACTGACACTCACACACTCCTTCGACCAATTTGGCATATCGAATCCACCTAACCTGCAAGTCTTTGGACTGTGGGGGAAACCAGAGCACCCGGAGGAAACCCACATTGACACAGGGAGAACATGCAAACTCCACACAGAAAAGACTCCTGGCTCACCCGAGGCTCGAACCGTGAGGCGACAGTGCTTCCCACTGAGTAGAGAATATTATAGTAGAACTCTTGCAGTCTGTCTGCTTTTGATAAACTTGAGAAACTTTCAATGAGCCACTGCTCCAGTGCCAGCTGTAGAGACCAGGCCTCACCTCCCAGTGCACTGACAGACACGTAACAGCCCCTATGCTCTCCACACCACACTCTCACACCCCATCTCTCAGAGAGAAAGATGCAGACAGACACACACACTTTCCTCTTCTCTAGAGACTATGTAACTAGGTCACTCTATCCCATATGCGAGTACATCCTGAACTCTGTCAGGTAGCACAACACTCTCGCTCTCTCTCAAAGCTGAAACAAAAGTCAAATCTAATCAGTCCAACCGCAATTCAGTCAACTATAACACCGCTATTTATTCACTGTACATTGTTTAGACAGCAAATCCTACTGGGAATACATTTTTAACAAAAGATAAACACACTTGACACAAACTAAACATCAGTTACACAAAAAAAAGTGTACTGTGATGGATTCAGTTTGATTTATGGACGAGAGCAGCTTCTGACTAAAAACGTTCAAAATGATAGATATTGTTAAAACAACAAGACCCCTCTCTGAGCATGAGAGGGTTTGGGATACATTTATCACCATTTATCACAGTGGTGTTGCATTAATTTAGCTGAAAATATGAGCCGATTGTCTAAATCATAGAGTGGATGTTGTTAAACAAAGAATAAACATCAATTTTCAACAAAAATAATCTTTTTTGCTTTTCACGAACATACTAATCTTGTTGAAAAATGTGAACTTTTGAATAGGTAGGCCTACCTCAGATGTTCAAATGTTTCATAGACTATTATACTCTTATGATGAATGGCTTACATTTTATTTTGAACACTCTGTATTTTTACTTTTTATCTTGAAGTTATAGCCATTAGCATACAAAGTAAAGAATTCACCACCATTGCTACCCTTTCAAAAATTTCAGAAGGTCACACAAAACCGCAGAGTAACAGCTAAACGTCTGTCTTGAATTGCTTGATGTTGGTGGTCATTATTTCAGTGAGTAAGAGGAATGCTTTGAATGCCAAAAAGAAAATTACTGCACATTGAAACCCTGCCACATATCCAAAGTTATCAAATACCACCTGGATCATTCAGACAGTCGTTAGAATAATAATGAGACAAAACAAACTCATCACAAAATGTAATGCATCGTGCTGTGAGTATCCTGGTTTGAGGATGTCTGGGTCTATCAGTCATATTTGAACAATATAAAAGTTTATAAAATCATTATGCATTTCACAGCAAAAAGACATGTACCATGACATGAAGGGGGGCATTTTTAGAATTATAAGAGACTAAAGGTGATGATACACGAGGCAACTTTTTGAGCAATGTTGCCGGACAATGTTGCAGAGCAATGTTGCTTGAGCACTTTCCCATTGAGAATTAGAAACAAATTTCTATCTGGATACTTTAGATCGGTCGTGGGCAATTTTTGAGATCCTCCAATGCTAGCAGCCAATCACGTGACCGGCTTGGAGATTTCAGAAAAAATTAAAAAAAGATGGCGGTCTCTCAGTGGCAGTGGAACGAAGAAAATGGCATGTCAAAGTAGCTTTTGATGCGATCGACACAGGTTTGAATCCGCCTTTTGCCAAACTTGCTCTTCTCCCTTTTCCTCTCACAAATCAGATCAGAAAGGCATTTATATTTAATAAAAATGAAGAAAATATTTGAAAAGTTGAAATAAAGTGCCAAACAAGTATTTACTGGCAATAGATTTGTTCCTCTCTGATTGCTGTCTGTTGTTCTAATTAGTTGCCCTGTGTCTCACCAGGTTGCGCATTGACGGCAACATTGCTCAAAAAGTTGCCCGTGTATCATCACCTTTAAATGCCTTTTATATATATATATATATATATATATATCTATATTATATATATATATATATATATATATATATATATATATATATATATATATATAGGTGCAGTAGATTGTGTACAACAGTTTTTTTTTTTTTTTTATCATGTTGATAATTTAGAGGCCTTGAACTTTGCATATCAAACATGATAAAGTATTCTTTATAGGGTTAATGAACAACCAAATTAAGCAGAAGATCTAGTCTTAAACCAACTGAGTTGTTGCTGCAAGACCTGAAGCAAGTAGTTCATGCAAAACAGTCCAAATATATTACTGACCTGAAGAAATGCTGTAAAAATGGGCCAAAATATCTTTATGTGAGAACATGAAAGACTTAAAATTTAAATATCCCAAATGGGGCTTTGTGAATGATGATGTTTTATAAAGTGTGTGCTGCCAAATGTGTATTAGTATCCCAGCTCGGTAGAGCATTTTTTTTATTGTTTACTTAGATGCCATAAATAAATCATCATGAGTGAGTCATGATCATTAACAGCAGCAGGTCAGTGATGACATATGAATTAATGGGCATTTAAACATGCTGTAAATGCTCTCCAGGGTCAATAGCAGCACCTGCTCGTTGCAACATGTTTTACGTGCGCTCCTTGTGTCAGTGAATTTTTAATACTCAATTATGTTCCTCTGGCTCTGCCAATGGAGGCTGGTTTACGATCAATGACAAAGCTGTGTGCAAGCCTCATTTGAATATTTCCTATAAATATCATTAAGAACATGTGAAGCATGGCATCATGTGTCCATGGCAACTGATGAGTGGCGGTAAACTCAAAAACTCAAACAAAGGAACACATGTGACTAAAGAATACAAACTAAAAGTCCATGAAAACGAAACTAAGAACGAACAGATATTTTGTATGATAACACCCCCTTCCTGGAAGACACAACCTCACGGCATGGAAAGAATAAGGAGGAGGCTTAGGAGGCGGACAAGGAGATGGTAAAGGGAGGATGACGAAACCCCAGCGGCAATGATGGTAAAGGCACGTTGCTGCAGACCCAGAGCATGGCATTGATGACAGCACAGCCAAGTTGAGTGAGTGAGGAGCCAAGGTGTAGCTGTGCCTGACGACATCCTGGTGATGACCGACAGAGATGGGGGCCGATGGATCCCAGGATGCAGACAGACAGTCGATGGTACAGAGTGACATTGCTGGCACTGGAGATCTAGGCGAAGCCACAGCAGCAAGTGTCTAAGGCAGAGCCAGAGTGCCCGAGGACTAAGGCGGAGCCAATGTGATGGAGGACAGAGAGGCGGAGCCAGTGTGATGGAGGACAGAGAGGCGGAGCCGGAGGGAAGGAGGAACCCGCTGTAGCCGTAGTGGTGGAGGGACTGAGTGCAGCAGATGGCTTGCAAGTCCGTGGTGGAAGTAAAGTGACGACCAACCAAGGGGGAGCCGGTGGGACGAGGGAACATGATGGAGCCGTAAAGTCAAGGGTCTCTGGTGGAGCACAAGGTAGGATGAGCCAAGGCAGAGCCAACAGGTCGACAGGCCAAGGTGGAGCGAATGGATCAGAGGCAGAGCCACAGGATCCTCTTGCTCGGGCGAGGCTAGTAGTTGCACAAGCTGAGGCTTCACGTCGCAGCAAGGCATTGTCGGGGAAAATGAAGGGCTGCAGGCATCCAGCAGAGGTGGGGTTGAAGGACTGGCTGAGCTTTGTGGTGATGGTGACAGAGGTAAGCTTGACAAGATCAATGACGGTAATTCCAATTTCCAACAGGTCACCGAAACAGTCTCAGTGCTGTCTTGAAACAGCGATGATTCAGAACAGACAGATAATACTGGGTGGGAGGCAGTACCTCCGTGCCCAAATCCATCATTTAGTTCTCGGTGTCCAGATCTACCAGTATTCCCTCTGTTGCTGCCGTCTCTGGCTCACACCCCTGGTCAGATACACTCAGGGGCACCGGTTCCAGGGCGATTGTCAGCGCTGTCCCTTCCTCTTCAGCCTCTCGCTCACTCATTGAGGCGGATGGTCGCTCTCTGTCTGCGGGGCGCTCTAGCAAATTCTTCGCAATCGAGGGTGGTAGTGGGCTAGGCTCTGGGTCTGGCTGTGTCCTGGATCGGGGACAGACACTCTCCAGACACCTGATGATGGCCTGCCTCCAGTCAAGTCCTGAGGTGTCTGGGAGGTCTACAGGGTGGTGGTAGTTGGCCCTGATACAGAACAGCAATTTAAGGGTCTCATCGTCGTAGGGGCAGGTGACGGCAAGACGGCAGAATTGTTCTGTATAACTGCAAAAAAAAAAAAAAAAAAAAAAATCAATGCCCTTTTCACAGCGAATTTTGCTGCATAATCCATTTCTTGGTCCGGTCTTCCGTTAGCAAGGTTGCAGACAGACAAATGAAGATTAGGATAAAGTTCAAATGCAGAGTTTAATAATAATCCAACAGGCAAATAACAAACGCTAACTCAAACAAGACCAGACAAACACTGAGTGAAGGTGAGTAACTAAAATACACTGGTGATAAACTAAATGTTGAACAGCTGTGATGATGGATTAGTGCCCATGGCAACTAATGAGTCAAACAAAGGAACACATGTGACTAAAGAATACAAACTAAAAGTCCATGGAAACAAAACTAAGAACAAACACAACTGATATTTTGTAACAGATATATTCTCTGAAAACAAGTTTCAATTTTGTATTTTTGTTTCTTAGGTAAATTTATTTAGTTTTTTTTCTGTGCAAACACACCTCCTTTTTATGCAAATTAGGCTTTTTATAGAATATGCCATATTCACAAAACTCAGTGCAGAAAGCAAACAGTATTTAAACGTTTTTAAACATATGATTTTTTTTTATTTAATATGTAAAAATGTTGTTCAAAAAATATTGTTTTTTTAAGAATTGCAGCATCTAAATTGCATTCAACGCTGATATTTTGGGTCTGTTTGTGCCATTACCTGATTTGCATAATTCCTTGAGTGAATTGTGTGCTAAAACAACACAGACAGCGTGAGCAAATAAACATTAGCGAATCCCCCCAGTGTCTGGTTTGTTGTCATAGATACTACATAAGCTTGTGATTTATGTCATGTGGGGTTTTGCTGAATTGCACTGAAGTTTCACTTTGGGTTCTGTGCTGAATTCATCTTGCATGGTCAGCAGCAGTTGTGAGTAGTTTACATGTCTAATGTTTTAGGAGAGGAAGTCTGTGTGGTGCTGGCAGTGCTGCACTGTTTATGGAGCTTTGAGGCTCATGAAGGCAAGGTAATGTCGGGTCAGCTTATTGCCAGTGTGACAGTACAAAATTTTCCATTTCGCATGACAAGAGTGATATGTGTGTTTACAGAAGGCCAGTCCTGCCTCTGCTCTCTCCCTTATAGAGTAAGACAGCCAGCAAAGGGTCCTCAGCATACTGTTATGCTGTTCAAGAGGTTAAAGCACCGTATGTGTGTATACATGCACGTGTGTGGTCTAGAAAGAGAGGGCGCAGCGTATGACATGCACCTGGGTGCCATTAAAGCTGTTTTGCGCTGACGTACAGTAACACGTGTATGCAGAAAAACACACACACCCTCGATCGCACACTAATATACACACTCACGCAGTGCCTTTGGGCCTTGAATACAGTAACCTTTAACAGACTTATGACAGCTGTGGCTCCTATAGTCTCCCTACAGCTTATTTATTCAGCCTCACAGCAGGGAACATCACTGTACTTCACTCATCAGAAAGATGCACAGCACATACAAACCTATTAATACAACTGCATACGATCAAAGGTTTATGTTCCCAGATCTCTGCGGAGAAACATGGATTAGAGCCTGGAGGTCACACAGAGGTTATTGTGACTTACGCAATGTAGAGGGACACGGCTTGCATAAAAAAAGACAACAATGTCAAAGCTAACATGACAATTTATATGAATCGGATATAAATTATCACCACCGATGGTGTCCATACAAGCATGCAAGTTTGTATGTATGTATGGACTGATAGATAAGCAAAAATTGGCTGTTTTTGAAAGTTTTGATAGTTTTTTCTACGCAAGAACAGTCAAAACTTGGGCAAACAAGCACAGGTGTCATATTAAAGAGAGAGGAACATACTAGATGAGCTTGTTTTTCACCCACAGTATCGACTGTTTTAGTGAATCATTGTAATAATGGCCACTTTAGTAATATTAATGATAATGCTGAAGGATATCCAGTATGATATCAGTTAGGAGGAACATATTTCTGGTTTGCTGTCGATGAAGGCCTACTTGAGCCTTACAGATGGGGCTATGGGGGTACATAAGTCAAAAAAAAAAAAAAGATTGAGAAACAGTGCCGTAGATCTGAGAGAGGGAAATGCGTTATAAAACTGAAATGTTTTTATTCAACTGAGCTCAGCAACCTTTATGGAAATTTCCAAATAAAATTTTAGGGTCTATTTCTGTGAAAGTTGGCATATACTGCAAAAGGCATGGCATTTCAGAACAGATATAGCCATTTTGATGGATATCTGCTCCACTCATCGCTTAAAGAACACACACACAGAAACATTTGTTTTTCTACCAGACTTTCCATTGACTTCTAATGTTCTATACTGAGGTAATGATATTTTTTATCCTTTAACCCTATACCTAAACCTCACATATTTTTCAATCAAAACATTTACTAACTTTAATTACGCCATCTGGCTAGCCACATTGTAGCAGATTTCATATTTTTTAGAGACATTTTGTTTCTGACAATATAGGCAAAACCTGATGCACATACGCACTTTTAAGGGTACTATTTGTGTCTCACTTTAGCCGCTGTGATGTAAAAATAATAACTTATCCATTTATGACTCCGAGCTAAATGAACATCAGCATGAATCACAACTGAACTGCACTCCACTGCTCTGATGTGTCACTCTCAGCAGAGCACTAAAAGTGACCAATCTGTCTACAAATAGGCCCCTGGTGTGTTCACAGCAAGGTTAGAGGAGACACCTGAGAGATGTTTGCTCACCTTACTTCCTTAAAGTCACCATGAAATCAAAATTGACAATTCTTTTTTTTTTTTAAAAAAGGGCTAGTTCACCCAAAAGTGAAATTTCTGTCATACTCACCCTCATGTCGTTCCAAACCTGCAAGACCTTCGTTCATCTTCGGAACACAAATTAAGATTTTTTTGATGAAATCCGAGAGGTTTTTTTATCTCCCATAGAAAGCAACGAAATTACCTCATTCAAGGTCAAGAGAAGTACATCTTTAAAATAGTCAACATGACTACAGTGGTTCAACCTTAAAATTATGAAGTGACGAGAATATTTTTGTTTTGTTTTTGTGCACAAAAATAATGACTTTATTCAACAATTTTTCCTCTTCCCTGTCAGTCTCCTACACAGTTGACGCAGTGCAGCTCTTCCGTGTTTATGTCCGAACGCCGGCTCAGTATTGGCTGTTCACGTGAGCACCACGACGCCTGCGTGTGATGCTGACACAGGAGCCGGCCAATAATGATTCGCCATCCTGACGTAGAACACGGAAGCTCTGCACTGCTTCAACTGCGTAGGAGACTGACAGGGAAGAGGAAAAATAGTTGAATAAAGTCTTTACTTTTTGTGCACAAAAACAAAACAAAAATATTCTCGTCACTTTGTAACATTAAGGTTGAACCACTGGTTGAGTCACGTTGATTATTTTAACAATGTCTTTACTTCTTCTCTGTACCTTGAAGGTAGTAATTTCATTGCTTTCTATGGGAGATAAAAAAACATCTCGGATTTCATCAAAAATATCTCAATTTGTGTTCCGAAGAACAAAGGTCTTGCGGGTTTGGAACGACATGAGGGTGAGTAATTAATGACAGAAATTTCATTTTTGGTTGAACTAACACTTTAAGGAATATTGCAATATTTGTTATAAACGATTTATCCATGAACATTTTTTTTTTTATTATTATTCATGTGCCCTTGTAATCTTTAATCAAAATGACTTCCACTCCCTCTTGCAATGGTTCCCTTCTCTGATGATGTGTCACTCACATGAGATCACAGAAATAGCAGACCACAATCATCCAACAATCCAATCAATTCTAAATGGATAATACAAGTCCCGTCCTACATTTTTTTTTTTTTCTTGATCAAGAAGCCATTTCACTTGTACATACATCACAACTGCAAGTCAATTGCAACTTCAGTTTCATGCCAATTTTAAAACCTTCTGCTGGAGATCTTAGAAAGTGCCTGCATGACCATTCATCTTCAGAGAAAGCTAAAACATCAGTCACACCCAAACAGCACCCATCATCTAACCTTGCATTTACTGTTTACATTAAAACGTTAAATTATATTACTGCGGTCATTTACACAGCCTGTAATTATGTGAATTACTGCAGTCTGGTTTTGCTCCCCGTCACATCACTGAAATGGCTGTAGTTAAATTGATTAATGGTTTGCTTCTAACCACAGACAGTGGACGTGTTTCCGTGTCCGAGCTCATAAATTTAAGCACATTGTTGGATGCTATTGATCAGTCGGTTCTCTTTGACAGGATATTTTAGGAAGTCTTCAAGCAAAACTCTTTCATGACTCTGATAGAAAAGAGTTACACTAGACTACAGGCCTTCCCACATAATTCTACATTGAGTTGAATTACATTAATTAATTTAGTGGAGTTGAGTTGTATATTTCTTTGCCTGTGTTAAGGGTAGGTAAGTGCTTTTAGAACAAGCAAAGTTGTCCGCTCAACTGTAAAAGTATGCTGTTAGGGTGCATTTTTACACTGTCGCCACTGATCTGAGTTTATTGGTATTCTCAGAACCTTCAGGCCCACTTTGAGAGCTGAAAGTCCCAGCAGAGTTAATTAGGCTTTATATTGCTTACTGAAGCAGCGAATCTGTGGTTACACATATCAGAACCCGCTCCACACTCAACAACACGCTTCCATCACAAGGCACGCCAGCACATTAAATCCATCAAGGATTTCCAAAGCTGATAACTGCTGAGAATTCATCCACTGAGCCACGTTTGAAGGACGTTACAGGAGAAAAAAAAGAGGGATATAAATAATTCACATATACACAATATGAAGAGAACAGAAATGAAATTCAAGTGGCCTGATTTTGGACCTGGAGAACAGCAGTGCATATGGCTTTGTGTTTGCTCATTAATTTGCTGGACTGGTTAAGATTTTGATCCAAAAACACAAATGAATTTCTATTAAATGACAGCAGAAGGATAATTATGCATGCATGAATGCCCACAGCATTCTTCTTTTCTTCTTTTTCAGGTTACAAGAAAAATAATCACTGGATTTGCCAAAGTTTGTCAAGTTAGTGAAATCAAATCTTCAAAAGATAATCAGAGCTTTGTTTGAGGCATTGAATTGCAATTAAACTATTGAACTGTTTTGAATTATGTATTTTCTGTACTGTACATCGTATTTCTACATATGTTTTCTGTTTGAGGAGAGCATCGTCATTATTTAACTTTTTTTTTTGCATGGTAGTCGATTACTGCTTTACAATACAGTTCACATAGCCCTGCCCTAAAAGGCAGAATGCAAAGCAAACTGTGATTGATTGCTTTACACATCAATCAAATGGCTCTTACTGTCTAAGTGGGCGGTTCTTGATAAACTATCAACCTGACCTTCTGCAGTCTAGTCAAAGGTCTGGCTGTCAGACTACCCTATCTACCTACCCCATACCAACATAAACATTGTCGTTACATTTAGTAGCTATAACATGATGTGGCAAATTTATGAGCCTTTCAAATACTAATGAGCACCGGGTTTCACAGACAAGGCTCAGATGTTGGAAACTGCGATATACAGGTGCATCTCAATAAATTAGAATATCATGAAAAAGTTATTTTTTTTCCTGTAATTTAATTCAAAAAGTAAAACAATATATTCTAGATTTATTAGACAAAGAAAATATTTCCAGACTTTTTTGTTTTCATTTTGATGATTACAGCTTGCTGCTCATCAAAATAAAAAAAATCAGTATCTCAAATTATTAGAATATTTAATTTCAAGTTCTATTAAATTACCATTCTCAGGGTATAAATACTGGGTTTAGGTCAGTAATCCCAACAGCAGTCATGGGGAAGTCTGCTGACTTGACAGTTGTCCAGAAGACGATCATCAAGACCCTCTACAATGAGGGTAAGCCACGGAGGGTCATTGCTGAAAGAGCTGGCTGTTTGCAGAGTGCTGTGCCAAAGCATATTCATGGAAAGTTGACTGGAAGGAAAAAGTGCTGTAGGAAAAGATGTACAAGTGAAAGGAATGACCGCAGGCTTGAGAAGATTGTCAGGCGAAGCCAATTTAAGAACTTAGGAGAGCTTCAAAAGGAGTGGACTGAAGCTGGAGTCAGTGCATCAAGAGCCACCGCACACAGACGTCTTCAGGAAATGGGCTACAAATGTCACATTCCACGTACCAAGCCAATTCTGAACCAAAGACAACGTCAGAAGTGTCTTACCTGGGCTAAGGTGAAAAACAACTGGACTGTTGCTCAGTGGTCCAAAGTCCTCTTTTCAGATGAAAGTAAATTTTGCATTTAATTTGGAAAGTCCAGTGTGAAGTTTCCACAGTCAGTGATGATTTGGGCTGCCATGTCATCTGCTGGTGTTGGTCCACTGTGTTTTCTGAAGTCCACAGTCAACACAGCCATCTAGCAGGAAATTTTCGAGCACTTCATGCTTCCTTCTGCTGACAAGCTTTATAAAGATGCTGATTTCATTTTCCAGCAGGATTTGGCATCTGTCCACACTGCCAAAGGTACCAAAAGCTGGTTCAATGACCATGGTGTTACTGTGCTTGATTGGCCAGCAAACTCGCCTGACCTGAACCTCATAAAGAATCTATGGGGTATTGTCAAGAGGAAGATGAGAGACACCAGACCCAACAATGCAGATGACCTGAAGGCCGCTATCAAAGCAACCTGGGCTTCCATTACACCTGAGCAGTGCCACAGGCTGATTGCCTCCACGCCGCATTGATGCAGTAATTCATGTAAAAGGAGGCCCAACCAAGTATTGAGTGCATAGAAATGCATTTTTCAGAAGCCTGACATTCCTGTTTAAAATATCCTTTTTTTTTAAATTGATCTTATGAAGTATTCTAATTTATTGAGAGAGTGAATTGGTGGGTTTTTGTTAAATGTGAGCCAAAATCATCACAATTAAAAGAGCCAAAGACTTAAAGTACTTCAGTCGTTCCAACAGGTACGTCTTTCCTATGAGACCAGGTTGGTTTAATCAAATAGTAAACGGTGTATCAATATACATAAATACACTAAATGAACTTAAAACTACTTACCATTAATGCGACTTTTGGTGCTGCATGGTCCAGTGCGTTGTAGCAAAGACGTGTTAAAAGGTCTTTGGTTGTAGTCAGTTTACATCCATTTTGTCAGCGATGCAATTTGATTTACAAAATGACACAAATCGCAGATACCGCTCCACAAATGTAAGTTCGTCTGTCCATGCATTACATTTCAACCGATTAATGAATTAGAACGGAAAATTACCGCTCTACTCAACATTGTCCAATGAAATTTGACTTCAACTTCTTGTGCCATATCACGATTGGTTGGTGGAGGGGCATTGATGAATTGTGTAATATTTTAAAATATGTAATATATAGATTTTTAATTAAATCGACACACTAGCTTTGATTATTGATGAAAAAAAAAGGTTGAAAAAATTTATTTTTTTTTTCTTCATCATTATGCATTGACGTCACTTTCCCGCCGGAACGCGCTCCCTCAGCTGGACTGAGTGGTGAAAGAAGCTGTATGACTGGATCTAATAGAGAAAACTGCGAAAACGTGAGCAAAACAAACGATTACACTAAAGGTTGGGCTCAAAAGTGTTCCTTACAACTTGTCAAAGAAACCTAATCCATGGATATTGACATGCAGCCAGGAATCGTGTTTCCTGATTATATTTATTTGTGCCTGATTTCGACGCCGGGGAAACACATAAAGCAAATCTGCCTGTGAATATTTTATATAACTACATAGGTAGGTCTAAATCGGAGTAATCACTTATATCAATGTTATATATATATATATATATATATATATATATATATATAGTCATATTGTCCAGCCCTAAAACTTGTATAGTTTTTGTCAGTGTTTATTTAAAAACACCTAGGCTAATTATGCAGAATATAAGATGGTAAATATTTAATTGATGAGTTGTCAACACAATATATAACAATACAATATATACGGTATGATTTTACCTCAAAATCCAACATTTTGACAAAATGATAACTGCAAATCCATGTTTCTCTGCCTGGAGTCCAGTTGTTTCTGTGAATTGCAGTGATCCATTTGCTTCTTTTTTTCTGTAGCTTTCGGCAGTCTCTAAATATATACCTCAGACTTTGTATCAAATCTATTTGTACAGTCAGTCACAAAACTCTTTCCCGTTTTGGATGAGGCATTCACGCCGAAAACCAATGCTGCCACTCAGTGGGCGTAACCGCAGTCATAACGGTCGACGGTGACGTCACATGCATACCCTCTATTCGTACAGACTGTGGAAAATTAGTCAGCTAATTAAAATGCACGCAACCCATAGCAACGCGTTATGGCGACGCCTCAGACTACGTGAGGTTATGTAAAAAATAAACAGGAATTTTCCGGCTTTTGAGCGACTCGTTACTATTGTTCATTGTTCATTGTCATATTAATTATAATTTAAATGCATTTTGTTTTATTGACCACAATATTATCATTGCTATTTGTCTGAGAGGGGCACTTTTGATAAATTTCGAAAAAGGGCAGGGGCTCGACCCCCCAAAGCCCTCCCCTCTGCACGTGCCTGCAGGATGCATTTAGGTAAAACAGCTTAAACATGCATTTTAGTCTAGGACTAGCTTAAACCTTGTCTGTGAAACCGGGCTCTGGGTTTCACAGACAAGGTTTAGACTAAGCCAGGATTAGGCTTTAGGTCAATTAGGATATTTAAGTATCTTTTATAAATGTAGTTTAGGAAAAAACATTACTGGTGTGCGCTTGAGACAAAACAATGACAGTGACATATTTTAAGATATGTCAGTGCAAGTTGCTTTCAGTTAAAACAGCTCAAACATGCATTTTAGTCAAGGACTTGTCTGTGAAACGGGGGCGGGGTAAATATCTTTACAAGCCCTTTTTTACATTGGGTTTCATTATATTTAAGAGGAAAATTTGCCTTCAAATAGTCAAACCTACACACACACCAACACACATACACATACACATTTGTTTCACTATATTAGTGAGGACATTGCATAGACGTCCATTGATTTTATATCAGGTTAATGATATAATCTATGGCCTAACCCAACCCCTACCCCTAAACCTACCCATCACAGAAACGTGTAACGAACATTAGATTCAATTAAAAATATGTTTTAACCAATTTAAAAGCCCTTTTAACTAGTGAGGACCAGTAAAAATGTCCTCACTAGTCGGTTGTCATAATATTTCACTATATAAGTGAGGACATTCGGCCCTCTCAAGTATAGCCAAACCTGTACACACACACACACACACACAGCATTTTAGGAATTGTTGCATCAGTGTCTTGCATCACACAAAATATTAAAACAGATAAACTTTATGATCTATGAAAAACCAAAACACTTTTTAATCCTGGTGTGCCATAGTTTAACTTCTAATAGGCTACTACATTTGCGTGAATACTTTTTGGTTTAAATTTAGCATTACGAATCAATGTGAGACTGAGATGACGTACAGGACGTTTTGAATGTCATCTTTAAATGCGTATGGCTACTACGTTCGCGAATGACTTTGCAAAACAATTACCTTGTCCCCATTTCTATATCGGTTCAGGTAACAAAGCTGCGGCAACCAGGATAAGCCCACTATAAAGTAAGGTGAAATCACCCCACTGTCAAACAGTGTGACTGGCGCGAAAGCGAGCATATACTGCCTCTGTGCGTCTCGCGCTCTCTCTGCTCCACGAACACCGATCGCGCGCGCAAAGCCAAACTAGAGAGCGCGAGACCTGGCAGCGGAGAGACCTCGGGGAGGGAGAAAGGGAGTGTGCTGGTCTATGTAGAGGAGAGAGAGAGAGAAAGAGAACGAGAGAGGTTAGGAAAAGACTACCACCTCTATCCATCAGCCGAGCATCCTGCGGGAGTCACTTCGTGCGCGCGAGCTGTCGGTGCGGCATTTCTGTCCGTCCGAGCAAATGGATCAAAAAACAGCGCAGGATGTGACAGAGGGACGCGAATAAAAACTAAAGTATTATTTTTGCTACTCCAAACACGCCGGTTATTCATTTATTATTTTATTCTTTCAGTTGGGTTCTTGTTTTGTGTTTTTCCTCATTAATGTGCGGATTTTTCGGCGAACACTTTCTAAGTGATGTCAGGAGAAAATGTCATAAATGTAGCTGAATGAATGAAAAGTTAAATTATTTTTAATGGGTAAGTACAAAAAACTCAACTGTTGAAAACGAGTTTGTTGTGTTTTGAACCATTAATTATCGTTGTTGTTATTATTAATATTATTATTATTATCATCAATGATATTAATCAGTCTTGTTCATATTTAACGAATTTTATTTGGGCGCAGCTGTGGATATCCGCGGTTGAAGTGTTAACAGTGCAAATCTTGATGCTCGTAAAGTAAGAACTACAGCACTGTCAGTGTTTAGCGACCGATATTTCGTGGCGTTTTATTGTTTTGCATTAAGCTCAACAGGTTCGCATCTGTTTCAAACTGCATTTGCTAAAGGGTTCTGTGTCTCGAGCACAAATCGTGCCTTAACCTTTGGAGTCTATCTTACTGAGAATGAATAGTTTTGCAATCAGCTTTCTTTACGAGTTGTCATGATGTATGTGCTGTATAATGTTATATATTTGCTGTCAATGTAAAAGCAATCTGGTAAAATATGTTAGTAATTTTCTTAAACTATAATATAAGAGCATTGGTATAGTAAGAATATATTTGTGCAAAGCATTGCCTATAAATAATGCCTGGTAAAAAAAATGGACAACTATTTTGTTTCTTTGTTTTGGTGGAGAAATTGTGATTCTAACTAATAGGCTTAAGGTTTGAGGTCTAATACAGTCTACCATTTGTGTTTTTTCCTTCTTTTCCATTGCAACTGTCTTCTCTATCTCTCCTTGTGTTTCTTTTTCCCTTTTTTACGTACTCCTTTTTACTGTACTCTACGTGATTGCTTCCCTTTTACCTCTCAATTCTGCTGGCATCCTGTTTGCTCTTGCCGTCTTTTCACTCCCATTTCACATCTGTCTCACTCTCTCCCACTGGAACTCTCTCCACTTCCTGTCCTCCCACATTTGCCAACCTCTCACTCTCTTCTATCTTCCCATCTCCCTGTCTCTCTCTATGTAGATGGGGTCTAATCTAATGTCAAGCTGGTTGTGAAGGTGTTTGATCTGGTCCCCTCGACCCCAGCCGGAGTCCCCATGGCTGCTGGAGTGGCAGCCTGGCTCCCCTTCGCTCGGGCGGCGGCCATAGGATGGATGCCCGTGGCCAACCTGCCCATGCCTGTCGCACCAACCAATAAGAACAAGCGACAGGATGAGCTTATTATTCTTAATGTCAGCGGCCGACGCTTCCAAACCTGGCGGAACACGCTAGACCGTTACCCTGATACGCTGCTAGGGAGCTCAGAAAAAGAGTTCTTCTTCAATGAGGAGACTAGGGAGTATTTCTTTGACCGAGATCCGGATTCGTTCAGAAGTATTCTCAACTTTTACCGCACAGGGAAGCTGCACTACCCACGCTACGAGTGCATCACTGCCTACGATGAGGAGCTGGCGTTCTTTGGAATCATTCCCGAGATCATCAGCGACTGCTGTTACGAAGAGTACAAGGACCGCAAGAGAGAGAACACGGAGCGTCTTATGGATGACCTTGAGGACAACAAAGACAGTAAACTTCCCAACATGACTTTCCGCGAGACCATGTGGAGGGCTTTCGAGAACCCGCACACTAGCACCATGGCGCTGGTTTTCTACTATGTTACCGGATTCTTCATCGCCATATCCGTCATCACCAATGTGGTTGAGACGGTTCCTTGTGGCTCCACACCAAATCAGAGAGACATCCCTTGTGGGGAGCGCTACACAGAGGCATTTTTCTGCATGGACACGGCTTGCGTAATGATCTTCACGGTGGAGTATCTGATGCGACTGTTTGCGGCACCGAGCAGGTACCGCTTCATGAGAAGCGTGATGAGCATTATCGATGTAGTGGCCATCTTACCGTATTACATTGGGCTCGTCATGACCAACAACGAGGACGTGAGCGGAGCCTTCGTCACACTACGAGTGTTCCGCGTCTTCCGGATCTTTAAATTCTCCCGCCACTCCCAGGGTCTTCGAATCCTTGGCTACACGCTGAAGAGCTGCGCGTCCGAGCTTGGCTTCCTCCTCTTCTCCCTCACCATGGCCATCATCATCTTTGCCACAGTCATGTTCTACGCTGAGAAAGGCTCCTCGTCCAGCAAGTTCACCAGCATCCCGGCCTCCTTCTGGTACACCATTGTAACCATGACAACGCTGGGGTGAGTCATATTGTCTCGGAATGACTTTCTCTCTGTATATTTTTACACTTTTTAACCCTGAACACACATCAAACCACACCCCTAATACATATCAGAGGGTAAGTCTTAAACGGGTAGTTCACCTAACACTCTCAGAAAAAAAATATGCAGAAATTGTACCTATGGGGGTACAGGAGCTTGTCACTGGGGAGGCACCCTTAAAGTTGCAATATTGTACTTTATTTACCCCTAAAAGATTCACAGTAGTACCTTAAAGGTATCTCCAGATATCTCCTCTAAGGTACTAATATGCACCATTTAGGGGTAGAGAAGGTACAAAGCTATTTCTTTAAGAGCTGTTGTATCCCTAAAGGTAAAAATCTTTCTGACAGAAGAAATCTGTACGAGTGCGTAACACAAAAGAAGATATTTTGAAGCTTTTTTTGTTTTGTTTTGGACCCCGCTGACTTTCATTATATGAACAAAAGCAGTTCTACACAATATCTTCTTTTGTGTTTCGCAGAATAACGTAAATCATACAGGTTTGGATCAACATGAGGGTTAGTAAATGAGAACAGAATTTCATTTTTGGGTGAACTGTCCCTTTAAGTAGGCCTATGTACAAGGTCTTATAAACCAACTAACAACTTAAATGAACACAACTGTTTACAATATAACACTTCACCTCATCAAAAGAGAAGTGTTTCCCTGCAGCTTGTGGATTTTCCTTCTTTTCTGAGTTAACTGCTGTTAGCATCTAACCCTAATGACCATGGTTGCTGACTGCAGTCATGCCTGCCTGAAGCAGCGGTAGGTTTGGATTTAACTCATTGCCCCAGGCTAGACTTTATTCATCCCTATTATGCACCAATTAATATTTAAGCTTGTGTGAAGCAAGCGGAGGAGCATCCTTCAGCGTTTCTCCAACACAATAACAGCAGACAGCAGCTGCAGAGCTGTATAGCCCCATTCATTTCAACTCTACCCCTCATAAATCACAGGCCATTTATTTGTGTGTTCATGACTGATACATGTAGACATTTGACACAATGGTGTGTAGGATTAATTTAGGCAATTAGTTTGAGTGATTATATGGTGTATAGCTTGAGTAATCGGCTATACATCGGCTGCTACAGCTACTACTGTATGTGGCTGTTGTGTCACTGTGGCTTTGAAACTAGAGCTGAAGTCAAAACGGTCTTTGACTTCCTGTTTAGATGGCTGATCATTGGCTGAAGCACCTGGCCTTGAGCCCTGTGACCCCAAAACAACAAGATTAAGGACTTAATTTATTGTGAACAGTAACTCATGAATGTTACATTGCCAAATGGTTTGGTCCTTGATGAATACGGTTGTGTCGGTGTTCAGGTTATTCTGAGGTAGAATTACAAAGAGTTAGACATGGACTTTTATTTATTTACGCTTTCCTTTGAAAGTAATCTGTGTATATGTGGATGGCCAAACCTCTTAACAGGTCATTGTGGGTATTATGTTGAACTATAACCTTATATATCATCCTTATTGTTGTCTCAATGTTGTAGTCTAGTTTTACATGGATTTCAGAGTAGCGCAGATCTCATTACTCATTACTACATTCGCACCAGAGATCCAGTCTCCATCCGCATCTGAGACTTGACCCGAGATGAGAGCGAGAGAGACTCTTCTCATCAATAAAACACACAGTAGAAGTGTGTGTCACTGTGACTACTGTTCTCAGGTACATGTGCTGAACAATGTAAACCACAAAGACATTTCCAACCCTGCTGACATCATGTGATCTCACTGCATGTGTGTGGGAGTGTTTCCCATTCAGTTCAAACCAGGTATAAGGGATCATTTTTACATCCCACAGTTGATTGTGACAGTAGGTTCAGGTTTGTATCACATCACGACACACCTGTTGATTCTAAGGCTTCCTATATCTGCGCTCTAGACCAATGCAGTAGTGTGTTTTACACACCTGGTGCTTCTTTTATTCATTGATTCGTTCAGGGTCTCCACCTCACTCCGCCAGAGTGAAACGCAGCACTGCAGTTCAGCTTCTCTGGTGAGACTAAGACATCATGTTACCGTGTAAAACACAGACCCATTGCCCTACGAACACATGCGTGATACTCAGCATGTGAGCTAGGAGAACTAGTTAAACAGAAATATCAAGCAAATATTGTGTGCGAATGGTTAACTGTTCTTCTGTACCTTGTCATCTGTCTGAAGTGTTTTCCTCCTCCTCTGTATTGTTTACATCAGTAACATTTAATTTAGCTGCTCTACTGTTGAATTTCATGGCTCTGTGTTTTGTCTTGGCAAGACAGCAGGCTAAGAGTTGAAAATAAAGAAAAAGAGTGCAAAAGGAAAGAGAGAGTGAAAGAATTTTGTATTGCTTGAATGTTTCTCTTTCTTAGTTTAGGAGACTTCAAGTTATGATTTATGTAAACATCAACTTTGTCTTTGATGTTTCTCCTAAACTTTCTAGAGATGCACTGATACTAAAACTCTGGATGATAATTATTTAGATGTTATGGCTGATAACCATAAATGGCATATATAAAAATGCTAATATATTTTTGTCTAAATAAATAAATAATAAACATGAATTTAGGCATCCTGTATGCCTGTAACATAGATATTAATTTTGGTATTTGCTAAAGATTACATTTAAAGGCGCAATATTTAAATTTTCGCCGCTAGAGGCGTAGCTTGATGAAGTTGAGATTGAGCGTGGAATCTTGGGAGTTGTCATCTTCACGTCACAGCTGGTGGAAAAGAATCGGGACAGGACTCAGGCAGAAATCATGTTCATGGATGAGATTATTAACGTTACTGTAGTATAAAGTAGAGCAGGGCCGAGTGCTGTGGGAGCTGAACGAGGCTGCTGGAGCGATTGCTAATGAGAGAGAGACGAGCAGCAGAACTTTTATTATGCCACAGTCGCCACTTCCACTTTTTCCGGTCAGGCATATGTGGGGTAACGCAACGCTGTTTTGTCATATTAGATACATTTGAGTGTATTGAAAATTGTGTTATAACGTTACTCTGAGTGTTCTCTCGGTGGCTGCTGTGAGACACTTGTTGCACACTGCAGTAAACTAGATCGATATTAGAATATCATATTAATAAATGCTGGATGGCTTATGTTGATAAATGGCATCCAGTTAATTTTAAAACATATTGTATGATGGAGAAAATGCTGTGTTACTGTTATTAAAAATTAAGCTGCATCTGATTATGATAGCCACTTGACAAAATAGTGTTTTTCTCTGACTAAACGTGTTGAGCTATATAACAATAATTAGTTTTCTGTCTATAAATGTATCCAAACAGTTGTCCCTTGTTTAATAAAACGTAATATCAAGTCAAGTCAAGCCATCTTCATTTATATAGCGCTTTCCGCAATACATATTGTTTCAAAGCAGCTTCACAGTGACAATAGGAAAATTCTTATTGAGCTAAAGTTGGTTTAAAATTGTTGGTAAAGTTGGTAAAAATTGTTAATTATTACTTTAGGGGCCACTTAAATGACACCTTTCCTACTGAAAACCGAAAACTTTAATGCATTCTTGCCGTTCATTTACGTGTTTAGTCTATAGGTTTGCGTGTTTGAGTGTGTGTGTGCGCAGAAGCTTGGTCTTTTTAAAAACGTGAGATTTGCCAAATTACTTTACTGGTCTGCATAATACAGAAAGATTAGTTGTGTTCTCGGATCTATGCGAACTGGAATAATTTTGATAACGTTTTATCTATACATAGGGAAAGGAAAGGGAAATGGGCCTTCGCAGGGGATAGATTAGTTGAAATGTCAGGGCTGTGTTATCATCATGTCTAGATGTAGGTCCTTCATTTCATCTGTATACGGCCTGGATCTGGCAGGCTGCGGCAAACCTCAGGATAAACAGAGAGAGACTAATATTAGCGTAGACGCCATTCTTCTAATGATGTAGCGAGTACATCAGGTGTTATGGGAAGTGTTCCCGGTTCCGGCTGACCTAATCTGATATAACATAATATACTAAAGCTTTGGTTTTTCCATGGTTTCTACAAAATAAAACAGGAAATCGAGGGTGACACAGGTATGACGTCACTGATAGGTCCGTGTCCTGGTTAAAATGGCTTGTTTCTCTGAATTTAAACATTCTTGGAAACATATAGATAATTTAAGCACACAAGTCAACAAAATATATAACACTGTTCTAGTGGTTTTTTGATATTTTAATCCAAATATCTTACACATTGTGCCTTTAACAGTGTTATTACATTTTTAAAGATTACCTTTGCTGTCATCTAATGTCCACATAAAGTTCATGTAAATGTTAAAATAGGGGAAATTAACTTCACAATTAAATATCAAATATGCAGATACCAACTAATAAATAAAATAAATATCTAATATTGGCCAATGACCAATATGGTATAGATATGCATCCCTAAAATTCCTTAGAAGAAATAAAAGCTTTCTTCTGAAACTCTTGAGGAAAAACATGTTTCTCAGAAAGCAAAATATCTGAGAAACAGGAGATCTCTATTTGCTCTCTGTCTAATCTTATTGCTATCTAGGAGAAAACAACTGAGATATTAATGCTGTCTCTTTTGTGATTTTTCTTTTCTTATGGGATCAACCTTTGGCATATGAGTGAATGAGACCAAATGAATGTGAACCCTATGTTGCGTGTTCTGCAGGGAAACATCAGATTTTGTGTTGCGTAAATTGTCCAAGCGATGATTCAGTTGCATCATGGTCCATTTGTTAATCTGGCCTTGAACACAGTACTGGAACAACCAGACCAGATCCAGGCAGGGTTTTATCTGCATTTTAAAGCTGTTAGAGAGAGAGAGAGATTTTGACCGTATGAGGGCAGAGTCTGTTTTGAAATTACTTTGAGCTTTTACACTTGTGTTTCTGCTGTAAAAACAGGAGGCTGCTGAGGGATTGCGGATTTACCGAAGGGAGATGGGAAGCAAATGGATGTTTGTTTATTGATTTATTTATTTATTTGTGGTAATAAGATGGTGTTGACCTTTAGGTGGAGTAGCATATTCTAAATGACCTTTAAAGAAAAACACAAATCTCTAGTGTGCTTTACAGCACAGTGGTTTGCGAGAGATACACCTGAAATATCATTTTCATTCTCTTTCTCTGTATATAATTCTCTATATTGGTACCTTATTAGCCTCTAGCCCTGCAGTAGTAGTTTTATTGGTTAAGATATGCTCCCTATGATACGGACCTATGTATTCTGCACACTAATGTTGCCATGAAGAAAATCACCCTGCTAATGAGGGCTTTCAGTTGTTACCACAAGCATTAATTAACATGACACTCAGAATTCACGCCCCTGTTGCAAGCACTGAATAGATCCAGACTCGCCATTCGGCCCCAACACAAGGCTGACTGTCTCTCGGCTTCAACTCTGCTTCTATTGCTCTGTTGGTAGGTGAACATGCTTTGTCGATACTGATCAGAAGCATTGATTAAAGGGAACAAAGGATGAGGTAGAAGAGGATAAGGGACAGAAAGAGGAATGAGGTTGAATCCATTAGCAAGGGTAAATGATGATAATCACCCACAGCTGCAGGGTGTCAAACCAAAGCGTTTTGGATCGGTAAGGCAACATATGTCTGTGTGTGTGGAGGGGGTCACTGAGTTCAGAATAGCTGTTTCTCTCATGACGTTTGCTGTCAGGGGTTGTGTAGGAGCAGCACAGTACAAAAATCGGTAAAAATCGACTTCCAGGCACACCAAGGAGACTTTTGTGTTTCTAATGCACTTGATCTGCTTTGCTGTACATGGAAATATGAAATTCTCAACATAGGGCTGGACGATTATGGCCTAAAATCAAAACCTCGATTAATTTAACATTTTACCTCAATTACGATTAATGAACGATTATTTTGTTTTTTGTTTTTTTTTTGCCCTCATAGTTCACTGACAAGGTTTGTACTGTAAATATGATTGACTATTAAAGGTGGGATATTTTTTCCTTTTGAAAGAGTGATCTGACATAACGGCTCACTATCAGCAGTTATTTAATCTATGGTTCGTAACATTTCTTACAGATTTCTGCACGTTGTAAATCAGATAAAGATAAATTAGTACAGTACCAGTACAACTAGTTTCTGCATTCCTACTGTTCACGTTTTGCGCAGCTACTGTTTGTATGAGTGTTTGTGCCACATTGCAGCTGCGCGAGCACGGTAGCTCAATATAATATACATCCAATCGTCTAAAATCGTTTGAATGTCCAAACTGGTAAACCTTAAAACAAACACAGCTGACAAAATTTAGTGAAGACGCAAGGCTCACCACTCGCGCGCCATCACTATGTGTTGAACCGGCGTTCACCTCCGTGCTGCTTTTATGCCACTGACTGGACGGGGCAGAGTCACGTGGCTACACACGCGGTAGTATGTTTTTAAGGGGGAAGTATTAACAGGATTAAAAAAACGAAATAACCGACATGGGAAAATTACGTCGGTTAGAGGTTCTGAATTTCGGTTTTGATTACTTTTCGATTAATCGTCCAGCCCTATCTCAACATCATGGACTGAAGTAGATATGGTGAATGTGTGTTGAAATGGATATATAGCCCACCTTTGGTGTCTGAAGGTGAAAACATGACAGTTTTATTTTAAACTGAAATAATCTTTCACAATTACTGTTTTATGTATTTTTGATGAAATAGGTGAGCATAATAGACTTATTTCAGAAAAATGGCACCAAAACTTCTGAACGGTAGTACAGTATAGTGGTTCTTTCTAAACACAATATTAATTTAATAATCAAATACTCATTACCAAAATAAAATCATTACTTCAGGTCCTTTAGGTATCAGTATTTTTATTTATCTATGTATTTATCATGCAATTTCCTACAGTTTAGTTAACCCTAGAATGCATGAACCAAAAAAAAAACCTACACAAATGCATAAAGAGAGTTAAAATGGCGCATAGTGAAATGAATGGTTTTCTTCCAAAAAACAAAACAAAAATAGGTCCTATTAATGAAATAATTAAATTAATTGATGAGAAACAAATGTTTTAATATATGAAATTTGTATTTGTGCATAACAAAAGTTTAAATGTATTATTTTTAGTTGTACTTTTTCTTAAATTCTAATTAGATCTACTGTAGAGTACATTCAAGTCTGAACCTTCACTCCCCACATTTCTCATAGAGCATGTGAAAATTACCTTTTCAGTCAGAGACAGAACATTTCACATATATTTTCACCTTTCTAAGCTTAACTTTTGAGCAGAGTTTGCACCTCTTTTTTGTTTGTGCCTTCGCTGTCACCTTTCTCTACTCATCTACTGCATCTGAAATTGCATACTGTCTGAGTAGGTTCTACATTTGATAAAGAACTACAATAGTATGAATGATGATATTCATACTATACACAAGCATGAATGTGTGTAGTATGAATGCAGTCTGAATGTAGCATTGTTATGAGGACTACATTGTGACTTGTATAATTTCCCTGCCATTCACAACCCCTCTTTCATGGTCTCTGAATAGTAAAGTGTCCATTGGATGTGAACTTAAGAATCATGGAAGAAGTAGTAGGTCATCTGACATACCTTTTTTTGCCTACTGTTTTATGAATTCTGTAAATTCAAACATACTACTCATTTCACATACTGCAGTAGGGAGATATATGTATTTAGACACAGGGTTGGCTCAGAGCAAATAAAGTCACAACAGGTTTTTAAGCAAGCCATAGAGTTTTAAGAAAATAAATATTATTATTGGACAAAAATGTATCCCAAAATACTGTGTTGAGTCAAAATTCCATAGGAAAAGAATACCGGTCAGTTTGACCCCCTTCATGCATTCTTGGGGCAGTGATACGAAAATTACTTTCCCCATCATACGACAAAGAAATTACATTGATGAGGGTCAGAAACTAGTTTTTTGAAGAATTCATTAATTATCCAAAAAATAAATGTTTTCATTGATAAAATATTTCAAAAATCACAGTATGCCAGGTCAGTTTGACCCCCTATTCTAGGGTTAATGAAGAAGCGGGTCACCACTTCTATGAGATGTGGTACTGAACAGAATGGTATGAATCATACAGCATGGCTTCAGAAGACTTCCAACAGAGCACACAGACTACTTTTGTGTTGTTTTGTGTCCTTGTTGAAGCTTCAGAGCTCCAGTGCCCATTCATTGTAACTGCATGGGGGAAAAAAATCAATCTGTACAATTCTTCTTAATTTAGTTCTATAGAAGAAAGAAACTCGTATGGGTTTAATTGAATAATGACAGAAGTTTCATTTTTGGGAGAACTAATCCTTTAAAGCAAATCAAAAAAGTATTCAATCATTTCTCTCTCTCTCTCTCACTCACTTTGTCTATCTCTCTTGCTCTTTTTTTCCCCACCTACAGTGAACTTCTAACCTTGAGCTGTCTAGATCAGTGGTCTCAAACTCAGTTCCTGGAGGGCCACAGCTCTGCACAGTTTTGCTCCAACCCTAATCAAACACACTTGATCCAGCTAATCAAGGTCTTCAGGATTACTAGAAACTTCCAAGTAGGTGTGAGTTGGAGCTGGTTGGAGCTAAACTGTGCAGAGCTGTGGCCCTCCAGGAATTGAGTTTGAGACCACTGGTCTAGATGATATCCCCAGATCCATCTTTAAAATAAATAAATAAACAGCAGCCTGTCTTTATCGGTACAATTTTGTTGTGGTGCATTTCATCAAATGGCACAGAGAGAATTTTACAAAATTCAATTGAGTAAAGAGAGAGATTAAAAAAAAAAAAAAATCACTTGTTTGTTTGGGTTTTTGTCTGTCTTCATTCAAAGGGCTTTGTGTTCCGGGAGGTTTAGAGTTTCTATGATGGTCAAATTGCTGCTGTTTCATCCCATCAGCCCTCCATAAACACACACTTCCACCATTAGCGATCAGATCTGATGACATATAATGGGAGCATCAATGAAGGAAGCTATTGTTACTCTGCGCCCAGTAAAAAGAGCATTAAATCCATTACCCGTACAGTTATTTCAACAAGCTTTCAACCCAATGCCAATTTCAGTTGATCCAGTGGTCACTGGTCATAGATGTCTGGATTTCTAAGGGTTTTATACTGATTTGCCGTGCCTTTGTTTGTGTTTGTCTGCTGGTTTAAAGCTGTCGACAGAAGGTATGAGGAAAGATTACAGGTGTTAGGTCAAGCTCTCCACTTTAATGAAAGGTCACGGGAGGAAAGTGACAGTCAGAAGAATGTCTGACCTTTGAAACCTCAGAAAATACCACTCCAAAAAGTGAGTATGCTATCTACTCTGATGATCAACTCTGAGTTCAGAGCTGTGAAACTATAAATTTTATATACCGTGCTTTAAATTATACGCAGAGTTGGCGCTTAAAGGAATGGTTTACCCAAAAATGAAAAATCTGTCATCATTTACTCACCCTCTTGTTACAAACACCTATGACTTTTTTCTGTGGAAGAAGATATTTTGAAGCTGAACTTTGAAGTTTAAATAAACCCTGACTGACTTTCACTATATGGACAAAAATGTACTGTTTCAAAAAACAGACAAACCACAAATTCACTGATTGTTTTTTTTTTTGTTTTTTTCGAACCCTAAAAGCATAATCATTACAAAATAATATATACATTTATTTTATTTGCCTATTTTATTTTATTTGTTCATGAATTCTAACTACAAATTTAGTCTTGATGGCAAAATATGAATAAGATTAATAAAAAAAAAATAGGAATGAGAAATTAAGAATCAAAGATACAGAAAAATGTTACATTGGATGCGTGAGGCGCCGACGCGATCAAACAGCCTCATCGTCATGGCAACGGTCAGATTACGTCAGAGTTTGTTAAAAATCATACCACACTGCTCAGACATTCCCTGACCCAACAAAAGCCGATTAAACATGTTCAGTCGGGTGAAAACAAACTCCGACCAACGGCAACAGACGCCGACAGGGGTATCACACTAGCTGCGTCTCATTTCGGAGGCTGCGTCCTGATCCAACAAACTCCAACAGACGTGTTTGTTGGCGTTTATCTGTGCGGTGTGAACTGGCCTTTAACTTTAGCCGCATTCGTTGTGGAACTTGCTAACTAGCACATTATTAGGAAAGGTGATTTGCAAAGATTCATAAAAAAACCTATAACGTTACTGAGCCTAGTTAGTACCTGGATGGGAGACCTCCTGGGAAAACTAGGTTGCTGCTGGAAGAGGTGTTAGTGAGGCCAGCAGGGGGTGCTCATCCTGTGGTCTGTGTGGGTACTAATGCCCTAGTATAGTGATGGGGACACTATACTGTCAAAAAATCACCATCCTTCAGATGAGATGTTAAACCAAGGTCCTGACTCTCTGTGGTCGTTAAAAATCCCAGGATGTCCTTCGAAAAGAGTAGGGGTGTAACCCCGACATTCTGGCCAAATTTGCCCATTTGCCTCTGTCCATCATGGCCTCCTAATCATCCCCATATACTGATTGGCTTCATCACTCTGTCTCCTCTCCACCAATAAGCTGGTGTGTGGTGGGCATTCTGGCTGCCGTCGCATCATCCAGGTGGATGCTGCACATTGGTGGTGGTTGAGGAGATTCCCCCTTCAATATGTTTTAAAGTACCCAGAAAAGCGCTATATAAATGTAATTATTATTATTATTATTTATTATTATTTACTCACGTCTTCTGGAGGTACTGATCCATCCTTCAGGAGCTTTTTAGCAAAACATAAACTTTTTAGTGCAGACATAAACGCATATAGGTAGATCCAGGGGCGCATTCCCTTCAAAAACAAAATTAATCCACTGCGTCTTCAGCGGCTCAGATGTCAAGAGTAAAGGATGACTGCTGTATTCATTCTTATATCTAATAACAAAACACCTCAGTTGCTTTGGAGACATTCTTGTCTACACCTGCACGGCATCGAAACAATCACGGACTGTTTACAGCTCACTCAGGGCAGGTCTATGCTAAAACGCCAGTGTCCGTCAACAGTCGTGGGAGGGGCCTGTGCAAATTTACGTCACTTTGCCAAGAATCTGTGAGCGACTTAATCTGACAAAGTGCTTATGATTTGTGGGAATTCAGGGTGCGTTCACACTTGTAGTTCGGTTCGTTTGGTTCATTTGGTCCGGACCAAAAAAGAAAAAAAAAAAACATTTAGTCCTGGTCCGATTAGCGTTCAGATTGGCAATTTTATCACCGAACCAAAAGATACCGAACCTAAAGGCATAGGGATACATTCACAACCTGATTGGTCGGATTTTGACGTATTGCCTATTTTGAGACAGAACATACTGAGCATCCAAAACAATGCTGTGTGCTGAGGTAAATGCGCTCGTTGTGTGTGCGTCGTCTGCATATGATGGTATTTTGGCCAGCTGGGAACTCATGAAGAGCTTATAAAATGTGTAAAGGCGGCGGGAATCCATCCATCACACACACAAACGATCTGCTGCATGGAGACGCGTCAGACGCCTGTGATGGGCAAACTCGCAACTATGACGAGAGAAAACCATATTCTGTCCTTTTTAGGGTCTCATCTTCCTGTTTTTGGTTCGTTTACATGTCTTTGGTCCGTGTTGCATTCATATATCATTCGAACTGCACCAGAGTTCGTTTGGAAGCGGACCGAGACCCATCTTTTCAGCGGTCTCGGTCCGCTTGTTTGGTGCGCACCAGGGTTCGGATGGCAGCGTTCACACATGCTCAAAGGAACCGCACTAACAGAGCAATCGCACCAGGGTTCGTTTTAATCGGACCAAACATGACAAGTGTGAACGCACCCTTAAAAAAAGCACTTGGTGGATTTTTATCATTATAGGGTGGTTGTGTAGACATACTGCCAACACACATTTATGTCCAAACACCATGTAAAAGTGAATTTTGCATCCGATGTCCCCTTTAAATTAAACTGAATACAAAGGATTACCAATAAAGTCACACGGCTGCTCGCTGATACAGTGGTGGGAACGTTACTACAGAGTGATAAAGGTTTCAAGTTCAATTCCCTTTTTGTCAAGGGACAATTTTGTGATAACCTTGACCTGTACTATATGCCGCTTTTATCATCTCTATTCCATTTTTGGCTTCTAGCAGGTAAAGAGGCTTTTTTTTTTCCATGAGCACTTATCCTATTTCTATGGTACAGACACATAGCAGCCAAAGTGAGGGGGCAGTGAAGTAAAGCCCAGGGAGTTGCTGCAGAGAAAGATACCCACTAGGTCACAATTCATTTTCAGTCCTGTCAAACTGCCCCGAATATTTATCTGAAAGATGTGTATGCGCACCCCATGTCACCCCAGAGAACGCTTCTGGGGAATGATCATTGAGAGGAGGCAGTGCCTCCATCGCGCTATTGGCTATTGCACTGTTTACACAAAACAATCCCGCCTCTTATTTTTGTGCATGTTCTGATTCACAAATTAAGTACAAACTGCAAGTCTGGATGAAAAATTATGGTGTTAATGGAAAGACTAATTAAAAAGTAAGAAAACAACTCAACCACTTGATATCATTGTTTTATGTCACATCACATTCAAACTTGAAATGACTGGTAAACATGATCTCTGAGGGATTTTAGTGAGCAATCTGGTGAAAATAAAGGTACATCTCCGTGTCTGTGACCATCATGACACCTGCAGTGTTTACTGAGCTGTGATGACTGATGATCTGAAAATAAGTTAAAAATAAGTCCTGAACATCTGTTCACAAATAAAATACACATGAAATATGAAATGTTCTGTGGTCTTATAGTTAGTATTTTGGAATAAATGTAAAAATATTGAGAAATATAAAAAACAGTCACGACTTTGCCTCCTCATTTCAGAACACCACTGGTATATATGCCAGGATTTGCCATTGCTCAAAGCAAATACTTTCACAAATAATTTACAGATGTATTCATTTTATAGAGTCGTCGCACATTGTGGCTATTAAACAGAGCAAAACGCATGAGAAAGATATAATAGTTTGGTCAAATATGACATTTTCATCAAATGACATTTTGGCTAGTATGGCAGAGGGAGCAATGCCTCTGGATGCCCTCCTGTAGTGCCGACCCTGATTGTATGCTGTATATAGAGTGCTTATGACAGGTGTACAAATTGCCATCCCTCTTCTCAGCATGGCAAATGATCATTGTTTCCTGCTGAAATTCCCATAAGCTGATATATCGAGGCTCTTGGAAATCATATATGAGTATTCATTAACGAATAATGTTTGTATGAGAGAATCTGTGTGTTCATTGTCATAAAAAGCTCATTAAAACTGCATAGAGAAAGAATGAATGAATGATGATGATGGTGTTTTTTTGTGCTGCTGTGTGCAAATGACCGTGCTAAAGTTACGCAGCTGTGTGATCATCTTAAATATGATATTTGCAGTATTGTCCCCCTCTCATACAGACACTCACATTTTCCCCCGAGACCGCTTCTGTGCGTGTGCTGTAAACGTATAATTTTGCTCTCCTCTGTGCTCCTTACAGCTGTAATTGTTTCACGTCTGGGTTTTTGTCTCTCTGAGTCTAGCTGATCCACACACTGAATCGTGAAGGTTTCAGAAGGTGATTTGTCACTCAAACACATGGAGTAGTTAAGAGCAGACGTCTGACAGATTAGTCTCATGACATGGAAAGATAGCATAATGAATACATTTCAAGACTTCATTCATTGCCGCCAAAGCTCTCTCTCTCTATTGCAGGTTGCAGGTTCAGTTTCTTACTGCATGCAAGTAAAATAGAAACTAAATAAAATATGAATATAGCACCTCTTAAAATAGTGTTTAAAAAGTGTTTTAAAGAAGACTTACATGAGCTATGCTTTATGTTTAAAACCAGGTTGTTTAAACTTACCACAGAACCCCAAATACGACAGTCCTTTTGCTAGGGACCTCCTTCCTAAAATGTGACCCTGGACCACAAAACCAGTCATAAGTCACACGGGTATGTTTGTAGCAATAGCCAACAATACAATGTATAGGTCAAAATTATCAATTTTTCTCTTATGCCAAAAATCATTAGGATATTTAATAAAGATCATGTTCCATGAAGATATATATTTCCTACAATAAATATATCAAAAATGTATTTTTGTGAGTGGATATGCATTGCTAAGAACTTCATTTGAACATCTTTGAAGGTGATTTTCTCAAAATTGTGATTTTTTTTTTTTTTTTTTTTTTTTTTGCACCCTCTGATTCCAGATATTCAAATAGTTGTATCTCGGCCAAATATTGTCCCGTATGACTGGTTTTGTGGTCCAGGGTCACAAATATAAAGGAAGCAATATAAGTTAATGTATAAAGACACATCATTTTTCTTCAATAAAGTTAACACTAAGAGTAGTTACAGTATATGTAAAAACTATAAAACAGAATAAAATAACTGTATTAGTCTCATGATTTCTAACCATTATTTAGAGTAAAAAAAAAGTAAAATTTGGTAAACACTTATTAAATAAGTGTTAATAATAATAATTGAATAATATAAATAAGTGATAATAATCATATTTTAATAATAATAATAATAATAATTAAGAAGAAGACTACATTTAAATATATACACTACCAGTCAAAAGTTTGGACATGGTAAGATTTTTAATGTTTTAAAAAGAAGTTTCGTCTGCTCACCAAGGCTGCATTTATTTATTTAAAAATACAGTAAAAACAGTGATATTGTGAAATATTATTACAATTTAAAATAACTGTTTTCTGTTTGAATATATTTTAAAATTTAATTTATTCTTGTGATGGCAAAGCTAAATTTTCAGGATCATTACTCCAGTCTTCAGTGTCACATGATCCTTCAGAAATCATTCTAATATGATGATTTGATGCTCAAGAAACATTTATTGTGTACAATTGTACAAAATATTTGTGTACAATATTTCTTTTTTAGGATTTTTTGATGAATAGAAAGTTTATATATATGTATATATAAAAACAGTGTAAGGGTGATGAACAAAAAGTAGCTAGGATTGTTCCAGTCATGTGCCAGTATATTCTATTCTATTGTATTCTATTCTATTCTATTCTATTCAAATATGAAAAATAGAGTGAAACAAAATGCAGTAAGGAGGGAGAAGTGTGTGACTGACAGAATGAACATCTCTCCCACTCAGTGTTTCTGTTTAATGTATTTGGTCATTGACCACTGTCATCTTAACTGCTGGTAATGAATCTGCTACTGTCACACTGAATAATGATTTCACTCCACACCACCACCAGCTGCTGCTGCTTGGGGCTGTGCATATGTTTCTGCGTGTGTGTGTGTTTTGTGCATGTGCGTGTGTGTGTGTGTGACAGGATCAAAAACTTTGCTTGTGCTACATTGAATAAACTGGGATAAATGTCTGTTGTTTTTGTCTTTGGGCTTAAATTTAATCATCATTAGTGACTCATTCAGAGACATGAAATGGATGGTTTGACAGTCACATGACTGCAGCAGAAACACTTCATACATACTGATGCACACGCACAAGCCAACACACACGCAAAGACACACATAAGCACACACCCACAGCTACCCTTCTGTCTCCCGCGGATCCTTTTCGGCCCCAGCTGGTTGATGCTGGTGCTAATGTCACTAAACAATCATCACTTCTGCGTGGTGTTTATGTTTACTCCTGATATTAGTTGCTCATGGCAACAAATTAATTAATGACTCTGCAGTGATAGCTCCTGCTGCTCTGAACTAGTGCTCATAAAAACAAATATGCAGCTTTAAACAGATGGACTCTGGGGTGAAAATGTGGCTTGTTGTGCCTATTAGCCTCTGAGATCTAACTCTCTTTGAAAAGAAAGGACGTGTGACCCAACGCTGACTGAATACTGCAGAAATCATATTCTTTATCTGTATTTTCTTGTTTTCCAGTTAAAATTATGCATCTCTGTGTCCTTGGTAAACAAAATTTAGTAAGAAAATCAGACTTCAAAGAATACATTTTGAATTAAGTTTATTTTTCTTGTCCCACTGGCAAGTATTTTCTCCCTTATTTTTCAAGCATGATTTTATTTTTTAACTGACGTTTATGCTTACAGTTAAAGTTTGTATGCTGGAACATGTAGGTTGCTGTGAGTGTAAGCTAGAGGACATATCTAAACTTATCATCACCTTCATCTGAAAGTGTAAACAGGAAGAGAGAGAAAGCGTGTGTCAGTATCAGTATGTATGGAATGGAATAGTAGCTGACTGCATTCTGAATCTTGTCACACTGCAGAATGTTGAAAACAGCACAGTAATGTTCAAAATTTTTGAAAAAAGTCTCTTATGCTCACAATGGCTGAATCTATTTCATTCAAAAATATTTTAAGACATTTTATTTATTACTGTGATGCTGTGCAAAGCTGAATTTTTGTATGATCCTGCAGAAATCATTCTAATTTGCTTATTTTGGTGCTCCATAGAACATTTCTTATTATCAACAGTTGTGCTGCTTAATTTTTTTGTGGAAACCGTGATACATCTATTTTCAGGATTCTTTGAATATAAAGTTCAAAAGAACAGTATTTAGTTCAAATAGAATCTTTTGTAACATTATTAGTGTTTTTTTTTTTGTTTGTTTTTTACATTGAATACTGATTAATTTAATGTGTCCTCCTTTCCAAAAACTGACCCCAAATTTTTGAATGTGAAACAGAATGCAGTATAAAGCTGCGAACATTTCAGTGTACATATATATATCTTATATATCTATAACCAAAGTCACACCCGTAAATTTTCAGGACTCAAAACCGCATTCTCGGAATATTCGCGCTGTGTGAACGGAACCGCACTGGACAACTAGTTGTCTGTCACGTCATACAGTGCGAGAGAGCCGGTGTTTTGTGTGTGGTTTCGCTTTTGGCAACTTACTGCGACAGAGATGTGAGCTGTGCGTCATCTTAAGGTGTTAGATCCAGTCACTGTTCTCCACTGGAGCGGCTCCCGTCAGTTTTGTGTTTCTTTTCCAAATTCAAATGCCATGTCAAGTGCGAGACGTCTCAAAGGACGTGACACACATGTGCAACACTTAAAGACTCCGGCCAGCACGTGTTCACATGCTGCTGTTGGTTAACGAAGTTTTAATGGATGTACTCGCGGTTCAATTAGTCTCTTGTCATGTCAAAAGTGATAATACTTTTCAGTTTTATGGACGTCACCATCTTTAATATTACGTTGGTCACTGTCGTTATGGTTACTAGTAAGAGAATACTGGCTTGACACTCGTTCATACAGACAGTCTTCCAGACGCTACTGTAAGCTGCTGTGTGAACGAGACATTTCAAGACTCACACCTGTAAGTAAATGCGGTTGTCAATCCCAAAAACTGACAGTGTGAACGTGGCCTTTTATATACATACAGCAAATCCCCAAAGCACTGGCCGAGATGAAGCTGTTCTCGGCGGGTACATGAGGACTGAACGGCCGCTGGCGGCCTGGAGCTCGCATCTCCGAGAACGTCGAAACAAATTATAAAATAGGCGCTATGATTAAATACGAGTCATATTTTGCATTTGAATATGTCCTTTGGCAGTCTGATCAAATAGTCAACAAGAAAAAGAGGGTAATTATTAAGGTTGTGGTTCATTTTATTTTGTCAAGCTTGAAATGGAAAGTGCTGCATTGTGGGATGCCGTAATCTGTGTGTTTTGTGTACTGCAAATTTGCAAATGTAGTAGGTAATCCAGATCTATGCATGCAAAATTCAGATATATGTGTATTACTTTGCTTCATACTATAGTATATAGCAGAAATTGTAAGGTCTGTGTTTGTGAGATTGAAAGCATGTGTGTGGTTTTATTACTACAAATAAGAGCAGTAAACCCCAGTGTCCTTCTCTCTCACCTGTGTTATTTTCCACAGCTTTTATGTTTATTTAAGCATTACGCAATCACACCACAGGACATCTGCACCCAACCCCCTGTTCTTTTTAACTGCATCTGTACCCCTTGACTATTTTTTCACCTTTATATTCCTCCTCTATGATCATCCTGTTCTATTTCTTCATCAGTACAGTATCAGTAGCTGGACTGCGGTGAGTCAAGGTGAATCTGGTCAAACAAACTGAACAGCATCCCGGTGGGACCTCATCTCACTGCGGTCACACCATTGTCCTCTCAGGTTTTCCTGCTTCACACAAATGTGGTTAAACAGCTCGAGGCAAACAGACCGGTCAGAACGCAGCCAATTCCACCGACACCTTCTGCAGAACCACAATATCACCTCTGATGCACACAGAATGCGATCCAATCAAATGTACTCAGGACACAGTCGCGTGATGCTTTTAGATGCGTCCCATTTTGTGTATCTGGGCACTATGCCATTTTGTTGTATAAATAGTGTGAGTGAAAATTCCAAAAGTAAAAAGTGCACTTTAAATACCCAGATGATGCACTTAAAGGATTAGTTCACTTTCGAATGAAAATTACCCCAAGCTTTACTCACCCTCAAGCCATCCTAGGTGTATATGACTTTCTTCCTTCTAAAGAAACAAAATTGGAGATATATTAATGAATATCCTGACGCATCTGAGCTTTATAATGTCAGTGAACGAGACCAACGAGTAAAAGCTGAAGAAACTGTATCCATCCACATCCACCCATCATAAACATACTCCACATGGCTCCGGGGGGTTAATGAGACCCTCCGAAATGAAGCGATGCGTTTATGCAAGAAAATATCCATATTTAACAAGTTATAAAGTAAAATATCTAGCTTTCACCAGATTCAATTTAGGAAGAAAGCGCAATACCTCTTGCAGTTCAAAAAGCTTACGCTACGTCCTACGCCTTCCCTATTCTACTTACGGAAAAATCGTAACTGACGCGACGCAAGTTCTGTTTTTTCGTAACTTGAATGCGGAAGGTGGTCGGGCGGAAGCTAGATATTTTACTTCATAACTATTTTTTTTTTACCCAATTGCATCGAATCGCTTCAGAAGGCCTTTATTAACCCCCAGAGCGGTCTGGAGTTCACATTAATGATGGATGGATGCAGTTTCTTCAGCTTCATACTTGTTCGTATTGCTCACTGCCATTATAAAGCTCGGATGCGTCAGGATATTTATTAATATAACTCCGATTGCATTCATCAGGAAGAAGAAAGTCATATACACCTAGGATGGTTTGAGGGTGAATAAAGCTTGGGGTAATTTTCATTTTAAAGTGAACTAATCCTTTAATCAAAAAAATGTTAGTGGAATGTTGGACACTTCATGCACTCAACTGTCGCAGCTTTAATTACATACTGGAGGTGGAGGGGCTGACAGACTGATGTTGAATGACAAAATAATCTTATAAAATTCATATACTACACGGTTGAGTACATAGTGTATATTATAAGTGCATAGTGTCATTTAGAACACAACTTTTGTTTTAACCTGTAGTTAAATGCTGGTTAATAAACATTTGGGAAGGTTTAAGCACCCTGTCTTTCATCTCAGCCCCCCTTAAAATCTGCGATTAAGTTTTGTGATTCAGGTTTGCCGAAAACAGCTGCTACAGTCATTGAAACAAACTTAAGTTTGTTACAAAAAAGCTAATAAAAATGACAAAAGCACAAAACAAAACGAAAACTTAAACTAAAATTAAAAATGAAACCTGAAAATAATTCAAAATATTAATAAATACTTTAATAGTAAATAATATTAAAATAATAATTTTCTGCTCCACAGTGGCTACGTTTACATGCACCAATCTTCGTCAATCTGAATGAACTGAATCCGATTGCAGATCTGTTTACATGTACTCTAAACATTGTAATCTGATTCAAATATCCGTTTATATGTGTTTTATATACATTCCGATTAAAACTTTTGCGCACGTGCTCTGCGTGTGGTAACCCAGGTTGCGTCAACAGACGATGATAATGTATCGACGATAGCCAGTGATATTGTCAAAAGCATCATATCTTGGCAATATTAAGAGGATTTGGTATTTCCAATTAATGTAGGCCTGTTACATTCTTCTAGTCTATTATTATAACTATTAGGTTCGGCTTCTTTTATTATTAAATTGATATTATATGTGCTGTGAGGATAATAAAAGATTAGGCTATTAGCTATCTTTGAAAATGTTTTAAACATTTTTTTAGGTCTATTATACAATGAATTATAGGCCTATAATTAAAATTATTAAGAGTGACGGCTATGGTATTTCCTAACACCGCAGTCATCAATGAAAATTAAGCGCAGCTTTACTTCAAGCACCGACTTTAAAAAAACAACCTGTTTATTACAAAATACTGTTATTCTCATTTGTTTCACTAGCCTATATGTACGGCCACAAGAGAAATAATGGAATAAATTAAGACAGTTATATACCGTTATCAGCATATTATGTTGAAATTCGTCTGTGAGAGAATATGCTCCGTTAATGCAGCGTCAGACAGCTCTGTCACTTTTTACTTTCAATTTCTGTAGTGAATACAGACCGAGGTTGAGACTTTTTCACCGGCATAACTCTCGCGCAAAGTTTGCACATTGCTTCTTGTGTGATATCCATTGGCTCCCCTTCTTGTTTTAAAACGGAAAGATTTCCAATATTATGACGAAGGGATACAGCTACGCCACTGCCTGTTGGCATACATCTTTACAACTAAAGACGTGAACGTGAACTTGCGCACTGCGTAATGCATGTCAACATTGCCCTGCGCATGTGCCCCAGAGACTTCTGAAAACTATTGAGAAAGTAGTAGGATTCAAGCGTTTACATGGTAATTTTTTGCTGTTGGATCGGATTAGAAAAGGAATAAACCACCCCTTTCAATCCGATCGAAATTTTATTCGGATCAAGCTCAATCGGATCGATTAAGGTGTTTACATGAACGTTTTTCAATCCAATTGAGCCGTCAATCCGATTACAAATGGATTATTTGGGTGCATGTAAATGTAGCCAGTGAAATCACAAATTAAACTGCAACCAAATTTGCTATCATTACTGATACATCTACAGCTACAGATGCGAGATTCAGTCCCCGCATTTAACCCACTGCAAAAAAGCACATACACAAGTCCACAGAATGCACAATATAAACACACTCTTGCCAAACTACAGATATTCAAATCACTCTCTCAGCCAAGCTGCTGCTATTTTAGCAGCCAAACTCGTTCACAAACATGCACGTTCACTTACATAAACTTACAAACACACACACTCCAGGGCACCAAATGCGTTTGTAAACAGGCAGATGGGCCCCTTCTGCTCCTGATCTCGTGTCCGTCTCCACAGCCAAAAACTGCTGATCCAGGTCACACTTAAGGATAAACACTGAACAATCAGAGCAGACGCAGCACATCTGTTCTCAGACCAGATTATTCAATAAGCATGTTTATATGTGCTGTTATAATCTATCTGTACAAGTATACATGACCAGTGTTGGGGAAAGTTACTTTTAAAAAGTAATGCATTACAATATTGTGTTACTCCCTAAAAAAAGTAACTAATTGTGTTACTTAGTTACTTTTTAACCTGGTCTGGACTTGCTTGTTTGTTTTTATTAACAAACAAAAGTTCTTTGTAAGTTCTAAGTGAAATGAATAAGCCTATGGCTGAAGGAAATGCAAATTCATTCCTGTACAGTAGAGGGCGCAGCTCAAACAAACCTTTCACCTGCCATTCTGGATTGCAGAATAGGATGCAAGAGTTTAACACTCTTACTTCAGCAATAAAAACAAAAACAAAACAAAAAATTATGTACTACGGAACTAATGTAATTGTTGACTAATGCTAAATTGTTAGCTTTTTTGGTATGGTTGAATTGGATCACCACAGTTCAGCAGCAAATACATTGGTTAATAAAGTTAGATTAAATACAAAGTATATTAGTGTTATTTAACATATTTAATTATTGCAGGTTTGCATAATATTCTGAGTTTGCATTTCACAGTTTTGAGGAATACTGAATCTGTTTTTGTGTAAGTGAGATGAGTAAATGCATGCGCACATTTAGTCTAGAACTACAATAACCATCATGTTTACACAGTGCACACAACACCTCTACACTTACTGCCGATTTCTCTCAACATGGGGACAGGAGAGCTGTAAGTCAATAAATGGGAAAACAAAGTAGCTTGTGTTGCTTATTTAAAAAATTCACTCAGATATCTTGTTGAACATTTAAAAGTAATGAGTTACTTTACTAGTTACTTGAAAAAGTAATCTGATTACTCAACTTGCATTACTTGTAATGTGTTACATGTGTTGTATTGGGGGTAATTTAATATTTCAAGGATTTAAATGCACACTGCTTGTCTTTCAGAGCACTCAGCTGAGACCATTTGTTGTGCGCTTATTATTATTTACAACTTTACAAAACCCAGACGGGTAAGATTTCAGTCGGACAAAACATTTATAAAGACAAATTATTGCTTTAGTTTCAAACTTTTAAAGTGCATGCAAAAGTACTTAATGTCCATCAGTTCACATTTTGAGCAGGATGTTTATTGGTATAATGAAAATCTGATTTTAAAATGATTAGGCTGTTGCTACACATCCTCTGAATGAACTTATATGCTTCAACTTCCTCTTGTTTCAGTCACTTGACTGTGGAAACATCTCTGACACCACTCGTTAACCTTTGATTGATTTTTTCCCTATTTATCTCTGCTTTAATCTCCGTAAATTGTTTTCCATTGACTCTCAAACTGATTAGATTTGACTGCCAGAATCAAATGTTGGTCTGCAGGAACATGGTGAGATGTTGAACATATTTTTTTATTGAGATCAATGGAAAAAATAACAAATAACTTTTTCAGGGTATTATACAGACCTTGTTTAGCAACATCCAGTAAGGATGTTGATGCAGCAACATGTCCTACTAGTGTAAATCATGTTTTGCAGATTGCAAACGTGTTGAAACATTGCAAATGTACAATGAATTGAGTAAGAAACAGACGAATAATGGATTCTAGCCTGTTAAATCCACATACTATAGATTCTGAGTTCAGGTACCCAAACCACAGACTGCTCTTACTAATTGAGTTCGACTTCTGCTGGATAGTTCAGTAGCTGCAAGGTCAGATTTATTGACAAAACTTCAGTTATTTGGCGTAGGTGAAACTAATCAAGTAGATTTGAGATCTATGAACTTCAGAAAGACCATGCTGCTGTTTGAAATTTTGCTAGCGATCAGCACAATCCATCAGCAAGACCAATGCTAAACCATGTAAAATTCATGTTAGGATATTATGTCATCTTTTGTTATTTTGCGTAGGCAATTATATCTAGTTTTAAGGATGTTTAAATATTTTGACTAGAAATCAAGACAAAAATACTAAGAATAATGATGTTCGGCAGTGTGCAGAGTCTGCATACAAAAATTCACATACTGTGCACTTGAACATACAATATAATAAGCTAAACTGAACACAAACTAGGAAATCTGATAACCCCTGGCCAGTGTTGTTACTGTTAAAAATTGTTTTTGTTAATTGAAATAAAGTTGAAATAAAATAAAATCATATAAAAATATTTAAAAATATATATAAATTGAAGCTAAATAGAAAGATTAGAAAAACAAAACAGCACATAACATTAATACTTAAACCAAAATTAAAAAGAAAATTGAAAATATAAAAATAAAAGTTTATCGTTGCTGTCGTGCATAAACTTTGTATCTCCAAAACACTACTTTTGGGAAAAAATGTAAAAACTGTATTTTTTTAAATAATTAAACAACGCATTGTCAAAGTTGATATCGTGGCTTTATATATGGTAAAACACTTGCATGTGTCATTATATTATTAACATTTTACCAAAATAAAACTCATATATATATATATATATATATATATATATATATATATATACACACACACACACATAGTGTTTCTTAAGTAAAGAAAATGCTGTACTTATTCAAAGAACCAGTTCTTTGTTACCTTTGCAAACAAGCAGAGATGGTCCAGACTGCGTGCAGCACTATATTCACGATAGATGCGGATGGAGTTATGAGGTTTTACCGACAGTTTGAGGATCCAAAGGAGTTACGAGATTTACTCACAAGATGGAGATAAGAGGTTTCTGCCCGACTATGACATTAATCAAATCAAAGTAAATAACACTAAAATAACACCGACCCCAACACAACAGCTAATATATATAAAGGCAAGAGGCTCAATGAGAGTTATTAGTATATGATGACAGAACAGAGTACAGAGCTAGAGTGACATTACCTTATGTAAGTGTGCGCTTTAAAGAGACAGTTCACCCAAAATGTAAAATTCTGTCATCAATTACTCACGTTTTTCCATATGAATAAATAGAACACAAAAGAAGATGCTTTGTTTTCCATTCAATGAAATTCATTTGGGAACAACTCAAAGTTTGGAATGACATGAGGGTGAGTAAATGATGACAGAATTTTCATTTTTGGATGAGCTTTCCCTATTAATCCCGTCATGTACAGGTCTCTCATGCACATACACAATAGATAATGTAAAGACTGAACACACATTCACAACACTTTAACACCATAAAATTATTTCTTAACTCACAATCGTCTACACAGTCATGCATCACTCTTACACATTTACTATGAACTGTCTGTGTGTGAGAGAGAGAGAATGAAAGGTGCTGCAACACAGAGAAGCAAAGAATAAACTCATTGCACCCAACCCCACTCATCTTTCTGTTTGTCCCTCGCTCTCTCTATCTCTCCCTCTCTCTTTTTCATCTCTTCCTGCCTGTGTGTATCTAAGAGAGAGAGAAAGAGAAAGAAAGTGTGGGTAATCCAAACCTGGCTGTCAGTATTTAATTAGAAGGGGTCTGTGATAACATTGCAGCAGTCACAGCAAAGAGGACCATGCGTGTATGTGTGTGTGTGTGTGTGTGTGTGTGTGTACTGACAGATACTTTCGCTAAGAGGTTGGCTGTTTTATACAATCATCTCACTGCTCTCTATTAAACATGGCAAAGTCAGGGCAGCATTGACAGGCCCTGAGACTAAAATACACACACACACACTTGCTTGTATAAACACGTACATAAACTTGTTTGTGTGTGTGTGTGTGTGTGTGTGTGTATCCCTAATAGAAGACGGTATATATCCAGATGTTATGAATAATTATTATTTCGGGCTTCTTATTTTGATTTAATAAATTATCTGGCCATGTTTGGTCAAAGTTAAGTGATAAGTTACAATTAAGTGCAGTTGCAATAAATGGGGCTTTTAACTGAGGCTTTTAAGTCTCAAAACGGACGCAAAAGCACCATAAAAGTATCTAGTCCACATGACTTATGCACTATATTTGTGTTTTTTAAAGTACACCGACAACTAATGTGTAAATCTGTAAAGACAGATTTATATGCTTTATATTGAAGAAATAACTGATAAAAAGGCCTTGATCAAAAAGATGATGAACAATCTCCTGGTTGTTCTGTGTGGCCCCAATTTAAATATCAATATCATAGAGAGATAAAATTCACCTGCAGCATAAAAATGATCATCAAATCAACTTTTCAATCCATTTTATGGTGAGTCTCCAGTGCACGCTTACCATTGGACCAAGTCTTATTAGACTAATTTCATTATCTTCAATGTAGCATTTTGTCTTTTTTAAGTCTTTTATGAACTACTCACTGCATCAGATGAGAACATTCACATTTTTTCTCTTACCCTAGTCTCTGTTTCACTCTCTCACACACACATACATCAGATGAGATCCAAGTAGGTTGGAGGTCCGTTTTTTCCTTTTTTGTCTCTATTTCCATCTCTCTGTTTCTCTATCTGTCTTTTACACACATGCTTGCATGCTATCTCTCAGAATGATTTTTCTTCAGATGCCAAAAATAGCGCGGCACCCTCAGGCTTCACACGCAGCCGAGGTTAAAGGTCACATGCTTCTTTCATCAGTTCCAAAGATTCTATCTATTCAACCTTCTGTCCAGCACCTTCTCACCCAGTCACCACACACGCACACACACTGATGGCACACAGAATCACCGCAAATATATTCAGACTATGAGGGAATATGAGGGAAATTCAATTTCTGAGGATTTAGCACCTTGTGAATCTGTATTGGAGTACAGCACACTGATATCGGTATATAATATTTAATTATTCATGCTCTTTTTTCCACTATTACCACATTTCGATTACTTTTACCATCATCTAAGGCTTACTTAAAGTTAATCTTTAAAAACACTAATTTAATAAAACTGTTAAAATGCAATTTTATCAAATCTCAAAATGAATATCCATTTTTTTTTATAAACTGTACAGTATAGCGATGAGTAAATTCACTTGTAGCGTTTAAAATTATTGATTTTAGTTTTTAGTTTTATGTTTAATTGTCTACAAATTGCTATAGATATTTAATGTCAGCCATTTATCAGTCATAATATGAAAATTGGCCAAAACATGAAAATCGACTTATCCATCAGATTTTTAATATTGAATGTTGCAATGCCTAAATTCACTTTCAAATGATTAGCATTTTAAATGATTCATTTTGATTTTTAGTATTTAATTTTTAATTAGAAAAAAATATTTAGAATTGTAATATTGGCCATAAAATGACAATAATTATCTTATCTGTCATATTTCTTTAATATCTGTGCATCCCTAGTTTATTTTCCCCTATGAAGTATACCCTGATACCGAATATAATTGTAGATTTTTATATTAAAGCCATCTGTCCGAGGACTGGCCTGCACTGCACTCTGAGCTAAAACTTCATTGGCTCTTTCCCAGTATTGATTTGTCTTGACCCATTTCTCTTTTCCTTATTTAGACACCTGTATTGTCTTGTTCTCTCTCTCCCCCTCACAGTGTCTCTCTCTTTGTCTCTTGATTGTCTTAATTAATGTGTGTTAAAGACTCAGCGCAGACGCAGTTAAAGTTCACTGCTGTCGGTACGTGTGCATAACCTCTCATTCATATTCAATTAGAAACATTTTTAACATGAATACTAAATATCACAGTCAGCAGCGTAATTTGTGGTGCTGGAAGTTTCATAGTAATTTTTTTTTAGGCAGGATTCCTTTTTAATTACATCAGCTGTACAAATGTCCTGCAAATACAGTGTGAATGTTATATTGCTACATAATCCTCTGCATATTTCATCAGACAGGAGAAACATCCTTACATTCATGGCTTTGTCATTCTGTCACCAGCACAATAATAATGATGGATTATCCTGTCGTTCACTCTCGTTTTTCTCTCCCCCTCGGTGAGAAAACAGACCGAGGGGACTCGTTTTTCTGCCTTTGCTTCTTTCATTGAAATGGGCAGGGTTTGCATTATTCAGTGCCTGATATACGGTTCACAGAGTGATGTAATACTCCTATCAAGCTCTGGCGAATTGGTCGGGTACCCTCAGGCTCCTGTGCTCTGATTGGCCAAACGACTTCCTTTCCCAGTGCTCTGACTGGCTGAACACCCTTGGGTTTTGTGATCTGATTCGATGCCGCACAGCCTTCTGCTTTTATATGCAGTGATTCAAACATTTGTAAAGTTTGGAGCATGCACACACTTGTGCGTACAGTCAGCCATAACAGAGCGGAGTGGAGCGATCAGCTCAACTGCAGCTGTCTGAGAGTTACTGCTCCACTTTTGCAAGTCATCTCCAGTTAAAGGAGAAACAAGCAAGTGGCAAAGATGACTATTCGTCACTCTGCAACACACACGCCGTTCCTGTCAACTCAGATCATGACACATTATTCAGCACTGATTGAAAATACAAAAACTGAAGTATTTTTCCTATTTAGTTACAAACCATTTCAGCACATTTGATTCAGTTTTGCTAAAGATGAAATCATGATACAGACTTTTGTTTTAGATGTTTAAGGGCACGATTCAGCCAAAATTAAATGTGTGTCATTATTTTCACACCCTTATGTCATTCCAAACCCATCTGACTTTCTTCTGTGAAACACAAATGGAGATGTTCAGCAGGATGCTCTCTCCCACATAATGAAAGTTAATGGTGACTATGGCCATCAAGCTCTAAGAAAACATGAAAAAGCAAAAAAAGTTTCATAAAAGTAGTCCATACTATTGTTGTCAGAAGTACCGACTTCGATACCAAGTTGGTACTGAAATTTTAAAAATGTGACGCTTTGAGTGCTGTTGAGCGGATTCGTAAACACCTCTGATTGGCCATTGTGTTCACGCACTCATCAGATATGTCTGTGACTGACTACAATGATCAACGCTTCAAAAACATGTTTTAAATAGACATTAATGATGCTCTTCACAGAGCACTTACACAGATACACATGGGAGCGTGTGAAAGCAGGTGTCTATCAGCGGACCAGCTTTCAAAATGCTTTCAAATTCAAACACTTCCGTGTGCTTTTAAACGCTCCCATGCATTGATTATTGTAGCCACTCACCAACATATACTGTATGTTGAGTGCGTGAACACAATGGCCAATCAGAGGTGTTTACGAATCCGCTCAACAGCACTCACAGCGTCACATTTTTTAAATTTCAGTACCAACTTGGTATTGAAGTCGGTACTTTTGACAACACTAGTCCATACCACTCGTGCACACTGTAAACCCTAATGCTCAAAATACTAAATGGTTTGAGTAGGACAAACTTAAATTGAACAAATTAGTTCAGTTAAATTATTACTCATTAAACATGAGTATTTAGAACTTTCTTTTTCTTTTGAGCTCACAGCAACTAATTTCTTTTAATTTAGACTAACTTAAGTTTAACCGAAACTGGGCTGGGATTTCTATTTCCCAGCATGCTTTGCCCATGGCACTCGAAAGGGAGAGTAAATGCTAAAATGAAGTGTTATATAATATTTTTTTTTTTGTGCAAGATTAATGGTAAGGGAGATTTAGTAGTGATTCATGTTTTGTTATGCTAATTTAGAAGAGTTTTTGTTAATGTGGGTTTTTGGAGGCGCATGTGGCTTGGTTTGAGAGCAGGTAAGTTACATGTTTTAAGTTGCTGTACTCATTCAGTAAGTGCTATACCATGCTATTGTTAACATGTTAGAAAACTGGCAAGTTGGCATTTTCTTAATTTTCTTATTAGGGTTTACAGTGAAATAAGTAACTCATTTGATTTGAAAGAACTCAAAAAAGTGGGCTATATGTAAGATTTTTACTTTAATAAAGCATAAAAATACCCCAATATGTTTGCAGATATTTAGGAAACATGCTAAGTTCACCTACTTGTTTCTCAGAAAAACAATGCTACAGCCAGATATTCTGCTTTGAAATGTGCGTTCCGTGTCGGAATGTCTGTCTTTGTTTTGGTCTGTGCGAAACCGTGTGCTGCCAGTTTATCCAATAGTATTTCGACATCACAGGTTGCCAGTTGCCGGAAAACACCGCGTATTGCAGCCATGGAAACCAGCAAACAAACTGGGTCAGAGAATCGCAGATTCTACCTGACCTAAAAAGCCTCTGCATCCATCTAAAAATCTCTATGAACAACAGCATATTAAAACACAGATAAATCAACTCATCAGCTTACAGTGTGTAAGTCTCCTCAGCTTTCAATTGTCAATTGCGCTCCCTCTTGATGCGTGTCCTCAAGCTGGCCACCCACGTTTTTGAAGGAGGGGGCGGGGCAAACGATATTTTGAATTTGGACTGCAGTACCTATTTCGAGGTATGTCATTCCTACATAGAGCCCCTTTAATTAATAAAATATTAATAATAAATATTTTATGTTAATTGCTATCAAAATGTATGAGTTAGCTAATTCAGTACTTCAAGTTAGGAGCAATTAACATGCATGAGTACTAGTGATGCAAAGTCCGATTCATTTCCGCAAACCGGTTCTCTCGGACAGTTCGCCTCAATGAACCGGTTCAAAAAGCCGATTCATAGGTTCCTGATATCATCATGCTATTATGTCACTATGCATTTCTTTTCTAACAACCCATAATCATGTTATATCAATGAAACATTTAAATAAAGTACTTTGTGTCAACACTAGGGCTGTCACGATATTAGATTTTTCACACCACGGTTATTGTAGCCAAAAGAATTCACGATATCGATATATCGCAATATCTATAGAATCCTCGGGGGAAAAAATGTGTCAGTCTAAATAATTTTTACTTTGTTTATTTAGTTTTTCTCTTTCAGGGTTGCTGCACATTTTTTTAAAGTCAAATTTAAGGCTTTTTAAGACATAAAGCTTTTTAAGAAATATAAATGAATACTAGCCTAGTAGCCTATACATTATGGCTGTTACCAATCAAATGAAATCATTATCAACAAAATCTATCTTTGCAATACAGAGGTGACACTGAATAAGAAGTGGCATTAATATATTTACACAGCATTTACAATTTGTCAACATAAATTTAATTCAATACTTAAATATGGAATTTTCTCTAATTTTAACTTTTTAATTAAAATGTACTTTAAATATGAAACTAAACTGCCAGTAGGTGGCAGCAAGTCACTGTCTTAATGAGTGAGTGAGTCATTCAACCGATTTGTTCAAATGACTGATTCATTCAGGAAGCAAGCAAGTGACCGTCTTTATTGAATGGGTCATTTAATCATTAAACTGATTCGTTCTAAATGCGGATTCAGTAAGTATAACAAAAACATTTCTGTCTGTAGCACGGGGGCTCTGTTCTGCTGTTCGTAATTTTGAAATTTTTGAAATAAAGAAAAAAATAAACAATATTAAAGGGTTAGTTCACCCAAAAATGAAAATTCTGTCATTTATTACTCACCCTAATGCCGTTCCACACCCGTAAGACCTTCGTTAATCTTCGGAACGCAAATTGAGATATTTTTGTTGAAATCCGATGGCTCCATGATGCCTGCATAGGGAGCAATGACATTTCCTCTCGCAAGATCCATAAAGGTACTAAAAACATATTTAAATCAGCTCATGTGAGTTCAGTGGTTCAATATTAATATTATAAAGCGACGAGAATATTTTTGGTGCGCCAAAAAAAACAAAATAACAAACAACATAATAAGTGATGGCCGATTTCAAAACACTGCTTCAGGAAGCTTCGGAGCATAATGAATCAGCGTGTCGAATCAGCGGATCGGAGCGCCAAAGTCACGTGATTTCAGCAGTTTGGCGGTTTGACACGCGATCCGAATCATGATTCAATACGCTGATTCATTATGCTCCGAAGCTTCCTGAAGCAGTGGGTAAAAGGTTGGTGGTGTTGCCACCCTACGCACTGACTAGCTAGGCAAATCCTGCAGATTGGGCTGTCTAAGGAGCTGTTTTCTTGGAAGCCGAAAAACTCCCATACTGTCGAGCTTACTTTACTGTTTTCAGGTGTGGACAGAGCCTCTCACTCTCCTGCTCGAACGACATGGTTCTTCTTGGAATAGCTGCGCGCTGCATCTTCTTCTTGTTTGACAGGTGTCAGCATTAAGGTGCAATACTGCCACCTGAGAGGTCAACCAGGTACTGGCACTGGGGTATTTACATGTCATGATATCATAAGCGCCCTATTGATTTTAAATATTGTGGTTATTGCCAATACCGGTATATTGTCACACCCTAAATTAACACGATATCGATATTTCATGCTTTGAATATCACGATTATCCTCAATACCGGTATATTGCGACACCCCTAGTCAACACATATTGAAACATTCAAATAAAAAGTTATTTGTGTGAACGCATATTGCTGATTATTGCCTTTCATTCACTTAATGGAGTTTGTGGTCACAGTTTCATTGGATCGCGGATCCTAAATGTTGGATACGACTGATCAATATTGATTAGCCTACATCTTCACAACTACAACACACATATTCATGCACAAACGCAGATATGTTCTACATGTCTAAACTAAAGAAAGAATAAACTGATTGATTTCAATTAACAACTTATAATCTGCATGTATAATAAACCATAGTAAAAATGTATTTACATCTCTCGACAAAAAGGTTTTTGCAGGTTTTAATAAAATGTTATTTATTAACAGTAGTCATAATAAGCATATTTCCAGTACGTGCCTCAGGCTTGCATGGTATCATCAACTCACTCATCAGACTCCTCTGTAATCCTTGGCAAACCTTTTCTTTTTGAGTCCTCGGTAATTCTCTGCAAACTTCGACAGTTGGTTGAACCGGCTCAACCGTTTCTTCCTGAGAACCAGTTTCAACCGACTCAAAAGAACGATTTGTTCAAGAACCGAACATCACTGATGAGTACTGTAAACTCAAAACTTGATAGTTCTGCTTACTTAAAATTGGGATCATAACTAAAAAAATGTATGTAACTGATTACCTCAGATTTTTTGTGTTAGCCCAACTTATTCAGGTTTACAGTGCATTAAGGCTTTAAAAATCATAGCAATTTTGAGAGAAACAGAATATTGATACTGATACACTGACCACATCGTCTTTGTGGTTTACCAAAAGAAAAGAAAGTCATAAACTACTAAAGTAAAGTATAAACCATGGTAAACTAATCACAACAATAAAATGGTGTCAAAATATTTTTAACTAAAATAAAACTGTACACAAAGTAGCACAAAGGATAATTTATAAATAATTAAAGCAGAAATCCAGGTAACATAATTTTTCCAGCTAATATGCATAGACATTAGATAACCTATAAGAAAATATTCAAATTATGCCATATGTCATTCACATGAAAATTAGGCCTGAACATTATTCGTCTCATCAGAATCATTCAGTGTCTTTGATTGTAAAGCTGAGTGAATGATGTAGGAAAGATGTTGAAAACGCACCTCGTGGCTGCATTTTGCCCTCTTATAGTCTTGTTCCATTGTGTTCCTTCACAGCCAAATAATAGAGCCTAATTTTTATACACTAAAGTCTTTTATTTTTTGCACTAGACTTTTCAATTTCCCTAAGCATGCATCTTTAATGGGTTCCCATCTACTACAATCTGACAAAAAGAGAGAGAGAATCAGTACAGTGAGAATCAGCCTGGTGAAGTCAGCTACCTTCCTCTAACAATGAAGCACCTGGCAGTGCTGTTTATGAAGCAAAATATTTTACAAACTGTATCAAAAATGCTGTATGCACTAGATTTATCTAGCATACATTTAGTTGTTCTCAACCAAGGTTCAAATGAAATTTGCAAAATTACATTACATTGCTTCTTGCACGTTTCGCAACACTTTCAAAGTAAAATGTCCAGTGAGTGGTGCTAAAAGTGCATTCAGTTTTATTCGAATATAGAAGATAATAATATTCGAAGATAAATGTGAATCCGGCAACATTTTATTATGTTGGTTGTGGTATGTATTGCGACACTAAAAGGCTAATGCTATATTGCATTTGAAAATAACGTACCACTTTACTGAACTGTACCCGAAACCTAAGCAATAATTTTAACAAATGCAAATTTTAACCATATTAGCTTGCTTCTACAGGTCTTTGAGCTCTTTTATTGGTTGTCATGACTCGTTTTTTATGGGATTCATACCAGGGTGGTCCAAATCGCAAGTGCAATACTGATCTACCAAGCAATATAGCTGATTATGTGATTCCAACACAAAATGTATTGTTTTACAAACCATGCACTATTGTATTGTGCAAAGAACTGCATAATAAGTCTTCATTAATCAATAATCTGCCCCGTAAGCATTTGTGAAAACAATTAATTGTTGTTGGTGTTTTACTGCCTCTAGTGTTCATTTCAGCTGAAAACTACAGTGAACTGTATGTCTAGGTATGTTTTTGGAGTTTTGCAGACATGTAGGTAGGAAAAATTTTTCCAATGAGCCTATATTGGTTATTCTATAAAATAAAATGAGACCCCACACTATTCCTCCTAGTAAAACTGGTCTGAGAGTGAGACAAAAAGACGTAGAGAGGATGTTAGAAGTCGGTCCACCATTTTACTAATGCTGAACATTGTGCTGGGCATCACCTCTGAGCAAACGCCAGATCTTTCTTCCCTAATTCTAACCTGTGGTCAGGGAAACAGCACAATTAGTCTAATATCATTGGTAAAAGCACTCATCAAGCTACAAGCTACAGGCAAAGAATGTCTCTACAGCAGTCTTGAGGAGGTTTAGTTGCAAAATGCAGCTTGCCAAGCTTGCCTTAAGCCTCAATGTCTTGGTCAGCTAGCTTCCTCTTAACTGGTTGTTTCAGGGCATACTTATGTCTGACTTAGATCTGAAATAGAACACCCACTTCTCACAATTTCATCAATTCACACTCGATAAAATCAAATCCAGCCATTTTCCCCTATTTAATATCCTGTTTCACTTGGAAATACATCACATTACAGAAATAAATAGGAAGATAATGCCGTTTTAATGTTGACTTTAAAGAAACAGCGTAGCATTTATCAGATATGAAGATCTAGAGTAAATTAGGGTGACATAAAACCTGAACTAATAAAACTGAAAAATACCCAATTTACATAAACAAACTGAAAACATAGTGGAAAAAGAAAAACACTTGTAGTCTGTAAAATGAGAATTTTGAGAATGCTTTTGAGAAATGACAGTGAATGCAGCCTACTCTCACTGTTTATACATAGGTATTCATACGTAACATTCACAGGTATAAATCGTTGTTGTATGTTTTGGTAGATAATGAAACGTACAATATAGACATACTGACAGCATTGAAAATGTAAGCAGTATTATGTAATTATGTATTTACAACTATAGAAACATAAAATATTTACGAAATATTACCGTTTTATACATATATTTTAGATCTCTTAACCTATCATTAAACATTAAACCACAAAATAAAAAAAATGGGCAGGAAAAATTTACAGTGACACCATGTACAGTTATATATATATATATATATATATATATATATATATATACACATTACTGGAAAGGCACTATTTTATTTCTAAAAAAAGTATCTCTAGTTAATTAATCATCAAAACTGTTTCACTCTATTGTTCATGAAGTCCAATTAATTTCCAATCAAATCCAAGCTTCTTCTCTTGAAAATTACACTCTAAGCCTGACCTTCCGACAGATACTAAATATAGAATCAGTACTTAAGAATCTGGCTACTGAGAGCGCAGGCTGAGTCCAAGGGCCCTAAAGGTTAATACTGACCTAAATGACTGTGTGCAGGTTCATACAGCACAGTGAGCGTTTGGCAGGAAAGACTAAGACAGATGGTTCACAGACTTGATCAGAAAAAGAGATAGAGAGGGAAATGGAGAGAAATAGTGAGGTCAACTGCTGTGTGAAACAGCATGAATAGATTTGAATCCCACTGATTGTAATAACGGGTTTGTACTGATCACAGAGTGTTACACACGGAACAACACACTCAAACCGGGAGGAGTCGGGGGTCAGAGAGGAACAGATGGAAGGAAATGAGGTTCCGGGGGGCTGATGTCACGTAGTTGATATGTTTGAGCCTGTGTCGTGTCGCCGGTAGAGGAAACACGGCTGTGATGGAATGTTTAGGTCACATGTGTGTAGCAGCAGTCCATGATGCCCTCTAGGGATGAGACATACCACTTATTTTCCTTTCGAGCCAATTTGAAAATTTTAGGGATAAAATGAGAAATAATTTTACATTATATTTGCATTAAAAAGTCACAATTTGTAACATTTATTAGCTCTAAACTCTAAATTATCGTTTAAAAACAATTACAGAATGTGAACAAAGTTTTAATGACGAACATTCTATTTAAATAAGCATTGTCTACAACAGTCTTTTCTGCATTTCTGATTGTGTTCAGATGAGTGGAAGGTAAAGCTCCTATCCTATACGCAGCTATAGTTATTTAAGAGCACTTTATAATAATGTTCTGTATATTAATATGTAATATTTCTTTTACATGTACTACTACGTTTTTAACATTTCAAGTTTTATACATTAACATAAGTTAATTCAATATGAATATGAATGGAAGAACAAATCTGAATTAACCAACACACTCTCATGGCAATTCATAACTATTTTACGTTTTGACAAATTGGTGGCAAATTTATTCTCATTTGTATGATCACATTCGAATGTTTGCATATGCTCTGCTTAATCACCAATACTAAATAAATAACTAGTTTTTTTAAAAACCATGTGAGGATATCAGCATCAATACTTCAAGTTCAGCTTCAATCTGCTCATTCCTAGTACTTATTTGCTGTTTGTTAGTGGCTGGGGCTCCTCAGTGGGAATCCTGAACTCGTTTTAAAGCTATGGGCAGCGATTACTTCTCTGCTTTTGTCACTTCATCCCAGTTTTGCTCTTTGGGACTGGAACATGACCCACTTCCCCAGAGAACTGCCTTGAGACAGAGCAGAGACTGTAGGTACTCTATGTGTGTGTGTGTGTGTGTGCGCGTGCGTGCGTGCATGCGTGTGTGCGTGTGTTTCCCCTGTTGAAATTAGGTACAGTTACCAGTAATTGCTCGATAAAAAACCTCACTCCTAGGTTCAAATAACACTGGACCCCACTGACTTTCATTGTAACACTTAAAACTACATTTTTGTTCCATAGAAGGAAGAAAAAACATAAAAATAAGACTTTTTTTTTTTTAAGAAATTCATATTTTAATTGGCAAGAATATATTAAATTAATCAAACATTACAGTAAAGACTTTTACACTGTTACAAAAAAAGTATTTTTCAAATAAACTTTTCTTTTGAACTAAAAACAAAAAAAATTCCACAAAAATATTAAGTGGCACAACTGTTTTCAACATTGATAATAATAATTAGAAATGTTTCTTGTTTCTCGGCTGCTGGAAATTCACCTTTGTCATCTCAGGAATAAATTACATATTAAACTATATTTATTATATAGTTTATATACTTTTAATGTATAATTATTTATGTATTTTTAATGTACATATTTAAACTATATATTTTGATCAAATAAATGCAGCCTTGTTGAGCATAAGAAACTTTTGTTAAAAATATTTAAAAAATCTTACGAACCCCAATATTTAAAAAATCTTACGAACCCCAAACTTTTGAATAGCAGTGTGCATGTATCAGTGAATAATAGTTTTTCTTTTTATCTTTTACTCTTTTAAAAACTAAAGCACATATTATGCTTGTGTAAACATAGTAAACCACAGTAAACAAACAACACAGTCAAGTCCTCTCCTTCCTTCATTCTATTCTGGTAATGGTGTAGTGGGTTCCAGAAGACTACAGATTGTGTTCCTAATTCGCAGACTCCCTTCAGAGTTGCTACTTGGAAGGATGTATTGCTTTGTAGGAACTGCACCCATACATATTCTGCCATGATGCCATTTGTTATAACGGCGTGAGTTCTCAAGACGTCTGGAGCTGAAGTTCTGTGATAAGAGACCAAAGATCTTGCTGAGCTTTAGAGAGATTTAGTGTTATGAGATGCTGCCGAGTAAAAAGCTGAACTACTGGTCCACCATTATGAGAGGATAAAGACATGTATTTCAGTCATGACTATTACTTTTCATTAAGCCTGCCGGGTCTTTCACAAAGAATCTAGGTTTCCCGTCTTCAGTGCATCTCTGCAAGTCACAGTCATTCAGTCCATAGTCATTAAACACATGAAGGAGGAAGGTGCAGCTTCAAGCAGTGCTGCAACAGAGGCGTTTCATGTGTTGGACTGATCATCTTTAATTCTCTATTAACAGAGACAAGCTTGCCTCGGCCTTCATTAAAAATAGATAGAGACAAGCTCTCCACTCGGCTAATGACACCTACCCTCCTGCACACACACACACACACTACCGCAGAGGACCACTGTACTCTTGCAATCTGTTTCTCCCTAAAAGAATAAAAACTGATTCATCTTTAGCACAGTTCTCTGCTCTTACTGTACAAGCATTGTGGTTACAATATTTCAGGACACATTTATAGAAATGCATCAGAAAGGAAAATAGATAAATGTCCCTTTAGGGCTCCAAAAGCTCAAGCTGACGTCACTCATCAGTGGACGCTCTGATTAATTACCAAACAATGCAGGTAATTACTCAGAATCTCCGCCTGGGGAAACTGAGGACATGCCGAGAGGACAGACAGAACTATGATCAGATTATGTGTGTGTTTATGTGAAGTGAATATTTGTAACTAATCTCTAGGTATAAATAACTGAGCAAATATGATTGCATTCTTAATTCTTTTAAAAATAATGATTTATTGGTGGCATTTATAATTCCACGATGAAGAACTTACATAGAACCTTTCCATTGCGCAAACAGTTCTTTATAGTAGAAAAGGATTCTTTAGGATTCTTTACACTAAGGAAAAATAGTTTAGTTTAAGAACTGTTCACTGAAAGGTTCTTTGGAGAACCCAGAATGGTTCTTATATGGCATCAAAAAAACCCTATTTGGAACCTTTATTTTTTTTTAAAGTAAGCAATTCTAGACCTTATTTAGGGGCTTCAGTCTCTTAAGCCCCCCACAAATCCGATCTTTCTGCACCTTTAATCCCCCTTAAATGGATAGTTCCTCCAAAAATTAATATTCTGTCATCATTTTTTTTCACTCTCATTTTGTTCTTTCTTTCAAGAAGGTAGAAGAATAATTTAAATTTCAGTCTGTTTTGCACAATGTTCCTCTACACCAAATCTTAAAGACGGAAGTGGGCCTGAGTCCCCCTAAGCCTGAAATCCTGGAAGTTCCTCGGGTATACTGTGATTCATAAAGCAAATGCCATGAGTCTCTCTCTCGCTCGCTATAAATATGTACAATGAGTTTAATGTCTTTGAGATGAGCATTAAGTTAATCCATTTAAGTCCAATGAGCTGTTAAGGATATCTATTTATAATATCAAGCACTTATCCTGTCAACTAAGGTCAGCTTGGGGTCTAGGAAATGTGACTTATAGATACAAACATACATCTGTTCGATTGAAGAGTCCTCATTTCAGTACATCTATTTAGGTTACCTAATTTTCTACATCTAAACAGTGTTGCTAACTGCTTTCAATTGAAAGTAGCTAAAACTGGTAGCTAAATGTCACTAGATGACATCATAATGGCAAATTCATTGATCTATATAAATATGAATAGAGATCAGTGGGCAAAATAAGAATCTAGATAAGGTTTGTCCAAGAAGTTGCTAGATTTGTCCCTAAATTTTTGAAAAAAAAGTCTCAAAATCTAGTGACAAAATCCCTAAATTGGCAACACTGCATCTAAATTGTCACATTACATGGTAATGGAAGCTCATGAAGACGAGGATAAACAAGATCTTTAATAACGTAAATCAGGAAACTCTTTACAAACACCATAACATAGGCGAACACATTGACAAGACCAGACCAAGACTGAGGGAGAACACAAGGTATAAATACACAGAGGCTAACTAGATAACTAATGAGACGACAGGTGAACTAAATGACTAATCAGACAGATGGGAGAAAACTAGGTCATGGGAATTAACCAAAAACACAATGAAGGAGGGAGACACCGACTAGACATGTAACATAAATGTTCTGTTTACATGTTTTTGCAGCAGCAGTTGATCAGTGTAACCAATCATAAGCATGTTGGTTTGTGTGTAAGAATGTAAAGACCAATCAATATTTCACATCCTTTCTCAGGCGGCACACAAACATCAGTGCTGAAGAAATGGCACTTGTGGATTCGCCAGATGCTGTAATACTCATTTACAGTTTAGACGGTGTATCACCTAATAGACATGACATGCCATGCGACAAAACTAAAATGCTCTCATTATCAACCAGGTGAAGAAACTGTCATAACTATGACATATACTGTGAGTGTGAATCATAGACATGATTATAATAGGAGCATTTGAAAGATTGCTGAACTGAGACATAAACTGCAGGGCTCAGACAGTCACATAAAACTGCTTCATTCATAATAATGGGATGGGATCATCAAAGCACCAGATTCAATATGTAATTCAGTGTATTTTTGCATTATATTTGTTATAAATGAGCAGTCATTTCAACATGTCCTCCAACCAATACGTCCATATAGGTCGTTTGTCACTTCCCTGAAATACGACCCATAGGAGTGTTTACTATGTAGCTTAATTGGTAGAGCATTGCAATATACAACAATATGCAATCATGTGATCATGCGATCGTGGGTTTGATCCCAGGGAACGCATGTGCTCATAAATACTGTATTTGCATTATTGTAAGGGTAGGTTTAGGGTTGGGGTAGGCCTTAATAAAAAAAAAAAAATGAGTTTTGCTAAATGGAAATAGGACAAATGGTGAGTAAGGGACCGTGTAAAAAGTCCACACATTGCATTTGAATGAACACGCATTTTGATTGGTAACGACAGTCATACATCATTTCATAACGACAGACATAACACGACACTGTCATTATTTTTATGCCAGCTAGAGGGCACATGACTTTAAAACGTAAAAATAGGTCGTAATAAGGTGCTTGAAAAAATGACCTATAAGGTCGTTTTTTGGAGGACAGTCTGTCATTTTATTTCATTAAAAATAATAATAATAATTGTGCAGCTCTACTCAGAATATCAAAATAAAAGTAAATATGATGACATTTATGATTGTATACTTTATTCTAGTGATTCTAGACTGTATTTAAGGGGCTTCAGTCTCTTCAGTACAAATCTGCTTAACTTGTCTGCACTTTTAAGCCCCCTTAAATGGAAAGTTCATCCAAAAATGAATATTCTGTCATCATTTTCTCGCCATTGTTTTGTTTCAAACCTGTATGACTTTCTGCAAGGCTCAAACAGTCATGTAAAATTGCTTCATTCATAATATAGGGATGGGATCATCAAAATACCACATAAAATATGAAATTCAGTGTATTTTTACATTATTTTTCATGTTATAATTGAGCAACCATTTTATTTATTTGTTTACTAATTTATTTCAATGTATTTGTAACGTATTCATGTTTTTTTTAATTATTATTTGTAGTTAATTGAGCATCTATTTTATTTATTTATTAATAATAAAACTTGTGCATTCCTACTCAGAGTATGAAAGAATATCTGAATACAGTAAATATCATAACCATACCACACAAATATATATGGGTAAAATCTGTTGTTTGTGCATGTCTGTGTATCTGTTTGGGGCGTGTAAAATGAGGTCATAAACTGACTGGTTCCAGAAAAGAACCGTCATCTTTACCTGTGTGTTGTTGTCTCTTGTTGTTGTCTTGTGGTCACCACCACAGGACCTGAAGGGAAGAGCGCTCTGCCGCTCAGCAGCATGTGTTTGCACAATCTGGACCCTTATGTTCAGACTGACATGTACAACAGCGCAGAAATGCTCTCACACTGAGAAGCTTCCGCTGGTGACTGTAAACCACCATCACAGTCTGATGCCACAGTGTCTGGCGCCATGCCCAACCACCCGGCAGCCATCCCGGAGTGGACACGACTAATTTATTACTGGATCACTGAGTCCCGCCCCCTGCATTAGGGAGTAATGAGAAATCAAGAGTGGACTGGAGCACATCCAGCTAATGTGCCATTGGGGTAACACTTACACACTAATGCAAGGCCTTCTATTTGCTTTAACTTCTGAAGTAATGTGACGACAGGCTTTAGTACTGCTTTAGTTTAGTTCCTTTCTGTCTTTTTGATTACATTAGTGTCGGATCTACAGGTATTTTTAGCAGATGTTTGCTATTAATTAGCACCCAATTAGCACCTAAATGTTTACAGACGCTGAGCTAACACTGATCAAAGTTCAGAGCCCTAGTTTACACTTTGAATCAAGCTGTTGAAGCTTTGTAGAACAGAACACTGTGTGAATGATGGGCCCAGGTTAGGAGAGTGTTATGTTTATCTGGTCTGAGCTGCCAATGTGGGAAAACAAATGTTAAAGACACTTCAGAAAAACACCCACACAACTGTATCCCATAATGCCTCACAACTCGCCAAAGGTTAATGAGGGAGAGCTGACTTTTAACCTCAATCTCGCCTCCACACAACAAACACGTTCAGGCTATTAGATCACACACACGGGGGAGTTTGGGGTAAGCTGTGCCACTTTTTTAAGTTAAGTTAAGTTGTCCTCTTTTTATTTATTCTTTATTTTACCGGACAGTCTCACTGAAATATAAATCTCTTCTTCGAAGAGAATCCTGGCCAAAATGGCAACAAAAAAAATCCCCCTGTAGTCAATCATTTTATCCCTTAAAACTCATCTTTGATCACCAAAATGTAACATTTTAAAATTTTTCCTGTGAATGCCTTAAAATAACTTGAATTTAACTTGCTTCATTTATTATACGCGAATCTATGATTATGCTAATTAGCCCTGCCTCCACTTACTCACACTCGCTCAGAGAGCCACTCGCTCAACTTACTGAGGTAAACGCTGCACATTGGCATCACTTTTTACATCGGACACATGACAGTAATTAATATGATTAGCCTTTTGCTTGACTACATTATCAAACAGTTGCTAATAACGTTTTGCTAATGTTACACAAACCATGTTCCCGTTCGCGAGTCAGACAGCTGGCTTCTAACCATCAGTATCATTAGAAACACAATTTGAACAACTCAGAACGTCAGTGGAGAAAGGCATATAGTTTACCGTAACATCGTAATTTACATCATACGTTCTCTATATTGGTAAATCTAAATGATTTTTTATATCAACAGAAAAATATACTGGGATGGCTTCTTGAGACTCCTGCTTCAGAGCGGTCATAGATAATGATATGCTAAAGCCCGCCGGCACGTTGACGTGATTGGTTACAAGGTAGTTTGTGATGTCAAACACCAGCGATTTCAAACCTCGAGTCTTTTTTTCACTGCAGTTTTACATAGAAAATACTCAGCAATAGAGTTGACTTATGAATTTGTACATGGTTTGTACTAAAGCATATTAAAAACACCACATAGACATATAAACAACATTAAAAACTTGATTTTCACCACAGGGGGACTTTAACAAGTACATAAAATACAACACATAAAACCAAAAACACATATTTTACCTAGCACTCATATGACAACGATTGACAACTCATATGTCAAAGATTACTTAAAACATGCACATGTTTCCTTCAGGTTGATCTGTAAAAGATTTTTTAAAATATTTAAAGATGGTAGTGTTTCCAGCATTATAATCCTCTGTACCTCATTCCATAACCAGGGAGCATAAAAAAGAAGGCAGTTTTACCAAGCTCTGAATGTACCCCAGGAACATTTAAAATAATTCTAGTAATAGATCTAGTGCTATAGTTACAGGTGCAATAAGATAAAAGTCTGCAGATATAAGTGGGTAATTTACCTAACAATGCCTTAGCAATAAACAGATAAACAGCCAACAGATTCATACAAGGTACAATGATGAGTGCGTGAAGAGGCACTCTTTAAACAAAAAATAGTCTAATTTAGGCCTAAACTTTTTTAAAAAGATTTTGAATATGTATGTTAAAACCCAACTTTTCATCAAGCCGTATGCTCAAGGATTTTTAACAGCTCACTCTTTCTATACAAACCCATTCTAAAGTTAAAATAGGTGGAACAACTACTTCAGTGCTACAACAAGTGAAGAGCATATATGTTTGGTATTTTTAGAGTTCAAAAACAATTTTAAATTTGACAATGAATGTTGCAATACCCAAAAGGAATCTTGCAGAAGCGCAATGGCTTGATTCAAAGGTGCCACTGTGTAAATAATTGTGTCATCAGTGTATACAGTAAGTATATTCTAGCCTAGGTCATTTATATAAACTGAAAATAAGATAGGTCCTAAAATAGATCCCTGTGGAATACTTTTTTTAACAAGTCAAGTCATCTTCATTTATATAGCACTTTTCACAATACATATTGTTTCAAAGCAGCTTCACAGTGACAATAGGAAAATTCTTATTGAGCTAAAGTTTTTGATTGAATCACTTCTTGAATCACTTTAACAGTTAGTTCTATTGAAATGGAATTTTCCACTGAGACACACTGGGTTCTTTCTGATAAATGATCATTGAACAAGTTGTTGGTCAGGCTTAAGTACACATTATAATATTTATATTAGATATATATTCATAAATATTAGATATAAATATAAACTATTTAAATTATATATATATATATATATATATATATATAATTTAAATAGTTTATATTTATTTATATTTATATATATTTATATCTAATATTTTTGTAGTGATTTATTTTTAAATTAGAAACATAATAAAAATGTTAACAAAAAAAAAATAAATAAACATGTTCTTCTTGATAGAAAAACAGGAGAATGTTTACAAAACATGGACTATACAAAATAAGTCATTATTATTCCACATTCCAACCATCAAACTTGAAGGAAAATATGAAATAATGTTCCCTTCTTACAGTTTCCCCAACTTTATGAGTCTGCAGTAGTTTCAGACATAACTTCATAGGAAAAGTCCTTGATCATTTTCTTTGAAAGTCGTGCTTCTCTTTGCCATCACTCCCTCTGATTCTTCAAAGAAATTTGGCCCCCAAAATTATACATACAAATTATATACATTTTTTTTTTTTTTTTTTTTAGAAGATTAAAAAATGATTACCATTTTTCATGTGCATCCCATGGTCACAAATCTCTCTACACTCTGAGGGCACACACATGCACACAGAGCCACATCCTGTTTTATGCATGAGCTTTTGTGCTAAAAGGCCGCCCAGGCATGTCCTGTGGTTTGTGTGGTCAGCGTACTAAAGCTTGACCCCTGTGTTCAGACCCTTCGCGGCAGGGTGGCATGGGCTTTTTGCGCCCTCAGTCAAACCACTTCACCTCCGTTTCATGCTGTGAGCATAAACGAGTGAACTGCCTTTCATTTTAGTTTATGTAGATCCAACATGACAGACAGAAACATGGCATTTTATCCTCTACTGCACATTAGCTCAGACATCGACTGCAGTACCATATGGCTCAAGTCAGAGGTTACAGTTGTTTGTGTTGGTTTTCTCTCTGATTATGGCATCATTCACTGAGTGGAGCTATTAGTTACAAGAGTCACATTATGATTTCTTTGTTTGGACACAAATGGCTGGTGTTATTTCCTGATGCCAGATTGCGCTTATCTCAAGGGATTATATGCATGTGTGCTAAATTAATGCGACTCAGCCACTGCCACGCATTTAGAAATGTTATAAATATATCTATATATGCAGCCAATGATCATACAGTTGTACCATACACGGACTCATATCACGACTAAAACTAGTCTTAGACTCTGCACCTACAAACTACCTATAGTCTGATGCATATTGCTTACAAAACTGGAAAGCACTTTCTCGATCTGATTGGATGATAATTCCGAGCTTTGTATGAGGCACTATATAGAATAATATAATACAATAAAATATAATATAATACAATATAATAGTTATATTTGGGCATTTTTAGTGATTCTTTCTGCTTTCTTCTTTCTTACATCATTACACCAGTAGGTGGCAACAATTGACTGTCTTTTTATTGAGACATTGTGGTAGTCATTTATTCATTAATGAAACCGATTCGTTCAAAAACACAGATTTATTCAGGAACAAAACAAGTGGCTTTATGAGAAAATCATTGAATCACTCACTCAACTGATTTGTTGAAAATACTGATTCATTCAGGAATGAAAAAACACTACTGACTGCATCCGAAAAATAGTAGTCAAAAAGCAATATGTGAAAAGAGTAGTATTCATAAAACAGTAAGTGAAAAGTACCTGGATGGCTTACTACTTCCAGCGAAATTCTGAAGTGTGCATTAAATGGATACTTTACTATCCCATGAGGCCATTGGAGAGGATTGGTAAAATGACAACATGACAGACGTAGTACATCCGAATTATATTCATACTACACACATTCATACTGTATAGAACATACTTTTTTAACGAAAGTAATTACTTATTCAAAAGAAGTACAGAGAGTCTACGTTTTCAAACACAGCATTCGTGTTACTCAGAGCAGTTAATTCTACTGTAGAACTATTTTCATTGGGAAACAGACTGATTAACCTGCAATATTGAGTCTAAAATGTAAATTGCTCAAAATTAATCTTTTGTTGATTGAACTCTTGTATAAAAGCAATATCACACTTGTAATTGAACCTGCTATACCCAGTAAACACACAAAGTATTGAGATTCATTGCATTTCTGCACCATTTGCAGTCCGGTGCGGTCATGTCCTCTTATCATGATTATGAACTCCACAGATTATAGGGGCCAGAAAGATCATGTTGAGTGCCTGCATACACACACACACACACACACACTTCTTTATCTGTCCCTCTTTTTCCATCAGGTCTCTGATAATTTTGATGTACCCTTCAGATTTAAAGGGCACAGCAAGCTTAGTGCCATCTTTTCATCTCTCTGCTCCCTCTCTGTCTACAATTGCGTCTGTTTACTCCACATGAACTTTAGAGCCTGTATATGTGCATTTACATGTGTGTACACTTGTTTTGTGCTCCCTTTTGTGTTAAAACTGCTTTCTGATTATTTATCTCCCCCTCATTTTGTATATTGCATGCTCTGGCTTTTGGTTGCCAAGCAACCGATTCAATGTTTTATCTGACGAGATGCAGTAGGTGTTAAAGCAGGGTGTTGTATTCTACTGTTTTAACACAAACACACTAGAGAAACACTATATTTTAAAACACATATAGCAATGTAGTGTTTGAGTATATTTGTAAGCTAGGGCTCTTTGGGATTTTATTCAGCATTTTTGTCCCAAAAACTAAAGCTAAATAAATGCACACACAGCTCGGTTAATTGTAAAATGGCTAAAATAAAAATTCTTATCTTCAATATAACATACTGTCAAGAAAATGTGCATGAGACATTCTGTTGTACTTGACTAAACACTTAGAGTTGATCATCTTGAAATAGGTTCATTAGGTTTATGACTGTATGAACTCCACAATTTCTGTCTGAATATATTAAATACATATCACAACACATACTTGGACATGTTTACAGTACAAACCACTATAACACATTGAGTCAGATGCTTTTAGTTCAGTGAAGTTCAGTATTTCTTTTTTTATGTTGTATGACTAACTAGTAAATTTCCTCTGTGATTTAGTGATTTGGAAGACGGCCATTTGTAGTCAGGCCATAGCACTTCTTCTAGTCTGATGATTTAAAATGCTGTTAAATATCACCCCCAGACAGGCACTCTCACAAACGCCTGTTTCTCAAGATTTAACTTTCCTCATATGATTTAGAGTAATGAGCTTTTAGCTTCAGATGAGAGGAAACCAGCCAGAGCCTAGAATGCTTTCAGGGCAACAATCTTTTTGACATTTATATGATTTTAGGTCTCATGAAGGTGCTTGAGTGAGTGCCAAGTTTGATCTTTTGATCTTTTAAATAATTAAAAAAAAGTGTTAACACATACATGTAACACACCATTTGCAGTGTTTTGTATGATTTTCTTGTTTTATTTCACTACCACTTTATTTTGATGTAATTTTTAGAACAAATTTAAAGGGATAGTTCACCCAAAAATCAAAACCATACCATCATTACTCACCAACTCGCAAGCGGTCCATACAACTCTTGTTATATTCCAAGTCTTCTGAAGTCAGACCATAGTTTTGTGTGAAGATGAAGAACAAACTAAAACTTAATATAAGTAAATGAATTCAGAAAAAAAAAAAAAAAAATTCACTGATAATTTTAAAATTATTTCTAATTATGCCTCATTATGTCTTAATTATGCCTTATTTAGTCTCAGTAGGGTACATCTCAACTTATTAGACATGTTTCTGAAAACTAAATGCTGGGTTAAAAACAACCCAAGTTGAAAATGGACAAACCCAGCAACTGGGTTGTTTTAACCCAGCGTTTGGGTTAAATATTTGCCCAACCTGCTGTGTAGTTTTATCTAACCCAACTATTGTTTAAAAATTTGGCTTAAAATGAACCCAAAATAGGTTGGAAATTAAAATTCAGACAAATAATTACTAGAGGCAACAATAATAATCAAAAGGTGAACATTTAAGCAATTGAATACATGTTTATTGTCTAATTGTTATTCAATAAATTTATTAATAAATGTTCATTTATTAAACATATTAATAAATGTTAATTTCCAACATACTTTGGGTTCATTTTAAGCAAGCAATACAGTAATTTTTAAACAATAGTTGAGTTCAATAAAACTACCCAGCAGGTTGGGCAAACATTTAAACCAACCGCTGGGTTAAAATAACCCATTCGCTGGGTTAAAACGACCCAGTTGCTGGGTTTGTCCATTTTAACCCAACTGGTTGTTTCTAACCCAGTATTTTTAGAGTGTAACTTTAATACGGTCAAAACAAATAACGTAACCATCAAAACAGATTTTAGTTGTGTCATGCAGTACCATGAAATATCCACAATGCTGTTTTCAGACTAACTTTATAAAACCTTTAGACTTTAACTGTATAGAAATAATTATATAACTTGTGTATATGTCCCCTCCAGTGAGCTGTTAACCACTGTGAACCTTTATTTCATTTGTTATTCACTGAAAATCTTGTGAAAATATAGTGCACAAGAGGGATAGACTACTTATATGATACTTTTATGTTCTTTTTTGAAGCTTGAAAGTTTCAGTACCCATATATTGTAATTGCATGATAAAGAAATACCAGTGAAAGTCTTTAAAGTCATCATGAAATCATCATGACAATTCTTTATATATATATATATATATATATATATATATATATATATATATACATTTCCTGGGAGGGGGCGGACTTATCTTGTTATTTCGACATATTAAGTCATTATTTCGAGATATTAAGTCGTTATTTCGACATATGTCATTATTACGACATAATGTCTTGTTATTTTGAGATGTTAAGCCATTAAGTCCAAATGAGCTTCCGTACAAAATAACTTCACCTCCCTCTTGAAACAACATTTCTTCTCTGATGATGTGTTTACTGGCACAAGGGAGGAACAACCTGTCACTCACATGACATCACAGCAATAGCAAACCACAATGATCCAATCAATTCCTGACAGGCAAAATCAAGCCCCGCCCTTCATTTTATTTTTCCTGTTCGAGAAGCCATTTCACTCTGATATACGTCACAATATGGAAGAAAAGACTATCACAACATCCATACACTTTGAAAGGTTTTGAGTCATTCAAGATTAGAAGAACTGGGAGAGTAAATTAATTTTCATTTTTGGATGAACCATCTCTTTAATATATTCTTGTCTGGCTTCTGAAACTGTCCGATAGTTGCTGCCAAGTTACTTATTTTTGATAGTTAAAGCTGATTTATTTGTCACTTCCTTATCTTTACTTCCTAAAGGCTGCTTACGGAGCTTGCATTGTCACTCCTGTGTTGGTGTATGTGTGGCGCTGTCCAGCTATCTGGGTTCAGTCAGACTGTTTGTGCATTGGGGATTATATCATCTGATCCCAAGAAATGAGTAAGAACTGAACCTCTCTAAAGGGCCTCCGCTGATCCTTTAGTAATCGCATGGAGGCCTAGAGCTGCGCAGAGGTGCCTAAACTCATGACGCTGAAGAGGATGTGTGAGGTATGATTGTCATCCTGTGGGTTTACAAGCTCTGATGGAGATCCATCTCATGCATTACATCTCCTCATAATAGCACATCTCCCTCAAGACAGACAAATTGTCGGTTTTTCCTCTCCCTCTCCCCGCTCTCTCTGTCTCCTTTAATGTTTTTTCTCTGCCATAAAGCTATTATGTCATTTTGTAAATCTGATTGCTTGGTAATCTCTCATGTCCTAGCAACAGGCGTTCCCAGAGGAGCTTTGGTCGTTTACCGTGCTCTCCGAGAGGTGAGGAGAGCGCGTGTGTGCGGATTGCGAGCGTGTACCTGTCTTTGTGGCGCGTCTGTCTGTGGTCTCGTAATGACTGGAGCCCTGCCGAGATCACATGCCTCTGAGAGAAGATGTTGATCAAATGCCAAACGCTGCTTATTTATAGAGTGCACATTAACCCTGACCGCCAGACAGCTGCAGGGATCATACAGCTGGAATACATCTTGAAGCACTGATCAAGGGTCAGCCGCTGCTTTTCTGGCTTTGTGGTCCAGCATTATGAAGAGACATGTCAAACCGCCCGCAGATCCGGAGCAATAATGCTGTCTCTTTCTATCCGTCTGTTTGCTGGATTCTCTTCCTTCATCCCTTTCTCATCTCTTCTTCTTATTGCCCTGACTGCGAACTCTTTATCCCTCATTTCTCCGGTCATCTGTCCTACTGTTTTCTCATTACATCTTTCAAATATCATCGCACATACATAAACACAAAGGGTACACGCATAATGCACCCAAACAATGTGAGAACTAGATGACACTCATTAGATGGTTACCATGGAAACCTCAGAAACACCTGAAGTGCTCTCTCACTTTCTTTTATGCATCTCACAGCCGGATATACATATAGAATGTATGATATGATTTTCTGGCTGGCTGAGATCTATGAAAAGAAGCAGGGTTGGGCAAAATTCAGAGGATAAGAACTGTCTTTTTTTTTTTTTCAGTTTTTAAAGTTTAAATTCAGCTCATGAGAATTTGAAATGAATTGGCCACACCCCACAGGATGATGAATTGGAATTTGAATTGATGACAGGAATTTGGAAGATATTCAAGATATTCAACACACCAGAGAGGAATGTCATTATTAATAATGCATTACATTATGACTTATGCCTATTTTTTTCCTCATAGAATTTCTCAACTTAGAAGTTTTTTAGTAAACTAAGCACAATACTGTCAAAATAATAATTTTGATGTTTTTTTGATGATTATGTGATTGTAATTGTGCCATACAGTACCACAAAATGTTGTTTTCAGACAAACTTTAGAAAACCTATTGACTTTAAATGGATAAATATTGTATAAACATATTTATTGATATCCAAATTTGTGTAGTGGTTTATATAAATAAACAATTTTAACATTATTAATAATGTTAAATAATAACGTTATTATAAACATTATTATTATTATTATTATTTTATTAATAATAATAATAAAATACAAATAATATAAATCATGATATAAATATACTACATTTCTATGGGTGGTATTTTTAAAAAAAATATATCAATAAATAATGTTTCTGGAAATTTAAGTAAAATTTAGTAAAAAACTGACTAAAAATGCATTTACAGAACTTATATATTTATATTTAATTGAATTTCATTCTATTTTACTTGTATTACTTTCATTTAGAATTACAATTCCGAATCCAGTTTGCTATCTGAATTCAATTCAAATTCACAAATTGAACTTAAATTGAAATAAGGCATTCTTAAAGTGATGGTTCATCTAAAAATTAATATTGTGTCATTTACTCACCCTTGTGTCATTCCAGACCTGTATGACTTTCTTCTGTGGAACATAGAAGTTATTTTGAAAAATGTTTGTCACCAAACAGTTTTGATTACCATTGACTTCCATTGTATAGACGAAAAAAAAAAAAAATCACTGAATATCCTCATTTATGTTCCACAGAAGAAAGTCATAAAGGTTTGGAACAACTTGAGGGTGATTAACCCTTTCACGCGTAAGTTTATAATATTCTAGAGTTTGCCCTTATTGTTTCCATTGCAACTCATCATGCTTGTCACGTAACACACCGCAGCCACAATAACACTGTATGACAGATGTATCACTGTTTTGTTTTTCTTTTTTTATTTAAAATATTCACAAACTTGCTTACCATGTCATCAACTATCCGATATTCCGATTCCAAAATATGTGTGTCAGTGTGTTTTGTCGTTTAAAAACCTTTATAAATGATCTTTATCTTGATCTATAACGCGAGATGGGCGCCGCCATCTTAGTTTACGCTGCAGTTCAGAGAGTCCGTCGGATTTACAACATGTGAATTCATCACTGGCAAGTGGCCGGTGAACTGGGAGAATGATAGAGTAAACTTTATAGTTACTTAGGCCCACTATGTGTGTCTGATATGAATAAACGTTGGCAAATTATATTTGAATGGATTGTTATTGCTGCTTCCACTGATGTCTGACTTCAGTGTGTATTTTACAAACTCTAAATGTATTGTTTTACTAGTGCTTATGTGTATTTAAATGTCTGAAACCTAAAAAAAAACCTTATGTGGCTGAAAACACTGCATAGTTGTGATCAGGGCTTGACATTAACACCCGCCAAATGCGGGTAGATTTCAGCTGTGGCTGGTAAGACAGCCACTCCTACTAGCCACTTTGGCGGATTGAATATAATTTCAGCCTACACCCTAATCATAGGTAGCCGAGCTTGTTGTAGCACAAAATTACAATTCAATCACAATTCGTTATCGATAAACGTGCAGTTAGTGAAGGTGGGATAGGCAGAATAGCACTGAATGACACACAACAGAAGCACTCTCTCGCGTGCGCGATCAGATCTCCTTGCGCCTCACACACAGATATCAAAATGTCCATCGTGTGGAGTATCTCGCGTGAATACAGTCGGTTATGGCTTATGTGGACATAAACAGGTGGGTAATAACTGGATATGTGTCAGTATATTACATCCATGCATTCAGCAGCCCAATGAAATACGTGTCTGTCATCAATGTTAATCCAACAGTTAAATAAATGTATACATGTTAAATAAACCTACTGTATCTGGAAAAAAAAAAAAAAAAAGTTTATTTAGTTTACTTTTTTTTTTTCATTTTGTATAACCTAACAAAAATAACTTTATAAAAAATGAAATTATAAAATTTCTCATATTATGGTCATATTGCCCTCCCATACATACCAGCTGATATACCATGTAGTTTTGATAAGGGTGGTCAATCTGCATCTGAAAGATTGAAAGCGCTTTAAATCTAGCTAAATCAAGTAAAATGACTCAAAATCAAGTAATTTTAGCATGCCAAAGTCAACTTTAATCATATAAAATGTAATTTCCAAATCAGCAAAATTGTGGCCAGTGAAAGTGCTGAGTGGCTAGTAACTTTGGAAAACCACTAGCCACAGTGGCTCGTGAACGAAAAAGTTAATGTCAGGTTGTGTATTATGACAAGCGCTGAGCGCGTCCGTCTCGCAGCCAAAGCGCGAAAGCACAGTTTGAATCTGGCAGTTATGTGACGTCAATGAACGTTCTAAATCTCGTATGTGGGACCGTACCGCTCAAAAGGTTAAATGATGACTTTTGAAGAATTTTAAGTTTTGGGGTGAACTATCCCTTTAATTCAGTTCTAGATGGTGCACAACCCTGGAAAAGAAGCTCGGTCATATTGAAAAAGGTATTGTACTGCACGTCCTCAGCTCTCCCTCTGGAGAAGCATGTGTATCCCACCCTGTAGCCCCTTTAACAGTGTGTCCTGCTCCCCATCAGAAAGAAATATTGATGGATCTCTCTTCCAAGAGCTCAGGAAGGATCTCCTCCTCATATCAGTTAATACTGTTATTAGAAATGAAATCTCATTTATTCTTGCTCTGTTGATGTTCCTCAGCCGGCGCATGTTTGCACAGTTGTAACATCTTGCTGTTTCTTTCTCATTTGTTCAGCAGAGATTCACAGAGGGGTTCACGTTTTCTCCATAGATGATTTCCTCTGCCTGTGTGTGTGTTTGCGGGGATGTTGATACTGCTGTTGCTAACAGTGATTTATGTTGTAAGGAAATGTAATAACTTTCTTATTAGATTTTGGTAAATTCATTCTGCTCAAGGCAACTCTGGCTCAACTCCGGCTGTTTCAATGTCAGACGCTGTGCTGTCTGATGGTGAACTTGACAGATTAGAGCGAATCACGTGTCTTTACTGCAGGAGGGTTGTTTTTGACATTAACATAGATATCAAGGCCAAACTTTGCTCATGCCAGACACCCCAGAGAAAATACTTTTATATAAATATGTTTTCATTACTGTTATATACGTATATCTATAATTAAATAACACAATTCAGAATTAGCCAGTGGCATTTAGTCATTTTTGAGAGTGTTGACATACTATCAAGCTACATTTTGACCTTTGGCACAACAAAACAGGTACAATGGGAAAAGGGTAGTAATATAAACAAGAGTCAATATTAATAGAAAAATGGACATTTCAAACTGACTCTGAAAAATAGGACTGCCAGAGGGGAAAATAAATCTGCAAAAAAAAAGGTGTATTATTTTCAGTCAATGTGTTATTCTGTTCTACTAAGGTGTGCAGCTCACGTATGAGACATGAAAGATAGATTGTGCTTCTAACAAATTTTTTGTATTTTGCCAGATTTAGGGGAACAAATTTAAAAAGATTCGATTTTGAAATGTCATATTTTATGCGCTAAGAGAATTACCTACACCTTTAAATAAAGTTATGTTACAAAAACATATATCTAAAAGTTTCATGTAAACTGTAAATCTTAAATATAAAGTTGGATTCAGCTCAGATCGTCAAATTATTCTTGTGACCTGTAGCATCTGAAAGCAAACAGGAGATTGGTTGATGCCAGGTTATATTCTGAATATACCTAAAGAGCATTTTTCCCTCTGGAAAGTGCAGTGGACTACATCATAAAAATATTTAGAAAGCTAACTTTCATTGAAGGGAAATTATCTTTTTCAAACTCATTAGGTCTCCATTGACATATAAACCAGTGATTAAAATAAATTTTTTTTTTTTTACTTTTACTTTTACAAGTAATGTTTCTATATTTATACATTTTCATTTGACATACTCTACTATACCATTTAAAAGCTTGGGGTCAGTACATTTTTTTTTAAAGAAACTAATACATTTATTCTGCAAGATTTATTCTGCAAGAATGCATTCAATTAATTAAAAGTGACAGTAAATATTAAAATTTTTAAGTTATAAATATAAAGTATAAATGCTGTTCTTTTCAACTTCATCAAAGAATCCAAAAAAACATTTCATAGTTGTTTTTTTTACAAAAAAAAAAAATGTTAAGCAGCACAACTGTTTTCAACTGATAATAAAAGGAAATATTTAACCAAATTCACCAAATCATCATATTAGAATGATTTCTGAAGGATCATGTGACACTGAAGACTGGAGTAATGATGCTGAAAAGTTCAACCTAAGATGAAAATTAAGTCATAATTTATTCACCCTGGTGTTTTTGCAGTTCTTTCTTTTTCAAATGACAAAAGGAGAATTAAAAAAAAAAAAAAAAAAAAAATGTTCTGCTCACGCTCATCCATATAATGCCAGTGAATGGCGACCAGCATCAAAAAGACGCAAAAGTATCACAGAGTAGTCCGATGCAACACGTGTTGTATATTCCAAGTAATCTGGGGGTATATGATAGGGTTTGGGAAACAAACCTAAATTTAACAAATTATTTAAGAAAAATCCTGACCTTGGCCGCTGGTCTTCTGTGCTCTACTGCACATTCATGTGACTCTATTAGCACTGCAGTTTACTCCGACTCGGCCAGAATTTTTTTTTTTTAAATATCTCCTTTTGTGGTCTGAAAAATAATGAAGGGCATACAACATTAGCACAACACTAGGGTGAGTATGACTTCATTTCCATTTTAGGGTGAACTAACCCTTTAAATACTATTTAGAACTCTAAATTTAAAAACAGATATTTTTGATTTTTATGATTATCTATTCACCCCTAAAGTATAAAAATGGTGATATCTGAAAACTGAAATAAACTGCAATTGCAGCAAGACTTTTACATTTCATTTCCTGTGTAGCACTGCAGATTGCATGCCATCAGCTCAAAAATTCAACACATGAATTCCTCTAAAGCACTCATTCCTTCATCATTCACTGGGTTTGTTTGCTGTTTGGCCCATTAAACAGCTCAGAGCAAACATAGAGTATCTCTGTTCTCAGTGTTGCAATAATCACCGGCTCCTCTGAACTTCCAAATTTCAAACCTCTCACTGTCATACTCAGTCTATATTCATAATAGAACTCTTGATCTGCAACAGAACCTGTCTGACTTCATCACTGCAGAAGAACTGATATAGGTTCATCGTTAATGAAAAGCATAATGCACATTCAAATGATTTTATGGATCGACAGCAGCTGATCCAGATGAACATTTAATTACACAGTCTGCACAAAAACAGAAACAGACAAATTCGGGTAAAAAAAACAAAAAAAAAACATGTTCTACTAGCCACCAATATCCGACATGCACCATACATTGCATTCACATAATGATCATACTATCAAAATGACCTTGGGTTCAGTCCACAAACGTACTCTTACGCCCAGACACTCTTTTTTAGTTTCAAGCAAAACATTAGCGCAAGGGCTTGCTTGGATTCGCATGATACCCTTTCAATTTCATGTGTAAATGAGGCTGTCTGAACGTGACACAATTGATCGCCCAGCCGACGGTGTCAATCGTGACCGAAGCCCTGAGATGTGTATCGTACAGTCTGACACAAAAGAGCGGTGATGTGCAATAGTCTGCTTTGGCTTTTACCCGCAATCTCACTGAGGTCATATCGTACAATCTGACAAGCGACAATCAAAAAAAGAAGGGAAAAACACAGTGTGCAGCAGGCTTTAACCGAGATCTTTTTTCTTTTTCTGTGAAGTATATGTGAAGTATAACTGGTAGGGTTTTGAGGATGTTTATTTCAGACTCGTGCTCTTTGAGAGTTAAGAACATGCAAATGATAGGGTAAGCTAAAAATAGCACAAATCTAGCCTGCTTTCCTTTTATATGTCCTTCTCTTTCTTCTCGGGAAAAAAGGGAGGAGTGCCAGTACATCTGACCTATTGTATATTTACCTCTGAGCATCTTTACTAGATATTCATCTTTAAAATGAGGCTTGGGCACAGACAAAAGCTGAAAATGAAATGCGTCCTGATAGACGGACTGATACATGTGACCATTATCGCAGCCTGACAGAGCCAAGCACATACAACACTTCATATTCACTAGCAGCAGGCCCATGGGAGAAGATGGGTTCAGGAAATGGCACAGGCTGGAATTGTATTGCCCTCATGCTGAATACAAAGATAACTGTGTCTCATCCTATTTCCACTTCAAATATAGTTCTGTCTGGCAAGGTTGTTAACGTTAACATGGGTGGGATCGGACACGTTTAGTCGCTGCATTCTCTTTCAGACCTGACGTTTCGTACTGTGCTGCTTTTTAGCATGTACACATACAGAGACACACTGAGTTCTAGTTTATGTGTCATAATTAGTGATGCAGCAAAATTCCGGCTACCAAAAATGTTCATCTGAAGCAGCAAAAAAGTGATGTTTAATTAGAACATCTCCATCGCTGCATATTACATTTTTACGTAACCTGTTAGTGATTCACATAATAGAAAACTTATTTTCAGTTTGTGTTTCAGTAAAAAAAATCATTTTGATGCATCGCTAGTCATGTCAAAACAGCAAATTAATATATGTTCTAATTGAGGAATGGTGTGTAAACATCTGCTGAACGCCATTTTAATATCAACTGGGAGTGTCGTAGTGACGTATTGCACATCAGCACATGCTCTAAAAATAACATCTTCCAGATGAAAACACACATATCAGATAGACGTCTCAGTGATGTATGAGTGCTATCAGTGCTGTTGACGTTCTTAACAGAGGTCTTTCGAGACACCGGGTGTGTCTCACTCAGCTCCCTGGTTCAGTGGTAAGTGCTCTGCCTGGGGAGTCATCCATTTCTAGGGTCAAAATGCTCTCTAGAAATTCCCAGAATGCACCATAAAAGCCAGTGAGTATCAGCTGTTCACTAACTGGAAATGTCGTCATGCCCTCTTAAGTCTCTCAAGTGCCCCAGAGGACGAGCTCAAGTGTGAATGGATAAAGACTAAGCCTTATTTTCTTTCATTAAAAGTTATTCTGTTTTTAATGATCCTTAATGTGCATAAAAGGGAAACAATCCTGCAAGCTTTTAATTACAAAGAGGAACTAGAGATTTATTATTTCATATACATAAATATATGATATTATATTAAATTATACTATAATAATTAAATTGTAGACAGTTTGTGCATTGCCTAATTGTATTTGTTTACTGTCTGAATCCCATTATGTATGCAAACACAATCCTGCAAGTTTATAATTTAAACAGGAATTTGCACGTGGAAACATATTTATGTTTATACTATAATATAATATATTGTAGGAAGTTTGTGCCTTGCTTAATTATATTTGTCATCAGTGTCCCAAAAATTAGATCAAGATCCACTAAATGGAGAGTTGTAAGTGGTATTGAAATTTTAGCACTAGTTCTGCCTGTAGCATTCTGTTTTGAGTGGGTCTGACAGTAATCTCTGTATGACATGGCTGAATATTTTTATTTTATTACTGAAATGGACAGCTTGTGGTTTGAGTAATCTGGAAGTTAGCATACACTGCTCGCAACTGAGCCAAACGGTTTCCCAGATTTGATTTTGATACAAAAGACATGGATTTTGATGGGTCAAATGAGGTAAAACTCTTAAGTCTTACGCAAATTCCACTCTAGCATGATAGAGGCTTTCCAGTTCTGGTAAAAGCTTAGAAGAGACAAGAAGTGAATTTTAGCTGAATTTTATCTTTTACTTAATGCCAGGCTATTACGAATATTCACAGAACTGTTGATATAATGTGTACGTAGAACCAGAGAAAAAGTTTTGTTCATCTTTCATCAGAAAAAGTCAAATCAGTTATGCTGAAGTGATTTCTCTGATTTCTCTGGTCAGAGGCAAACTGTCATAATCACATACTCAGTCCTTGTGAACCTCTTCTTTTTGCCCCGTCTTTTTCTGAGGATGTATTTGAAATCAGCTTGTGCTTGCAATTCTATTACAAACTCTTGTGAGTGTGTTTATGTGTGCAGTACTGTAATGTGGGATAAGTCCAGTTTAAGTTATGTAACAGTGGGGATCAGTGGTATGTGTGGGATGAACACATACTTTCTGGATTTAAAGGAATATTGCAGGCTAAATACAAGTTAAGCTCTATAATTCAATCTATAAAATCATTTTGACTATCTCTATGAAAAGCACAAATTCTTCTTTACCCTAATTGCACTTAAAACAAAAGTCTATGGGCCCTTTCTTACACGCTTTCATGGGTTGAATTAACTATACTAAAGAGCATCTGAAAGACCTGTCTTGACAAAGTTTTATAAGATATACAAGGTCAAAAGTTTGAATAATTACATTTTTAATGTCTTTTAGTATTTTAGAAGTCTCTTATGCTCACCAAGGCCATACTTTTATTTGTTGAAAAATACACTAAAAGTTATATTGTGAAATAATAATACAATGTAAAATACCAAATCAGCATATTACAATGATTTCTAAAGGATCATTTGAGACTGAAGCTCAGCTCAGCTTTGCCATCAAAGGAATAAATTATATTTTAGAATATATTAAAATAGAAAACATTTGTTTAAATGTAATAGTACATCAATAAATGGAACCTTCTTTCAAAAACATTAAAATATATATATATATATATATATATATATATATATAGTTCCAATTATTCAAAACTTTTGACAGGTAGTGTACTTATTTCGTTATATACACTTTACAATTTAAAGTGTACAGATTTTATTGTAAATAATGGATTAAAATATCGATGACTCATCCTGCACGACTATCCAATCAAATGCTCTTTAAAATGATAATGTCCCTCATACTACCTGCAACTGACTAGAAAATGATGGTTAATGGCTGTGATGTAACTAAAGCCTAAAAAAGGCCCTGCGTCCCAATTCACATGCTATCCGCCCTAAATAGTATCCGAGAATAGAATTACTGTGTCCCAAATGATATGTTGAAATGAGTATCCCAAAGATACTCGGATGGTCTTCTATTTCTGGTGGAGTTTCGAAGTGCAAATCCATGCACACTCTAACGGCTAATATTGCCCACAACCCATGGTGCTTTGATGGAGGATTTGGTTCAGAACTACAAATATTCCATGGGTTGTGGAGTGTATAAATGAGGACGTTAACTGTAACAAGATGATTGACAGGCCAGTTTAAGGTGACATGATGCATGTTAACTACTGCATGCAAGAAAGTGGTATGTGGTTTCAAGATGCAATTATGACATGCCTACTCTTTTTCTATAAATATTAGACATGTTAGCATAACTGGTGTGATAGACCTATAAACAAAAACTAGTAAACCAAAAACTAGAAAAGCAATTTTAACAGAACAAAACTCCATAGGAATTCTTTTGGAAACGCATAGATGCTCATCGACCTAAAAAAGTAGTTCATCGACCACCTCAAAAGAACAAGTTCTAAAACTTTACAGAGCGCTCATTTTCATTCGCAGGATAAAACCTCACTGTCTCAGGTTTTTTCTATGCTGTTTCAGCTCTATCCAGGTAAGTGCCACTCTCACATTGTGCTAACAGCAGTGGTTTCAGGACAAAAAGCAAACCCTTCTCTCTAAACAGAGAAAGAATGTTTGAACCCATCATTTCATGTGGTTTTCCAGAGCTCAACCTGAGAGCAGAAAGATCTTTGACAGTGTGGGTTTTGTTCACATAATCTTCTGTACTGAATCATCCTCTGGCCTGAGACTCATACTTGAGGCCTGAACTGAACAGATGCCTGTAAAATGAATCCATCAGCCATTTACTGCTATCAGAAGAGTCATCATCATCTCTACTCTGTTCCTTTCCCAGAGCCATTTTAATATTTTCAGGGAACTTCTCATGGGTGCTGTTTTGTTATAACTCGATTTTGAAGTCTGGGATATTAACCAAAGGTTCAACAGGTTATTGCGGTGCACAGCCTTTCGGTTGGAGAGTATGAACTATAATACCGCAGGGACAATAATGTGATTTATAGAGGCCCCAAAAAGTATTTGGACACTTTTGAAAGTCAAATTTAAAATGTATGAATTTCATTACATTGCATAACAAAACATCAAGTGGCATCTGCAAACAAATGATTCTAGACCTTTTGTCTGAACAAACTTTCTATGCTACTTTTACACAACATAAAATAAAACAACATATGTTTTAGTTGATATTACATTTTCATTTAATGTACATTAAATGTACTAAATTACAACTGAATCCTTAAAAATGTGTAATTACAAATAAATATAAAGTGTATCTTTACCATATATTTAAAGTATAACTTTTGACAGCTCCAGGGCTTTCGTAAAAACTGAGAGAAAGGCAGTTTATTTCAGTTTTCGCCCTCTGTTTTGGCTTAGTGTTCGTGGTCATCCAGTTTGAAATACTGACTACAGATTTTCTGTCAGATTTTACTTCATGGCATTCTCTCCATTACAATCCTTTGCAGCCTTTACCCACTGCATACAATGCGCTGGATGCTCTTTGAATTCTTGCATGTGGGAACAATACAAGTCGACTCCATTAAAACTAAAAGTTTGCTAAAAAGTATTTCTTACTAAAGCAAGATGGTATTTGACTCTGGTAGCCATACCCATAGCAGACTGGTGAGACCATAGTTATATATACATAGATGCCTCATTAGTGGCTGTTTCCGTGGACTGCTATACATAAGCCGTCCACCATATTGGAATGGTCCATGAACATTAGAGAGCAAGTTGACGGAGCGTCTGCAACAGTAGTTATCAACAGTAGTATTCTTGAAACTTCAAAGCTTTATGAATCTTTTGTTTCAAATCAATGGTTCGGCGTGTGTCAAACTGCCAAAGTCACGTGATTTCAGTAAACGAGGCTTCGTTATGTCGTAACTGTTTCTAAACATTTTGAAATTACAATGGTTCACGTGACTTTGGCAGTTTGATACACGCTCCGAACCACTGATTCGAAACAAAAGATTCGAAGATTTGAAGCTTCATGAAGCAGTGTTTTGAAATCGCCCATCACTAGATATTGTTGAATAAAGTTATTTTGTTTTTTTGGCTCACAAAAAGTATAACATTAAGGTTGAACCACTGTAGTCACATGAACTGTAACCCTTCTATAACTCTTTAAAGACTTTTTAAAAATCGCTATGGGAAAAATGAATAGGAAAAATACTTTGCTAAAAACAGGACGGGTACTAATGCACTCTAGACTTCATCTCGGACTGGGAATGCGTTTCTATCGCACCACTATCAATGTCTAAATGAATCTGCAGTGGTCAGGTGGTACAGCGATCACGTGGTACAAGTAGGAGCTCTCAAAGAGTTGCCATCTTACAAGCTGTAATTACAAGCTCTGTGAGAAAGTTTTTTTTACAAGTAATGTAACTGTAGTAATTATGACATGGCGTGCCCTTACGGAACAAAAATATATGGGAATATACCGCAAAATATAATGCGATATATTACATAATACATTTCCATATATGGGAAACTAGTGCTTATATTTTTCAATATACTGCAATGTATGCATTGACCATGTATGGCTATATATTGATACATATAAAATATTTATAAATGAAGACAAAAACAGCATTACATTCATAAAGTTTTATCCTTTATTGTGTACATATATTGCAAAAACATGTTCCCATATAAATGTGAATGTATTGTACACACATATATACACACATTCATGGAATGAGTTACAATCAGTGGATACAACAGACTTCTAGTTCCCAGCATGCTTTGCTTCTGACTGTTAAAGGAGAGTAAATGTTAAAAATAAGTGCTATTTCATGTGTTTTGCTCAATATTAATATAGGGGGAGATCTGTTAGTGTTTAAAGTTTTATTATTTTGGAATTTAAAAGGTTTTCTGGTATGTGTGAGTTTTTGGGGTTATCATTGTGCTGAAGAGTAGAGCCTGTGGTTAGGTTTATGATTGGCTGAACACCATTAAGACTATAATAATTTTATTTAAAAAATAACAGCTGTGCATGCTATAGCACAGTGATAGTCTCTTTGGTAGAAACTTTAGTACATGCAGGTGTGCTTTTGTTAACTAACTTGAAAATATGTAACATTTAAAATGTAAATAATTATAAAATATAAGAAATGTGTAACATAATATATTTTACCATGTATGTGTTTATACTGCATGAGTAAATATATCTGAAATATATTATGCATGCAGTACCATATCTGATCACATATAAATCTATATATTATGAAGTATATTACTGAATATAATATGACATACATTATGATATATTAGTAAATATATTATCACGTTTTTCAATATATGAAAAGCGGCAATTCCTTATGTATTATTCAATATATTGTAATACATTTACACAATATATTTTTCTGTATATTTTCAAATATACTGTTAAATCATGTAATATATTGATCATTCATATATAGGGAAATATATTTTCTTTCCATAAGGGTGAACGCACCTATATCTATAGGTGAGACGGCAACATGCCAAGTGCATTATGGGTGTTGAAGTTTTCCTACCTATTTGGCAAAAGGGAAGATTTTTTTTTCCTTTTTTCTCTAATCAGGTAGCACCAATTTAAAAAAAAAAAAAAAAAAATGCAAGTTTTATTGAAAGCCCATTTTGTCAGCGGTTAAGTTTAAGTATGTTTTTAAGTATATTATTTCTGTAATAAGTGCTCTTCAAAAGTGTGCTAAAGTGTACTTTTTCCACAAGGGATGCAGTGATATTTATAAAAATTTATATTCCTTAGGTGTCCAATTATGTTTTATGACTCTTTGTTCTTGGCAGCTATTTCCATCTGTGTGTTGGTATGCGAGCAATGTTATACAAGACTAACAACAATCACTAGTGAATAATAAAATTCTGTGTGAACTAGCACATATAAATATAACAAGCACTAAGAAAATTATGACAGTAAACCTTCGAGAACAGTAAAGCAGCAAGTGGAGATTGAAAAGTGAATCTATGCATCCTCAATAATGCATGCGGTATAAGAAACAAAAGATTGTCAGAGACTCTTTTTTTCCATGTCTGAACACACACAGACACATTCATATCTTTCAAAACTGAGAACAATGATGTCATCTGTGCCAAAAAAGAACTTGCTGATATTTCAAGCTGATCTCACACCCCTCAAAGCTCAGAATACATAGAGTACACACCTGTTTTACACCTGTATACTCTCACGTCTCTTAGAAAGGTGTTCTTCATTACACAGTTCTCACACGTACACAGCTCTCTCATGCTCCACGCACCTCTAATTTGAGTAATGTCTTGAGGAAAGGCGTATTTTACTGCAGTCTTCTGATCTGATAGAAAGTAAAAACCTCTTGGTACTGCAAATGAGAATAAAAATTCAACTGAGACACACTAACAGACTAGAGACCGAATCTGTGAAATTCTCTCTCCCGTAGTGATTATCCTGACTTAAACCCTCCACCATTTGGCGCACTGTTTTTTGTGAGAGCATGTGTGCGCGTGTGCATGTAAGCTCACGTTCACGATCGTGTGTTTTTGGCAGCTGTAAGCGGTGTGTGATTTATTTCAGTTCAGATTCTGTGCTCTGGTCCTCCCACACACACACACACTCCATTCATACAGCTAAAACAGGAAAATGCACGGCTGCTCGAATGTTTTCATCTATTGGATTAATATTGAGCCATAGGCCATGATTTCCTACACAGCCACACACATTACTGGAGTGGTACAGCACTAAAAATAAAAAATAATACACGCCAGAGAACAGCTCAGAGTTAAAGCCAAATTGAGAGAGAGAGAGAGAGAGAAATATGGATGAATAAAAAGGGTCAAAGAAGAAAAGTCAGTGCAGTCTAATCGAGATGAAAGAGCTGAGTGCTCAATTTGAAACTCAAACAGGGGTTACTTTACTTTCATGTAAAATGCATGGCAGAAACAGTGAGAAAGAAGGAAACAGAGAAAGACAGTCGTCTGAAGGTTAGACAGAGAGAGCGGAGGTAATAGTTGCGATGCTATTTAAAAGAAACTGGAGACAGTTCAGAATCTCTATTAGCCTTATATTGCTCTCTATTACCCTACTTACTTGTCTGTCAGAACAATGTGATCTCATTTGTACGCATAGGTATTTGCACGTAAAGTGTATTATTAGCACACATACATTTTTATACGTTTAGATAAACACTGAAGTGTATAATATCATGGGATTTGAAGCATTTCAAACAAATATAGAAATGTATACATGTAAATCATTTGAGGATAGAATATTGAACCCATTTTGTTGTATTATGATGTTACATTAAATGTGTTTAAAGGTATTACAATTATTGAACGTAGTTAACACATTTGTCTAATTTGACACGTAACTGTTCTGTTCTGTGCGATTACTAAATGAAAGTTGAAACCACTGTGACAAAACACACACCAATCAGTAAATGAGTGAAACAATGCAAAAATCTGCCATGCAACATTGGTCCCATTTGGATTTCATTTATAAATTAATTTGGTCTTTAAAATGATCTCTTTCTCGGGCAAGGTTGATAGATGAGAGTCCTATGGGATTGTGTGTGAGTGCTGAACTCTTTCACCTGCAGCGTTACCATCACAAACATGCCGTCAATTTCAGTTCTGAGTATTCATAAAGAATTACATACAAATAGCCACAAATGTGCTCATCCTGGTCTGGAAGCAACTTTTCTAAAACTGACTTTTACCAGTTAAACTATGCAAAATCCCTTTGTGAAGATTTATGCTACACCCACACTGCATACATAATCTCAAAGAGTGCGTTCACAATTTCTTCTCTAAACATATTAGTCTTTTTCTCCCTTTAATGTTATTTTTTTCATGCTTGTGAATACATTTATATGTACTTTATTTATTAAATTATTTCTGCTGTTTAATTCATAGATTACGCTACAGTGCTTTGCAGTGCTGTGTTTTGACAGTCAAGCAAATAAAGCAGCATTGGACTTGAAAAAGACTTGACCTGAGAGCTAGAAAGAGAAAAAGAGCATTCTTTGAATGTGTTTGTGTGTGTCTGTGTGTATCATCAGAAGAACATTTCTTGAAAACAGAGTTGCAGATAAACAGGTCCACACAGAATATGTGCCAACAGAATGCACATCACTCATAAAATTACAGGTTTGTTTATCAGTGTTTTCGCTTAACAATAAATGTACACTTTCAGAAAAACAGTACCTTTACCTAAAAAAAAAATCTGCAGATTCCACCTGGGCCTAAACTGACATTAAGCTGAACTGAAATCATTCTTAAAAAACAAAAACAAAAAAAAAAGATATCAAAAAGATTAAATAAAACAAAAATATATCATCATATCATTATAAATTATAATACTATATGACCTTGTTCAAGTTCTATATCAACTGTATTAATGAAGTGCTTTATTTTTATTGCCATACACAGATTATGTCTCACAGATTATGTCTCTATATTTCAAATCAGAGGCAAAGAACTAAAATACAGGAGCAGATCATGAAGAATAAAAAAGCAAAATAACAAACGGCAAGATTGATGAATGGTTCAGAAGTGTGAGTCTGCTCAGAGAGAGTGAGAGAGAGACTGGGAACTGAAAGGTCATGGCTTCCCACAGAGAGAGATAGAGACTAACCGGTCGGTCTCGGTCTCAGTGCTGTGCTGTCTTACGTTCTGCAGACAGACAGTTGTTCTGTTTAGGTTTTCTGTTTCATTCTGAGCTTATTCATTTAAACTCTGGGCATGTGTTGGATCCGTCATCTCTTCCTGTTAGGATTCTTGTCTAGGTCCAAGTCTGGTTAGCCAAGCCTCTTTCCTTCTCCATCTGTCTCTCTCTCATACATTCTCTTTCATTTTGTAATGCAAATGTAGGTTTTCTTTTTGTTTTTGTTGGTCATTTTGTATATAATACCTGATTGTCTGTCTGGTACTGACTACACAAATCTTAAATGTAAACAGTTTTAGCAGATGGTGAGTATATATATATGTATATATATATATATATATATATATATATATATAAAATCATGCTACTGCATGCATAATATATTATTTCAGATTATATATATATATATATATATATATATATATATACAGTATATTTAAAAAAAAAAAAAAAAAAAAAAAAAAAGGCTTTAGTGGGATTTGGAAAGTCAAAAAAAGGACCAGAATTTGTGTAATGAGATAATGACTTATGTCTAATGATGAAAATGACAGTTTTGCACAATAAACTGTAACCCTTAAACATGAAGAAGATGATTGAACTTTAACTGTGTACCTTTAAAAAGAAAACTTTTGAACTGTTTTCTGATTCAGAGAGTTGATGTCCTATACAGATAAACTCCTACTGCTAAACCACTCCAGCCCCGGTCAGATTTATCAAAGCGAATCTGCTCTAAGACTGTTAATCTCCAGTGTAATCAGACGATCACTGTGAAAGCTTTTACCCATAATTCATTGGTGGCCAGCAAGAAGATTTTATTTTTTTCATGAAAATCCTGGAAAACTGCTTCCACTGCTCCCTTTCAGCTGCTAGGTTAATAAGGACGGGTTCTATCAGATTCTCTTAATGTCCCGACGCGCCTGAGCTCTGCGGTCCTGGGCGAATCTGGTCCGCTGCCAGGCCCGTCTGGGCTCTCTAAACCCCTTGACTGAATTAGCCAACACATTTCGGTTAAATGTCACCAGTAATCTATTCTGAGCCAAATGAAATCGCTTCATAGAAATATCACCTGGATGCAGCTGCTCACAAAATATAAAAAAGGATTAAAACAGATTAAAAACCTGAGAGAGAGTAAAATTGTTTGTTTTTTGAAGACAATAGAGATGGCTAGTACTTAAGATTTTCCAGCTGACAATATTGTGCTTTGCTTTCAGACCATTTTCCTCTTAAATGTTCAAGTAGGAAACATTACACTTCCTCTGCTCCAAACACGTCAGTAAAACCAGCGAAACGTGGAGTTTTGACACACATTTGTCTTGTTTCTCTGTAAAGAGTCGAATCCGAACAGTGTTTTAGTTCCCACCTGGGCCTCATGGACCTTAGCTGCTAGTTTTGGCTTCAGTCTCTCACTTCAATGTCATTACATTCCACAGGAACATTCTGCTCTTTGTCCTGCATGTTAATGGATCTCTCAAAAGAAGGTTGAGGGGAGAGAGAGCGCGAGAGATGGAGGAAGAAAGAGATAGATAGAAAGAGGAAATGGCAAAGTTATTTACAGCTGCTGGTATTGACTCCCTGTCACTGGATTTCCAACCTCTTGACATAAAGCGAACGTGCTGGAAGTGTTGCTGGACTCCTTCCTCTCACCTTTCACCATAAAATAAGCTTTGTTTTTCCAGGATTGCTCTCTAGGAGGACATTAAGGGGGAATTTACTATGAATGAACTGCGCCCACTGATAGTGTTTTTCGTTTTCACATGCTGTTTGTGATATTTTAGCACATTGAAAGGAATTATATGACAATGACTTAATTTGGAATACCAGCACAGATACTGGATTAAACTGGATTTCTGGGTTATGATTAGTTGGATAAGAACAAGATGCTGCGCCATAAAGTCACAACTGAAGAAAAAACATCATTAAAACAATTGATTTTTTAAAATATTTAATTTTAGACATTGCTTTATTATTATTTCTTTGGGAAAAAAGGCAGTAAATCAGTTTAAATACAAATATAATTAATAATATTTGTATATATAAAGAAAGAAATACATTTTACACAAAAGTAGCAGTTCATCACTAAATGAATAAAAATGTTCAATTGTTAAATACTTTGTCAGTTCTATTATTAATTCTTAAAAAATAGTCAGTGAATCAGTTAAGTGTCAATATAATTCTTATTATTTATAAGAAAATAAATTCACCCCTAATATGTGACACTAATTACTCAGTAATTGCTAGTAAATTTCACAAATAATTACAAAGAAACGGCAAGTAACACATTGAAATGTGAAATTCTGAAGTAGAAAGCCTGAAATAGTATTTTCTTGTAAAATGTACTCCAATAACTTTTGTTTTTAACTTAGAAAGTTTGATAGATGAACAACGTAACAGGAATAATGAGTTATAGAACTTTTCAAAGGAAAACTGACATGAAATTGTCTCACTCTCATCGTTTGATGTTTCCTGTATTTGCCCTGATTCTCAAAGAAGACAGTGGCTAAATTATTTACTGCTCACTGGACTTTCCATAGACGGTCAATATCCAGGCAGAAAGAAAGCGAGAAAGAGAGGACACAATGACACCTGTCTGAATGCACCACACCAGGACAGACATGGAGAAAGGACATACACACTCACACATTCACTCTGTTGGGTTTCAAGCTGTGACGCTGAAATGTTTTGACAGGAAGCTGCTGTTTAATTACAGACTTGTCCTCTCAATACCTCTCTATAGTAAGGTTGTGTGTATTTTTGAGTTTTCCAAGTATATAGTTTTCTGTTTGTTAAATTCCCAGTCACTTATTACAATGTGTTATTGACTACATTATAGGTGTATGGGTCAGATTTGTGGTCTTTGTGGGAGCCACTTGCCCTCACAATGATAGTAAAACCTGAAATTATCTACATTGGGGAGACCTCCCTATCAAAATGTAACAACTTTCTCCACCTCAATGAGTATAAAGTTTACTCTTTGGTTTAAATCACAAAACCAGTTATTTTTTGAAATCCTCCCTTCCAAAAACCATAATATAGAGACTTTACAAAACCAAATTAAGTCCTGTCTTACATTTATACTCACTGAATTCCAATCTTGTTGTTATTGTCACATTACAAAAACAATCTTTTGTGAACGCCATTTCTTGTCTTAATTAAAATCTTAATGTCATGTCTTAATTAAAATCTAAAAATACCCAAATGTTTCTGTAGGGCCACTGTAGCTGAAATGTTTAGACAAAGTAATTAGCTTAATATAAAAACAAAATAAATCAATGGGAAGTCCCTACCATCACAAAAAAACAAATGTGTGTGTCTATACTTGTGAGGGCCAAATGTCCTCACTTATATAGTGAAATATTATGACAACCGACTAGTGAGGACATTTTACTGGTCCTCACTAGTTAAAAGGGCTTATAAATCAGCCAAAACATGTTTTTATTTAAATTTATTGTTTTGCACATGTTTCTGTGATGGGTAGGTTTAGGGGTAAGGGTTGGGTTAGGCCATAGAAAATATCATTAACTTGATATAAAATCAATGGAAGTCTATGCAATGTCCTCACTAATACAGTGAAACAAACGTGTGTGTGTGTGTGTCTGTGTGTGTTGGGTTGATTTAATCAGACTCACATTGTCATACTAGAACACTGCAGATTAACTGTGCTGAACTAGTACAGTGTGACGAGCTGAGGTCAATGATCGAGGACTGATAGAACGTTAATGGCGCTTAACATTTTACATTTTGTCAGAACCCAAACACACAGCTGTCTGGGTCATAATTCAGTCATCAGAATCTACAATTTCATTCTGATGACTCATTATGAGTGCAAAATCATTTCTGAGCCACTAGTGTCACCAAATGAAAATTCTGAGCAAAGCTGCTTGAAAACGGTCATTATTTTTGCAGTGTTAAAATATCATAAAATATGCATCATCTTCTATACACTACCGTTCAGAAGTTTTTTTTTTAATGCTCACCAATGCTGCATTTATTTTTATCAAAAATCGAGTAAGAACAGTAATATTGTGAATTATTATTACAATTTAAAATAACAGTTTTAATATATTTAAAAATGTAATTTATTTATGCGATGCTGATTTGGTGCTCAAGAAACATTTCTTATTATTAGCAATGTTGTGCTGTTTAATATTTTTATGGAAACCCACATACTCTTTTTTCAGGATGAAAAGAAAGTTCAAAAGAACAGCATTTATTTGAAATGGAAATCTTTTGTAAAATGTGATGGATTATGGCAGTCAAAAGAGAGAAAGTTGTCAAATTTACCATCACTCCCTCAGCAGCTGTATTAGAAACCCCCAAACCCCAACTGCAGTGTTTACTTTTTTGTAGTTTAATGCCAGGGAAATATAACGCAGTGTATAGTCTTATAAATTAAGCTTTTTTAAATAAGAAAATATATATTTAATGTGGATTTAAGACATTTAATGCTAATTAAGCGCTGCTTTCAAACGCTCTGGTTCATGTTTGTTTGAGCGTTAAAGGTTTCTACAGTGTGTTTTTACAAGCGTTGAGCTCTGAAGCCAATCACAATCATATCTGTTGAGAGTGTGAATGCAGTGGCCTATCAGAGGTGCTAGTCAGAAAGTTAGTCTGAATCTGCTTAACACCACTGAAAACGTGGAAGGTTTTGTTTTGTTTAATGCAAGCTGCATGCTCGTGAATCCTTTCATTATAACCAACAAAGTGTAAACACAATGTAAATAAGGGATTCATTGTACAATTAAGACAACTTCTTATTTTTTTATTATAATGGGACTTTTCATGAGAGTGCAGAATTCAGTGAGCTTGCGCTTTAGAGATTGACAGCCTTAGTGATTATAAAGGGAGGGCTCTTCTGTTGCTTTCTGTTTATTACCCATTCACAATCTGAATACAAGTTTAGGTTTTTTTATGTTGCTAAGTACACTGCAAAGTTTCTGGATTGACAATCGTATTTAAATGTGCAATAGAATTGGAAATGGCGATGACTGACAGTGAAAACTGGACAGACTGACAGACAAAACCGGACAATTTTTTTTTTTTTTAATTGGTACTGAGAACTGCAAAACGTTGGTACCGGGACTACTGCAATTTTGGTACTGTGACAACCCTGTGATGTGTTACTTAGGTTTGTATGTATATTCACAAATAAGTTACTTTAGCTTCAGCAGACTGTGTTTGCATTTACAGTCTGAGTTCTGTTGAGTTTCTGAAGGTCAGTATGAGGGAGGAGATTTGTACACACAGGAGAGTGGCTCCTCAGCGGGATCTGATCCTGCTGTGGCCTCTACACCACAGGTGTGGCTGCTCTTTGTTGCATTATTAAAAGCCACATTCATGCTCTCTCTTTCTCTTTCTTTCTTCCTGTCTCTCTCTATCAGTGGAGATCACAGACAGGGACATCAATGAACAGAGGGCAGAGAGGGGAAAAAGTGGAGGTGTTTGTGTGTTCAAGAGACTCCTTGTCCCATTGATTAGCTTTCAGTCACTCACAAGCCTGGAAGAGGAAAAGGAAAAGAAAAAAATAACATCATGAATGATCTTTAAAAGGGTGAACACAGACAGACTTTCTCTCCCTCCATCACAGACTCACAGGGCCTCATACATGAAACATTTGGTTATTGACGATTAGTGTGAGAAACCAGGTTTTAATTGGTTCCCATTGACACTTCACGCATCATAAAGATGTCAAACATAAGTACTTTTGTAAAAATAAATAAATAAATCTAATCTGCTAAATGCGACTAAATCTGTTAATCTGCTTTGAAACAATGTGTACTCTGAAAAGCTCAAATTTGACTTGAAAAATAAATAAATAATCATCATAATCAGACACTGGAAAAATATTAAATATACAATTTTATATAATCAACTTATTATATTTGATTTGATTTTTTATTATATTTGATATATAATCAAATTATTATATATAATATTTTACTTTTTAATCATTTATTTTATAAATATTAAAGGGTTAGTTCACCCAAAAATTAATTACTCACCCTCATGTCGTTCCACACCCGTAAGACCTTCGTTCATGTTCGGAACACAAATTAAGATATTTTTGATAAAATCCGATGGCTCAGTGAGGCCTGCATTGCCAGCAAGACAATTAACACTTTCAAATGCCCAGAAAGCAACTAAAGACGTATTTAAAATAGTTCATGTGACTACAGTGGTTCAACCTTAATGTTGTGAAGTGAAAAGAATACTTTTTGTGTGCCAAAAAACAAAATAACGACTTTATTCAACAATATCTAGTGATTGGCGATTTCAAATCACTGCTTCATGAAGCTTCGAAGCTTTATGAATCTTGTTTCGAATCAGTGGTTCGGAGTGCGTATCAAACTGCCAAAGTCACGTGATTTCAGTAAACAAGGCTTCATTAAGTCATAAATGGTTCGAAATTCCAGTAGTTCACGTGACTTTGGCAGTACGCACTCCGAACCACTGATTTGAAACTAAAGATTTGTAAAGCTTCAAAGCTTCATGAAGCAGTGTTTTGAAATAGCCCATCACTAGATATTGTTGAATAAAGTTATTTTGTTTACTTTTTGGGTGCCAAAAACATTCTCGTCACTTCATAACATTAAGGTTGAAGTGTTAATTGTCTTGCTGGCAATGCATGTGTGACGAGCAGGGCGGGCGAGAGCCGTGAGGGAACGGCCCGCCCTGCTCGTCACAGCATGCAAATTCAAATTTGATATAATGAAATACTTGATTTATATGCTTGCAAAAGAATGTCAGAATACTAGGCTGCTTTTGATTGGATGTCAATGAACAAAGATACTCTCTATAGCAATAGTTATGACATCTACCAGCAGGGGATAACTGGGTCATACTAACCAATCACACTTGACCTTGTGTTTGTGCTTTACAAATCTTATGCTTTCAAAGCTAGCTTGCAATTGCTAGCCCCTCCGAAACTGCAGCAAATAGCCCTTTGATTCTGACTTATTCTGTGCATTTCTGAAGCATTCTCGTCACTAAAATGCAGACACCACGACAAGTCAGCTGCATGGACATTCTCAAGTTGAGTTTGTTTTATTTAAATCCTAACGTACGTCGGAAATGTGTATACACCCTTCACAGCCTTTTTTTTAAGTGTCCTCAATGTTATTTCATGAAGTCCCATGATTCATCTAGATCAACACCTTCCGCTTAATGTAGTCAATATAGAAGCAGAGAGACAAAAAACACACGCACACACATTCTTCCCGAGTGAGGGAATCCAGCAAGTAGAATGATTAGAGGTTAGCTGAAAGAGAGGGAGACAGACTTGGTTGAGAACGAGGAGAAAGAAAGATACAGATAAAGGACATCAGGTGCCAGCGTGTGGTGAAGCTGGAACGTTTTCCGTTTCGATCGATGAGAATCCATTAAGGGGGCATCTGCTGTACCTTTGACTACTTTAAACACACACGTGCAGACAAATGCCTGTGGACACAGACACATCAAAATGAGAATGAGTGAATGATACAGGCCATCATTGATTATGGATGATGGCCGGTATAATAAGACAAATGAGAAGGTTTCAGCTGAGGTCCCTGCTGTTTAAATCACCATGGAGACATGTATTGACTAACCCTGGTGTTTGAGACCCTGGGTATCAGAGTCATGGTAATGATTCCACACGTCAAGAGAAATTGTCTTTAAGGAAAACGGGAGACGGAGAGCGTTCCTCTGCCCCCGTTTCCTTCACGGTTAATGTCTCAAGCAGAGGTAGAAGATCAAAGAGAGAGACAAATGTCTCTAATATACTGCCGCTTCTGAGAGCACAACACAGCAGTCTTCCTTCAGTCTTATTCTGTCACCTTGGCAACTAATTGCATTGTTAAAAATTAGCATATTCAAATTCGCCAAATGTATCATGCCACATTGAGAGGCTGTGACACCATGTTAGTGGGATATGTTTCTTGCAGTACACCACAAAAAGGCACCTCTCTTCTCCAAACTCCTTTTATGCAGTGCTTAAAAGGCAATTCCTCAAACATTCTGGTTTGAGGTTTGAAGTTAAAGGTGCATTAAGTATGTTCTACCTCATTAAAACAGTCTGACGCATAAAGAAATGAAAAATACTTTTGAAAACTTTAAAATAATGCAAACTCATTCACAATGACATAAAACTTTCAAGTGAAATCTACCATGAGCACCAAGGTTTAGTGATGAGATATAAATGCTTAAAGTGGAAAGTAAGTATATGCTTCTGTAGAAACAGGGTTATTATCCTTAACCAAAACTATAATACTGTATAAATACTAGGGGTGTAACAATACACCGATATAGATCGACACATCGATCTAATGTCTAACGATACAGTCCATCAATGCAACGCGTAAAAAATCGATACATGTGGGCTACTTATAGAGGCACCTTTGTTTTAACACTCTCCACATTTTCACACAATATCAGTCTATGCATTATCACCAACGCGTGCATTCTCGTTTAAACTACTTTTCAGAGCTTGTGAAAGACGCTCGGGACAGTAGATGGAACTGTCACTGTCCCGATCGGGCCAGTGCTGAATCTTCACGAAAGTTTATAATTTGCTTGTGTTTAAAGCCTTGCAAAAAGCAGCGTGCACACATCTCAAACAGTGTCTGTTAGATCACAACACTGGAGAATAGAGCGCTATGAATCGTTCTTCACACACACAGTAACTTTAAATTTAAAACTGTTTAAAGAAAATGCTCAATAAACTGCTGCGTATAGGAGCGCTGCGCACTGTGTGTTACTTCAAGCACATCATTCTGCACACGGGATGCGCATAAGTGCTTTGTGCCGCTCTGTATTGGAGCCTTTATAATTAATTTTGCACAAGGATAGAATATTAATAGCCTGTCTTGTTCTGTCCTACCTATAATATGTTGTTGCTTCATTGAAAAGCTGCGCTATACATTTCAAATGAAATGTCTTTTAATTGTGTGTGTGTGTGTGTGTATGTATGTGTATATATATATATATATATATATATATAAATATATATTCCTTGTTTATCAGTTTTTTGACATTACACATTTTAGCACACTACTAAAATACTTTCTTGACTGTTGTCATGTCATAAGCTGTCATTAGATTGCTGTGTGAATTTTTTATTTGTGGATGACCCAATCAGGGTTCAGGATGTGAAATTTTGAAATAAATGTTTGTTATATATTTTGGTTGCAGTTGTGAATTAATAAAAATTTAACTGGTTGTGTAAAATAGGCTCATAATATCGAAATATTGATCAAATCGTATCGCAGAACTATCGGAGGTATCGGAAAATATCGTATCGCTGGCTATGAGAATCGATATTGGATCGAATCGTGATGAACTGTCCAATTTACACCCCTACTAAGATAACCGTGCATAAATACATACACTAGTGCAGATTAATCACTTCTAACATAAAAGTTTGTTTACATAATATATGTGTGCATATATTATTATATTTATGTACGTATATACTTATGCATATTGTAGCATCTGGAGCAATCAAACACACAATTGTAAAAGTCAATCTTCACAACATGCAGGCTCCATACTGTCCCCCGATTCTGATCTGCTTATAAAACCAATGTCACTGATAACAATTACGATCACAGCTACATGCTAAGAGAGTTATTTTTCCATGGCCATGGAAAATATCCTTTTTGAAGAGTTGATAGACAATCAATACTGGGTGTTCACTGGCCGAACAGATTAATTGATTGTAATATAGATTCAGCTACATCAAGTAAATTCGATTAACTGATTCAAATATTTATAATTAATTATAATGAGTTATGATTAATTATTCATATTTCCCTTTTAAGCTAATTTGCTACAATATATATATTATATATACACGTATATAAGAATAATATAATAATATATACACACATATATTATGTAAACAACCTTTTATGTTAAATGTGATTTAATTGATTTGACAGCATTCATCCACAAGAAGAAACACAGCAAACACACTCACACGAAATATATGGAAACAAAAACCAGAGAACCATGCCAAAAGAGCTCAGCCCCAATTGTCCTTCCCATAAGGCATTGTGAATGATGTCAGAGTCAGCTATTGCAATGCTCCATTGAATACATTGCCTCGTTAAAAAGACATAGTACAAAGTACTGTACCGTTCTCAGATTATCAAATACTTTTTTGCTGCAAATCATAATTTGCAATATTGTGATTCATTCCAGAGCTGGTTGGTTTGGTTCACAGCTCAGAACTCTTCACTGAATGATCTGCTGAAACCCCCTGTAGAGAAAAGAATACTTCCTGAACCAAGTATCCGTTCTATCTCAGCCTTAATATTTTCTTCAGGAAATACAAATTTATAAATCCTATTAATGTTTTTGGAGCATTTTGATTGCTGTTCTCAGGACAACTGCAGGACTAAACCGTTCCACCATGACATCATCAGGCTCAGACACATTTAATTCTGTGGGACGATTTTGGATCGTGTCATTGAGACCTGGTGTTGGTTCCATTGAGCCTGCCAGTTTTTCAAATATGCATGAAGGTGCACAATGTCGTAAAATGGCTAACCCTGCTGTGAATACGTGCAATCTGACTGACTGCTGATAAGACACTGGCAGATGACAGGTGGCTGTCATCACCAATTACATGCTAGTTTAAGAGTGCTGAAATCTGCCGCGGAACAAAGAGAAGCATCAGGTGTGTGCCGGTGTGCTAACTGCATATCTGTAGCAGTAACTGAAGCTGCTTTGATTAGGATCGATGACCGTCTGTGGTTTCATTAAAAGCCAATCAGTAAATTCGATCACTGTCTTAGGGCCGGGTGATGCTGCGCTCCTGCCTGGGTCAAAGATCAATTAGCACTGCACATCACACTGGTGATTCCTGCGTTAACCCACGTCTCCATTCTGACTGGCCTAAAAATGCGTGTCCTCGGATATTAGCTTCCTTCCCAACGTTAGCTGGACCATGTATCACTTTACCGAGTCCTGCATGCGTAACCGATCCCTCGTCAGAAAGAAACACTGTGGGTTCAGAGGCCAGCGTTATTTAGCTGAGTGAAAGAAGATGGATGAATTAGTCATGATACTGCAGATCGGGACTGTGACGCCACTGCATTTGATAAGACACTGGTGCTGCTTTCAGGAGAGGGTGTGGTAGCCTTGATTGGATTGATCATTCAAAATGAGTAATTGATGTTACCGGTGAGGTTCTCACCTTGGACCTGGAATGGGAGGGATGATAAAAACAAGGGAGAAAATGTCCATTATCAGGAAATGCTACATTTCTACACTGCAAAAAATAAAGTGTTTTGTCTTGTTTTCCATTAAAACTATCTAAAAATCCTTATTTTATCCTTGTTTCAAGCATAAATCTATGTTGATTAAATAGAATCTTACTTTGATAGAATCTTACTTTTGATTGGATGGAACAAAACATGAACTAAATTGAGCTGGATAATGATGTAGAGCTTATTGAACTGAGTTGAATTAACACTGAATAACGGCACTATTGCTTTCTATAGAGTTGCTTATTGCTAAATTAAGCTTGTTTTATAATGTGATGAACTTTGCACTTTTATTGAACTAAACTAAGTTAACATTGACCTGACTTGAGATGAATAATGGCACTATTTTCTTTTGTAAAGCTGCTTGAAATGAGTTCGTTTTTAATGAACTTTGCAACATTCGCAGTGTTATTGAACTAAATTGAATCAACACTGAACTAAATTGAGCCGGATAATGACACTTTTTAGAGCTGCTTTCCATTCATTTCATAACTGAAGAACTTTGTAAAATACTGTTATTTTCTTGTTTATTACTGTGAAGCAGCTTTGAAACAATCTGTATTGTATAAAGTGCCATATTAAATAAATGCGACTTGACTTAAAATGAGGGGAAAAAAACATGAAAATCGTTTTTTTTTACTGGGAAATAAGACAAAAATACTAATAAAGAAGATACAGGATTGAGTGACATGTCAAGGATTCATGTGGAATGTGTATTCAGCTGTGATCTTTTTGTCATTCTGTATTGCAGACGTTTTTCATCTTCCAGAATGTCACATCTGGAGTAGATTGAGATTGTTTATGTGTGTATTTGTGTAATGGGGTGAATAAAAACTGGGGTGGTAGGTCTCCTCGACTGAGGACGGAGAAGGAAGAAAAATCGCGTCTGGATCACAGTGGTGGTGGTGGTGGAGGAGGAGTGGCCTAGTTTCTTCAGCAACCTACTTAAAAACTTCAAAACTTAAGCGGGTGGTGGAATTCAGATGAGCTGATGAATCCTTTAGGAATGTTTGTGGCTGAATCTATGCCAAATGTTAGAGTGTGTGTATATGTGTGAATGTCTGAAATAAAGCCAGTCGCCCCAGAAACTGACAATTTCCTGGATCCGAGCAGGTGGCAAGTGTAATTCAGTGTGTGTGAGCTACCTTAGGGTTTAGATCCCTTTAGCCAGAGTACCTACGTGATGGAGTCTGAACCCACAGTACAAACTAGAAATGTCAAAAGCAGTACTTCACTTCCAGTTTCAGTAGTTCAGTTCCAGTTTCTTTCTATAGCATCGTTAATACTGAGTACTGACAGAATTCAGTACCTGCACAGGGTACTCTTTTTTATCTCTTTGATGCCAAGGATCCCCAAATATGACCCCCTTGTAAGGGACTTCATGAAAAAACAATTTATATATGTGACCCTGCACCACAAAACCAGTCATAAGGGTTAATTTTTTGAAATTGAGATTTATACATCATCTGAAAGCTTTCCATTGATGTATGGTTTGTTAGGATAGGACAATATTTGGTCGAGATACAACTATCTGAAAATCTGGAATCTGAGGGTGCAAAAAAAAAAAAAATCGCTTTTAAAGTTGTCCAAATGAAGTCCTTAGCAATGCATATCCACTCACAAAAATAATTTTTTTATATTGGTACGAAATTTACAAAATATCTTCATGGAACATGACCTTTACTTAATATCCTAAAGATTTTTTGGCATAAAAGAAAAATCAATAATTTTTACCCATACAATGTATTCTTGGCTATTGCTATGAATATACCGTGCAACTTTTTTGTGTCTGTTTTGTGGTCTAGGGTCACATATATTATATCAAAAATATATTAATCATAACATAATATATAACAAGATTATCAATAAAATACAATTTATTTCTATAACACTTTTCACAAAAAAAAAAAAACGTAGCAGTTTTATGAAGAATATTGCCCTAAAATAAGTAAATATTAATTTTTTTTACAGAATTATATGTAAAAATGATTTACAAATTCTTGCATTCAGCACATTTAATTAATATTTTAATTATTAGTTAACTTTTTTGTTTGTTTTTTTGTAGACTCTCAGCGTTTCTGGACTCCAGTTTGAAAACCCCTAGTCTAACAGACAGGCTTTCAATTACCTACAAGCGCATTGGTAATGTGTCTGAAGTGAATGCAAACAGGCGAAACACAAAAATTCAATATGTGTCAAAATATTGAATCTGTGTAATGAGTCTTGCGGTGTAAATGCAGCTTAATGACCTGCTACAGTCTGTTATGTTGTTTATATTAATCAAGAACAATATTGATGAGAAAAAAGAAAACCACCCACGCATGAGTCTTGAACACAAAATTAAGGCCTAAAGACAAAAAGCAGCCTCTGAAACCGCTGAAAATCATGAAATTTCACTGGTTTTAGTATCAACTACTGAAATATTGGTATCGTGACAACAACCCTACTACAGGCTCTTGATCAAAAGCTCAATAATGCATGTGAAGCCCCACAGTTGGTCCATTTCCTCACAGAAGCGGAGGCTGTTTACGTAGAGGCGATTGGTGGTATGAATTCCGTTTATTCAGTGGAATCCTTCTGTGCACATAACAGCAGATTTGCTGGTGAATGAACTGAGCTAATCTGCCGTCGAATTGTTGTTTCAGACATCACTGGGGCTTGTGAAATTCGGAGGGAATCGTGGCTCCAAGCGGGTCACACCGACTCACCGTGGGAGGTGGATCTGAAAGCATGAGGGGGTGGGAAGAGGGAAAGAAAGGATTGAGGAGGATGGGACAGATGCAGAGCTTGAGATGTGAGTGGGATGAGAGTTTGGGTTTGGGAGTTTGCGTGTTGTGTAACAGCAGTCGGGCTGTAACGTACAGCGCGCTAACTGTGAGTCTGTGGCCCACAGCGCTAAAAGGCTAATGACACGCTCTCCATGCTAACGACATCCCTCTTCTCATTACTATGCCAGTGGAGTCGCAGTGGCAATAAAAGCATTCAAATCAAGCGGTCGTCAAGCATGACTGAAACTGTATGTGACTGCGTGTGTTAAAGAGACTCTAACGCCATGTGACTTTCAGATTCTTCCCTTTATGACAGCTGCAACAGATCCTGGGAGGTTTTGTAAAGATTACAGACTCATGAGACTCTGAAACAGAGAGTTCAGCATCACATTTGTTACAATGTCCTCTGATTTCTCCTTTGATATGCTGGGCAGTTTCATGGACAGACTGTTTCAGTAGGGCAAGGAACAAAACTATTGATATGATATGGTTTGACTCAACCTGCACATGTATAAGTGTTTCTGCACTACTACTTCTCTCATTTGTTCCAAATATGTCCTTTTTGTGATGCTATCAACTTTGGTTTCAGTTCCAATTTATGAATAATGTGGATGCTGTTTTTGTTGTTGTTGTTTTGGTTTTTTTAGCCAATCGTCTGAGCTGTAATTGCCATGTGACTAATCACCCTGGAGCTGCAATAAAATGACATCATGACAGTGCTGATGTACAGAGCCCCAGACATGACATTCAGGAAAAAAATAGTAGGCTAAATCGTGCGCACAATTTACTAATAGCGTGCGCACGACTTAGTAAATTGAGGGAACGCATTAGTAAATCACGCGCACGAAATAGTAAATCGAGGGAACAAATTAGTAAATCGTGCGCACTATTTAATTTTTTTTCTTGCATGTCATGTGCAGGGCTCCGTACTAATGACACCACAAGATACCAAAAAATACCAAATCCAGTATCATTCAAATGTTTGAGATCAGTACGATGTACAATAAATACAACATTTATAAGATTACAAAAGATTTCAATTTCAAATAAATGCTGGTCTGTTGAACTTTCTCAAAAGAGTTTCCACAAAAATCTTAAGCAGAACAAATGTTTTCGAAATTGACAATAATAAATAATGTTTCTTGAGCATCAAATCAGCATATTAGAATGATTTCTGAAGGATCAAGGAACACTGAAGACTGGAGTAATGGCTGCTGGAATTTTTTTTAAATATATTAAAATACAAAACAGTTATTTTAAATTGTAAAGAGATTTCACAATATTACTGTTTTGATCAAATAAATGCAGACTTGATAAGCATTAGAGACAAAAAAAAAAAAGCTTACTGACCAAGGCTTTTATCTACTAAAATATAATATTTACAATTTATTTATTGCCTGCAAATAATTGTTCCATTAGTATACACAGTTAACATTGTGCCCCCAAAATGGTGTACTTATAACATCTACCAGCTTGCGTCTGGACCAACCACCATTATTGTGCTTACACAGACACAATAAGTGATAATGTGAGCAACTTCTCTGTGATCCAGAGAGTTAGGCTGAATCAGTCCTTTGATGTCAAGAAGAGCAGAGCTCCTTATTAGCTCTATAAATGAAAGACTTCAGTGAAATCTCTAAACAAACACCTAGCTCTAGCTTCAGTGTACTAGCGTGTGGATACCTTTGCTCTGACAGTCAAAACAACCAACACTCATTTGTTTCTCTCTTTTGTTTTCACTCTTCCATTTCAGTCAGATCCAAAGCCAATTTGAAGGTGTGGAATAAATAGATAAGCAGACATGTAGATGTGGTATAAACCTCAGTAGGCTGACACATTTCAAGATCAGAGAGGAATGTAGAGAAAGCAGTAAAAAGATTGTGTGTGCAGTGTGTTTTAAGAGTTTTTACTGTTTGATGTGAGTTATTGTATGTGTGTGAGCTGGCATTTTGCATACTGCGAATGATTTTAATTACAATCAATAAAAGGTAGTGGATCTTATTGTTTAATGTGAGATTCAGCAGAATGAATAAAGGTCAAAGCCTTGATTACAAATACCATTAAATCTCTTAGAGCAGCCCTAATCAGAAACCTCAAATACTTGAAGTGTCTGTGTGTATTAAATGAGACATTAGATAAAACAGCCTATACAAACACACTCACACCAGCCACAAGAGCCTGCACGTCTATTATTCACATCAAAGAGCATTTTCTTTGAGCATAAACACACATACACAAAAGTAAAAAACCCTTAACCAATTTTCTCATTTAGCTGAATTACAAATGCCTCTTTGAAATGCAGTTCTCTGTGATATTATTTCTGAGCAATGAAATTCAAAATTAACTACTTTAATGTGACATTTATTTATGTTAGAAAATATGCTACTGAAACAAAAACTGAATTATGTTGTTTGTGTTAACATATCCAATCCCGGCATTTGAATATTTCATACAGACCCCAATTATAGCTTTTGTCTTTTGGGGTAAGCACACTGTTCAGGTGCGATTCTTCTCACAAACAGTGATTCGCTTCAGGTTGTTGAGGTTAGATGGTCCAAAATACTCTTCCTAATAATTTGCAAAAGTACTAGACACACAGACACACACATTTGTCTTCACAGATCAAAGCAGAATGAGAATAAAGAATTTACTCATGAATACATACAGCCATTTAGAAGTAAGCCATAATCCTTAACTCAGTCCAGAGGGAGCTTTTGTTCGGCCTGTAGTTTGTGTAGTCAGAGCTGTTAAGCCCTCTATCCTGCTGGGTGTTTAGTTCTGTCTTTTTTGTGTGTATCATCTCTGTGTCCCAGATTGTATTGTGTGTTCTTCTATACAGTGTATATTGCATTTGTAAAAGTGTAAATTAGTTTAGATTATATAACAGGCTGTGAGATATCTTGCTCAGAAATATTCCCACGTGGGCACAATCCAGTCCTCTTAGAATGACACTCTAATCAACTCTTGAAATGAGTTTGGGAAAGTGTTAAATACGCCTCCAAAAATAAGACAAATATTAGCTTTGACAGATTCCTGAATAAGCCCTTTCTTTCTCCTAGTGTTGACAAAGAGTTATTTGAATCATCCCTCATCGACCTACAGCAATTAAACTGTTCAGCTGTCAGACTGCAGGGCTTTTCTGTGAATCGAAATTAACTATTTTACTTGATAGCACTGGTGCTCCCAACTTCAAAAAGTTAGGAGCACTAGCAAACATTTAGGAGCACCCACCGAAATTAAGGAGCATGCACCACAACTAAAATTTATATATAATAAACAGATTTCTCTTTTTTTTTAAAAAACACCACATTTTTTTAGAGAAATTAAAAAAGTAGTGATGCACCGATCATGATTTGGGCAGATTCTGATACCGGTTACCCTTTTCCCCTTTGTTCAAGCAAATTTATTTGTTTACTTCCTCTATAACAGGCCAAACTGGTCTTTAACAAAAAAAAAATCTGTAGCCATTTGAAATTAGAGGCACCACTGCATTTTAATCATGATCCAAACAAAGATGCTACATACATGTAGCGTGAGCAGTTGTTTTTTATTTAGATTCAATTATAGGATTTAACCCCTTAAAGGGTTTGTTCACCCAAAAATGAAATTTCTGTCATTAAGTACTCACCCTCGTTCCAAACCCGCAAGACCTTCGTTCATCTTCAGAACATAAATTAAGATATTTTTGGTCTTTAAAAAACTTCTTGGATTTCATCAAAAATATCTTAATTTGTGTTCCGAAGATGAACAAAGGTCTTGCGGGTTTGAAACGACATGAGGGTGAGACAGAAATTTCATTTTTGGGTAAACTAAAGCAAAAACAGAATGGTCTGACTTTAGATTTGTTAAATTACGCTACATAAGACACCTGCACTAAACAAAAATAGCAGACAGCAGAGTGAATGCAAATTCACTCTCTAACAGTAGGTGGCGCTTATGGAACATCAGCAGTTTCTTTGGATACCGCTGTACACAAATTAGCACTGCACAAACACTACTTTATAAAGAGATAAGGAGAAAAGAAAATGCCATCGAAACATTTCTGAAGACAATCAGTTCCCTTCAGAGATATACATTCATATAAACCCCCATCCCTAATTCAATAATTATATTTTTCTTCTTATATTTCACGCATTGCGAACCCTGAGCTTGCTGTGCCTGGTATAGTATTTTCTCTGTTGGCACGTCTATGTTCTCCTCTTTGCCTCTGTCTTCTCTTTGCCTCTTATCCCTCTCTGGTCTGTTAACGTCCTGTTTACAGACTTCATAATATTTTCACACAAATGACATTTTGGGAAATGATTGCAGTGCAGATTGTGTGCAAGTCCGATTGCCGATCGTGTTTGGAGCAAAAACTGGGCTGGTTCCGGTTTATGGCCATAAATCGGTGCATGTCTAGAAAACAGGTCGCACCACAAGGATAATTTGCACTTGCACAAATACTCCCAAATATATTTTGAGGCCGCTTAGACTAAATTTTAGGAGCATATGTGACCAAAATGGAATTTGGAAAATCCAAATTCAATTTTGAGCCTTGGAATGTGTACAGCATTTACTTCGCCTTTTCACCCTTTTTGGGGTAGAGCCCATCAACCAGGGCTCAACAGGCATCTCTGTCTTGAGCTTTCCTCTTGACTTTGTTCTAGGTGTAACCCATATTTTTGCAATCTGCCTCAAGATCTTAGCGCCAAGTGTTTCTTGGTCTTCCTCTTTTACTTTTTCCTTGAGGATTCCAGGTCAGGGCTTGCCTGGTGATGTTTGATGAAGGCTTCCGGAGGGTGTGGCCTATCCAATGCCAGCGCCTCTTTGTGATTTTATCTTGGGCTGGGAGCTGTGATGTTTTGTGCCACAGGTTCCTATTGCTGATGGTGTTTGGCCAGCGGATTGGGAGGATTCTTCTTAGACAGGTGTTGATGAATGTCTGGATCTTGTTGATAATGTTCGCATTCATCCTCCAGGTGTCAGCTCCATACAAAAGGACTGACTTGACTCTGGAAACCAAAATCAAACTTTTCAATACCAATGTCAGGTCCTTGGAGTTCCAGATTTTCTTAAACTGGATGAAAGCAGCTCTGGCTTTAGCACCCTTATTTAAAGGAATGTTCCAGGTTCAATACAACTTAAACTCAATTGACAGCACTTTTGGCATAATGTTGATTACCACAAAAATTAATTTAGAATTGTCCCTTTTCTTTAAAAAAGCAAAAATCTGGGTTACAGTGAGGCAATTACAATGAAAGTGAATGGGGCCAATCCAAAAACATTAAAATACTGTTTTAAAAGTAAATCCACAAGATGCAAGTCATATGGTTTGATTTTAATGTTCAAAAGAGTTGCAGTGTAAATGTACAACTTTGTTGCCATGACAACATTACTCTTAAAACCCTAAAATGACCATAAAAATGTCAAGAATGTCTTTACGGCTCAAATAATACACATCTTTTTACGAGAATTAATGTAATTGGTTTTATAAAATTATAAGCTTTACTTTTCCTTCAATTCCCTTCCATTAAGCGCTTCACCTTAACCTTAATTTTGTCTGTCGATTGAGCTTAACTTGTATTGAACCATGAATACTTTCACTGCTTTCATGACCCACAACAGCACTGCCTCCTAATGAGTCATTTTGATTATTTGAGACACTTAAATTCCGACTTCAGTGTCTCTTTACAAATCCTTGGCTGGCTGCATGTTTTCTGATTGTGTTTGATTGAATTGTGCCTCACTCACACAAAACTAATTTAATGAAAGAACAGGATTATCCACTGTTAATTAAATCCTCACTGGCAGTGACTGCATGGGCTTGAATTAGCTAAAAAGAAAACTCTTGTAGTTCTGAACATCTGCACATATGAATTTAATTTTCAATGTATACATGTCTATAAGATACGGTTATGCTTACATCGTTTCCATTCCACCAGGTGCGCCGGTCTTATTTTCTCGCTTGCTTTGTGGCTGTATTCCATTAGAATCCAATTACTTTAGTCTGCAGCTTTTTAAACTAATGTCTTCCTTTTTCCTAAAACCACCTTGAACCATCCAATTTGTTTGAATAGTTATTTGGTCAGCAACCTTATCTTAAAAAAAAAAGTTTTTTCCTCACTGCCTGAATTCAGATGGCAAGCCATCACGCAAACTGAGGAAGATCTACAGTGGTGCGTGTAATTGTATTTCCATTTTAAATGACTGTATCGAATTGTATTTGATGTCCTTGAAATAGCCAGGGCATTGGATCGAGGGATTTAAATGCTCTAATTTAAACATCTTAAATTACTTTCTCACTCTCTGCTGCCTTTGACTCCTGTTTTGTACAGTTCATCTCTTTTTTAAAAGATGATATTCACAACATGCTAATAATATTGGCCTCATTTTGAGAGATGTTATCCATTTATACTCTGCTCTCTAGACAAAGACTTTTGTTTCCAAACAAATTGCATTGGGACAGACTTTATAAACAAATCAGCTGACAAACAAATGACTCTGCAAACAAACAGCTTTCTAAATAAAAGTCTTTCCAAACAAACAGCTTTTGAAATGAAATACTTCCCAAACACACTGCTCTCTAAATAAAAGACTTTCCAAACAAAGCTTACTAAATAATAAAAAAAAACCTCTCAAAACAAACTTCTTAATGCATCTTAAAGTTACTTCTTAGAGTTACTCCAAACAAAACATTTTCAAAACTCTCCAAAAAAAAAAAAAAGTAAATAAAAGACTTTCCAAGCTGTTTTCAAAATAAAAGACTTTCCAAACAAACAGCTTTGCAGACAAATGGCGCTTTATATAATTGGATATAAAAGTCTCGTCCCACTCACGCCTCTGTACCCTCCTGCATCAATAATCATTTATTGCATTTACAATCTGGCATCTCTAATGTCAGCATCACAATAATTTTCCTGCTTTGTCTACAGGGTACTATTAGGTGGCATGTAGAAGTGCCAATCTGCAGTAAAAGCATACAAATATTTTTAGTAAGAGTTTGCGATTTATTCATTATTTGGAATGTAATAATAAAAACCAGATGGAATATAATTATTACTAGGAGCTTGAGATGTGTAGGTGTAATATCATGTATCTGTCTGCTTTTTTTAATGCTGCTGGTCTGTTAAACAAGAAAGAACATGTGTAGAAGCAGGTTGTGCATATTTCGATGAGTAATGTTTCTACTTCTTGCTCTTTCTCTGCAGGTATGGAGACATGGTCCCAAAGACCATAGCAGGGAAGATCTTTGGCTCCATCTGTTCCCTCAGTGGGGTGCTGGTCATTGCTTTGCCTGTTCCCGTCATCGTTTCCAACTTCAGTCGCATCTACCATCAGAACCAGAGAGCTGACAAGCGTCGGGCTCAGAAAGTTCAGGTCTGTGGGGCTTAAAACTCCCCGAGGGGCATCGCCTCCTGGGGCGGAGCCAGGGGTGGCCACCCTTGGCTTAAGCTTGGCCACCCCACTCACAACTGCTGTTTCTGTCTCCTTTTTAATTGACAAGAATTGCGTTTATTTAAACGCAGAACCGTCTCTTTAAGTCCACAAAAAACGGGAGACTTTTCAGACATGCATTCCAACTTCGCCTCAGCGCCAGGCGCAAGTCAAACGTAGTGCGGAAAGGATACAGGTGCTGAATGAGCTTCAGTAGAACAAAAGTGAACGGCGAACATTATAGCTTACGTCAGTGTTTCTAAACTGGTGGGTTGCAAGACCATTTTGAGTGGCTCGCAATGTGTGCAGTCAAAGAAACAACAACATCAAACGTAAAATCCTTTTTTTTTTTTTATGATGCCACTTTTATTTTGAAAGACATGTGTAAAAAAGCCGGTGAAACTCTTATCAGATGCTGAGAGAAACTCATTGTCCTTATTAGGTATCTGCGGTCAGATCTATGTCAGTAAAACAAAAAACGTAGCCTACTTTCCTGTCGTGTCAGCCGGTATACTGTGCTAGTGGCGCGCACTTTTCAATCACACGCAAATACGTGCACTGCGTATGAGGCTTACTTCACTATAAATAAAGCACAAAAGAAACTACGAGCATGCAACATCGTAGTTCTGTCGTCAATTAAGTCATGGAATAACCAAAAAGGTGATTAAAGCTGTGTTAAAACTATGCATGCATGCATATATGTATTTGTTATATATAGCTATGCGTCACATGTCTCTGGACTAAAATATTCTGCTATGTGAGATCACAATATAAGGCACAATGCTGATATGTAATTTTTTAATGCATAAATAAATGTGAGAATTGTGCATTTGTACTAGATGCTAATTTTGTGTTAATTTATTAAGTACAAACAAAAATGTATCACATTTAAATGCATAAAATAATTAGTTTTACATTCTGGCATTTATGTGCTTGTTGACTTCCGCCCTTATTCACATTCTTGCAAATGGGAATTCAAAAGAGAACACTTTTTTTTTTCTTTGTACAGAGTTTAATTTAGGTACGATAGAACTGTTGCAATTATTTATTTTGACAATATAGAAAGTTAAACATTTAGTATTTACTTTTTCGGTTAGTTTTTGAAACAGACAAACTCAGAATTGTTGAAAAGTTCATTGATTATAAAATTCAATGTAGGTTGAATAATCTTTGAACAACACTACAGTATGTAGTTATCTGGATGTCTCATCCATGAAGATGCAACAATGGAGAACAAGCTATTGGGGGTTTTAAGAACCAGAACAAGCTGAATGAACAAGTTGAAATGTAGCTGTAGTGTGAGCCCCTTTATTAATATGCCTGCAGGTGAGGAATCTTTTTTTTTTTAAATGGTCATATTCACTCAGCATTCCATGATATAATTCACTATCTCAATTACAATTAAGTACAAATTAACTGTATTCAGTTGTGTTATAGGCACAGTCCATTAAATTATAGTCAGACTCATTTTTATGTTGAAATAATGAAAATTTATGTGCCACCCCAGACTGGTTACTGGCCCCTGCCTGGCCACCCCTATGAAAAAATCCTGGCTCCGCCACTGATCGCCTCCTCTAACCAGAGCAGCTTTGGCAGAGAAGCAGGTCACTAGTGTTTACCTCTGAGTAATGCTCCTGTTAAATTACATCATTAAAATAAAGAGAAGTGATTGTTTTGGTGTCCCAAGGGCAGTTTTGAAGGTTATTAGTCAAGGGTGGAGAAAGGCCACAGGGTTTATGAGTAAAATCAGGTGACAAGACGTCTTTCCCCTGTGGTGGTACCATGGTACAATGATGGTATAAGATGGTAATACTATGGTACTCTGATAAACACCACTGCTCAAAAGTTTGAAATGTTCAAAAGATTTCTATTTCAAATAAATGCTGTTTATTTTGAACTATTCATCAAAGAACTCTGAAAAAAAAATGTTTTCAATAAAAATATATAGTTGTTTTCAACATTTATAATAATAAGCAGAAGAAGAAGAAATGTTTTTGAGCACCAAATCAGCATATTAGAAAGATTTCTGAAGGATCATGTGACTGAAGACTGGAGTAATGGCTGCCCTAAATTCATCTTTGCATCACAGGAATAGGCCTAAATTGCATTTATTAAAATAGAAAACAGTTCTTTTAAATATAGTATATGACATTTCACAATATTACTGTTTTAACAGAATTTTTCAATCAAATAAACAGTGTTGGTGAGCATAACAGACTTCTTCTCAAAAAAAAGAAAAGAAAAAAGAAAAACTTAACCAGCCCCAAACTTTTGAACGGTAGTGTATATACCATGATACTGAATGATTACCATACATTTACAATGGTAGCTCAAAGAAGATCATGGTACTACCATGGTATATGTAGTTTTTGGTCATTTTTTGTTACTGTCAGGGCATTGATGTTCCTGTCCCAGCTTCGCAATAAAAGACATAATCCTTCACAGAAAATCCCAAATCTACTTTCATATTTAAAGCTTTGATATTCCCCTACAACCCGCCTCAGCTGCTCAGACTGTCTTCTCTTGCAATCGCCTGTTGTCTTACCATCGGTATTTTATGGTTCTTTATGTCTTTTCTCAGTTGATATCCACTCAGCCATATTGCTGTTCTTTTTCCTTGTCTGATGAATAAGGTTATTAAACTTGTTTGTTTCCGGGTGCATGAAGGATAATAGTACTTCACTATCCTTTTCCGTCCTCGTACGAAATAACACCTCTAACAAACAGCCTTAATGTTAAATTAAGCCTTTCTCTTCTCCCTAGGGGAATGAAGGGATGACCTGTCACTTGTTTAATGGCAGCATGGCGTCAAAAGATTGAGTCTAGACTAGAATGAGATCCCAGCAGGGTTACATGCCCTGCGTCTATCCATCTATCACTCCATCCCTTCCCGCCCTCCTCCGAAACGTCTCTATATCTCTCTCTGAAGGTTATTTAGTTTAGGCGTAATTATCTGTTAAATCACCACAGGCCTCTCAGCTTGCTTTTGCTATGCTAATAATTGCGAATGTTATTGAAGATTAGCTTGATCGCAGAAAAACAACACCAAGGCCACTTCTATGACATCCTGTGTGTGGCGAGAGACGTCAGCCCCTGCACTCAGCGTTATGTTATGCTCGCAGTCATGGATTTAATGTATGCTAATGAGGAATTAATGTAAGCTTAGGTTTTGGGTGGGCTTACGGGGCCACATTGTCTCCGCAGGCAAGATTTCCACTGGCTTTAGCATTTTACTTAGTGTTAAATTAAAGTTTATCCAGTATGGCAGATTATTCCCCAGAATTCTTTGCGTTCACACTGCAGCAGTGCCCAGTCTCCACATTATCTCAGGTCGGATCATCCTAAAAAGAGTTTTAATGTGAATTTTCCGTCGCCAACCATTTTCTGTTCTTTCTCAGCACAGCCGCAGGGGATGCGAGTTCAGTTTCAAGTCCAAACTAAAGCTGCCAGATGCGACCAAACCTCACAGGACCATCTTTAAAAAATGTGTTCTGAGTGTGTGGGTGTTTAAACACATCCTACAGTTAACTAATAACAGAGTGGCATAAGTGCACAAACCTGCCTCAAGCCCCGAGTTAACCTCTACCATAGGAACAGCTGTGCTTACTGTCCAAAGGACATGAGAGAAAAAGAGTAAGACATAGCGAGGGAAAGAGAGCCAGGAGGGATGTTCATCCTAATGACAGTCCTTCCACAAATAGCTTGCCCAGACGAGACCTGTGGGGAGGGGTTTGTTTATCCCAGCAGTCACTTTTGGGAGGTGACCTTCCCCTGTCTCACCTGTTGTCCAGTAGCCAAAATACAGCACTGGTACTGCACCAAAACTGTGTTATACGTGTTAATAGACTAGACATTATTATTGAAAAAAGCTTTCAAGTTTAATATTACAGCCCTAATATTAGTGTATGCATTATTGATGTCAAATCCTTATGTGATGAACTGATAAAACTGAATTAGTGCTCAGTTAAACAAGTACAGTTAAACAAAATGGCTGTGTGGGTGTTAGAAGTGCATTTATATGTATATGTGGGTGTGTTTACTATTACCAACTACTAATTGTTGTTATGGCAGCATTATGAGGTCTTTATAAATATTTACTTACTGATAATATCATAATCATATTCATAATAATAACAACATCAACAGTTACATTTTTGAATGTGGGCCAGATTTAAAGCTATGAGCTACATGAGTACTGTAAAGCAAGTTCATGTTGTTCCAAACTGGTTCTGAGATTTTATACCAGATTAAAGGGGAGAACATTATAAATGAAACTTACCTGACAACAGCAGTTCCTATATCAATATACTAACAAATAGAATAACATTCTTGTGCTCTTGTCACCTCTCATGTATACAGGTACAGGTACTCTACAAACAAAATGATACATGCAAGTAAAAATTTTCTGCATCTGAGGCTATAAATATTGAGAATAAAATGAGGAAAATCAGCAACAGCGCATATTATATTTTTCTACATGTTGTTTTAGATCATGCATACTTGTTTTGGTAAGGGACCCAAGTAGAGGACATATTCCTCTTGCCACACAGGTTCTTTATTCTGACACACTGCGCATGTTTCCTTTATTTTTAGTTGAACTAATCTTTGAACTGTATTTAATTTCCTTTTTTTTTTTTTAGGTAAAATAATTAAAAATAAAATTCAAAGTGTTAACTCAAACTGCCTTGTGCCGCCAGGCAACACATAGCACCACCTACCAGCATGCTTTGCATATGGCTGGATTAGGAGAGTAAATGTTGAAATTAAGTGTTATTTTATGTGTTTTTGAGTGAAGGGAAAGCCCTGTCAATGTTTCAGTTTGGTTATGTTTGACATTTAATAGAATTTCTGTTATCAGATCAAGAAAAACATCTTGGAGCGCTGCTTGCTGGAAGGACCTCCATTTAGTAATCCCAGATGGTGCCCTTTGGTTGGGTTTCAAACTTGTATCTATAGAAAACAAAGAATCCAAGGCACTTCTTCCGGTTCAAAAGTGTTTTAAAAAAAAAAAAAAAAGAAGAAGAAGAAGAAGAAGCCTTTATTCAAACATGTCTTACTCTAAAACACATTTAAAGTGACTGAAACACTGCACACTGATGCATTTCGGCCATTCAGCCTTCCTCAGAATGTGTCAGGTACAAAAGAATTTCTGTTATGTTGAAGTTTTTATGGTTATCATTGTGCTGAACAGTAGAGCCTGTGGTTAGGTTGTGGATGGCCAATGAGCAATAGCTTTGTCAATGCCGGTGCAGTAACAAGTACCTTTCTTTTTGTGCTGTGCTAGTTACAGACAGTCTTTCAATTGTACAACATAACTGAATGTGAAATATAAACAGATCTTTTCCATTTACTCAAAATCACAGACTTGAATATATTAGAATCTACTAAATATATTTGAACTGAAATAACTTTTAAAAAAAAAACATTAAGTTCCACTAAAAATATATGTTTAAAATGAAGATAAATTAATTTAGTGTAACCACTTGCATTAAAAAAAATGAATAAAATCAAAAAGCCATTTTTTTCAGTGTACATTTTTGACATAGACAAAGGCTATAGGCTACATTATCTGGCAACATGGGTTAAAAACATAGCTAACATAAATGTTACAAGGAAGGATCAGAGAATAAATTTCATCCACAAATAAGGTACACTGTAAAAAATATTTTTTTCTTTGGTCAAATCAACTTAATTAATGTGGTTCAAATAACATAATATTTTGAGTTTCTGTTGATTAAATCAATCGCCTTCATTGTATTAACTCAAACTTTTAATTTCAATGAACTCAAAATATTAAGGCAATCAGGTAATTTACTTTTTTAAGTTAAACCAAAAATCTACACCTGCTGTGGTGTTTCTTAGGCTATTTGTCTCTGATTTTGGTCTGTCATACCCTGTTGAAAAAGTCCCCGTTCGCCACTGGCATGCAGGGCTGCAGACTGTTGCTTTTTACATTCAGGTTCAGTCGGGTTAGAAAAGAACTTGGGTTTGGGTAAGAAGTGATTCGGGTCAATTTGGCTCGGACCCAGAGAAGACCTCTAGTCTGTACTACCCTGATGAGATTTGTTTATCTCAAGGGCTTTGGCTCACTTCTAGAGCACTCCAGGGATTTCCAGAAGACTCTGCATTAAGAATATTGCAGACATGACAGCTGGGTTTGATGCAGAACCATCAAAGTGAGCGTCAGCTTAATGAAACTTTGATCAAAGTGCGGAAAGCTTCAGATTTTATACGCTAATTTCATCTTCCAGTGGCTCATTGTGTCTCACCTCACGAACATGCTGCAGTTTTTTTTTTTAGTGACTACAGAAAGCTGCATACACCTTATTAATAACTAATGCAAATATGCCAGAGAGCTAAAGAGATCAGACCATTTCCTAGACATCACACAATTCATTCATAACTGATCACTCCATCTCATTATGCTCAAACTCATAGTTGATCCAGAGGTCTGAGTTTTGTTCAAAGTTAGTTCAAGAATCAGAGTTTTGATTAAAGTTGGTCCAGTAATTGGGCTGGTTCATTAGTTCTGGGAACAGAACTTAGCTGTGCTACTTCAGTGAATGTTAATGACTTATTAATTCAGCACTTGCTTTACACACACACACACACACACATAATGCAATTATGAACATGATCTGTGATTCGTTTTGACATTTTTACTTAGTGGTGCATGCTAAGGCAAGGTTTTGTACAAAAGGCAAGTATTTCCACTCTAAATATTAAGCTTTAATTGACATGTAACTCGTCATGCTCCGTTTATGCTACAGAAAAACATACAGCTTTTTAAGGAGAAGTGTGCTTACTTCTGATAGACAAAAAATGCCATAGACTTTTATTTAAAAAAAAAAAAAGAATCCCAATGTATATTTGGAGCTAACAACCTAGCAACAGCTTAACAAAATATTGTAAACCCCTTAGCAACCACATAACAACCCTCTCACAACGCTCTAGCATTGTAATTTTTTTCTTTTCAAAATTGTATTCACAGCACTGACATACAACTCGTATCTGCTCTTTGTTGTGGACTGAACTACAGCAAACACTGAAAGTAGAGAGATTTTGTTTAATTGACATATATAATCCACTTAAGCTTCCTGAGCTTCCATTTCTGTGAATGTTCTTGTTTCACAGCTGTAGAAACTACAGTAAAGCAAAAGGATGTAGGTATGTATGTCACTGAACTTAAGTTAATGTTATGAAGCGACGAAAATATTCTTTGTGCGCCAAAAAAACCAAAATAACTAATAATATCTAGTGATGGGCGATTTCAAAACACTGCTTCATGAAGCTTCGAAGCTTTACGAATCTTTTGTTTCAAATCAGTGGTTCGGAGCGTGTATCAAACTGCCAAAGTCACGCCCCCAGAAGTGAACCATTGAAATTTCAAAACACTTATGACTTAACGAAGCCTTGTTTACTGAAATCATCGTGACCCAATATGGCGCTGACATCTTGCGCTGATTACACAGACTCGGAGCCCAAGTCTGCGCAGTAGTGAGCGTGAAGTGGTGCCGTGGTATCAAAGCCCTGTCCACACTTCCGCAGAATCTATCGCAAGCTTATTACGTCGGTGTGAAATAAAAAGTTATGGAAATGTAGAAATTTAAGTTTCAGTCTCCTCCCGACAATCCCGAAAAAAGTCTGTTGGTGCCTCAGTGACTACTTCGCTCAGAGAAGCTGTGAATCACAGCTGTCAACCCTGATGTCACACCCCCGTTTTTATAGCATCAAATAACTAACTAAAACCAAACCTTTTTTTAAAAAAAAGAACACTTGAACTTGCATCAGCGTGATAAAATCTACTTAAAATGACAAAAAATATTTGAAGTGTAATTTGATTGTTTAGTTTGTCTCGCGTCCCATTAGATTACATGGAGAGGGTGGGGTTTATAACCTATACTGCATCCAGACACCTGGGGGCGATCGAAACATTTTGGCTTCACCTGTGTGGCACACTTCAACAAAAACAACTATGGTGCATCCAAAATTACGTACTAAGTAGGTACTACATTTGAATTTGAACTTACTTTTTCACGAAGGTCGTGAAGTATGTTCTATATAGTATGAGTGTGTGCAGTATGAATGTAATCCGGACGTACTACATCTGCCATGTTGTCATTATCATGTGACCTACCAGTGTCAGTTGCGTCGCTTCACCTCCATTCACAAATCTTCTCCCATGGCCTCATGGGATAGTAAAGTGTCCATCGAACGTGCACTTCGGAATCTCGCCAGAAGTAGTAGGTCATCCAGGTATTTTTAGCCTTCTGTTTTTCAAATACTATGAACTCAGACATACTACTCAGTGCTGGTGTACTGTTTTTCGCATACTATATATTAGGGAAGTATTTGATTTCGGACGCAGCGCTAGAGTGTGTGTGCATGTGTCAGTGTATGCGCATACTGTAGGGTTGCAGCCACTGGGCTATAATAATATTCATAGATCTAGCCTATGTGACATGGTTGTGTATGATTTTGGTGGACAGCCTATGCACTGGTCAAAACTGGGCCGACTCGCCAAATTTTTTAAACATTTAAAAATTAACGAGAGGTCATCAAACATCAATCATCAAAAATCACACTTTTTCTATACTGAATGGAATTGTACAAACTTTATTAAAATAAAATCCAGGTTCTTACACAGTTCTTTTATTGTATTCCCTGTTAAAATAATTAAATAAATGCAGTTTAATTTTCAATGTAATTTGATCTTGAGGATGCATGCTGTACAAAAAAAAATGTAAGTGCTTGATTAAATGCTTGGCCCAGTGGTGGGCCTTGAATTTAAGCGAGAAGTACAGTTCAACAAATGCAGCCTTCTCACTCACTGCTAAAAATTCTCTGCATTGCTGCTCATCGTTTCAGACAACAGTGCAATGAAGAAAGCGCCTCAGCACACTGCGCACCGGTCTTTGGTGGTTTGTGCTAGAGCGAATGCTTCAAGCATAAACAACTCATGCATGTCACAATCTAGACAGCATCCCTAGTAACAATTTCATTTACATGGGGAATTAGATACTTTGACTGATCGAATGAAAACGTGACCCAGAAACATGCAATACTTCTATTATATCCAATATAGCTACAGTGTTAATATAACTGTGATCACTACAAATATTGGTAGAGATTGTTCAGTAGTGACATTGGTATCCCTATTCTCCATACCCAAATAATCTCAGCCCTCACATGATCAAACCATCCAATCTCAATCTGTGGACTGTGGTGTATGATTTTGAAATCTCCACTTTGAAAGTGGCATCTACAAGTTTCAATGAAAATCTTAGCTGATTCTGCTACAGGGTAGAGATTGAAGGTATACTGCCCAGGGTCACCTTCCTTGTGAATAAGAAGTGCACTTAAAGAGTTAGGTCAATCAAAAATGAAAATTCTGTCATTAATTACTCACCCTCATGTCGTTCCAAACTCGTAAGACCTTCGTTCATCTTCGGACACAAATTAAGATATTTTTGATGAAATCCAAGGGCTCTCTGACTCCTCCATAGACAGCAATTTAATTACCACTGTCAAGGCCCAAAAGGTACTAAAGACATTGTTAAAATAGTCCACATGAATACTGAGTCGGCCTTCGGATGTAAAACACAGAAGCGCTGCACTGTGCTTACTACATCAACTGCGTAGGAGACTGACAGGGAAGAGAAGAGAGGCCTCATTTATAAAGCGTGCGTACGCACAGATTTGATCTTAGAGTGTGCGTACGCTTAAATCCACGCCAACACTCATATTTATAAAAACGGTCTTTGACGTGGAAAAGTGCTTAGAGCCACGTCAGTGTCTGAGCAGACGTACGCACTTTTCCTGGTCAGATTACTGCAGGTTTTTGGAAATCTAAGCTATTCTTGCAGTTCGCCAAGGATTTGGACGATGACTGGTGATCTTTTATATGTAAATGACATTAATTTAGTGTCATTTAAAATGCGGAGAACTGAAAACATTGAGCTGCGCGCAAGTTCAAGATCATTTGTGATTTATAGATTTCACATCTGAAAGAGAGGAGCTCGTTTTCTGTGTGTACGTTCATTCTATGAATCACAAGTACGCACATCGGAGAAATGATCGTAAGATCAAATTTAGGACGGTTTCTGCGCAACATTTTATAAATGAGGCCCGAGATTGTTAAATAAAGTCGTTATTTTTTTGTTTTGTTTTTCCGCACAAAAAGTATTCTCGTCGCTTCATAAAATTAAGGTTGAACCACTAGAGTCACGTTGACTGTTTTAACGATGTCTTTAGTACGTTTCTGGGCCTTGACAGTGGTAATTAAATTGCTATGGAGGAGTCATATACCTCTCGGATTTCATCAAAAATATCTTAATTTGTGTTCTGAAGATGAATGAATACGGGTGTGGAACCCCGTAGTTTGCAGATAAAATAATAATAATGAAATGAAAGGTCAATGTTTTAGTTTACCATAAATGATTGCTGGTACATTTGGCAGTACACTTTAAACATATTTCAAAGACAATAGAGGTAATTATGAAATTATATATAAAGATGTAATTAAATCTTATTTAAGTGCACTCAAAAAAATTAAGCCTTTTAAAAAAGAACTCTAAAGTTCAGCTAATTGCAATTAATATAAATCTAAACTATAATACATTTTCATTAAATTGCAGTGAATTAACATGGAATTAAGTGTCTAAAAACATTACATTCAGTTTGCACTTAAGTATATTCTTTTAAAGTATATTTCCATAATACGTACTTTAAAAAAAAAAAAAAAAAAAAGTAACATACTTATTTTTCACAAGGGAATGCCACAATCTACCCAGACTGAGGTCTTGTCCACCCAATCAAAGCTACCGGAACAACAATAGCTTGGAAATAAAACGTTTTATGCATTTTATTGCACATTATCATATTTCTGCTGAATACATAGTGTGAAAAATGTATAATTATTTCAAATAGGAACACTTTGATGATTACAGTGAATTGAAATGGGTCACAGACCACAAATTTGCCTCATAAAGGACTTCGCATCATAATATTCAGGATGAAATTAGAGATCGGCAAATAACAGAGGTCTTCTGGCCTCGCCAGTCACCACTGCCATAAAGTGTGTCACAGTTGGCTTTATAAAACTGTATGTTTATAACTGAAATGTAATCTAAGAATTTGCTGCTTTGTTCAGTGTATCTGATCTCAGCACAGTGTGGTAAGAGTCGGCCGTGTCCTGAACAATCGTTCTCAGCAGCGATATTCTGTGTCACATTGATAAAGAACCTCGTCATTACTGTGGCCATTCCCCATCTCATGTTCTGCAGGGGCAGATTCCCAGGAAAAATGATTCTCTTTTTTTTTCCACGATAGCTGAAAATTGTTGCAGCATTTGTTGGAAACACAAACGGTCTCAGAGGTCCAAACTGATTCCATTATGTGATGGCAATCTCCTGTGAAAAGAGCAGAGTTAGCACTCCACTCACCCACAGGGACTTGTGTGTGTGTTTGTGTGTGAGGGTTTTAATGATGGTGTATGTTCTTTCAATCTGTGTTCAAGTGTGTGTGAGAAATTAATGAACATCAGAATACCGGTTTGATCTCGGCGAGGTCTCTGATGCAACTGAGACACAATTTGTTTCTCTTCAATAATTTAAAAACAAACACACACATACACTAATTTAGGGGTGTCACGATATGTCGGTATTGACAATAATTGTGATATTTAAAAAATGTTAATTAGGGGTATCGCAATATACTATTGGCGATAAACGTAATATTTAAAATTAATATTAGTGATATGCGTAATGATTAATTTCATAAATGTTTAAACTGACATTTTGCAACCAACTAGTTGACTAGTCTGAACTTGTTTACTTCAAATATCTTTAGAGATCAGTATTTTTTTATATTTTTACGGAAAATAGGGCAATCTGAGCATTATGGAATGCTAAACTCTCACATGTAATTTACATGTTCCGGAGGGCGCCTTCGTGTAGAAAGTCCACAAGTGAGACTCATAGGAGTAATAAAACTTAAGACATTCCAGGAAATGTCTAATATGGACAAAGACTTCCAGAGATCGCTGTAGTGGAATACAGTGCAGATAGAGACACCTGACAGAGGCCACAGAAAAAACTTTGTGTATGAAGGTGTTTTCACACCAGAGCGTTTGTTTTGGAACCTGGTGCGTTTTCTCCCTTGACTCGGTTTGTTTAGGCATATGTGAACACGGCAATCACGCTCTGACCCGCACCAAAACAATCGCTCTGATTGCAAACAAACTCTGGGGCGGTTCGCTTGTGGTGTGAAAGCAATCCGATCCAACGGACCAACAAACCAAACGATATCATATTTCATAACGGGAAATGTCATATATAAAATGCAGCAGTGTCCGATTCTGTGAGTGAGCACATTTCTGCAGTTAAAAACTAAAGACCACCTTTTCATCTTAAAATGTTGTGTAATCGCGCTTCTCCGTGCAAGAATGCTGTCCCAACGAAGCCTTGATTTCAGCTCTAGGTGCATTATAACATTCATATATAGTGTTTGTCTCGACACAGTTAGCCTACAAAACAGCACTGGGAGATACAGAGAGAGCGCACTTGAATTAATACGAATGTAGTAGCCTATAATTTAACAGTGGGAATGACGGCTACATGACGGCATACATATAGTGTTTGCATGTGTCTCAACAGTTAAAAAAAGCCACAATAATCTCATGAAGCAAACTTGTCAATCATCTTGATGGATGACGCAGAGGAAACTCTGACCGATAAGAGGACAGTTGTACACACATGTGACATGCGTAAACACATTTTGGTATGCTTTGAAATATTGCCTTGTGAAAGCAAACCGAACCAAGAAGAAAAGGCAACATTGTAACAAATTAAGTCCGGAACAATGCAATCGATCTACAGGTGTGAAAACACCCTGAGACGATGACAACACAGATAAATCAGATCAGAACACAAATACTCAAGCTTCAGGAAATAAGTAAACCATTTTTGTCATTTTCTCCAATAAACTTATCCAGACATCCTTACACAAGAATTATTTTAATTATTTTTAATATAATCTTTCGGTAACACTTTACAATAAGGTTCATTAGTTAACATTAGTTAACTACATTAGTTAACATGAACTAATAATGAACTGCACTTTACAGCATTTATTAATTTTTGTTAATGATAATTATTAAATGATACATTATTAAAATCTTGTTAACATTAGTTAATGCACTGTGAACTAACATGAACAAACAATGAACAACTGTATTTTTATTAACTAACATTAACGAAGATTAGTAAATACGGTAATAAATGTATTGCTCATGGTTAGTTCATGTTAGTTACTACATTAACTAATGTTTAACTAATGAACCTTATTGTAAAGTGTTACCAATCTTTCTAGCTTAAAGCATAAACCTTGCTAATTTTTTAGATTCAAAGTAAGAAAAAAAATGGAAAAAGGAAGCTTAAGGATTTATTAATTAATTAACTATTTATTCATTAAATTAATGACACACACACACATATTATATATGTGTGTGTGTGTGTATATATATATATATATATAATCTTGCATTATTAAGACAACTTTATTCATTTATTTTTCTTTTCTTTTAAGAATGTTTATTTTGTTTTTACAATTACTCTTGCCTGGTGAAATAAAAAAAAAGAAAGGGCACAAGCCATTCATACCAGAATGAAATAGACTCAATAGTCCAAGTTAAAAGAGTCTATTTAAGTAACCTAGCAACACTCAAGAAAACACATTACTCTAGCAACTGCAAAGCAATGCACTAAAAACCACTTAGTGACCGCATAGCAACACCCTGACGACCACCCACGATGCCCTAACACGTTCAAGAAAATATACAAATTTAGGGTATACATAATATTTATTAATCCTTTGCAAATGTAAACTCTTTTTATCATGTCAATAAAGCTTATTAAATCTTAAAGGAACTGAAATATGAGAGAGAATCAGTTTTCTATGAGATGATGAGAGAATGAGAGCACAAATCAGATCATTTGATGCCTCTGGATCTGAGAAGATTAAAATACTCTCATTCATTGTAAATATTAAAATTTGATGTTCCACAGAGGATTCGACTGCTGGTTTTCACCCATCATCCATGCTGTGCCTATAAAAACGACATAGACTGAGAGAATGTGAACCGCTGCTCTTTCATTTACCGTTACACAGCTGCGCTAACCGTAATTCAGCATTACACAAGACGTTTACTGTAATTAACCATTACACAGCTGCGTTTCTCTAAATTATCATTCTTTTACCCTTTGTAGTGCACACAAGCAACCGCTTTCTTATTCCCTGATCTGTGCACATTTTCACTGCGTAGCTGTCAGGGTCATTCGGATTGGTTCAGTAGTTTTTCATCATCTCATGTCGGTCAGCAATCTATGTGAAATTCCATTTTGTTTCTTAAAGTACTTTGATCTGAATTGCTCTTTCAACAGGGATCAGATTGAGACTCAGATCTTTGTGATGGAAAAGCACTGGTAGACAGAGTTGTAACTTCCTGTGTGTGTATGTATTGACAGAAAGCCCGACTGGCCCGAATGAGAATTTCCAAGGGTGGCAGCTCTAGCACCTTCCTGCACAGCAAACGAAATGGACTCAACCAATCACTGGAGCTAACGGTAAGAAACACACACACATTCTTTCACTAATACAAAAACACACACATTCAAGCTCATTTTTCCATATTTTGTTTCTGTTTGGCTCGCTTGTCATACATTATGCATGGTTTTCAACAAGATCCATATCAGGCAGTGCTTCAGTGCTGAGGTAGTGTCAGGTTGTTTTGCTCTAAAAGTGTTTATTAGAGATTCACATGCGGTGATCCGATCTTCAGCTCTTAAGAGAGATTATGAGATTTTCATGTTTGCATATTTACACAAACATCAGCTCAATTAACTCAATAACATCCAATTTATCAGGACAGAGTGATGAACTGATGTGAAAATGTCTTAATGTGTTGCTAAACACCCTGATTAGGGATAAAGAGAGATCTGGTCTTTATTACTGCAGTTGTTTGAAGCTAAAATGTCTTCCTGGAAAAAGAAACTGTCGATTCTCTCAATGCGCTGAATGCATTTGAGGAACGAGGAACATGCTGAGAGTGAACAGCTAATACAGAGACAGATTGCAGGCCACTCTACAGCTAACCAGTTTTACAGAACATCCTCAGAGAGGTCCAGTGAGTGAAGCAGATGGGAACCTGGCAATATTAAGCCTTTTGTTCTGTTCTCAGACCTCAAGACTGTTTTAATAGTGTGGAAAAATGTACTTAATGAATATACTTAAATATAAATATAAATATAAAAAAATAAATAATCTTACATTTTATCAGTAATTAACTGCGATTAATCACGATTAAAAACATTGGTCTTTTTAATATTTTTATATTGTAATAATTTCACAGTTACTCTCCAAATTAATGTAGAAACAACTTAAAGACAGTATATTTTAAATATATTGGTTTAATGGCATATTTTTATGAATGAAGACCAGTACCACTGTTACTAATACTGGTACTGATGTCTCTATGAAATTGATTTTTTTTTTTTAATAATTAATGTTTTTTTTTTAAACATTAATTATAGACATTCATCATTACAGTATAACTAAAAGCTATCAATTACAACATTTATTAGGCTTAAAAAAATAACTTTTAATTTAAGTGGACTTAAAACAATTTCTAAGACTGTAATGACATTATAATGTCATATTTACCTTTGTCTAACAGGTAGGAAATATACAGAAACTGAATAAAGTTATCAAACAGTCTTCACTGAATATATCATAAATTAAATATATTAATCCTTATTAAAGCTACAGTTTTCTCTATTAACTTTGTTATTTGATTAACATTAATGACAGACATCACAGCAACTGGTTTATTAGGCTGCTGTGATTTTAAGAGCTGCTGCTGCCGAACATGACACGGATCTGATGTGCATCTCATTTTCTCACAACTCATTTTCTCACAACTCAAGTTCATTTAAGAGGTTATTTAACTCAGTAAAAACTGCGCTTATGATGATACTCGACAAAACTGACATTTTGGCATAATTCTGTGTTAGTGTTTGTTCAAGCGTTCTCGTTTGTCTTGTGGAGCTTGAATGGTTAAAAAGCATTTGTGTGAATAAGAGCGTGATCATACAATATAATGCTATCCAAATTATGACGGAAAAAACGGATGCTGCGTTAATTGCATTAAATATTTTTAATGCGTTAACTGAAAAAATTAAACGCACACGTTAACACGCTAATTTTGACATCACTAATTAAACAATAGATAAAAACAAGATATGTTTTTTATAATACTGATAACTGGCATGGAAAATGGATCTGTATGGACACCTTCTGGGAACCAAAAATCCAAACTTTCCTTGCTAACCAAAGAAAACCATAAAAAATAACGTTGTACAAACCAAAAAGTAACATTCTGGAAATGTTATAATAATGTTATGAGCACATTAGATTAACATTAGAAAAACGTTATACAAACCAAAAACTAACATTCTGGAAATGTTAGATTAACGTTAGAATAACATTCTGGGAATGTTGAAAAACTTTCCTGGCTAACCAACAAAACCATGAAAATGTTCTGGGAACCAAAATTGTTAACTGGGTAATATATATGTATACACACACACTGAATATAATGCTGAATATACTATACTCAAAAATAAATATACTTAATACTGAATATAATACTTCAGTCTTTAGTGTCAAATGAGTCTTCAGAAATCATTATAAAATGCTGATGTTAGAATAACTAACATTCTGGGAACATTAGATTAACGTTAGAATAATAGGTTGTGTATATTTTTAATATTAAATGCTTAATTAATGCTTTTTCTGGGACCCACTTGACCCCAAACAATATTAAATACAAATTACATTTCTGAAAAGTGCATGTCTACTTTAGGGCTGTCATTAACAATTATTTTGGTAGGCTAATCGAGTAATATGACAAATGATCGAGTAATCATATTTTTTGTGGTAGTAAAAATAGACCTAAGCCTTAAAATACATATATAATAACAATGAGGCAACAAAATTTGGTTCAAATAATGCAAGCAATGCTAGCAAAAGCAAGCAATTACATGGTTTTATAGAACAACACTGTTTAAATATGTAATATACATAATATAAACAATCATCAAATGCCTGCAGAGGGTGTCCACTTTACAACAGAATCCTTGTTTAATATTGGCCAAGCGATATTTTATTCAAATGTTTCCTTAATCTTTAATATTTGGCCACTTCTTTACGATAGAAATGCTACAGCCACTGTAATTTCTTGAACATGAATATGTTGACAATCAAAACATGCAAACTCAGAGTGAGAGTTTAAACTTTTATTTTGAAATCGAGATGAACAGTTCACAGGTCTATAAATAATTTACCTTACAAATCTGACGAAATGGCGCACACTGCGTTCCCAGATGAAAGATTAAGCAACCCATATGCACAGCATATGCTGAGATGGAGTTTGAGACGTGCTCCACGCATGTAAATGATAACAGTTCATGTGGAGCAGCGTTTACTCTGAGACACACATAACCTACAAGCATGTAAATAATTAAAGCACATATATATTAAATCTGCAGCGCATATATTTATTTAATTGAATTAATCTTTGCGAATTCACAATAGCACTATATGCTATGTTTTTTAAATGGTTTCAATACATTGTGCGTCCTTAGAAAACAGTCTAATAATGCTGTTCATGGATTCTCGTCTGTGGAATTTGCCACTTCCGGTATTTTGCCGGTTACTTGACACGGGTAAATTGCAATCAAGGATTTTTTTTAAATCGAGTACTCGAATTTAATCGAGGAATCATGACAGCCCTAGTCTACTTTGTGGTAAAACAAATTAATGAAGTATCAACAATATCGGTCTACTAAGGATTAGTCAAAGGGAAAGAAATAAGTAATTATTTTCAAAATTACTGTTTTTACATACATCATTGGGGTCTCTAGGGCCCTGTTTACACCTGGTATTAAGAAACGTTTTCGTCAATCCGATCACAAGTGGATGATGCCAAATACAGGTGTAAACAAGTGCAAACGTTTTGAGCTTGTCCACTTTCAACCACTTCCAAAGGTAGTCAAAAATGCATTCGAACAGATTGCTTTCGTGGTATAGACGCTCATATGGTCGGATGTCGAACTACAAAAGACCACCTACTCTCCACCTACTGACCTAATGCGTAAACATGGGATTTAAACTTTGTCAGCTGAAGACCTAAGTATGGTTTGAAGATGAAAATGTACCAAGCAATGTTCTCTCACCATTCCTTATTTCTAACAGCATACATTTACCCACACATAGCTCCTCCCCATGAAGAAATCAGGACAGAAGTGGTCGAAAGAGGACAAAATAGATTAAAACAACAAGTAAACGGGCAATCGTCTCCCTTGTCTACTTGTGATCTGTTCGACTTAAAGGCATCTTAATACCAGTTGTAAACAGGGCCTATAACTCCAAATATAAAAACAGTAAAATCAATAGCAACAGAAAAAAAGGAGGGTTAAAATACACATCTGGATTTTTTTCCCTCTCAAAAAAGAGGCCTTGGAGGGTGAATCACAAGAACACTGCAAACCATGAAAAATGTGCTTAACTGTCATGAAAATGTCAAAATGGAAAAATTTGTAATGGTCCTAAAAACAGGCTTCATTATCTTTATGCAAAGTATTCTTATAATAAGCAGTCTTTTGATTTTAAGGTTAATTTGAGGTTTCTTAATGTGATTCACCCAAGAATGGTCTGATTTGCATCAAATGGAAAAGCTGGTTCTAGGTTAGCCTGTCTGAATAGCTCATAAATACCACACAGTTCACAGGCAAACATGCAGTCTGCTCAGAATAAGAGTACTCAGGGTTTGTTACTGTAAAACATCTAATTTTGCTTTCTCTTCATTTCTATCAATATCTTTCTTTTTCCTTCTGTCTTTCTCTCCTCCTACACATCACTGACTGACTCACTCATGTTATTTTGGTGCTCGCATTGTGTTAAGACGTTGTGGAAATGGCGAAAATGTGGAGCAGTGTATCTGCGTTCAGCCGGAGGGCCCAGTATGCGAGCAGGAAAAAGTGCTACGATAAAAGAGACAGATATGTGGAGTTTTATTAACTGTACCAATGGATTTGTGAAACAGGAAAGTGGAATCACTCTGATTCACCCAATCCTCTGAGGCCCCTCATCCTTCCTTTCTCTCAGGCTTTGTTTATTTAAAGTTATGGATGATATATTGTGCTGCTCTGTTATGGATGAAGTTCCTTCCAAAAGCAGTAAACCACTCTCCATGTCTCTCCCTCGCACTCTTACACAACAGCAGCTCCCCTATTACAAGATGAAACTTTCACCACAGGTACTGAGCCAAACAACACACACTCTGTCCCTCTCTCCACTTCATTATTCATGCATGACATCTGATGATTCCTTAAAAATCTATGTCTGTGTGTGTTTCTGCAGGGATCCTTAGAGGAGGACCAGCAACTGAAAAAGACCACATCTCTGCTGGAGAGCCAACATCACCATCTTCTGCACTGCCTAGAGAAGACTACGGTCAGTTAGAAGTAGTGATGAGCAATTTCGAAACACTGCTTCATTAAGCTTTACAAATCTTTTGTATCGAAACCACTGTTCAGACTGTGTATCAAACTCGCCAAGTCATGTGATTTCAGCAAACAAGGCTTCGTCATACTGTTTTGAACGTTTCAAAGTTTCGACCGACGGCTGTTTCTACCATGGATTAAAAATAAAAATGGTACTTGCGACTTTTTATCTCACAATTCTGACTTTACTTCTCACAGTTGAAAGTTTATATCTCACAATTTCGACTTTTTTTCTCTGAGATATATTTAGATATAAACTCAGAATTGTGAGGTATAAACTCACAAATTGTAAGGGGAAAAAAAGCCAGAATTGTGAGAAATCAACTCACAATTGCAAAAAAAAAAGTCGCAATTAACTTTTTTTATTATTATTCAGTGGCTTCTATTGTTTCCATTTTTGATTTGGTGAACCCATGATCGGGTTTGATCTCGGTATGTTTTATAGTATAGATTTAATTTCAGTTACTTTAAAGAATTTTAATACTTATGCATGTATAATAGAACAAGGATAAGTTAGAAAGATAGTTGTTTCTAATTGGCCTAGTTAGCCAAGCCCAGCCTAATGACACATAAAACAAGCAATATACACATTAAAAAAAGAACCTTTACATTTAATGAAATTTAATTACTTGTAGATTACATTTAATAGTTTACACTTTCATGAAAACATTTGCAATTGCTTTGATAAGGGTGTAATTATACATGTTTGGGCCGTTTTTACCAGCAGGTGGCAACATATTGTGATGTTTCGAGCACTTTGAAACAGTGAATCATTTTGCAAAAAATTGGTTCAGTTTCAAAAAGCGTTGTTTCTTTAATGAGTAATTAAAAGCATTCAATTGCTCTGAAGTTAAAGTCAATGCAAAATATATCCCATTATCAATTGTAAATGAATCTGCCCTGTCTTATACATGATTTATCAACGCGAGGCAACAAGCTTCCAGAGACAAACAATAAATGCAAAACTGGGAAGTGACGCAAAAAAACACAACACAGCCAATCAGAACAATTAACTCTGTTTGCTAGCTGCTCCCTCGCACACAAAAAAACTGCACAGCATAAAGCACGTACCTGCATTTCCATGACATCTGCGATGTCCCACCCTTTTTTGTGTTGCTTTGTGGAACTTGAGGGCTTTGTCATGTATAATCCAATGTTTTTCAACGTCCACAATCAATCACACCCTCCTCGGTTTTGAATGTTTAACAACATAAATGAGGAGCGTTATTTTGGTCCAGTTATATTTCTGTGTGGGTGGGGCTACCCATCGCATCACCACAGATGTAACGTAGGCCTACAAGCAACATATAATATATATTTAAAAATAATACTTTATTTAACATATTTTAACTATAAACAGGCATTATCACTGTTAAACACAGAATACATCCAAGCAAAATGTCTTACAAATAATAAAAACAACCAGGAATAGGCCTATAGTAAATTGCAAGTACTGATATATTGACATTCGAAAGGAGGTACGACATATAAAATGCATAGTGTTGTTCTGCGTATTAGTTTGGTAAAAAATAAAAATAAAAAATATCTTTCATCAAAATGTAGCCTAACTTTGCCTCTGCAATAATGACCCTTCTTAACAGTGACATGATCAAGATGAGGACATGAAAAATTATATGAACTAATAATATAGTTCAATCAAATTAGGTCCTGCCCTACAATATTAACCACAGAATATTTACTTTTACAGATACATTTAATTACATCACCAAACTTGTCTTATGCAATGTATAGGCTAAAAACGAAGGAATTGATTTGATTGTTTTGCTCTCATTTGTCAAATTACAGAAGTCAAAATGCAGCAAATGCTATTTCCTATTCTCTATAATATGCAAAAATTAAAATGCACATTACAAGAAAAAGGATCATGTAAATGAAACATTAGAAATCAATAAACTGAGGGAAATAATCTTTGTGTTTGTGAACAGAATCATGAGTTTGTGGACGAGCGTCTGTATGAGCAGGGATACCTGCAGACAGCACTGCAGAACTTCCCATCACAGAGTCCATCTCTCTCCAGTGAAGAGGGAATCACGGGCACCTGCTGCTCTCGGAGAACCAAGAAGAACATCCAGGCTCTCAATGCCACACACACACACTCACACACGCACAACCTACAGGAGCTTAGCGCCTTACACATCCATTGTGGGGAACAGCAACCACTCAACACCAGGTTAGCACTCCTTCCTGATAAAGACACCCACATGGCCTAAGGGTTTATTTTTATTTTTATATGATATGAAGGTCACATGACAGCTGTTATAAAAAAGTCGGCATGAAACAGAAGTTGTGATAGTCTTTTCTAGTGTGACGAAGCTATAACCGGGCTTCTCGTTTGAGGAGTTGATTTTGTCCATGGAGAATTGATTTGATGGTTGTGGTTTGCTATTGCTGTGATCTCAAGTGAGTGATAGGTGTCCCGCCCTCACGTCAGGAAGCACATCATCAAAGAAGAGATGTCGCTGCATGAGGGAGGGGAAGTTATTTTGATTAAAGATTATGAGGGTACTTGAATTATAAAAAAAGATGTGCATGGATAAATCATTTATAATATAGTAGTAAACATTTGAAGTGGATCAAAAAAGTTCATCAAAGTTGTCCTAAGACAAGAACAGGTATTGCATTTTGGTTTTACGACAACTTTCCAGAAGAGGGCGGAGCTTTAAGAGCTTACGCTTCAGTTGCTCAACAACAACAAAGCTGGACAATCTCACGCAGCAAAAATGACGATTGTCAGTAACGGTGTTCAGCCTTACATTGTTCAAACCGGAGTCGGACACTGATGAAGAGACTCAGGAAGAAGTTACAACTTTTAGAATGGAACTGAACGGTTAGTGGATAAATTTATGTAGTTGCTGTGGAGTTGATTCAATTCATCAACTAGCATGTGCCGTCATGTTAATCTTTTGTGCAAATCCAGCGTTGAATTGACCCTCGTTTGTGAAGCAGTCTGGCGTAAAATGACAGCATGACAACAACACTCTACTACAACAACTCTTCCTCTTCTCTTAAGCAGCCCAACATGGCCTCACCCCCTTTGTTGTGTGTTCCCGGGGGCAGGGTTTATGTAAATTTTGAGGTTCGTAATGTCACCAACCCTGGAAGAAGCTCATTGTAGTCCCTAGCCGTTTGTTGTAGTCCTTAAAAAGTGATTTCTGTAAAAGAAAATATCTCCCTTTACATTGAACTTTGAGCATCGTAACTTTGCAGATGTTGTTTATGCTCAAACAGCAACATTACACACCTACTAAAGTTTAAAAACTGAAATCATAATCAAGGACCCCTTTAACAGTATTATTAGGGTCTCATGGGACGCCAAACATAAAAAGTAGGCCTATAGTCATTTTCAACAGAATGTGAGGGTTAAAAGGTATATATCACATGTGAACAGCATATTTTGTGTCATTTCCAAACAAGATCTATATATATATATATTCATTTTTTGTGTTTAGGATGTATGAAATGCTATCTATGAAATTAGCCTTAGTAGAGTAATTAAATAAACAAGTTAGGGTGTGTTCTAAGACCTCTGTCTCTTTCTCTCTGTCTCAGTCGTTCCAGTCTCAATCTGATGTCGGATGAATCAGGGAGTCTGAACTGCAAGAGCAGTGGACTGGTTACCACGGCAATCATCAGTATCCCAACCCCTCCCTCAAACAACTCTCGAAGCAGTCCCGACGCTCCGCCCCCTCCGAACCCAGACGCTCCGCCTCTTCTGAACCCTGGCTCTGATGTGGTGAAAATCTCTGCTCTGTAGGGGAAAACAGAACTCAGGAAGAGAAACTGATGAGTAGCCTGCCCCCTAGTGGGAGAAGAAGTGCACTGACTCAGACTCTCTAAAAGAAATAAAACAACATTGATACGTCTGTGTAAATGAGAGAAAAAGGACGGCCATGAGTATTCAATCACTCTCCATCAGGACTGATAAAGATGAGGGTGTCACTGCAGTGTCACTGTGCATAAAACATTTCTCCTTCTTTTTCCTTCTAGTTTTCTGTTGGGTCATTTTTTTAAATCGTCGAAAAGATTAATATTTTGACTAGAGATGGAGGCAAGAGGTCGAGTTTTGTTTTCATCCGAGAGTCTTGTTTGTTTATTATCTGTTCCAACATCGCAGACAGCCTCTCAAAGCCTCGGCTTTCTTTATCCCAATTATGTTGTTTTGATCTAGAGTAATTCCTAAAGGGTAAGAGAAAATCTGCTTTAGAGTCTGAGGGAGACTAAATGAGGGCGACAGTGTTTCTTAGACCATGCTAAGGTTTTATTTTTGGAATATTTGGTCAGAGTTAGGTCTAACTTGAATGTTTCTGCCCCGCATGTATGTGTGCGTGTGTGAATTACTGAATCGTCCCTCAAAATTTCAGCCTCACACAGTTCGTGCCTCTCAGGGGGAAGAGAGTTCCCTTCTTCTTTAAGCCACTGTCTCTCCCTGAGTCCAAAACATTGAGCCGACTTTGTAACGTTAGTTGTGACCTATCAAACATTACTATGTAATATAGAACCAAAAAAAGAGAGAAAGAATCATGAAAGTGTTTTTAAAACTCTGTGACTACAAGCACAAGGCGTCGCTGAGATTTTGTGATTACAATGTGTATCAAGCCTTGGTTTAACTGTGAATATTGTTGATAGAATATTTTGTAATATTTAGCCATTGTTTGGCGAAACCAGAGCAGCTGCCTACCCCGCCCCTTTTTGTCCTCCCCGCCCTTTTATGTCTGCCCCGCCCCTTTCCTCTGTCCACTGCTGGCCTGCTTCCTGTAGTTGTTCTAATCTAATTGTTATTGTCATTATCGCTCAATGGGTATTTAAAATGTGTCTAGTTTGCGTAAAACTACATGGGTAGGAAACTTTTGGTGTTTGTGTTTTTCATTAACAGTGAATGTTTTCGTTAACTCTAGATTTTGAGTCATACGTTGCTGTTAGAGGAGAAACGGTCAACCGTACAAACCAATTAGAGATATTTTCCACCTCTTTTCTCTCCCTCTAAACTCCCTCATTTTTTGTCTTGTCTTTTTTTTTGTTTTTTTTTTGTCAGCCATGTTCGGAAGAATGGCACTGCCAATGAGATAGTTCAAATTTGTTGTCATGTAGTGGAAAGACCGTTTCGTCTGTGTCGTTTACTATTCCCAATCCTATTCTCAAAACTGCCGGCAATCAACCACGTCCCCCTGAGCTCTGCCTTTTGTACCATAATCCCCATCCCAGGACTCTAAACCCCACCCATCCCCTTAAACCCCACTCACTTGTGCCTCTTACACCAGCATACATAGAAAGTGACCCCTTCCCCTCAGGACGTTTTTGCTCCAGGGCCACTGAGTTTTAGTGTTCAGTGCAATGAAACACACACTAGACCTCATATCAACACATTTAAAGGGATAGTTCACCAAAAAATGAAAATTCTGTCATCATTTACTCACCCTCAAGTGGTGCCAAACCTTTATAAATTTCTTAGTTGAATGTTTGAAACCAAGCAGATCAAAAACATTTGTAACAATAAAATTACCTTCTATCAGATCAAGCAGATCTCGGCCCCCATTGACTACCATAGAAGGAAAACATTTTTTTTAAAAAAAGGATTAGGGTTATTTGGAAGAATGTTTGTAACCAAGAAGATCTCACCTCCCATTTCACCTCCATTTTCCCTACTATGGCAAGCAATGGGGGGCAAGATCTGCTTGGTTACAAACATTCTTCCAAATATCTTCCTTTGTGTACAGCAGAACAAATACATTTTATACAGGTTTGGAACAACTTGAGGGGGGAGTAAATGATGACAAAATTTTCATTTTGGGGTGAACTATCACTTTAATCTTGGTTTAAGCCCCTTTTAGATAGAATAAGCCATATTTTCCAGAAAGAAAAAAATCATATTCAATAATTGCATAACAGATAAATAACCTATACTTGAACTTTAAAGCCGAAGTGGATGTCCAGTTACATAAACGTGAAAAGAGTTGTTGGACATGACATCAGTATTACAGGGAAAAGCACATTGTGAGATTTAGGAATATCAGGGTATCCGGCCCACACCATTCTTATGAAAATCTTACCAAAATGTTCTTTGATGGCCCATGTGTTCATACGATGGCTATCCTGTTTGTTGTACATACGATCCATAACAAACCTCTAATGATCCTCTTTTTATGGTCCCAAATGATGTTTGTGATTTATTGACTTTAATAAGTGTACATAATAGATGGGAAATATGGAAATGATCTAATGTTTAATTAATCAGAAGGGAAGGTGTGGCCAATATATTCTAAATTTTAAGATAATAAATGTTGAGTATTGGATCACCTGTGGTCAATGGCGAGCAGTAATGTGTTCGAGTTACTTTCTTTTGCTTTGTCTTGCTTTGTCTTTATATCCAGCCCAGCAGGGGACACTACAAAACCATCAATGTAATAGCAGTGAATCTAGAATCCTAACAGCTTTGTAATCATTCATTTGTGCAGTCCATTCAGATGACAGAACTGGTTGTTTTGAATATATTACCAAGTGGAGATCTGTATGTGCGCATCTACATACCTGTCGAGGGTCTTCTTTCTTCCTCTGTGTGTCTGTGCTTGTTTAACTCTTTTACTCTCTTTGCTTCGGTTTTTTTGAGATAGTCATGTTGTTCTATTCAGCAGATTCCTGTTCACTGTCAGATGTTAAATATTATTTATGATCTTGTCTTGTGTCACAGTTGTGAAACGCCTGATAAATGAATTGTGTCTGCCACAAATCCATCTGCTGTTTATTCAGTTCCTCTGACAATGCTGAGCCGTGATCTGACAGCAGTTTAATGATGAAATCACATAAACTCATTTAAAACAATAAAACAATAATTTGGAGCTGAAATAAAGTATAGATATGACATCATGACTAATAAGTCAGACGGGATACAGAAACAAGCTGCAGCTGAAAAAGAAATTCAGCTCTGGGTCTTTCAGGCTCCATCTTAAACTTTATCTGAGCACCTCAAACATATAATTTGCTTCTCACAAATTATTATATATGAAAATATCGTCCATCATTTAAAACACAATATGACTCGCCACAATTCCAATTGTCTCTTTTTATCACATTAGCCACATGCAGCTCTGGTGACATGAGTAATCTAGGTGCATTTTCAGTAGAAAAAAAAACATTTTTAACAATAAAATCACCATACATTATGGGTAGGTAAATCCTAAATGTATTTATATTTACCTAATATACTGACTAACATTTTACAATGCAGTTTACAGTATGCTTTATAGATTCATAGCAGATTAATTGAAATATTTGATTTACATGATTGTGTTTTTAAAGTTATCAAGCCTTCTAAATCAGATACCTTAAAGGGACAGTTCTCCCAAAATGGTAATTCGGTCATTCATTTCCAAACCTGTTTGACTTTCTTCTGTGGAATATAAAAGAAGATATTTTGAATAATGTTTGTTTTGATAACCATTGACTTCCATTCTATGGATGAAAAAATAAAAAACACTGAGACATTTCTCAAAATATCTTCTTATGCTCCACAGATTAGAAAGTCATACAGGTATGGAACGACAAAAGACAAGTAAATGATGACAGACATGTCATTTTTTGGTGAACTATACCTTTAAGAGCATACATGTGACATTTCATTTATCTTCATTTTTGTTTAACACTAAAAATTATTATAAAAAGTCACAAATATTATGTACATTCAAATGTGAATATGTTAGTTTCATCATGACACTTCTCACTTGAATGTAGGCCTACATCAACTAATGATCTCTGGCGTTAAATAAGCTAGTGAAATAACAGCCTATGAATGAATCACCCGCATCACGATAAAAATAAAAATAACAAACATCGAGCGTTTAGGAAAGTTTCCTATCAAGGAGGCCTATCGCTTTAATTGCTCCGGTCGATCAGTAGGATGTTATTCATGAGTGTGTTCGGGAGTAATTTGTGGATTTGTGAACGCAGCTGTCTGTGAAGCAGCGTGTAAATGAGCGGCTCCACTGTTGCAGGGACACACGTCACAACCAGCGCACACGTGCGCAGCTCGCGCAGCAGCCAGTGCTACAAAACACCAACACAAACACACACACACACACACACAAAAACACTTTTTTAACAAAAGGATTTCTGTCAGTTATATTTTTAAAAAATATACATCCAAAATGTGAAAAATTAATCCTAATTTAATCAATTTTCTTATTGTAAATTACGCTCTATTATCAGCTTAATTTAAGTCGAAACTTAAGAAAAAAATGCATATGTGGACACCTGAACTTCTTAGTAGGCTGTCCGTTATCTAAACATTTTATTCATTTTCAAAATAAATAAATAGCAATTTTGAGTGTTTTCAGTGCTCTATATAATCTAATTTCAGATAAATTAATCCTCACTTGATTCTGCCTGCAGTCCTCACACATGTTCAGCACGAGGATAATAAACAGCGGAGCCCAGAACACGGTGGCCGTGATGATGACGTAGCCGAACCTCTTCGCCACGCGGCCCTCCAACCTCTTCTTGCCCAGCTCTCGGGCCGCTGGAGTCAGAATACATACCGCGCCAGATATGCGCGGTGCCGCGTGCTGAGTCCCCGAGGAGCCGTCAGGTTTTTGATGGCGCGCGGTTGCTGAAGGGGCCACACGGTCCCATCTAGGGAGGTGTCTTCCAAAGTAAGGTTTAAACTGCACACCTGTGTCAGTTATTTTGTTGGTATGCTGTCTCACAACAGAAAATATGAGGAAATAGTGAATGATTATCAGTATCAGAGACAAACCCCAGATGGGAAGCAGCACGTACACAGTAAAGGGGTCCGCGCGTGACCCTGGTGATCTTTGTAAATGCTGGCACGTCACGTAACATGAATTATCACACATTGTCAGCGACAGAACTGCGATAAAAAGCCCACAAACCCAGATAAACAAAATCCATATTCCTATTTTCTCGTTCCTCTTCTTGAAGGGAAAGGCGATGGTCAAGAACCTCTCCACGCTTATGAGCACGAGCGTCAGAAACTGCACACCGCTGCACAGAGAGAAAGTGAACTGCTGAAGGCAACACGGAAAGAGCCCGACCGAGTCTCCAGCGATTAGAGACACTAAAAACACCGGTGAATCTAAAGAACACCTGAGAAGAGCCACGGCGGATAAATTCAACAGCAGCGCGTTGTTGGATGTCTGCAAACTTTTGCTTTTAAGAACAGCGCAGAAAACCAGCACGTTTCCTGAGGTTCCGAACAAAAATATCAAACTAAGGAGAAAGGAATTAAAGATCAGAAAGCGCGTGCTGGGTGGCTCATTCCCGTATGCTGTACTCAAATTAGGCGTTATATTTCCGATCGTATAAACGTGCATGTTCAACAGTTACATGTCTGACTGTCCTGCATGTTCAATACAGGTGCAGTTAGGGGGTTGAATGAGTTTAAGACCCTTCTGACTCCCACCCCAATCTCATCCTAATTGACCTTTATTTTCAAGTGGACCAGCAATTATTTAATAAAATAACAATTTGCACAAGAGTTTTCGCAATTATTCCGCTTATTACACGGCTACTTACTTACTAAATGAATAAATACACCAACAAACAAACAATTAAATATTAATTTGAGTTTAACTTATGTTGTGAGAAGAAAAGCAGTTTCCATGCAGCTTTCTCCTTGTCTGAAACTTAATTATCTGCTGTCTGTGATTATTTTGCAATAAAGACCGTCTGACTCACACATTAGGCTACATCTTACCAAACACATAAATAGACAAAAGGTTTATTTGAGTTGACATTAGCCTAACATTTAATGCTTTAATGGGTTAGTTCCCCCAAAAATGAATTTTCTGTCATTAATTACTCACCCTCATGTTGTTCCAAACCTGCAAGACCTTCGTACATCTTCAGAACACAAATTAAGATATTTTTGTTTTTGGTATTTTTTATTTTTTTTTTATCTCCCATAGAGAGCAACGAAATGACCACATTCAAGGTCCGGAGAAGTAAAGACATCATTAAAATAGTCATCGTGACTGATATGAAGTGACGAGTACTTTTTGTACGCAAAAACAAACCAAAAATAACAATTTTCCCTCTTCCCTGTTTTTGCTCACAAAAAGTATTCTCGTCACTTCATATCATTAAGGTTGAACCACTGTAGTCACGTTGACTATTTTAACCATGTTTTTACTCCCCTTCTGGACCTCAAAAGGTACAATGACGTTGCTGCCTATGTGTGGTTCAGAAACCCTTGAATTTCATCAAAAATATCTTAATTTGTGCTCCAAAGATGAATAAAGGTCTTACGGGTTTGGGGCAACATGAGGGTGAGTAATTAATGGCAGAAATTTCATTTTTGGGTGAACTAACCCTTTAATTATTTTAGAAGTTTGCTTGGAGACCGCAGGGACAGAGAACATGAACACTAAATATTTAGGGAAAACAGGTTTATAGCTACCTTGGAGAACAGTCATTATTCTTTCAAACACTGAAATTGACCAATCAGAATGAATTATTCCAGAGCGCCACATTTTAAGGCAGCTGTATTGCTAAACACAGCTCGAACGATCCTTGTCTTTTCGTAAATTGGTCTAGAAAGGTCATTTAGCCATTATTCTTGTATTATTGCTTAGTCTCTTTGCTTATTCTGGAGGTCTTGGATTTGATTTGGAGAGCACTCGCTGCTAATCAGTCCCATCATCCAGCAGGATATTCAGATTAGTGGGCGTGGCTTCTGATTGCAGCTAAAAACACAATTTTATATTTCCATGTGCAAAATCTACATCATGTTCTCATAATGATAGTTTCACTTTTTTTTTAATATAACTGCAGTTAAAATATTTACAATGATTTGATTTCAATTAACATCTTAAGAATTCATTTTTATTAGAGAACTACATGAATATGTACACAATGCAAATGGGAACAGTACAAAAGGCCAAAAGCCATATGCATGATAATACCAACAACTTTTAGTGCTTCATCATTTCATTCATGTAGACAGAATTCATATAAAACGCAGTCATCCAGTTATAGGGTGAATGGTGATAATATGAATTGTAATATTCAACCCAGGCTCTGTATGAACTCCAATAATCCTGCCCAGCCACTTCCTCTTCTAGTTCATCAGTCTCATCCTTTCTCCGCTTCTGTCCTGCTGAGGCAGCCTTTCTGCTGGATTTGGAGGTTGGTCGGTGTTTCTGAGGAGGGCTGTGGTGGCGAGCAGGATTCTGGGATTGAGGTTTACTAGGCCTTTGCTTGTGTCCGCTGGACTGTTGTGACACTCTGGCTGAAGGTAAAGATGATTCAATTGATTCCGGACGATTGCGTACATGCGAGTCTGGAAGAGCAATTGTGTGATGTGAAGACCTGCTGGGGACAGAAGAGCTTGATTTACTTTCTACCTCCATCTCAGACTCTGAAGAGGAATCATCAGATGACACGAAAGCAGTCTTTTGTTCAGGGGACAACTCAGAATCCTCCTGGGGTGGAGGAAGATCTTGATAGGACTGTGATTCTTCTACAACATATGATTTATAAGCCTCATTATCATCATGGCTGTTATGCAGTCCATTAACTGCATCTTGACTCCTGTTGAAATCGTCATACTGGTGAATAATTTCGACAAATCTTCCCAGACCTTCTGTTATGAAGGTCTCATAATCTGCTACAGCCTCGTTGAAGGTCATAACCTTTCGTGCATGCAACTTAAATGAGGATAGTGGAGGAATTCTGGGAAGGGTGTCATTCTGCTCTCTCCGAGTAGGAGTCGAGTCACGTTGGAGGTTTGTAGCAGGTGGTAACGGTTTTTGCCTCTCAGGTTTGGGAGAGTGATTTTTAGCCTTGGTTTCAGCTCCACGGTAGGATTTATCACCTGCTGCCCTTTCTGTGATGACCGCAGATATGTGAGACTCTCTGGAGGGTTTAGATGTTGCCTGTTCAGATTTACCTTGTTTCTTCTTCTCTGGTTTGGGAACATCAGGAATTTTGTGAGTGGGTTTTGAAGGAGGTTCAATTATCACGTCCCAGTCACAAGCCTCTTCCATGATCCCTGGAGGGATTGGATCTGTGAAACGAACATAAAATCCATGAATTTGAAAACACATCATAGGGAAACAAGTTTAACAGCCTTAACTTTAAGTTAAAAAGAATATTCCAGGTTAAATTCATCGAACAGCACTTGTGGTATAATGCTGATCAGCACAACAAAAAAAAAAATTCTTACAAAAAATATTAATTTTTAGAGCATTTAAAAGCAGAAAAGCTTATAATTACACAAAAGCCTTATTTTATTTTGATGGTGTTGTGTTGTGTAACATTAACTTAATACAAAAAGCATGTTAAAACACATTATGTCTTCTGGATATATAATAGTGAGCATTTTAATATCATTAGGAGGTTCAAGCGCAAATTATTATTATTCCACCCTAAAACTAATCAAGCAGACCTAGAGACTCAATTTGGGAAGAGGTTGACAAAGCATCTCCTCGCTCAGCCTGATGGTGGCGCTACAGTGACACAAAAATTGACAAAAATGGCCATAACTTTTTCCGCCATTTTGAATTTTGTCCAAAACCTACTTTTGCGAACTAGTCCTAGGTTTTTCACCCGATCAGAACCAAACCAGTGCAGCAATATTCTACGTAGTCTGAATATCAATAATTATCCAAAAAAAGTTGAAATTTCGACTCAGTGTCGCTAAGGGGTGCCAAAACATTCGAAGTAGGCAGAGCCACTTTCACTAAAATGGCTATAACATTGTAATGCTATAAAGGAATGAGATATTGCCTCGGTACACACATGTACGAGCTCAATCTGAGGTCACAGTAAAAAAAAAAATGCCATGAAAATGGCTCCAACTACACAACCCTTTGATTGACTTGAAAAATGGCATGCAGTGTCTTTGTCCACAACCCCAATTAAACACACCTGAACCAGCTAATCAAGATCTTACTAGGCATACTAGAAACTTCCAGGCAGGTGTGTTGAGGCAAGTTGGAGCTAAACTCCGCAGGACAGTGGCCCTCCAGGACCGAGTTTGGACACCCCTGGTCTATGAGGAGTTTTCTCGAAAAACATTACTGTCATCAGCCAATAAAGTTTGTAATCACACCAAGTTTCACACATACACACAATATGCATTTCATGTTAGATCTCCTCATTCTGATTAACTTTGCCTCAAGAGTCACTGCTGTCAATCAAATCGTTCATTAAATATTTGCAATCATTGAAAAAACCTACTTTTGTGAACTAGTCCTAGGTTTTTCGCTCAACCTCAATAAAACCACTGCAGTACAATTCTCTGGACTCTCTAGGTCAATAATTGTCAAAAAATGTTGAACTTTACCCTTTGGATAACTATAACAGTGTCATTTAGAAAATGGTCATTTATATGAACAAGGTTATTTATATTAGGCATGGCCAAATATACTCAAAAGCCTATAAATCCTAAACGAAAACTCAAGACTTTACGAAATTAGGTGAGCACATACAGCATTTGATTCTAAAGAAGCATGCCAACTTTTATGGAGATCAGACCATAGGTGGCGCTATAACTGTTAAAAAGCCTTAAAAACTACTATATTTCCTTAGTAAATTACCTGTATTGGCTGTAAATGGTCTTTTCCATATATGATTTACAAGTGGTTACATGCTTGCTAAATAAAACATAATACCTTTTTATGAATGTGTTTAAAGGCCTTAAAGCGCTTGAACCCATAAATGTTTGCATAAATGTTATATTTATATTCATATTTTATATTAGTGAGGAGAGACTAGTGGAAATTGTGTGATTATCAACATTATGCCACAAATGCCTTTGACTGAGTTTAACTTGCACTGAAACTGGAATATTCCTTAAATGATAGATGACTATAAAAAGTTTTACTTCCTCTGTACCTGGTAAATGAGTCAGATTCAGAGAGCATTTCTGAGCAATGGCCATCATCTTGTTCTCCTCCTCTCCATGGCAACAGTAGGTCACAGCAACCCCTAGAGTGCCTTAAACACAATAGACAGGTCACGGTCAAAGGAAAGACAGTGCTAATTGTGTCCATTTCTAGAATTCTGATGAGAATAAAGATTGAGTTGATCCACAACAACATCACGTTCAGGTTGCAATTATGAATTCTGATTCTGGAGTGCTGCGGTCATTAAAAAGCTCTTGATGAGTTTGTGTTTAGCAACTAATTATGCTACTGATTGCTGTAGTTGCCCTTTCAGACTCTGACCCCTGCTAGACTGTCTCAGAGCAGATGATCTCTGATTAAGCACTCTCATATAAATGCCCAAGACACACATTAATTAAAACCACAGAGAAGTGGCTTCACATATATTGGTGCTTAATTGTTTTATAATTGAACACACCAAATCGTCCAGCGCGACCAATACGGTGCATGTAGGTCTCCCAGTCCTGAGGAACATCCAGATTAATCACCAAGTTCACCTTCTCAGCATCAATACCACGTGACGTCTGTGGAAGAGAGAGATTTATACGAAAGGAAATGTTACTTGGGTATTAAACATTGGGTTTTTTTCCAGTGTAGGTGTTATAATAGGTCGAAATCCTCACCAGATCAGTGGATATTAAAACTCGACACTGATACTGCTTCAGCTTCCACATCGCCTCTAACCTCTGATCTTGACTTAAACCACCTACATACAAAACAAACATCAAAGAGTTTAAACATAATAACCATTAATAATAATGGCTTTCATAAAATCTTTCTAAATTCTTTCTAAAATCATTCTTAACCTAGTGAACTGCCTATGGAGGCTGCATTTTAAGGCATTACATGCACACACCCAACTTCATAAAGGCAACCTTATCATAGTCCTAAGTAGGGTTGTGAAAAGTACCGACTTCGGTACCATTATATCTGTATTATATCAATATATCAACATATCTGTTGAGCGTGTGAAGACAACGGCCAATCAGAGGTGTTTAAGAATTCGCTCAACAGCGCTCAAAATGCTAGGGGGAAATACTGGTATCGTCACATTTTTAAAATTTGTTAAAACAAATGTTAAAAATGTGACGATACCAGCATTTCCCCCTAGCATTTTGAGCACTGTTGAGTGGATTCTTAAACACCTCTGATTGGCTATTGTGTTCACACGCTCAACAGATATGTCTGTGATTGGCTACAATGATCAAGGCTTGAAAACATGTAAAATAGACGTCTTTGATGTTGCTCCCGTGTTCATCTGTGTAAGCTCTCCTTGAAGAGCATCAAAGATGTCTATTTACAACATGTTTTTGAAATGTTGATCATTGTAGCCAATCACAGACATATCTGTTGAGCGCATGAACACAATGGCCAATCAGAGGTTTAAGAATATGCTCAACAGCACTCAAAATGCTAGGGGGAAATGCTGGTATTGTCACATTTTTAAAATGTCAGTACCGACTTTGTACCGAAGTCTGTGATTTTGACAACCTTAGTCCGAAGACATCTTTTATTCAAATTCAGCCAGCGTCGCATATATCCTTCACGTAGAAGGCCATTTCAGACTGCAATGTGAGGAAAATGTAATTAAAATGTAGAATTAGAAATACTCTGAATACTGAAAAGTTTTGTAGGCTGTTTATTTTTATTCTTGCATTAGAGTACTGAAAAGAGTATTGAAATCAATTGCATATCTGAATTATTATACAAAAAAAAAATGGATTTGAGTTCCACTGTGCTGCTTTTCCGTTACTTTTATACTTAATACTATACTTAAACATGCACTAGATGGAGTATAAAAATGCCCAGCACTTGAGACCTTTTTTTTTAAAGAAAGTACAAAAATTCTATTCAACTTTTATGAACTTCAATTACAAAACTGAATCAAGATCATTTACAACCATACATTTAATACTAGTTAGTTGACTTGAGATCAAACCCACACAGTATCAAAAAGTTTCAAAATAGTGTAATATAACAAAGCACTAATTGAATTCGAAACAAAAGATTTGTAAAAGGTATTGAAGCTTTGTGAAGCAGTGTATCAAACATGCTCATGACTACAAATCATTCACTGAACAGTTAGAAAGCTGCCGTAAAAGTAAAAGCATGTTCAGTAGACATTAGATTTTGAGACTGAAGGTGAAACTCACCTGAGATGCAGACCGCAGGCAAACCTTTAGAGGAGAGGATATCAGCCAGGTGCTGAGCTCTGCAAAACAACAGCTCAACTCAGTCTTTCATTACTTTCAATTAAGATCACAACACTTTTGGTAATATAAGTCTATGAACAATAATGCACTGTAACAGTATCTATTAAGATGCAGTCACATTTACTGTTGCTCTGTGAAATTTTGCTGGCGAAGTTATATGCTTGGTTTGAAAGTAACTTGTTTGAACTGCGCTTTATATGTTTCTATGCAATTGACAATGGGCATTTTTTGCTAATGTGATCACACCTTTACTCTTATCACAGAGTGAATGTTTTCAGAATAATGGAAGTAATTGGAAAGGTGTGGGGGGAGCAACTCTTGCCTGGTATGGAGGTTCGAGAACACCAACGCTTGGTTAAATGGGATTTTGCTGAAAAGTTCAAGAAGACTCTGAACCTTCTCCTCAAAGATTTTATGGGACAATGAATGAGACGGAACAATCTTATAGTACTGTTTTAGTCCTGAAAGAGAGAGTACAACACAAGAATGACAGTTATCACGCATAAACTGTTTCACTTCAGATTTTAAAGGGTATCTAAACAAAGAAACAAATCAGAAAGCACTGCAGACTGACCAAGGAGTCCAGGGTCTGTTGGGTTCAGTCGCACAAACGTCGGCTCTCTCATGTATCTTGACAGATGTTGTGCTAAAGATTCTGGGTAGGTGGCAGAAAGGGCCAACATTTGTTTATTTGCTGGTAGAGAGGAGAAGATCCAGCTAACACAGAAAACAAAGATCAGTTAACTCTATCCAGTTGAATTAAACACAAAAGTCTCCGAATCAAATTCACCAATTCAGCTCTTACTTGATCTGCTCCTGAAAGCTGCTGCTGCTGTCGTCCTCTAGCAGTTTATCAGCCTCATCCAAAACAAACAAGCGAATGGAGGACGTAATCAGGGCTTCCATCTCAATTAGCTGCTTAATACGACCTACAAATACAACACCACTTCATCAATACTAGTACTTCTTAAGATAATCTTAAGAGCATCTAAGTGTACTCAACTGTGCTATTTTGAGACATCATGAATGTGAACTAAAATGTGCTTTTAACATACAATCTCTATATTAAAAAAAAAAAAAAAAAGTTAGGTGAGGTGAGGTCAGGTTAGTGACAAAAAAAACAAGTTTTCACAGCTCTGGTGGGTTAATAAAAGTCTTCTGAAGTGAAGCGTTTGTGTAAGAAAAATATTCATATCAACTTTAAAGACTAAAACAACTAGCTTCCGGCAGACGGCCGTATGGATGTCGACTTATGCCAAAATTGTAACCCCTGACACGATGTAGGAGTAGCGTAAGCTTTGACGCCTCTCACTGTTCAAAGCTCCTCTTCTCTTATATTGAAATCCTCCGACATTACTCTATAAAAATTCTCACTTTAGACTTGTAATTCGTGACCGGTGTTTTGCTTTGCTCTCTCCTCTGCGCTTCAGCGTTCAGCAATACGTCATGCGTTGGGTCAAAGGTCACTCTTTTGCCATAAATTGATGCATACGGCCGTCTGCCGGAAGCTAGTTATTTAAAGTTTTAAATTTGGATATTTTTCTTACACAAACGCATCTCTTCACTTCAGAAGACCTTTATAAACCCCCCAGAGCCGTGTGGATATCTTTTATGATGGATGGATGCACTTTTTTGTGCTTCATAATCTCATCCTCTATTTACTGCCATTATAAAGCTTGGAAGAGACAGGACATTATTTAATATAACTCCGATTGTATTCGTCTGAAAGAAGAAAGCCATATACACCTAAGATGGCTTAAGGGTGAGTAAATCATTGGGGTAATTTTCATTTTTGGGTGAACTAACCCTTTAACATATCTGTGAAGAAAAAAAAATGATCTAGCTCAAACCTGGTGAACCAATGGCAATGTGGCATTTCTTCAGGTGCAGTTTATCTTGACTGACAGGTCGGCCGCCAATGAACACATGGCACTCCAAGCCCTCCATAGCGCTGCCTATTGCCATGACAACAGCATGAATCTGCACTGCAATCTCCCGAGTCGGGGCTAAAACCAGCACCTGGTGGGACAAGAGAAGGGCACATTATCACGAAACAGGTGCACACTTGTGTTTAGGATGCTTATATTTAAAATAAAAAGATGTTAAAAGAAAACAAAACCAGGGAAAAAGTCTTTACAGTCTTTGTCCTACAAAGCAAATTAACAATTATAGGACAGAACATAATTTAGTAATATAATAAATTCTGTTACATATCCAAAAATGTGCTCAGCTTAATACCTGTGTGGTTGTGTTTTCCAGTATAAGAGAGTCCAGAGCGATTGTGGTGAACACACATGTTTTGCCTGTGCCAGATTTGGCTTGAACAATAAGGTCTGAATAGAAAAAAACAACATTAAACGTTATTTCCCTCAAATGGTGCATGAAATAACAGGAATATCGTTTTCATTGATGAACTATATTTTTGAATATCACACTCAATCATATATTACATCAAAGAGCAGCCAGTTTTTAGTATGTGGTTAATGAAAAAACAAGTAGGTTTAGGCTTGTTTTGGTAGTTTCTCGTTTATCAGGTCTCGTACCGAGTCCACATCTTCCCAGCGGGATTGCCTTCAGCTGGATGGGGGACGGTCTCTGAAAGCCAGAGGCAGATAAACCCTCGAGCACAGGTTTTGAGAGGAGTAAAGAGCTGAACTCGACACCGCCGTTAATTAAAACATCATCTGTCCGAGTTCTGGATTGCAGCTCATGCGCTGCTTTCTTGGATGTCGCCATATTTCTATTGCGACTACGTTCTGTTCTTCGGCGCTGAATAAATGAGTTGAGCAGTAAATAACTGCGCCCCCTTGCGCACATAAACAGAACCGCCGCTTACAATACCAGCGATATGCTGCAGAGGGCGACAAACACACTTGGTTAACATAAGTACACACACACAATAATAATAAAATAAAAACTTGTAGCTGTAGTCAGAGCCGTTAAATATGTTTTTCAACGGCTCTGGCTGTAGTATAACAACTGTATGGAGACAGAATTGAAATTAAAGCAAATCTTGAACAAAATACCACATGAAATAAATTACCTGCCACACGTAGTCTGAAAGTTTAAAGACGATTTAAAATGTCTGTTCGAAACCTGCGAACCACTTCAACATTAACATCAAGCAACTGTGATTCACGTACCCTCCACATCGAAGAATATCTTAGATAGATATAGTTATTTAATTGTTTTATATATTACTACTACAATACTATAAATACATAAATGAACTTAAAAAGTAGTTTACTAAATGGACAAGGCTCTCCCCCCTCTAACATCCAATCAGAGTGAATCTTAATAGAGTTAAAGCTGTACAATCGTAGCTCTATTGTTATGCATGAACCCACTATTCATCATGAATTGACCGCTGGTGTGAAAGCACGACCCGTTTGTTTACGGACAACCGTTAGTTAATCCTATTCAGGAACTTTCCCTTCAAATCAACGTGATGATGCTACATGACACCACATATACTTCAGTGGCTTGACTTTACCGGGTGCTCCTGCTCCTTCGCCTCTGAGAGCGAGGGCTGTAATGTTATTTGAATATGTAATCAGAAGTGTGTCAGCGGCGACAAGAGGTTAGAGAGGAGGAATATTATATTTAGTACTGACCAAAACCAACGCGGAGAAAACCAAAGACCATTTTAACCGTTTCTCAGCGGGTAGCGACATAAAATGGGATTGAGTTTTAATCAATCAGCCTGCTTTTAGTTTTTACATTATTTTAATTGTGTAACTCAGTAGTTATGGGTGAAGAGAAAACTGAACTCGGTGACATGGACAGCAACCTTCGGCGTCTAAAACATGAACTGGTGAGATTTTCCTGATCTTTTCTCCCTCTTTCTTCTTCTACTTTTACAGCACAGGTGTGTTATTACAAGAAGCTTCTCATATATGGGCTGATAATAATTGTTATGAGCCCGCATTACATTTTTTTTATTAAACACTTTTTATGCGCGTTTCTTCTGCCCTGTGCGTCGATGTTTATCCAGCTGTTGGCCGCGCTTGTGGAAAAAGTGCAACCTGATTGGCCGCGGTTATTTGAAAATGAGGCCGCTGATTGGCTGGTACTCGCCCTTCATGATTTAAAATGTGAGTGTTGCTGATTTCTGCTTTCACACAACAGCAAAAAATCGCTTTATGGCTCTATGACCCAAGATTGCTGCTTCAGATTAAAACCTCCAGCATTTCGGCAGAAAAATGTGCTTACCCAGTAGTATTATAACACAACAGATCAATTTCATGAGATATTGAAATATTTTAAATGCAGCTGTGTTCATTCATATATGCAAAGCTGCAGTAAGGCTACAACCTATAGGAAAGAAATGTCACAATTACATTTACATTTTTACATTTAATCATTTAGCAGACAATTTTATCCAAAGCCACTTACAAACAAACCAATAATAGGGCAATGATAGTGGTGCTGTGACAAATCCCAGTTAGTCTAGCACAGTACAAGTAACAAGATGATAGACAGATAGATAGATAGAAATAGAAATAGTAAGTGTTAGTATTAATGGGTCAAGTGTTGACCAAAAAAAAACTCAACCTGAAAAAAAGAAAGTCTTTAGCAGTTTCTTGAAAATGGCTGAAGACTCAGCAGCTCAGGTTGAGTTAAGCAGGTCATTCCACCAGCAGTAAACAGTAAAGATAAAGGTCTGTCAAAGTGATTTTGTGCCTCTTTGGGATGGCACCACAAGTTGCCGTTCACTTGCAGAATGCAAGCTTCTGGAGGGCACATAAATCTGAAGTAGTGAGTTTAGGTATAGTTTAGCTGAGCCATTGGTTGTTCTGTAGGCAAACATCAAGTGGCTATTGGCAACCAGTGCAAGTTTATGAAGAGAGGTGTAAAATGTGCTCTCTTCAGCTCTTTAAAGACCACTCTTGCTGCTGCATTCTGGATTAGTTGCAGAGGTTTGATAGTACATGCCAGAAGGTCTGCCAAGTGAGCATTACAATAGTCCAGTCTGGTTAGAACAAGAGCTTGGACTAGGAGTTGTGTAGCATGATCTGATATTGGAAGGGCAATTGATCTCTTTAGTATCTCATGTGTTTATCCTAGATAGCAAGGACATTATTGCAGAGTATACTTTATTTATTAATTGATTTTTTTATTATTATTATTTATTCATTTATTTGTTTGTGTTTATTTAAATAACCTTTATGTGTATGATAGCGACAAAAAAAATAGAGAAAAATAGGCACTTACTAGATGAGGAAACAGTGCCACAAGGATGTTACTCACAACCATCAATCTTTTGTTGGTGATGTCAGTGATGTCTGATTAATGCGTCTGGGCACATCCCAAAGGAAACTGACACAGGCCAGTGACATCACAGAATGAGAAATAGGACCTACGGCTAAATCTGGTGAAACACTGAACATGCCATAACCAGCAAACAGGGAAGTTATATGCAAAAGTGAATAATGACAATAATTAACCTCTGTAAATGTTAAAAACTGAATTTATAATATAAAAGTGACATTTATAATGACATTATGGCTCTATTGCCCACATAACCAACTGTCTATATAGGCTATAACATCCTGTTTGAATATCCAAATTAGATTTAAAGTAATGTTTCGGGTCAAATAAAAGTTAGACTCTATGTTTCCTCACACCTGCATTTATGACCAACTCTGTAAAATACATGCCTCAGCTGTTCATCCATGACTCACAGCCGTCACTGCACCCACATGTCTGTTAGCTCCTACATCTCCCATCATGCCTTGTTGAGACACAATATTACTGTAGAATAGCATCAGTAGTGCTGCTTTGCTCAGACTGGCTGGTGATCAATCACACTTGTAAGGAAGAGAAGGAACAGAAAACAGGGAGTGAGACGAGAGAAGGAAAGACTGCAGGGTGAAAGAAGGTAAGATTACAGGTTTTATTTGGAGATAGAAGGGGTGTTTTAAGGTGTTTTATGGAATTTGTTTAAGTATATTGAATTAATAATTAAAATAAATAAATACAACTAAAAGACCGCATACAGTAGGGAATATTAAAAATATAAATATAGGCATTTTCTTTTTTGTCAGAATTTTTAGTCTCCATTTTTAGATTAATGATCTCTAAAGACAAACATTATGCCTTTTTGTCAAGATCATAGACCATATATATTCACATTTGTCTAAAAAAATGAATAAAATAAATAAAAATGCAATAAAACTAAATTGAAACATAATTATTATTTTATCCAAACATTTTTATCCTTAATTTCATCTGGCATTTATACCTGCGTCTCTTGTACAGAGCTTTTCACAATATATATACACTACCGTTCAAAAGTTTGGGAATTTTTAATGTTTTTGAAAGAAGTTTCTTCTGCTCACCAAGGCTTCAATTATTTTATCAAAAATACAGCAATATTGTGAACATTATTAATTTAAAATAACTGTTTTCTACTTTATTATATTTTAAAATGCAATTTCCTTTTATTAAAATACATTTTCTATTATTATCAATGTTGTGCTGCTTAATATTTTTGTGGAATATCTTTCAGGCTGCTTTGATTAATTGAAAGCTCATTTTTAAAATAACAATGTAAAAGTATTTAATGTCACTTCTGTTCAATTTAATGCATCCTTGCTGAATAGAAATATTAGTTTCTTTTTTAAAGAGAAAGAGAGAGACCCCAAATGTTAGAACAGTAGTGTATCAAAGCAGCTTTACAGAAAATAATTCCTCAATGCTCCCAGTAAGCAATTCATTTGCGATTGTGGCAAGGAAAAAACATCGGCTTTCTCTTCAGCAGATGCTGAGCCAGGTATCAGTGATGGCACACTGGGCAGAAATTGCAGACAGTTTGGTTTAATATTGATTTTTGATAATTACTGTGAAGTCAGTGTTATTCGTGAGTCATTAATAGTTGCCTCATTATGTTGTAGTAATTGCTCTCTTGCTTTCTTGCCTTTCTCATTATAGGATTCTTTGTGGCAGTCAGATGAGTGTCTCCACGCTCAGATGAATTCTGTGGTCGGTGCTCTCCAGGAGCTCAAACTCTTGCAGGTCCAGACTGCGCTGGAGGAGCTGGAGTTCTCTAGCAAAACCAGCCAGGCCTCTCCATACACCAGCTCGATGCTCGATCAGATAAATCACAGTTCAAGAAAATCTCACCTGGACCGAACACGGAATCCAGAAGAAATTCTTTCACAAGAATGTTTCAAGACTGAGCTTACCATGGAACCATCTTTGTTCCTCACTAGCTCTCCAGCAGAGAACCGGCCTATTCCCAGGATACACAAACCCAAGACAGTTCACAGAGGAAGTCTAAGCACTTCTTCCTCTTTTTCCTCTCAGGAAGACACAACCGACAGCCATTTCTCCTACGATATTGACGACTCCAGCGATTGGACAGCCTCGCTGATGAACCACAGCAGAAACAGACAGCCACTGGTGTTGGGAGACAATGTTTTTGCTGATTTGGTCGGGAACTGGCTGGATCTGCCGGATGTTGGACGCCAGACTGCAGGAGAGGAGCAGAATGATTTAAGGCTTAAAGACACACTTCTGGAGTCATCATCTAGCAGTCACTCTCAAGATCTCTCCAGAAAACTCTCGCTAACCGCTAGCATCTTCAAACGTGTGCTACGCCGCGTTCGACCACGGCACCACCAAGAGAGCGCAGGGATGGATGCATGTAAACAACCAAAGATCGCATACAGAAAGCCAAAATCAGATGTCAGCAAGCCATTCTGGGTGAGAACAAGAGGACTGAAGAAGAAATCCACGCCCACTCAGCAAGTGGGTGTGGCCTATCAGGGCTCAGAGGGTTTGAATCATACACCACCTGTGTATGATTACAGCTCGGCTGTGTGGGTTTAAATGACTGATATAACTCTATATGGAAGACTGTTACACATATTATTAGTGGTTGTTAGACACAATTAGTGGACTTTATGATCATAATTGTTGTAAAAGCAAAATATTGTTCAACATGATGTTGCCTTACAACTGGGACAACTGGGAAACTTGTTCCTCCGAGTAGGGTGTACCATACTGAAGTAGTCTAAACAAAACAAAAACATTTTACTGTAAACAATAAACCCAAATAACAACATATGAATTCAAAATTCATTAATTTTTATAATTTATTCTTTGTATCACAACTAAATGTGACACAAACCCTGAAAGTTGAGTGATAAACCATTTGCTACAGATTTGCTTTTCACTCACTGATCTCTCTATATAGAGAATATATCATATCTGTATTATAGATCAGTTTCTGTGTCAATTTCACCGTCACAACTCGGCAACTTGTGTATCATCTAGAATTTTACAAGTTTCCCACTTGTAAATATGACTCTGCTGAGTCATTCATGTGCTTGGAACTCATAATTATGATATTTGCAACTTAACTTGAAGAGCACATGAGTTTCTGAGCAATTAAAGGGTTAGTTCACCCAAAATTTAAATTTCTGTCATTAAGTACTCACCCTCGTGCCGTAAGACCTTCGTTCATCTTCGGAACACAAATTAAGATATTTTTGATGAAATCCAAGAGGGTTTTTTTTACCCCCCATAGAAAGCAATGTAATTACTATCATTCAAGGTCCAGAAAAGTAGTAAAGACATTGTTAAAATAGTCAAAGTGACTACAGTCATTCAACCTTAATGTTATGAAGCGACGAGAATACTTTTTGTTCGCAAAAACATAACAAAAATAACGACTTTATTCAACAATCTCTTCTCTACCCTGTCAGTCTCCTACGCAGTTGGCGCAGTGCAGCGCTTCCATGTTTACATCCAAACGCCGGCTCAGTATTGGCCGGCTCCTGCGTCAGCATCACACACATGCGTCGTCGTGCTCACATGAACAGCATCGGCCAATACAAATTTCATTTTTGGGAGAATTAACCCTTTAAAGTAAAAAAATTGAGATAAGATCCTTCTCCACTCAGAAGCACTCCAGAAGCTATTAATTCCAAAGATATATTAGGTTAACACTTTTTGGATGTGTTTTTGTGTGTGTGTGTTGGAGATGTCAGCATGGCAGAGCAAAGAAAACAGAAAAATATTAAGTCGCATTGTGTTGGCATCAAAAAGCTACTGTTTCTGTGAGGTCCCTTGAGTCTCAGTGCTGTTTCTGCTGATGTTTGTTTCCATCTCTTTAGCTTTAAGAGGATGGCTAACTGTCAATCACTGTGAAAAAGTGATTGACATTTTTTCACAACTGTCTTGCATTGTTATTTTAAAAAAAAAGCTTTGCGAGCATAAAGCTGTTTTGTGTTGGACAGAAAAACTATGCAATGATGCTAAACTGCTATGCAAAAATGAAAAACTGAACAAATGCAAATACCTGCCTGTTTTATCAGCACCTTCATGTTCTGTCATCTGTAATAGATATATAAAACATATGGCTGCAAGTCCTGCAATAATCTCTTTACCCGTTCTCAGAGCTGTTCAATACATGATGTAACGTGGGATGTTTTTTAAATAAATTTTAAAAAGATCAAATTCCTGTGTGAGTACATTTTACAGGAAATTCCATGAAGTCTTACATCAGGAATGTCTGCCTTTATCATGACCATTATCATTTCCTCACATTACTCTTAATGAATTAAGAAACACTTGTGCTTTTCTGCATTTAATACGTCATCTGTTGTGCAGCAAGTATGAATCAATTATGTTGTTGCATTCCTTATTTGTAAGGTGCTTTGTTTAAAAGTGTAAGATAAGTGGAATTATTTACATGGGTTAGTGCTGTATCTTTATCTACAGTACATAAAGTGAGCCACGCTGAAAAAAACTGCTAACAAGTATCTCTGCAATGGTCTATGTTGGTGAGGAATGGCAATCTATAAATGCACACAAAACACTACATCAATATGAAATACATTTATTTAAATCAATCGAAAAAAAATCAAAGCACACATTACTTTAAAAACAAATCAAAAGCCAGCCAGACACTTTGCTTGAAATGCTCAACTAAACCATGGAGCAGAACAAAAAAAAAACTAGAATGAAATATTTGACACATCAAGACTGAGTTAACTTGGCAAATGAAGTGTCAAGGACTGACTATCGATTATTGGTTTAGCGGTTATCGGAGGAGAAGTCATCTCTGCATTATAGATCTGATTTCATCCTTCTCCTGCTCAGGCACAAAACGGTTGATTTTTATCCCAGACTGAGCTACAGCCTACCGCAAAATATCACCAAGAAAATAAAGGGAAGAAAATATACTAAAATTTAATTATCTTTAAAAGCTGGAAAATTAACGTAACTTTGATTGTGGAAAAAAATGCAGTGGCTACAATATATCTTTACCTTTAAGATAGACAGATCCAAATTTTTTGTTATTTCAACCTTAGCACCCTAAAGAAAAAAATGACATTTTCAATTTTCCACAATTTCTTTAGATGAAAAGAAAAGAGTAAGTCACTCAGGAAAAAATGTTTTGATGAATGAAGGACACAGTTGCTTCTCTGTACAAATGATTATTGATAGTCCAAACGTGATGGAGGGAAAAAAACATTTCTGATCATTTTATAAACATGAACATGTTTTGAAATGTCCCCATTCTTTCTGTAGGCATTAAGAAAGTCCTGAACCCTCTCCCAGACTGTCTAACCCCCCTTTGCCATATCACAGACAGAGCTTCTGCTCCAGACAAAGATCCTCATTGTGGAATCTCCTTCACAAAAAAACAGTAAGCAAAAAGCAGGGGGGGGAGAACATTTTCAAGACTGTTCTGGAAGAAAAGGCAGAGGTTGCATCTCTCTTTTTCTGTCAAGTCTGTGTTTTAGTTGAGGAGTCTGTGGTGTTCTGCCTTATTGATTGTTTGGCCAATAACTGTAGAGAGGAACTGGAATGTTGGCCAGCTGGGCAACAGTTCTTCATTTCGGCAATCTGAAAAATAAAGAAGAAAAAAAAAATCATGACATACGTCTCAACCAACCCCTTCACCAACCTGCTAAACCAAAAAGTATGTTTGAAAACAGATTCAAGTTTTGCCCCAAATGCAGAAATGATTGAGCTCCAGCAGGTGGTGCTGTTTTTTTTTAAAAGATGCAACAGGATGCAACAAACACTATTAAAGGGACAGTTCACCCAAAAATGAAATTTTTGTAATTAATTACTCACCCTCATGACGTTCCAAAACCGTAAGATCTTTCATCTTTGTGTTCATCTTCAGAACACAAATTAAGATATTTTTGATTAAATCTGTGAGCCTCTGACCTCCCTATACACAGCAATGTCATAACCAATTTCAAGGCCCAGAAAGGTAGTAAAGACATCATTAAAATAGCCCATGTTTCTACAGTGGTGTTATAAAGAGACTTGATTGCTTTATGATAAACAGATTGAATCTAGGCTTTTATTCACATTTAAACATTCATCAACTCACACATCAGTTGTGGTAAACAGAAGCACAAGCATGTTCGCTTGATGTGCGAGAACCAATGAGGTTTATTCTTGTGTGTTACGCAGCACGTTTGAGCTTCCGGAAGAGGTTTGTTCTTGCGCGTCAGGCAGGTTCAGTTGAGCTTCTGTTTTTGTTCGCTGATCAACGTTTATATGGGAATAAAAGCCTAAATTCAATCTGTTCATCCATTGCCGTCAAAGGAGGGACAGGAATCACCCAGATTTCATCAAAAAAAATAATTTGTGTTCCGAAGATGAACAACAGTCTTACTGGTTTGGAACGACAGGTTTGGATTCAACCAATACAGATAAATGACCAAAAAAATAAATTAAAAAAATCATCTGTATCATGTAAAAACCAGTATATTGTGCATCCCTAGTAGACATCCCTGATGTAAAACACACAGGGGGAAATCTTTATCATTGATCATGGATGAAAAGAGTCCTTAATGGTGCATGTACAGATTCCTAATGAATTTCTGATTGACTACCTGGCTCAGAGCTGCTGCAGTGATGCAGGTGTGTTACAGCAGGATGCAATTTGACTTCTTTTTCGCTCTCTTCTTCTCCACCGGCGTCTTTCTGTTTATCTGTCTTACCAGGTCATAAAAGATCTGACATACACACACACAAAAGATTTTTATTAGAGAACTGTCTTTGTGTACTTGGTACAAGTGCATTTTTTTTTTCTATTTTATCTTGCTCTGGATAAAGTGCAGTGAACTGTATCTCACCTCATTGACATTGATCTTTGATTTGGCAGAAGATTCTAGAAAGGCACAATTACTCCATTGACGAGCAAGATTCTGACCCTGCTCTTTCCCGACCACCCTCTCATCCTCTAAATCACACTTATTTCCAACTAAGATCATTGGCACCTAGACACAAAAAGGGAGAGCAATCCGATGAGTGTGTAAACTGTGTTTGCATTTGGTTTAAAAGAAACCACACTCACTGACAGTTCAAAGAAAAGTAATTGATTTTAAAATAGCATGGACTGCAAACATCTGTCTTATATAGAGGCACAAAACATGTCCCATGTACAGCAGCACTTGTGTTATATGAATTCATATATATCACTACTGTTCAAATGTTTTGTTTTAAGAAATTAATACTTTTATTCAGCAATGCCACATTAAATTGATCAAAAGTGTCAGTAAATACATTTATAATGCTACAAAATATTTCTATTTTAAATAAATGCTCTTAAAATGTTCTACTGAACTTTCTGTTCATCCAAGAATCCTAAAAAAAAAAATGTATTACAGTTCCACAAAAATATTAAGCAGCACATACGTTTTCAACGTTGATAATAATCAATCAGTATATTAGAATGATTTCTGAAGGATCATGTGACACTGAAGACTGGAGTAATGGCTGTTGAAAATTCAGCAAATATATAAATATATAAAAACAGCAAACAGCTATTTTAAATAGCAATAATATTAGGTTTTTATTGTATTTTTGATCAAGTAAATGAAGCCAAGGAGAGCATAAGAGACTTCTTCCAAAAAATATTTTTAAAAATCTCTAATGAGCAAAGAGCTTTAAATACAGAATGTGTGTGTGCTCTGGTAAAGTAGCGTGGTGTGCCACAGTGTGAAGGCAGCTTCTGCAAATTTCATGCATGTCTCTGAGCTCTTGTGGTCTCAGTAAAATAAAAATAATGTTGTGCTTTCTTTGTTTTTGCCTTTGCTGGTTAAAACTTGCTATGGCTGACATTATCTGGGCTGTCAGGGTCTTTTTTTATTATTATTTATTTATTTTTACAAAATACAAAAAATAAAAAAGATAACATTAAAAAAAAAGATGATTTCCAAAGCAAGCACCACAAATAATAATAATATTAATAATTTATTATAATGCAAAGTGACTCACATCCTCTGTGTCCTTCACCCTCAAAATCTGCTCCCGTAGGTCCTGCAGGTCGTTGAAGGTGGACTGTGCTGTGATGGAGTAAACCAGAGCGAAACCCTGACCATTCTTCATGTACAGGTCTCTCATCGCTGTGAACTGCTCCTGTAAGCAAATAATCAATAATCTATTGAGTTCGCATAGAAGACTAATTAACTAATTGGCCAGAACAGTTCATGCATCATATTGAACTCACTGTGCCTGCAGTATCCAGGATCTCTAGCATACATTGCTGCCCATCAACCTCGACTTGCTAAAAAAGAAGGTGTCAAGTACTGTGTTAATGTATATTCATATATAGAGTATACTAGTTCAGCTATGCCACTTCAGCTATAGCAAATAGGGTTACTCACCTTTCTATACGAGTCTTCTATTGTGGGGTCATATTTTTCAACAAATATTCCCTGTACAAACTGGACTGTCTGTGAGAGAAAAGACCAGAATTTCATTCAATCCAAATAAATACTATAAACCCAAGAGAAAACCACTACAAAAAAAGTTATAAACTGTATAAAATGCAAATATATAATACAACAATGATGTGTACACTTAAATAATGCTGAACATACCAATGCAGACTTCCCCACACCTCCAGAGCCCAGGACCACAAGCTTATATTCACGCATGCTGAGGCCTGTAAGATTAAATTATAGCACACACATTCAAATCACTTATCAGTGCAAAGACAGTTTGAAGCACTCAATAGGCTTTTGGTTTTCTGACGTGGTTAGCACACTGAGGTTACCAGATGAATGTTAACCATATCTACACACCACTTTTTCATAATCTGATTACTACTGTCAAACCATTATCATCCCCTTCTCTTCTTTTTTATCTAGATTTTTGTGAGTGATTCAATATTTTCGGGGAAAATTTTATTATAAACTATTTATGCACACACATTATAAATAGGGATGTAACGATGCACCCCAAACCGGTTGAAAAATCGATTAAAATATGTGATGATTTAAATCAACCTGTCACTCACACGACCAAGCAATTCCCGATGGAAGTCCTGCTCTACAATTTTACTAGTTTGAGAAGCCATTTCAATGAGATATGTCAAAATAAGGAAGAAAACATGATTGCAATTTCCATTTTATGCCTACTTTAATTAGCATGCTTTAGTTGTGCGGCAAAAAACTCTTTGATAAATTGCAACTTTAATTTAATGTCCTTTAAAACACCATCACTACAGCCGTGCACATTCCCAGCAAATGTTATACAGGGCTATTTGAGATCATTCAGAGTGCACTTTAAATTCCACCGTAATCAAGGATGCAAATGCACGCAAATGCACCCAAATGACCAAACAAACAGCTTATCCACTGCATGCAGATCCAACTGATGCCATGTTAATGCACCATTTCATTCAGCCTGAAGCAATTCAATCTAGAAAAAGTGGCTAAATTAAAACATTTCAAATATTAAGGAAAGTAAAAAAGACAGCATGAAATGATAATTGTGATCGCCTTTTCTCCACTACAAGCTTTATGTCGAACATCATATGGATAAACAGAAAAACTCCTCCTAAAATCCCATCTTGTTCTGTAAATAAGCAAATCAGTTACTGGCAGGTGATAAATGACCATGGAGGTTTGTTTGTGTATTGTTTTGTGAGACAGAAAGCTTAAGAGAAAGCAATCTTTCAACAGCTGTGAATAACTTCTAGAAAAATCAAAACAAGGGAAAATTGTGTGTGATTTAAAAATCTCCAAATGTACACCATTCAGTGTGAATCACTATAAGCAGTAAAAAGGCATAAACAAGACTGTGCCATCGCATATTCTTCAGACCAGTAAATTATAAGTCTAATCTTATCAGACTCCGTTCCTATACCTTAAAAACAGATTAAACCAAGTAACTATACAGACAGAACTGCAACATGTGTAAATGTGAAATAAATGTCAAATGTCTCCACTCGACGACTGAATAAAATGATAGTGTCACCAGGACTGTTTTGTTATCTTAACATGTCACAGAAGGCAGCTCGTCTATTGCTGTAGGACCCAGACTGCATGAAACATTAATTTACACTAACAGCTGTAATGTCATTTTGGTCACTTGTCGAATGAAGACTGCATGCCAGTACATGTATACAAGACTGCATGTACACTAGGGGTTCATATGTGCATCAAAACGCAGTATAAACAAACTCACTGAGTTTAACTTGTTAACAAGCGCATAGTAGTGATATATAACACGCAGATATAAAATATTTCACCGTTAACAGGCAGACAGATGTGTATGTTTTCGTCTGCTCGCAGTAAAGACCGCGGCCTGTAAACGCAGCGCTGTTTCCTATGAATTCCACAGGGCAGCGGCGTTGCTGTGCGGGTTAATTCTGTTCAGTTACCCGGCCTGAGCCTCATTAGCTCACGCTAGCACATTAGCATATTCGTTACGCGAGATTTTGTTCAGCGACTTTCCTCTAAAACCCGGGACTCGCTGTACAGTTCTAGTAAGTAACTGTCCGTGCCGGTCACGATGTTTCGGGGTTCGTTAACAGTTCACTCACCGTGTCCCACAGCTCGAGTAGCATGCAGGATAACACTATTGCGCCGCTCCGCCGCGCAGTCGCGCAATCACAGACAGGCTCCCGTCACGCTCGCGGATGCAAACGTCACTGCAGCGCGCGGAATGCTGGCCTGACACAGCCACGAACGGGTTAAAGATCCAGCGTTAATGAAAGGTACTTTCAGTTACTTAAGATATAATTATAAAATATTTAATTTGATACAAATTGCTCTGTGAGTGAAATCTCTATTAAGTCATCTTTAAAAATCCTTTTTTTAAATTAATTTTGAACAACGGTTTCTAAAATGCCTCTAAAACATTTTACTGAGCATGCGCGAAAATTAGGACAATATTAAAGGGATAGTTCACCCCCCAAAAAAAGGGAAAATTCTATCATCATTTGCTCACCTTTATGTTGTTTCAAACCTGTATGAGTTTCTTTCTTCTGTTGAACACAAAAGAAGATATTTTAAACAATGTTGGTAACCAGACAGTACTTTTTTTTGTTGTTGTTGTTTAACAGAAGAAAGAAAAACTCATACAGGTTTGAAACAACATAAGGATGAGCAAATGATGACAGAACTTTAATTTTTGGGTGAACTATTCTTTCCTATGAGCGCAAAGGTGACCAGTACAGCAGAAGAACTATTCTTCTAATCCTGGAACTGGGGTTCATGCAGAATCACCAAATTGGTGATTCGATGCTCTTAATATTTAACATAGGCTATAACATTTAGCCATACTAAATTAGGCTATGAGCAACCACAGATATTCATAGGCCAAAGCAAAGGGGTAGCTGCTTATTTGGTTTGCAACTCATAGACATGAACATTTGCAAAATGTTCCATTCTTTGACCACATGCACCACAAATGCTCTGCAAACAGTGTCAAAGCTAAACAACAGCAGAGTGCCTGATGTGCCACCCAGGAAATGGTGAACTACCATTCACAACACCTGGTCATCAGACTTAAGGACGGCTGCAGACAATATACTTTTTATTGTTTTTATTGAATTGATTAAAGAAATTGTTATCATAGAGATAAAAAGAGAGAAACTATGAATTCTGCTCATGAGATTAAATAAAGGGCCAAACATGGAGAATAGTAAATATTTAATGTAACATTTCAGATTGACCCTGTTCTTGAGTCATGTGATCACAGTAATGTACAGATGAATATATAAATGAAGAACTGTCTCCTTTAGGTGGATCATCCAAAATATACACTACTTTCGTTTCTTCACAGGGGTGACAGACACCGCCACAGTCTGACAGAGAAAAATAACAACAGGAGTCCATATACAGTAAAGATTCTAGTATATATTCAAAACATTTAACCTCACGACCCTCAAAGCAATAACTCTAATTTACTCAAATGCAATGCTGATCATTTTTTCATTTCTTTTTTCTTTTGATAAATAATTCAGATAAATTTGTTTTGCTGCACAAAAGAGAGGTTTCCATACCTGTTTAAATTCTGGTGGGTCTTGAACTGTATTTTCAATGGTGTGAGGTTTCAAAGCATCAACATGTGAATAATACAAATAATTTTAGATTTTATTACTGACTTGAAGAAAAATTAAGACCAGAGGAATATGAGATGATACGCCATCATAAACATGGCATATTAATGCTTGAGGTTATTTAAAAGGTCTTTCATTACTATCAACTCTCTAAGTCTTAAAGTGTGTGTGATCTTACATTTGAACTTTGCATCTGATCTTTTCCTGTAGATAAACACTAAAGGCACAAGAATCCAAAAAACAAGGAGTGACAAAACACCTGCACAAACCACAGTCACAACTACAGGAATAAAAAGAGCAAGATTATAAAATTACTACAGTATTTCATCTTGCTGCAATATGTGTGTTGTGATCAGTAAGCTAGTGTAAGGACAAAAACAAATAAATTGCCAATTACTGCTATTGTAAGAATACTAACAGCAACAACTAATATATAAAAAAGAAGAGTTACCAGAGCTGTTGATTAAAGGAGTGGAACCTGACGATGGGACTGTTGATGGTAACAGTTCATACAAGTGAGAATCTACAAGAGACAAAATCACAGTATTGCTTGTAAAGAGTCAGATTTTTTTTTATTGTTTAAGAACAACCTTTACTCTTTTTAAAACTCAAAATAAATCAAGTAGTACAGAATTTTTCAAATTACAATACTAGTGATTTTGGATGAAATGTCATTAAATGTCTTGATGGGTCAACAGTATCTCTTTTACCTGAAGAGGTGAGTGCTGTTGTCCATGTAGATGCAGTTGTAAATATAATTGTGTTTTCAGGGGTGTCTGAAGGTCTGTCCACTGGAGCTGCTGAAAATAAAACAGAAAAAGTCGGAAAAAAAGTGGAATAAACATTTTGTAAAGCTATGTGAAATTTTTTAAATAGACATTTTATATTCACAACTGTTTGCATAAATACCCACCTGGATGGACAGACAGATGAACTTTATTCAATTTTTCACTGAACCATTTATCAATTCCACAGTAATAATCACCAGAGTCTGTGAGTCTGAGATCTCTGATGGTTACAGTAAAGAACCTTCCACTCACAGTGTCAATCAAAGAGTATCTTCCAACTGAGACGACCTGATCAGTCTTTGCACTTTTAATCAAAACATGCTGTGATCTACAGGGATGACGGCAAAGGTACTTGGCTGTATATTTGAAATCATCTGGATATGGACATCTGATCTCCACCTTTTCACCCACTGTTCCCTCAAAAACATCTCCAGACTTCATCAACACACCACTGAAAACTAGAGAAAACACAGTTAAAATTTTCAGTTGAGTTAAAGAGAACTGCAGAGAAATTACACTTTGACCCATTAAAATTTCACAAATAACTGTCAGACAACTAAACACAAAGACTTTATAATAACTTTAAAATAACTTTAAACTCAGTTACATTATGTGTTCTATAATGATGAATTCAATGTGAAATTATCGGTATGCATTTCTAACTATTAAATATCATATTGTTATCATATATTAATCATTATTGGTATGGCTATCAAACAGAAAATGGAATGGAAATGTAAAGAAAGGAATGTTACCTTCGAAAAGACACAGAATCTTCATAAGAGTTTTCATTCTCCTTCATATCGTATCCACCTCAAAACTACTTTAGTATTTATAGAGAAACTATTACATTAAAATAAACAATAATCTCAGTATAAAATCTGCTTATGTTTGTCACACTGCAACTGCAGATAAACTTGAAAGATGCCCCACCCCGAGAGAGAGAGAGAGACTTCTACAAACGGACAGACCAATAACCATTTAGCAGTGAAACTACAAACTTTATCTAAGAAGCAGGAGAGAGTGACAGTAAGTACAATAAAAGACTTGAATATATACAGAAATTCTTATTTTCTGCTCAGTTTTCAAATATATGCAAAAACTAGATGCTCTCAAATATAATACCACACAGTACACATTTGAAATCTACACAAAACAAAAAGTTAAAAGTGGTGCCCTGTTGAAAAAAAAACAGCATGTGCTGGTTAGGTATGTTTTGAAGCATGGAAGCTAGTTTGAGCTGGTTTATGCTGGTCCTGAGTTGGAGCTAGTTGCTTAGGACCAGCACTTGACCAGCTTAAACCAGTTCATGACAAGCTGAGGACCAACTAAGGACCAGCTTAAACAGCTGCCATACTTCAAAACATACCTAACCAGCATATGCTGTTTTTTTCAACAGGGTATTTGGTCGAGGGTTCTGACATTCAGATTAACTGCAGCGTCTTCTAGAGATGAAGGCTGTGAAGTGAAACAGCCTCTATGTAACACCTAAGCTATTTCAGTGTGCATAGGCCTATGCATTAAAGAAAACAACACACTAACTTAACACTTTAAACCACGTTTTTTTTTTAACTCTGCTAATATCATGGTTTGTACTCCTAAATAACTGCTTTAGAAACATAAATAATGCACTTTCATGTTGCCTCATTAAGAAACTTAAATGTACATCAGTAATCAGTAGGCCTATATCACATTTACATTTAAGTTGTATTGCTCACCTTTGTGCTTCTTAAAATGATGTTTTATTAAAAAGTTTGGGAGGAACACGTTCATATGATCTATCCAATCAGCATGAGAGGAAGCCTATGTTCCTCCACAGTTTTCAGCATCCCTCCTCCGCACCGACTCCTTTCTCTCGGTGGGTTCCTACCACAGCAGGGATACAGGGGAGTACTATGGGTTCGGGCCAAATCCCAAGCTCAGAGCCCTCTCCTCGGACAGGACGCCAAATACACATACTTTTACTCTGCCTGATTATTTGTAAGTGTAAACTCGTGAAACAGCCTTTTTGTGTCAAAGCCACAAATGACATACAAGGTTTTATATCACACAGATCTTGACTGTGATTTAGCATAAAGCCATTCTTTTAGCTATTTTATATTCTGTGGCTCTGTGTTTAACTTGTTATTCTCAGAAAAAAAAAGAGAGATATAGAATAAACAAGCTTTAATATACAAACACAGACACTAGGGGAAAAGAAAGTCTCACAATAATAATAAACACCATCGGTCTAAAAAGACACTAGAACACACAGACACACAAAGGTGTAAGAAAAAATATGAATTTACCATGGATTCCTACATAATTAGTCATAAAATTTGATCTGTCAGTCAGTCAGGCAGTCTGTTAAACAAATAAATAAACAATATGATTTTTTAAATGTAACTTTGCATATACAACCCAAAAGCTAATGCTGTTACTTACACAAGAAATTCACACTTTTAATATAACACAACAGCTCAGTTCAATGTCACGACCTGATGCACATATCCACAGCTGGATGTTTGCAGGCAGTCATGCCTGTTTTAGCAAGTTGACCACATGCATCACTTCACATCAACAGGGTTTCAATATTTTTTTTATTATTATTATTAGAAAGCATGAGATTGATCTAATCATTTATCCTCAGTGGTGTGTGATGAGAGAATAAAAGACGTTCACATCATCCTGAGGTGCAGGATTACAGTGCTGCACGGTGGAATATATTATAGAAGAATTGGCATCTCTAGCTGGACCAGCCAGGCTGTACTCGTTCAACATTTCATCGTAGATGTGAAAGATATCATCTACAGTCTGAGAGACATAGGGGAGCACATACCAAAAATTATTTAGTGTACATTCAACAGAGTGTATTCAGTGTACATTCAGCATGTTTAGAGTAATCTAATCACTAGATTTACTACAACAAAGCAAATGCATTAATGTATCTAATGTTGATCAATTGTATTTTGTTGGGTTAATATGGTTTGTAATCAGATATTGATACTTTAGGATAAAATTGTGTAAGAGCAGATATTTCCATACCCGGTTGAGATCTGGTGAAACTTGAACTGAATTTTCAGGAACACGATGGTTCAAACCTAAAAGAAACATGAATCTATTCAAGGTGCATTAGTCATCTGAACAAAATAAGATATGACCACATGACTAAACCACAGCAGTCACACCAGTTCTCTATTTGATTTTTAAACCATGCAATGGGGCATTTTGATCACTTTTTTTATTATTTGATTTGAATCAATTCACTATTAGACATTTGAATCAGTTCAAGTCTTTATGTGTGCGTGGACTTACATCTGGACTTTGAATCTGATCTTTTTCTGTAGAACACTAAAGCCACAAACACCAGCAGCACCAGAACACCTGCACACACCACAGTCACGCTGACTGAAATAAAAAGAGAAAGCCAAAATGATATTATTAAGTTTTCTGCAGTATGCTTATCAAGCTAAATGTTAACAGGTTATGACATTAAATGATGTAATATGAACACAATGTTACACAAAGAAATTCTAATGGTCATAATAAAATACATACAAACGAATTCTCCATTTTTTGATCCATTTGACTGGACTGTTGATGAGAACTGCTCATATGAAGTAGAGTTATCTGAGAGAGAGAGCGACAGAAAAACAGAGATTCACAGTATATGATTTATAAAAAGAGGTGGAATTTCTCCTTTGAAGATCATTGAAGATGAAAGTGTAAAATACTAAATATAAAAATCTCGACTACAGCATGTGACAACTATAGGATACAGATCATCTAGTTCGCAATATTGTTTACTAATAAAAGACTTTTTGACTATTATATATTTAAGCAACTGGATTTTATTATTACTAAAAGTTTACTGTAAGTCATTCTGATTTCCTAAATGTTTTCCAAAAGCAGGCCTAACCAGACTAAATTGAGTATGATTTTCTTAAATTATAAATAGTAAAACTATTGTTGTAAAATGGATCATTAGTTTGCTGACTGGATGTAACTACTACAGAGGTGAGTGTTGTCGTCCATGTAGATGCAATTGTAGATATAATTGTGTTTTCAGGGGTGTGTGAAGGTCTGTCCACAGGAGCTGCTGAAAATAAAACAGAAAAAAAGAGGAATTTAAGTTTAATAAACATGTTGTAAAGCTCTGTGAAATTATTTAAATAGGAAGACAACTGTACATTATATTCACAAACTGTTTGCATAAATACCCACCTGGATGGACAGACAGATGAACTTTATTCAATTTGTCACTGAACCATTTATCAATTCCACAGTAATAATCACCAGAGTCTGTGAGTCTGAGATCTCTGATGGTTACAGTAAAGAACCTTCCACTCACAGTGTCAATCAAAGAGTATCTTCCAACTGAGACGACCTGATCAGTCTTTGCACTTTTAATCAAAACATGCTGTGATCTACAGGGATGACGGCAAAGGTACTTGGGTGTATATTTGAAATCATCTGGATATGGACATCTGATCTCCACCTTTTCACCCACTGTTCCCTCAAAAACATCTCCAGACTTCATCAACACACCACTGAAAACTAGAGAAAACTTTATTACTGCAGTCTATTTGTTAAACTGAGAATTTTTTTTACACAATCCTTTTTTCCAACAATATACAGAGGGTCATCAGACAACTACAGCTGAATCAGTTCAGTTTAACTTTAAATGCACTCACATTTATATTTACATTGATAGTCTGCTATGAGATGTCAATTTAAAACAGTCTATGCATCTCTAAATAATGAAGAGACCATCTTGAAATATATCAAGTCAGAAAAAAAGTATTTACCTATGAAAAGAGACAGAATCTTTAGATGGGTTTTCATTCTCCCTAACTTGCTATCGTCCTCTTCAAGCAAGACATCCTCTTTATAATAAACTACAGCATAACACAACATTATAACCTGCTTCCTGTCTCTTACTTGTCTGCTCCATCAGTTAACAGAGGAACAGTGCTTTTAATAGAGAGAGAGAGAGAGAGATCTGCAAAAGAACAAACCAATAACAGTTTAGCAGTAGGACCGGTATGGCTGCGAGGGCAAACACACAACAGACTTTGGGTCAGGAAGGAAACAAAAGACGATTAGCAGTGGTGTTCACACATTTTTGTAACTGATGCATTTGCAAGTACATATTTGATTATGCAACTTAATGTTGTTAACAAGACTGTTGCAAAAGAAAAAGAAAGCCAGAGGACAAGAGAGACAGTCTTTCAGCAATAAATATGACCTTTTTCTTTGTGTAAATGCTTTCATTGCTGTTATTTGCTCTCAAAAAAGGGGGCCTAATTATATGTCTACAATCTACCACAAAATCTACATATAGACCATGTCTTCAATTATTTTCTCCTATAAAGAAATGACAATGGAAAAAAAAAAGGTAGTCATCTAGTCATTTCATCATCTGTTCATTCTGTTTTTTCCACCTGTAGGTGGGATGCATGAACCGCATTATATTGAATGATACTGTGGTACAGAGACAACAGTTAGGTATGTATTCTTTATCCATAAAACAAGCTTGCACTTCGAGTTTTAATCACATATTTATTGCAGAGAAAAAAACAAAAATAATTTAATTTGATTATTTGAGTTCAAGCATCTATAGTCTTTAGTTCATGTAGATTTTTGTTTTTACTCTTTGACCCCCTGTTCCCTCATAAAAAATCAAACTTAATCAATACCAGGAACCATTTGTGGAGGTTCATTCACCAATCTGTAATCCAACTATAAACAAATTCATAAAATCAAGTTCAAGGCAAATATGATTTAAATGACTAAATCCACATCAGACAGGACTACATGTACCGGTAGGTAATATTGCTAATTCAGTACTTCTCAAGTGATATCTAGAGTATTTATCACAATAATAATAAAAAAAAAAACAGTTCTACTTGTTTTCATCTTGATTTGGGGATAAATAATTAAAAAAAAACTGCTGCCCATGGATATGATAATGTTTGCAGATTGCAGGTTGTTGTAATTTCCCTTAAAAAACAAGTGTAAATATTGTAATACAGAAACTTAAACTAGATTCTCTCAAAAGTCCAGATGCAAAAATCCATGGCCATAAACAGATCTGCTTGTGAAACTGAACACAATATCACATAAATAATCAATATAGTAGTTAAATGTAAATGTCCTACTATTTAAAGTCACCCTTAAATCAAAATTGACCTTTTTTTTTATTAAATATTGCAGTATTTATCCATGAACATCATCATTAATATTATTATTTTATTTGTGCGCCCTCGTAATCTTTAATCAAAATATCTTCCCCCTCCTTCCCCTCTCTCTGCACTGACATCTCTTCACTCACATGAGATCACAGCAATAGCAAACTACAATGATCCAATCAATTCCCAAAGGACAAAATCAAGTTCAGCCTTACATTTTTTGTTCTTTGAGAAGCCGTTTCACATACGTCACTGTAGAGAAGGAAGGACTATTGCAAATTCCATGTTATGCTGACTTTAAAAAAAAACATCAATCACACTCAAGTGTCCCACCTCAGATGTTTAGATATCAGATAATCCCAATAATCTGTATTTCAGAGTGTCTAAGCCAGTTAAGGAGGAATCTCATCTTGATGATTCAATGACTCCCCCATGATGATGTGGCGCTGCAGGGGAATCTGGTAGAAGCACATACACTGGACAGACGCTATCTCAACAGCTTAGGGACCTCAACCTGAGAGGCAGATTGAAAAGAAGATTGCATTTAAAAGCATTTATAATATTTATTAGGGATGCACCGATATGAAAATTTTGACCGATACCAATAACCGATAATTCTTTATATTTGAAAGCCGACAAACAATATATTGGCAGATAAATCTAAATCCAAATTTTTATATAATCTTTGAGAGCCTGAATACAAAAACAAAAGTCTCACCATTAAAAGCCATGTCCCAAGCACACAATTATAATGTTCTCATATTTAGCCTATATGACAGACTGCACATGTTGCACTTATATTTTCCTTTTTGAAGTGATTCCAATCATATTTCAAGCATTTCAAAACCATCCTGGCAAACAGTGCACATCTGAAGTTTCTCAGCTGATGGAAATAAGCCATTATTTATCGACTTTAATATATCAGCCAAATTTTCTTATCGGGCCGATAACAATAACATTAAAAATGAACATATATCAGCCAATACCGATATGCTGGCCAATATATCATGCATCCCTAATATTTAGATATTTCAAATACATGTAACTTCTCTTTTGATAAAAAATAATACTTTACCCAAATACACTGATAACCCTATAATATATATTTATATTTTAAAGCTGTCAGGACAGATTACTTGGGAAATTTAATATATGCATCATTCGCCTGTGTTTGTCATATGATATCTGCACACAGAGAAAAGCAGCTCTAGCTGTGGGTACTGTAGCGTAAGGCGGAAAGTTTGTTGTCACAATGGAAATAGAACATATTTTTTTAACGGTGGTGAAGTAATCATGTGACATGTGATGTCCGTTTCACTTGCCTTTTTGAGAGCGTTCATGCTGCAGTTTCTGATAGAGTCCAGGAGCTGATCTCTGGAGCTCCTGTCCGTCTGTCGGACAGCAGAACTGCTGTCTGGTTTCCTCTGAGAGATTGGGGTCAAAGACCTCCTCAGGGCCTGAACATCCAACGCTGGGCTGGGAGGGGGTGGAGGAGGAGGAGCTTGTCGACTTCCGGTTGCCCCTGTCTTTTTTCCTGTTACCTCAGAGGGGAGGGGTTTAGATGGTGGCTTTGTGGGCGGAGCTTTGTGAGTTTCCTGAGCAGAGGTGAATTTTGAAATAGCAACAAATTTAGAGTCTTTCTTCTGAGTGTTGATAGATTTCTTTTTTTCAACAGAGCTCTTATCTTCACGTGGGGTTTTGTGGGTGGAGTCAGTTTCCAATCTGGCGAGTTTTTGCGCTTCTAGTCGTTGCTGCCGCTTCCTATCCATGTTTCGGCTCAAGATGTTTGTCATGGTCATCCTGGGCCCAGCCAGCTCGAAATGATATCCCAACTTCAGCAGAGAAGAGTTGTCACGTAAGACTTTGGCCATCTCCATCTCAGTCTTCCCTCCGCAGATGTGCCTCTGGTTATGAAACCTCAGCTCCATGAGCGTGCTGTTGTGCTGAAGAGAGTTGACGATGGCCAGGATGCCTTTGCCTGTCAAATGGTTCGAGTCGAGGTTGATTCCGGTCAGGGTTGAGTTATCTCGCAGGGTTCCAGCGATGGCGAACGCAACATGATCATCCGCTCTCGTGTTTGCGAGGCAGAAGGTTTTGACGTGAGTGTTGCTGCGAAGACCCTCGGCAAACTGTATCAGGGTGTCTGTCTTAATGGCATCTGAATTATTAACATTAACTTCTGTTAGTTCAGGGTCATCACTGCGAACCTGCTCTAGAAGGTCGTCAAACATGCTGGAGCCAGTATCACTGTCCAAATCTTCGCTAAAAGACTCATCCTCCTCAGTGGTAACAGAACGGTCATCCGCAGCCTGACAGTTCCCTGAGCTGTTACGGTTGGAATTGCTAGATATCTTCACCTCATTGTTTACTGACTGTTTGACTTGTTCTTTTTCTTTCTCTTTCTGTGCTGTGGTTGTATGACTTTTCTCATCCTTCTTTTCTCTCTCCATCTCTTCTACATTTCTAATTCTGCTTTTCTTCTCCACCGTTTCGACATCTTTTAGGTTTACTCTTCCTACTGCTCTGTTGTTCTTGGGTTCCTCTATGGTTTTAGTTTTGCTTTCGTCTTGTTTCTTGACATCTGCCTTATTGTTTTTTACTTTTAGGTCTTCAGCGTCTTTATCCCCCTGCAGTTTGGAGACAAACCCTCGTATTTTGGAGTTTTCGCTCACTTTTTTCTCCTCCTTTCTCCCTCTTTCTTTCATATCCTCTTTTTTCTCTTGTAGTTTGGATATGAGTTCTAGAGTTTTGCTGCTTCCTCTCTCTTTTCTCGAAAGGTCTTTTCCACTTTCGGTCTTATTACCCGTCTTCTCACCTTCCCTCTTCTCTTCCTCCCTTTTCTTCTCTCTGCCTTTTTCTCCTTCATCAGGTAAAGCTTTAAAGTCATCCTCCCTTTTTCTCGCTCGCTCTTTATCTTTTTCACTCTCTGCGTTTCTGCTCTCTGTGTCGGGAGGATCGCCACTCTGCGACCTGGAAAATTCTCTGCTCCTCATCCGGCGGAGTCGATCTCTCCTTCTGCCATCCCCTTTTGTCTCTCCCTTCAACAATAAACACAAAAGAAGTTAGTCACAGAACATTAAATCTGAGAAGCTGTTTGTCTTTTGATAGTTGGCATATCTGATTTTGTCTAATCGTGATCTGACTTTTGACATCTTAATCACAGTATTCACATTCTAAATTTGTTCCCATTTGCTTTCATTTCAGTGTAATTATAGATAAATATCAACATTATCATTAAATACATTGGGGCATCAAACAAAGGAAACATATCTACAATAATTACAGCCAATGGCTGGACCCAGTGAGTCCTCGACTGAGTTATTTTTAGTGGTCATTAAAAGGGAATGAACATACTGTGTAGATTTGTGTGCTATTGTTTGAAGAAGTCTTAAAACTCTTAGATGTGCCCTTATAAGGCAGCAAAGGGAGGAACATTCAGGTCTGGAATGCCGCCCTTGACGTTTCCAAAGCCTCACTGAGGCCAAGCTTAAAGTAAACACATTCACAAATCGCTGAAGTGCATCACTCTTAACTTCTGATTACTGTAAAATAATGTGAATATAAAATGTATTCTCACAGTTGTTTTACTGAATACATACAAGTGACTACCAGTCAGCAAATTCACACTGCCAACACAATGACGCACCTGAAGACTTCACAGCAGAATATCAATAAGATCAGAAAGGTGATCTTTAAAAGTCAGGATTGATCAAAAATAGACTATAAAGGGGGAATCGCTGATTATAAAGAGCACAATGTTACTTGGTTACTTGCGAAGTTCCTGTGTGTGTGTGTGTGTGTGTGTGTGTGTTTGTCTTGTTGCCTGCTGAACATGTTTCAAACAAACAATTCAGTGTCTCAATAGAGTTTAAAAGTAGTTTGTGGCCCCTCACATTACTAGTGCTTCATTAGGACCTGTTTAAAACACAACTAGCACTTTCCAAAAACACAAGGAACACCATCCCAGAAGAACCAGACCATCTGTTCTGTTCTGTTATTCTGAACAATCCTAATTTTTACAGCATTCTTTCAGAAAATCCTATTGAGGTGAACCCAAAAGTGAATGAATACAGCAGCTTTGATGTCAAAGGTTAGTTCTGCATAGTTTATATGAAGTGCCAACTACAAATGACCATCCCCTAGAACCATCCCCTAGAGAGAATCCTGTGTTTATACTAGACAAAACTAAACCATGATACAAAATGTTTATAAGACATTTATCTGTAAAGGAAAATTATATGCTTCAGTTTTTTTAACCCAAGAGAAGTTTACACTGAAATAACTTAGTCTTGTCAGAAGTGTTTTGGAGATTTGTTGTTGGAAAAAAATCTTTGACTTGCACTTGGAAGTACAAAGTGTTCTGTAAATGTGCAGCACAGGCAAATACTCCAAAGCAAAGAAAAAGTTCATTACTTCCAGATGATGGCAACATTATAGGCCATTAGGGTCCAGTGTGTGCAGCAAAACGGGTGTTGACATATACAACCATGACAGCATGTCAGGCACGTAGGCCAGACTGATTAACATAGATCTCAGTGCTTATCAGCCATTCACTTATCAGCCATGTCCACAGATCTACAAAAATGTCACACTATGATGAGATCTTAAACTGTAAAAGACTGAATGACAGATGAACACAGGTCAGCTCTTCATTCTTCATTCCCCCAGCATGCAAACCTCTAAACTTAGGTCACTGAGAACAAACTATTCCCTATAGGGAAAACACATCCATTTGTTATTGTATTTTGGAATTTTGGATTTAGTTTGAAATAACTCAGTCTTGAAATTTTTTTAAGTGTTTTAAAGTTTTAAGGGTTTTGTAGATTTTAAGGGTTTTTTTGTAGACAAAAAAAATTAACAGTTGGATATATTATTAAAAATAATAATAAAGAAAACAATTTTATGTAATACTACTACTACTACTATTAATAATAATTGTTGTTGTCATTGTTGCTGTTGTTGATGTTATACGCATCACCTCTACGCTCAACTCTCTCCGGATCAGTTTCTTGGTCTCCCGCTCGCAGTAGACAAGCATAGCCTCTCTGTCATATCCTCTGGACGGTAGTTTCTCCGTCTGGTTCCGCTGGCGGAGTCCCACCGGTACGTTCGGGTCGGGATCGATATAAACGAGCTCCCGCTCGAGCTGCTCCACTTCCTCCGGTGAGAGTGTCGCGAGCAGCAGGTCCGTGTCCGAGTCATCGCTTCCCTGCCGCTCCAAGACCTTTGGTCTGGACATTTTCTTTGGAAATATTTAATGTTTATTAGCCAAATAAAATGTTTTAGTCTGCGGGAATGCAGTTGACCGAGTTTAAATAGTATATTTTCCCTTCACAAATGCCGTTAAATCCATGATAAAAAAAAAGGGGGTTGCAGAGTGTCTCGCGCTGAGAGAGCCTTTCACGAGCTCCAACTCAAGCTCGGATCGCCAAGACGCATTCCGCGCGATCCTTCACATTTGCGTGACCGCGTGCAGCCTGCGCACAGAGCGTATGTCTGTCAGACAGGTTGTGTACCCCTTTTTTTCTCACAAGCCACTTCCGCTGACTGGAAAAGTTTTAAAGAATTCTGTCATACTTCTTTCACTCAAATACAACAGTACATCAGTAATCACAAAAGTTCTCGATGGCCTTCCTCCATCTTTTCCTTGATATTGGTATTCTTCTTCTTGTTTCACCACTTTCTGTATTGTTTCATAAGCCTGAACTTATCAGTGGTGCTTTTGTTAAATGTTGGGGTTATTGTGCATTGTGTAGCCTATATAAATTTTCAAAAAGATGCTTCGAGAATTGCATGGTTTTGGAAATTAGGCAAACTGAATTAGTTCTAGTGTGTTAGCAATCGAGAAAACCTGTTTTTATGTGTGTGTGTGTACACCGATCAGGCATAACATGACCACTGACAGGTGAAGTGAATAACACTGATTTTCTCTTCATCACAGCACCTGTTAGCTGGTGAGATATATTAGGCAGCAAGTGAACTTTTTGTCCTCAAAGTTGTTGTGTTAGAAGCAGGAAAAATGGGCAAGCGTAAGGATTTGAGCGAGTTTGACAAGGGCCAAATTGTGATGGCTAGACATCTGGTTCAGAGCACCTCCAAAACTGCAGCTCTTGTAGGGTGTTCCCGGTCTGCAGTGGTCAGTATCTATCAAAAGCGGTCCAAGGAAGGAACAGTGGTGAACTGGCGGACAGGGTCATGGGCGGCCAAGGCTCATTGATGCACGTGGGGAGCGAAGGCTGGCCTGTGTGGTCTGATCCAACAGACGAGCTACTGTAGCTCAAATTGCTCAAGAAGTTAATGATGGTTCTGATAGAAAGGTGTCAGAATACACAGTGCATCACAGTTTGTTGTGTATGGGGCTGCATAGCTGCAGACCAGTCAGGGTGCCCATGCACATGAGCATCAGAACTGGACCACGGAGCAATGGAAGAAGGTGGCCTTGTCTGATGAATCATGTTTTCTTTTACATCACGTGGATGACCGGGTGTGTGTGTGTTGCTTACCTGGGGAACACATGGCACCAGGATGCACTATGGGAAGAAGGCAAGCAGGAGGAGGCAGTGTGATACTTTGGGCAATGTTATGCTGGGAAACCTTGGGTCCTGCCATCCATGTGGATGTTACTTTGACACGTACCACCTACCTAAGCATTGTTGGAGACTATGTACATGGAAACGGTATTCCCTGGTGGCTGTGGCCTCTCTCAGCAGGATAATGCACCCTGCCACAAAGCAAAAATTGTTCAGGAACGGTTTGAGGTGTTGACTTCAAATTCCCCAGATCTCAATCCAATCGAGCATCTGTGGGATGTGCTGAACAAACAAGTCTGATCCATGGAGGCCCCACCTCACAACTTACAGGACTTAAAGGATCTGCTGCTAACATCTTGGTGCCAGATACCACAGCACACCTTCAGGGGTCTAGTGGAGTCCATGCCTCAACGGGTCAGGGCTGTTTTGGCAGCAAAAGGGGGACCAACACAATATTAGGAAGGTGGTCATAATGTTATGCCTGATCAGTGTATATTTGAAGGGTAAGGGCTTCTTCTGCAGCCGGATGCTTTAGCAGCAGTTGTATGAAATGGCATGCATAGGAATTACCACTAGATGGCTGCACTTTCACCAGTTCTTGCAAGACATAATAACAAAATAATTCCTTATTAGTAGAAAGAGCAGAGCATTTACTGTAAAGTAAACTCATTTGATATCTGATTTTGCTATAATTCTATTCTATATATGCAGATTAGATAGTTATCTACAAAAAGTTAATGTCTAATGTATAGTCAAGGTATAACAGAAATCATTTAAATTATTTAAAAAAATGTAACGGTTTGTGGAATTCCAAGATTTAAAAAAAAAAAAAAAAAAAAAAAACTATAGGGAGGCTTGCTATAAATAATAATAAAAAAAACAATAAAGCTCATTTAATTAAAAAGAATCCCTGCCTCCCTGTGATAATCACTTTGACACACCCCCAAAATGTTTATTATTATTTTATTGTTGTTGCTGTTATTATTTTGTGTTTGTTTTGTTATAATTCTTCACCTTTGTAAATCACTGTGACATACTGCAATCCCGGATGAAGCTCAACACAGACACCCTCTGTCACCCTCCGAGCCAGTCTTCTGTTGGTCTTCACTGCAGCGTGAGATATAAAGCATCTCGCTCCATAATGGCTGCTTCTTTGGGTGCTGTGATGACTGCAGGTATCCATTTAAACAATGCTTTTATAATTCTTGTAAAATTTACATGCAGATTTCATAACCTGCTTTTAACCACTCATTTGTTACACCACATGATGTTTTATTAAAGTTTGGGAGGAGCACGTTCAGATAATTAACCCAATTAACACGAGAGGAGCACATTCAGTTAATCAACTCAATTTATGAGATAAGAGGTACATATACAGCAGACTTTCCATGACAGTTTTCCAGCATCCTTCCATCACCCCATCTCCTCACTTCTAACTATTCCCATCCCAACCTGGGATTGGAATGGGGGGTATATTATATAAGTGTGAACACATGAAAGGAATACTTAAATGACCTGCATGAAGTTGAAAAAAAAAAAAAGTGGAGAACAATAAAAATGAGGTCTGCTATATTAACAAATTAAAAGAAAAACCCTGGGTTAACAAGTTCAAGAGTGAAAGGCTTTAGTGTTACCTAAAGACACTAATACCTGCAACAGACAGGGTTAAATTCAATTCAAGGTTTGTACCCAGGAAGAAAAAAAAAAGCCTTTTTAAATAGTATATTTAAAAAAATGATAAAATAACACTGGTCTGTGATCAGTGTAAAGAAATCAGATGCACCACCATACCAGTGATCACTAAATGAAGAGAAGAGACTTTGTCTGATATTAGAACAAAGAGTTTTATTCCACACTATAAATTGGGACACTTTTTTTTTTTTTTTTTTTTTAAACAAGCTAGTCAAACCCCAAACCTTAACATCCCCCACCCCCACCCTTCAAAACGGCTTGAGCAAGTTTTGTGGCAGTTCATTACACTCTTCTGTCTGCTACAAATCTGACGTCTGTTTGTCCGTTACATATCCTGAATATCTGACCACCATCTTTAAAAGCACCGACACAACCGAGACAGCCCAAACCTGAAACTTACAAATGACATTATTGCTCCGATAAATAAAACTAATCTACAAAAGGAAATAAAACGACACAACGGAGAGAATCCCAGATGCCTGTGTACTGAAACGGCAAGTTTCCAAAAAATAGTTTCTCTGTATTTATTATTTATTGTATTTGGTGAAAACTGTTGGTATGTCTTGTGTTGTGGCGTTTCTGGTCGTGCATGCAGAAGACCCTCGCTGTGTTTCACGAGAGCATCTCTCCTCCACACCAGAAAGCAACACAAACACAAACCCATGCACCGCTATATTCATTCAGCATTTAGCATATTTATCATTGTTTTAGACAATCACAAACAGTTCGACAGAAGGAAAAAAGCTGTAAAAATACAAAAAAGTGACCAAATAGTATCATTCAGGACAATAGAGTCCAACAAAAAGAGTAAAATAGCACCGTCGTTACAAAGATCAGAGGTTGTAGTTTAGGGAACGGGGAGGGTCAGTTACACATCCAGGAGAAGAGATGGAGGAGGATGGGGTAGGAGACCGGTTGCCGTCCTCGTCCGTCTCACTTCCGGCGGGCCGCGTTGGTTGTGCTGCAGGTCACGCACATGTAATCCTCCTCAGCTGCGAGTTCTGCCGATACCCCCACACATATCATGTGGAACCAGCGGTTACAGCAGTCACACTGCACCCAGTACACCTGAAACAGAGAGAAACCAGTCAAAACACATTCAAACACGCGTGCACACACTAGCTGTTTGAGTAATCCTTGAAAGATGGCCATCTCGATTTAAACACATGACACTGATTTGGTTATGTCTATTAAACCTTTGACTAATACACAGGAAACATCACAGCTGCTGCTGACACAGAGAGAGCAGTTGTCATGTATAGGTATGAAACAGCTTCACAAACAGTCTTTTCAACCACACAGTATCGTTATTATCACAGAAGTACTGGGATAAAAGTTTATAGTTTGCATATAAACACTGATGTCTAGGGTAGTGATAATAATAAGAGTACATCACCTTTTGAAAGTTATTTGATGCTTCAAATAAAGATTGTATCTATTATATCATTACACCAGTAGGTGGTGACAAGTGACCCATAAAAAATATTTTTGTCATTAGCTATGTTTCCATTCAAAGTTGCAAATTTAACTTATGCAAATCGGAATATTGCACAAAACATTTGCAAATAAAGCAGCGCTTCCATCCCATGTGTTCAAGAGAACAAAATCATCACTTCCTGGGAAATTGGCACAAAATATCTGTAATAGAAGTGGAAGTTGCTGGAATCGGGGGAAGCCACTGTCATGCTATCATGTTATCTTGGATGCCTTGCATTGGGAACGCAATCATGTCTGGAATTCGTTATACCAAATCATTTTGATGACAGACTTTGGTTCAGGCATTTCAGAATGATCAAAGCACACACTCTGTCATTACATTCACTCACTCACCTCTTCCCCCTCCGGCTGGAGACAGCTCTCTGCTGGACACAGGGTCATATCCTCTTCTGAGTCTTCCGACTGAGACACGTCTGATGCAGAGACAGATGCTGCTTTCCTCTCTCTCCGCTTCTCTGTACCCATTCTCTGCTTCTTGCTTTTCGGCTTTAATCCTCTATCCCTGATCTCAGTATCCTCTCTGTTCATTCGCCGCTTGGCTTTCTTTTCTGCTGAAGTGATTGCATCTCTCTTTAGAGGAAAAAAAAGAGGAAGACAGAGAGAAATAATTAAATGCAAATTCTTAAATGTCTCAAATGTCTTCAAACTTTTTTCAGGCTGAGGACCCTTTAGTGGATCAACAAATGTTTGGGGCCAGAATTTTTTTTTAGCTTTCCACAAAAATAATAAGCAGCACAATTATTATTATCATCAATTTAACATTGATGATAATAATAAGATGTGTTTCTTGAGATCCAAATCAGCGTACTATGTTGTATAGGAGTAATGGCTGCTTTGCCGTCACAGGATTCTATTTCAAAATGTTTTACAATAGAAAACAGTTATTTTAAACTGTAATAATTTCACAATATTACTGTTTTACTGTATTTTTTTAATCAAATGTATACAGCTTTGATGAGAATGAAGAGACTTCTTTCAAAAACATAAAAATTAGACCCAAACTTTTGAACTGTGCATTTACATACTTTGTGAAGATGCTTACGAAGCCATTAAAATAATCATTATTGATGTACAGAGTTATATACATATATTATTTAATTTTAATGAGGGAGGAACCTTCAATTTTTAACTTTAGTACTGATTTTTTTTAAATGCATATTTTTTGTTATTTGATATCAAACAATAATAGCCAGACCCCACTGAAGACCTCACTCTAAAACACTCTTGAAAACTTAATAAGCTTTAAATAAACATAAATAGTGGCCGCCTACTTCTTCAGCAGCCTCGGTTCTGTATTTCCATACAGATTAAATAAAGATATTCACTTTGTTAAAAAAAACCTCAACCATCAGCTAAACCAATCAGCTCCAAGATAAATCAAGTTTGATTTGAAACAAGAAGGCTGCTTCAAAGTTAAAAGACCTGTACTTGCATGAAGCAAGTGATGTATTCAAGTAAAAAAAAAAAAAAAAAAAAAAAAAAAAAAAAACAGTATTATATTATATAAATCTATTTACTTAGTCATATAAAATATATGCAGTGTATACAATACTATATATTCTAAGTTGCAAAATATTCACATATATACATTATATATTATGTAAATATATTATGTAATTCATGCTTTATGTGAGTAGGAAGTTGCTGCTGAGCTCTTTTGCCATGGCATTTTAAACCCTGATTATTCTTCTGAATTAGTGATTGAATTTTACTTGCTAAACAGCATGAAAGTCTCACACTCTTTACCTCTCTCTGAGGCGAGGAGTGTTTCTGTGTGAGGTAGGGTGTGTGTTCTGTGTGGGACGTGTTTGTGGTCAGGAGGCCAGACAACAGAAGTCTGTAGAGCTGCTGGGTCTCGGGGAGAGAAACCTGCAGGAGCAAACCCTCCACCATCAGTTCCTCCAACTCCGAACTGAGACCTGGAACACAGACACAGTTTCCATTTTAAAATGCAAGCAGTCATTCTGCACTTGCTCTGCAGTGAGATTTCAGAAAATATGAAAATGCTCTGAGTTTATGTATGTGAGAATGATACAGACCCTGGAGAGGGATACAGCGTTGCTCTGTGTAAAACACCGTCTGTTCCTGCCCAGAAACACGCCAGTCCTGACTCTGAGATGGAGATCCACACAGCTGCTACAATAAAACAACAATGACTCTTTATTGATGGGTGGTAAGCAAAATTGGCATTAGACAGCTACAACAAAACTGTAAAAAGAAAAAAATAAATAATGTTATATATATATATATATATATATATATATATATATATATATATATATATATATATATATATATATATATATATATATATATATATATATATATATATATATGAGAGAGAGAGAGAGTGTAATAAAAAAATCTAATTAAATAAATTAAAATAAAAAATAGTAGAAAATATAAAAATATATTATTGAATTAAAAAAAAAAAAAAAAAAAATTAAATAAATACAATTAAAACCATGGGTTAGATAACAAAAAAATAAAATTAACTAAAAAATGTGATTGAATAAAATAAATAAAATAGCAAAAAAAAAAAAAAAAAAAAAGTTACAGAAGTCTGACTGCAGGATTCTCAGCCCTTTGGAAACGAGACATGAAAACCACTGCCTGTGTGAAATTATGTCTAACCTTCCTGTTGTGCCCAGCGGTCCGGTGTCTCTGTGTAGGTGAAGCTACTCTGCAATCTTGAGAGGTCAGCGAGAGATCATAAGAGTCTATGACCTCTCGTGCCCGTCGCTGCCAGCTGACGGTGCGTTCAACCATATAACGTAGAGCGTCACCCTCCGGGAGACGCACACGGATCCGCTGCAGTGATGACAACAGTGTCAGGATCTTGTCTAAAGGAGGCTTAGTCGACCGTAGGCATAACGGACACAGCCAGGCTTCAGGGTCGAGGGGATCAGAGGGCCCACGAACGCACACGCTGTGGAAAGCATCTCGACACAGCTCGCACTGCAGCATGGCGCCCATGGCTGGCTTCTGACACACACACACTTTGAGAGCAGAGCAGTCTGCTGTAGGCAGGAGCTTCGATTCATTAGCTGCACGGAGAGAGCATAGCGACTCCAACTCTTTTAAACGAACCTCAGCCAGAGTAAACATCTGCGAGAGAGAAAAAGAGAGTGAATGAGAGAGAAGCTTTTCATTCATCTCAAATATTTCTGTAATGTATCGTATAGCAAACTCACAGCGGATGCAGAGTCTTTGCTGTCTGAAAGTGCTCTCTCCACATCACTCATACTGTCCAGCTTCACAAGCTTCTTCTTCCCTGATGACACACACTCTCCCTTCACCTTCCTTATTTTCTTCTTCAAAGAGCTGCCCACTTCCCATCGGGGACACAAGACCTGCACAGGTGATCAGACCCATGAATAACCTTGACAACGATTTATTCGAAATAAAGTTTTACAAGGTTTCTTTATGAGTGAATGTTGTGAAAACATTTGCAAAATTATATTTTGAAATTATATTTTGCATATTTTTTGTTTTACATTTGTACTGAATTCACAAATCTTTATAGATATGTTAATAATTAAAATTAAATAAATTCAAATAAAAATAAAATTATACATTTTGCTTAATTATTTTTGAAAATAATTCGGATAATAGTATTTAATTATTATAATCATCATAGATTAACAATACATAATTAATGTATAACCATAAATTAAAGCAAAGCAATAATTTAAAGGGTTTTTTTTTTTGCATTGAAGTAATGAAATTATTTTGCAGTGATGATCTGTAATTATTTTCTTTATGCCTTTTTTTTAATTCTTTTCTTTTTTAATTTGGCACAATATAAATTCCCAACCTCTAAATCTTTGTAAGCTTATAACAACTTTTAGAATTTTAAAGCTATAATTTAAAGGGTTAGTTCACCCAAACTGTTATTTTTGTTTTGTTTTTGCACACAAAAAGTATTCTCATCGCTTCATTAAATTAAGGTTGAACCACTGTAGTCACGTCGACTGTTTTAATGATGTCTTTAGTACCTTTCTGGACCTTGAAAGTGGTGGTTAAATTGCTGTCTATGGACGAGTCATATACTTCTCGGATTTCATCAAAAATATCTTAATTTGTGTTCCGAAGATGAACGAAGGTCTTATGGGTGTGGAACGACATGAGGGAGAGTACTTAATGACAGAATTTTCATTTTTGGGTGAACTAACCCTTTAAGAACTGAAACATCCATTTAAAATGTAATATTTCCTATTAGTTTAATATATAATATTTCCAGACTAACCTCCAACAGTGTAAAGGGGGAATTTTTGATGAGGAAGGTTTTTGCGGCTGACTCTTTCCAGGCCTGCACCTCTGATACCAGAACCTCCAGCTGGTCCAGAGGCTCCAGTCGCACAGGAATAGCATGAGCTCTCAGAACCATATCAGAGAGCGAGCTGAGAACCGGAGTCTGACCTCCCACCTGCCAGCACAAACAATCACAACTACCATTAAACATTATTGACAGATTTTTTCCCTTTAAAAACGTGAACAGGCACGAGATAGTACCCTAGTGTGCAGAATGCAAACATAGTTAATTTAGTGAAGAGTACTCAACCTGTAAATCCTCAGCTTCCTGGAGCCATTCTTTAGCCCTGTTCACTGTGTCTTGTAGTAGGAGGCAGTTTGGCAGGTATGCAGGTACCCCATCCACCTGAGTCAACATTGAACCAAGCGTCTCTAAACTCTCTGGAGGCCTAAAAGAAAAAAGAAAACATTAACAAATGTCATTCAGCTCATTACACAATCTCTTTGTGGTGCCTCCTGCAAGTCCTCAGCACACACCACAGGAGTTAATTCAGGCTCATTCAAGGGCTGCTTTGCATTTCCAAGCCTCAGTTTTATCCTGAACTGATGCAAATGCTCATCTGTTGTATAAAAGGAAGTGGTTCCCAAATCCAATATGTTTCACATGTCTACCATCGTAGACATTGCCTTATGAAAATTAGAAATGCTGCCTTGGAATCTAATTAAAATAAAATAAGCTTAAGTTGAAGTACTAAAATGACTAAAACAAATAAAAATGAATTAAAGCTATTCAAAAATAAAATAGTTTAAAAAAAAAAAAGACAAAATTACTGAAACTGAAAAAAAAAAAAAAAAAACTTAAATATAATAAATAAAAGCTAATTCAAAATATTAAAATACTATAATATTATATAAATAAAACTAAAATAACACTGGTACACATATGGTATTCAATGTCATTTACATGTTAAAAGAACACTTTAATAAAAAAATAAAAATTAATTCAAAAGACTACTGGTTGAATTATTCAAATTTGTTTTGTAGACAAAATGAATATGGTGCCTTTTTTAACTAATTGCCTTCTTCTAATGAAGGAAAAGTATGGGTCTTTATATATGAAAATGTATAGCTGCCTATATTTGGGGAAGGGAGTTCATATTTGGGAGTCTGACATCACGCAGCACTGCTCTCACCTGGCCTTCAGCAGTGCCTGCGCTTTCTCCTCCAACTCCTCTGAGATCGTGAGCAGCTCCTGCAGCCGAGCCATTGTGCGTTCAGTGGAGGGATGCGGTGTCAGTCCGACTCCTCGATCGATCAGCCGGCGCATGCTGTCCAGAGAGAAACCGCAGGGGTTTGATACCGGATCCTCTGCCTGCTGAACTCCGGCCAGCCACCGAGCCTGTTCCAAACGCTCCCGTAGCAGCGGCAACTCCGGAAGAAACACGTCGAACTGAGAGCCCTCCTCCAGCAAAGACTCAATCTCACTAACAGCATCTGCGCTCACTTCATCGGAGAGAAGCTTCTCACTGTGCTGCTGGAAATCCTCAATGTTATTCAGCAGTTCCTGAGACAGAGAGTGTTAAAAGTTTCTATTAAATGAGCTGTTTAGAGATGAACTGTGCCTCATTCATCTTCAGAAAGACTGCCTGGATCATACATGACTGTGTGTGCACATGTGTGTGTCAGTAACCTTCAGAAGCGGTGCCTGTGTCAGGCTGCAGGGCAGGTTATAAAGCTGGCGGACAAATGATCTCATTTCCTCCACAGTGAGCTGATTAGGAGATTTACCCCCGCCTGTGCGATACCTGCAGACAGATGACGGCAGACAGACATAAACAAAAGAAGAATAAGAATACACAAAATTCACATGCCACATGTGTCTTGGCCAAAGCAAACCACTGTGTGCAAGAAAACATAACCTCCCACACTGGAAATTCCCCTTAAATGGAAATAAACACTGAGTTGAAGTACTTGTACAGTAAGTGTGTAAGAGGTCATTCTGGCATCCGTTTCCACTATGTAAGTATGTGTATAGACGGGTGTCATTGAGAGTTGGAATGCACCTCTCTGTTTTTTCAGCTATCTGTGCCATGAGCTCCACCATTGTAAGATGTGCGCATGTCAAGTGAAAACTGAAAGCATATTCGCTAAGAATGTAGTAAATCGATAAAAAGTGATAGTGCAGACATTTAAACTCATACAAAAGAAGTGTATTTAAAGTAACGCTGTTTTTTAAATTTTCTACTGATTGGAGAATTGGGGAGGGGGGTGGGTAGTATCTATGTTTGATAACATTAGCCGCTTTTCCACTGTTGTGCCAAACTGTTCTCTTTGTTTAACTGTTCCATTCCGTGCTCCATACCGGTGTGGTGAGAAATCGACTCCCGCCACGAATCGGGTCTCCTTTAGGACCCAGTGATTGGTTCAATGGACTTTTAATGGGTTGTATTTTTAGTGCCTGATTATAAATCCAGCAAAATCACGTTATGATTTATATAATTTAAAATGCGTTATTAATGACCATTAATGTCTTTTAAATTACATGGTTCATATACTAGTGTATTACTGAAGCTATAGGTTGTGAAATCAAGCATTTCTCATTCTTACCATTTTTTTAGTTATCTTATGTACTAGCATAGCATACATCTACCCGATTAGCCTGCTTAGCTTTTATTAGGTATGTTCTTTGCTTCCAATATCTGTTTCCAGTTTGTTTTATTATGCAATACATAGGCATTCATTTTATATTTCAAGCATGTTGTTTGTGCACTTACTGTAATAAACATAATACAATAGTGAAATAGGTTATAATTAGTCTAGACATCACGATAACTTCTGATCAGGCATTACTGCCTGGGTCCTAAAGGAGACCCGACTACTGAAAATTCAGCTTTGCTGTCACAAGAATAAATTACATTTAAAATACATTAAAAAAGAAAACAGTTATTTTAATTGTAATAATATTTCACAATATTACTTATAATAGTACAATATTCCTAATATAACTGTAGCTTGAGTAGGTTTCGTTATAGTCTATTTGTGGTTGTGTGTGTGTGTGTACCTTGTCTGCCTCTTGCCATTTAGCAGTTGCTGAGCAACAGATGAGCATTTCTCAGCATCTTGAGTAACTAGTCTCAGCTGACGTAACAGATCATTCTCTGGGAATGACTTGTCATCAGACTCCTCTAGAAGGGTGCGAAACACTGTGACATCTACAGCGAAAGAGAGAGGCCAGAGGCAGAAGTGAAACTCATGACATGGTACTCACAAATGCATTTAACTTCAGTGATGTAACATTTTATGACTGAAATACAGTATTCTATGTAGTGTGGGATTTGTTTTTGTCCTTAAGACTGAAAACTGGACTATAGTATTAATTTTTTTTTACATGCGGATGAAAAAAAATTAAAAGGTGAAAAGTTATAACACCTTTTGCTTAGAATAAAATAATTTTCTTCTTTAGAATATCATGCAGACAATTGTGTAAAATTTATTTTATTAATATATTTATATTTTATATAATAATAATAAAAATAATTTTAAAAAAAGTACACGTTGAAAGTGGATTCTCTTTTTCAGAAAGTTTTAGAGACTATCAGTTCTAGAAGTTTTCAAAATGAAACTCACTGCGTTTCTTGTCTAGCTTTGCTTCCATGACCTCCGTCACCCTTGACGCCCACTCGTCATAAGACTCCGCCCTCTGCCGCACAGCATTCATCATGGGGTAAAGGTCATCCAGTGTGTAACGGTAACTGTGTGGTTGAGCATTACACTAAATGAAACTTTCACCACATTCACTTAAGAAATCTGCACCACTGATTATGATTATTAGCAGTGGAATCACTTCAATGATTTAATGTATTCAATACATGTAAATATATGTATTTATATATGTCTTTGTTGAAGAAAATACATATAGATCAGATACATAGATAAGGTCATTGAGGAGTAATGAAAGCAGAAGTGGAGACTTACTTGAGTGTGTAGTTGGAGACAGGGCAGGAGCAGAGGTCGTGGGCGTGGTGTAGACACACCTGCACTCCTGGTCTACAGGGGCAGGTGAGAGCAGACAGGTAACAGGTGGTGCGACACTTCACACACTGTCTCTCATCATCTGCCAGCAAGTCATATTCAAACAACTCACACTGGACCACCCCCTACACAGAAAGAGAATATTAATAAATGAAAATGTATAAAATAGATTGCATACATTACCAACAATGGCATAATCAGACATTACTAGAATCTCTAACATAATAAAATAACCAATATTATACACCACCATGACCAATACCGTATTATATTATATATTCATAAGAGCTTTTTTTGTAGTCAATCTCTCACTGAATTGATAACATTTGCATTATTAAATATAAACTTTAAAAATAAAAATAAACACCATTACATTATATTTAGCTAATCTCAATTTAACACATGGTCAATTTAAAATTGACAACTCAAAAATATATAATATAATATAATATAAAGTCTATTATGAAGATAGATAGAATCATAAAGTGAGGATAGTTGTTTTATTGAATTATAAATTATTTCAGAAATACAGAATCTGTTAGTTTTTCCTCAGAGTTCGAGGAGAAATGAGCACTGTTGCATAAATTTACACTATAGGTGTCATCCATACCAATTGCATCACGCGCACACACACCGACTTGACAGGTTTTGTTTGTGTTCTCTCACCATCTTTCGGACTTTGTCCCGTAGTTCTCTCTCCTCTCTTATCATGAGCTTCATGTCCTTCTGTACGGCTGACGCCAGAACCACGTCCAGGTTGTTGGCCTTCATGGCCATATTACACACCATCTCATCATGAGAGAACACGCAGTAACGGTGCAGCAGGCGGTAGTGATCCACACACTGACGCCCCAGTGGCATCTGCACACCAAATTTACAACACAAAGTAGTAACAGATTAGAAAAAAAATACAGAAAAACAACTGTAAAAAATGTATGTGAAGTAAAATTATGAATGCTCAGCCCTGAGACCTGCCCAAATATAATCTGCATTTAAAGGGTTAGTTCACCCAAAAATGAAAATTCTGTCATCATGTTGTCCAAACCCATAAGACCTTTGTTCATCTTCGGAAGACAAATGGGGATCTTTTTAATGAAATATAAGAGCGTTTTGGCCTCCGATAGACTGTAACATTATTACTACTTTCAAGGCCCAGAAAGGTAGTAAAGACATTGTTAAAATAGTCCATGTGACTACAGTGGTTCAACCTGAATGTTATGAAGTGACGAGAATACTTTTTGTGCGCAAAAAACAAACAAAAATAAAGACTTTATTTAACAATTTCTTCTCTTCCCTGTCAGTATCCTATCCTATTCACAATACAGTGTAGCATTTCCAGGTTCTACGTCAGAATGCACACAAAAAGTATTTTCGTCGCTTCATAACTGTAGTCACATGAACTGTTTTAACAATGTCTTTAGTACCTTTCTGGGCCTTGAAAGTGGTAATAACGTTGCAGTCTACCAGAGGCCAAATAGCTCATGGATTTCATCAAAAATATCTTAATTTGTGTTCCGAAGATGAACGAAGGTCTTAAGGATTTGGAACGACATGAGAGTGAGTAATTAATGACAGAATTTTCATTTTTGGGTGAACTAACCCTTTAACAACAATCATTGTAACAGCAGGATTGATCGAGGAAAAGCTCACCCAGTCCACCGTGCAAAAATTCACAGCCTCTGCAAAGTTGAAGCCCTGGTTGAAGCCGCTGTGATAGGATCGCGGAAAAGTGATGACAAACTCTCCTGCGCACTGATTGGTTCTGTAAATCTAAAAACAGAGTCTGTGTTACTCACAGGTTCTCCATGTGAGTGTGTGACTTGTGATTGTGTATATTAAAGTTACTCACTGGTACTCCATGGGCCATGAGTGTATTGGGGTTCATGATTGTGACGAGCTGGTGTAGAAGATCGGGCTGAGACTCAAACAGTTCCGGGGCCAGTTTCTTCATGACTGCTTCCAACTGCTCAGCGGCAAAACCAGGAGCACCATACCAGGTCTTAGGTTCTCCCCTAACACACAGAAAAAAAAAAAAAAAAAAAAAAACACACAATCAGGGTCTTAACACATACATGACTGTTCAAAAGTTTTCTATAAGATTTTTTGAATGTTTTTGAAAGAAAACTCTCATGCTTACCAAGGCTGCATTTACTTAATAAAAGTACAGTAAAATAATCTTGTGAAATGTTATTACAATTTAAAATAACTGTTTTCTATTTTATTATATTTTAAAATGTATTCCTGTGATGGCAAAGCTGAATTTTAGCATCATTACTCCTGTCTTCAGTGTCACATGATCCTTCAGAAATCATTCTAATATGCTGATTTGGTGCTCAAGAAACATTACTTATTATTATCAATGTTGAAAACAGATTGAGATGCTTAATATTTTGTGAAAACATTGATACATTTTTTTTCAGGATTCTTTGATGAATAGAAAGTTCAAAAGAACAGCATTTGTCTGTAACATTATAAATGTCTTCACTGTCACTTTTTATAAATTTAATGCATCTTTGCTGAAATAAATTACTAACTTCTTAAACAACAACAACAAAAAATATATTTACTGAATGGTAGTGTAAAAGGCAACTTAAACATATCAATCTCAGATATTTTCCCTCTCTGTAATAACATGCACTCTCATGGGTAACTGTGTTTTAGATTATATATAGCGGACACCATATTTAAAGCAAAAACAAGGTTGTGTAGGACAGAAGCACAATCAGTTTAGCATGCTGCACTATATAAAGCACTACTATAAGTGTATTTCTTCCTTTATTAAGCATGAAATTGTGCTTATTATTACCAGTGCAGGTAGTTGATTGAATAGCTCCAGTGGTCCTCAATGTGCCAGCAGAATGAGGAGAAGCACATGCCCACATAGAGCCATGGCAAAGTCATGCCACAGATATCAGCAGTGACATGGGTCAGCACTGATGGTGTCATCATGGCCATGTTATTCAGGTTCCACCCACAGTGAAGATATTTCTAGAGCAACCAAACACAGCACAGAATAATTAAATCGCTGATGGAAACAGGATGTACTACATATGGAAAATAAAACGTCAGACGTTCTGAGTAATATCTCAAAATCTGATATTTCAGTTGTACCTCATCATGCGGTGCAACCTTAAACTTTCCACCCTTGATTGGAAAACCGCTTCCAAACTCTTTTGAGGCTATATCAGCACCATATTCCACTGTCACATCCTCCTCAATGGTGCCAACCAACCTCCAAAACTCTTTTTCTACCAATTCAGTGGGTACCATCTACAACAAACACCAGATTCACAGGAAAAAAAATTAACATCAACATCAGTGCTTATGTTAAGGTTAATTCATAACATTATATTTGCAAATCTATACTCTTGAGAGTCAACGTCAGAGTCTCAGTAGGGTTTTGTACATACATGAACAGGCATGTTGAAATAGTCTGACTTGAAGGAGTCTGCCATTTCCCCAAAAGATTTCAGAGAATAGTCCCTGTACGCTTGCTCGAAGCCAAATGCCTCCTGAGGTTTACTGCACTCCTGCAGATACACATAAATAATGAGTCAATCATGTATTCTACTGAATCAAAGTCTTTATAAAAGCAACATTAACTGGATAGGGACTAAAGCAGTACTATTCAGATTCATTTGCTCCTTCTATTGACTAAAACGATGAACAAACACTTATTTTTTACTATGCACACTCACCCGAGCCAGACACTTAGGGCACCTCCAATCACCTTTAGGAACATCACTGAGGGGCGGGATCAAGCAGAAGGTGTGGTAGCTGTCATCACAACCGTCGCATAGTAACAAACGATCCTCATCATTCCCTTTTCCACACACTAAACACACATACAGGTCCACCTAGAGAAAGACAGTGACCACTATAATATCACGAGCCACGTTTACAAGTTTTAGCTACACAAAAAGTGTTTGAATAAAGCTTATAGTTATAAAAGAAATATAATTTTTTCAAATTTATTTCACAGTACTGTACAATATTGTATAGTTATTCAACTTAAATGGTTTACGATCAATAAATTTAACTTGTACCAACTCTAAACTACACTGTAAAACACAATATCTCATTACGATCAATAGAATTGGTCTGTCCACGGTTCTGATTTACATGTGACAGAAAAGCTCAGCAGAACTTAAATTTGAATAAGAGAGGGGAGGAAACTCACCATGCTCACTGGAGGAGGAGGAGGAGGAGGAAGAGGGGTGTTTTTCTTGTAACGTGATTTGCTTTTATCTGGTTCAGGTGTCAGCTCTTTTATCTCCACAGGTTCCTGCTTCACCTGTATAGGGATCTCCCTCTCTAATACACATATAAACACATTTGTTAATATACAGACACTGATTTGACTAATAAAGCTATGCTAATCACATGTTTGCTTTGCTTGATTGACTACACATGGCTACTGAAGATATGAGTCACGTGAGGTTAGATGCAAAGGTTAGATGCTCACCTGGTTCAGGCTTGGCAACGAAGGAACCCATCCTCCTCCTGAGATTGGGCCTGTTCTCACATCCCTCACCCCCTTCTGACTTAACACAGCCAGACTACAGACACACACAATGAGCATGTGAGTTAAAACGTTGATGATGATAATAATAATAATAAATGTTTCATTTATTATTATTATTATTATTATTAATGTTTCAACACTAAAAATCTTGCCAATCTCTTTTAAACGTTACTGAATAACCAAACTGACTAATGACTAGCATGGAGAATTAGAACAACTAAAACTAAACTGACAAAATGGAGGCAGATTGTGATTATGAACATACAGAATGAGTGTGAGTGTTTATATTCACCTCTGTTTTCATCCTCTTGGCTCTTCTGGCAGGTGCGCTCATGTCGTTGGGCTGGACGTGAATGTTTTGCCTCTGCAGCAGGTCGTAGGGTTTATACTCTTTCTCTTGGTCATTTACATCATCCACTGACGTCTTCTGCAGACACTGAAGAAAACAAGAAAAACACAACTCGACCAGTTATATGAGCCTTCAGTCTGGAAATTAAAGGGTTAGTTCACCCAAAAATGAAAATGTCGTTTATTACTCACTCTCATGTCGTTACATACCCGTAAAACCTTCGTTCATCTTCGGAACACAAATTAAGATATTTTTGATGAAATCCGATGGCTCAGTGAGGCCTCCATAGACAGCAAGTTAATTTACACTTTCAAACGCCCAGAAAGGTACTAAAACTTATTTAAAACAGTTCATGCGACTACAGTGGTTCTACATTGATATTATAAAGCGACGAGAATACTTTTTGTGCGCCAAAAAAACAAAATAACGACTTTTCAACAATATCTAGTGAAGGGCGATTTCAAAACACTGCTTTGAATCCTTTGTTTCGAATCTGTGGTTAGGAGCGCCAAAGTCAAGTTATTTCAGCAGTTTGGGAGTTTGACACGCGATCCGAATCACTGATGCGAAACAAAAGATTCAAAGCAGTGTTTTGAAATCGGCCGTCACTAGATATCGTTGAAAAGTCGTTATTTTGTTTTTTTGGCGCACAAAAAGTATTCTCTTCGCTTTACAATATCAATGTAGAACCACTGTAGTCGCATGAACTGTTTTAAATATGTTTTGATACCTTTCTGGGCATTTGAAAGTGTAAATTAACTTGCTGTCTATGGAGGCCTCACTGAGCCATTGGATTTCATCAAAAATATCTTAATTTGGGTTCCGAAGATGAATGAAGGTCTTACAGGTGTTTAACGACATGAGGGTGAGCAATAAATGACATTATTTTCAATTTTGGGTGAACTAACCCTTTAACTTACAAAACATACTAAACGAAAAAACTACAGTGACCAGTTCTTCTCATGTGAAATTAGTGTGGCACCTAAAGAGATAAGTTCATTAAAAAATGAAAATTCTGTCACCATTTACTCCCATTACCCATTAACCTGTACGAGTTTCTTTTTCCCCATTGAACACAAAAGGAGATGTTGGGCAGAATCTCCAAATTTCTTTTTTCCATACTGCAAATGAGATTAAAAAGCTAGGGCTGAATGGCAAGATTTTCAGCAAATAACAATTACATTTATGCCTTTTCTTCAAACAAAGCTGATATGTTTTCGGAAGAGTTGTTTGAAGTACTCTTAAAGGGTTAGTTCACCCAAAAATGAAAATTATGTCATTAATTACTCACCCTCATATCGTTCCAAACCCGTAAGACCTTCGTTCATCTTCGGAACACAAATTAAGATATTTTTGATAAAATCCGATGGCTCAGTGAGGCCTGCATCGCCAGCAATAACACTCCCTTCTTCAATGCCCAGAAAGCTACTAAAAACACATTTAAAACAGTTCATGTGACTACATTGATTCAACCTTAATATTATAAAGCGACTAAAAATACTTTTTGTGCACCAAAAATAACAAAATAGCGACTTTATTCAACAATATCTAGTGATGGGCGATTTCAAAACACTGCTTCATGAAGCTTTGAAGCTTAACAAATCATTTGTTCAAATCAGTGGTTCAGAGCGCCTATCAAACTGCCAGAGTCACGTGAACTATTGAAGTTTCAAAACACTTATCACGTAATGAAGCCTCGTTTACGGAAATCATGGGATTTTGGCGCTATGAACCACTGATTTGAAACAAATGATTCGTAAAGCTTCGAAGGTTCATGAAACAGTGTTTTGAGATCAGCCATCACTAGACATTGTGGAATAAAGTCGCCATTTTGTTATTTTGCCGCACAAAAAGTATTCTCGTCACTTTATAATATTAAGGTTGAACCACTGTAGTCACATGGACTGTTTTAAATATGTTTTTAGTAGCTTTATGGGCATTGTAAAAGGGAGTGTTATTGCTGGTGATGCAGGCCTCACTGAGCCATCGGATTTTATCAAAAAAAATCTTAATTTGTGTTTCGAAGATGAACGAAGGTCTTGTGGGTTTGGACACGAGGGTGAGTAATTAATGACATAATTTTCTTTTTTTTGATCTTGACAGACCATGGAAAAGAAAAGCTTGGGAATCCTGCATAACATCTCCATTTGTGTAGAGAAAGTCAGTCATACAGGTTTAGAACAACATGAAGGTGGTAAAATGATAAAATAAATAAATCAATTTCTGCATGAACTTCTCATTTAGAGTATAATTTAATTAAAAAAAAAGGTCTGTTTTTGATCCAGAGTGATGTTTAACAATTTAATTCAATGAAGAGTCAAAGGTCATTTTAAGGTCATCTCATGGTTCTCTAAACTTGAAATTGTGAAACTTCACACTTTAAAAAATGCCCTCTAAATCACTGAAATCATTTCCCTCCACTCCGGATAATCTGTGCTAACGTGTGAATAACCTGTTAGCCCGGCCTTAAAGAATGTTACATCTGTGATCGCATGCAGGAAAAATCCTCAGCATTCCCGGTTATGCTTGCTACCACTATCAGATTACAGATTAACATAGAAACAGAGGATAGAGGGAGGAGAGAGAACAGCTGGAGGTGTAAAGAGATTAGCGTGAACAGAAAGCAGGTCACAGTCTCTGTGGGTTGAAAGGAGGAGTGGGAGGGGGGAGGAGTGAAATAAAAGATGCAACAGAAGTCAAAAAGACAGAAACAGAAAGAGCAGCAAGTGAAAACAAAGACAAGAGAAGTAGGTGGAGAATAAAAGCAACAGTGTCTCGGCAGGATGGCTACGGGTTTGGCGGGGGTCAGGACGGGTCGAATGCTGTCAGTCACAGAAACACCAGCTCGCTCCCATTTGTCACCCAAACTCAAAAAACAAAACACTAGGTTAAGAAAAATAAATAAACAAACACACACATGCTGACTAAAGCAGCAAAAGGAAATGTTTACATATCATCAAGATAAAGAACCAAGGAGACAGACATTAATATAGGGCTAATACACAATTTTATTAATATGAATCCTAATAGTGTGATTTTCAGATATCTATATAAGAGCCACAGTGAATACTAAATGAAACATTCATTGCCACAGGTCCCATTATGACATCACATCCTGTCCAGATTTAAATCGTCAGATTAGGTAATGGGGAAAGTAGAAACGTACCTCCTCTAGCCCAGGAGGTGCCCTAAAACTTGACAGTTTGGCTGCGATCTCAGGAGCCTGATGTAGAAAAGAGCACCCAAAATTATAGGGATATTGCCTGTGACCTCGGGGTCAGAGGTCACAGACATCTCTAACAGAGACATCAAGCATTCAGTCAATGGAAAGAAAATTAGTTAGGCTCCAAATTACTTTTCATATGCTCTTGCATATGACCACTGACCGCATTAAAAAAATATGTATATCAAAAATATATATAAAAAAATATTTGTTAAAATCAGCAGATAACTGTGAAAAAAGACATGAATATGATTGTGTTTTTGAAAACATCCAGTTAATTGATATTGGTAATATATTGTCTCTAAAGACATAAGAAGCCATTTGCGACCACATTTGGCAGAGGCTGCAGCACAAACAGCAGTAACGCTAAAAAAGATCAGCACACATTACAGAAAACAAGCAGATAGAACACAATAAAACACTTAACAACCACAGATTGCATTTATGCACAGAGCATACTCCATCAGACCTTAATAATGCACAAACTAATACGCTAACCCTGAAGGCCCAGCTTTAACACTGCAGACCAGCTGTAACCTGACTAACCCGCCCAAACACACACTGTGAACTCCTGCATGACTGCTGAAAGCTTTATGCAGAGTGTGTGTTATAATGATTTGATGCATCTATAAAGTTTAACTCACCAGCAGGTTTGTCCCAGACTGGAAGAGGTTGTACGGATACAGGACCCTCTCATAATGGGCTCTCAGGTGGGACCCCACAGCTTTGCCTGGGGCAAAACCCATTGTCATGGCGATCTTCGTCCATCTCCTCTCTCTGCAAACAAAATCGAATCCGCCCTCATCTGCAACCAACTGCCAGATTGAGAAAGAGAGTGTTGGGCTTCATTGTAAAAAGATAATAAACATTTCTCAATGCTTATGTTTCTCTTGGTCAAGGATAAAGAACCCAGCGATTCATACCAGTAACTATAATGATAAATATATTAACATCCACACCAACAAACAATGATATTGTAACCACATGCTGTGGTTTTGTCGTCTGTCTCTTTAAATGCTCAAGCTCTTTAAAGCAGGATGGATTCTGATTGGCTGTCAAAGTTTTTATCGTTCATCAGCTGGAAAAAATTGGTCTGAAAGTGATTTCAATGATATTGTTCCTCTTTGCCCTATTCTCACAGAATTAGAACTATTTTTAAAACTTTATAGTTATAGTCCTTACAGGCCTTTGCTCTGTGACACATTACAGATATGAGTCACAGGTTTCAGCTAACAATATTAATAGAGTCATAATAGAACATGTACTGTACAATCTCGCAGTAAGCCTGACTGACAGACTAACTCACTTTGTTCAGCTGATACAGATCGAGGATCTTCCGCTCCACATGTGGAATTTTGAGTGTGCATCCTTGTAGTTCCCAAAACTTAGCAATCTGGTCCAAGAAGTTGAGTTTAACTCTGGTTTGAGCCTGTGAGAAGGGGGGGATGGGGTTGTTGATGGAGGTGGCAAGAAAAAGAGAAAATAAGAATCAGCAACATTGTGAATGGTGCATGTTAATTATTAAGCATCTTAGAGATGGCATTTTTTTAATACCAGACATCTCAAAAGACCCAAATTCTGCTGATAAGACTGTGACCATTGACCTTACGATGCAAACACATACCCTTCAGTTTCACTCTATTAGTGATGACATCTCATAGACACAATGTTTTTCTACACAGGTGACAAGATTTGCTAAACCCTGACCCCAAACCCAACCCTGTGACAAACCTGTTGATATCAGTAGACTGATGATTTGACAGATTTATGAGTCTTTCAAACAGTGAGAAGCACTTCAGATGACCTTGCAAGTTCGTTTTCAGCTAGTCTCGCTATATTTGTGGGGATATTTTGAAATATTTGGCCCTCCTGAATATATTCAAACTTGTATACACACAATTTTCCACCTCAAAACAAAATCGTACAATTACCTCTAACTCGTTGAGTCTCTGGATTCTTGGAGTAAAATGAAGTCTGTCAACGTCACATGCAAATGGAGGCTGCCAGTCCTAAATACACACACACACACACAAAGTAAACATTCAGTTAGTAAACTTACATTTCTCTTACTTTTATTGATATTCATTTTAAATTGTGTGATTACTGAGTTTATTTAACTTCAATATGCAATGTCAGAATAATTTCACAGCAAAAATCAAACTGCGACATCCAATATGGACAAATGAACCATGTATGGCACTGTGCGAATTACATTCTAGATATATTTGTAGTTAAAAGATAAAATGTTCACAAAAACTAACTTTATTTCCATCAACAGCAAATCCAAACTGCAGAATGTGTCCTTGAGTCGAGCCTCTGACTCATTACTGCTGAGGTCATGAACACAAACATTTTTGAAACAAGAGAGGCTTTATCAAAGAAATCATTTTCATCTAGAGCTTTCTGATTTTCTGAATTCATTCAGCAGCCTTCTGAAATCATCAAGAATGTGTTTGCATGTGCACACAATGCACACAAAAACAAAAAGCTTTTGATTACATGGTGACCGTTTTTAATATTTACAGATAAGACTTTCATACTGAGGGTACTGGACACTGATAAATTGGGGACACACAATATCAGCATAAGCACATGTAAAGACACCAATGGAACACCACATGTTGCCTGAGCCATTTTATTGAGTACACAATTTCAGAAGCAAAATAAGAAACTGGCTTCTCTTTCACTAATTTTTTCTTTGCATTCATAAATTTATTTGAAAGGATCTGATGAAGACAACCCTGTACAAATGTGACTGGTAACCTACTCTGTGGTTTGTGGTCTACAATCTTGTGAATGTGTGTCTGCTTAACACAGTGGCTAAAAGCAAGCTAAAAAAAATATATATCACATTCACTCACACGCAACCTGGTGTAGATGGCTAAACGGTAGAATTGTGGTTTTTGTTCAGCTCAGCCACCTATATAAAAAAAAAATATTCGGTCTAAGTTTAACACATTTTCTTCATCTCTAGCCTCTCACAACCACATGGTTACAACTACGCTCAGAAAAACAGCACAATCGTGTCTGCAGATATACACAATGTAATTAACAGTTTGATTATGGAGACCAGACATTTCCCTCTTGGGATCAATAAAGTGTTACCCTTTCTTAGCCGAATAAGGAACCTCGAGATACAATAATCATAATCAGAATGAGCTGTAAAAACCACACATTTTTAGCTTCAGTGAATTCAAAACGCAGATAAGTTTGCTTTTATACATTTATATTAAAAGTGTAATTATGTAATCAGCACTTGAGAAAAACAAAACCATAGTTTTTATTCAAAAAATGAAAAATACTTTTTTCCTGCCTCATAATACATAAAATGGCATATCCATAGACACCAGCGCAGGAGTGTGTACAATAAACCACTGTGCATTGAGATCATTGACTAGCCTACATATACAGATTTCTGCCTGTCTTATGAACAATATTCACCACAATCTGCATCTACTACCTCAGCTACACATAATCTATGAAATGAAGTTGAGTTGTACGCATATTAAGTCCATTTATTACAGTATTTCCTTGTTTGCTGTTCAGACAGCATAGTTACAGAAAGACACAAAATGGCCAGATGGTTCATTCGCTCCAAAGCTCGCAACATGGAGGACGCGCCCGGCCCGAGGACTCCATCTATCCATCCAACAGGGTTCGGGCCAGAATATGGGCCGAACCGAACCCATTTATCACTTTACACGGGCGGTTTAAAACGCGTCAGGATCCAACGCGCGTATGTTGGTGTTGGAAAGCAAGAGGCCATTTGGAAAACATTCTCAGCTTTAAAATCTTAGTAAAACCTTCCCCAAAATATTACTTTATGGTTTATGAATACCGTCAATAACACGAAACCATTGTACTATAATGATGCTTGACATGTTTTACCCGTTAATAATCGCTTGTTACACGTAATTACGTTTTCTCTCATCTGCGACCTCATGCGTGAATCACGTCACGTAGCTGCGAATCTAATAGATTCAACCCGAATTCACATCAAACCCGAAGCCAGTATCAGAACCAGCGAGCTTGATCCAGAGCGCGTCATGGTCATGACAGATGGAGCGAGAATTGTCAATAAATAAGTAAATAGCTTTTAAAATAACATACAGACAAAAACTAAAATGCTTTCAAGTCTTTAAATGTCCATAAACATGAAAATAAAGATTATGAAATAAATAATCGGTTTACCAGACTCATAAAACCATCTCAAGAGATGAATAAATTAATATGTTCGCGTCATTGGGCTCGTCTAATGTTCACTAACATAACCTACAAATATAAAGACGCCATCAGAACCACTGAAACCCTTCAAACTGGTTGAGACAGGTTCGGGAGTTAAGAGTTCGGATTCAGATTAGCTGGTTTGAACTGGATCATTTTGCTAATATGTAAACTATATTTAGTCTCTGCGTATAAACGGTAATTAATTAATTGCATTAATCTAATCCGCACACAACCACTTTTGTCACAGAATGGATTTGCTCTGACCAGAATTCAAAATATAGACTAAATTATACCATCATTATATGGTTATATTAACATAATCTGTTCATATAGGTAATAATACAATAAAAATAATATAGACTAAACTCAACTTATGGGCATTTAGTGTACTAAGGAGAAAATGAAAGGAAGTTTATTTCCGCATTTGCAGGTATCTCCTTGTCTCTTGATTTTTTCCTTTCTCTTCTTCTGTCTGGGGACATTAAATTTTCATTAAAAAGTTCACTGAACTCATTAGAAGCCTTTAAATCAAATGATGAGGTAACAGATGGGGGTTTCTGTTCGTCAATGTCAACAACAAAGATGCAGAAGCAAGTATACCAGTACTACTAATTTAACATAAAAATATATAAAAAGAAACTATATTTTATATCAACGATAATCACTGACAATCAGCAAACTAAACTGTAAGTAAACGTGACGCTTAATCCAGTATTAGAACCGAGCCAGGCCGTAAACTACACTCACAGCGACTATAAAGAGACATTTTCCTGTATAATAATCACACATCCGCGACGTTTGCGTGTAGTGAGCAACGTTATTGCGCTCGTGGGTTAGAAATCCGGGTCATGCGGGTCCGCAGGTCGAGCACAGACCCGGCAGAGCTTCGGAAATTCAACTGATATGATGCCTATAGACACACAAAGCGGTTCGGCAGTGCTGTCACAGCGCCGCCATGTTTAGACATTTCCCTTTAAATCGAACTCAGAATCACTCCGCAGATCCGGCCCGGTTCAACCGGTCCGATTCAGACCGTCCGGACAGCACTCACCGGCGGCGGTCGAACCTTGCAGATCCCGGTTTTCTCGGCGATGGGTCGGATTTTATTGATAAACGCAAACGGGTCTGCAAATTCCTCCCAACTGGGCTCGAACACCGGGCACTCGGGCGGTGGGGTAAACTCAGCCGGGCCCCGCTGGGTCATCCTGCAGGTCCGGTTCCGGAGCAGAATCGAGTCGCTCAGCGAAGCGGGGACAGAACTTCCTGGGATCCGCAAAAAGGTCTGTCCGTCCGTTACTCCCTAGTCCGGCTAACACTTGAACAACACGAACAATCAACACACGCGCGCGCACATACATACACACACTCACCGTGACGTGACTGCTCTTAGGCTGAGACCACATCCGCTCAAAAATCTAGGGACGAAGCGAGCGTGTTCACTCATTTCTAGCGTTGAAGAAACACTTTAAAGAAACTATTCAGCCGTGATATTTACCGTTCATTGTCGTATTATTTAAACCGTTTGTCTTTTTGACGCGTAATGACAACAGCTGGAAATACGTTGTTAATCGTTGACATTAGTGCACGCGCTATTCAAATACAAGAAACAAAGTAAACCTATTCCATACTGTTACCTCGCTTTCAAATACAAGTTCCTATTATGCACTGATGTACCCTTTATTCTAGCATGTGACTTATCTAAAAGAAAAACAAAAAAACGGTTTTTTTTATGTTCGAGGAAAACAATTTAATGTAACGTGCCAGTGAACAAATAGAAACCACAGTAGGAGCAAACAGTTGTGAGTAACAAGGTTTTACAAGTTCAAATCCACTGTCGACTTGTACGTTTACGTAAAAACTCATAAGAATACAGGTGTTCCGCAATGTTCACTGTTGATTTAAAAACTTTTGGAGCTCTGGGTGTCTTTACATACACTTCTGCCAACAGCATGCGCTCAAAGCCGTCAACCGCTTCGCTCCGCCCTAGTGTTTACCTCCGCGTATGGATACCTTCAGGTGACAGCTGATAGTGGCTGGGACTTCTTCTTTAAATAGACTTACTGCGGCTGCTGATTGGACGACATGCGTATAGAGAAAGTGACGCATTGCAAGGGGGAGGAGGGGCGTTGTAGTAAAGCGCTTTACATAGTGGTCTACTTTTGTGTTTTGAAGTAAATCCAACTCTGGTAGTGTCGCACTTTAATGTAACATTTAGCATTGTAATTTTTCACAATGTGTATTATATGATAATATAATATATAAATAATATCTAACATAAATTCCAAGGCCACGTCTGAGGCTTAGTAACACGAAGCTTATTGCTTTAAAAGTATTATGTTATGGAAGGACATTTATTGGAAATGCTGTATCTGCAGTGCTGCATCTTAAACCTGGCCTATAATAACATACTCTATGATGCTTTCATTGCAATTGCAAAGCTATTAAAATAACCATTATTGGTGTACAGAGTAATATTGTCCATTACGTTTTAAATTTTAATATGGGAAGGACAATAAAATTTAACTTTAACTCTAGGTTTGGTTGAAGTTAATGTAATATTGTATTTATGTTTAATGCATTTATTTTTCACAAAATAAAAGGTTGAGATGAAACAATACAATTACTGTATTGCACGTGGAAGATCTATGATCCGAATTATACATTTATTAAAATACTTTAAAATATCGTAACTGTTCATTCCTTTTGTTTTACCAGAAAAGGTGTTCAAATAACATATTAAAATATTTTAACAGGGTACACCCATTAGAACCCACCTGTAGATTAATTGCTTGACAATGTGTATGACCTTATGTGGTCATGAAGAAAATTTTAGCGCTTTAGGGTTACTTTTCTCTCCACTTTTCAGCAGGAGAGAATAAAAAGCTTGTCACCACGTGGCTTGAGCCCAAAGCAGCAAATCCTTGAGAAACCTTTAACTTTTTTGAAGCATGGTCCACTTGCCCCTGCTGGTAGATGTTGTAATTACACAATTCTGGGTGAAATTCAAAGTAGCCTTGTATTCAGGAACTACATATGAAATCAAACATAGCCGTTTAACTGCCTGTTGTTTTTGTTCTTTTGGAGATCCTTTTTTAAAATAAAGAGATAAAACCTTGAAACTACTTTCCACCTTATAGTTATGAAACATTTGAAGTCACTAGCTAAAGCTTCACATCACCTTAAACACATTAAGGGATTCATTTCTCTTTAAGGAATTAATACACACAAATCAATAGATGACAATTTATTCAGAAACTGCATTAATCACTTACAGCATGTATGAGACAAAGACAGCTTACAAAACAAAGTGTTCACAGACAGAAATGCCTTTGGCAACTCGTTTCTTTGAAATCAGACAGAATGGGAGGTATAGAAAAGAACAAAACCTGACACAACAGAACATTTATAAGTCACACATCAGGGAATTGTTTCCCCATCATTGGGATTTTATAAGGAAGCTTGCTATTGGAGAGGTAAAATACTGCTTGTAAGTGCTGGAGTAGGACTAGTTTCTCTTCTGACTGTAGGTCTCAGATCAGCGTCTTAAAGCATCTTTAATACTCCTCTCCCTCTTCTTCATCCTCCACAGACTCTGTGCCAACCTCCTCATAATCTTTCTCCAGTGCAGCAAGATCCTCTCTGGCCTCTGAGAACTCTCCCTCTTCCATTCCCTCACCGACATACCAGTGTACGAAGGCACGCTTGGCGTACATCAAATCGAACTTGTGGTCCAGTCGGGCCCAGGCCTCTGCAATAGCCGTGGTGTTGCTCAGCATGCACACAGCTCTTTGTACCTTAGCCAAATCTCCACCAGGGACCGCTGTAGGTGGCTGGTAATTAATGCCAACCTGTTGATAAAGAGGACACATTGTTAACTTAACTGAAGTTTGAATAAAGGACACATGAATGTTTTGTCAATCTCTCCCACCTTGAATCCAGTTGGGCACCAGTCCACAAACTGGATGGAGCGTTTGGTCTTAATGTTGGCAATAGCGGCATTGACATCTTTGGGCACGACATCACCACGATACAGCATACAGCAGGCCATGTACTTCCCATGCCGGGGGTCACACTTTACCATCTGATTGGACGGCTCAAAGCAGGCGCTGGTGATCTCAGACACGGACAGCTGCTCATGGTAAGCCTTCTCAGCAGAGATAATGGGAGAGTATGTGACTAGGGGAAAGTGGATTCTGGGATATGGCACCAAGTTGGTCTGGAACTCAGTCAGATCAACGTTCAGGGCACCATCAAAGCGCAGCGAGGCGGTGATGGAGGACACGATCTGACCGATGAGACGGTTGAGGTTGGTGTAGGTGGGGCGCTCGATGTCAAGATTTCGGCGGCAGATGTCGTAGATTGCCTCGTTATCTACCATGAAGGCACAGTCAGAGTGTTCCAGGGTGGTGTGGGTGGTTAGGATGGAGTTATAAGGCTCGACCACAGCAGTGGAGACCTGAGGAGCGGGATAGATGGCAAACTCAAGCTTGGACTTCTTGCCGTAGTCGACCGAGAGACGCTCCATCAACAGGGACGTGAACCCAGAGCCAGTGCCTCCGCCAAAACTGTGGAAAATCAGGAAACCCTGGAGACCGGTGCACTGGTCTGTCTAGATTAGGAGAGGGGGGAAAAAACAAAACAAAGAAACAATGAGTACATCAGATATACTGCTCTAAATTACACTTATGTAAAGGGATATGGATCATTTACTCATTTACCCTCATGTTGTTCAAAACCAACATGATTTTCCATGATATTTTGTGGAACAAAAGATAGGAAACAAATAGGAAGTTAATAGTAACCAAAGTGGTTTCATTAAAAACATTCTTCAAATTGTTGTGTTCTGAAGAAAATCAAACCAGTTGGGAACAACAAGAGGGTGACCATTTTCATTGTTGGATGATCTATCCTCTTACTACATAACAGCAGACGTACTACATAACCAATATGGTATTGATAAAGAGTTATCATCCAATGTTATCATTTTTCTTTTTTAAATTGGTGTTCTTATATCTAACTGTGCAAGCTCATTTCCTCAATTTCTACATTCAGAATAGCCTTACCAACATCCAACACTCATTTAAAAGTTCTCCTTTTAAAAACACCAATTTAATAAGTTAAATGTAATCTTTAGCAATTCTAAATGAATATCCATTTTTCATGCTGTACAATATAATGTGGGTACAGTATAATGCCATTTTATGCATTCTGACTTATTTACACTGTTGGATTCTCATGCTAAACATGGCCAAAGTTTCAAATTACGAGATGGACGTATGACGGAGTATTTCTGTGCCAAAAATACTCTTCCAAATCCTCACGAACTTCGATCTCACGAACCGGGATCTCACGAACCGGGATCTCACGAACTTGGGATCTCTCCCCAAGTATGTGCCTGTGTGACATCAGAATGGTCAGAATTCCTTGTACGGGCACTTCTCCTGGAAGAGCACGCACACGTCGACCAGAGAGAGAGCAAGAGCACGCCCATCAACGTGCTTCGTTCGGCTTTACGGAAGTCATCAGCAGCGCTTCACAGGACTTGCTCGAGAAAGATTTGTCACTTTGTTTTTAGACCACGAAATCAATGTCACCAAAGTAGTGTGTCTTTGGTTGTGAGGGAAAGATAACCTTGCTTCCCAAAGAACCCAGCGTTAAGTGGAGCTGAGATATTTGTGTTCACGCATTACATTGATGCGCTCTCGATATGTTATTAAAATAACCATAGAAACTGATAGTTGCAATCACTTTTTTATTGGTTAAAATGAACGGAGAATATCTCATGTTTTTCCGTGGCTGCTCGAGCCCTCAGGATCGGCACTTATGGTTTCATAAACAAGACCCAGTTCTACGCTGGATTTACAGATCATTTGAAATGGAAAGATGGAGCGGTCACAGCGGTAATGATCTTGGTCATGAGTCAGAACCGCAGGTGGTGAGTAAAACTGCCTCAAACGTCTGTTTTGTTGGCAATAGGCGCCTAAGTGCATATAATGTAAACAATTCTAACGTAGTGAATTCATAAATTCATTATTCATCATTCACTATACGCTATATTCGTTATAGTGTTCAAAAATTATCCATGGATAATGCGATGGCGTGTTGCGTGTTTAAATATATTTGTTTAGCTGACCATTGATAGCTTGCAGCCGAGCTCTACACAAAAGCTGCGCGTGCTCTTGACTTTAGCTCCGCTTACAGGACACGCCTCCAGGTACTCGGCTGTTTTCGGAAAGACTCGGTACAGCGCATGTATCTTTTATAAATATGATAAAACCTAAGACTTTTCAGCGATATGAAGGATGCTATACTACTCTATAGGTACTTAAGATTAACATGAGATTGGCAGAAACTGTGTGCAATTCATGCGTTGGGTCAGGGCAGGGTTACTCTTCTGCCGCAAATCGATGCGTACGACCATCTGACAGAAGCTAGTTATTATAGTTAAAGCCGTAAATATGGATTTTTTTTTTTACAAAAACCCATCGCTTCACTTCAGAAGGCCCTTATTAACCCCCCCCCAGAGCGGTCTCCAATTGGGTTCATCTGAAAGAAGACATATACACCTATGATGGCTTGAGGGTGAGTAAATCATGGGATAATTTTAATTTTTGGGTGAACCCTTTAAGTTGAATATTATAGTCAGTGCATCCTTACTTAGAAGGTCTCAATTATAGTTCATACCAATTTGCGGACACGCTCCAGCACCATATCAATAATCTCCTTGCCAACAGTGTAATGGCCTCGGGCGTAATTATTGGCCGCATCTTCCTTCCCAGAGATGAGCTGCTCCGGATGAAACAGTTGCCTGTAGGTTCCAGACCTTACCTCATCTGAAACATAAGACAAGTTTTATTGATATCCACCTCTTTATAAAATAAATAAACATGCATGCCAACTTAAAGCATAACTATTTGCACTGGTCAAAGTACAAATACATTTCAACATTTCAAGGGTAATAAAACTGATTTGCTACAAGACAGAATTTTTATGACGGTTCATAGTTTCAATAACCAGTTACATAAATCATTTACCAATGACTGCAGGCTCCAGATCCACAAACACAGCTCGTGGCACATGCTTCCCAGAGCCAGTCTCACTGAAGAAAGTGTTGAAGGAGTCATCCCCACCACCAATGGTCTTATCACTTGGCATATTGCCATCAGGCTGGATGCCATGCTCCAGGCAATACAACTCCCAGCATGCATTGCCAATCTGTACTCCGGCCTGGCCAACGTGGATGGAGATGCACTCACGCTACACAAAGAAAAAGAAATGGCTTTAAATGGCTGCCAACCAACTGCTGCCTCCAGGCCCACGAACCTGGTGACCTCAGTACATGATGGGTAGTCTTTCACAGTTAAAGGCATTTTACATCAGGTTTTGATTAAAAAAATAATAAAAAAAAATGTTTAGTGTCCAAAGCAATTACATAAAAGACTGCATTTTTTTTTTTGCCAGGCAGCTTTTCAAGGACAATAAAAAATAAAGGCCATAGTCTTAAAAATAAGATTGGTTTCTGTCGAGTTGAAGTCAATTAAATGTAGGATATTGACCTTGCGTGAACCTGTTGAAGATAAAGCTTTCATTTAAGTCTTAACTTCCTCACGCAACTGAACTTGAAACTGTTCAATAACTAACTGGAGTTGAAAGGGGAGACTGAATGGCACTAGGGAACCTGGACAACACCTGAGCCAGATTCCGGCATTTCAGTGAGTGAATTAATTATTCTTTAGTCTGATCTAAAGACCAAAGAATATCCAATGAATGTACTTGCAGAAATCATTTGAATTCCACTTCCTCATCTTAAAGCTCCAACCGGTGTTAAAATGTTTGGAACATTTTCTGAACCATCCTGTGTGACTTCCTTCAGTGGAACGAGATGGAATGAGATAAAGCGACAGCTTCAGTCACCATTCACTTTATTTATATGGAGAGGTAAAGGAACGCAATTCATTGAAAGGTGACTGAAACAGCCAATTCTTACAGATATATCCTTTTATGTTCCATGGAAGGAAGAAAAACCCACAAGTTTGGAATAACATGCGGGTGAATAAAGGACAGAATTCTCATTGCAGTAAAGAACAGAAAAAGAATTCTCAACACATTTGTTAACAGTAGGAAATTGACTCCGAGTGCGCGCTCTCCGATCTCTCGAGTTTTATCGTAAAATGGGCGACAGGAAGGAGCCAGTAACCTGAACTATGACACAATAGAGGAAGAGAATAACTCAGCCGCTAACATCAAAACAACGACACAAACAAGTAACAGCGTTTTAAAAGAACAACCGCTCCAAGAATAGCTTGAGGGCTAAAAGTCTGTAAAAGTTGGGGGGGGGAAGTCAGCAGACTCCCATCCCCCAGCCTCGCGCTCCCACCGGACCGCGCGCGTGAACGGCCTCCACGGTGGGATTCCAGGAATTCCTCACGCGCACCTTCTGAGTTATATCACATTACGCTCTAATCATACATTCCGATCAGAAAAGACTTATATTCATTTTCAAAGGTCGCCTACATAAGAGTCACACTTCCTGCATCGAGGGCAATAAATATTTCAAGTCAAAGTGAAGACACGGAAGAGATGGGGGAGATAAAACGACGCTTGCACTCGTTATAAAAACTTGGTTGATGTGACAAAAGTAACTTTTGCGGCGTCAATGTCTTAAAGGGATCGTTCACTCAAAAATGAAGTCACCCTCATGTTACTCCAAACCTGTATTATTTTTCTTTTCTCCTGAAGTACGATACTGGCAGTTTGAGTCACATCTTTTTAAACGTGAATGCAGACTGTCAATCTGCCCAAAATCTCCTTTAATTACATTACGGTGAATACCAGAATTTTCACATTTAAGTGAACTGCCCCTTTAAGATGCTTCAAAGAGAGCCACGCGACTACGAAGTCAGTTTAATAAAACGATTCAAAAAGTGAAAAAGACCACGTTTGATTTTTTTTTATTAAAGCTGTAAAGCATTACTATTTTAGAGCCTAGAGCCTCACTTACCATTTTGATTTAGTCTTCGTGGATACAAGTTTTAGAGAAAACGTTCAAGTCTTTCGGTGGGGAAAAAAAAAAATCACCAAAAATCTGTTTTGAGCTCCGTTGACTGCAGACGCGTAACGTATCTCCGCCAACACAGCAATATGGGGCTAAAGGTCCGTGGTTCAGTCTATATACTCGCGTGCGCGCTCAGACCTCCCGCTGCAGCTCGCGATTGGCCAGCAGCAGCGTCAGCTCCCTCCTTGCCATGTGATTGGTGTAACCAAACACTCGTTTTGGATTTAAAAGTGTTGCAACATTTCTAACCGTTCACAAGAGCGTAATAGTTGGCCATCATGTCTCCGCCTTGAATCCTGACAAAAAAAAAAAAAAAAAAAAAAAAAAAGAGAGCTGAATTATTCAAAAAAAATGTTGCCTTCACGAGAAGGAGAGGTTTCCTTGGAAAGATCAAATTTCCTCTGAGGTGCTTCAGGTATTTCTTTTGTTCTACAGTTTTCTTCACAAAAGTCCTTTAACATTAAATCAAATCATTTAAAGACCCAATAAAAACAAAACTAAGATCCTTTGTCTTTTAGTCTATGTATCAGCTCTGAAGTAATCTATGCTAGTGTACCCCTGAAAGCTAGAAAAGAGGTGTATTTACAACTGGGAAACTCGGAATTCTAGATGATACGCGAGGTTCTGAGTTGTAACGTTGAAAGGAGAATGTTGATAAACATCTGAGGTTTGAGTTTCCCAGGTGTACTTGAAGGCAGCACTGGATGCATGTCTCAACTTCCTGTTTCAGTAGGAAGAACGTCAGCACAATAAAGAACTGCAAATTTAACAATTTATGGTCTTTAAATGTTTTATGAAATAATAGCAAATTCATCAGACAATAATTCAAATATTTTTGTCATTTTGGCAGAGGGAGTGCAGCTACCATAATATTCAGCAAGTGTGGACCAGTGTGACTTGAGATTGATTTCTATCATCTCCTATTTTAAAATGATCTCACAGGTAAGCTTATAATGTGAAACACTTGTAAGGGCTTCAGTTGTTACATGATAAACAGACTTTTCTTTTATTGTCTTTATCATGGAATCACACTATTAAAACAGCATACCACATCAATGATATACTGCAGAACATCCACCATGCAAGTCATCCTTCATTCATATTAACGGGTCAGTTTCCAGTATTTCACAAGACACTTTTCACTGAGAGAGAGCACAGCTAAATTCACCCGTGCATTCAGATTCACACTACTAAAACACCAGCACACTGGCTTCATGATATCTTGCTGATGGTTCTGTACATGACGGAAAAATCCCTGGTGCATCAGGCACGTTGATAAAGGGTCGAGTCAATGAGAGGAGCCCCAGCAACTAGAGATGATGACGACAATGTCATAATGGACGTTACAGACAGGATCGAAACAGATTACGCAAAGCACCTCTGCTGTCACATCCTGATGACTCTGACAATATTCTCTCCATCAGGAAGGATTCAGTCACTTGGGCAGTAAGGCATACACATACTTGTCTCTTCTCTGAGACATTTTGACACCAGTAGGTTATTATATTGCACTTTAGAGGACCCAACTGAGTAAATCTCACAAGTATTCAAAGATCACAGAGTTCTGTATGAAGAGGACAAAAACATGGTGGTAAAACACACATGTTGACTCTATCATAAAGTTAGTGTTTTTCTCCCTCATTAAGGGAAAACAAGGACTGAGATCTCAGATGGCAAAAAAACAACAACAACGTAAATCCAAAAAGAGCAAAGAGTCATAAAAAGGCTGGTAATGGGATCTGATGCTCCACTGAGCAATGGAGTACAGATTCCAGTGTCCAGATGTCATTATAAAGCGCCTTTATGTCAGAATAGTTTCTCTTCTCATTTTTCTCTAAGCACACAAACTCCTGCGTCACAGCGCTGTGTTGCCATTGAAGTCACCACTTCCCAGCTGTCAATCACAGGGTCGTAACATTCAATGCTGCTGAGCAGCGAGTTCCCATCATATCTGCAGAAAGAACATAGATGCAATATCAAAGCAAATGATCAAGTCATACATTTATTTTCTGGTAGTAACAACAGCACAAACACAAATGAGAAAGGTTCAGTGTACAACATTGACATCTTACCCTGCAATGGCATAAAGGCGACCTCTCAGGACTGTGGCTCCTACGTAGCAGCGTGGCGTGGTCATATTGGCCACAGTGGTCCAATAGTCTGTGCGGATGTTGTACACCTCTACGGAAGACAGGTGGGCTGTGCCATCAAACCCTCCGACAACATATATGTGATCATTTAGCAAAGCTACACCAGCCCCTGTAACGCATAAATAAAAGCAGTCACGGTATATAGCAGTGGTCTTCAGTGGGGGTTTGCCGATTATTATTTGATATGAAACTAATTTGAGAAAAAAAAAAAACATTTGCACAGTAGTATATGCAACATGCACTATATAGAAATGTTTCTATTCACAAATATTTTTAGGACTTGTTATAGAATATGAAAATATTATTTTTAATGTGTTAAAAAAGAAGTCTGCAAGTGTACCTGAGCGTTTGTTGGCCATGGGAGTGACGCTGGTCCAGTGTCCTGTGTGAGGGTCATACCGCTCTACAGAATTCAGGATGTTCAGACCATCATAACCACCTGAAGCCACAACAACAATGTTTGAAATGTTTGAAAAGCTGCATGTCTATCTGAACATGTCTTTGCCAAGCCTTCTGAGTTCCTGCCATTATCGATGCTAGTTAGGAGCAACTGTATTGCTGGCTTCTCAGCAGAAGAAAACTAGAAGAAATGTCCAGACATCCAGTCATATTCATTTATCTTCAACAACTAATAATACGCTACCTAAACAATATATGAGGCCACTGGCTACAACCAGTCCTGCTCCCTCTCTGGCAGTCTGCATATCTCCCAGCATGCTCCATTGGTCTATATTGGGGTCATAACGCTCCATGCTGGTGTGGCGTCGACTTCCATCGAATCCACCCGCAACATAGATCATATCTGTAAAAGAAAGAAAGTCCATGCTTGACTAGTTCTAAAAAAAAAAACCAACGTTCTAATTGACACAAAGCTGGTTTGTTCAACCGACTTGCAAAAGAAAAGCACTTCAGGCGATACAGCCTAAGAACACTAAAGAAAATCATCCACTGAACCCACATAATTCAAACTCACTGAACTTGTTTGGTTGGCTGATTCAGTTTCAGTCTTATGTGAACTGTGCTGCTTCATTCAATGCTCACGTACCTGTAAATCTTCATAAACGCAACCCACCTTGACCCAGAATCCATAAGAAACCACTAGAACTCAATGAATGTGTAAGAAAAAGCATAATTTCCCCAAACAGAACAGATACCTCCAAGGGTTGTAGCTCCTGCAAGGCCTCTGCGTACATTCATTGTGGCGACAGAGTACCAGACTCCATCTTCATCTGCTGTGTAGTCCAAACACTCAACCGAACTCAACCGCGATCGTCCGTCATACCCACCGATAACATAAACGCGATCATTCAGGGCGACGGTGGCAACATAGCGTCGCTTCCTTGCAATGTTCTGAAACATAAAAGATGTTTTGAGAGAATTCCCTTTGCTGTCTTTCCTCTGCTGTTAATAAGCAAACTGCTGGTCGAATTACCTTCAAAATTCATACAGGATAACACTTCATTACACTAACATGCTAAAAAAATATTACAAACATAGATGATGTTTGCTTCAGTGGCCCTTTTGTCCACTGACATTGGTAAAATGTTTTATCAAAGGACAACATAACTCACAGGAAGAAAGCTCCACTCTCGGGTTTTGGGATCATACTTCTCAACAACATCAATGGGTGATTGCTGGCTGCCAAATCCTCCGATAACCAACAGAACCTCTTTGGCACCTAAAACCCATTCCAGTGTCAGAAAGTAGTTGTATAAGGCTTAACAAGAAAAATCACAAACATGTTAAGACATGCAAAAACTGATTCAGCGAAAGAGTGAACTGACATAATGAATTATATTTTTTGGATCAATTAGACTGAAGGATTTTAGGCCTAAATAGTGAAAACACACAGAGGCATCAGACCGAGTCTCGCTTGGGTTCGAGGACTCTGCATCTCGCTGCGCAACTCTGGCCGGAGGTGAAACTTCTTTGCTTCATCCACCAAATCTCGACATGGCAGACTGCAGCGTATCAATGGCTGAAACACAGACACAAACACTCAATACAAATGTACAAATATCATGCAATAACGCACACAAAATAAAAACACAGGTGGGGACATCGATCACATGAACATTGAAATCTTTGCAACCGCAGCATCCTTTACATTCATACAGGCAGCGTGTATTTGGCAGAAGCTGACCTCTATGTCAATGACATCAGTGATGTATCTTGGGGTGAGCAGCGGCATGCGCACATACTCCAGTAGATCAGGCAGGTACGGCTCTCTTTCTTTTCTGTTGTGCTTAACCCAGTTCAGAACTGCCTCGAATACAGGCTCCTCTGAGTCAACCTACACATGTACATTAACATTCAGATTTGTTGAGGTACAAACCCTTGTGGCAAAATTAACTTTATTTGTTGCTTCTAATTTTCATGGTTTAGATATGTGACTTTTGCATGCAACCATAAATTTAAGTCCAAACGTTGTAATTACACTATCAGAATTAATGGACTGTGATGAAAGACAAGAATTTAACAACACAAAAGGTAGGTGTTTTTGTCTGTATGGTGTGTGCATAAAACAAGATTAAAAGGATAACAGGTCTGCACTTGCGTTTTTACATGTCTATTACATTTTGTTGTTGAAAGTCTCAAAAACACAAAAGAAAGACATTTCAGACTTGCGGAGAAATATGTTACTCAAAACCAGCCTGAACTGGTTCCTATGTGCAAATTTTGCAGACTAATGTCCAACTCTGACCAGTAGGTATGTAAACTTATGAGTATATTCTACAATGTTTTTTTATTTGCTTGTGCCCTTCAAGTGGAGTCAGAAATATTGTAATTGCAAGTTCTGAGCACATAAATGACCAAGCAAAGTCATATTTACAAGAGGAACTTGATGCACAAGATAATATCATATATCTCAAATCTATAAATATCATTGAGCGGAAAGCAAGTCTGTACTGAATGGTAAAGAATGATTTTGCAAGTTTAATTTTACAGGCTGTATTTCAGTTATTTTAAAGAGGAGATTACAGAACAGCTGATGAACAAGTGTAAAGTTATCGCTCAACTTTCACGTTTAGCTTTACGTAACAAACATTTAGATACCATGTATAAATAAGTGATAGAATTTTTTTTTTTTTTTGTCATTCTGAAATTAGATGTAGTAATTTGTGTTTACTGTTCACAATATAATTCGTTTTGTTTAGAATACTTCCGTGTTATGTTTCCGACTTGAATGTGTGGCACTGTCGCAATAACTTTACGAGTTTTGCAGGTGCACTCGAAAGCAGGGACTCATTCAGAGTGAAAGAGGGCAGAGAAGGTCACTGCAGAAAATCTCACCTGGATCTCATCACACTTGATGAGCTTTTCCACTTCACTCTGACTGAGCAGCATAAACTCTTCCTGTTGCACCACCTCAGCAAAATGCTTTTGTGAAAACAGTTCAGCAGCCTGCATCAAGTCCAGACAGTTGTGCGTTTCTGCAAAGTCTCTGATTCCCAGGCAGTTTGATGGATCCAACTGACTATTAAGAAAATCACAGCAAGCCCTCTTCACACCTGTGAAGAACAAACACATACTAACATCAGACTTGTTTATCTTTGCATTAAATACAGCAGAATAACATTCACTCAACTGGCAAATTGAATAAATACGTCAAGCAGATATGAAGAAGCAAATTCAAGAATATATATATATATATATATACACATATATATATATTTTTTGCACACATATTATAGCCTGTTTGTCGCAGACAAATCTGCTTTGATGATTCAAGAACATTCATTTCTTGTCATTGGCAAATGGCGTGCTGAGAAACGGGTTTTCGTCTTTAATGCAGATCGCCTGAGGGATTTGGCTATAGTTATACTGCTATTGATGGCAATTTCCATTTCCTTCTGCTCAAAGTAACCCAGAAGCCTAATGCTGCCATTATCATTTTTGACAGAAGGGAGTGTTGGGAACAGGTGTTACCTGGGTGTCAGGCTACATTTTGTTTGCGCCAAACATGAACATTTCAATTTCAGGACAAAGAACTCAACTTTCAGAAAGCTTTTAGATTTTGTCACAGGGTTTTTTTTTGTCACAGCCTTTCTCAGAAATGTGTTCTAGTTTCAGTGCTCAACAGATTTTATAGATACCTGAAAAGTATTTTTTCCCTATTTCAGACAATGTACAATTGCTCTACTTATGTTTCTCAATTTGGTAGAAGAGCCTGATCTTAGAAACATCTGGGTTGTGTTGTTTTCCATTTTGTTTCCAAGGACACAGTGTTCCTTAGAAGGCTAAAAGCATTGCAAGTGTTTTTATAACCATATACAGCTGAGTTTTATAACCATATACATATACAATTATTAAATGATACACTAATCCTGAGGAGTGATTATGACTGGATGCACATCACATAACATTTCAAAGGCAAGTGACTGTGATTCTTTTTTTTTTTTTCGGTTTAAAAATACATTTTAAGAAGTATTTTCTTTTTATCCCACACATCTACAAAGAGAGATTTGTAGGTAAATTATGTTTATTTTGAGAAGATGATACACTACCATTCAAAATATTTCAGCGAGACTTTTGTAAAAGAAATTAACACTTTTCAGCAAGGACTCGTGAAAATAGTTCAAAAAGCGACAGTGAATACTTTTATATTGTTACAAAAAAATCTGTTTCTTATAAAAGCTGTTTTTTCTATTAATTAAAAAATCCAGGAAAAAATGGTTTCACAAAAACATTAAGCAGCACAATTGTGTTGCAAAAATTATTTCTTGAGAACTATTGTCAATATCAAAAGCAGGTAAACATAACTGCTGACTGATGTGCAGTCTCTTAAGATGAGTGTTACTGTTAGCTAAAAATGGCCATACTTCATTTTTTTTTTTCTTTTGTGGAGGCATTGAAGACAGACACAGATTGAATAAAAACCTTCTTAGAGATCAATCAAATTATTCTCTAATCTTTATTTTCGGCAGCTGAGCTGTAATAGCAGGTCTCTGGCAATAATTGCACCCTGATTTCAAGCAGGTTTGTACTTGTGTTTGTCTCCTTTATATAATAAGAGTCTCAGTGACTCCTTATCATGCTCAGAACTTAGCAAGCATGTGATGTTCATTCTCGCACAGCAGAAAATCAAATCATGCAGAATATTTTTTAAAATGCCACATGTAAAATCAAATATATACCATATCACAGGTAAACAAAAAAGGGTTATAATGAGCTTCATTCAGATCTGCTGATCTTATTTTTTACTTTAAGCAATAAACACATCTAAAAATTGATAATCATACATGTAATCAACTCTCAAACGTGAAATGGGTTTGTTAATGTGCCCCTATTATGCTATTTTTAATATACACTGCACATCACCACATTTTCCAATGATTCTCAAATGACTCGTCCGATGCTTCAGTCTCTCTAAACCCCTCCTTTCCACGAGCCTACTCTGCTCTGGGTGGCCAGACGGCCCAGTCTGTTGTGATTGGTCTACTGATTATAGTGCATGTCGGAAATGAAATGCCCATTACCATAACTGAATTTCAGCAAAACTTTAGCAAAACTTTTTTGGGTAGCCGGAGACCTAAACATTATAAAACACAAAACTACATATTTTGAACACCCAGTAGAAAATATATACATCAATAATTAATCATACTTACAGGCTGTGATTCTTAGGAGCAAATTAGTCCAAATAAAGTCGGTACTGTCCCATCTTTAATGGATAAGCATTTTGTAAATCCCATTTAGACAAGTAATCATCAAAAGGTTATACTGCTGTGGTATCCCTGTGGTAATTTTAACCACTGATTCTTCTTCACATCCTCATTTTTTGGAAGTGTTTAAAAAGAGAATTTGCTTTTGCAGAGCAAAAAAACAGCATCTTCTCAACATGTACACAACACGAACCAGCTACAGTGTTTGAGGGCAGGACAAAGTAGACGTTTTTCACGGGCAGCCAATGAAGACCATAGGTGGACAATATGCAAATGTGTTACCGTGTTACATATGCAGGTAACGGAAGGGAGACTGGAATTCCTGACGACTCGTTTAGGCGGTTCATAGCCTCCCAAAAGAAAGAATCACCAATAACTTTATTTATCATGCACTTTCAACTTTACAACTTTGGAGACCATTTACATACAGACAGCTATATTACACACTGCATGAAAGGTGCATAATAGGGGCACTTTAATATTAGAACCCAGTAACAACGAAACAACAATGTGAGCTGGGCTGGTTTGTGTGTTTGTACCTTTAAGCTGCAGGAGACAGGCAGCGGGCAGCAGCTCCTGAACGTTTTCTACAGTAACCAGCACCGTCTCTGTGTAAACAAAGTCCAGCAGGATCTCCATGGTGGATGCTGTGAGGCCCTGAATGTCCACAAAGGACTTCCCTTTTTCAGCAAGCTATAGAGTAACAAGATAATAGGCTGACATAAAAAATATAAATATATTTTTTTACAACCATTTAAATCAAAACACAATTTAGACTGTAAATTAAAAACGCATTTGTATGGATTTATTCAATCTGGGGGGAAAAGCTGTCAAAAAAAAAAAAAAAAAAAAAAAAAAAAAAAACCTGACAAATAAGCCAGCTTTCCAAAACCAGCATTCCAGATTGTAAGTACAAAATAAAAGCTACAGCTGTAACAGATAACTGAAACAAAAACAAGTGATAAGGACAGCAAATGGATAATATTTCTACCCTATCACCACAGCTGTTATATCATTCATTATAGAGTGCTGCAGGGATGGCACATTTTTGTAGGCATAAACCCAGAAATGAGTTGGCATTTTTGCACTTCCCGTTCCATTGTCCTGAAGTTAAATTTTTATTTTTTTATTTTTTTTTTAAAATGGGTTTTTAAATAAATGCCTGAAATAAGTCAAGTCACCTTTATTTATATAGCACTTTTTACAATGCGCTATATAAATAAATTGTGTCAAGCAGCTTTACAGTGATAACTGGTATATAATTTTGGCTGCACAGCAGCTCTTAAAGAGTTTTATTCTACAACATTAGTGATGATAAGTAATAATCCCTTAAGCTTTTACGTGTTTTAATAATAAAGGGTTAGTTCACCCAAAAATGAAAATTCTGTCATTAATTACTCACCCTCATGTCGTTCCAAACCTGTACGTCCTTCGTTCATCTTCGGAACACAACTTAAAATATTTTTTGATGAAATCCGAGAGGTATGACTCATGCATAGACAGCAATATAATCAACACTTTCAAGGTCCAGAAAGGTACTAAAGACATCATTAAAAAAGTCGACGTGACTGCAGTGGTTCGAACTTAATTTTATGAAGTGACGAGAATACTTTTTGTGCGTAAAAACAAAACAAAAATAACGACTTTATTCAACAATCTCTTCTCTTTTGTGTCATTTTCATACGTCGTTTACATCCAGCGCTTTCAGGTTCTACGTCAGAACGCCAACTCATCATTGGCCGGCTGCTGCGTCAGCGTCATATGCATGCGTCGCGCTGCTCACGTGTGCAGCTTTGGCCAATACTGAGCCGGCATTCAAACTTAAACACAGAAGCCTTCGCTGTGCTTACTGAGTCACCTGCATGAAGATAATGACAGGGAAAAGAAGAGATTGTTGAATAAAGTTGTTATTTTTGTTTTGTTTTTACGCACAAAAAGTATTCTCGTTGCTTCATAAAATTAAGGTTGAACCACTGCAGTCACATCGACTGTTTTAATGATGTCTTTAGTACCTTTCTGGACCTTGAAAGTGGTGATTATATTGGTGTCTATGCACGAGTCATACCTCTCGGATTTCATCAAAAACATCTTAATTTGTGTTCCGAAGATGAACGAAGGTCTTATGGGTGTGGAACGACATGAGGGTGAGTAATTAATGACAGAATTTTCATTTTTGGGTGAACTAACACTTTAAACGGCATCAGCCAAACAGGTAAACTCATCTTCTCACCAGTCAGTTTTTACAGCCTCATTGTGTTTAAATTCATGCCCTTGCAAACTATTTCAACTCAAAATTTCAGCCTACACGTTTACAGACCACTAGTACAATTATCTTTATTTTATATATATCCCTATATTATGCTAAAACACAATTTTTCTTACATTGTACAACATTATCATCAATCAGTTTGCATCTAGCTTGAATACTCGAGTAACACTGAGCCAACTTTAACATATCTGAGAATAAGAGACCGCCTGCACCTCCTACTGTGAAGGAGTGGAATTGCAACAAAGTTAAAGTGATTTTTCTTTTTTTTTTTTTGATCTTTGTGACAATCTTATTGATATGGGTTAGTAGAGAGGGGACAGGAAATGTTGAAGCAAGTCTGCTAACTGCCATGTCAGGACCCCAATGGAGTATATTTTAATAAAATGATGCTCAAATGAAGGCTTTTCATTGACATTAATTTAGGTCTTTATAGTTTTTTGAGACATAAATTGTGAACAGACCGCTCCAGTTAAAGGATTAGTTCACTTTGAAATGAAAATTAGCCCAAGCTTTACTCACCCTCAAGCCAACCTAGGTGTATATGACTTTTTTCTTTCTGATGAACATAATCGCAGAAACATTAATAAATATCCTGACTTATCCGAGCTTTATAATGTCAGTGATAGGGATCAATGAGTATGAGCTGAAGAAAGTGCTTCCAGTACATCCATCCATCATAAATATGTGCTCCACACGGCACCTGGGTGTTTATAAAGGCCTTCTGAAGTGAATCGATGAGTTTGTGTAAAAAAGTTGGCATATTTAACAAGTTATGAAGTAAAATATGTAGCTTCCACCAGACCACCTTCCGTATTGAAGTTTACGACGAAAGTGTAAACCGGCATCACGTCAGTTACACTTTTTCCGCAAGTTGAATAGGGAAGGCGGTTCGTGCAGAAGACAGATATTTTACTTCATAAATTGTTAAATATAGATTTTTTTTTTTTTTTTACACAAAACACATTGCTTTGCTTCAGAAGGCCTTTATTAACCCCCCGGAGCCGTGTGGAGTACGTTTATGATGGATGTATGTGGATGGAGACAGTTTCTTCAGCTCATACTCATTGATCTCTATCACTGCCATTATAAAGCTCGGATGCGTCAGGATATCTATTAATATTTCTGCGATTATGTTCATCAGAAAGAAGAAAGTCATATACACCTAGGAAGGCTTGAGGGTGAGTAAAGCTTGAGCTAATTTTCATTTCAAAGTGAACTAATTCTTTAAGATCACAGTGATTTCTGTAACGTGAGTGATGAGTGTGGATATAGAGAGTGTTTGTTACCTCGCTGGTGAACATGGCACAGAAATAATCACTGCAGGCTGCCAACACAATGCGGTGGGCTGGGAAATCTGTGCCCTCCACCCTCAGAGTGATGTCACACAGCGTGTTGCTCTTTCTTAGGGCGTTCATGGCATTCAAAATGGATTTGGCGTGTGAATTGGTCATGATGTCCTTGGGCGCCATGACGACAGGGGGTGGGGTGGAGTGACAAAGCCTCAGGCACTGCAGGATGATGATTTCTGCAGGACACATTAGTGACCACTTTGAAAAAACACAGCTGATCCCAAATACATACAAAATCCAAACTCGTATTACACACTTTCCTCTGTGGAACATAAAGGAAGATATTTTGAAGAATGTTCCCAAACAGTTTCGGTTCCCACAACTTTCATTGTATGGACAAAAATACAATAAAAGTCAATGGGAACTAAAACATTTTGGTTATCAACATTCTTCAAAATATGAAGAAAGAAAGTGTAGAAAGACATAAAGGTAAGTAAATGATGACAGAATTTTAATTATTAGGTGAAAGTAAAGATCAGAAAATGTGTCAATTTTTTTATCTGTATTAGCTTAGAAATTGGCAGCTGTGTATTGACATTTTTTGAGAAAGTTACTTTTAAAAAGGATTAACCAAAAAGATGTCTCAAAAGAAGCAGTGTCTCAACAGCTCACTAAGCATCCTTTAGGATACATGAATCTTTTCAGCAGCATCTTAGAAAGAGAGAGACATTCTGAAACATAATACAACAATGTAAATATATAAACAATAAAATATTTTAGTTCAGGTCTAGCTGAGGAGGAACATTACGCCTGTGTGTTACTAGAGAGGGAAAACAGGAATCGTTTCTTCGTATTTAATATTTTCTTCGTATAACTTCATCCGAAAGTGTTAGTGTAAATCAGGTGGGAGTTTAAGTCTCACAGAGGTGATATGAGGCTACATGCTAAGGCTAACTAAAAACGGAAGATAACCCACACATAAACATCTTCATGTGAACTCACAGCGTACAGCTGATCCACAGCAGAACAGAAACGGACCAGGACTGGATGACAGCACACGGCGGTCTATTTGGACATCTGCTGGCACCCCTTACAGGGAGACCCTCGCAGGTGTGAACCGAATTAATTTTACTCCAGCAATGAAAAGAACAGCGTTCACGTGTGCGCGCATCCCCAGCAAAACACTGCGACGTCACCAGCGCGCGTGCGCACTGTAAGAATTGTGCTCGCGCGTTTTGAAATAACATTATCTCAAGTCAAAACACATTCTGACCTTCATTTGATAATTCATTTAAAAAAAAAAAAAAAAAAAAATCTTCATTTTATGATAAAGCGTTATAATTTGTTATAAAACATACTGTTTTATAAAACAGAGCAATAAGAAGTACCCTCAAAGAACTTATATTGACTTACTTTTTGCCTCAAGACAAATGTGGAAAAGTGGGCCGCTGTAAGTTAAAAAAAAAGTTGCTAAATAACTACAGCAACTAAAGAACTACAACTACCACAAAGATGAATTTATGTGCTTGAAGAATTGGACATCAGTTTTAGTGTTATGTTAGTTTATGGCAATTTGTTAACTATATATACATATATATATATATATATCATAAATCATAGTGGCTTCAAAATTTACATTTTTATATATTATTGTGTTTGATTTGTAGATCAAAACTTGAAAGTCTCTTCAAGTAATTTAAACCATAGACCTCAATGGAAACACTTTCACATTGCTTCCAACTGCTTGTTCTTTTAAATTTTTTGGACTACAAACAGCTGAACAGCTCTCTATATATAATAATTGGAAGTGAAAAGTAGTCATGAAATCTTTTGACAAACAGAATGTTATTGCTATAACATGGCTAAGTGAGATTTGTATTTCAAGTTGGGCATAAATTACACAGTGGTGCTAGTTTTGTGTAATAGTGTGTAGATAGAGTATTTTAATTCAGTAATAGAGTAATTAATTGAGTAATAGAGTATTTTAATTGAGAAACCATAGGAAATCTAATTTATCCTTATAGTGTTGTTGTTATTGTTGTTGTATTAGAAATGTTGCCTTGGCAACTAACTATATAAGCTGAAGTTGAAATGACTAAAACTGAAAAAAAAAATAAAGCTATATACACTATATTGCCAAAAGTATTGGGACACCCCTCCAAATCATTGAATTCAGGTGTTCCAATCACTTCCATGGCTAAAGGTGTATAAAATCAAGCACTTAGGCATGCTGACTGCTTCAAATGTTTGTGAAAGAATGGGTCGCTCTCAGGAGCTCAGTGAATTCAAGCGTGGTACCGTGATAGGTTGCCACTTGTGCAATATGTCCATTCGTGAAATTTCCTCACTACTATATTCCGCGGTCAACTGTTAGTGGTATCATAACAAAGTGGAAGCAATTGGGAACAACAGCAAACCCACGTAAAAATCACAGAGCGGGGTCAGCGCATGCTGAGGCGCACAGTGCGCAGAAGTCGCCAACTTTCTGCAGTCAATAGCTACAGACCTCCAAACTTCGTGTGGCCTTCAGATTAGCTCAAGAACAGTGTGTAGAGAGCTTCATGGAATGGGTTTCCATGGCCGAGCAGCTGCATCCAAGCCTTACATCACCAAGTGCAATGCAAAGCGTCGGATGCAGTGGTGTAAAGCACTCCGCCACTGGACTCTAGAGCAGTGGAGACGTGTCCTCTGGAGTGACGAATCACACTTCTCTGTCTGGCAATCCAATGGACGAGTCTGGGTTTGGCGGTTGCCAGGAGAACGGTACTTGCCTGACTGCATTGTGCCAAGTGTAAAGTTTGGTGGAGGGGGGATTATGGTGTGGGGTTGTTTTTCAGGGGTTGGGCTTGGCCCCTTAGTTCCAGTGAAAGGAACTCTTAATGCTTCAGCATACCAATTTCACTCTCCCAAATTTGTGGGAATAGTTTGGGGATGGCCCCTTCCTGTTCCAACATGACTGTGCACCAGTGCACAAAGCAAGGTCCATAAAGACATGGATGAGCGAGTTTGGTGTGGAGGAACTTGACTGGCCTGCACAGAGTCCTGACCTGAACCCGATAGAACACCTTTGGGATGAATTAGAGCGGAGACTGCGAGCCAGGCCTTCTCGTCCAACATTAGTGCCTGACCTCACAAATGCGTTTCTAGAAGAATGGTCAAAAATTCCCATAAACACACTCCTAAACCTTGTGGAAAGCCTTCCCAGAAGAGTTGAAGCTGTTATAGCTGCAAAGGGTGGGCCAACTCCATATTAAACCGTATGGATTAAGAATGGGATGTCATTAAAGTTCATGTGCACGTAGAGGCAGACGTCCCAAAACTTTTGCCAATATAGTGTAGAAATATAAAAAAACTAAAACTAATCAAAATGACAAAAGCACATAACAATATTACTAAAACTTAAACTAAAATTAAAATATAAAGATAAATTAATTCAAATTAAAATATAAAAATAAATGCCATTATTAATATTTTAGTATATAAATAATACTAAATAACATTGTCCTTCAACCACTAACCTACTGAAAAAAAGCATATGTATAACACAAAATCCTCTTTCAAATGCCAAAATGACAGTGTACACACACACACACACACAAAGAACTATTGATGATCAAAAAAAGAACAACTATTAATGATCAAAGCAAGCAATTATTGGTGTTTCATCTTTATTCTGCTCTTTTTAAATATCTTGACTTCTATGACTTCCAAAACCAATACAAGTATTTTGGACTGAAATCCTGATTCACTCAAACAAAAAATAAAATTGCATGTGTCCCAATGTGAATCCCACTGCTGAAGCTCTGGGTCATTTTAGGTCAAAAGTTAATGAATGATCATGCAAACATGTTTGAGAAAAACGAGAACTAAGCATGTTCATGTGTGTTACCCTTAAATTCTTAACAAGTACAGAACCACGAACCAGTAAATAAAACCTTAGATGAAAAACCACGCACTAGATCAGAAAACTATTAGAAAAAAAAAAGTGTTGGAGGAGGTAGTGTCTCTCAAGACCTCTGTAATGCTTTATGACTCATTCCAGTGATTTACAATAAATTCTGTGCTGTACTGAAATAGTAAAGAACAATATAAACACAAGACTACCTCATTTATCAGTAATTTTAAGTATCTTAACAAATAAACATCTTGTTTAAATATATGTTAAAATCCCTCAGAGATAATACAAATCTTTCAATCATTATGTCGGGTCCAGATTCATTGTGAAGTGAGCAGGCACCGGCCAAAGTTCAAGCGATTTTTTTTTTTTTTTTTTTTTACAGCAGAGTGTCATCTGTGCAGCCTCCTTCCAAACCATAGCGGAATTCCTGCAGGTTTGAGATTCCATAAAAATGGACAAACGCTGCTCCGACAACCAGCACATGGAATATCTGATGAGACTGAAACTGAGAAAGTAAAACAGATTGAGACCATGAGTATACTTCCATGAACATTATGCTATTAGGCTACTTTACAATACTACATGCAACAAATATTCCCTTAAAGGGTTAGTTCACCCAAAAATGAAAATTCTGTCATTAATTACTCACCCTCATGTCGTTCCAAACCCGTAAGACCTTCGTTCATCTTCGGAACACAAATTAAGATATTTTTGATGAACTCTGAGAGGTATATGACTCATCCAGAGACAGCAATATAATCAACACTTTCAAGGTCCAGAAAGGTACTAAATATCTTCTCTTCTATGTCATTCTCGTATGCTGTTTACATTCAGGGCTTCCAGGTTCTATGTCAGAACGGCGACTTCTGATTGGCCGGTTCCTGCGTCAGCATCATACGCATGCGTTGTGCTGCTCACGTGAACAGCATTTGCCAAAACTGAGCCATAGAAGCTGGAAGCACTGAACGTAAACAACATAGGAGAAGAGAAGAAATTGTTGAATAAAGTCGTTATTTTTGTTTTGTTTTTGCACACAAAAAGTATTCTTGTTGCTTCATAACATTAGGGTTGAACCACTGTAGTCACGTCGACTGTTTTAACGATGTCTTTAGTACCTTTCTGGACCTTGAAAGTGGTGGTTAAATTGCTGTCTATGGATAAAAAATTATATACCTCTCAGATTTCATCAAAATATCTTAATTTGTGTTCCAGTTTTGGAACGACATGAGGGTGAGTAATTAATGACAGAATTGTCATTTTTGGGTGAACTATCCCTTTAAGTCTTACCCAAATGTCACATCTTCCAGGAAAGTAGCGTTCAGGTATACGTGCTGCATACAGTCCTGCTCCACTGACATACATGGCACCCATCAGATAGAACCAGCCCATCTGACCCACTGTCGTTGCCTTCACAAAACCCTCTGTGATGGTAAAGTGCATTGTGGGAATGAGCCCACTCAGACCGAGGCCCAGGAAAACACCTGAAGGTGGTAAAATGTTTTTAACAGGCATCTCAAAACAACCATGAAGGTGGAACATTTTGTGGAGCAGGTGAGTGTGTTACCGGCACGTGTGGACCGGTGGCGAGGGGTGGCGAATCGGTCCACCTGGGCCACTATGATAGCAGCGACACCCAGCACACATACAACAGACAGATAGATAAGCCGTGGCTGAGGCGAGCAGTAAAACGAGTAGTATAGCCATGGAACGAATGAGCCCATAATCAACAAAGCGATACCAGAGTAATCCAACCTAGGGGCATAAAAAGCACACTGCAGTTACTGAAGGTAACACATATACATAATATGCCTACAGACATAGAACATAAAAACCAGTGTCACTTACTTGGAGAAAGTTCTGGAGACCTTTTCTGAGTGGCAGTAGACAGTGTGAAAAAGCCATGAGAAGCACAAACAAAGCACTGCACCCAGGAAGAACATCCCTAACACCACCTTTTCCTGCACAGGCGCCATGAATGACACATTCGGCCGCAGCATTGTCAGTGTGCCCAAGCAAAGGAACAGAATTAGGCCTGTAGGAAGACATTGCGATAGCTTAATTAGCCTCCAAAATGACTCACCAGAAACATAGCTACAGGTTTGACTGACATTAAAAGTGGTGCGTTTTTTGTCATCCTCAGGGCAATGATTCACACATATCAGATTATCACATTACAAATTTCATTTCAGAAGTTCCAGAAGTTGTGGAACATCTTTCTTAAAACGCCACTGGGGTTATGACATACACAAGTGTTCAAAAGTTTGTGGTCAGTAAGATTTTTTTTTTTTTTTTTAAGAAATTAATACTTTTATTCAGCAAAGACACATTAAACTGATCAGAAATTACAGTAAAGACTTTTATAATGTTACAAATGATTTCTATTTTAAATAAACATCAAAGAGCCCTGGAAAACCTCAAAAATATTAAGCAGCAAAACTGTTTTCAACATTGATAGTAATAAAAATGTTGCATGAGCACTAAATCAGCATGGATCAGCAGGATCATGTTGTCATGTCAGTTGTTGGTTTTGTTCATGTTTTCATGTCTTTTATTTTGAAGTGTAGTCATCAGTGTTGCCAATTGCTTTCAGCTGAGGTAGCTAAAACTGGTCGCTAAATGTCGCTAGATGACGTCATACTGGCGAGTCCACTGATCTATATTAATATAAATATAGATCAGCGAGCGAGCCACGGAATCTAGATAAGGTTTGTCCAAGAAGTCGCTAGATTTGTCGCTAGGCTTTTTGAAAAAAGTCTCAAAAGGGACAGGGAAATAGCTAAATCTAGCAACAAAATCACTAAATTGCCAGCACTGGTAGTCATTAAGCTTGTTCGACTTGAAGTAGCGCTGCACAGACCAATCAGTGTATGTCATCAAAGTACCGCGAGAGTGATTTCGAAAGCATATGGAGCCATCTGCTCTCTAATCGTTCCCGCGATACTTTTATGTCATACATCGATCAGTCTGTGCAGCGTCGCATCAAGTCGAACACACCTTTGTTATGTTCTCATTGGTTGCTTTTGTCATGTGATAGTCTTCTTCTTCTTCTTCTTATTTTTATGGCGGGTGGCACCAACGTTAAGGTGCATTAACGCCACCTACTGTATTGGAGTGTGGACCAGAGTTTACCCATTTCATAATTTAAATAAAAAAAATAAAATAAATAAATTCTCTTAATCAGCTCTGTTCTCTTGAGATAAAGAAATAAACTCTCTAATCCATAAATAAATATATTTTCAAGCTTTATTTCATCCACTCCCACCTTTCTAAGTTCATTCTTCATTGTTTCTCGTTCATTAGTATACTTTTGACAGACACAAATAACATGTTCTACTGATTCCTCTATTCCACAGGACTCACATATTCCTGTTAGATGTTTATTTATTAATTTTAAGGTTTTATTCAGCATGGTATGTCCAACCCTTAATCTTGTTAGAATCATGTGATAGTTCTGTTTTGTAATTGGTTTATTGTCTTGATTGTTCACAGGTGTTCCTTGTTAGTCATTAGTCTCTGTGTATAAATAACCCTCATGTTTCATTGTTCCTTTGTCTAGTATTGTTTGTGTAAGTGCTGTTGGTGAGTCTCATGTCAAGTTATTTTCATGCAGTGTTGCCAATTTAGGGATTTTGTCACTAGATTTAGTGACTTCCCTGCCCCTTTTGAGACTTTTTTTTCAAAAGTTTAGGGACAAATCTAGCAACTTCTTGGACAAACCTTATCTAGATTCTTATTTTGCCCACTGATCTATATTCATGTTTATATAGATCAATGAATTTGCCATTATGATGTCATCTAGTGACATCTAGCTACCAGTTTTAGCTACTTTTAATTGAAAGCAGTTGGCAACACTGTTTTCACGTCTAGTTTCCATGTTCATGTGCTCATGTTTGTTTTAGTTCAGTTTATTTTGTAGATTTCTCGGATTACCCTAAATTGTAATATCGACATGCATTTTCTGTAAAGCTGCTTTGAAACTATATGTATTATAAAACACGCTATACAAATAAATGTGAATTGAATTGAAGTATATTAAAACTGCATTTGGGTTCACTACGCTTACCTCAGTGGACTATTGTTACACATGTGACACTGAAAACTGGAGTAATGACTGCTGAAATTCAGCTTTGCCCTCACAGGAAAACATTTTATTTTAAAATATAGTAAAATATAAACCAGTTATTTTAAACTGTAATATTTCATATTACTGTTTTTATTGTATTTTTGATCAAATAAATACAGCCTTGGTGAGCAGAAGAGACTTCTTAGAATGTTAGAATGTAATTCCTCGGCAGGAAAAATTGAGAAAACAGGAAATGTTCATATAAGACTGTATTTGCTGGTGGTTGGTTCACATGTAGCAGCTATAGTGATAAGTATGTCTGTATATGAGTTTAATTAAAATCTCTGGCTCTTGATGAACTTTTGTAATTTATGTTTTTTGCAATTATTTCACATATCGTAAGCACATACCCAGCAGGTGTGTCCAGATGTTTCCAGTTTCTGTGTGAATCCTAAAGATGCTCCCAAAACAGGCACGGAAGGATGGCATGGGTGGGCGGTGTCCTTGAAGCAGGTAATCATTGTCCTTCAGCCAATCGGGGAGCAGACTGTATGGAATAACTCGCCAACGTCCTTCCCATACCTAGTAATAAGAGTTCAGTTTGCTTTAATACAAACCGCTCAGACTAGAAATAGGCCACATTTGTTACAATTACAAAAGTAACACTTTTGATTTAAAATACAAACATTTTGATTAATAAATTAGTTTTGAAAAGGTCAATAGGAGTCACTTGAAGATGAACATCACCTTGTGTACAAACTCCTCCATCTTCTCCATGGCATGGTGTGCCTGCATGGGTAGTGTAACCACCCGCAAACCTTCTTCTTCCTCTTCGTCCTCATCCTCATCCGGAAATGCAGATGCACCCTGAAAAAACAAAACAAAAAAAAAAGAATTATGCTTTGTTAACTTTAGGTGTTCTTGCCTCATTCTATCTATTGTATGAACACTACTGTTCAAAAGTTTGAGGTCAGAAAGATTTGTTTTTGAAAGTCTCTTATGCTCAGCGAGATGTTTTAATATTGTAAAATATAATTGCACAATAACGTGTAATTTACTCCAGTGATGGTAAAGCTAAATTTTAAGATTCTTTGATAAATAAAAAGTGCAAAACTACAGCATAACAGAAATAGAAGTCTTCGCATTAAAAGTGTCTTTACTGTCACTTTTGATCCATTTAATGTCTTTGTTAAAAAATTAATTTCTTTAAAAAAATCTTACTGACCCTAAACTTTTGACTGGTAGTGTATTTTATTCTCACTACTCACTCTGGATTTCTCTGCATTAGCTGGAGTTGTCAACAGCGGCCCAAGCTCCGCGAGCTCCGCATTCTCCGTATTCTCATCGTCAGAGGTGCGCCGCTCGGCATCACTGTTGGAGCCGCAGTCACCATGGTGACACGTTGTCATGGGGAGACAAGCCTAAAACTCCCCAGATATTCTACCTTGTCCAACAGTTCACAATCTGAGTCTGATGATGATATATAAAATGCATAGATTAACACATGCAGATGGGTTGTTGATGTGACATGACATTTTCACTGTCTCACAAGATAAAAATGAACATAATTAGTATTGTCATCATTTAGAAATGCAGTACATGGTTAAATATGTCTTTGTCTAACATGGACCTGTTGCTATAAAAACTGCTTTATTAGATTTTTTTTTTTTTTAACAAAATCTCAATTGTTCTATGGTGTGATTGTTTCAAGCATGATTCAATAAATTACAACTTTTATACATTAAAAAGAAAAGCATACAAATGTTAATAAATAACTCATAATCAACACAATTTTACAAGTGTCTATTTTAGTAAATGACAGTCATTTTTTTTTTTTCTAAAAGCATAGGGACTTGATACATTTTGTTACTGAAAACCATGTCAGTCCTCCAGTGTGACACCATATCCTGATTTTAAATCGGGCAATTCCACTGACAAGTTTAATTAGTTGAAGGACCCCATTCAAGGTCATGTTACTGAAGCCAAAGAATATACACTAACAAGAAGCGACACTCAATAGAACGTTCCATTCTGCAACACCGGCACCCAGCAGCAGCCCTGCGTTTCCGCCATTTTGGGGTGAAAGCGACTCAGCAGTCCACTAGTTTCTATGGCAATATCAGCTGCTTTGTTAAAAAAAACGTACATTAAAGCTGAAATCCAACCTGAATGATGACAACACAGAATAAAATACTATCACTAGTGATCATCAAATCCTTTTAACAGTTTATTTTACAGACTTTGTGTTTAAGTCTTCCACTTTTTTCACAAAACCTTTTTGCTCTCTAGAAACCCAGTCAGTTTGGGTTAAAATTCTTTGAAGTTCAAGTATTAGCATTATAAACACTGAATTAATACAAACATATGAAATTAAATTAAGGACATGCATCAGAAAAATTGGGAATGTTGGTCAATAAATATATGAATATTACAGCTTGATTTTGCAGTTTTGTCTAATGTCCTTTAAAGCAAAAGTGTCCAAAAGTGGGAATTATGCGATAACGGACACAGCATCATGTATTATATAGATCTTAAATTTATTAATTATTAATTTACTATTAACCCTCTATGGTACGCAATATGATATCAATGAGGAAAAAATTATTTATGTTGTTTTTCCTGTGTAAAATTGAACACTTCAACAATATCAATAAACATTTTCATAAATTTTTAATTTATTTGTTTTTTATAAGTTTGTTGCCTCGAGGCAACATTGTACCACAATGGAAAAAATTTAAACATTTGGCATTTTCATGCAGAAAAAATAAATATATTTATTGAAAACATCAATTTCTTTAACTAGACACTTGAACAAACAAATGTATCCAGTTTTTAATGTATTAAAAGTTTAATATTTAATAAAAAGTAATATTTTATATCCAGCTGTTGCCCTCAGGCAACATTGTACCATAGTGGAACACAAGTATTACCAAACCATCATATTATTATGTTATCATATCCATATTCATCCTCCTCTCCATCTTCTCTCTCACCCTCACTCTCTCCCTGATGGACTGTCACTATGATTTCATCTTCCTCATCACAGTATGACCCTCATCATCACCCTTATCAACTGCCAGTGCTACCTGAGTTTTATACCTTTTTGAAGTGCTATAGAAAATGTGCAGATCATAATATATGCAGATATAGTATGTGAATTACTATTCTTATAAGTGCATTACAAAATCATGTGAAAATGCAAATATATTTAGATAATTCTAACTCTTTTCCTTACAAATATAATACATTTGTATTCAAACCTATTATGCCATATGGCCTTATGCGATTTCATTATGGTACAATGTTGCCTTGAGGCAACACACAGTTTTTTGTTATTTTCTCTAAAACATTTGATGATATATAATGTAAAGTTCTTGAAAATACTTCTTTACTTGCCAGTGAAGGTGACTCGTATTTTTTTGTAGGTGATTAAATGGATACAACAAGTGAAAAAAGCACTTTTCATTGGAGAAAATATGGAGCCATGTGACATGCTGAAACAGGACACAAAATGGACCCCTGATGGTCATGTTTTGGTCTTTTTTGCACTTTTATTGATTAGTATTTGAGTTATTCTGTCCTGAGATACGTTTGATCAATCAATTGGTGCCTTATTTTATTAAAAACAAACTAAAATAGACCATGTTGCCTGGAGGCAACACCATGTGTAAAGTTGCATAAAATGGAAATACTCAATAAAGCAGGCTAACTACGTTACCTCAGATGGTTGAATGGTTGCATTCCACAACTGGTAAAACATATATAAGACAATATAACATTTACTGTAGGTGCCATAAAATTACTGATGACTTCATTAGAAAAATGTTCTATTGCGCTTCTGATTTGGCAGTGAAATTTGCCGATTTTGGGTGTGTAAGAGGTGAAGGATTCTATGGTCCAGTTAGTATTTTCACCCCATAATGGCGGCCGCGCTACCGGAGCACCATCTAATGGCTGTTACCCAAAAAGTATCAGAGTGTCGCCTCTTGGATTCTATACTCTTTGCTGAACCCCATGACATGTGCACATGGCAAGTTTTTGTCTCAGAATTGTTCAAATATTTAACCTTTTTGGAACCACTATAAAAGTGTCAAGTTTTGTTGTCCTTTGGTGTGAAACCCCTATATTCATAATTGTTGCTATGTCACACTCACACCATAGGACACATTTAAGTAAAAATGACAAATAAATTAATAAAAAAAGCAGTGAAATTGACAAAGTTAGTAACCCCTTATATTTTCTCAAACATCAGAGTTCACACTACATAATATGTATTTTATCTTCAAATTTGGTGTTTTACAAAAAAAAAAAGTATTTTTCACTGCTTATTTGTCAACTAGTAACTACCCAGATACAAATAATGGCTATGTAGTCAAGACAGACTTAAATAGGTTTCAAAATATTCTATTCTTGGCATTTCAATAAATGAATCCACTTGAAGTACATGACATAAATGAACGACATGATGTGCAAAAGCCCCTAAACATCAATTCCAGGGGGGCCTTAAGTTAAATTCTGATACTGATTTGAGTATAATCAATTTCAGGACGATCTGTCTTAATTTAGTGTTATACTCTGATCAGCTGTTTTTCTGCTTAGATCTGCTGGGGCCAATTGCATAAACGTGTCTTAATGTCTAGTATGACCCACTAGCAGTTAGTCAAGGGGCAGTCAGTCTTACTTTTCGGTATCAAATTAGGCCAATCTACATTTGTATGTAACTGACTTTAAAAAGTTAAGAAAAGTCTTAATAAAAAATTGATGACTAAGCTGAAAGACTAGTCTTAGCGGTTTATAGCCTACAACCGGCCCCTGGTCAGCCTAAACAGGCTGCTCCAGTTTTCCACAAGTGCCAAAGGTTTACATCCTGTTAACTTAGCATGCTTACAAGCTAACCAAACGAATAATCAAACATTAAAAGAATAAAAATAAAAATAAAATATTTCCGAATCTTCGTCTAGCAACGTTCTGCTAAACGTGTTTGTTTCTGCGTCATGTGTGGCTGTGTTATGTGTGTATCATTATACTGCGTGTTACATCCTTGTAATGACTGAACTGAATCAGGTTAGCCGAACCGGACAACATTAGCCTGCATGCTAATGCACTTCCCTTTTGTCTGATTTGATCATTATTTGCATAATACATGGTTGCTTTCATCACAGTTCGTTAGCAGATGTTTATAATCATAGATCACGCAATAATACAACAGATCAGTGTTCATACGCTACCTGGCTGGGCAGGCTGTGAGGTCCGTTCATGGGAGTTTACTGCTGCAGCTTGCCGTCCGGTCGCTATGAACCTCTATAAACCTGTAGAACCAGTCGGTTCAGTTCAGTAACAAATTATAACACAAATAAATAAATTAACATAGATTAAAACCGTCTGATACACAGCTACGCTATATCAGCACGCGGAGACAGAGGATGTACTTTGTCTCCGTCAGAGAGAGAGGAACGCGTATATCGTAACCGGTTTGACACACGCAAGCCGTTTTAATATTTAATCCTTAAACGTACTAATATCTATTTTCATGCTACTAATACATATTTTTTAGATACTAGTATCTATTCCATTAGGTATATTACCTTTTTAAAAAGATCCTAGTACTTATTCGTTATAGTACTTATTTATTAGAAACTGGTACTCATTCATATATACCTTTTACATAGACACTAACCTACTTATTCATTAGATAGTACCTAATAAATAGATACTTATTATTAGATATTGGTATTTATTCATTAGATACTCGTAACTATTGAATAGATACTAGTAATTATTCAATCGCTACTAGTACACATTTGCATTCTAGTACTTATTCCAAATGTTAGGCTACTAGTAAGATTTTTTATTTTACTAGTAAGATTTTTAATTGAACAGTGGCCATTCTGACTAGTCATAACATATGACAAGTAAAAAAGCAGTTGTGACTAATAAGATAAGAATTGTTATTGTTACTAGTAACAATTACAAAAGATAGTGGTGTCTAATACACAAGTATACCTAATTAATAACTACTATATCCAATAAATAGGTATTAGTATTGTTAGGATTGTGTTGGTTTGGGTGTTTTTGGTTTTTCCTTTGTTGCAGGTCATGTGATTGGGGTGTGACTTCAGTACACCTGTTCCTCGTCATGGGCCTTATTTAAACATGATGCGGGAGTTCATCGGGGCGGCTGCTCAGCTCCTGTTTGGGAGCAGTTCCCCAGGACCGCGCTCTAATATTGTTGTTTTGTATTTTGTTGACTTTTTGATTTTGTTATTTTGGTTAATAAATATTACGTTTGAAGTTATTCCTCCGTGTCATCTCCCTTAATGTTATACCTTTGAGCCAGGTGTAACAGTATCTAAGGAAAAGTAATAGTATTTAATAAATACGTACTAATATCTAATAAATACGTAGGCCTAATATTTCAAAAGATATTGGAATTCAGTATTGGAATAATTACTGGTCAAAAATTATTAGACAATATCAAAAACTGAATATTTACTCTATTCATTTAAAGATATCTTCAACCTCATAAGGAAATAGTGAGAATGTATGGAGATATCTTCATTCAAACAGATTCTTCTTTCAAACTCATTCATTTATGTTTGTAAATACTAGACATTACTGGAATAAGTAGTATCTAATAAATTGGAACTAGCATCTAATGAATAAGTAGTATCTTTAAAAAGGTACTACATCTAAAGAATAAGCACTCCTAAGGAATAAGCAAATGAAAAAGTACCTATGGAATAGATAAAAAAAATAAGTGCTAGTATAATGAAAATAGATACTTATGGAAGCTTTTTTCCACTACTGAATAAAAAATAAAAAAGGTAATTGCATCTGTTTATCTTACAATTGACTTTTTTTTCTCACAATTGCAAGATTACATCTCGCAGTTGACTTTTCTCAGAATTGCGTGATATAAACTCAGAATTCTGACTTTTTTCTCAGAATTGCGTGATATAAACTCAGAATTCTGACTTTTGTTTCTCAGAACTGCTTGATATGAAGTCACAATTGTATTTTATAAAGTCAGAATTGCGTGATATAAACTCACAATTCTGACTTTATTAAAATGTTGCAATTATCTTTTAATTTTTTTTATTCTGTGGCAGAAACAAGTTTCCATAGAGACTGATTTTAAGGATTAAATGTTAAAACGGCTTGCCATATATTCAAATAATGCATTATTTCATTATATAAATCATGAGTCAAATCCAAGACATTTTCAAATTAAAGATTAGTGTGCATGCATTAATGTACAAGAAAAACCTAGAATAATTTTCCTAATTATCATCACAGTTGTTTACCATGTTTTATGGGGATATTCACATAAAGATTTTTATACTGTACAAACTGTATATTCTATCCCCTAAACATAATACCCCTAAAAACAACCCTTGTGGAGTTTTCCTCATGGGGACCAAAAAAAAAAAGAAAAAGAAAAGTCCCTATAAGCACAAGGATTTTGGATATTGCCATCTTTGTGGGGACATTTTGTCCCCATTAAAGTAGGACCACACACACACAGCACACACACACACACACACAAAACCGCCTCAGATAATTAAAATATGACAAATATGAAATTGCCTAACAATTTTTTGTCATACATTCTACAAAGCAGCCATGATAAAGTCTTTGACAATGTCTAAATATATAACCAAATGGAAAACCTAATAAAAGTAAGAGCAACTGGGGAATACACAAGCCTATAGGCCCTATATTTATATTTGCTATAGGCTATGCTATATCTAGTGGTCACACTATGGTATTACACACAATATTATTTATTTCTCCCACCAAATGGCATGGATATGCATTGGATTTGAAATTACTTTGCTCTATTTTACAATTTGTCTAAGTCACTTTGGTACATTTTCTTGAACTGCAAACCAATAAGTTCATTTCTCAAAACAGTTTGTACACCACATCACCACACAATGGACTACCTGCAAAAGCCTGTAACTTGCTCATTAGTTAATCTCTCAGAAGTAAGTATTCATATCAATAAACATATCAGTGCCACCAAAATGACAAGTCCTTGTGTCATTGTTTGCAAACAAGATAGTCAAAATGTTAGGCACATTGTCAATATAACAATGTACTCTGTCGGTATTTTCAGATGTAAACTATGGCTACAGTTTTGATGACAATGATTGAAAATGCACAAGACAGCACACTGACACATTACTGTAAATGGTAAACAGTTACGCTTTTACTGTTGGTCTGTCAACAAATTACAGTACAATGTCATTGTGATATATGAAAGAAAAAGACATGACTATATACATTGAAGTGACTGAAAAAAATTGTAACCTAAACACTGTATTAAATGAAAATAATATAAAATATTTCTTCTATATTTGTATGATTTTATATAGAAATAAATGGTAGATAATTTAGAGTTTAATGTTGTATAATACCATTAAATCCCCTCAAAATACAAAATATTAAAGAACAAATAAATATTACTGAAGCAAAATAAAGGACATTAAAAAATGTGACGCTTATTGTCTTCTGTCTGTTTTGACCTCAGATTATCACAAGTGTGACCTAGGTGAGGAATACCAGAAGGTTAATTCACAAAAAAACTCAAATATTTTTATGAAATGTACATATAGAAAATATCTAATTTACTTTATTGAATGCTGCTTACAAAGAAACAACTATATAAGTTATCAATTGATTCCACTTTTAATACTGCAAGTTTGGGTTGTAATATGAGCCATTTTACTTCATGTACTTTTCTAAATCTCATTACGCAGATGCGTATTGCGTAAACTCCCCAAACTTCAAAAACTACAAAGCCCAGAAGAATAAAGCGGTAACGCTCCGTAACATGATTGGCCGAAATGCTTGCCACGCCTCACTACTTTGCGCTGATTGGCCTTTACCTTGAGCTCATGGACACTCACACAGTCTTTCATTGGTTATTGTGAGGAAAGAGGGGCGTGATCACGACGCAGATCGGAGAGCAGTGCTGCGGGAGGAGCGAGCAGCGTGTTTCCGGTAAGGGCGACACAACAGTACCATAAGAAACGTTCTCTAAGAAAATTAAAGCAGACTTTAAAAGTCAGTTCTTTCCATGTGATTCGACATCGATTTTTATAACTAATTGTATTGTCAGGGAGCCATCTATCGAGCGGCGCGGAACACACGCGGCAATGGAAGCCGAGTTTCGGGAAATCGATGAGCTCGGGAACTGGAACGCCGTTTACCAGGTAAAGAACTGATTCTGCTTCATACTTGATTATGATGCTCCAAATATCCATATCAACCCAAAACAAGTTTGTTTTGTTTATTTGATGAGGTATCTGTATTTTTTGACAGCTCAGATTGCGCTGCTTCGTTCCTAACTAAGGAATAAATGCTTTGACAAGTTATAGAGATGACCTGAATTTGTCACTTTTAAATATAGATATGGAGGGAAAGAGTTAATCCTTTATGAGAGGAAGTCTGTTATTAGTTGGTTTGACGCCTTTATCTACTACTTTGACTCACTTGATGTTTTTAATAACAGTGATGGATGAATGGCATCCTCAACTGGATGCTGGTGGTCCCCTATATAGTTAACTTATATGCCATATAGTTTCCCCCCAGCAAATCATTTGCCACATATTTGTTTCACTAACAGAACGAAGCATTTTCATCTCATAGACTTCTGTTTTACTGTAGGAGATTAAGCAGCAGTCCAGTGACCTACCATGCAAGATCGCCAAACTTCCAGAAAATAGAAGTCGTAATCGCTACAGAGACGTCAGCCCATGTAAGTGTGCCGCTTCCCCTGTTCGACACAGTGAGTGACACCTAACGGAAGGGGCCTGTTATCAGCGAGCTGTTAAAGTCATTTCACACTGAAGATGTCATGTCTTTTTTTCTCTCCCTTTTTTAACTCTTCCGTCACAAAGAGCGACACTGTTGTGGTTTCCTCTTTCTCTGAGTCTTTCTCTTTTTCGACAACAACCTGAAAAGGTCCTCAGCTCGCAAAACACCACATTAAATGAATGCCTTGTGTATATTATCTGTTTCAATTGAGTGTTTTCATCAGGAAGATGTTTTTCTCTCTTGTGGGGAACTGAGAACAGGACCTGAAAAAGAATCGTTCCGCCGCTGAATTTGCAAAGCATCATGGGTGATGTGCCCCACAGCTTAATCGCGCTCTCTTTTCACAGTTGACCACAGCCGTATTCATCTACAGATCGGCAATAATGACTACATCAATGCCAGTCTGATCTCAGTGGATGAAGCTCAGAGAAACTACATACTAACTCAGGTGACATACTGACTCTTACACCACAGATTTACATCTGCTGAGGAATCTGATGCTGTATTTGCACCTGCATGATGTCTGACACACATAATAATACAGATGGTGTAAAGGCACTAAAGAGCTCATTAACATAGTAATAGAGACATATATCCTATGGAAAATCTCTTGTTTGTTACTTTTTAAGATTTTAAAATGTGCATTATTAAAGCCTGTTCACACCAACAAAATGTTCAAAGCATGTAAATTTGGTTTTCGCATGCAATTTGTCTGTTTTGACCAATGCATAAAAAATGGCAGGTGAACTGAATGAAAATGCTAAATCACTCTCTGACAGTAGGTGGCACTTTTAAAAAGCACAAATCTTGGCCACTTTTCTTCACAATGAAATAGAAAAGAGATTAGAACTAGGGATAATTGATCATTGTTTAAATTAACAATCGATTAATCATTAACCTTATCCTCTTAAATCCGAAGCAAGGGGCGCTACAAAGTTATCATGTTACTTATCCAACACAAAATGGGTGTTGTTTTAAAGCTTAGAAGCTTGATTTACAGTGAATATAGGGAATATGACCATCACTTAACAAGTGCTTTTAAAGGGTTAGTTCACCCAAAAATGAAAATTATGTCATTTATTACTCACCCTCATGTCGTTCTACACCCGTAAGACCTTCGTTCAAGATATTTTTGATGAAATCCGATGGCTCAGTGAGGCCTCTGTTGCCAGCAGTGCCACGAAACTTCTTAAGATCCAGATAGGAAACATATTTAAAACAGTTCATGTGAATACAGTGGTTCTACCTTAATATTATAAAGCGACGGGAATACTTTTTGTGCGCCAAAAAAACTAAATAATCAACAATATCTAGTGATGGCCAATTTCAAAACACTGCTTCGAAGCTTTACGAATCATTTGATTAGAATCAGTTGTTCGGAGCGCCAGAGTCACGTGATTTCAGCAGTTTGGCAGTTTGATACGCGATCCAAATCACTGATTCGAAACAAAAGATTCGCAAAGCTTCGAAGCAGTGTTTTGAAATCGGCCATCACTAGATATTGTTGAAAAGTCGTTATTTTGCTTTTTTGGCGCACAAAAAGTATTCTTGTCGCTTTATAATATTAAGATAGAACCACTGAACTCGCATGAACTGTTTTAAATATGTTTTGAGTACCTTTCTGGATTTTGAGAAGTTCGGTGGCATTAGAGGCCTCACTGAGCCATCGGATTTCATCAAAAATATCTTAATTTGAGTTCCGAAGATGAACGAAGGTCTTACGGGTGTAGAACGACATGAGGGTGAGTAATTAATGACATAATTTTCATTTTTGGGTGAACTAACCCTTTAAATTTGCTGACATTTTAGAAGTGCTCTATTTTCAGAGTGCGAAAAAATAACTGCTTTTACATGAAAATGTGATCTGTAAAATAATCGTGCATAACAGATAGACTTGTGTTATATAACATTGAAAAGGTCTCAACTAGCAAAATACAAGCATATTTTTTTCAGTTAGAAACCACACTATATTAAGTACTATTAAGCGCTGTCGACAGTATAAACAGTATACACATTATGCTTTTGCACTACGTTTTTGTTTGTAACTTCGTGAAACATTAGTAAACCATAATGGATCACGTATCTTTATTTAGAGTAGGTGGTCTCGAACAAGCCCAAAAACAACATAAGACAATGCGTAGATCACGGAGTGACATGACATGCTGCTTGGCTAAAGCTATAGGACTTCTGGGATCCGATTGCATTGCGATTAAGACGCAGTGTTTTCCAATGTCATTTGAAAGTTCAACAAATGGAAACTGGATCTTGGGTGTGGTGGGGGGTATAGTGGTTAGGGACACTGTTTTACAGCTAGAGTGCGCTTGGATTGGTTTAATTGCTCCGATTGACAGGTCTTAATTTATCATGCGCCATAGAATAGGGGTGCACAGCTGAAATGGCGCTGGAAGATCATCACTCATCCACCAGGATCTTATTACTTGTTTATTCTATGTACTTTTATTGTGGCTTTTACACAATTTTTAAGTAGTTCTTATGTTCAGTAAAATTACTTTTGGAGGTTTTTTTGGACCCTTGATAAATTATGTTTCGAAATAAATGGCCAGCCTACCTAATCCATTGGATGGTTTGAAGACATTAAAGGATTAGTTCACCCAAAAATGAAATTTCTGTCATTAATTACTCACCCTCATGTCGTTCCAAACCCGTAGGACCTTCGTTCATCTTCGGAACACAAATTAAGATTTTTTTAATTTTTTTTTATTTATCTCCAATAGAAAGCAACGTAATTACTGTCATTCAAGGTCCAGAAATTGTTAAAAAAGGCAACGTGACTACAGTGGTTCAACCTTAATGTTATGAAGTGACGAGAGTACTTTTTGTGCGCAAAAACAAAAGAGAAATAAAGACTTTTTTTCAACAATTTCTTTTCTACCCTGTCAGTCTACTACGCATTTGATGCAGTAAATGCAGTTCAGTGCTTCTGTGTTTACATCCAAACGCCGGCTCAATATTGACCGGCTCCTGCGTCAGCATCACACGCATGCTTCGTGGTGCTCATGTGAACAGCTCGGCCAATACTGAGTCGGGCATTCGGACATAAACGCGGATTCTCTGAACTGCGTTCAGTACGCCAACTGCGTAGGAGACTGACATGGAAGAGGAAAAATTGTTGAATAAAGTTATTTTTTTGTTTTTTGTACACAAAAAGTATTCTTATTGCTTCATAACATTAAGGTTGAACCACTGTAGTCACGTTTATTATTTTAACTTTTCTGGTCCTTGAATGATGGTAATTACGTTGCTTTCTATTTGGGGATAAAAAAACTTGGATTTCATTATAAATATCTTAATTTGTGCTCCGAAGATTCTTACGGGTTTGGAACGACATGAGGGTGATTACTTAATGACAGAAATTTCATTCTTGGGTGAACTAACCCTTACTACATAATTACGGCAAGCTTGCTTCATTTCACATACTCGTATGTCTGCTGCACGTTTTGCGCTTGAGCCACACGCACCTCAAAACTATGCAATCTAATGATGACTTTGCTTAATCGACCTTTGATAAGTTTTATCGATTAAATTATTTTTCGACAATTAATTAACCATTAACAACCCTAATTAGAACATCTTTCCTTTAAAAAAATGTCACATTGATGGCATGTAAATGTTTGTGTCGGTCTTGAAGGGTTAGTTCACCCAAAATTGAAAATTCTGTTATTAATTACTCACCCTAATGTTGTTCCAAACCCGTAAGACCTTCGTTCATCTTCAGAACACAAATGAAGATCTTTTTGATGAAATCTGAGATCTTTCTGTCCCTCCATAGACAGCTACGCAACTGACACTTTGACCCTAAGATCGTAAAAAAATCCATATGAATTGAGCGGTTTAGTCCAAATTTTCTGAAGAGACTCAATCGCTTTTTATATGATAAACAGATTGAATTTAGGCTTTTATTCACACACAAACATTCATCAACGCACACATCAGTTGTGGTAAATCAGTTGTGTTAAATCTGTTCATCATATAAAGCAATCTAGATGTTTTGTAATTTATTTAGGGTAGCTTTTGAAACCCCAGCCAGTAGGGCATTGCAATAATCAATGCAGGAAAATACAAAAATGTTAATCAACTTTTCAGCCACAGGGAAAGACAACATGGGACGTAGTCTGCAGATGAAAAAAAGATGTTTTGACAGTATTCTGGATTTCACGATCAAATGTTAAAGTAGCATCAAATCACCCTTAAATTTTTTAGTTTAGTTTGAAACTCCAAACTATAGCCATAATTGGTTGGCCACTTAACATTTGGAGCAAAACACAAATGAAATTCTCTTTGACATTAGGCTATTTGATTGGCTAAAATAATAAACTAAATTGAGTTATAAAATAATAGATTTTTAAAACTGCTTTTCAGTTTAAAGATGAGCCATTGTAACAATGTAAAAATAGTGCTAAATGATACAATATAAAATGAGTTAGTAACTTTTCTGTTTTGTTGTCAATGAACGGGTATTTGACCTTTTTGATGGGACATAAGACAAAAAGGTTATGAACTGCTGACTTGTGTTGGGTAGCTACACTAAAACGGTGATAGGTAAGCAAGTAATGGGGAACTCCCTGTTCAGAGACCCTCCCCCCATCCTGGTTTTGACATTTGTTTTGACGTTCATATTACGTGTCTATTAGGCCACCAACACCCCAGTCAGCGTCACACTGATATACTACAGTGACATTCCATTTTGACACTCATGGCATCTACCAGAGAGATTTTCCCTCTCCTGTATCTGGAGAGTACCCTAGAAAATGTTGTGAAATCTTGAGCTGCGTCAGCATGACGTTTCTTTATTGTACAGATGAATTAGCAGTATGATGCTCTGAGACGGCAGCAGACTCGTCTCAACTTGCCAGCCTTGTTCAGTCAAAGCATTGCCAGCTACAACCACAAACACATAAAACACACACACATTCTCACCCGCAATGTCATGTACCTCACAACTGCTCAAATGTGTGATTTACTGAAACTTAAGGTCAAGATGTGCACGAGATATGTTTCACTATAAGCAAAATGAAAAATCCCAAATACATTTAATAGAATTGTAATAGAATTTTAATAGATTTTTACTGTTCACCAAACATGTTTTTTTTTTTTTTTATAAAGAAATTAATACTCTTATTAAGAAGTGATGCATTAAATTGATCAAAAGTAAATAAATGCAGCCTTGGTGAGCATATTTTTAATAACATTAAAAAAAACCTTGCTGACCCCAAACAGTTGAATTGTAGTGTATGCTACTGCTTAGTCTAAACTCTGTTGCAGGACAAATTCATATTATGTATGTTTTTAAAATGTATTATTATTACAATAGACTGGTTATGCTTGTTTTAATGGTTGTTTTTGTGTTTAGGGTCCATTACCAAACACCTGTGGTCACTTCTGGGAGATGGTATGGGAGCAGCGCTGCCGAGGGGTCGTGATGTTGAATCGCGTTATAGAGAAAGGCTCGGTGAGAGAAACACACACCATACCTGTATCTTTGTACCATACCGTACCATACCCGTCACATCGATATACACACACTCGCTTTGGATACCTGCCTGAAACACTTCTAGTGTGCATATGGAATGTGTACATGTGTTGTGTATGTGTGAGGCTTGTGTTGTATGGTTATAATGAAGAAGTGTGTGTACGTGCAGGTAAAGTGTGCTCAGTACTGGCCTCAGCGAGAGGAGAGGGAGGCTGTTTTTGAGGACACAAACTTCAGACTTACTCTGATCTCAGAGGATGTGAAATCGTACTACACAGTACGACTGTTGGAGCTGGAAAATCTGTCGGTGAGACACTTGATCTTCCTCATCTCATCCAGTCAGGCTTTCGCTCGCCTGTCAGTTTTTTCACTGATCATTCAGCTATTTTTACAGTATTTATACAGTACTTCTTTAGTCATTTTTCTTCAGTTTAGCTGTTTCTTCAGTTCTTCTTGTTTTCCAACAAAAAATGTTGCATGTCCGAAAATGTTCCTAAAAATGTTCAGAACTTCTTTATAGCGGGATGCCTTGTTGACTTGACTCAACGCTCTCAGGATATTACAGATGCCAGAGGCTCGTTTCAGACAAACACACACTCATCATGATTAATGTTGTGTCATGTGTGTTTAAAGACACTGGAAACACGGGAGATTCTTCATTTCCACTACACCACATGGCCAGATTTCGGCGTGCCAGAGTCGCCTGCTTCTTTTCTCAACTTCCTGTTCAAAGTGCGCGAGTCGGGCTGTCTGAGTCCAGATCACGGCCCTGTCGTGGTTCACTGCAGCGCTGGAATCGGACGTTCTGGAACGTTCTGCCTTGTAGACACCTGCCTTCTACTGGTAAGAGAACTGACTGCTTCTATGTGATGCCATATCTGCCGGACTAATTTGCTTATGTTAATATTTAACTTTTTACGTAGAGGAGCATTCTCAATAGCATATTAGTTTATATTATTATACTAAAATTTTAAAAATGTGGCATTTTGAATGCTGTTGAGCAGATTCGTAAACACCTATGATTGGCTGTTGTGTTCACGCGTTCAACATATGTCTGTGATTGACTACAATAATTAGGGCTTCAAAAACATGTTGTAAATAGACATTAGACTTGTCTGCTGATAGACGCCTGCTTTCAAATGCTCCCGCTTTCAAAATGCTTCCAAATTTAAACACTTCCGTTTGCTTTCAAACGCTCCCCTGCGTTGATCACTGTAGCCAAGCACAGACATATATGTTGAGCGCATGAACACAATGGCCAATCAGAGGTGTTTACGAATCCGCTCAACAGCACTCACAGCGTCACATTTGTAAATTTTTAATATCGACTTGGTTTCAAAGTCGGTACTTTTGACAACACTATTCAGTAAACCTGTAATAAGATAAATAACAAACATACTGCAAGCAAGAGAACAAATAGTGCAGAGGTGCAAATAAAGTAAAAAGTGCTTGACCTTTTTCAGATATTTAACAGCAGTATCAGTACTTTTAACTTCCCTAGTACAGAGACCAACTGGGTGTCAGAATTTCTCATGCACACTTCAGATTTGTTCTTGCTTTTGTCTCAGTAGACCCCCACCCCCCTTATGTCCTCTAAACCAGTGGTTTTGTCCATGAAGCCCCACCTCCATACATATAAGAAACCCCCCAAAAAAAGCTAATTCACTCTCTACCAGAAGGTGGTGCTTATGGAACAGCATCAATACGCTGCAAAAAATGCTTATCTTACTTAGTATTTAAATATCTAAAAAAAAATCTTAAATCCAGATGCTTTTACTAGATAAGTACAATGACATTTTTTTTCTTGTTTTCTGGGAAAAAAATCAAAATGATGTGAGTTTTTGCTTAAAAGTAAAATTATATCTGCCAATGGGGTAAGAAAAATAATCTTGTTTCTATTTGGGACAGTAACAAGAAACAAGATTTCAAACAGAAACAAGATTATTTTACTTACTCTATTGGCAGATAATTTTTCTTGTTTTAAGCAAAAACTCACATCATTTTGATTTTTTTTTTTTTTTTTTTTTCTCCCAGAAAACAAGAAAAAATATCTTATGTCATTTTACTTATCTAGTAAAAGCATCTTGATTTAAGAATTCTTAGATATTTAGATGAGACAAACGAGACGGAAACGAGACAAAATACTACATAAGAAAAACATTTTTGCAGTGTAGAGTTTCCTTGTTTACTTCTGTAAACAAAGCAGCACCAGCGCTGCACTTATATAAACACTACTTTAATAGGCATCATACAGAGGTAAGATTAGGGGCCGTTCACATATCGTGTCTAAAAACATGTGGAAAAGCGGCCACACCGCTTTCTCCTTCTTTCCAAAGCGCTTGCGCTCCAGTGGCGTCTGTCGTTGCTATGCATCCATGAACTGCGCTCTCCACGAGGAGTAGGAAGTTTCAGCAAAGGATAACTTGATTTCTAGCCCTTGCATTAGCTTTACTATTAGATATATTTATGGAGATGAGATATAAAAACCTCCCTGTACAGCTATGATCAGCTGTTCGGCTGAGATTTCAATGTTTTGTTACAGAAAGGCCGAAGCTTATCGGTTGGTTCTTGTCACATGACCTGCGGTGCGCTTGCGGCATTCTGAAAAGTTGAGATGTTTTCATCTCGATGCGCCTGGAAAACGCACTGCATGCACGTTGCGACCGCATCGCTTCCATTATGAGCGCGCCTGCTGCGCAGCTACATTTGAAATAACTGACTTGCGCGCAGAAAAGACGCAATATGTGAACGGCCCCTAAAAGAAAATGTCGACTTACTTCACAAAAGCTTCGATATTTCCCTCAGAAATGCATTCATATAAGACCCCACCCCAATTTAATGTGTAGAATTGTCTTTCAATATTCTGAGCATCGCAACAGTGAGCTTGCTCTGCCCAGTACAGTATTTTCTCTGCTCTTCTCTTTGCGTCCGTCTTCAGCGTGTCCCATCTCTGGCCTCTGTTAACGTCCACACAAATTACATTTTGGGAAATGATTGCAATGCATTTTGTGTGCAAGTCTGGGACAAAAAAACGGAACTGGCCGGTTCTGATTGATGGTCGCTAGTCCGGTGCATCTCTACTACTGGCAACCCTTCACCTGAAGCTCTGAGAACACGCTCACAAGTTAGGGAAAAAAGAGAAGAGAGTGGAAAAAATTCTTTATTTTTAAAAAATAAACCATACACCATACACTTGTTTTCTCTGCGTTATTGTATACACACCAGCTGCTGCTGACTTTTCATTTTTGCCGCAGCTCTCACAGCTGGTGTGAACAAGCTCGCGTCTTTGCGTCATAAAAATGTGATCGGTTTATATGATCGGCAAGCTGAGAGACCACGTATAGAATCAAAGGAATTAATTGACAACATTTTCGGATAAGTGGCCGATCATTTGGAGCATTCTATACAAACTATACAAACTATACAAAAAGGTTTTTCATATCCATGTTTGACCTCAAAGCATATAAACTCTCGCCCGGGGCGCAGACCCCAGGTTGGGAACCACTGCTCTAAACAACTGCTATTGTGTGTTCTCAGATGTCTCAGAGGGAAGATCCATCATCAGTACGCATCCAGGAGGTTTTGCTGGAAATGCGACGATACCGCATGGGTCTGATCCAGACAGCTGATCAGCTGCGTTTCTCTTACCTCGCTGTCATAGAGGGTGCCAAGTACATCATGGGAGATACGTCTGTACAGGTAATGCAATGGGATGTTAAAGAAACCAGCATTTTTGAAACATTTAAATTTGGTGTTCTGAAATGTTTAATAATAATAAAAAAATAATAATAATAAAACTTCTTTCATCATTTACTCACCCTCATGTTGTTCCAAATCCATGAGGCTTTTGTTCATCTTCAGAACAGAAATTAAGATATTTAGAAGATATCCATATGAATTGCGCAGTTAAATTAGACTTCAGAGGAGACATGATCACTTGATATGATGAACAGATTCTGTTTATCATATAAAGCGATCGTGTTCACTCAATTCATATGGATTTATTTTACGATCTCTTTATGAACTTTTGAAGCGTCAGAGTTTTGGGTGAATAGACTTTCAATGGAGGGACAGAAATCTCTCCGATTTTATTTAAAATATCTTAATTTATGTTCTGAAGATGAATGAAAGCCTTACGGGTTTGGAACGACATTAGGGTGAGTAATTAATGACAGAATTTTCATTTTTTGGGCAAACAAACCCTTTAATGCATCCTTGTTGAATAAAAGTATTAAATTTATTTTTCAAAAAATAAATTCTTACTGACTTTTAAATGTTAGTTTACAATTTTACAACTATTTTAACATTAATAACTTTTAACATTAATTTAATGTTAAAAATAATCATCCTACCATTTGGCCATAAAATGCCAAAAAAATCAATTTTTCATCATTTAACTGAATATTGTAATTTAATATAAAACATTTTGGGGTTGAACTTCCATCAAAAATGTCATCATATGATATACCCTATGGTCATAAAAATACTTCTCATTTTGTTCATACTGTCCAGTACTAGTAGGCTGTATCGATCAGTGAAGTGTTTCTATTCATGTGCGAGTAGGAGTCTTGGAAGGAGTTATCAAATGAGGAGGATCTGCCCCCTGAATTCACTCCTCCTCCCAGGCCACGGCCCCCAATAGATCCTCCCAATGGCAGAGACGACCTGGTGAACTCTGACCCCACACACTTCTTCAATGAGATCATAAAAAACAATGCAGAAATCTGTGCAAAAAGGTCAGCCTGTCAATATCTTTTATCTACTTTCAACATATTCTCTCCCATCCACACCCAACAGCCACATACAAACATTTTTTTTGTTGCTGTTTTTCCAGTGCACCCCAGACATTCACAGATGGGCCAGATCTACGTAGACGGGTGGTCGCAGCTGTCGAGGTTGACGCGGCGGCATTGTCAAGCGAACAACCCGACGACCCAATCGTTCCAAGAGAAGCCCCTCCCAAACCCGCGCGGTCTCCGCCCAAGACTCCCACGGCAGAGGCTGCTCCTGCTCCCGCCCGTGGAGCGTGGAGCCCCTTGATGACCCGTGTGTGTATGTGCACGGTACTGGCTGCAGGTGCTTATGTCTGTTACCGCACCTATTTCCATTGATGCCCTGTCTTTTGTTCCGTCTCTTTCACTATCCCTCCATCTGCTGGCTATTGGTGGGAAAAGAAAAAGAGAGACACATACACACAGACACTCACATTTTCTCAGCTGGACCTGTCTCTCTCAGCTGAGCCCATCTCACTCTCTCCAAATGTCTCTGGGGAAGAGTTTCAGAGGCTTTTCTCTGCCAAACTGCTGTCGTCTCCCTCTATACACACTCTTACACACAATCTAATAAACGCGTGTCCGTTTAAAACCTCAGGGCCTCACAATTCAGGTGTTGCTACCTAAACGTTATGTACAGGTAAAAGAAAATCCAAAAGACTCTGTTATTGCTGCCGTAAGTAAGGGAAATTGTGTGTATGTATCTCAATCATATGGCATTTTTTTTTTTTTTTTTTTTTGCATTTTAAGTCTGACGACTATCGGTGATGGTCTCAGATGGAGCTGCACAGGAGGTGAGCTCATAATACATGCTGAACACACAAATCTGCTGTACCTAATAGAAAACATGTTTGTATTTGTGCGTCTCGGAGAAAAGGGAGGTCACAAGTAGTCTGGGATGTCTGATATGATCAAGTGATCTGTGTTACACTATTGTTACAGTAGAAAACATCCCAAATTTCTCTTTTCATCCTTTTTTTTTTTTTCTTTTTCATTCTCAGCTTTTGTGTGTATGCCAAAGGTGACACTGGCACTTCATTTGTTTTCTTGTCAAAACTATTTCCTTTTAACCAAAATGTTCAGACCATTTAGTCAGATCCAATCTTGCAGATCTGCTGGTCCTCCAGAGGCCTAATGCAATAAAAGGAACTGTTGCCATTTAGTTCAGTCAAAAGAGAACTCGCATTTTAGTTTTCATTAAACAGAAATACTAAAATCACTTAAAATCAGGCAAGCGTTCTTACTAGACCTGATGTTCTGCACTTGATGGGTCTTTAACCCCAAATTTGAGTATATTTCATTTAAAGTGAGCTTTGGAAATCGAGGGGAAGCAGGTTAACTTTAATGATGGAACAGCATTTAGTGCGAATCCCTCAGTGTTTTCATCTAAACTTCCCTGGCTAATTTATTATTAAAGATGTGGCAAAGCTCAACCAACAGGTGGCAGTATTGAGTGCAATGAGATTTTTGCTTTTATTCCCCATTAGATGATAGTGATTCATAGGACAGGTTTTCAATTTTAATTTTTACCTTTTTTCTAGCTGCAATACAGATACGTTCAAATGCTTCTGGCCTTTGTCACGTGATTCGAACGGTGTGCAGTGAGCGCAGGGGGTCAGACTAACCAAAAAATAAAAAAAAAATCCTGAAACACCAGCAGCGAATGAATGCAAAGAGAGAAACTATCAGTGACACTGAGCTGTCTTTGTGTTTTACTGTTTTATTATATTATTGTCATAGTAATTATTATCGAGAGAGATTAACGGCAGACGGGCATCAACATTTCCTTCAAATCAAACCACGCTGCAGAACTGTTACTTTTGAACAATGTGTGAACAAGTCCAATGCAGTAACCTCAAAACAAATGAAGCCTTTTCTTTAGGTGTGTTGAGGCCTGAAACGCTTTTATTTGTGACTTCGCTTTGTGTGGTGACTTTTTGACTGCTGCTTGACCAGTCCAGAATTGTAATTTTTGGGTTGCTGGGTGGATTTTCCTGTTTGTAGAGGTTCAGTGTTTCACCCTGAAGCTGTTGATGTTTGGTTTGAAGGTTCTGCCACCATCCGTCATGACTCTCAGAATCTGGTCCTTTAGAGGGACCACAGAATGTAAAGTCTCTCTTTTTGATGGCTTTATTTACACACATATATAGAGAAATATATTCGTCTGTGTCATTGTTTGTCTTCTTTCAGTTATCTTTGGACTGGTAGACATCAGACTTTCTTGGCCTTTGTATTTGAGGCGTAAGAATCCCCCACAACCTGTTGTGTTCTTTTTAATGTTGATTATCTGGTTTTTTTGTTTTGTTTTGTTTTTTTTGTAAGAAAAGCATATGCTTTGTTCCAGTTGGATGTAATGACAGTTGAAATTTTATTTTTCAGACAGAATACAGAGCAGACGCTGTGGTAATAAATGTGTACATCTCTGATTATCTTCTGTTTTTGATTTTGTTCCCATTTCATTTTTATTCCATCATGTGACTATGAGAGAAGTTCCTCCGATATTTATAAAATCAAAAACTTTATGAATGAAAGAGCTCTCTGTGAGTCCTAAATAAATAAAATAAAGCTAAATCATAGATCATTCAAAAATCCATGTGAAAGGTATAGTTTCATCATCTTATTTAGTTCAAGCTCACATTTGATATCACAATTAAAACTAAATGTAAATGCACGTCTGGATCATGGACCGAGATCTACGGCCGGGCCGGCTCGAGACCAAAAGAAACTGAACCAGTGTTCTCAGTGATAAGGCTCTCAATTTTGAGTTTTCAGTTGCCTACCAAATCATTTGTGCCCTTAAAGTGAGAGAAGAGTCTCTATGAAGAAAAATATACTGGTAGTATAAATTTTTATATTCATATGTAAGGAAGGAGAGATGAAAATGTGTAAATATTAAATATATATTAAATATATATTTTTAGAAATTAATATTTTTACAAAACTTTTACAAAACCCCCTTCCAGCTCCCGGTTTACTTTTTGTCACAGACCCTGTGACAAATTTTAGCAGTGTAAATAAAATCACAAAATCACAATTCTTATTGGTGTACGTGTTCCTCTGAATGTCTTTGGTCAGGTGGTTACATCTCTGACGTAATGTTTTCGCGCTACAGACTTCAGTATACACATGAAAACTTCACGTGGCCAGTGGAGGGCGCTTCAGGATAAGTAACTCACTTCTGGGCTTTTATTTCAATTGGGTCTTTCCCAATAAGCGACCTTTAACTTTTTTTAATAACTTGTCTGAACTCGTGTCATTGCAGTCTAATAACATGTATTTCAGAGTAAGAGAATTGTGACTTTTCATATACTTGTGTCCCTTTTCTAAGGAAACCATCCTCATGTTAGCATGTTCACAGTGCAAAAATGCAGATATAAATTCAAAGGCTTTCCTACACCAAATCTGTATCTTTCTGTGAGATGCTCTACTTATGACAGGAGTCTTCAGCTGTAATGTTTTCTTGTGTACGTGCTTGCGTGTGTGTTAGCACAGTACAGCTGGTACCCATGCATTTCCTGTAGCATTACCTTGCCCTACTAACAATAACTTACAGCTTCAAATAAATGATTTTGAGCACATTTGCAAAGTCTTATTATCTTAGATAGACTGTTTCTGTGATAAGGGATTTCCTGAATGTTTTTATTACTCAATTGTCATAAATATGCCTTCAAATGTACTTACAGCACATACAGTATACATGACATTTCATAACCATTCTGTGCTGCTTTTCAGTTTCAGTTAAAGCTAATGACGCTTTTCTAACGCTACTAGTCTGAGGCGACTGATTTGTGGTTGTCTTTACCTGTTTTTACTGTTATGTACTAGTTTGTGTCAGTTTCTGCTCGTCTGAGAAAGTTCATAGTCAGTTTGTCTTCTCATGGCCTAAACAGAGTATTTGAAAATGCCTCAATTAGAGGTGATTTATGTCACATCTGCCAAGCTGTTCATCCCATTTCCTGTGACATAGGCTATATGTAACATTTATAGTATGTCTTTTCCTCCCTCAACAGTTTGCATGTTTTGGTGTCACTCATTTCTCTCTTTATATTGCGGTCTTTCAGTGTGATTCAGCAGTTTGGAATCATGTTTTTGGCTGCAGGGAGCAGTTTATTTACTGTTTCTGACATTGTTGAAAGGAAATTCAGATTCGGCAGATTTCAGACTATAGATGTTATGACGCTACATACGTTTCCTATGATCAAAATGATGCTGCAAATGAAGTGTACACTCATTAGGACTGAGTTTGGATGTAAACCAACAGGAAACTGTAACATTTAACATGAAGGACTCAAACAGACCAGTGTCATCATTATAGAAATGAATTGTATTGTTCCTGTGTTTGTAAACTTGTCTGACAGTCTTAGCTGTGTACGTATGTGTGTGTAATCACATTCTGTTGTAGGTTAAACTTACAGTAGAAGTGAGTGTGCTCTCAAGTATGCATTTGTGGTTCAGAAGTATGTTGGTTCACACTGTTCAGGAATGAGTGTATGTGTATGTGTGTGAGCATGAGTCAGGGCACTCCTTAACTCGTGGTACTTTGACGTAAAACAGACAAGACAGAACAGGCTGATCCTACTTGGGAAAAACACTGAGGAGGGCGGGGCTTAGTACCGGAAACGCTCTTAAAAAGACAGCGAACACGAAACTCCAGCTGGAGCTTGGGGTCAGTTAGGGGTTCAGGTATCAAACAGCTGCTGCTTATTATTTCTAGCATTTAAGAGTGCTGACAACAAACACAAGCACTATGAAACTCTGCTCGGTCTGTATATTTAGAGTAAAGTCATTGGATTGGATTGGATAAGGGGGCGTTTTGGCAAGCGCATAATGTTTGTTACAACATAAATGAGGAATGGTATTGGTTTTCTTCTTCACTTGTCTCTCTTTCCTGTACGTACCTCCCTTTGTTCTGTCTCCGCCCATTTCCGTTCCTTTTGGAATATTTCCTGGGAGCAACAGAATTAGGAAACTCCAGAAAGAAAAAAAGAAAACTGTGCTTCAGTGACTCATGTTCTTACTCAATCTTGATCAATGTCAAACCACAGATGTTTAAACATTCCCAGTCAGTAAAAACTTAACATGATAAAAAATCAAAAGGAGTAACATTAGAAAACTAATAAACAAAACAGACTTTTCAGGTGACAATGCGGTTGTTTTATTGTGCTTCTGTATTTTAATAAAATTTATGAGGCACTAGCATTGTTCTCAAACCTAATGAGAATTTTAAGGCATCATTCCCAACATAAAGGGTGTTCTGAAAGGCTGGCAACTTAATTATATAAGTATTATATTATATAAATCCAAAATGGCGGACGAAGTGAGAAATGTAAATTTTAAATATTGGCCTAATTCAATACTGAAAAAAACTTTACTGTTTTGGGCTATTTATTAGAACAGCAACATGTTAGCTTAGCATCAAACTCTATTGAAATAAATGGCAAATTGAATCTCCCATGATCCTCTTTGTGTGGCTGTTAAGCATACTAATTTCATGCGTGTGCTATGTATTTTTATGCTTATGAACCCTTTTCACAGACTGTGATGACACGTTTTAACAGTCATCAGCATCGTAAATCCTGCAAATTTTTATTTAAATAAAAAAAAAGTATGTACACTTACAACACTATACTTTATTATATTTGCATCAGATTACAAAAAAACTTGCTGTGAGGGTGTTTCTATTACAGAGGCTGTGAGTGACTGTAAAATTGATCTCTCTCTCTCTTCTGACTGAGTTTTTCTTTTGTTATTTGAGCAAATGGGAAAACAAAAAATATATTTATTGTAGTCACTCATTCAGAACTATAGAAGTTTACCCAACTATGACGACTCCCACTTCTGCATCATGCTGTTAGCTTAGCAAAACGCTAATATCAAACTCAACTGCAAGCTGATTCTTCTGTACACTATTTGTCTTTGCATATAGCTATAGCTCATGTTTAGAGAAAAACAGTTAAAAATAGCCAAGTGGTAAAACATGATAGGCAGGGACACAAATGCAAGGTCTAGAAACAGGTTTTTTTAGAAGTTAATGTTCTATGAAGTTGAACGCCGCATATTTTCGAACACTGTAGGCCTATGTAGTACAGCACTGTTTTGGAACAAAGAATCGGTTTAAAATTATGAAAAATACAATTTAACCCATTATGTGTATGCTATGTATTTTTATTTGAAGGGATGCATCTTTAGGGGCCTACATTTATTTTTATTATTAATATTTTTATATATACACACACACACACAGATCAGGCATAACATTATGACCACCTTTTTAATATTGTGTTGGTCCCACTTTTGCTGCCAAAACAGCCCTGACACGTCAAGGCATGGACTCCACTAGACCCCTGAAGGTGTGCTGTGGTTTCTGGCACCAAGATGTTAGCAGCAGATCCTTTAAGTCCTGTAAGTTGTGAGGTGGGGCCTCCATGGATCGGACTTGTTTGTTCAGCACATCCCACAGATGCTCGATTTGATTGAGATCTGGGGAATTTGGAGGCCAAGTCAACACCTCAAACTCGTAGTTGTGCTCCTCAGACCAATCCTTGAACCTTTTTTACTTTGTGGCAGGGCGCATTATCCTGCTGAAAGAGGCCACAGCCACCAGGGAATACCGTTTCCATGAAAGGGTGTACATGGTCTGCAACAATGCTTAAGTAGGCGGTACATGTCAAAGTAACATCCACATGGATGGCAGGAACCAAGATTTCCTAGCAGATCATTGCCAAAAGCATCTTGGTGCCATGTGTTCCCCAGGTAAATGACGCACATGCACCCAGCCATCCACGTGATGTAAAATAAAACGTGATTCATCAGACCAGGCCACCTTCTTCCATTGTTCCGTGGTCCAGTTCTGATGCCAACTGTTGGCGCTTTCGGGAGTGGACAGGGGTCAGCATGGGCACCCTGACTGGTCTGCAGCTATGCAGCCCCAAACGCAACAAACTGTGATGCACTCTGTATTCTGACAGCCTTGGCCACCCATGACCCTGTTCCTTCCTTGGACCACTTTTGATAGATACTGACCACTGCAGACCGGGAACACCCCACAAGAGCTGCAGTTTTGGAGATGCTCTGACCCAGTCGTCTAACAATTTGGCACTTGTCAAACTCGCTCAAATCCTTACGCTTGCCCATTTTTCCTGCTTCTAACACATCAACTTTGAGGACAAAATGTTCACTTGCTGCCTAATATATCCCATCCACTAACAGGTGCCGTGATGAAGAGAAAATCAGTGTTATTCACTTCACTTGTCAGTGGTCATAATGTTATGCCTCATCGGTGTATATTATATATTAATATTTTATTATGTATTATTATAATTTATTATTATTATGCTATGTGTTTTTTTTTGCTTATTAGACTATCTTGCCATTATCTTAGCAGTATGCTTGCATTAAACTCAACATTGAAATCAATTGTAAGTTAAGTCCCTGTGACATTATTTGAGTGGTTTGTAGAGTTTGCTGCCTATAATGCTTTAGTCTATGTTGACAGTCGACAGCAAGGCAGCTCAGCTCAGTTGGAACCCACTGAAACCCAGCATGAACTGTGTAACCCTCAGATTATCCTCATATGTCAAAGTAAGGTCAGTGTTTACAAAATGATCATAATTTTTCCCATTATGACTGGAGTAAAGCAGCTAAAATATCTCTCAAGTTCCATTATTGCACTTGTTTATGCTTAAGTAAATGGAAAAAACCTGCCGCTGGCCATTGTTTTGGGACGCTTGATGGTCTGTTTGAGGGCACCCCTCAACCGCATCTTGTTTTTTTGAGGTCGGTATCCTTGGCAACAAGCGTGTGCACTGTAATTTCCTGTTTCTATGTACGCTGTGTGCGCATGCACTCCAGTCCATGTCACTGCTGAGTTTACGTAAACAGCTAAGCTCGGTGCTTCCCCTTCTTTACGACTAGCGCTTCCTTCCTCGCGCACACACAAATATGCTTGCAGACGTGCAAATGACCTGCTTAAAATTTGAAATCTTCCACAAGTGTCCTATCGTTCACCACCTTTACATCACAGTCGTCATATCGACGCTTTGTGCGATTGAGGGGTGTTTTGATACACAGGACATGAAGTGCAAAACAGCATGTTCTCAAACACTGTACCCTCTGATTTTCAAAGGCAGACCTGCTGACATCTTGCAGAAAAACAGCATCAGTATGAATTATGTGTGTATTTGTTTTATCAACCATTAGTCTATTTCAAATTAAATGCAATTTAATGTTTTAGTGGGGGTGCCTTATGGACAGGGCCTCCAAAACTTCAGGCCACAGATAAATAGTACAAACTGATAACTAGGGGCCTTGGGCCCCTCAACACATTCAGAACAAGCTGACTACTGGGGCCCCCAACTTCTATTTTTAGTTTTCTAATGTTAGCTTAAAAAAAACCAAACACATTTCATAGTTTGTTTAGCAAAATTGTCCCTGTTATTTACCCTACCCTGTCAGAAAAAATGTGCAAAAACAGCTTGTCAGCCTTAAAGTCCCCCTGAAATAATTTTTTTTTTTTTAGCTTTTAGTATGAATATGTTAGCCTTTATAGTTATGAATAAGCTGGTGTGTTTCAAAACAATGACAAAATTCGCATTTAGGAGATATAAGCATCCAAAACTTACTGTCTCTCACTTCCGCTAAAATGGATCACAGATTTTCATGACATCACCGCGCACTTCAGTTTCTCGTCAAATCTTCTGTCCAATCAAACGCTCTCTAGAATCTGAAGTCCGCCTTCTCCTACACTATAAACAGACGCTGAAGCTGCGGCTGAAATCGGTCATTTGCTCACACATTTACTAGTTTCTATATGGTGAATAGCACATAGTGCACTATATAGAGGATAGGGAACTATTCAGACAGTGTAAATATGCTTTCCATTGACGCGAATGAAGTCCGTTTGTCACGTGAACCACCGCAGCATGAGAAGAGTCTGCTCTGGTCGAGACATGAGAGCACAGAGTGGATCATATGTGCGAGTCGGCGCAGACCACAAAACGTATTGGACCCATTTGAATTCTGCGATATAGAGGAGATTACGAGGAGAAACGGTTAGAGATTAGAAAGAAATAAAGCTTTACTGAGCTCAGCGGCTCTGGTCAAGCTGTGATATAAATAAAACGCTATTGGCTATTTAAAAAAAGGGGTGGGGCTGTTCGATATATCCCGTCCTGTTTCCTGTTTCAGTTGAAATCACGTCAATACACTGAATAATGCTGCGTGTTCCAAGGCACTTCAGTGGGCCTTTAAAGGGACAACTTTGTACCTTACGAATCAAATCAGTCACTCGGAGCGCCAAAGTCACGTGATTTCAGCAGTTTAGCCGTTTGACAGGAGATCCGAATCACTGATTCGATTCGTAAAGCTCCGAAGCAGTGTTTTGAAATCGGCCCATCACTATGTTGTTAAAGTCGTTATTTTGTTTATTTGGCGCACAAAAAGTATCCTCGTCGCTTTATAATATTAAGGTAGAACCACTGAACCCACATGAACTGTTTTAAATATGTTTTTAGTAGCTTTATGGATCTTGAGAGAGGAAGTGTCATTGCTGTGAATGCAGACCTCATTGAGCCATCGGATTTAATCAAAATATCTTAATTTGTGTTTTGAAGATGAACGAAGGCCTTACGGGTGTAGAACGACATGAGGGTGAGTAATAAATGACATTATTTTCATTTTTGGGTGAACTAACCCTTTAAGTTAAATTGCACCTTTTATGGGTAGATTACCTTATCACCTTACCAAAGTTACAAAAATTAAAAATTCTTTTTTTTTTCTCTGAGAGTGTAGGGTAAAGGCCATGACTAAGATGTTGTAAAATTTCAAGTGCCCTTTTAATACCCTCTTTGACTTTGTTGTTTGCATCCCTTTTGTTTTTCTTCTCTCACATTGGTTCACTAAGCTGAACAGCCAATCAGAGTGATCTATCTCACTGACTGCCCAACGCCGATTCAACATGCTCAGTTGGCCAAAAAGCCACCCACAGGTTCTGACTCGACGGGAGCAACAGTGCAGAACACACTGCAAAAACTGAGCTTACATACACTCAAGGACAACCCATCTTTGGCTGACAGTTGGTTTAGTGTGTCACGACCTTAAGGGGTATGCCCAATATGTGGGGTGTGGGACAAAGACATGCCTAGGGGCCTCATGGGACCATGATTGGGCCCGGTTCACACATCCTGGTCTTTAGTGTTTTGGCCATAGAAGCTCAAAACAAGGTTCTTGGGTCACTCCTGTCTGGGTATTTTTTTAAACCACGTCACTGTTAGGCCACCCCACTCATGTATTTTTTCAGTTTGTTACATTTTCCATTCTGTTTTTGAGTAAAACATGACTAAACTTCTTTGAGAAGACGTGACTCAGCAGCTTTCCTTGCAGGTACAAAGACAGAACCCACAAAGGTCCAGCACAAAATCATCTTGTGGTTTCCTCCTTGTAATTATTTGAGGGATCTTTCCCAGATTGCATCAGGGGCATCTGTGAGCCACATTAAGACTTCAAGCGGAAAATGAGCTGATTGTAATGACATTTTTTGTTCAATTGACTCCTTACTGTTTACTGGAGTTTAGAGCTTTTGGTATAAACTCATATTGTTACTACGACACAGAAGCATCCCGAATTAATCGGTGTCTTTCATGATAAGTTACTCTGCTTTAAAACATGCACACACAAAAATGCTATAGTATTAGCATGAAGTATTACTGTTTATGCATAGCAAAGCGGTTTCTGTGCAATAGAGTCCTGTCAACTTTGAAGAATATTCTTCTAGCTAATTTCTGAGTCATGTGTCTGGCTGTAAAGGGTGTGTCTACAGTTTCAGGAGTGTTCAGTAGGGCAGAGTGTGTTTCTGGGATCTTAGACTGGCTTTGTTGTATTAATATTTCCTCCTTTCAGACAAAGTAAGATTAAACATAAGTAATCATAGGGGTTTTGTGCTCAAATTTTTAAAATGCTACATTTCCTCATGACACTCTGCATCATAATGCACAATACAGCTTAGCACTGCAGGAAGTTGTAGAGTCTACTTGGGGTCAGAGAGAGAAAACCCAAAGTCAAGGCCTGACCCTATGGGTGTAATCATTCTTTGGGTTTTTAAAGTTCAAATACATACATTGTAAAGAGGGAGGGATCTCCAATATTTAAGAGCTTAACAAGCCAATATGTCACCAAATGTGTCCTTAGTGGTCTTCATCCAAAGTCCACTCAAATGTTTGTGAAGTCACTCATTACTGACCAAGATATCAACAACTTGTTTCTTTTCAAGCAAATATAAATGAACAATCTTAAATTTAGGCCTAAATACTTTTTATGTATTGCAATCGCATTTAAATTTCCATCCATTTGGATTACACAATTTTAACATAAACTAATACATTTAATGTGATGCATATTTGTCGGCCATACATACATGAAACAGGTAAAATTTCTGTAATACTACTATTAATTTGTTTTAAATACACATTAACCAGGTTTATATCATTATCAATCAATCCAGTTTGTTTCAAACTCATACTGAATATCACTTTTTCCACAGCCATGTTCATACTTTTTAACTGAATAAATGTAATTTTCACAATAAACAGATGCTGATTCTAAGAAATTTGAACAAATACATTTTGAAAATATGATTTAAATAAACCCAAACATGCAAATAGTTAATAAACTATGCCATGATTTTTGAGTGAAGAAATCATGCATGTTTCAGTTTCATTAATGTATGTGACAAAGTTTATTTCTTTATGTTAAAATTATAGTCCAAATGAATGGAAATTTTATGCAATTCAAAAGCATAAATCCTAAATTTAGTACTAAATATTTTTTGAGCATATTTGGTGATATAACTATATTTATACATTTTCTGACGATAATAGTGTGTGGTGTTTGCATCCAAAAACTTTCTGGTTTCTAAATATGGCTCAGATCCCTCCTTCAATTTATATGTATGGTATTTTTTCAAGCTATTTTATCATCTACCAGGTGAAATCTCTAAGTCCGACTCCTTTGAAAAGTTATAGCACTCCTCACTTCAACAAGCTGCGCAGTTTTATGTCCGTAGCACAAGTTACACACCATAGTTTATTAGTTAGACTTAGTGGTTTTTAAGATCCCTTCATATGAGCACTAATAATAGTGATATTTGCTAATAAAACAACTTGAAGGAGATGCATTGGTCATTAAATGCACACAGCAACCTTCCCTGCTTATGTTATCAATAGCTGTCGTCAGTTAAATTCTGACTTGCATCTTTTTTTCCTGCACTCTTGCTCTCTTTGCGTTCTCTTGTTCACATTATCTCTGCAGGAAGGAAGAGATCCAATATAGTGATGTGGGTTGAGTGCCACGGTCTGTTTGTGAGACAGTTAAGATTCCATCACGTGAGTTTAAGAGAGGTTATTCATACGTACATGCACACGCAACCAATATCAGTACCCTCTGAGACTGACTGTGGCCTATTTTGAGCCGCCTGCACTGATTGTCTATCTCATGTTTAGAGGTGAAGAGAGCAGATGCAACCTTTACATTGGAGCCCCTCGCATATTCGGCTATGGAGAGATGGCAGATGGAAATAAGCGTTTGAGAAGAAGATAGTGACAACATCAGTGCAAGGAACCGATCTCTTCAAAAAGCACTGTGTAGTTTTGGGCTACTGGGACAACAGAAAGTCTGAGGCCTCAAGCAAAAAATAGATCAAAGACATAATGGTCTTACAAATGCTATGAGATTTAGTCTCAAACTATTTCAGATCAAAATGTTCACAACTCATGGACTACTGCTTGTTAAGGCAAATATCTCTATAATTATTACTCATATTAAGTCCTGTGATTGTGCAATGAACATGAATGATACCCTAAATCATGTGGCTTACTGTAGTAGAGGAGTGCTATTACTTTTCTAAACGCTCAGATTTATGAGATTTGCCTGGGGGATAATAAATGAGTTAAAAAAAATCTAAAAACTTACACTACCATTCAAAAGTTTGGGGTCGGGAACATTTTTTTTTTTTTAATTTTTAAGAAGTCTCTTGTGCTCACCAATGCTGCATTTATTTGGTTAAAAGTACATTAAAAAAGTAATATTGTGAAATATTATTACAGTTTAAAATTGTTTTCTGTTTAAATATATTTTGAAATGTATTTATTCCTTTGATGTCAAAGCTGAATTTTCAGCAGCATTCACTCCTTCATTTCTCCTCCATGATTTCAGTGTCACATGATCCTTCAGAAATCATTCTAATAGGCTGATTTGGTGCTCAAGAAACATTTCTTATCAATGTTAAAAACGATTGGTGCTGCGTAATATTTTTGTGTAACCTACGATACATTTTCCTTAGCAACCACATACAATGCTCTGTCAACCACCCACAGCACCCTATAATATTGGCGGTAAGTTTTGTGCTGGTAAGCACCGCTCAAAAAACTGAAAATCTAGTTTAATTTTCTGTTGATTTCCATATTAGGAATTTGATTCTTTGATTAAAGAAAACAGAACTGGTCTTTTGTGTTCTCAAGCTTATATTTCACATGCTCACAGTGAGTTTCCAGTTCGTGATTGATTTATATTTATCAATCACACCGATCTCCAAGATCATCTTCGAAAATCCAAACATGAACATGTACATGACATTTTTGCTTAACAGGCCAGAGCCTTAAAGGCACAGTTCACGCAAAAATGAAAATTCTGTCATCATTTACTCATCCTCATGTCATTCCAAATGTTTATTTCTTCTACATAATGTTTGGAACGATATGAGGATGAGCAGAATGTTTGGTTGAACTATCCCTTTAACCATAAACAAATGCTCTCCAGGTAGTTGTAGGATTGTGATTAAAGGGTTAGTTCACCCAAAAATGAAATTTCTGTTTATTAATTACTCACCCTCATGTTGTTCCAAACCCGGAAGACCTTCGTTCATCTCCGAACACAAATTAAGATATTTTTGGTGAAATCCGAGAGCTCTATGACTCCTCAATAAACAGCAATTTGACCAGCACTGTCAAGGTACAGAACAGTACTAAAGACGTTGTTAAAATAGTAAACGTGACTGCAGTGGTTCAACCTTAACTTTATGAAGCAACGATGAAAATATTTTAATTTGTGTTCCGAAGATGAACAAAGGTCTTACAGGTTTGGAACGACATGAGGGTGAGTAATTAATGACAGAATTTTCATTTTTGGGTGAACTAACCCTTTAAGGTCAACAAACTCTACAAGTCTGACCAATTTCGATATTAGTGTTCAGCACTAGTCTTATGGCATGTTAAAGGATGAAGTGGGTAATTATGACACCAGAAAGTGTGGCTAGTGATGTCCGCAGTGGCCTGATCATTGTTCTGTTCTATTCTGTTGTTTTGCAACAACAGGAAGGCTGTCAATTACTCAACCATGTCCTGCATGATGCGAGCGGTACGACCCAACATCGTGGCGGTCGTCGTGAGCCACTGCGCAAGCGTCAGAAGGCAGAATAGCAGAAGTGCAACAGTGTCGAAATCTGGGCCAGTGTCCTGCTGGGTCATGGCTCCACCTCTTACGGCCACTGTGGACGCCTGAGTTCCCGGCAGCCGTGCCGCAAGGACCCCGGATGTTCACAGCCAGCGTCATCCACTCGAGCCCAGGAGAAGGACAAAAACGGTGACAAAAAGATCGAGAGAAACAGGGAAGTGGTGGATGAATGAAAGCTTTTGCCATTGGGACATCACAGCACTTTCAAACTGCTGACCTCATCCCCGCCCTCAAACCTACTTTTCCACTCCGAGTATAGACCACAATGATTCTATAGTCCGCTTGCAATTTTTTCTTCTTATTTAGATAGTTAAATAGTATAATTAGACTCTTAATAAGCCTGATTCAGATGCAGGTTTTAGTCAGACCTAAACTACATCTCAGTCATGTTTCAACTCTCTACCTGCACTTTCCTGTTGCTTCTGCACTATAGTGTGAAAATTGAGGCAAAAAATCAAATAAAATAAAAACTAAAAAAAATGATATTCCTGTTTCTTGTCAAAAGTGTATTCCAGAGTATATTCCTGTTGACCCAATGTCTTTTGACCATTTTTCAGTCAAAAATTAATAATTTTCTAGTTTCACTCATGCCAGACTACCATAAAGGTGACGTTGACCACTTGGGAAGGTGTCAGAAACTCATTGACTATTAATGTGTCTGCCAGGGATTGTTCACCTTTGATATGTTGGGCTTGTTTGTTGCAACAATGGTGTTGTTAATATTTAACCATGGCATTTTATATTGGGACAGTATCAGCTAGCCTTTTTGAGACAGCCTGAGAAGTTTGTTTGCAATGAGAACCATCTTAGAGAAATTCTTTTCTTTTAAAATGTGTTTTCAAGGAAAAGATCATTTAAGGGAAGTGAGAGGACAACCACATGCTAAAAATATGCAGAGGAAGCTGGAATCAATTTTATTTAATCGAAAACATTTGATTTTGGTATGATTAAAATTTCAGCGTCAAACTGCAATTCTAAAGAAGCAGAAATTGACCAAGACACAATAGCTTAAGGCCATATGAGTAGGTAAGATGCACGAGCGCGTGGGATGAGGGCTTGACAATCCAGTGTAGGCTGGATCATATTAGTATCAACAGGTCGGCTGGCAGCGTGACGCAGCGATTCGTTTACTGACAGACGTTACACTATTGACGGTAAAATCCTGCCTGGAAGCGGGTGGGGCATTGCTCTCTAGTAAAAGGGGAAAAGAAACTTGTAATCCTGACATTGGAAACCCCTGTGTTAGCAATCAATGGTGCTCAGGAGACTGGGACACAAACTAAATAAACAAACTGAACTGGAACCGAAGCTACACGACGATTTTAAATGATGTAATATTTTAAAATGCGTAATGTAGTTCACAGTCACTAAGTATTACCATTTGTTTGCCATCTTCTGCTTAGTGTGGCATTACTAAAGCAAACATCTCATGAAAAGTAAATAAAGTACAGAGAAATCTTATTCAGTAGATTCAAATAGTGTATAGTATGTTTTTGTTGGCTCTTGGACTCTTAAAAATATTCACTTATCAGACGTAGATGGAGTCAAGTTGTGTTGGACTAAAACAATTGTATTATATGAGAGTATCTAAGACAGCAGTACGTTACACACACAAGCACACTTGCATGCACAGATGGAGAAGGAAGTTGGAAGTCTTGAGCAACTCAGATCCTCCTGCACTATAGGACGACGTTGTGAAATACACTGTTCAAAACAACACCCTTTTCCTCCCTTAAGCGATCAGTTTCTCACTGTTTTACAGGTTCCCCAAACATCAAACTAAATGTCAAACTAAACTTCTCAAGCAAACTGTGAGTGTGGTGCAAGCAGCATGTAGGCGTTTCATTACGAAAGACAACAACTTAATTCTCACAATAGGTGAAATTATATATACAGGGGTTTGACAATGAAACTGAAACACTGTAGTGTTGGAGGTTTCATGCCTATATATGCACGGCCTTGTGGCTGATCTTCACTGATTTTATATTCCATCAAAGAGCAGAGTGTGAAAGCTGAATTAGCACAGTGATAGCACAGCTGAACGTAAAATAATGCAATCCACACGGCATAATGTGAGAGTTCAAAAGAGGACAAATTGTTGCTACGTGTCTTTCCTCCATGATTTCAGTGTCACGTGATCCTTCAGAAATCATTCTAGGCTGATTTGGTGATCAAGAAACATTTCTTATTATCAATGTTGAAAATGGTTGGTGCTGCCTAATATTTTTGTGTAACCTGTGATACATTTTTTCAGGATTCTTTGCTTAATAGAAAGTTCAAGAGATTTTTTTTATTTGAAATAGAAATCTTGTAACAATATACATTGAAGAAGAAACCCAAGTAATATCTAATACCCAGAATATCACACAGACTTGTAGGTGGGCTGTTTAGACAACCATAATGCACTAAAAACCACTTAGAAGACCTTAGCAACCACATTCAATGCCCTGTCAACCACCCACTGCACCCTGTAGTCTTGGCGGTAAGTTTTGAGATGGTAAGCACCGCTCACATTTTCTTCAGAAAAACTCTGAAAATCTAGTTTAATTTTCTGTTGATTTCCGTATTTAGCATTGTGATTCTTTGAATAAAGAAAACAGAACTGGTCTTTTGTGTGCTCAAGCTTATATTTTACATGTTCTCACATTTGCATGTGACAGTAGCATGAGTTTCCAGTTTGTGACTGATTTATATTTATCAATCACACTGACCATCTTTGAAAGACCATCTTTGAAAATCCAAACATTTTTGCTTAACAGGCCAGAGCCTTAAAGGCACAGTTCACGCAAAAATGAAAATTCTGTCATCATTTACTCATCCTCATGTCATTCCAAATCTTTCTTTCTTCTACATAACACAAAAGAAGATTTTTTGAAACATGTCTGTCTGTTTTTTGTCCATAAAATGACTTATTGTATTCCATTTTATAGACAAAAACAGTTAAAACATTTTGTGTTCTAAGAAAGTCATATAAGTTTGGAACAATATGAGGATGAGCAGAATCCCATATCAGAGTTCAAAAGAGGACAAATTGTTGGTGCGCTTCTCACTGGCTCATCTGTGACCAGGACAGCAAGTCTTTGTGGTGTAATGTCGGCATACCACCACATAGGGCGAACCACATCCAACAGGAGTAACTGTTGATGCAAGAAGAAGGTGTCTGAAAGAGATGTCCAGGTACTAACCCGGATTGTATCCAAAAAACATAAAACCACAGCTGCCCAAATCACTGCAGAATTAAATGCGCACCTCGACTCTCCTGTTTCCACAAAAACTGTTTGTCGGGAGCCAATATTCATGGTCGAGCTGCTATAGCCAAACCTTTGGTCGCTCGTGCCAATGCCAAATGTCAATTTCAACATTGCAAATCTTGAGGTTTGGACAATGTAAAACATTTTCTCTGTTGAGTTCACCTTCACTGTCTTTTCCACATCCTTGGGAGTTATGGTGTGGAGAAGCCTTAAAGAGGCTTAACACCGGGACTGTTGCTGCCCGGAGTGAAGCACAGGGGCGGATCAGTGATGGTTTGGGCTGCAATATCATGGCATTCCCTACTGTGCTTGATGGGCACATCACTGCCAAAGACTACCAAACCATTCTGGAGGAACATATGCACTTAATGGTTCAAACATTGTACACTGAAGTTGGGGCTGTGCATCAGCATGATAATGCACAAATACACACAGCAAGTGGTGGTTTGAGGAACATGAAAATGAAGTTGAATATCTCCCATGGTGGCCTGCACAGTCACCAGATCTAAATATTTTTGAGAGCTACTTTGGGGTATTTTGAGGAGCCAGTCAGAATACTTTTTCCTCCACGTATAGTGACCTGGCCACTGTTTTGTGAAAGACTTGTATTGGTCATTCCCAAGACAAACTGATGCTGTATTGCCCGCAAAAGGAGGCCCTACACCATACTAATAAATTATTTTGTGGTCTAAAACCAGGTGTTTCAGTCAGTTTCATATTATATATATATATATATATATATACTACCAGATACCAGATTTTTAATGTTTTTAAAAGAAGTTTCGTCTGCTCACCAAGGCTGCATTTATTTAATTAAAAATACAGTAAAAACAGTAATATTGTGAAATATTATTACAATTTAAAATAACTGTTTTCTATTTGAAAATATTTTAAAATGTAATTTATTCTTGTGATGGCAAAGCTGAATTTTCAGCATCATTACTCCAGTCTTCAGTGTCACATGATCCTTCAGAAATCATTCTAATATGTTGATCTGCTGCTCAAGAAACATTTATTGTGTACAATTGTACAAAATATTTGTGTACAATATTTTTTTTCAGGATTCTTTGATGAATAGAAAGTTCAAAAGAACGGCGTTTATTTGAAATATAATCTTTTGTAACATTATAAATGTCTTTACTGTCACTTTTGATCGATTTAATGCATCCTTGCTGAATAAAAGTATGAATTTCTTTAATTTCTTTTCAAAAAATAAAAATAAAAATTCTTACTGACCCCAAACTTTTGAATGGTAGTGTATAATGTTACAAAAGCTTTGTATTTCAGATAAATGCTGTTCTTTTGAACTTTCTATTAATCAAGGAATCCTGAAAAAAAAAGTACACAACTGTTTTCAACATTGATAATAATCATAAATGTTTCTTGAGCAGCAAATCATCATATCAGAATGATTTCTGAAGGATCATGTGACACTGAAGACTGGAGTAATGATGCTGAAAATTCAGCTTTGCCATCACAAGAATAAATTATATTTTTAAATATTTTCAAATAGAAAACAGTTATTTTAAATTGTAATAATATTTCACAATATTACTGTTTTTACTGTATTTTTAATTAAATAAATGCAGCCTTGGTGAGCAGACGAAACTTCTTTTAAAAAACATTAAAAATCTTACCGTTTCCAAACTTTTGACTGGTAATATAGCCTATATATATATATACACACACACACAATTACGTTGTTTTGCAGCCTTTCTTTGAAATTATGTTTGTGGTTTTAGTGATTTTCTATCTGCTCAGCTGCTGCGTGTGTGGTATCAGACCACAGTCCTTCTCACACATGAGGAACATTTATTCTAGAAGTTTAGATGCTGTTGATCACAAGTTCAGATTACCCACTGATACATTATTTTAAGCGCTCTCTCTCTCACTCTCCCACCTTCTATTGTCATGGTGATGAAACTGTTCCTTGTCTACCTACTTACTCTCCTCCCTGACTGACAGGTCATTCAACCTGTCCATCAGGTTTCATTTCCTCCTGTAGGACTCAACGGTCACACCTCAACAGCTCAGTTTCCCTCTTACCAATGATGAAATCCCAACAAAAAATATATATATATGTTTATATGTTGTGTATCAGTTATCTGTGTATTATATATATTTTATATTTTATTTTTAGACAAGATAAAAGTGTAAATTAATAATTTCATTCAATTAAAAAGGCATTTTTAAGTCAAGTCTCCCGCCTGAGGTGAAAATAACAAATGAGTTTATATGTTGATTAAATCCACCTCATATTGATCATTTCTCTTATCTAAATCCTCATTTTCACTCAAATCAAACCATATCACTGCTTGTTTGTCTATGACAGCCTGTATGTTTAATATTTAGTTACAACTCACCATGACATGATTTCTGTTCAGTAAACTGAGTGTTTGTATGCGTTTGTGTGTTTTGAGGGTCTAGAAAGTTCAGTGCTTATCTAGCCTTGAACTGGAGTCTTCAACGGACCGCTGGACTCTTTGGATTGTTGACCCTGCCTGTGTATTTTAGATAACTGTCCCTCTAAGTGACTCATGAACACAGATTTCAAAAGATCTTTAAAAATCCAGTCACGAAGCAGGAGATTTCTATCAAATAGCTGTAAATGATTATCGTGTCTTCATGTGTATATATAGGCACAGTTTCAAATGTATGTGTTTATAAAAAGAGACTATTAAAGCTAAAGTGAAACCATACACTGCATAATGGAAACTAAATCTCAGCAGGGTGGGTGGTGTGTGCTAATATGTTTTTGACAGCAGTAATAAAATGCGTTTAGACACAGGATTTCAGTACAGTAAAAATCATTTAATTCAATAAAATAGTATATAGCAGTAGACCAGTTGTACCTTTATCATCTTTATAAGACTACTTCACTGCGTTTCCAATACTGTTACAATGAGTTGCATCATACCTCTGCAGTACAACTCTTCCCATGACAACCACTGCCCCAGATATGGCGAAAGGAATTTAAATAACAGAATATTAAACAGTAAATATCTCACTTTAGAACCCGTACAAAAATACTTTACAGACGAAATACATGACAGGGTTTCCAGATTACCAGAGTTATACCGAGCACACGGTGGGATATTGCGCAATCCAGGCGCACAGTCCACTTTCATGTTTTTTTCTCGGTTGTAAACGCATTGAACGAGCGCTCGCCCGTTTTTCTATCAATTGCAGAAAACTTTTGTTGTAAATTCTGCACTCTTTAAAGTCACTGATAGTCATTAAGCACCGCCGGAGTCTCGTCAGCACTGGCCGGTGGCGGAGAGCAGGTTCCGCAGCGTCGCCAGCTCGCGCGACAGCTGCTCCACGCGCTTCTGTAACCGGTCGTTCTCGGCCGCGAGCTCGAGCACTTTGTGCTGCGTCTCCAGGTTGCGCATTTTGGCTTTGTCTCTGCTTTTGCGGACGGCGAGATTGTTCCTCTCGCGCCTTTGTCTGTACTCGTCGCTGTCCTTTTCCAGTCTCTTCTTGCCTTTGCCGCCAGAAGCCATTTTGCCGCCTGACTGAGGTGATCTTCCCTTACCTGGCGGCGCAGGTGTACCTGGCGGGCTCGAGCAGGAGGAGGACGCGGTAGAAATGTTTCCCAGGCTGCCGCTCGGAGCGTACTGCAGATACGAGCGCATGTCAAAGTTCCCGGAACCATCCATTGGCGGCTCTTCGTGTCGCCAGCTACTTTTGGCAAAACTGCCCAGAAAGTCTGGGCTGAACACGGCGTCTATGCGCGTCTCCTGTAGCTCCGGATACGCCAGCTGGTTATTCGGGTCCCGCTCGGTCAGCGAGATGTAGTTCTTGTAGGTTTGTAACGCTGCTGCTCTCTTGCTCTTGTTTTCCTCGGAGAGAAAGTCGCTGTAGATTCCCAGTGCGCGGTGCCGGGTTTCGTCTTGGCTGGCCAGATGCTGGTACTGGGGCGTAGAGTCCAAATAGATGCTGAAGTCTATGGCTTTCTCGTGCTCAGAAATATCATGAAGCTTCGTCATGGAGCCGTTAGTAGGCTGTTTGCATATGCCGTCGCTGACCGGACTGCTGTTGGCGTTAGTGCTGTGGAAAGCGAGGTAGTCCCCCTCGTAAAAACCGGCCACTTCCATGGATCTTAACACCCGCCGGATTGCGGCAGGACGGAGATCAGGGTTTCGCCGCCCCTGATAACTTCGCAAGTGTCACCTACGGCAGCGCAGAATTCAAGCGAAGATTCGAGTGTCTTCCGAAAGCAGAAATAACTAGATGACTTTTGTCTAGTTAAGTGGGTGATAGGTTGCCTGCCCAGCGATCGCTGGAGAGCTCGAGTCAGTTCCCATGCTACGGATTCGGGTGTTTATAGGGGTGTGAGAGGGGGCGGCGATTCTCTGTTGGGTATGTGACGCGTTTTTCTGGTTTGACCGCAGACACAGTCAGAACTCAAAACTAAGGGTCTGTGAGCACACGAGTGAATAACAATAGAAAATAAAAACACGACATAAACAGATACAAATGTGCTGAGCTTTAGGCTTTTTTAAAGGAACAACTTTAACCTTCTATCAACGGATCAATTTTGATCTAGTTTAGAATCAGAATGAGATTTATTGCCAAGCATGCGCACACACAAGGAATATGTCTCGGTGAAGCTTACAGAAAAAAGCGCAGATATGATATTGATAATAATAATTATATATATATATATATATATATAAAAACCACTTGTAATTAAGTGTATAATAGGGTCTGATTAATGCTATCCAAGAAAAAGAGGTATTTAAACTTTTAAATAAGTAATAATGTACATTATCTTTTTTTATTTTGTTTAAAGTGCATTTATTTTTTTATATTTGCATTTATTTTATTCATTTATTTACTTGTGTGTTCTACAGAACTCTACAGACAGATCACTTAAGTAAACTAATAAAATAAATAGAGTAAAGCTATGTAGGAAACATGTTTCTCGGAGGAGCAGTCAGGTATACACTCTTGCATGGGGACCGGTCATTGTTTAACAAATAAAACTTGATCAAGTCAAAATAATGTCTTATAGAACAGCGTTTCTCAAAGCCAGTCTTCGAGACCCACCTCCTAAAATGTTTTAGATGTCTCCCAATTCACTACACTAAGAAGCTGATGAGTTGAATCAGGTGTTTTAATTAGTGAGACATCTAAAACATTCATGGTGGGACTGGAGTTTTAGAGAACCGTGTAGCGTCCTATTGATTTTGTGTTACTACATAAAAGTATTAAGTACATTTTTTAAGTTATTAAATTTTTTTTTAAAGCAAATTCATTAAGTGACATTCTTAGGGTTGATGATATAGTCCCTGATATAACACAACAAAAATAAATCTCTATAGGGCTGTGCAGTGATACTGTGAACATGTCAAAACTGTTACTATATCTCAACGCTTCTGAAATGCTCTATTGACCCATCAGGACCAGAAGTATTCGTTTTCTAACTTCATTTAAAGGTCTGTGGTTTTCTATTAACTTCACCAGGCCTGTCATCCTGCAATATTATCCACACTAGGCCTATATATTCACATAGTTAATCAGGTTTATTCACATTGATTCATATATCATATCATCATTGTCTAACCCTAAGTTCTCTCAGTAGTAATTTTAACCTCAATTTGATAATCATATTTATAGTCAGAAGCAGCAGGCGTTGGCCGCTGCAATAAACTTGTTTATATTTCTTCAGTGATGTTGTTAGTCTGCCATCTGGTGGTAGGTAAAGGATTCACTACAAGAGCTGGATAAATTCATTTCATCATTGTCCTCTAGAAGCAGACAGCTTTCTCAATATTCCCTTTTCTTATTCTGTGTCTGAACCTTCCCCTGTATCCCATTTCATAGTGCAACGTACTGCAAGAACTGACTCATTAAGCTGCCAGCACTTTGTCCATTTCCAATAGTGTATATATATATTATATATATATATATATTATTTAATTATCATTATATCATATTTTACTTTACACATTCCATTACTTTTTATAAAGCATCAGCGACACAAATCCTACAAATAAAGCATATTTCTGTATTGTGATTTTGGCCTGTCCTTTGTCAAAGGTCTTGACTTTCTTGAAATTTAAAGTCATACATGAATGCCATGCCATAATTTAAACTATCTACTGAATTTTGGTTTCATTTCATTGTACTAAATACTATTTTTGACTGTAAACTAATATCCGTGTCCCTGCCATTTCCTTTTTGTGTTCCACAGAAAAAAAAAAGGTGTCATTCATGTTAGGAACAACAACAACAACAACAAAAAGGGTGACTAAATAATGACAGAACTTATTATTTGGAAGAAATATTTTCATTTTGGAAGTCCAGCTTGCTTTTTTTGTCTGTTATTTGTTCTACACAGCCTCTGTAAACGCCGTATTTCGCATCTACTCCTTTGATTCATTACAGACAGTTCTTAAAAAAAAACTGAATTTTCTTTTTATTAAAATAATGAAAATGAATATTTAGATAATGCACTAAAAATACCAGGATCCATACCGACCACAACTGTACATTAAAATAATTAAAATTAATCACCGTCAGTATTGCCTCTTTTCTGATTGGTTGCATCCGGGTGGGGTCAGGACATTCTTGCTTTCTAATTGGTGATCACGTTTGTTATGAAAACGTAGTCTAATTTCTGACTGGCTGAATGCTGCAGCGGGACAAACGCAATTGGTGGAGTGAGGGAACGCGGAACAGGGCGGACAGAGGCGTGGAGTTGAGGATGCGGAATTAACGCATCCGCTGCGCCCGAACCGGACTGAATATGGCGAGCACCGAGAGCAAAAGTGGGTCTTCGGAAAACTTTCACACATCCGAGCCAAGTGGATCGAATCAGCCGGGCGCGAGATGGGGTCCACAGCATGCAGGTGCTCGAGAGCTCGCGGAGTTATACTCGCCAGGTGAGAATTTAAACCGGTTTTTACATTTCCCGTCGGCGCCGGTATACGCCTTCCTCTGCCCACACCGGGGACTGAACTGACTGCCAGCCACGAGTTTGTCCTAGACAGCACGGCCACAAAGCTGTAGCATTCGCCTCGTAGTCTATAGTAGTCGGTTTCGAAACTGCACGTAGCAGAGCGCGTGCATATTCAGTCTGGGGTCTCTAAGGGGTTAAACATTTAGTGTAGCATATAGCGATGGATTAATGAGTGATGTTTATGTAGCAGGGAGTTTGAATGAGCGCAACGCCCAATCGGTGATGTCAGTCATCAGATGAGTCTGGTAAATTTGACCAAAATAGGTTATTAATCATGTCTGGTGTGTTGATCTATCTCTTATGGTCCCAGGGGATGTAATTCTGTGCCAGAAATAGTTGTGGTAGTTGTAGCTGTGAAGATACTGACAGGAGATCTCTTTAATGCTCAACACAGATTAAAAACACGTAGTCACTAAATGTTTGCTAGTTAAAAAGTTGTACACATGTTTGAGAAATAACATTAACGCGTACAAACTAGAAGAAGCTGTTTTTTCTACAGGGAGCGGGTTGCCCCTTCATGGGTGCTAATATTGACATCACATGACTAGTAGTTGCCATGCAACGGGCCGCTTTACTATCTAAAACAATACTGTTTATTTCATTTAGCACATGCAGACAGTGTTTACTTGTTTACAAAGCATAAAAACATAAAAGCTAATGTGAATAAAACAAGTTAAGCTAATATAATGTCAAACACAACATAAGAGAGACTAAAAAGGCCCTTATATTTTATTCAGAGCAGTGAAACTGTGTTATCAGTGGCATCCTACATAACAATTTTCCACAGCTCATGTTGTCTGGAGTTTTTTGTCTACTGAAATTTCTTACAAAGATATTTTTGCAGTGTTTTGTCAGCAGAACAATCCAAAAACACATTAAATAATAGTGCAACCCACTGAAGAGATGTATCTCTTTCCCTCACAGCCTCGTTTTTATTCCCATTAAAGTCCCCCTGAAATCAAAATGTAAGTTTTTTAGCTTTTAGTATGAATATGTTAGCCTTAAGGTTATGAATTAGCTGGTGTGTTCCAAAACAATGACAAAATTCGCATTTAGGAGATATAAGCATTCAAAACTTACAGTCTCTCACTTCCGCTAAAATGGATCACGAATTTTCATGACATCACCACGCACTTCAGTTTCTCGTCAAATCTTCGGTCCAATCAAACGCTCTCTAGAATCTGAAGTCCCGCCTCCTCCTACACTCTTACAGACGCTGAAGCCTTGGCTGAAATTTGCTCACACATTTACTAGTTTCTACATGGTGAATGGCACATAGTGCACTATATAGAGGATAGGGAACAATTCAGACAGTGTAAATATGCTTTCCATTGACACGAATGAACCGCCGCAATGCGAGCAGTCTGCTCTGGTCCAGAGACACGAGAGCACAGAGCGGATCATATGCGCGAGTCGGCAAAGACCACAAAAGGTATCGGACCCATTTGAATTCTGCACAGAATGCTGTATATAAGCAATATAAAGGACATTATGAGGAGAAACGGTTAGAGATTAGAAGGAAACAGAGGTTTTACAGAGTCTAACGGCTCTGGCAAGCAGTAACATAAATGAAACGCTATTGGCTATTTAAAAAAAAGGGGCGGGGCTGTTTGAAATATCGCCCTGTCTTCCTGTTTCAGTTGAAATTACGTCAACACATTGAATAATGCGGCGTGTTCCAACACTCTTCAGTGGGCCTTTAAAAATCAAAGATGGCGCTGCTGTGAATAAGGTCTACAGTCAACAGTATAGTTATGTATGAAGCACAGCTCACACAGAAGTCACCTTTAAACCAAGTTGCTTTCTGTCTGTAAAAGCTGAATTCTCATGATCAACTAGAACCCTTTGCGAAATCTGCATGGGGAAATCTTTTACCCCCACGCAACATTTCCTATCGCAGGGATTCCTTTTGAAATGGCTGCATTTCTCACGCAAATATTCGCAGAACAACGATAAATGTAACCGTACCATACATAACAGCATAGTTAGAACACAAAAATTAACATAAAAGATAAACATCTTTGATGTGAAGCAACAGCAGTTACTAAACAAGCTCCATGCATTCAATTTCAAGCTAAAAAGTATCAGTACAAAGTCCAAAACCACTGGTACTATTGAATATCGACTAAGAGGCATCTCAGTGTAAACAGAAACTTATTGAGTGCACCTTTAAGGACAGTTTTGGGTTGGCTCTTTGTTTTTATATCAATAGGAAAAAAGTAATTCATAGCATTAGCACAACAGAGTCACACAAAACCAGCACGCCAAAATAGTTGATTAGTTTGTGTGGAGTAAATCCTAACGTACCGCAGAAGGAGGATCTCCATCAGTACCAGCAGGGAACAATGGACATTGTGTGGAGGATAAATGCTGCATATAAACACAAAAACAGAACAGGAGCGGAAACAAAACAACACAGTAAGCACTAAGCCGACCAGTGTGAGGGTGTGGTAGGTGTGACAGGTGTGAGTATGCTGAAGTTGGTGTGGGTGGGGTGCTGCGGTTCAATGTCAAATTGAGCAGGACCGATGGGGGTTTCTGGGTAGCATAAGATTCAGTGCCTCACTTAACTTCACATCAGTGCCCTGATTGCATTGTCCTGTTTACAGTCACTTTGGTGATTCAAGGAACGTTGAGGCTCTGTGTTTCGGTATCAGATTAACTCAGAATGAATCAGTCACCTTGGAAAATACAGCAGTATTTTCTAGATTCCGTCAACTGTGGTGTTTGTGGTGTGAATCATGTTCTCTGGTCACATATTTTCTGCAAAGTTGTTCTGCACTGAATTCAGGGCAAAGGTGAACACAATTGTAGCTGTGCAAAGAAACAATGTGACTTTGTAAGCTGTTTGTGCTGTATGGTTGATTGATTTGAGTTTACTTTTATGTACAGCAAACAAGTCGGTACTTTAGTAGTTACTTCACTGAGACACTGTAGAGACTCTGAAGTTGGCATACTCTAGGCCACTTTGGATATTATTATAAATTATTTAAATGTATAAACCTCTCCCTCTACTTTCCATAATTATTTACAAACAGATTTCAACATTGCCATTTTGGTGGGTGAATGGCAGGCGAATTAAGAGAATTTTCATTTATATATATATATATATCTATATATAGTTTTTATTAAAAATGTTTCATCCCATATTTGTTACAAAAGTGCATGTCATTGTGTTACAATATATGAAATGAACCAGTTCATCATAAGGACACAGTATTGTGCACAAAATAGGAATGTGTGTCTCCACATTCTGTAGAAAAACTTCTGATGATTGCCTTTGATTCGAATTGTACTCATCACATCAGCGAGTTCAGCTTACTGTTCCTACAGTCTGTTAAATAATACATTTTGTTGCAGTTCCTATTAAAGTTTTATTTACTCACCAAAGCCAATTTTACTTTGCTGTTATTTTTCAACCCTGCTGACTAAAGACTATTTAAAAGGTTTCGACTCTGTCTCTTCACAGGAAAAAGATGTCAGGAATGGATCAGTGTGCTTCTTTGCTTTACCCTCATGGCCTTTAACTTCTGTTACCTGGTAACATACTTCCACCTGGGACACACCTGGTACATCCTCCTGGGCATCGGTTGGTACAACAAACAAACCCACACAAACACATCAGTCTTTAATAAAGTAGTGGTAGACACAACAAAGAAGTTGCAAAGTAAAACTTGGGAAATTCTCAGTATTCAAGAATGCTAGTAGCTGCCAGATTTTTTTTCTCTGTGTGTCTTATATAACTAGCAACTACCAAAAAACAGCTTTTAGGGGAACTAAAAGCCATTTTGGTTAATAATAGGATTTAGAGATTGATTTTATGCTCAGATTCTGCTGTATGTGTGTGTGTTTGTGAAGTGGCAGGGATCCTCACAGCAGACTTTGCCTCTGGTCTGGTCCATTGGGGTGCTGACACATGGGGTTCAGTGGATCTGCCCATCGTTGGGAAGGTACAGGAGTAAAACACCCTTTTTTCCTGTTATTAAGTGTAATAAATATAATAAAATACTTTGCGAACAAATAGACATTGAACCACTTGATCATAAGTAGATTTATAGGACATTTAATATTTTTGTTTTTACTTTAAACATCTTTTAAGGCCAATTTACCGCACTGACAGACACCATCCAATGATGACAGTCACCAGATTACAGTATGTCACTTCTCAGACATTCGCCCGATAAACACCGATTGAACATGTTCATTCGGCAAAAACAAGTGCCGACCAATGGCAACACACACTAATTAGACAAAACCCGATGAGTGTGTCTGTTGCTGTTGGTGGGCGACGGTCAGTACAGTGTGAATTGGGCTTTAAACATCTTCAAACACTTTAAAGATCTTTTAAAGGGTCTTGAAACCCTAAACTAAATTTCCTGAGATTTTAACATTGTTATGTGTGATGAATATGATAGAAGACAATGATATCCATTAGTTTTAATTATAGGAGAAAATTTGTTAATCTTTTTGTTTTTTACGCTATTTTCAACTTCCGGGTTTAAATTCATCTTCATGTCAACGCCACAGGACGTGACGTTTTCTTGTACTATAGTACAGTGATGACTCATCGGTGTCTCATAATTATTCATGAGACTGTGTGCCCTTATCCAATCAGAAGACGCCTCACCTAATTATTCACGACAGCACACGTTGATTTCCCATGAGAAATGACTGCTGCTAAAACGGGTTTCATGACCCTTTAAATAAAATATGAATCTCAGGAAAATATTCTCAACTACTAAATTGTACTAGCATAATTACTTCACCTAAAAACTTTTCCTGTGTTTTTTCACTCCCAGGCCTTCATTCGTCCATTTCGAGAGCACCACATTGATCCAACAGCTATAACGCGCCATGATTTCATTGAGACAAATGGTGATAACTGTATGTTGACTATCATCCCTCTCGCTAACATGGCCGCAAACTTCTTGATGCTCTCACCAGGTAAGACTTCAGACATATTATCTGTCCAACACAGACAAATGATGAAACACACTGATTTCTGACTCATATCGATATCTCATATTGTGCTGTTCTCTCTTCAGGGGAGATCTATCGAAACTACCCATGGTACTGTTACGTCTTTGCTTTAGCCATTTTTGTTACACTGACCAATCAGATTCACAAATGGTCGCACACATATTTTGGGCTCCCACGCTGGGTGACGCTTCTTCAGGACTGTTACATCATTTTACCAAGGAAACACCACAGAGTTCACCACGTTTCACCTCATGAAACCTACTTCTGCATTACCACAGGTACACTCGCCCACAATACACACATATGGAAAGTTAAAAACAACAGCATTTATTTGAAATAGAAATGTTTTGTAATGTGTATTAATTAAAAAAAAAAGTCATTCAACATGCAATGCATACATACAATAACAAAGGCATGTGGTGCAACTAATGTGCAGGAAAAAAGACCCTCATGAGTGTGATGCTACCCCAAAACCTAAAGATATTTATCAATAAATAATCTATGATTTTTGTTAAAAAATACTTTATACAAGTATGCAGACGCATGACTTAATGCTCCTACCACAGACAACCAGATTTCTAGTTTTTAAGACTCTTAAAGATATTCAGCTGACTAAGTAGTCTCCGAGTTTAACCATGGTCGCAAAGAGTACTGCTTTGTCATGGCAAATTAAAGAACCACAAAGAATAATAAAACTGAGGAAACTCCTGACGGTAACGAAGCTAGCGCTAAGCTAGTGGGTGCTGTTAGCTTGAACAACAAAGAGGATAATGAGGTAATGAAGGCTCCTGCTGACATGAAATCCTTTTTTCTCTACCAAATTCGAAGGTGTCCTGGATGCTATTCAAGAGGTAAAAAATTACATTTCCGAATTTGGTGGCTGAATATCAGAAGCGGAGCACCGAATTATCATGAAACTGAAGATAATTTTGAAAAGTTACAGAAAACAGTGAATGTTCTGGAAAGTCGAATAGCAACGCTCAGCTCAGTTTTGGATGAATTAGAGAATCGCAACCATTGCTGCAATCTCTGTTTAGTCAACCTGCCTGAAAAAGTGAAGGGGAAAGATGCTGCAAAAATACTTTTTACATTCAAAAGTGTATTTAAAAACTTTTTTAAAAATAATGATTAAGATGTTTACACTCACTCAAGGTGTTATGAAACATGTAAAATGTTATTTTTTACATTTAAACTTTTCTTGAAAATGGTATAATAGATTTTCCAAAACCATATGAAAGAACATTTTCATGTTTTAAACTAGATTTTTTACGATTTTTAATTTTATTTAACGTTGACACTAAATTATATATAAATTTACATCAGTTATACAGTTACATGTCATTGACCTGAATGCGTTTGTATGTGCAGGCTGGTTGAACTATCCTCTAGAGAAACTGGGATTCTGGAGAAACCTGGAAGATCTGATCCAGAGCCTGACAGGAGAGAAACCCAGATCAGATGACCTCAGATGGGCCCAGAAAACCAAGTAATCTTCCTCTGCCATGACCCACTTCCCCTACCTCAGACCTGCTTTTAGGAGAACAGTCTTTTTTCTCTGACTACTTGTCCTCCCTCAGACAGAACAAAAGGAATGGCAAGATATCAAAGCCCAAATTAAAAAGCCATCAATTCTTAGCAAAAGTTGAGAGAAATGGGTTGACAAAGCAATTGAAAGCAATATCCCACCCTGCTCACTAAAGACCCAAACATCCAAATCCTTGTTGAAAACTTGAGACTTTTGTGAAATGTTTAAAACTCTCCAAAGTGCAAAAAAACACAAAGCGAATTTAAATTGCCAATACTTGAACAAGTGGGCTCGTTTTTGGACACCTTCTCATCTTTCAGCTGCTCAAAGCTTTGCTGAATAGCTTGTTTCTGAGGGACTGGCCTCTGCACTTTTGGGTTTGGCTTTTGGGACTGATATCTCTTGCTCTCACCCTTCATTTGTTTGGGGTTAAAGTGCAGTAAACTCAAGGCATTTTGGCTCATTCACCACAGAGGGCTGAAAACCTGTGTCTTCATCTGTTGCTTGAGTCTGAACGGACGGAGCAGCATCATATGCAGTCTTACTTCAGTACGCCTTAAAAGATGAATCGCAAGAAACTTGATTTGCTTGGCCTCATCCTTACATTCATCTTTTCACTATTAACACTTTCTTTTGAAGCACATTTGCGAATTTAGAGGTGCTGAAAGCAGTCAGCTCTTGGCCAAGAGGTGTATATTAGAAGTATTTCCACGTAGGTCAATATTTAGGTTAATAATGTCTCTGTGTGAATAAGCAATGGTGTCTTCGCAAATAGGCCTCATATGTTTCTATTTTTATTTTGTTATAACTTAATCATAGGGTAGGTTGGTGTGAGCTTGACCAGCTGACTGACACAAACTTAAACTTACACTCCATTGCTTGGGTTTTAGGTCTGTATACATTGTTATTTAACAGTTTAATGTTCAACTTAACACTAGCATGTTAAATGACACAACCCGTAGTTCTTATTTAATAATAATTTGAAATGTTAAAGGTGGTTACAGCATAATGAAAATGACAGAATCAACATATAGCTGTCTAGTGACTTACAACTACTACTAACTGCTTATTTAATGAGCGTTATATACATTTTCTATTATAAAGCTGCAATGACAATGGACTAGAAAAAGATTTATTTACTTGACTTTATATTAAAATACAGTAGTCATATTTTTAATTATTAGAAATATTAAAGTTAATCTTTCACTAATAGAAAAAATCTATGCTTTGCTTTGAAAAATGAGTGTTGCTATTTAAGCCATGTAGTTTAGACAGTGTTTATCATGTCGTCTTATAAGAGTGAGGAAATTGAAGAAGTCATGAACAATTTAACATTTTATATCACATACAACATAATTGTGATCATTTTTTGTTGTGCCAATCAGTTTAATCATTTTTTAACACATTAACTGTTACACCCTCTTTGCACAAATGATTATCAGTGAAAATATTTCTGATCTTCAGCTCTTCAAAATTTAAAAGGTCAACCTAAATGAGTTATAGATTATAAGTTTAATGCTTGTGTGCATTTTCATGCCAAAACCTTGTTACTGTCAGCAGGAATGTGGCAGTTGTTGTGTTTCAATAGGTCAGTGTGGTGATAGTACATGTTTAAGATAGGTCAGTGCTATAGAAGGTCAGAGAACATGTTTTAAAGAACAAATTCATTTGTCCAATATGTAAAACTGTTACAATGGAGTCAGCCAGAACTGTAAAAAAACGTATATAAGGTGTTTTGAGCTGATTCATAATGTGTCATGTGTTGTGTTACATCTTATTTTCCTCCTTTTTATGAATTCAGGAAGAATTGTTAGTGGAATATTGTAGTATTTTTGACAGTCAACTAATATCTTATATATTTCTATGCTGATACGAGATGCCAAACTTATTTTTGCTCAGCTAATAGATCTGTTGTGGTGTGTTCAGTCGGTGTTTATTTGAAGAGGACACTCCAGTGGCGATTTATGCTGTACAGGGAACTGAAGCTTAAACCAATTATTTTGATTTTGTAAAACGTTACATTTGTCATTGGAGTTCACTTAATTTTGTATTTTTGGTTTCCAATGAGTTTTTAATATGACATATTTTCTCCTACATTCTACATTGTGGAGTATCATAACATATCTCAACTTTTTTTTTTTTTTTTTTGTAATATACTGATCATGAAGGATTTCACCAGCTGTAACATTTCTGAGCTTATTTCCTATTGTTTTTAAATGGTGGGAGAGGTGAGGTGGAGCAGCCTGTGATTGTGATGTGTTGATGCAGTGAAGACTTCTGTGCTTATATAAACCCACAGAAATTTAGGAATTTGTTTAAGAAATGTTACTAGATTGGTGTGCAATGTGTAAAGGAGATTGCTATTGTGGTAATATGGCGACTTTATTATTGAACATGCACGATTAGAGTGTTAAAGACCATTTCTCTTTTGAGGCTCCTTGCTTTCCATGCACAGTGCAACAGTATGTAGCTGTGAGTAGATTGAACTAATCACATTGTACTTGCTCAAAAATATCATATTGTCCTTCAGAAAACAAAACAAAGCCAATCCCTTATTCACTGGGGTCATTTGATTGATGACCTTTGGCATTCACACTTGTTACTGAATGTTTGTTCTTACTGATTTATTGGGAGAAGCCTTTTAAAACGCTATCTTGAGTGATTTTGCAATTCACCTCAATGTCTCACATTTAGTAAGTTTGTGTAGGACGGCTACTTGTTGAAAACTAAAAAATAACGCCTTAATGCCTTTTTTTGTTTTTTTTGAAAACTTTTATGTCATTTAAGTTCATATTTATAATGAAATTAATAAAGAACTGGAAAGACCTGTGGCCTGATTTGTGTTTTTTTTATTTTTTATTCTGCTTATGTTGGGTCATTGAAGATGTTTATTTTTGAGTGCAGTACATACACAGGGCTGTTGGCGGGAAGTTAAGGGGTTTAACAAACATTATAACTCAAGGACATTTTTACTCAATGTTGACTTGCCCCTCAATGCTAAATAACGTTTGTATTCAACAACCCAAACAGATTTTGGGTAATAATCATCCAAAGCCATTTATTTGGAAAACTGAACATGACACATTCCTTTTTGTTCTTTTTCTTTTACCTTTCACCTTCATTCCAAAGTACATTTTCTCTCTCTCTCTCTCTCTCTCTCTCTCTCTCTCTCTCTCATATACACACACGTTACAATGCTTGTTATGACATCACATTGTGACTGAACCAAAAGAGAAATAAACAGAGGTGGTTAACACCAGAACAGATTGCAACACTTCATAATGATACATGAAACATTGTTATCAGATTACTTATAATGATTTATATATATAAATAATACATTTATATTTAGATCATGGATCACAGAAGCCGGGGTGCCTTTTGAGGTCTAGTACAAATGACATACAAAAATACATATGTATGCAAGATTAATCATTAAACGATCTCAATTCAAACACACACACGATCTTATTCCTAAATGACAATGATTCCGCTATGTCTATTAAATCTTTTGACGGAATATTTAAACCTGCTTTTGCCGGATTCTGAAATGTTTTCTTATTTTAAAGGCGCTTCTCATCCAGTGTGCAAGTTCTGCAAACCACTTGAGGTATGCTCCTCTAGAATCCCACCTTTTTTGCTACGTTCTGCCATCCATGATTTAGTTTATAGAAATAATTTTATTGTGCGGAATCACTCCCTGCAAAGTATCACAAAGTTGTTTTTTTTATGTGTGTTCAATATTAGAAGTTGTAGTTCTACTTCATAACCTAAAAATGTAAAGATTTTGACAATATTGATAAATGGATAAAGAAAATTTACTTCCTAAAAAAATAATATTAATAATTTATACATTACAGTTTTTTTGTCTCTTGCTCACCAAGGCCTGATGCCTTTATTTAATGTGTTAATAGTACACTATATATATTGCCAAAAGTATTGGGACACCCCTCCAAATCATTGAATTCAGGTGTTCCAATCACTTCCATGGCCACAGGTGTATAAAATCAAGCGCCTTTCACAAACATTTGTGAAAGAATAGGCCTATTTCACACTTCCGGGTTTTTGGCTTCCGGAATGATCCACGCCGGGTAAAAGTTTTTCCGGTTACAGTGATAGATAGCCGAGCCTCGATCAGAACCAGCTCAGGAATCAAAGTTGTTTTACGAATTAAATGTCATGAAAATGTTTGAACGGTCTTGGTGAATTATTGCTGAGACTACAGAGCTCTCATTAAGAGCTAAATTTAATAAATAATTCGAAGTGATGGCGGTTAAACTGGTTATATTCTTCGTGTCTGTTTGCCGTGGCTGTGCATTATCGCGCTCCATGCGCTGTAAAGACAGTGCCTGTGTCCCAACGTGCATACTATCCATCATAAATAGTAGTCTGTGACATTAGTAATATTCAGTACTATTTAGGGTGGATAGTATGCACATTGGGATGTATAAAGTGTTTTTCGCGACATGCTGGGGAAATGATCAGATGGCAGCTCCCTTATCACGCAGACCTGATCCTCTGGTTCATGAAGCAGGACCGCTCGCACCCTGGATATTTCTGGATATATATAAACATTTCAGTCATCTCTCATTCATATTGTATTATGCACAGTATTATTGTGCTGTTGCAACATTAATGCAGAGACTGATAGTTGTGTACAGTGTGGTGTTGGAAATTAATTATGTCTTAGTTTAATCATTTTAATCGATCAGGATTAGTTATAACATATGCTTGAATGTGGGATATAATGCCATATGAGATTAATACATGCTATATATTTTTAAAACGTATTAAACTCACAACAATATTATGTATCTCACGACTTTATATCCCCCATTGAAGTATATATTGGGAGTTAATTTTTTTTAATGAATAAATCATATAAATAATATTCGTCGTACGTGATACGATCGGGGGAATTGCTGAATGAGTAGCTGCGTAGCCTATACTGTATGACAGCTGGTAATATAAATCCACCTGCCGGTAAATTCGAGCAACGGTCTGAGTGGCCGTATAAGCTACAAACAAGTAGAAAATAATTTCTTCGTAGATTATACAACAGCAACTTGGAAAACAGACAAAACAGAAAAGGTAAGAAGCGATATTTGAGAAAAGAGCATTTCAGTCTAATAGCTGTAGACCCATAGCGGAACTAACTTTACCCCACGTCACGTGATTTCCGATTCTTGCGAAAAAGGCCTATGGGTCGCTCTCAGGAGCTCAGCGAATTCAAGCGTGGTATCGTGATAGGTTGCCACCTGTGCAATAAGTCCATTCGTGAAATTTCCTCACTACTAAATATTCCACGGTCAACTGTTAGTGGTATTATAACAAAGTGGAAGCAATTGGGAGCAACAGCAACTCAGCCACAAAGTGGTAGGCTACGTAAAAATCACAGAGCGGGGTCAGCGCATGCTGAGGCGGAGAGTGCGCAGTAGTTCCCAACTTTCTGCAGTCAATAGCTACAGACCTCCAAACTTCGTGTGGCCTTCAGATTAGCTCAAGAACAGTGTGTAGAGAGCTTCATGGAATGGGTTTCCATGGCCGAGCAGCTGCATCCAAGCCTTACATCACCAAGTGCAATGCAAAGCGTCGGATGCAGTGGTGTAAAGCACACCGCCACTGGACTCTAGAGCAGTGGAGACGTGTCCTCTGGAGTGACGAATCACACTTCTCTGTCTGGCAATCTGATGGACGAGTCTGGGTTTGGCGGTTGCCAGGAGAACGGTACTTGCCTGACTGCATTGTGCCAAGTGTAAAGTTTGGTGGAGGTGGGATTATGGTGTGGGGTTGTTTTTCAGGGGTTGGGCTTGGACAATTTCATGCTCCCAACTTTGTGGGAACAGTTTGGGGATGGCCCCTTCCTGTTCCAACATGACTGCGCACCAATGCAAAAAGCAAGGTCCATAAAGACATGGATGAGCGAGTTTGGTGTGGAGGAACTTGACTGGCCTGCACAGAGTCCTGACCTGAACCCGATAGAACACCTTTGGGATGAATTAGAGCGGAGACTGCGAGCCAGGCCTTCTCGTCCAACATTAGTGCCTGACCTCACAAATGCGTTTCTAGAAGAATGGTCAAAAATTCCCATAAACACACTCCTAAACCTTGTGGAAAGCCTTCCCAGAAGAGTTGAAGCTGTTATAGCTGCAAAGGGTGGGCCAACTCCATATTAAACCCTATGGATTAAGAATGGGATGTCATTAAAGTTCATGTGCTTGTACAGGCAGACGTCCCAAAACTTTTGGCAATATAGTGTAAATAATAAATCTTTATTTTTTTAGGTACAAGTTCAAAACCTAACAGAAGCTGTTAATTAGTAATGGGGGTCGTACACGTAGGTCACACCATACAATGCTGCACTTATTCTGTGTGCTGTGCTTGAATGAGCTTCGGTTTGTGATGTTTTGTAATTAGTTAACTTGTATACCTTTTATATTTTATACCTGCTATCAAAGAGAGTATAAAATAAACCGTACCTAAGGCATTTTTCTTGATGACAGATATGATTGTTGAATAGGGTCAAAGTACATGACGCAAAAGAGTTAAGGATATTCGGTCCCACTTTATATTAAGTGGCCTTAACTACTATGTACTTACATTTAAATTAATCATTTGATACAATGCACTTATTGTGTACATACATGTTTTTACATTGTACTTGTTTTAAAAACACCTGCATGTAATTACATCTGTAATTAATTTCTGTAATTACATTTATAATTACACTGTTGACCAATCCCTTACACCTTACCCCTGCCCTTAAACCTACCTATAACACCAAAGCTTTCCCTAACCTTACCCATATCCCACCTCAATAGCAGCAAAAGTGTTTTGCAATTCAGTATGAACCCAATAAGACTGTACTTATTTTTTTATGTAAGTACATAGTAGTTAAGGCCACTTAATATAAAGTGGGACCGGATATTCTGTTCACAACTAAATGATCATGATATATCTCAGAGACTCAACAGGCCTAGGAGTCCAAATTTTACCGCTCACTGAACTTTAGATGCACACTTTGATGCCAATGCTAAGTTATGCAGAAAAACAGGACTAGCTAAAATGTCAATTTGTTGCAGTCTGTCATGTGACAGGAGAGTAATGCACTTCATTAGAGCGGGATGACCTTCATAAAAGAGGCAGACCCACCCACACTCACACGCTGAGGTTAAAAACCACACTGTGAACATCTTTAGACGGAGTGGAGAAGTTAACCGGTAACAACAGGACACCGGATTGCTGAATGAATGTCGTTTCTATGACTTATCTGTTCGTTAAGCAAACTAATGTCTGTGCCAGATGGAAGAGCATGTTCAGTCTGGCTCATTGTCTCAGCTGTAGTGTGAGTACTGAATTTGTTTAATGCTCCTCCAATGAGATAACACATTAATCAGTCTTTTGTCCTGAGTTACAGGTATGGGATGTTTGCTTAAGTTGAAACATGCTGACTGAAAATTTTTAACATGTCGCTTTTTTTTTTTATCATGTTGGATATTACATTTATGCAAATCTGGTTGTCTTTAACTAGACTGACAAGTTTAAATTCATTTGAACTTTTATCATTAAGTATTTGGTTGTATAAAAAAGTAAACAGAATTAACAAGAATGAACTATTCATATTTGAATTTAGAATGTTTACAGATTTTTTTACTTTTTACAATTAACAAGCCACATTAATACAGCAATTCACATTTTATTGTTGATTGCTGTAATGCCTGTTTATAATCGTTTTATTGCTGTTGCCCTTGTACTTTGTACTTTTTTATTGAAGGAAATTAAATTAATATATATATTTTTTTTATTAGCAAGAATGCATTAAAATGATCAAAAGTGACAGTAAAAAATATGTTACAAAAAAATTGTATTTCAAATAAATGCTGTTCTTTTGAACTTTGTTCACAGTGTATTAAGGCTTGCACAAACAGCAAATGGCTTTTTTCAGCATTGATAAATGTTTCTTGAGCACCAAATCAACATATTAGAATGATTTCTGAAGGATCATGTGACACTGAAGACTGGAGTAATGATACTGAAAATTCAGCTTTGCCATCACAGGAATAAATTATGTTTTAAAATACTGTATTACTGTTTTTACTGTACTTTTTTTTTTATATAAACGCAGCCTTGGTGAACATAAAAGACTTCTTTCAAAAACATTAAAAATATCTTACTGAGCCCCAAATTTTGAACAGTTGAATATATAGTCTTTTAAAATATTAATTCCCATGGGTCCTGCAATGGTTCCTCTGTAAGGGATGTCATATCATGCTGTCACATCAATTGCTAATACTGGAGGATTTCTTTGTATTTCTCTCTTCTGATTCTCTCTGAAGGTAATCTGATGTCTTGGCAAAAGCAAGAAGAGAAGACATCAAACCACAGCCCAACTGTAGTGGAGTCACACAATATACAATACCGAAGAGTCACACAGTTGTCTGACATCAGATATTTCTGTAACTACCCATTTGCCCTCTGATAAAGACGTTCACTATGCCTCTGTACATCCATGTCTTGGCGTGTGCTTTCGGTCTGGGCTCCTGGGTGTCCATTAATGGCTTGTGGGTGGAACTTCCTCTGATAGTCAATGTTCTGCCAGAGGGCTGGGACTTGCCATCGTACCTCACAATCATCATTCAGCTTGCCAACTTCGGGCCTTTGCTGGTGACCCTGGCGCACAAATTCTGTCCTGGAAGACTACGTGAAAATGTAGTCATCTATGCTGTTTTGTCAATCGGTGTTGTAGCCTGCGTCCTACTGGCTGTGTTTTGGAAGAACACCACCATGCTCCTCGGGCAACTGCGTAGCACGGCATTTTTCATCCTTACGTTTTTTCTCGCTCTAGTTGATTGCACCTCATCTGTCACCTTCCTGCCATTCATGATGCGACTTCCAGCCAAATACATCACCACATACTTCATTGGAGAAGGTCTGAGCGGTCTGGTTCCAGGCCTGGTGGCGCTGGCGCAAGGGGTTGGGATGTCAAAATGTGTCAATGTGTCACACGTATTAGATAACCTCACAGACTCTGAACCTCCATCTTTCACTGTGGAGACGCAGTACCTCCCTCCCAATTTCTCCACTGAGATCTTCTTCTCTTTCCTGGCCATAATGACAGCAATAAGTCTGGGTGCCTTCCTCATATTAAACCGCCTGCCTCGCACCTTTGAACTGTCCACTGAAAATCTTGTTCCGGACACAGATGCCGTGGCAACAGTCTGCAGCGGTTTCGAGGGCCCTGTGGACCCCAATCCAAAGACAAACAGTCAAGAGGAAAAGAAGCAGGTCAGAGTCCTGTTTCCTAAACCACTGCACTCCGGCTATCAGCTGGCATTTATCTATTTTATGGTGGTGTGGGTGAATGGTGCGACGAACGGACTGCTGCCCTCAGTACAGACTTTCTCCTGTATGCCTTATGGAAATATGGCCTATCACCTGTCAGCCGCTCTGTCGGCGGTAGCCAATCCAGTGGCATGCATTATTGCCATGTTTTTCCCCAAACGGTATATATCTCTACTTTTAATTACAATTTAATCATATTTAATTTATATTTATAGCATATATTTAGTGTTCTATTAAAAGATTAGTTCACTTTAAAATGAAAATTATCCCATGATTTACTCACCCTCAAGCCATCCTAGGTGTATATGACTTTCTTCTTTCAGACAAATACAATCTGAGTTATATTAATAATCACCCTGATGCACCGGGGGGTTAATATAGGCCTCCTGAAGCGAAGTGATGCGTTTGTATAAAAAAAACATCCATATTTAACACATTATAAAGTAAAATAACTAACTTCCGCCAGACCGCCTTCCATATTCAAGTTAAGGAAAAAGTTTGTTTTGTAAGTTGAATACGGAAGGCATGGGACGTAGCGTAAGCGTTTTGAACTGCGAGAGGCATTACACTTTCTTTGTCTGTCGGAAGCAAGTTATTTTGCTTTATAATATGTTAAATATGGATATTTTTCTTAAACAAATGGATCAATTCGCTTCAGAAGGCATTAATTAACCCCCTGGAGCCGTGTGGAGTATGTTTATGTTGAAAGCACTTTTTTGAGTTTCAAACAGGTGGCTTCCGTACACTGCCATTATAAAGCTTTGGAGCATCAGGGTGATTATTAATATAACTCTGGTTGTATTCGTCTGAAAGAAGAAAGTCATATACACCTATAGATGGCTTGAGGGTGAGTAAATCATGGGGTAATTTTCATTTTAAAGTGAACTAATCCTTTAAGTTGATAAATTGTTTTAAAGATATATTCCAGGTTAAATCAAAAGCATCTGAGGCCTGCTGTTGATTACCACAAAACAACAGTCCCTCAGTGTGTAAAATGAATGAAGAACACACAATAATAAACTTAGAATCGAAAAGTGTTAGATCACATTTTTCTATCATTTTTTTCAATGAAAAATGCAATAATTTTATAAAAATAAAATATTTTTATATACTTTATTTTATATATACATATTATTTTATATTATATAGGCTTATAAAATGTGTTTTCATTTTCAACCGAGGGACGAGTCTACCTAATTTTCCGTATTTAACCCACTTTTTATTTTAAAGCAAATTTTAAGAAAGGTTCATAATAGCAGTTTGACTAACAGTGAGTATATTATTCTCTTCCAGTTCATTAGTATTTCTGGGCGTCCTGTGTTTGCTGGGGTCTGTATTTGGAGGCTACAATATGGCCATGGCTGCCATGAGTCCCTGCCCATTACTCCAAGATACACCTCTAGGGGTCGCTATTATAGTAAGTTACCTTTTAATGTATTCAGCCCATTTCTAGAATATTCTGTCTGAATGTTTAGCTATAAATGAATCTATTGTAAATGTTAAAAGATCAGTGTAAATGGTTCAGCAAAACAGTTTTGTTCCTCAGGCTACAAATTAAACAAATGTAAAACAGTCGTTTCAAAGTCAAGAATTTGCGTCACTAGTTGTGCCGAGTTGTGTAATTCCAGGCTTATTAAACACTGGCTGAGGTCAGATATACTAGTGCTTTAACACCTCAGCATAATTACCCTGATAACTGACCACTTCAGATCTACTGTCACAGTCACAGACATGACAGGTTCTCTAACTTATATTAAACTGACAAGCATCTGACGACCTACTTGTCACTCTTTTTTGTGTGTTCCAACTTGTTTCAGGTTTTGTCATGGATTTTCTTTACTGGTCTGCTGTCCTATGTGAAGGTGATGGTGGGTGTGATTCTGAGGGACCGGAGTCACAGCGCCCTCGTATGGTGTGGAGCAGCAGTGCAGGCAGGATCTTTGTTGGGCTCTGTCATTATGTTTCCCCTGGTCAACGTCTATCACCTCTTCCAGTCGGGGGACATTTGCAACACCAAATGCCCATTATAATAAGAGTTTAATAAGACTAACAGGGGAATTAACTACTTTTACAACTCACTTTCACATCATAGCTGAGTTAATGATGGTGACATAATGAACTAACATTTGGCACTTCCTTGCTCTTCTCTTTTGTTTTCACATTAATTTAACTTTTGTACATTTTTTTTATATATATATTTTTGTAGATTATTATTTATGATTTTGTGAGTTTTTGTTATCTGGAAACATCCACAAGTGTTTCTGAATCATTTGTGTATTACCAATGTCATTCCACAAAATCTGATGATTGCGTTATTAAATAATTTTGTATTATAAATGCTGTCTCAAGCTGGTAGTAATTGAATGTTTTGGGTTAAGTTAATGTTTTTAAACAAGTTACGCTCTATCAGCTAAATGCTCTGTAAATCCAAGACCACACAGGCTATAATAATTTTGACTTATCTGTAAAAACAAAGTAAATCGCTCAAAATGGAAGTCCACTGACTCATGTGGGTGGATTGTTCTCTATGAAACACTCCCTTTCTGTTCCGTGCAGTGTATCATGTCAAAGCTTCAGGGTTCAGTGGCTGTACATGGTCATGGCAAGGGTTTTCAGATAACTTGTAAAGCATTTTCATATGTAAATCTTATATAAGCTATACTGTTAAAACTATGCATTTTAACATTTATCAATGCAATGTATTGCCCCATAGAATACTAATAAGTGCATTGCTGTACACACAACTTAAGGAATAAGTCAAAGTGAGGGAAAGTCGAAATACTGTTCTGTCATAAATAGAACCTGGAACATTTTAAACATGTTGTGACTCGTGACACCTATGTCATCACTAGATGGCGCTCATTCGCTGGATATTTTGCTGATGCTACTGCTCTTTTGCAAGACTGAAGTGATGTTGCATTCCATACTGAAGCTTGATTCACCAAAAACATGTGCTCTATGACCTCTGAAGATTGTTCATCTGAGAACCACATGACTGCTAAAATAAAAAAAATAGAATAATATAAAACAAAACATTCAAATAAAAAAAATAAAATAAAATAAATTAATGGGACGCAGCAGTTTGTTAGGTGTTATTCATTTTGAACACCAGATGGCCATAATGTAAACAGTGTTGAAAAGCTTTAAGTAATGAACCTTTTTACGATAAAGTTGAGAGAAAAGCCACGGGTCTTTGCAAAGCTTTGCTTATCCTTCACTACCAAATACTTGTGATTTAGTGGAAACTTTTATTGAGTTTATCCCGAGAAACTTGCAGAGATGTCTCACTGTAATAACCTGGGATTCAATGTCTTGCTCAAGGGCACAAATTGTGATCTCAATAAATCCTCAGTTTTTGATTTGCACATTTTGGAATCAATCTGGCAACTTCTGAGATAGCAGTCTAGATTTTGAATCAGTAGACTTCAACCACCCACATCAATTTCTGAGTCAACCGACTGCTATTTTATTTATGCCAATAAGGGTGCCTTACCATTTGTGCCAACCTAAAACCACTTTTGCCAGTGACAACATTTGATTTAACATCCTCACAGAGAAAAAAAGACAAAATCCAACAATGCAAATCAGTCCAAGAGCACACATGTACTCTGAGAAATCAACCAAAGCCTGACCTTTGGCTGTGGTAGGTTATACAGTTAAATCTCCTGCTATGCCAGAGTCCGAACAGGTGATCAAACTGACAGAAATGGTTAAATGATGAGGAGAGAAAAAAAATGAGCAGTATAATAACACGTCCTGAGGGATTCAAAAGACAGACAAAGAGAGACATGGAGAGCAAAGGAGAGAGTGGTGTCAGCTGCTGACCCTGATTCTTGGGCACTCAGGAATGCTTGACTGATCCCAACAGGGCGTAAAAAGCCTAAATGACCCCCTACGCAAAGCCTGGGGGTCAGAGGTCAGGAGATCATGCAGATGCCACCTCCTCACTGTAGTCAGCATCTTGATCTTCACAAAGAAACATCTGAGGATCATATGGGTCTGTCTGTAGGACTGTTTAAATATTGACAATACAAAACATTCATATAATACAGACTATAATCTGTAAATACTTAAATTTCAACTTTAATAATAATTTAAAAAAAAAAAATCTGGATTGTTTTTCATCCAGTTCCTGCAGTGAGTATGAAGGAAAACCACTGATTCACACTGTTCAAACACTCACTGACTCACTTTACGAGCTGAAGACGGTCATAAACCACTTTTCTGTGCTGGTTTATCCACTTAAGGGCCCAATTGTTCAGCTGTGAAAAATGGGGTAGAAATAGCCGAGTGCCAGAATAATTAGTTCAATTTCTTGGATCTATGTCTTTCTGTCTCTCTCGCTGTCCCTTTGTACTTCTATGGTATTGACATGCAAAGTGTTTGCTGAGGAGAGTGTATGATTCTCTGGCTGAGTGTCAGATGGTCTTTCACTCTCCCAGCTGGTCCAAGAGCGCGTAGCCACCTGGTTTCCTTCTTTTCGGTCACGTGAGACCTGCAGAGGGTTGAGGGCTCTTTAAAAATCACTGCTGCGAGTTCCATCTGCTCTGGACCAAACTTCAACAACATCAACATGCCCTTAAGTCTCCTATCCGATCAGCCGAGACTCCGCTTGCTGAAACATGCTGCGTCTGAACAGAAAACTGACACGCTGATGTTCTCCTGCTCAGTGAATGAGAGAACATGGGATGTAAGGAGGGGAAGACAATGACAAGGCGTTCTGCACCACTCTATTTTAGGCTTTCTTCATCACTCTACATAAGGACACATTGACCTTGATGGGTTTTGTTATTGTTGAATTAGAAGTAATTCATTGTAGTGTAAAGTGGGAGGAAATAGTAAATACTGGTATTTAGAATTTGCTTCACACTCTAAAAAATCTGTAAAAAAAACTAAACAAATTTACACCGTAAAATACAGTTTTCCATTGAAACAGTAATATACCGTAAAAACAATGCATTCTGGGTAATATTATTTGTTGTTTTTGAGAAAGTAACCTATGCTGCGTCCGAAATAGCGTACTGTTGAGTAGGTACTACATTTGAATTTTGAAAAAGTATGTTCTATATAGTACAAATGCGTGTAGTATGAATGAAATCCGGACGTACTACATCCGCCATGTTGTTACTGTCACATGACCTACCAGTGTCAGTTACATCCCTTCAACTCCATTCACAAATCCTCTCCCATGGCCTCATGGGATAGTAAAGTGTCCATCGAATGTGCACTTCAGAATCTCGCCGAAAGTAGTAAGTCATCCGGGTACTTTTCGCCTACTGTTTTTCGAATACTATGAATTCGGACATACTACTCTGTTCGCATACTGTTTTTCGCGTACTATATAGTAGTAAGTATCCAATTTCGGACACAGCGCTATGGTCTATTTTCTCGAAAACGACAAATATTACCCAGAATGCATTGTTTTTACAATATATTACTTCAGTATATTACAATGCATTCTGTATATTACCAAAATAATGTTGAGTTAATAATCAGTAAGAGTTTATAATCAGTTCAGACCCAATGTCTGGGTGGCGACCCGTTAGTTGAGAAACACTCATTTTCAGTTCCTTTCAGAAGTTAATGCAATTATGTAAAACTATACTTTCCCTGGCATTCAAAACATTTGAGATAAAATGTTACAAAATCCATCATTATGAAACACTGGAATTGTAGTATGATGCCTTCTTAGTTCTTCTTAGTGCTTCTGCATCTTCCTCTGCAGCCGAATCAGCTGTTCGGTCTTCTGCGCTCAGCTGTTTAAGCATCAAAGCGTGACCATTGATGCCATTTTAATAAACTGCGCTCTATGTCATTCACACTGTCTGGCAGATGTAAATGTTTCCTCCCCTTTATCGTACCGGAGAGGTTCAGCGAGGGTCAGCTAAGACCCTTGGGAACCTTTAGTTGCTGAGAGTGTGTGTTGGGACATATGGGCACCGTTTAGGATGTGAAACACTGTGAGGAAGTGAGAGGCTGTTAGTCTGTTGTAGTGACTTCATTATTGCTCACTTATGCTTGAATGTATCTGAGGTCTGTTGCGGTCAGTAAATTTTTGAAGTCAATGAATCTTTATTTGACGTACATTGTTTGAGGATATCCTCAACAGACTTTTCTGGGGGGTTTCAAGATTATTCATTATAAAAAAAAAGGAGATTTAATAAGATGCAAGAGATAAATAATACTGTCTGTAGTTTTGTCAATTCACTGTTTATATTCCTCATCCGTAGCTTCATGTCTCAATGGAGGATTAGATCTAAGAAATTCCCCTCCAGGATGCCTGAATGCTAATTAAAACTGTGTTAGTGGGTGTGGATGACCTTGACGACAGGCACATCTGGAGAATAGCGTATGAACTGAGCATGGCACATCAATGCAACAGAACTTCAGTCACTCTAGCTGTAATTAGCCATCATCTCTCATGTAAATGCACTATGAGGCCATTCTAGAGTTAAAACAACACATTTCTCAACAACAGATGGCTAGATCTGGGTGATACAGACACAAATCTTGATATTTTTCACTGTTTTGACCATATTCAACATATATTGTGATGCTTATGTACTTAAGATGGCTTAAAAGGCAGTTTAACATAATCCATTCCTGTTCTGCAGCAGCTTTTGAGCTCTGTACATTTTTTAAATAACCAATTTCAGTAGTTTCATCTAACACAATTCATTGTGAAGAGAGACAAACTAACTAATACATCAAAACATCTCAGAAATGATCAAATCCATTGCTCATCTGTGCTGATGTGTCATACAAAAAATGATGTCACTTCCTGGGGATGATGTCATTATGGAACTGGCTTTAGTTAGATAAAGGGATTTAAAAAAAAAGAGTAACAGAACACATGAAAATGAGGACACAGGAAAATCCTGTAAAATGATTAAATGATTCACCCAAAAAATGAAATTTCTGTCATTAATTACTCACCCTCATGTCGTTCCAAACCCGTAAGACCTTCATTCATCTTCGGAACACAAATTAAGATATTTTTGATAAAATCCAAGAGGTTTTTTATCTCCCATAGAAAGCAACGAAATGACCATATTCAAGCTCCAGAGAAGTAGTAAAGACATCATTAAAATAGTCAACGTGACTACAGTGGTTCAACCTTACGTTATGAAGCGATGAGAATACTTTTTCGTTGCTTTCTATGAGAGATAAAAAACCTCTTGGATTTCATCAAAAATATCTTAATTTGTGTCCGAAGATGAACGAAGGTCTTGCGGGTGTAGAACGACATGAGGGTGAGTAATTAATGACAGAAATGTCATTTTTGGGTGAACTAACCCTTTAACCATTAAAACGTGGCAAAAATGTCAACATTTACTCCAAACGAAGGAAGAGAAAAAATCACTTAAAAATGTTCAAAATCGCCCATATGTTAACTTAAAGGCACAATTTGTAATTTTCGCTGCTAGAGGTCACTTATACCAGTGGTTCCTAGAGTGGGGGTCACGAGACAGCAAGGGGTGGGTCGCGTGATGATTTCCAGGAAAAAAAAAAAAAAAAGAAACACTTACAAATGGCATATTTTATCCGTAATTGTAAAAATACTACAAATAGTAGTTAAACTAAAAATTAAAACCATGCAAATAAAAAAGCCTTTCGAATTTTCTCCCCCTCGACCGTGACTCCTGAGGTGATTATTACGACAGATTAATGACAGGTTATTACGACAGATTAGCAACAGCATCATTTGCAGCAGGTCAATTCACACCATGCTAAACATTCCAACATGTGCACGTAGGTAATTTTTGTTTTAATCTTAGGATATTAACCTATTTTTGTCGATATGAAACGTTGGTTAATATCGATCAAAGACAACGCTGGGAGGCCAGCGGATGAGAGTGGAGAAGCACCACCGACAGAAACGCCATCGACCTCAGGTACGGAAAGAGGCCGGTGTGTGCATAAAAAGGACATCCATCAGCAGTCGGATCAGCCTTTCTCCAAGTGTCGCTCGTCAACCACTAAATCAAACCCGCTGCTATAGCTATAAGTCGGGCTATGCATGGGGATAAACTGGAAGTTGTTGCCTTCAACTCCACAGCCAATGAAAAGCAATCCGATGGATTTGGGCAGAAATCATGTTCACAGATGAGCTAATGAATTAAAGTTTTATTAATGTTTTGTGGTATAAAGCAGGGCTTATGCAGCAGTCGGACACATCCGCTCTTTTCATTGCATATGTGGGGTAACTCAGTGCTGTTTTACATGGTTAAAACAATCATACTAAATACGTTTGAGTGTGTTGAAAGTTGTTATAACATTACTCTGTGCGTTCGCTCGGTGGCTGGTATAAGAGACTTGTTGCACTTTGTAGTAATCTAGATTGATATATTAATAAAAACTGAATGACTTGTGTTGCTAAATGACATGCATTCAATTTAAAGTCCCTCTGTATTCAATAATTTTATCCCTTAAAACTCATCTTTGATCACCAAAATGACATATTTAAACGTTTTTTACTGTAAAAAAAAAAAAAAAAAAAAAAAAAGCCTTAAAATAGCATAAATGAAACTCTACACCCTTGCCTCATTTAATATACACAGATCTATGAATATGCTAATTAGCCCCACCCCCCCTCACTTGTAAGCGTGCTCTGGCCCGGAACGTTAAGGGCAATGTGAGTGCAGATGCTCACCTGTCTAATAAAACACATAATATATTAAAGCATCTTTGGTGTTTCCAAGGTTTCTACGAAAGTAAAACTGGAAATCGTGGGTAACGCGGATATGACATCATTGACGGGAGACGCAATGACACAGGACATTGCACTGGTTAAAATTGCTGATTTCATTGGATTTAAACATTGTTGGAAACATTTGCGATAATGTAAGTCAACAAAATATATAACATTGTTCTAGTGGTTTTTGGATATTTTAATCTAAAAATCTTACATATTGTGCCTTTAATTTTGAACACTGAGAAATGTTTTTTGAGTACCAGATCAGCATATTAGAATAATTTCTGAAGGATCATATGACACCACTGACTGCTGAAAATTCAGCTTTGCCATCACAGGAATACATTTCATTTTTAAAATATATTGAATATATTAAATATATTCTTTTAAATTGTAATGAATGCAGCCTTGTGAGCATGAGACTTCTTTCAAAAATCACACTTCTGAATGGTAGTGTGATGGGGTATGAAAATGTAGTGTGAAACAGTATATGAATGAACCAACTTTAACACTGTTTTTGCTGCTGAACTTTTTATGTGAAACTCATCCAATGACATGGAACCTTAGTGGCTAAATACAAAGTGCACTGACATTAACTGCAATACTGACATTATTCAAATTTTTAATTTAAATCATGAGGATCATGATAGTGTATCTGAACAGGTAATGGAGGGCAAGTCAACATCACAACACACACGCATACGCACACACACACTGAACACTTGGCTTTAGTTTTCACTGATATTTTGCCACCTTGTTATCTCTCTGTTGTTCCTGTGAAGGGACACTTTTTCGCACTTTTTCTGGGACAAAAAAAAAAAAAAAATGGAGAATACTTTACTACCATAGTATTTTTTTTTCCTACTATGGTAGTCAATAGGGGGTGAGATCTGCTGGGTTACAAACATTCTTCCAAATATCTTCCTTTATGTACAGCAGAACAAAGAAATTTATACAGGTTCTTTCTTCCTACATCTTTTTCTCCAACTCTTTATCTCTCTCCTTTCCACTCCATCTCTTCCTCCATTTTCCCTCTCCTTCCATCTCATCCTGCTGATTTATGATTTTTACCCACGTCTGGAAAGGACACTAGCAGCTTTCACATAATGAAAGGATGGAGAGAGTGTCCATTTGGACCAGATCCAGCCGAACACTATGAGCTCATCACCATGGTAACCTTCAGAGAGATCCTCACCTTTCCCGAGTCACTTCTGCTGTCATTGAGTTTTATGATGTTCATCTTGCTGTCTTTGCTTTCTAAATCTGCACTTTCGCAGCACAAGGTAATTTGCACGAAATCAACAAGCTGCCTTGGGAGCCCTGACCTCTGAACCATAACAAGTGACTGTACATAGACTGGAGAGGAAAAGTTTACTTCACTTCATTAAAGGTAAAGGGTGTCATTTCTGTGCCCCTAAAACAACCATTTCAAACAGGTGTCCAGTATTGAATCCAGAAGAATCAATTTAAACAATTGAAATTTAAGAAAAAAAAATTAATAGGGCCCTAAAAATGTAATTTTGTTAAACTTTTAAGTTTTTTTAATTTCAGTTTTATTATTTTAATTAATTAGACAGGTTTTTGAGTACTAAAATTTAATTTAACCATTAAAACGGATTCCAGAAAAAAAAAAACATTTGACATACAAAAAAATTAAAATGGTAAAACAGAATTTGGAAAATCTACTTTGACCTAATTTGTTTATAACATTGATTTGAATAGTACAATCTTGTACTATATTGATATAAAAATACAAAGAGAAAGAAAAATTATTCCATTTATATATATATATATATATATACATACATATACACACACACACACACACACTACCAGACCAAAAGTTTGGAATCGGTAAGATTTTTAATGTTTTTAGAAGAAGTTTCGTCTGCTCACCAAGGCTGCATTTATTTAATTAAAAATACAGTAAAAACAGTAATATTGTCAAATATTATTACAATTTAAAATAACTGTTTTCTGTTTGAATATATTTTATAAAGTAATTTATTCCTGTGATCAAAGCTGAATTTTCAGCATCATTACTCCAGTCTTTAGTCACATGATCCTTCAGAAATCATTCTAATATGCTGATCTGCTGCTCAAGAAACATTTATTGTGTTCAATTGTACAAAATATTTGTGTACAATATTTTTTTCAGGATTCTTTGATGAATAGAAAGTTCAAATGAACACCGTTTATTTGAAATATAAAATTTTGTAACATTATAAATGTCTTTACTGTCACTTTTGATCGATTTAATGCATCCTTGCTGAATAAAAGTATTAATTTCTTTAATTTCTTTTCAAAAAAATAAAAACAAAAATTCTTACTGACCCCAAACTTTTGAACGGTAGTGTATAATGTTACAAAAGATTTGTATTTCAGATAAATGCTGTTCTTTTGAACTTTCTATTCATCAAGGAATCCTGAAAAAAAAAGTACACAACTGTTTTCAACATTGATAATAATCATAAATGTTTCTTGAGCAGCAGATTCAGCTTTGCCATCACAAGAATAAATTACTTTATAAAATATATTCAAACAGAAAACAGTTATTTTGAATTGTAATAATATTTCACAATATTACTGTTTTTACTGTATTTTTAATTAAATAAATGCAGCCTTGGTGAGCAGACGAAACTTCTTTTAAAAACATTAAAAATCTTACCGTGTCCAAACTTTTGACTGGTAGTGTGTATCAACAACATGAAGTGCATTAAACATTACATTATGTCAGGGCTTCCCAAACTATGGTTTGGGAAGGAACTGCAGAGGGTTCATAAATCTATGAAAAGCTAATAATTTATGCTGTCCTGCCTCTCAATTTTCCATGTAATTATATAGTCACCTGACTAGTGGCTGGTCTGTGTGTGCAATTCCATAAAACGTTTAAGAAAGGAAAAAAAAAACAAAAAAATAATTAGGGAGAATCAATGCATTCCAAATAATTTACTGCCATTTTGTGAATATTACGTAATCATATAATCAATAAAAAGTAACTGTATTATGATTATGAGTAGAGTATTTCAAAAGAATACAATCTAACTACAGGTATTTAATTGTTGGAATCTGATTATGTAATCCAGATTACATGTAATCAGTTACTACACTGGACACAAAGCATTACAAACCATCATACTGCAGAACCTACTACATCTCTATGATCTGAACTCTATACATATAATTTTATATTATGGATTTTAAGTTTATAAATAAAATAAATATTGAACTGAATATTTAATTGAAGTTTGAATTTGATTTATCACTAATGAATCATATTTAATGATGAACTATGCATACAAACTTGCACACAAAAGTAGTTGATAAAAATGTTTGATAAAATCTTACTTTTATAGTCAGTTTCACTCAATTTCAATACTAGGTGTATAAAACATGCAACCTTATGAACAACAATCATCTGCTAACATAGTTTAGTCCATTCATTAGCTCATCTGTATCATTTATTAAGCAAAAGTAGGAAAACCACAGAATCCATCTAAACTACAAAACACTGGAACACTGCTGCATCCACACAAGCAACCTTTACTTTCCTTGCATATGAATATTTTTTGACCTTCCATATTTTGTAAGGTCAATAAAGAACAGAAGAGAATGCATACAGTACATTTCAGGACACTGACAATAGAGAGATTTTCACATTCAGGCCAACATTTGCCTCCCGGCTCGATCTCTTCATCTCTCTCTCACTGAACTGCTGCTATTTATTCTACTTCACTGCTCCTTTATTTCCTCATGCCATAACACCCAAACTCCTCACCTGGAGCTGAAGGCTGACAGCACATCACGCTCCCCCACGGGCCTGTGCCCACCATGAGTCTAAACTTTGCAGTTGGTCATGTTTCTGCTGCGGTGACTGCAGCTTTCACATGTTGCACAAGTCCAGTGGAGTTGTGCAACACAGTCAGATCTGACAACAGCTGTCGTGCTCTGCAAGGTCACCCTGAGCCCAAACATCCGATATTTCAGCTTATGTGCTGGAAAACAATCCGAATTGAGCAGAAAGACAAACCTTTGAATAAACATGATTAAAGATGCTAAATATTTTTACTCTGAGTGCTGGAAGGCAATCATGCTCATACATATTTATAAAGCTACATTTCCATTTTCATTTCAGAGAAAGAAACAGAGTGACCTTAACTAGATAAGGAGGAAAACTGAGCAGAATACACTAAACTTGTACTGAGAATGTGTGTGTGAAAGAGACTGACCTGTGTCTGTCTGATGTAGTAATGATGTCATTATCGCATCATTACAGTGCTTTCAAGGTCCAAATCATTTAACATAAATGTCATTCAAATAATTCTGAAAATCTTCCATTTACTGAAATAAATGAAATAATTTTATGAAAATGTACTGAATAAAATATTCAGCATTATATAAATATGTATGTATGTATGTATGTATAGGGTATTTTAATCTTTATATCATATTTTTATCAATCTTAAAGGGTTAGTTCACCCAAAAATTCATTTAGTATTCACCCTTATGTCGTTCCAATCCCGCAAGACCTTCTTTCATCTTCGGAACACAAATTAAGATATTTTTGAAAAAATCCAAGAGTTTTTTTTTAATTTCCCATATTCCCAAAATTACCACATTCTAGGTCCAGAGAAGTAGTAAAGACATCATTAAAATAGTCAACGTGACTATAGTGGTTTTATGTTAAAGGGTTAGTTCACCCAAAAATGAAAATTCTGTCATTTATTACTCACCCTCATGCCGTTTCACACCCTTAAGACCTTTGTTAATCTTCGGAACGCAAATTAAGATATTTTTGTTGAAATCCGATGGCTCCGTGAGGCCTGCATAGGGAGCAATGACATTCACTAAATAAGTCCTTATTTTGTTTTTTTTTGGCACACCAAACATATTCTCGTCACTTTATAATATTAATATTGAACCACTGAACTCACATGAACTTATTTAAATATGTTTTTAGTACATTAATGGATCTTGAGAGAGGAAATGTCATTGCTGGCTATGGAGGCCTCACTGAGTCATCGGATTTCAACAAAAATATCTTAATTTGTGTTCCGAAGATTAACGAAGGTCTTACGAGTGTGGAACGGCATGAGGGTGAGTAATAAATGACATTATTTTCATTTTTGGGTGAACTAACCCTTTAATGTTATGAAGTAACGAGAAGTAAATACAAAAAGTATTTATTAATGTGCATTAATGTTAAACCACTATAGTCACATTGACTAGTTTAACGATGTCTTCTCTGGACCATGAATGTGGTAATTTCTTTGCTTTCATATGGGAGATAAAAAAAACCTCTCGGATTTCATCAAAAATATCTTAATTTGTGTTCTGAAGATGAATGAAGGTCTTACAGATTTGTAACGACATGAGGATGAGTACATAATGACAGAAATTTCATTTGTGGGTGAACTAACTCTTTAATATTTATACCACTGGTTGCATTTTTATTGTGATATAGCTATTCATGCTGAATAAGGTTACAGGCCAGCTGATCTTAAGCGATTGGTCTACTTTTCACAGACTGCTGCTTTAATGTAACTGGCTAAAGCCTAAATGCCTCCCTATACAAAGAAATCACACATATGAAAACATATACAAAGGTTGACCTTAATGTTTCAACAGAGGCAGAGAGAGAGAGAGAAAGAGGCTGAGACATATAAAAAGAGGTTTTGAAACTGTCTGGGGCAGAAATGTGGCACTGACCTTTCTCTCTCTAGTCTAGAAAGCTTTTTAATACTTTTTTTTAAAGACAAATGTGAAATAATGGCTCAATACGGGCTGTTATTCTTCTTCTGTTAATGAATTTAAACGGAAATATGGACTCTTACATGCTCCCGGGTGTTGCAGTAATTAATCCCATGCCTGGCCAAATCAGTGATGTTTCCAGGGTCATAATCGGGTTCATTTGAGCCTCCACACATGTTCCAGTCCCTCAGTCACACATGTCAGCATTTGGTGAAGAGAATTCATAAAAGCACCTGTTATAACCCATAAAAAGACTAAGGAACATTCATAAATTCCTCACGGCAGCTAATAGACATGGTTAGTATTTACTGCAGTGAGGGACACAGAGCTTCAGGTCCAACAGGATGTGTCCTTCAAAGACAATATAATTTGTCTTTCTTCCTCTTTCACGAGTGCTCAAAAGCCAAATTAATGTTCAAGATTATTTACAGCCACAACAACAATGCAGCAGGCAGCTGAGTTTTTTTACATTGCCATCATGTGCGGCCATCACTTTAGCTCTGGATTAAATTGTTTTAACTCTCTCTCACACACACAGAAGCACCGAGCGTTCAACATCAGGCAATATGTGTGGTGTTTCTCATCCCCTAAACCCCCGTCTCCCTCTCTTTCCTCCTCCCTTACTACCCTTTGTTAGGTTCCAGCAGATGGATTTGGAAACAAAGAGACCCCCTCCCTTACCACCCTACCCCCATCACACACTCAAACACAACACACACTCATCACATATTCTGCAGGATGCTTCAATTCAGACGATTTACTAGATAACAGCACCACTCTCGTCTGCACTCTTACACCATCTTTCACTCTCTCTCTTCTCACTATTTAGCTCTTTAAGTGTGTGTGTGTGTGTGTGTTTTGGGTAGCAGGTGTATAGATCTCTGGGTTCAATGGGTCAGTCTCCAATAAAATCAAGAAGATTGAAGTCAATTTGCTCATTGACAAGCTGCAAATCAACACCAGAACAAAACTGAGAGGATCAGAACCAGCCCACAAGGGCTCTAGTCTGATCTCAATGTTTGTCATCTTATCTGGAACTCAATGCAAAAAATAAAAACACACAGTTGTCTCTTGTTTTCTGTGACTGATTACATAATTGAAGTGTATATATATATATATATATATATATATATATATAATTTGAAGCGAAATATGAGGTCAAAATCTGGCTACCCCAAAGAGTCAATCTCAACAGAACTTGAGGGTTAATTAGTCTTTTATGAGCTGAGATGCACTGACATTTTTATTTTCTCAGAAGTCATAAAATATTTTTTAAGACAAAGAGGTAAATAACCTTCCAGACCCTGAGGGAGTTCGAGGATGGGGTCTGTAATAATGGACAGATGCTCTCTTTGCTGGCTGGATCAGAGGAAAGGAATCTCCAGACACCACTGACAGACTCCAGGTTATATTTGAGAACAAGGCACTTAATCTACCTCTTTTGATTGTTACACAGAAGAAGTTAAGAAAATTGTGTACTACTTTTTATGTGCCAAAGTTGACAGTAACTGACAAACCAAACATTGTGTAAGTGTACAGCTATGAAAGCAGAAGGAAATGTGATGAAATGGAGCGGCTAGTGTGTGCGAAGTGCTAGAGTGTCGTCTAAACGGGTTGTTCAGGGTTTGGGATTTGAATAGATCGTATTTAACTAAGAGGCCCATTAGACGTGCCATCAAGAGCTTCTGCCTGGTGCTTCTGTAATACATAAAGGCACCTGCGTCCAACACCCCATCATTTAACTCCCTCCCACCCGACTCCAGAATCCTGTTAAAATATTGAGCAAGTACTTAAGTGTAATTTGGCTGAGTGCAGGCATTGCTGAAGGGTCCTTCATTCTCTGAAGACGTTTTGAGGAGACGGAACTAACGCCATCAATTATGTATGCTTTTATTCTACATCTCAGACCAAAAACACGAAAAAGAGCCAATTCAGCTGCATTTGTTTATCAGGATTTCTAAAAAAAAAATTAAATGGAAGTTGTTAGCTTACTTTGTGAATGACATTTTATATCCATTATAAAATTCACTGACATTACAAGTACAAGATATAATAGTTGAGGTTTTTTCTTGCATTTTTAAATAATATTTGTATAGTATATTTATATAATTTACATATCATTTTACCATTACAGCTAATAATAAACTTATATATTTGACCAAAGAAAATATATTTGGCTCTTGTCATGTAGGGAATATAGTTTTTAATTATTTTTCTGTATCCCATCTGTTGAAACTCCTCAATTATCCTTTAGAAATTATTTTGACATTTTGTGATTAGATTATCTTGATCATTTTCCTTTTCATTCAAAAAAATCTGAATAAACCAAAAGGATTTTTTTCAAAATCTTTTACTTTTACAAAATAACAAACACAACAATTAAACGAATAAATAAATAAATACCAAACAATCTGAATTATAATGAAAAACTTAATAAATAGAAAGTAAATTATTTTCATTTCTATGAAACCTGTTGCTTTGCACTGAAACCCATGAGTTGTCAGTTTCAACCAGAGATGATGGACACTTGATGCTGTCCAAGAACTCAGGCTTTAAGTGCTCTACAAATGAGAAAAATGAAAATCAATATTACATGCCTTTGTTGACCAGATGCAGCATAAGAGCAGAAACTCTCTAAACTGTGTTAGTACTGACAGAGAATAAAGAAGGAGAGATAGAGGGCAAGGTAGAGAAAAAAAGAGCAACAGAGGTAGAAAGAGGGAACTTGAATCTTGAGCAAGAAAGAAGGAGGGTAATTATGTGGAAATGAGCATTCTCCCAGCATGCTTCTCTCCCTCAGCGATGCAGACAGGAGCCATTTGTCATCTGGCCCAAAATGGCATCTCTGGAGCCTGTTTTAGAGACTGAGGGATTGAGGGACTCGCTCTTTCTCTAATATCCTCACAGTCCTGGACTTACATACTCTTTGTCTTTATCTTTGTATCTCTCAGTCCCAGAGAGGCTCTACTATCCACACGACTGAGTGCAACAGAGAGGATGTGATGTGATTAGAGGGAAAGAGCTTCCACAGGTGTCATTTCTTCTTCACACAAAGATAAATTATTTCTGTTATCCCTTTCAATTAAAATAATTCACACTCCTCCAACACTCAGAATATTTGACTGTAATGTTTATAACTCTAACAGCAAGCTTACTACATATTGTCAGGGTAGTTGCTAATTTTATTGACACAAATAAAAATATGAGCCTCTTGCATTACATTTCTACAATCAAAATTTTCAATGTTTTGAAGGCTGAATGATTGACACTAGGACACCCAGAGCCTCATTTTCATTCATGTCAAATTAAATTTGGTGTCTAACCTGACTAAGGTCTATAGCAAGTTAAAGAATTAGCTCACTTCAGAATTAAAATTTCCTGATAATTTACTCACCCCCATGTCATCCAAGATGTTCATGCCTTTCTTTCTTTAGTCAAAAAGAAATCAAGGTTTTTGAGGAAAACATTCCAGCATTTTTCTCCATATAGTGGACTTCAGTGGGGTTCACCGGGTGGAAGGTCCAAATTGCAGTTTCAATGCAGCTTCAAAGCACTCTACACGATCCCAGACGAGGAATAAGGGTCTTATCTAGTGAAACGATCGGCCATTTTCTAAAAAAAAAAGTTTATATACTTTTTAACCACAAATGCTCGTCTTGCGCTAGCTCTGCGATCCACCACACATGACGTAATCACGTTGGAAAGGTCATGCGTGACGAATGCGGAAGTACCGCGGTAGGGCGAAAAACTCCATCTCATTTTCTCCTCCAACTTCAAAATCGTCCGACATCGTTGGGCTTTTGACTTAATCTTCGCATGTTCGCTTTGTAGAAACTGGATCGGTACTTTCGCCTACATCACGCATGACCTTTGTAACGTGATTATGTCATGCATAGCGGATCACAGAGCAGTGCAAGACGAGCATTTGTGGTTCTTTTTTTAAGAAAATGACCGATTGTTTCACTAGATAAGACCCTTATTCCTTGGCTGGGATCGTGTAGAGCCCTTTGAAACTGCACTGAAACTGCAATTTGGACCTTCAACCCGGTGAACCCCAATGAAGTCCACTATATGGAGAAAAATCCTGGAATGTTTTCCTCAAAAACCTTAATTTTTTTTCAACTGAAAATAGAAAGATATGGAAGACATGGGGGTGAGTAAATTATCAGGAAATTTTCATTCTTAAGTGAACTAATCCTTTAATATGACAATAGTAAAGAGTGAACTGTCTCTGGTTATATATTTAGTCAATAACGAGATGATAAAGACTGAGAGGTTACAATATGGATGGTGATAAAACAGCAGAGAAAGCAGCAGAAGCAAAATCAGCCGTGTAAGCGGAAGTGTCATAGTTTTGGGTCTATATATTACCCTACACTTTATGTTTTATGTTTAAGATGATGAAAGACCAAAGAAAGAGCTTTCAGAGTCCTGATCTCTTACTGCTCAACAGGAAAAATTATTGCAACGATATTAGCAGAAAAAAAATCTAGAAAATCCAATCCAGTTTATCAATGAGAAACATTCAAAGGAACCGTGCTGTTTTATGAATTACAAAGTCACAAAACAACGAGAGAATACAGGATATAAAGAATGAACATGAGAGGGAGAGAGACAGTAATGAGGAGGAGGAAAGAGAAGGAGAGCATCTCCCACCGTGGGTTTTGTGTTTCTCCTTGGAGCAAGGCAAGAAGAACCTTCCGGATAAATGAAACCACAGCGGAGGCAAAGAGAATCAGATACCTGCGATCACAGAAACAGGAAGCATTCCAGAAAGAGTGAAGGAGAAAGAAACAGGGATAGAGTGAGATAAAAAGAGTGATGGAGCAAGAGAGAGAGAGAGAGAGAAAAAAAAGTAGCCTCATCTAAGGATGAGATAGATGGAGATACTTAAATCCCCCCAAACAGTAATCACTGGATGAAACCCAAAGCCTTTCATAGCACGCAGCAGGCAGACCTGATCTGGCCCTCTGGCCCGCAGGCGCTGGAGGTGGGGGGGGCGCCTGTCCTGGGGCACTGACCAGATGCTCAAATGAAAGATTGGGATTTTTTCTCATTGTGTGAATGGGGTTGGGGGGTCAAACACACAACCTGTAACATTTCACTTGTTGATAATTTCAGTGATTTTCGCAGATTATTAAGATTGATGCAAATAGATGATAATAAAAAATTAAATATATAAAGTATAGACAGATAAATGCCAAAATATGCAAACAAGATAATAAATAAGATTAATAATATCAAATTGTAAATATGAATAATAAAAGTAAATTAACAATTATACTATAAATAATATTATAATAATACTAATAATATTAACAACATAATAAAGATAAACAGAAAAAAATAATGAATTACTCTTTATTTTCAAAAGTTTAAATAAATTTTTAACATTATATTATTTAATATTTATATTTTAAATATTTTTTATTTATTTTAATATCATTTATTTTATATTTATAAAAATATTAATCTAACAAACATCTGCAATAAATTGAATAAAGTTTATATAGATACAGTATATATATATATATATATATATATATATATATATATATATATATATATATATAAGTAAATTAACAATTTATTTTTATATATAAACATTAATAATATTGTTATATATAATTTTATAATAATAAAATAACAGTTACTGTTTCCATTTCAAAACAGTTTTAATTATGTGTAAATCTTATATTATTTAATATTCATATTTTAAATGTTTTTTTCTTGAACTATTTGGTGTAAACAGCTGCAATACTTGTAAAAATTAATCCAAATTTATACATGCATAATGCACGTGCATATACAAATAATATAAATAAATAACTAATAATCTGAAACAATATCTTAAAAATGATCGTAAAGCTAAATCGAAGGTGTGTGTATAATAATTATTTTAGACAACTGCTCAGAGGGCGAGAAAGGGAGAGCGAGAGTGGCGTGTGGTGTATTCAGACACTTCATTAAGTGAATGGGGGGCCGGTTTGAGAGACTCCCACTTGCTTTACATGTAAGCACAAAGACATAAAGAACATAAAGAGTTCAGCATGCAGGCAGATGCCGACATCATCCTGTCCTATGAAGCTCCATTCATAGTAACTGTGGCCTGCACTTGTAATCATTGTGCACACTGAGAATGTGTGTGTGTGTGCATAAATCAGTGGAAAACTGCATTGATTCATGAAGTCTTGTGTTTCTCCACATAACAATTAACATTGTTAATGGCTGTTCAAGAATATGCAGACACTTAAAATTGTTAACTAAAACTAACAATTGTTTTTTCTAATTGAAGCCGAAATAAAATATGAAATATTAGATGAAAAACTTCAACAAAGATTAAAAATGTTGTCTTGGGAACTAACTAAAACTAATAAGTACTAAAATGACTAAAACTAATACTGAAAAAAATGAACTAATATATAAATATTATAAAACAAAAACTAATAAAAATGACAAAAGCACATAACAAAATTACTAAAACCTGAACTAAAATGAAAATGAAAAATAAAAATATAAGAATAATAGCTAATTCAAAAAATATCAATAAATACTATAATAGTATATAAATAAGAAACACTGAATTTAATGCATTATGATGCTCACAATGATGATGCTCACAGGTTCGAATCCCAGAAAACACATAAATGCTCTGATATGCATGCTGCTTTCAGCCAAATGCATAAATGTAAATACACAAGAAGAGCATGAATTCTAGTTGACATAGCAGATTTAGAGAAGAAAACCTAGCAAATGCAGCTTGTCAGCATTTGATGTAACTGTCAGCGAAACAGACGGGACAAGAGACGCAGAACGGAACCGAACAGAATGTACGCTGGTTGTTGTATCAACTCACTTTGAGATTGTGCGACATTTCAGGCCTTTCCTTCTCTTTTTCTCTCTCTCGCTCCCACAGAATGGGGGTGTGCAAGGAGGGGAGGGAGCGTATCAGAGGGGGGTCTGTCTGTCTGCGTGTGTGAAGGCACAGACGGTTCAGTAGTAATGTGATGTGTGTCCCGAGGGATGTTTGATGGATTAATGCTGAGCAGCTCCATTGCGATGTACCACCTGATCTCACTCCCACCGTCTGCCTCTATAAAACCTGCCTGACTGCTGATCTCAGCTAGTCTCACAGTCTCTCCTCTCTCTGTCTGTCTGTCTCTCTTTCTTCCTCTCTCTCTCTCTCTTTCTCTCTCTCTCCTCTATCTCTTCCTCCTCTCAACCGCCTCCGCTGCAGGCCAGGAGCTATCCAGTGCTGAACAAGTGAATTTTTTCTTTTTTTTTTCAGCAGCGTAAGCGGGTGTGTGTGTGTACAGTAGCAGTCACACACACACAGTATTGTACCATCAGACATCTCTCTCCTCCTGCGTGCTCTTCATTTTTCCTTTATCTACAGTCGCTGTGTTTTTTTTAGTTTCTGGGACGTGGATCTTCTTTTTTTAAGTGACGGATTTCATTCGGGACGATTTTCTCCAGGGTTTTTTTGTGTGTGTGTGAGTCCGTCTGCGGCCGATGTGAAGGATTTCTGGTGCGTCTGTGCCCGTGCGACCGTGTGTGAACCATGCCTCGCTCATTTCTTGTGAAGAAAATTAAACTGGATGATTTTTCCTCATCTCCTGTGTCAGCATCTAATCATCATCATCACCATCATCTCGATGACTCCTTTACACGCTCTCGCTCAAGCCTGGGCGTCCGGCTCTGTGAAAATGGTGAGTACGGTGCCTAAATATATTGTTTACATACAGATACAGTAGCTTCACTTTATGTGCTTGATGTTCAACCACGTTTCCAAATGGTTAGCCTACAAAAAATATCTGTGAGGCATAATTCAGATTTGATGCTGCATGTTTTGAACATTGTACGTAGTCCAACAGATGTTACATAAATCTTCTCATTCTGTCGGGAACTAATCCGTAAAACCCTCCATCCTTTCACCCCCAACCCCGTCCTCCATTGTGCCCCCCAGACTTTGTTTTTTGTTTTTTTGACTCATGCCGACACAAATCAGGTCACGCAGCGCGATCAGCTTATGCGAATAAAGCCGTACGGACAGGAGCTTGATACCAGTTTGTTTTGTGTAGCTCATGCTAACGCTAACACACTGCTTTGTGGGGCTGATGTGTTTGTCCTTAGCTGATACTGCCCTTGAGTTTCGGTCCAAACCCTCCCCCCTACCAACAGCACTCTCTCTTTCTCGCTCTCCTCCCCCATCCTTCTTTTCGGCCTCATCTCACTATTTCTCTCTTTCACTCTCCTGCTTCCGGGTACATGAATCTAAGTGGTGGAGGGGGAGGTAGGGTTTCAGCCATCATTGACGCCACTGGAGACATCCGAGTACTGTACTGAACAGCTCGAAGGACAACGAGGGAGATGAAAAGAAAGAGAAGCTTGAGGCAGTGCTGACTTTTGTCACATGATGCAGCAGCACGCACACGCACAATAGGGCAAATAGCATCACGCACAGAGTAAGCCCAGCATCCCTGAGAGGACATGATGGGACAGGCTGAGCTAAACTAAGCTATTCTACAGAGACTAAAGGGAGTCCAGAGAGCTCTGTGTCCTCACAGACAGATTTTGGTAGCAGATGTGTGGCTCTCTCTGCCCTGCTGTGGTGTTTTTCACAGATAAGCAAGATAAGACATGAGGGATATCTTCCCACCTGTTATAAAAAACCCCACAACAGATTGTTTTTCTGTTTTTGGGTCATTGTAAGATTATTTGAACTTTTAAGCTATGCTGCTCCTTTTAAAAGTAGATTTATGCTTTTATAATATTGTTTTGTATTGCATTGTATTTTAATATGAAATCACAAAATCGAAAACATGGATTCTTTCTTCATTTTATGAATAATAATATTTTTTCCCTTGACGGTTTTGTATAATAATTTGCAAACAGTTGCTGTAATTATTGTAAAAAACATTTTTTCTTCATTCTAAATTTTGAAGGTTGAACATAAAGACTTCTAAAACAAAGGACAAACAACTCTATCCTTCCTGTCAGTCATTGGACTAACCCTAAAAAAATTCCACATTAAAATTTCTGTAACTACAAGTATTGTTGCTTCTGCAAAATCATAATGAAATTAATCATTATTATATTATTAATTATAATACTAAATAATGGATTGTTTCTTATATAATCAAATACATTATAAATGTAGTAGTACTAGTTCTTTTATTAATTCAAACTTGCTTCAGTAAAATCATCAAAAAATTATATTTTTTCTATTAATAACAATATTATATTATAGAATTTATTGTATTGATTTTTGTTTTCTATTACAGTTATATTCATGCCCTCCATATATATTATATATATCTATAGCCTGATAACCTCTGAGCCGTCTTTTGTGGACAATACAGTTATATCCCCAATAACATCCCCAACCCCCCCCATACTGAACTGTATTAAATGCCTTTTGGGTTTCCCTTTTAGCAAGCAGATTGAATTAGAAACATTCTGTCGAAGACATGGCACCTTGGAAGGTGTATTATGTCAGTGAAATTCCAATGGCAATAAACGCGTCTGAGCCCTACGGCTGCCAGAAATCCTTTTAGCGGTTCCTGAATGACCCTCACGATGCATTAAGACTTGCTCTTCACGGTCAGAGGGCTCCATAATCAGTTTAGAGAAGTTAGGAGGGAGTTTATTTGTTTCAGTAGATAGAGAGGTAATAAGATGTCCTGTATAAAGGAATATATTTTCATATTTGTAATTTACTTCAACGTTTGAAACAAATTCAGGAGGTTTTGAGATCTAGAAAAGAGATTTTGTTCTCTTCTAACAGAAGTGAAAGTGTTTTGTAAAGTCCTAAATTCCTTAAAATGATCACATACTTCAATGTTTGAAACAATTTCAGGAGGTTTTGAGATCTAGGAAAGAGATTTTGTTCTCTTCTAACGGAAGTGAAAGTGTTTTGTAAAGTCCTAAATTCCTTAAAATGGTCACATACTTCAATGTTTGAAACAATTTCAGGAGGTTTGAGATCTAGGAAAGAGATTTTTTTCTTTTCTAACAGAAGTGAAAGTGTTTTGAAAAGTCCCAATTTCCTTAAAATGGTTTAAATCCATTCATAACATCAACCTCCATTTACCTCCACTTTTAAAAGATTATGTTGTGCATAATAGGCAAATAAACACCAAACTCTACAGGAGCCTTCGGCTAATCTTATCAAAGAAAAAGAGAGTCTGAGTGGCTTCTTCATCATCTCAAGGAGAGAAAGAGAGACACTTATGCTTCCACCACAGTTAACCTGCTTAATTAGCTATTAACCATGTTAAAACCCTCTGGGTCTCAATCACACATACACACACTTACATGAATGAGGAATGCAGAAGCCCTCTAACAGGCACCAGGAACTACAGAAGCCTGTTTCAACCTCAGTAAAAAAATAAAAAAGAAACTGTAAGATAAAGTTTACAATAAGAAATAATGTAGCAATTGTGTGATATAAAGTCATTCTATGAAATATAAAGTCTCACTGCAAGATATACAGTCACATTGTGAGATATAAAGACACAAATGTGAGCTATATACAAAATTACGAGAAAATGAATGAATGAATAAATAAATTGCCATTTTTTTAATCTTACGCAGAAACAGACTTCCAAATAGCATAGCACAAAATATAGTCAAATTGGTTTCCATTATTATTTTACCATATAAACGAAAGACTTGCAGCTTAATGTATGTGTTATTTGGTGTGCAAAAGGCAGATATGATGTGAGGTGTTTTGAAAGTCTCATGGAAACAGGTGTTTACATTCTTAGAAATAAAGGTTCCAAACGGGGGTTTTGGCAGTGAACGTTAACCTTAACATTAATATTAACCTTTCAGTGAACGGTACCTAAAAGAACCATTTTTTTTCTTCATGTGAAGAACATTTTTAATAATCTAAAAAACCTTTTTTTCCACTATAAAGAACCTTTTGTGGTTAAAGGTTTTTCATTGAACAATTGATGCCAATAAAGAACCTTTATTTTATAAAGTGTTATTGTCATTACACTTGTTGTACATCTATTTTGTTGTGTCTGACAGTACAATTTACATTGTGTCTGTAGTGTAGTCACATTCTGTGTCTTTAATTTCTTTACATATGGAGTTCAGAGAAGAAGTGAAAGGTCAATGAGTTAATAACCAGTTCATGTTCTCTGTCCTGCTGCAGGCTACATCCAAGATTACATCAGCTCTTCTGAGTACGCAGAGGAGAAACAGGCCGACATGAAACTGAGCTCAGATCCGCTGTACTCCCCCGTCAGCAGCGGAGGTGGGGAGTACTGCCAACCGGACCTGGAGCACCCGGACAGCCCTCAGTCTGGCCTCACGGCCCGCGGATACTTCAGCAGCGAGAGCGAATCTCTCAGCGAGGGCTACACCATGGATGCGTTCTTCATATCTGACGGCCGCTCGAGGAGAAAGGGCGAGGTTGTGGAAACAAGAAAAGTTGCTGCAGAGGAGAAAGAAGTGGCCGGGGTGAACAACGGAGGTCCACGACACACCTGCAACGAGTGCGGAAAGACCTACGCCACTTCATCCAACCTGAGCAGACACAAGCAGACCCACCGCAGCCTCGACAGCAAGATGGCACGCAAGTGTCCCACCTGCGACAAGGTATACGTGTCAATGCCGGCGCTGGCCATGCACATCCTCACTCACGACCTCAAGCACAAATGTCACGTGTGCAGTAAAGCCTTCAGTCGGCCTTGGCTGCTGCAGGGGCACATGCGGTCGCATACGGGAGAAAAACCCTTCGCCTGCGCCCACTGCGGGAAAGCCTTCGCCGACCGATCCAACCTACGAGCGCACATGCAGACACATTCGGCCTTCAAACACTACCGCTGCAAGCGCTGCAATAAGACCTTCGCGCTGAAGTCCTACCTGAACAAACACTACGAGTCCGCCTGCTTCAGAGGCTCCGGAGACGAGGACGAGTCTGGCTCCGAGAATTAACAAAAGAAAAAAGATGAAGACGAGTTAACGCTCTCAAAAATCCCCCCACAGACTCCCATTCACAGAACCCCACTATCCCTTTTTTAGAAAGCAATATTTTCACCAAGAAAAAAACCAAACCAACCCAATAATAAGAAGACAATAATGAATAGATGCTGGATTTTTTTCTTTGGTAACAAAAAAAAAAGACCCTCTCATATAGACACATACAATTATGAGGCCTGGCATGCAAATTTTTATGAACATAATACTATTAATAACGATAGTAATAATATTTAGATTACTGATGTTTTATAGCAAATCATAAAAAAGACATAAAAAAGGACAGCAACAGGTTTGTGCTTTTTGAGAAATGAAAATCAATTTGTATTTTTATGCTGCTCTTTTATTTTGAATTCTTTTGCAACTGCCAACATAAACTTTTTATGAAAATGTGAATAATGACAGTATTTGCAAAAAAGAAAAAAAAAAGATTGTAGACCTCTGAAAAGGTACAAACTTTTGTTACACTTTTGGTATTTTATTTATAATTGTTATTTTTATATTCAAAGTTTCCTGCAGTTTCATGGTTTCACTATTTATTTTATTTATTTATTTATTTGTGCCAATCATGTCCTGTAACTGTTCGAGCAGAGCGACCATCACTATGTGTTTTACCATATGGAGCACTCAAGACTAAACATTTCAATGATCACCAAACATTCGAAACACTCACAATACGGACGACAGGGACTTTCAACGACTTCTTTAGCAGATCTCTGCTCGCTCTGCTGGGCTTCCTCACACTAACACAGAGTGCATGTGCTCCAGATGCCTGGGGCTCCACCCCTTGTCTTCCTGCTCCATGATTACCTCACCAAGAGGCAGGTATGACCTCTAACCTCTGCTCTGTCAAGCTCTCAAAGTGTCCATTATACAAACCTCATTTCTACCATTCCAGTATTGTTGTTGAGTACTTATGTATTTATGCACTATTTTCATTTCCCTATTTATTTAATGTGTATTTATTTATTTATGTATCTATCTATCTATTTATTTATTTATTTGGTTGATTATTCTCTGTGTTATTGGATACTGAACTGCCGTTGACCTTTTAAGATGCTGCTCTTTAATGAAAATCTTTATATGCATGATTCAACTGTAGAGGGATTTTATTCTTTTTCGAGAGGGACGGTATGCAGTGTTTAAAAGCAGATGAATTCAGGTGATGATGCTTTGTTTAATGGGCAATAATTCTTCTTAGGTACAGCAACTTGTATAATCACAGCTGTCCTGTTAGCAGTCAATGTAGGGCAATAAACAGAAATCTCCTTAATATCTCAAAGGTCATATCTCATTTCGTCGTTTCTAGAACTCCATTTCCTGCTGAGACCATCCAGAATGTCTATGCTGTGTTTGTGTGACTCCACCCACATTTGTGACATCACAATTCATCTCATTGCTCAAATGCCAAACAATTTAGTATTCCAGAAATATTCCAGATTAATTATATTAATCCCAGAAGGTGCAAATCAAACCAATCTTAAAACTCTTTTTTTGTTCTTACAAATTTAAATGAAATTTTAATAAAAAAAAATCAACAGCAATAAGCCTTTTTCTAACAATATTTTTACTATTACTATTATAACAAATTTAATATAACCATCTTTCATCTCAGCAGTTTTGAATGTAATTATAAAAAGACTAACCCACAGCATGACATATTTCATGCATTTGGCTTTAGCTGTCCAAATAAATCCCATCATAAGCTGCGGCCGCCAGACGATGACATGAATATGACAGAGTTTCAATGACATGTGAAATAGGAGTCCCAAATCCTAGACCCAGAAATAATGACCCCCCTGAATGGCCAATCAGGATGGATTATTCAGTGTTTGAGTGAAAGGAGTGCTGGGTTCAGGACAGAGATGAAACAAAGTAGAGGCTTAATGTCAGCATTGATGTAAATAGCTGAGCATATGGCGCCAATGTGCCACTGCCTCTATAATAAAGATCTGAAAGATGTTTGGAGATGAAAGGATGAGAAGCGCAATCAGAAAATGCGACAGTGTAAATCAGCTGTCTCCTTGCTGTCTGTCCTATGAAGCAGAAAAAGCGGAAACAAAACTGCTTGTTTCATAATAAAAATACATTTAGCACCATCATGAGGAATGAAATCCTGCATACGACGATATGCATCAGCATATATCATGCAGCTCATGGCAAAATAAAGAGGCAGTGTACACTCCCCTAAAGGGTTAACAGGTGTTGTTGGACAGACAGTAGTCTGAGAGCATAATTGAGTCTGAGTTTGACCTTGTGAGGAAGGTCGAGCAGCAGCAGCCAAAGGCTCTGTCAGCGTTTTGCATATTGTAAAAAGGATGGCACAATCTCAGTAATGGGCCAAAACCTGCGGGGAATAGATAATGAGTTTCTCCTCCCACTTTTCTTCTGCTCTTCGCCACTCTTATCCACCCATTCCTGACCTCGTACATTGGCACGGTGTGTCCTAGCAGATTTCTGCATGGTATTTCACTCTCATTGCTGATGGACATCAGTGTCAGAAATATAATTACTATCATTAAAATTAAAAGGTAATACTTGATCACTGATACAATGATCACTTTTTCAAATGCTAAAGTGTTAAATATTCAAAATATATCAAATGACTCTTGATATATTTCATAGTACCTTATTAGATAAGCCAATAGAATACAATATTTTGTGTAAAATGTATAAACACTACCGTTCAAAAGTTTGGGGTCAGTAAATTTATCAAAATTGACGGTGAAGAATTGTATAATGTTACAGAATGTTTCTATTTTAAATAAATGCTGTTCTTTTGAACTTTCTATTCATCAAAGTATCCTGAAAAAAATGTATCACGGTTTCCACAATCTGTTTTCAACATTGATAATAATAAGAAATGTTTCTTGAGCAGAAAATCAGCATATTAGAATGATTTCTGAAGGATCATGTGACACTGAAGACGTGATGCTGAAAATCACAGGAAAATATAACACTTTAAAATATATTAAAATAGAAATCGGTTATTTAAAATTGTAATAATATTTCATAATATTACTGTTTTTCTGTGTTTTTGATCAAATAAATGAAGCCTTGGCGCACATAAGAGACCTCTAGTCTTACTTTTGAATGGTAGTGTATATGAAATAGACAGAGATGTTATCTAACAGATATACTGTCTTCTCATTTTAAATATCTGGAGCACATTTGGTTGCATTTTTGCATTCATTAAGTCCTGATTCATTTCTGACCCTGATGGACATTCATCCTGCTTATATTCCTAAATCATCCCCTCATATTTCTGACACCCCCATAGCTGTGAAGAATCAACAGACTATCTGTTATGAATATCCATCTGGATATTTTCCATTGTAATAAGGCTTGAATTCAGAGTCAGTCCTAATTATGCAAAGCTTGATGTATTGTAGATGAGCTCTTTTAAAGGCTATTCCAAAGGACTACCATCATCTCTTTGCTTTCAGAAAAATCTTTTTCCACAAACGTTCAGAAATGTGAGATAACTGAAGAGACTGAGAAAGTGAAAATTGTAAATATGTGTGTATATAGATCTCAGCAATAATGAGACGCCGCATGTAAGCCGATCCCTTTTGCTTTTACCTTTTCTGAGCTGTTTAACCCTGGACAGGCTGAACAGGATCAGGGACTTCATTAGCTCATTACCTGCTGTAGCTACCAGCAATATTAACAATGCTAATCATTCTCTCTCTGTTCACCAGGATCTACCCATATTTCTTTGTCTCTTTCTCTCTCTTTTTCTCTCCTGTTTTTTTTCTCTCTTTTGTGGAAGTGCCCAGCCTGGCTGAACAATAATATGAAGTGCCAAAAAATTAAAGAGTTATTTCCATGACAAAAGCCTTCAGCATATGGTAGGCAACTCACAGCCCTCCATATGGTCCTTGAGAGATTTCAGATTGTCTCTCTTCTTTCCCCTTGCCTTCTCTCTCTCTCTCCATCTTCCTTCCTCCCTGTGTTAAAACGTAAAGATTTTTCCACTTCTGATATTACATTTTGCCTGTTATGAAGGGTAAAGCCAATAGTGATGTTTATGAACAATAAAATCAATAGCACAAGCAGTCTGTTGCCTCTTTTTTTTTTATCGACTTAATGTTTTACTTCCATTTCCCTCAAACACAGAAGATGAACATTGAAAGTGTTTTTAGATGCTTTTAAAGCTTTCAGATCTCCCTCACAGACCCCTGACCTTTGTTTAAAACCCCTGCATTAGCAGAACTGTATATTCCAACCTGTAGTCTGTACTTCTTACTGTTAGACAGACATAAATTCTGATCACAACACAAGATCAGAATGACTGAGCGACTTCTTCCTGTGCGCCTCCCTGACAACGCCCACCTATCTCAGCTATGGCGCTGCTGAACTGGGATCAGCCTTCCCTGCATGCATCAGTGCTATAACTATCACCGGAAGAACATCCAAACTGTAATCAAGTCAGCTAAAGTCACTCTGAAACCTAACGCACAAGCATCTGTCCTGGTGCTGTTAAGCCAGTCCAAGTCATTAAATGTTAATGAAACATTGATTTTATGTTACACTCTGGCCTTACCAAGATGCAGCACTCAGAGCTGAATGAGACAGATTACTGATGCTGAGGGAGAGACACTGTCATCAGGATAGAGGAGGACCAAGAATGATGTCTAAGAATCTGGAAACACGAGTCAGGCTCAACCATTATGTCCTTCAGTGTCCTACAGTGTTTTAGTTCGGCTTCGTTTTTTTATCTGTTCGACTGATTTAATGGATTACACTGCTCTATAATAATTAACTGGTGTATTTAAATTTTCTAAATACAGGATAAGTCCTGCTCTTGGATTACTACTTTAGGCCGAAACTACCATAAACATTGATGGAGACAAGCATCTCAGTCAGAATAGTCATAGATCAATTTGTTTTACAATAACCAGTTTGGTCCCTGACAAGTATTTGGTAACAAAAACAATTGTTAATTAGTACAAAATGATCCATCCAAAATCACACACAGATCACATCTTTTAGCTCAATTACAACTCAAACCCTGAGCCGCTGCTCAGACCAGGACTGACTACGGTTACGGCTGTATTTCTAATGTATAGTTGACATTTTACTGGATTATTAAAGCCTTTAAAAAAAAATAAAAAAAAATCAGATGTAATTTAATTCATCTTGAATTTAATTTAATTCATCTTAAAGTCTTATAATATTCCTTAGAGGTCCCCTAAGGAATCATATATATATATATATATATGTGTATATATGTGTGTGTGTGTGTGTATATATATATATATATATATATATATATATATATATATACACACACACACACTAAAATATTAGTTAATTTTTGTGAGCAAGTCTGTATAGTAGATTTGTATATTTATATATTATACTATATATTACACTATTATTTTTTATATTATTTTTTAATATATTTTATTTAAATTAGATGTCATTAAATTACATTTAACGTATATGTTAAAAATTAATTAATTAATTATTACATTATATATTCTAATTCAGTACACATAATTAAAAGTCTTGGTGGTTACAGTAAATTTTAGTGCACATATTTACCTTCATTTTCCTTCTGTAAAAATCTAATATTTTTCCAGGTTTAGTAGCGAATATCGCCATGAATAAAGCGGTCACTGTAACACAAGTCTCAGTGTGGTGATGCTGCCATTAGATTTCATAAGAATCAATTATTAAACACCATCATCTGCAATATTGAACATGCAACCCTAAACCACTCAACTCTCAGTGAAGAGCCCTGATAACATGCCGTCCTACTGAGCTTTACCCTTTACTGGCACATGACGTTGAGGTTTAACTTGCTATCATTGATCCTAATACAAGAAACAAGAACAAGGTCAAAAGAGAATCACAGTGTTTCCGTGCATTCATAAGATAAAATCAATGTGGAGTCAACACATACAGTATATGCAAGAGCAGTGCCTTGGTATGTGCATGTGCTCTGGGCATGGATATGTTTAGTAGGCTACAGTAGTTACTGATTACACTTTAAGAGATAAGAGCACCTAATCCTCCCCTGACTCTCCCTCACTTGTAGATATGAAAATTGACACAATGATACTGCTCAGTGTTTCTCAATCCCAGGCTATCTCCACCTTAAATAGCTAGCACACCAAATACCTGTTTTTATAATTCATAATTTAGTACTCTTACGGCATTCATGCCACCTGAGAGTTAGGCAATAAATAGATACTCATTTTGTAAATATATTTCTCTTTATACAGTTGTATATACAGTCTGTACATAAATCTTTTGATCTAGATATACATGACTTTATTGTTTTCAATTTGTTTTTCTTAATCTTACTTATGTAAATGTTCTTCCTTTGATATATTTATGTATGTATATATGTACCCAGAGTTCCTGGAAACCACAACAAATTCCTTGTGCGTTTGTTCACACTTGGCGAATAAAGCTCATTCTGATTCTGATTCTTCTAGACATGTGCCATATAAATGCTGCTTTGGATGAAAGCATCTGCTAAATGCATAAATGAAAATAGTTTGTGACAATACCACATCACTATCTGATGTCATCACTGTACAATGGTATCACCATAATCATTTTTGTAAGGGACTGATAATGATATTTGTGCTGCATATTTGGATGTCAGTACTTACTCAGAATTGTGCTTCGAGTTCAAAACTTCATTGGTGTGCAGTTTGGATAACTTGATATCAATAGAATTCTGACGTTTGCCCGCCATCTGCTGGTGAATATATTTTACTGCAGTCAGATCACAGCTTTGAATATCAATCTTCGTTTGTGCTAATAGTTCTTGTAAAAAAAAGATTTATTTAAGATTACAAGATTATCCTTTAAAAATATAATCAAAAACAAAAACGCAAATGTCAAAGCGAATGTTAAAGCTGGCATGAAATTAATATTTTCGAAATATTAATTTTTATTGTGAACAATTCATTCATACATATTTCATTATATATAAGATTTGACTTCATCAGAATATTATAACTCAATATTCCAGTGAAATGACAGACTTCTCTCTGGTGACGTATACTGGACTTCTCCAATCATTTAGTCTGCCTAAACTTTGACTGCAAGCTCTCATTTAGATCTGCCTTCATCCAATCAAAAACCAATGAACCAAATCCCCGCCTTACATTTTTTTTCCTTTTTGATAATCCATTTTACTTGGATGTACGTCACAATACGAAAGAAAAGATCTGTTGCTATTTCCATTTCATTGTTACTATAAAAATTTTAAAATAAATTATTTCTTTCAAACCACTATACATTTTATAAAACCTGATGGTACTCATAATGCAGTTAAGATAAGTCAACTCACTAAATCATATTAGTGAACTCACCATATGGCTTTGCAACTATGGAGTTGAACTCTAAATAGACTGGACAGTTTGTCTTCTCACAGCAGAGTGAATTATCATCTCATGCTAGCAGTGCCTCATTATCCCGACTTTCTTCCCTTTGCTGATTCTTGTGTGTGCCAGCCTGACTGCTCTTGATGTTTTCTGTTGTTTGTGTGAAAACCCATCTGTCTGTTACAGCCTGCTGGCAGTAGGTCCAAACGTCCCTTCTGCTCCTGTCAGAAGAATCAGTTCACAGCATTTAGAGATCCAAATGTTCATTTTCCTTTCCATTAATGATCCACAGTGAGAGACAGAGTCAGCCGAGCTCCAAAAAACCTCACCTACTGTAGACAGATCTCATTCCTCCTCATGCCAAATGTCCAGTGTATTTCAGGGACAAATTTGCTGTAAATTGTCTTGGCATGTGGCAACGGTTATGTTGTCAGGCCAACTTTTACACAAATGATTGATCATTTATGGGAAGACTTTTATGGCCAGCTTAGAAATAAAATCAGAAATGGCAGAACAAGGCTTCAGACATCTGACTGACACTAGGTGAGAAGTATTTTTTTTTTTTTATGACCTCATATGAGAGAAATATCTTTATATTGTCACTAAAAGTGAGAAAGAGAAATGTGCAGATATTGCATAATCTTTTTTCATACAATAAATAAATAAATAAGAGAATAATATCAGATCTCATAATACACAATATGTTCTGTGCATCGTCAAAGTCCCTTTGGCAATGTGCTTTTAGTGTTTATATACAGAAATTAACATTTTGCAATAACTAAACATAAGTTTCCCATCTCTGGCTGAGGAAAGGAACTGTTTGTGTATTTTTGAGGACGGTTTATCTGTATCAGTATCATTTAGAAGCAATACTACACGAGCAAGAGTGCCAGGCAATCACAGCCATGCTGATATTCGATTGAGCTATTGATTTTATTCAACAAGTAAATAAGTAAATAAATAAGAAGTTAATATTGTTAATATAAGTTAATAAAACTTACATTTTAGACACAATATTGCCAGTTCCTTTGTCCATTTTTGCTCCACCAACTAAACTAGTTCAAGCGAAGCCAAAGCTAGTCAACCGTTGAGACACACAGTCGTTTGTTTTACTGTTTTGAATCAGTAACGTTAAGTTTATTTTGAATTAATCGTTTGAGTGAATAATTCAATTACTCGGTCATAAAGACACAATCTGCGTATCAATTCGCCTACTTATACTATGCCCTAAAAGTATGTTCGGTTTTTTTTGTGAAGAAAAAGTACAATTTCCTACCATTTCGGACTCGGAGAGAACTGTAGCTGCACGTTGATCTGCCAGTCATGGGTCTTTAATGCGAAGAAATCTCCTCATGTTTGCATAATGATGCATTTAAAAGTTAATGACCAAACGCATCTTTATAAAAGTTCACAATGCTGTTGCTAGATTAAATATAATGTTTACCACTGAATAAATATCTTTTCGTCAGGTTAGATACTGATTTTTAATCAGTCAACCCCTTTAAATAAACCGCTCTGCTTAACCGTCGATCCCGCACATTCGTCATGTTTGTAGTTTTTTGGTACTTTTTCTTCGTGTTTGTAGTTCTAATCGAATCCTCGTACAACGCGCAATGGGTTATTATCATAGACTGTAAAAAAAAAAAAAAAAAAAAAAAAAAAAGGTTATTATGGGCAATATTAGAAGTGTGTGATCTGCACTGTTCAGATTCTAACCGGAAAAATTAGACCATCCAGGTATCTTTGGAATCATATAATAAATGCGTTTATTATGTCTATGTTTGGAATACTCATTTCAACATACTACGATTTGGTTTTGATTTGATTTTCCCCGAATGAGGAAATTAAATTGCATTTAAGCATTTGATATATCACTTGAGCAGCCGTTTGAAAGTTTTATTTATTATTTGATCTTTTTAAGCATTTGAATTTTCATTTGAATTTTGCTAGGAAAAAACTTCCATAATTTGGGACGCACTAATTCTAATTTCGAATACTATTTAGGACAGATAGTATGCTAACTGGGACGCAGCGACACTGTTTAGTTTCTGAATGAATCAGTGTTTTGGATGAATCGGTTGAATGAAGATTTAAAATGACTCACTCATAAATACAGTTGTTGGTGTTTTGAATAAATTACTTAATGACGACGAACTCATAAAGACCTTGCCACCTGCTGGTTTAACGATCAAGAAACAGTCCCTGCCCAGTATAATATACTATAGGATTGAATAGCACTCGTACAGCGCACTTTGTACTTTGTAAAATAGCACTTCATAAATGTTTGGTTCATATTATCAATATCCATAATTAATATTATTTATTTCATTTATTTATTAATTATTTATTCATTTAAAAATATAGTTTTAATGACTAATGTATATAGAAAACCTTTTAATTATAATGCAATGACTATTATTTTGGACTGCTGATAGAACAGAACAGGAAGGGGAAAAGGAACAGATGGAAAGATCACGCGCGCATGCGCAGACACAGTACTTCTCTGATGTCTGGTCAAACTTTTACTGGTGATGTTTCAAACTCTGAGCGGTGTTTTCCGAAAGCACATCGGTACTGCAAGAGTACCGATCAGGCAAAACATGGGCAGTTTAAGCAGCGAAAATCGCTCTATCCATTCAGACAACATCCAGGACGTTCATAACATCCCAATGGACGTGATCATACGACCAATTCCGCCTGTTTTAGACGAGCAGAAGGTCCAAAGCCTCATGACCAGCATAAAGGTTAGAAGAATTAGTATAGATTATTGACTACATTTAACGTTTACATTTAACAGTATATGAGCTCGCCGCAGATAATTTCTTAACTTGTGAAGATGATTTTCCAGGATGGCTCGGATATCTCCGTTGTGCCTCCCATAGACGTGCTTTGGATCACTGGAGAAAATGGGGGCAATTATTACTATTCTTTTGGAGGCTGTCATCGATTTGCTGCCTATCAGAGGTTAAAGATGAAATCCATACCAGCCAAGATAATCAAATCTAACATCTCAGACCTGCGCACCTACCTGGGAGCATCCACGCCGAATCTACTGTGATACGACGACACACATTATAGACTCACTGAGGCTGGTATACTTGCCATCTGGATGATGTTCAGGCACATTTATCCTGTGTAGGCTAATTGTGTTTTCTATAACACTGAGATGTAGATTGTTATGATGAAAATGGCACTTTGATGTTCCTGGTGAACAATTATTATTATTATTATTATTATTATTATTATTGATGAGCAAGTAAATTAAGGAAAGTTCACACATGCATGTTAATCATGAAGTTTCTAATCAGACTATCATGATGTGTCAGTTCCTGTTCTCTAGTTATATCTCTAAAGGTGTTTATTCTTATGAAGGAGCTATGAGTTTTGAATAATCCAAAACAAATGTAAAAGTCTTAACCTGCCATGTTTATATTCCTTTTGCTCAACATTACTTTTCTTGGTCACTGTGTGATTCAAGTCACAATGACTAAACAGATCTTCCTGCATCTGTTAGGTCTTAGCCTGACCACCAGATGGCAGCATTATAACACTGATTGATTAGAGCAGGGCTTCCCAAACTTTTTTTTTTTTTGAAGGCCAAAGCCCTTTAGTTTGACCTAAATTACCCACTGAAATTTTAATGTAATATTTCAGTTATTTAACAACACATTGGCATGTTCATGGTTCTCTGTTATATGAGATTTTGTTCAATGTTATGTCCCCTATAGAGCTTTTCAGTCACTAAGCCAGTTTGTAGAACAACCCCAATGCTATCACTTTATTAAAAATACAGATTTTATTAGAAAAATCAATTGAAAGGCTTTATTCTGTTCTATTTTATAAATGCATTTAATTGGTTAAAATGAAATGCAGATTTGTATTGTATGCTTCCATTTGATGCTCAGGCCTATCTGACCTTTGATGATTTTTATTTTGTTCCATTCAAATTCCCAATGTCAAACCACAACATGAGCATCCACAAGATGGCCACAAGCATGTGCCTGTCTGGTGACCTTGGTTATGTTCTGTGCTCTGGACCACAAGCTCTGAGATTGAGTCTCATGTGTGGACTCTGATGTCAGATGATTGTCTGCTACAGTCAGAGTCATATGGATTTTACTGTTTGGATATTACATGCTGTTTCTGCACATCTTAATCAGCACATTTTAATTTAATATCACAGCAAACTATGTACTTGTTTTTGTGAATTTCTGAATACACTAAATTTCTTCACAGCATTTTTAAAAATTAAAATTGATTGTTTTATGTGCCAGTGAAGGGGCATGAGAATTGTAGGACGCTCTCTGAAGCTCATCCATAACGGCAGGACATGTTGGAGGTCATGTGTCATGAGAACTGGCCAGCATTCTTCTCCTCTGCAGGCTGGAGTGAAGGAAAAGAATGAATACAGCAGCTCTTTTTTTATTACACTGCTATATATAGATGGATTGAAGCTCACAGTCAGACTGATGTAGAAGAAATATAGTGGAACCACTAATCTGACATGAAAACTGCTCTCAGTCATTTCTACTTTCAGCTGTTGTCTGGAGGAGATCAGAGGACAGGCACCTTAGATTTTTTCCTTGTAATGGCATTTGATTTCCCTTTGACCCTTGACCTTCGCCTAATAACCATAGCGAAAGGCCTCTCAAACTCTACAACAACGATGACTGAAGCTTTTGAAACCCAGAATCTCTAACAGCAATAATTGCAGGTGGTTCAGTCAATAATATAATAATTTTTTTTTCAATAATATAAAAAAACACCAAATTTAATTGTGTATTTCTGAACTTTGCAACAGTTTGTATGGTATGGCTTTATTAGACTAATAAAAAACCTTTGCAAATGTCAGCAGCTTCAAAGTTTTGCATATGTAAATCTCCTTAAAGTGCACCCATGTGGTAGGTTGTGCAAGAAAGATGGTTTACCTAAAATTGAAAATTCTGTAATTTGTGGAAAACAACAGGAGATATATTAAAAATATATATATTGTCCATACAATTATAGTCAATGGGGTCCAAAACAACACTGGCATAGAGTGCTGCAGTAATGACATATTTCTGTAGGCCAACCTGGAAGTTAGCATCACCCTGGTTCCTTCAGCAAAAGCCCATTAGGAATTTTCCATGGGTGGAACCAGAATTGCAAAAATAACTCGTCAAATAAACAAAAATAACAAAAATACATCATCCCTCCAGCACTCTATTGAAGAAATATCTTTGAAATATCTTATTTTGTGTTCTGCAGGGGGAAAAAAATGTCATAGAGGTTCAGAACAACATGAGGGTTAGTACATAATTGGGTGAACTATCCCTTTAAGAGATGTTGTCTTACCTTGGGATCCGAGTTTAGCTGGACAGCAACAGCTGCTGATTGCAGGAATCGTGTCATTACAGTCGCATCCTTTGATCGTGGAGGAAGGTACAGGCCTGTGATTAGCGATTACTATCTTGTAGATCTCTGCTGGAAGATAACAGAGTTTCTCCATTGGCGATATACGAGTCCCTGGGGTGCCGTCCCTGATCTTGGCCTCCCTTTGGGGCCCCTCAGGAAGTGAAGAGGGGGCCCCGGGCCTCGGCGGAACAAACCTGCCGGACTGTAAATTTCTGGCAAAAGAATGGTCGCGTGTGAGAAGACTTCCTGTGGCTTCCTCATGGTCTGGAAAAAATGTATCCTTAGAAGTCTCCTGACACGCACAAACCCCTGATTGAGGAGACACAAAGAAAGAGAGACAACACACACCCAATTTGGGAAGTGTGGGCTGCACCTGCTGCTTTTTGGGGGAAATAAAGGAAGCTGTAAGATTGTCTCCTACTTCCCAAAGATTTTTCTTTCCTAACTAGGAGGAGAGAGACAAAGAATGACAGATGGTGGGAGAAGAAATGGTTCCAGGTACTTAAGCGAAGGTTTCACTTACATCATCTGTAACATCATTGTGAGTATACTTAAGTATGTGTTTGAAAGTCCCATGAATATTTCAACCTCATAGCACCTGTCATTGTACTGATGTAATTCTACTACTCTGCTTTTGACAGGCGTGAGAAATCATCACTCTCAGACAAATCCATTCTGTCTGAGGATCAGAAGGGCACAAGACACAGGCTTTGACCTGGAAGCCGATCTTCCTTCTTCTTGTTCTTGAGCGTAAGATCATGACGTGTGAGATTCTGCATTATATTTTGTAGAAATTGTTATATTTATGCACAAATGACCATTTATATTTTTTGCTGATAATGTAATTTGCCGTAATGACTTTTAATAGAAGAGGCGTCTTTGTTCTATGTCTAACAAATTTTCATAATATTATTTCCATAATTATCTAATAATTTACTAGTATATTGTGGTATTAAGTATCGACAGATTTTTTTTGTTGTTTATCATTTTTGGATTATTTTGATGTATATTAGAGTAAAACAGATTGTTGAAAATAAAACAATGCAGGGCGGGATGTGGTTCAATCCAAGGGGGGTTGATTGGATGGAAGCAGATCTGAATGAAAACATGCTGTTGATTGTAGGAAGTCCGTTCTTCTTTTACCGAAATATTGAGGTTTTTTTTTAAAAATAAAACATGATATGGTTGAACAACATGCATTTAGAAAATAGATAGGGTGAATTTCCATTTCATGCCAATTTTAAATGAACTTGTTCAAAATAATTGTTGAACTCCAGTGTTGAAGGATTAGTTCACTTTAAAATGAAAATTACCTCAAGATTTACCCTCAAACCATAGGTTATATGACTTTCTTCTTTCTGATGAACACAATCTGAGTTATATTAATAAATATCCTGATGCATCAAAGCTTTATAATGGTAGTGAACGGGACAAACAAGTATGAAGCTCAAAAAAAGTGCATCCATCCATTATAAACATACTCCACACGGCTCCAGGGGGTTAATAAGGGCCTTCTGAAGCAAAGCGATACGTTCTGTGTAAGAAAAATACCCATATTTAACAAGTTTTAAAGTAAAATATCTAGCTTCCGCCAGACGGCCTTCGGTATTCAACTTAAGAAGAAAGTGTAACACGCCTCTAGCAGTTCAAAATGCTTACCTACGCTAACTTACGAAAAAAGCTGATGTCGCGTCATTTATGCTTTTCATATATATTTTACTTTAAAACTTGTTAAATATGGGTATATTTCTTACACAGAACGTATCGCTTCACTTCAGAAGACCTTTATTAACCCCCTGGAGCCGTGTGGAGTACATTTAAAATGGATGGATGCACTTTCTTGAGCTTCATACTCGTTTGTCCCGTTCACTGCCATTATAAAGCTTTAATGCGTCAGGATGTTTATTAATAACTCCAATTGTGTTCATCTGAAAGAAGAAAGTCATATACACCTATAGATGGCTTGAGGGTGAGTAAATCTTGGGGTACTTTTCATTTTAAAGTGAACTAATCCTTTAACAAGATGATTCAGAATTTCAGAAGCTACAACACTTTTTTTGACAACACTGATGAAACTTGCTGTATTATAACACTTCCTGGTCGCCCCTATTTAGAGGTCAGTGCAGTTGAGCCAGAACCATTTGGATTCAGCATTCACAGAAGTGCATTTTGTAAAATTTAAAAGAAAAACATTTTCACATACTTATTTTGAATGCTGCGACTGACAACAGGACGTTGACGTAGACTTACTTCATGCTCTAATTTAAAGTGTCCATTAAGTATGTGTTGGTGCTGCTGCTGTATGGTCTTGTTTTGTATGTCAGAGTCCAAGAGTTATGGAGCAATAGGACATGAATAGACTTCCTTTTCCTGTACAGCTTTTGGCAGGATCCTACCATTGACCCTTACCTGCAGGGGTCAGTCAACATTTCCCTGAATAGCGTCTGATTTCACACTGTGGCTCTGTGCGCTGTACGAATCCCCTGCTGATGCTGCAGTCCAGGGGGGTTATGTGATGACAAAATAATGACATATACTTGCACACTCACACAGGGAAACTTACCAAACCATTTCAGCATATTTGTGGTTACATGCAAATGAATAATGGACTTCTCATCCCCTCTGGATGGACTCACATTAGCCTTGCAAATGCTGGGAAGAATTAGCTGTCCTGAAAACACGTTTTTCCTCCTCTCTCTCTTTCACTCACACACACCTCCATCACATGTGGCCACAATATGAGTTATGAGACACTGACCCTAGTCTTGCACCACAATACAACATTATATACTTTGATAAACTTGTATGCTTTCTACATCCTCAATACGCATGCTAAAACAATATTTATGGCTTAGAATGAGTTGAAATGTGTATTTCTCTATGACAGCAGCTTATTAAAGGAATATTATTACAAAGGTTAATACAAGTTGAGCTCAATCGACAGCATTTGTGTCATAACGTTGATAAGCACAGACATGAATTCTGATCTGTTTCTTCTTAAAAATACAAACATCTGGGTTACAGTGAGACACTTGCAATGGAAGAGAATGGGGCCAATCTATAAACATTAAAATACTCACTGTTTCAATAGTATAGCCACAAGACCTAAATATTCATATTAAAGGTATAAATGTATAAATTTCTTTGTTCTGCTGTACGCAAAGGAAGATATTTGGAAGAATGTTTGTAACCAAGCAGATCTTGCCCCCCATTGACTACCATAGTATTTTTTTTTTCCTACAATGGTAGTCAATGGGGGGCGAGATCTGCTTGGTTACAAACATCCTTCCAAATATCTTCCTTTGCGTACAGCAGAACAAATACATTTATACAGGTTTGTAACAACTTGAGGATGAGTAAATGATGACAGAATTTTCATTTTTGGGTGAACTATCCCTTTAACATGATTTTATTTTTTTAAAAGTAAAGTTATAATCAATTCTGCTATTTTTTTGCCATCATAATGTCACCCTATAAAGCCAAGAACAGCCTTATAGCTCAAATAATACCTAAGTTTTAACAGATTAATTATAATAATAAAATGATAAGATACCAATTTCTGATTTTAAATCCTCTAAAAATTGCACCATTGTAAGCGCCTCATTGTAACCTCATTTTTTGCCATTTATTTTAAAGGAAACAAATGCTGTTGTTGTTAAACCTGGAATATTCCTTTAATATAATGTCATAGATTATGGTTTAAATTATGGAGGAGTTCATATAGAGTTCTAGCATAGTCTACACCCACTTCCCATAACACACACACAAACACACACCTGCTCTGCTCACTCAAATGTATGAGCCCTATACACTACAGCTTAACCAGTTTCTCTCTCCTTCCTAAACAAGACTGTTGGTTTCTCTCTGAAATTATATTATTGGCCCTGTAAATCTGTATGTTCAGCTGCAGTCTTACCTCACTGATTCATCCCATCCAACTCATATGAGAACACTGAATCTGCCGTTGCATGATGAATACACAACTAGCAAAGATTGGGGATATTTTAAATTCATAAACATGTTAATGAAGTTAATGTAAAAATTATATTTACATAAAAAAATAAATTAAAAATACTATTTACTTCTTATCATAAATTTATTTCTAAAAAAATAATAATATTAAAAATACTATTAAATCTTAAATTGATGATTGTTTGGAACGTATTTTTTTGAAGATTACTGGAGTATGTTTTAGAAAGTACACTTTCAGTTTTTCTACTTCAAAATTTCATGTTTAATTAAATGTGTTACTTGCTGTTTCTTCGTAATTGTTTGTGAAATTTACTAGCAGTTTCTGAGTGAATATTGTTTCTACACAAATTTTTCTTTAAGTGATGGATCGGCAGAGCTTTATTGATTATTGCCCCCTGGGCTTGTAAAAACAGCGTGCAGGTGTTTTGAAAATGTCGTAGGTGTCGTATATGGTGGGAGGGGGTTGTTGGTGCAGCTGAGGGGACAGAAAGTCCCGGGTTTAGATGACACTGGCATGTTTGTGAAAGCTGCTCCAAGTGACATATTACGGGCCATGGAAGCACAGAGAAAATAAATGAGACAGAGAAAAAGGGTCTGGAAACCATTTGCCACTGTCTCACTCTCTCTTTCTTAGATCATTCTTAACATCTGCCTCATGTTTATTTACCCAACACCCGCTTCTGGCTATAAACAAACCATCTCTGCATGAGCTCAGCCCCTGCAGAAGCTCATAGCCTACAGAAATTCTGCCCCTCGGCCACAAACCAAACAGAGAGACCAACAAACATAATTATGTGAATTTCATTTTTGTTATCTTGAGTTAGAGCTGGAGTAAAGCTGTGCTTTTAGCAATAAGGAAAATTTCTGACCAAGATCCCGTTCAAAATCCAGGTCTAAAGGCCCAAAATAAGGAATATTAATTTATAAAAATGTCTTTGTTCCAATAAAGCACTATTTAGTATGCATATTGCAACAGAGTGATTATTGGACTAAATGAGGATGATCACATTGCTTGGGCACATAAGCTCAGGTCAAAGATGAGAGGTCACGTGTTAGTGAGTTTGGTCACATAAGCACATATGGATGATTTAAGGTCTTGCATTCCTTTGCACTGAAACAGAAACTTAGACAGAGCATGATTGTGAAGCAGTGAGACATGTTATTCTTATATGACAAGGTCAGTCATGAATTATGACAGGAAAGAAAGTGAAAATGTAAATGAGTGTGAAGCAGAGAAACGAATGTGTGAACCCAAAGACAAGAATGAAAGTGAACAAATATGAAATGTGTGTGTGTGTGTGTGTGTGTGTGCCAAAAGAAGCCAAAACAGGTTGAGAGAGAGAGACCCCTACAGTTCTTTATCATGGCCTCGTGCTCTTTGAGCCACTGAATGAAAACAAACCGCAGCGGGTCTAAAACTCTCACTTAACGAAATCAGTAATAATGTGACTGAGTGCAAATTGAAAGCAGAAAAAAGAAGCGTATTTAAAAGCAAATACGCTCCAGAAAAACTTGATTCACGGATGAGTATGACTTTTTAAAATTTGTTTTTACTGGGTTCATTGTGATGAAAAGTGCTTGTGTAAATAAACATGTTGATTTTAGCAGCATTAGCAGTGCGTTTGCCAGCCTCTTTGTTGCACGTTCATTATAGACCCACTGTTGTTTTAAACGCCTCGCTGTCAAATGGCCGCGCAATAAAAGCAGTAAATTCAGAGGAATCACCAGCCGTGAGTTAGCTACTTGCAGGTGCAGCTTCTGTTTTTCCCAGTGAAGGTTCATATTACTTAACGAGCTCTTTAAAGTCCATTTTCTTGATATTTTTCCATATTAATAATAATAATACGTCATTAAATGGAATAAGTGCAATTGTGCAAAGTTGTCATCTAATTATTTAAAAATTTAATGCAGCGATTAAACTGAACTTTTCGATTTTTATGTATTTATTTTACAGTAGGACATCTGACACAACATAAAATAAAATAAGTTTGTATGATTATATGTGCTGTTAAAACTGATCAAGGGAAAAAAAAATTGCAACAAGAAACATTGACAACCGATATGAAATGCAATATTTTATCAACAACAATACAGCACGAGGAATAAACTATTTTAGCCTAATTAAATTAAGAATAAATTAATAAATATAAACTGGAAGTTATAAATACATTTATAAATAAATCAAAACACAAAACCCGCCTTTTACTGTGGCAGTATAGGCCTACCATGATACATTACAGTGATGGTTCAGTACCGTGGTATCATAGTACTGAAATTCATCTTATAATATTTACATAGTGTGCCAAGGTACTTCCTAGAATACCATGTTACCCCCTTGGTATTGTATACCTGTCCAAAAAACACCTTTTTGTACTTTCACGTGAACATATTAGCTTTCTTTATGTTTTTCTTTATCAAATAACCATAATGTCTGTGTCCTGGGTGTACTTTAATTAGTTTGTAAAACGATTAACTATTAAAAATAGGTATTTTGTTCTCAAATATGATTTAGCGAGTCTGTGAGAGACTGTAGCTTTGGTTATTTGCATATGACTGACCGCTCCTCCCTATAAAAGTCGCGCGCGCTGCTCTTGCTTCAGCTGCTCGCGCATGGAATGACTGTAAGGACACACATCAAGAGGATCTTTTAACATGTTATGAGATCTATCAACTGCTGAAAGCACACCAGAGAAACACACATCAGGGTTTGGCGATGCAGTGTTTGCGTGGCTAGTGCTTGACAACAAGCCACAATTTCCCTTTGGATACTTTGGATACTTTCCTCTCGGTTTCATCGAGCTCTTGTCCAAACATTGTTTTAGTAATGGCATTTGCCATGCTGCGGCCCATAGCTACTCATCTAGCGTACTCGGATGTTGCCATGATGTCCGAGGATGAGGAAAACCGCAGCGAGAGCGACGGCAGCTCGGAGCAGAGCTACGGTTGCTGTCCCAGCGCGGAGAAGCGGCGGAGGATGTCACGCAAGTCCACGGTGAGCAGTGTGGTTATAGTAAAGCAACGGAACGCAGCGAACGCGCGGGAACGTGATAGGACGCAGAGCGTCAACACGGCTTTCACGGCGTTACGGACTCTTATTCCCACCGAGCCGGTGGACAGAAAGCTGTCAAAAATTGAGACTCTGCGCTTAGCCTCCAGTTACATCTCACATCTGGCCAATGTGCTCCTGATAGGGGATGGAGGAGAGGACGCGCAGCCGTGCGTGAGCGCGGTGTACAGCGCGCAGGGGGACAGCGGAGGAAAGCAGCCGCGCACCATATGTACTTTCTGCCTCAGCAACCAGAGAAAAGGGGTAAGAGACAATTCAAATGGATGAACATGCGAGAAAATGCATTTAGTTATTGATACTGTCTGGAAGTAATGGTAATAAACGTTTAGCCTATCTTTATAATAGTAAACATTTATGGAGAGCAAATGGGCAGGATGTGCGGATCTACGCACCTTGGACAGTCTGAAGGACCACTGAAATGTAATACGGGCTGTTAAAGAGAGAAATTATATGAATGAAACATAATGTACACATAAATTAACTTTAAAAGCTTTAGAAAGTGAAAGAAAAACACATTTAGGTAACAAAACAATAATGGCAGCCCTTAGCTGATGTAATTAGTTGTAATTATGCCTATCAAATAGGCCTATTCAATGACAGTTTTTTCAATTTTAGGTTACATGTGGTCCCCTCTAATACTAATAATACATATGGTCACATCTTTTGTCCCAGAAGATAATAAAAAGTGTTAAAGTATAAAATCATATTAAAGTATCATAACTTAATTTCCCTGCAATACACACGCTAAATAACCGCACGTGAGCTGTTTTCCAACATTCAGAAACCCTTAAGCGTCGAATAAAACAAGAACGATAGAACAGAATAGGCCAAAATATCAGAAAGATAGATCATATATTTGTTAGGCCTGACATTAATAACCTTTTGTTTTGTCTATGTGTGCTTTTGCAGATAAAGGATGGGAATGACTGCGTCCGCATGCGGGGAATCCATTCATTGCGCGTCACACGCCGGTAGCAGCAGCAGCAGTTCGTGAGATGAAACCGCCACTCAGGGAGCGCGAGAGGTGAGCGAGACTCCTCGCGACGGAGATTCTCTGAAGACTCGCCATTCAAACAAGCGTTGATTTTAAATTTTGTACTTTTTTGTGTGTGTTTTGTATAGAGATGTGAACATTTAAAATGCAGTGCATAAAATATTTTTTTTTTCTTTTTCGTTTCTTTTTTTTTTTTTTTTTTAAAGAGAATTTATACATTTTATACACAAACTGTGAGAACACCATGGTGAAATAAAATATATTTTTTCAAATTTCAAATGTCCTCTGTCAGTTATGCGTGGATGGCACATGAAAAAAGAAGTACTTTTGTAAATGTTTTGGGTTGAAAGGATTTTTCTTTAAATTTTATTTCTCCAATAAATCTGCTGACCAATAGAAAACGATACTTAGAATTAAGCATCAATTCATTTTTCATTAATTCGTCTTTATAGCACAAAATTCAGCTCAGTGGGTTTTTAACAACATTTATGTTGCTATAGCATATGGATGATTGAGCTTCGGAAATAAAGATCTTTGTCCAATTGCTGTAGAGCATTTAAAGTGACTTTTGTTGGCTGGTGCTTTTCTTGGTATGTATCTCTTTCCTTCAGGGTTAAAAATCCCAACTTGACCAAAACAAATACAACCAAAAGATGGAAGAACAGGGCTTTTTTAGCAGATTTAGGAAGGGTTTCAAATCAATCAGTCATCTGAAACTAAACATTAATTCAAATTCAGATAAAACTCATTAATCATCTCTTTACATATATTAATTCTTCTCATTCTCTGTGTGGTCCTTTTGTCATTGTTTAGTTGGTTTGTAACTTCTGTGAAGGACAGAAACCAAATGCCGGACTTTTTAAATTCTTTTATACCTCTTATTCTGTCTCCATGTGTTTTTGAAATCTGGGATGTATTAGTCACGGTAAATACTACCCTTCGGTCAGCACGGGGACCTGCTGCAGCTGTGCATCTGTGAGCTGCATAAATCACCATGAGGGTCAGCTTGGAAGGTGGGGTGGGGGTAATATAAAGCAAGAGAAAGTGTAAGAGGGGGGATTGATAAAGAGAAAGCAGGGTCGAAGGTCTGGGTGAAGATTAAGCATTCAAGCTCTTGGATGAAGGTCATAGGTTACTGTACATGTTGAGTGGGTGTTTTAAAATCACAGTCAAAAATAGATCTGTATAATTGTTAATATCCCAGTTCTGTGAACTTATATAAAAAAACTAATCTTGGGTGAACTGGTTGAGAAAGGAAACCCTTTAATAACCCAAGAGACATCAAGTATGTTGTGTCTGATCTCTCCTCCACTGCTCTAGTTTTAAAGCTGTTGTTCCATCCCACATGGAGCGATCAGACTGAAGACAGACATCCTTTCCACCAGAGCTACAAATGCATGTTTCTACAGATGCATGTTTCTCATATGAAATAGTCCACGATTATGTTTTTTTTTTTTTTTGATGGTCTCCTACAACAACCAATATTGGATTTTGGATCTGCTCAGAAAAATTTGGCTGATTAAATTAATGATTGAGATTAATATATATTTTATATATATTAAAGTAAAATAATATATAAAAAGTTATCTGAATATATAATACAAACTTTTTTTTATTATTTTGTCTAATCACAGCCCCATAGATTTATCAGAGAAATCATGATGATTAAATTAATCTTAAAATATGTGTTATGTGAATAATATATGTGTGCATGTATGTATATACAGTCAAACCAAAATGTATTCAGATACTTGAACATTTCATTGATTAATACAGTTTATTCACTATAGTTTAAAAAATGGTAATAAAATATGGCAAGATCTCAGAGTTAAACTGTGTCAGAAAAAATTAATCTTAATTAAGTCAGATAACACTTAAGCAAAACATGGTCAGGTCAAAGTGTCTGAATAATTTTTGGTCCCAAATTTTGATCAGTTTTACTGGTAGTCACTGTATGACAAATTTTTGCGTATAATATGTCACAGTTTACTTTATTTTGCTATCCTCACTTACATAAATGAACTATAGTGTCCTGCACTCAAAATATATCAAAAATATAAAAAATGTCAGAATAATTTTTGGTTTGACTGTATATTTGTATATGGAATTATTGTGTGTGTATACCATAGTGAAAAATATACTAAAATGTATTTGAAATATAATTTATGTTGTGCTAAGTATACATTTACATATTTATGTACTAAATAAAAATACCCTGCAATTGTACCTTTTGTATACTAAACTGGTATACTTAAAGTCTGCTAAATTTGGAACTAATTTTGTACTTAATGCACTTTAATTGTTCAGAAGTAGTGCTGAGGTCCAACTAAAGATATACATATAGTATATTTGATTGTGCTAAAGTGGAACTATTGTAAGTATACTTTAGGTACACTTTAAATATCTTGCATTTAAAGACTGATATTATACGAAGATCATATAATCCTTATTAATAGTGATATTAAAACACTTTTTAGGTATAATATTAAGAAATGTGCATTGTGCAATAAAGAAATACTCCAAATAAAGTTTAATTATAATTTTATATCAGTAAGTCTTAAGTGATATGTCAATAAATATGTTAATGGATTTGAAGTATACTTAGTATGAAATAATTTTTTTTTTTTTTTTTTTACTAGGGTATATATATATATATTTATTTGTTTACCTGCATGTCAATGTGACCATTATCCAACATCAGAGAACTGTGAACATGCAAATGAGTTGTTAAATTATTGAAAAATTAACTTAAAATCTCAGGGGTCTGCAAGTAAATATTTTAGGTCAAAGGGGCTTCGCTGACAAAAAAAAGTTTGGGATTCCCTGCATCACAAGAACAAACAATAATAAACATGAAAACAGCAATGACATAAAATGTTTTTGTCCAGCCAGATAAATAATTAGTGAAGGTCACTGGAAGACATATGTTTCACAGTGTTTAAGCGGTTTAAGCGGACGCAACAATATTAATGTTAAAGAGCGCTAGTCTGAGCCCTGCCACTGCACCACAAACAACCAGATCACATTCAATACTTTTATTTACAGCCCGTAAAACAGAAGCAAGGTATTCAAAAGAAGTGTTAGCGTCAGAAGTGGGCAAGGCCAAAATAACAAACAAAAGTGTTCTGCCTTGCGGAGAAATTAACAACAGAAATAAAATAACAACAGAAATATACTACCTACCTGGCCACAAAACAGAAAAAAAAAAAAAAAAACAGGACACAACAAAAATGGCACCCACCTCCCTACAGTTTCCATTAGAGAAAGAAACAAAACAACAGTTAAGGTGGCTACTAGGCTTAGGCCTGGTTTCACATACAGGGCTTAGATTAACCCAGGAGTAGGCCTTAGTTAAATTAGGACATTTATAGCTTTTATAGAGAAAAACATTACTGGTGTGCATCTTGAGACAAAACAATGGCACTGACATATTTTAAGATATGTCAGTGCAAGTTGCTTTCAGTTAAAACAGCTCAAACATGCATTTTAGTCTAGGACTATAGGCTTAAGCCTTGTCTGTGAAACTGATCATTAATGTTGTAAGCATTAACAACAACAACAAAAACAAAATGTAAATGTTAACCCACACTTAACAATAAGCATATAAGTGTTGGAGTCACCCTCAACAACCACTGAATTAACACAATGCCACAGGGTAGAAAATAATGCAGTGATCACATTCAACACCAAGAATGTACACAGCAGCAACAGGCTGGGCAGGTCAAAGACAGCACTCTGGAGAAATCTCTCTGGGAAAAGTTTCAAATGGGGCATTTACACGACAAGGATGGACTAAAAACAGAAAAGTTTTTCCTTTACGTGGCACTTTCATGTAAATGGCCACTAAAAGCAGAGAAGAAACTCTCAGAAGTTGAGGGTCCATTTACACAACAGCGTTTTTAACTAAAAACTAAAAACTTTTTATGCATTTTGGCCGTTCATTTACACGACAATGGCGTTTTGGGGGCCTGAAAACACAAACTTTTAAAAACGGGTTTCAAAGTGCAAGTTTTTGAAAACGATACCGTTATTGTCTTTGTGTAAACTACAAAAACACAAATTTGGAAAACAGAGACGTCATGCGCATATGTTTTACGTGCTCAGTCGGCGTGTAGTGTTTTTTTACAAAGTGACATCGGCAACCAGCGTTTTAAATTCTTTTCGTGGATCCATGTGAACGGGGATCATTTTGACAACGTTGTTATCTGAATGTTAAAAGTTAGTAAGCAGGTGCAGGTGGGGACAATCATCTACCTGCCGGAGAGAATAAGTGGGAGGAGCCAAAGAGGAAGATAAAAAAAAAGCAGGAAAAAACACACCACAGCACTCCAAAACACAATTCATTAACAACAATGATAGCTACATACTTGTGACAAAGTCAATAACTCACCTGTAACAATAATAAAAGAATACATTGCTGGACGTAACAACAGCTCAGCGTTTAGTAACTTGCATGATTATTTCATACATGGTGTAAATAAGAGGTGCTTTTGTCCCCAAATTTACAAGCATCACAAATTTATTTACATGACATTTACATGGCCATTCTATACTGTGAATATAGTCAAAGCTAAACGCTGACACAGGATTTTTTAGAAGGGAAAATTTAAAGGGTTAGTTCACCCAAAAATGAAAATTCTGTCATTAATTACTCACCCTCATGTTGTTCCAAGCCTGTAGGATCTTCGTTCATCTTCGGAACACAAATCAAGATATTTTTTATGAAATACAAGATCTCTCTGACCCCTCCATATGACCCCTCCATAGTCAGAAATTGAACCACTTTCAAGGTCCAGAAAAGACATTGTTAAAACAGTCGACGTGACTGCAGTGGTTCAACCTTAAGGTTATGAAGCATCGAGAATACTTTTTGTGCGCCAAAACAAAACAAAAATAATGACTTTATTAAACAATTTCATCTCTCCCCTGTCATTCTCCTATGCAGTTCATGCAGTGCAGCGCTTCCTTGTTTACATCCGAATGCCGACTCAGTAGCCTATTGGCTAAAGCTGATCACGTGAGAAGCACGACGCATGCATGTGATGTTGATGCAGGAGCCGGCCAATAATGAGTGAGCGTTCTGACATAGAACCTGGAAACTCTAGACGTAAACAGTGTAGGAGAATGACACAGAAGAGAAGATATTGTTGAATAAAGCCATTATTTTTGTTTTGTTTTTGTGCACAAAAAATATTCTCGGGTGCTTCATAAAATTAAGGTTGAACCACTGCAGTCACATGGACTATTTTAACAATGTCTTTAGTACCTTTCCTGACCTTGAAAGTGGTGGCTAAATTATTGTCTATTGAGGAATCGAGAGCTCTCGGATTTCATCAAAAATATCTTAATTTGTGTTCCGAAGATGAACGAAGGTCTTACGGGTGTGGAACGACATGAGGGAACGACATTTTTGGGTGAACTAACCTTTTAAAAGAGTTAAAAGAATTAGGAAGAATCAATACATTTTGAATAATTAACTACTGCCACTGTGTGAATAATATGTAATCATGTAATCCATTAAAAAAGTAACTGTAATCTTATTATCAGCATTTATAATATAATCGATACTACATTATTGGAATCTGATTACGTAATCCAGATTACATACTGCACATATATCTATAAACATGTCAATTTATAATTGTTTTTCCTGTTAAGTTTTTCATTATTGGGGCATGTTGTCACAAAACGTCTGTTTAATGAACTCTATTGTTTTTACTAGGCAATACTATAGTGGATCCAACTTTCAAAACATTTTTTTGTAGACAAGACGTTAAGGTTTGTGCCTATACAAAAATTTACCACAGAGAAATATTACCTGGAGATAAAAATGTGACAACTAACCCACTCATACAAATAAATTCTGAAATTCTAAATGAATTTGTAATGAAAAGATTTATATTAAATTAGAAACACATTTTCACAAGTGCACTCAGACTTATACGTGTGTGTCTATATGTTTTACGATAATGAATTGGTTCAGCAGTGTGCAGTGATGGTACTTCAGTGTTTTGGCAGCTGGTTCAGTCTGAAATCCCCTCATAAGATGCAGATCCGCAGTGTCAAATGTGTGACTGATGTCTCCCAGCCGTATGTACTGCAGTCTAATCTTACTCTCTCTGCTGTGATTTCATTATTGCATAGCAGATTCTATAGGATTAACTTTGATATTTGGAGCTTCATAAATCGAGTTTGATTTGGTCTCTTTGGGTCTTTCATTTGGCCTATTAGAAGCATTTCATAACAAAACACCCCTTATGGAAAGAAAATATATTTCCCTATATATGAATGATCAATATATTACATGATTTAACAGTATATTTAAAAATAAACAGAAAAATATATTGCGTAAATATATTACAATATATTGAATAATACATAAGGAATTGCCGTTTTTCATATATTGAAAAATATGTGATAATATATTTACTAATATATCATAATGTATGTCATATTATATTCAATAATATACTTCATAATATATAGATTTATATGTGATCAGATATGGTACTGCATGCATAATATATTGCAGATATATTTACTCATGCAGTATAAACACATATATGGCAAAATATATTATGTAACATTTCTTACATTTTAAATGTTGCATATTTTCAAGTTAGTTAACAAAAGCACACCTGCATGTACTAAAGTTTCTACCAAAGAGACTATCACTGTGCTATAGCATGCACAGCTGTTATTTTTTAAATAAAATTATTATAGTCTTAATGGTGTTCAGCCAATCATAAACCTAACCACAGGCTCTACTCTTCAGCACAATGGTAACCCCAAAAACTCACACATACCAGAAAACCTTTTAAATTCCAAAATAATAGACTTTAAACACTAACAGATCTCCCCCATATCAATACTGAGCGAAACACAGGAAATAGCACTTAATTTGAACATTTACTCTCCTTTAACAGTCAGAAGCAAAGCATCCTGGGAACTAGAAGTCTGTTGTATCCACTGATTGTAACTCATTCCATGAATGTGTGTATATATTTGTGTACAATACATTCACATTTATATGGGAACATGTATGTGCAATATATGTACACAATAAAGGATAAAATTTTATGAATGTAATGCTATTTTTGTCTTCATTTATAAATATTTTATATGTAACAATATATAGCCATACAGGGTCAATGCATATATGGCAGTATTTTGAAAAATATAATCACTGGTTTCCCATATATGGAAATGTATTATGTAATATATCGCATTATATTTTACAGTATATTCCCATATATTTTTGTTCCGTAAGGGACAACAACAGCTTTCCTCTCAGATCCCAAACCTTGACTCTTGTTTACTAATGACTGAGTGGTTGCCTAGTGACTCTTGTCCCAAAAGGAAACTCTCTCCTCTGAGTTTTGGCAGAAACACAGAGTCTACAGCCAGTATATGGATCCAGACACACACACACACAAGCTTTGATAGACTTGAGCAGACAGGTCAGTAAATGGTTGAGGAAGACTTGAGGAAGACTCTCCAGTGTTGTGTGTTCATGGAAACTCCATTATCATTCATGAATAGAGAAGAACTGTCTTTTTCCGGTGTGTGCATTTTTGGCTCATATGTCCGATGTGAGATGGCTCCCCAAGGTTTCTGTTTTGCAGGAAGTTGTCACGGGCACACAGAAAAGCAAAACATGCATGTCCGACCTCACCGTGACTGTCTCAACGTGCCTCACATACACACACACACCTCAACGCTGCTTAACTCCACCAGCCCAGCAGATGGATGATTCCCAGACACCATAATTCACTGACAGGACTGTATCCGGCCAACAAAGAGAACTCTGACCCCCATGGTAATTATATCAATACTGAAATAAAATAAAAACATGATGTGTTTCAAACAAATTCTGCTTTGGGGCCCTTCTAACTGTAACAAGCCCAAGTAAAATACAGTTGCTTTAGAAAAATCAATTAATGGATTTGAGTTAAAAAAACAATCATAACAAAATCAGGGTAAAAAAAAAAAGGTAAAATAAAGACTATAATTAATGTTTGAATCATGAATATTTTGATAATATAAATGTAAAATATAAAAAGTCAAAATATGTATTTTATTTAATAAAAAAATGTTTTAGCCTTTGTTGCTTAACTGCTTCACTGCTTATCTTTTTTGATAAATAATAATAAAACATTATGCCAAACTATGAAGGCAAATGTTTGATTTTCCTCATGAATTTAAGCGTCTTAATCAACTTTTCAGTTTTTTAGAATATTTTTTGATCTTAAGCATTATAAAACACATCGAAATGATGTAATTGCAAAATTAAAAATGTTTGTAGGTATCGCAATTCATTTTTGAATAGGCTGCATATTTTTAATGTAACTGTGATCTGAACACTTTGTAATTGTCCTAAAAAGATTGTAAGTCATATGCATAATTTTCTCAAAACATTGTGTACAAAATTCTCAAATGTGTTGAGCTCACACAGCCAACCAAAATTTTAATATATCAGGAAAAACATTTGCAGCTCTTTTTATTGATTTTACAAAAATCACAATCATTTATGTAACATTTTTCCAAACACATAAAACAAAAAATCTGTAATTCGTCATATTCTCAAATGCACATGGAATGATTTCATTTTGCCCCAAACTGGTATCTACTGGGTTAATAACACACACATCACAGGAAATGCATTGTTTATACACAGCTATCACAATAAAACCCACTACAAATAAAACACCACTATACAAATAAAAAAAGCATAAGAATAAGCATGAGAGGTGTAAGAGTGTAAGGTTGTGGAGAGAGTTGAGGGTGTTGAGGGTGTAATGAGAGGGAGAGGAAGAGTGGGACAGGTAGAAAGGGATGAGGGGAGAGGAGGAGAGAGTTTAAGAAAAGGAGAGAGCATACAAAGAGTAGAATGGGGAAAAGGAGAGGGTGAAGAGATGGGTAAAGTGGAGGGCATTTGTGTAGTGGAAAGATTAAGAGGATAAATTGTAGGAACAGAAAGAAAGCCCTTACAAAAAAGAAGTTTATTCAAGTGTGCTATTAATATACTTCTTTAAAACTAAAAAATAAGAAAGTATGCTTTCGGTCTAATTTATATGAAAATATATTTATGTACCAGAAATATACCTAAAATTACACATTAATATATTTATACTGACAGAAAAGTCTATGTATATTTGGCCTATGCTTGTACTTAATCTTTTGATCAAGATATACTTAAAAGTAATTAAGTATTCTAAGCATACTTGGCTTGTAGTTGTCTTTACTCTTTTGATTGAGTAGCCTATTAAATACTTTTTTCACAGTATTACATACTGTCTCATAAACTTACATTGTTTGGAAGTATTTATTTATAAAGAAAACTTACAAGTATACTTGCCGTATAAAACTACTAAACTAGTACTGAGAGTATACTTCAAAGTGTATTTTCATAAACTAAAAAAATTCTTCAAGAATTTAACTAGTAAACTATCAGTATGCACAAGTTCACTTTTAGTACAGTTGCAGTACAAATGAAAAATGTAGTAAACTAGTTGTGTAATCAAAGTCTACTACTGTTACACTTAAAGTATACTTAAAAGTACACACTAAAAAGTGGGCCAATTTAGTCCCAAGTAGTATTGAAATATGACATAAAAATATATTTAAAATGTACTTAAAGGTGCACTATGTAGTTTATCCATCCGCTAGGGGGCGCCTAATCAAAACAAAGGCATAGCTTGATGACGCCAAATTTGAGCGCAGAATCTTGGGACATGCCGTCCTCACCTCACAGCCGGTGGAAATAAAACATGATAGGACTCGGGCAGAAATCATGTTCATGGATGCGATTGTTAACATTACTGTAGTATGAAGCAGTGCAGGACCGAGTGTTGTAGGAGCTGAATGAGGCCACTGGAGCGATTGCTAATGAGAGACGAACGCAACACACGCCTCACGAGCAGCGGATCTTTTATTATGCCACAGTCGCCGGCGCCGCTTCCGCTTTTCCGGTCATGAATATGAGGTAACGCAGCTCTGTTTATCATATTAGATACATTTGAGTGTGTTGAAAATGATGTTATAACGTTACTCTGTGCATTCGCTTAGTGGCTGCTATGAGACTGTTGCACACTGCAGTAAGATAGATCAATTTTAGAATTTCATATTAAATGCTGGATGGCTTGTGTTGATAAATGGCATGCAATTCATTTTAAAACGTATTGTATGATGGAGAAAATGCTGTATTACTGTTACTAAAAATAAAGCTGCATCTGATTATGCTATGTTATTGCTACTTGACAAAATAGTGTTTTTGTCTGAGGCATGGTAAAACATGGTACTCACAAAAAATCAAGAAAATTAGATTTAAACGATAAGACTAAACGTGTTGAGCTATATAACAATAGTTTTCTGTCTATAAATGTAACCAAACAGTTGTTCCCTTGTCTATTAAAACATGTAATATATTAAAGCGTCTTTGTTGTTTCCATGGTTTCTACAAAATAAAACGGAAACCGAGGGTAACGCGGCTATGACGCAATTGACAGGCGACTCCTCACACGTCCTGGAGCCTTGGTTAAAATTGCAATTTTCTCACGATTTACAAATAGTTGGAAACATTTGGGATATTGTAAGTACTCAAGTGAACAAAATATCTAACATTGGCCTAGTAGTTTTTGGATATTTTACTGCAAAAATTTTACATATTGCACCTTTAAGTATAATAATAAAATGAACTTGAAGTATACTTATTTTTTTTTTGTATGGGAGGGGACATAAGGATTAAAGATGAGTAAAAAAACACACTGTTAAAAAAAAGAAAAAAAAGTTGGCCTAACTTGAAAAAAATAAAGCAATCACATTCAACTTAAGTTCACTCAACTAATTCGCTCCAATTAAAGTCAACTTAAATGCTTTTGTTCATCTAATGAGTAAAAGATAGTCTTTTTTGAACTTAAAAATAATTGTCAAGGCAACTAAAGATTGTTTAGCATTTAGCAGTGTATGAAACAGAGGCATAAATGAATTGAAATTTTGAGTTCATAACACTTAAAATCTTAATTTGAAAGAATTTTGCTGCCAAATGAGTACGTTAAAAACACCTGGTTGGTATTTTAAGTAATGTTAAGTTATAATAACTTGATTTCTTTATTAATGACAACATTGGTGTTTACAGTGTACATCAACACAACACAATTCGCATGACACATCACATCAAAACACATCACATGGTGATGATCAACAAAAGTTAATTCAGTAAAAAGTATGAACTCTGAACCACATGACAGCTAAATAACAGTGACAACAGCAGCAGCAGCAGCAGCATAAATTTAGCCAGTAAATGCAAAGCAATGATATTTTATTAATAATATAGTTACCACATAATTTTTTCAAAGCTGCAATGGATGCTGGAAACTGGCACGAAATTGTTAAATGTAAAATTGTTTGTTCAGATTACTCAATTTGGAAAGTTGGGACAACATGTGGACAATTTTGGACAAATAATCTAGAACATTTTGCAAGTTGGATTTTTTTTTTACAGTATGGCCTCTCCAAAGTGTTACTACGGCATTCCACTTCTATATTTATTAGAATTGTACTATGATTGCTGAAAGTATGCATTTGTAGTTTTCAGACAGCCTTAGTGTGGCAAGTAAATGTCCAAACATTACCCAGAACTGAAGAAAGGTGGATGACCAATTTTGTTTTATAAGAGCATGTCATTGTCCAACAATTCCACCAACCACAATGGAAGAGGCTTGTGGAGATGGTGAGGCACAGATTCAGCGTTCACAATATCCCCCCCCCCCCCCCCTCAAAATCCATGATTTTTTGGGGGTGGGGGGAAAACTTATATAACAAAACTCCTTATTGAAGAACTTTGTGAAAAACAAGTATTTCATTAGTGTATTTGTGTGTCTTTAGCTGAATATGTTATAAAATCAACAGAGAACTGTAATAGATACTAAAAAAAAATAGCATCACATAACTGAGTCAAATATGTTTTGGCATTTCAATCAACTTGTATGGTATGCTAATGACTAAACTTGGACTTTCTCTCTCTCTCTGTCTCTCTCTCTCTCTTTCTCCAGTGCTTCTGTTGCTTCTAAGTTAAAATGATAAGCTCAAACACTTAAGCTCTCAAGCTTTGAGAAGGAAGGAGGAGGAAGCATCATTAATACACACACTTACTCACTCACATTCTCAGTCTCTCTCTCACACACACTCTTTGTTTTTGTTCAGTGCTCAGGAGTCTGGAAGCGGAATTCCCTGAGTTGGGAATTGCTGGACAATGTAAACGCTCCACAGCTATCAGCGCGGAATGCCGTCAAGCAGAAGATGTGACCCTCCCAGACATTAACCGTGCAGGGGTCAGTTTCGGTATCGTGCTAGTGATGCTTCCGAAAGAAAACAATCAAACAATAAGACACCCACACAGCAGGAGGGGTGCAGAGGGAGACAGGCCATCATCATCATCATCATCATGATAATCATCATCACCATCAAGCATCATCAAAGTATCTTTTAATAAGGACCATGACAAAACTGGGTCAATGGAGGCAGCTCTCAGCCAAAACACAGCACACACACACACACAGCACACACACACATATCTTTAATATCTATCTGATATAGGAGTTTGCAATTGTTAAATTGAACTGCATGAAATATTCACAGTATTGTCATTATGTTTATTATATCATTGGTGTGTGTCTCGGTGTATACGAGTGCATTTTTGTACTGTGTTTTCACATGGGAAAATCTCCCAGCTGTGGAGGTTTTGAGAGTCTGCTGTGTATTGATGGAACATTTGGGGCGTTCCTCTATATTTGTGAATGTGTGTGTGTGTGTGTGTGTGTGTTTCTGTGTGTGCAGAGGTAACGATCATCTAGAGGAAATCCTCAATCAGATGCCAGAAAAAGTGCTCTGAACAAGCTCACTGACAGAAACATAGGCCTTCACACACACACACACACACAAACAAACACACACACACACACACAGCTGTGGCTGCTAAAACCTCAGGGAGCTGCCGACTGCACAAAACACATACACATCTACACAGATGCATGGATGGATAGTCAAAATAACTAATATTTCCATGACTACAAGCACATTCCTAAGGAACCTGCAAACAAATGTAGCTCATAACTCATTTAGAGCTTTTTGTTGTTAATTTTTTAAATAATTCTTATTTAATTATGTCAGTCTCTTCTACAAGTCTCATGTACAAGTACATATCATACACACTAATACACTCACAGTGAATAGTATTTGAACATCTCACCGGTGCCCAGATGTTAAATTCCATAAATAGTCACAAACAAGATCTTGTAAAACAGGCCTGTACAAGTTTTAACAGTAATTTATTTTCTTTTTTCACATTCATACTGTGAAATCAATGCAAACAAGATCATTTTCTGTCACAACAAATTAAGTAAAAAGTCTCTTTTACTATATTATGTGGATAGAATTACCTAAGCATGATGGATAATTTGTAATTAGCCCTATATAATATTATACATTATGATACAAAAAATCTTTTTTTTTGTAAGCGATGAAAGGGATGGGGTGTTTTCAGAGCTGTTGTGGTGAGCAGTGGTTGTCATGGTGAACTTTTAATATGAGCTGTCATAATTTTTTATTAAAAATACTCTAAGCCCTACAGAACAAGTAACTGAAGTTCTAACATAAAAAGCAACAGCAAAATAAAAAAAAAAGAATGTTGTAAAAAGCAACCTCATGATTTATTCATGCTGCAGTGCATTATGGGAACATAAGCACCAGAATAGTACTGTGGACAGAGTGCACTATTGCAGTTTAAGGGTCACCCATGTCTCTTTGGTTCACCCATAAAATTAACATTATGTCATCATTTAATCACTCTCATGTCATTCCAAATTTCATCTTTAATACACAAAATAAGATATTTTTTAATGAAATCTGAGAAAATTCTGTCCCTCCATTGACAGCCTACGCAACTACCACAGTTCATAAAGATATTGTAAAACTAATGCATATGAATTGATTGGTTTAGTCCAAATCTTCTGAAGAGACACGATCGCTTTAAATGATGAACAGATTTAATTTAGGCTTTTATTTACGCTTAAACTCTGATCAGCGAACATAAACAGAAGCTCAACCTAACATGCTTGATGAGAACAAACCTCATTGGTTCTTGCGAAGCTTAAACGTGCTGCGTAACACACGAGAATGAGTCTCATTGGTTCTCACACGTCAAGTGAACAGTCTTGAGCTTTACCATAACGTGTGCGTTGATGAATGTAATGCCGCGTTCCAGGCAACCCGTAACCCGTGTTTTTCCAACCTTCTACCCGTGAAAATGCACTGGAACGGCAGTCAAACCCGTGATTTCCCACCTGTGAACTCGTACTAGATCGATGTACTCAGTTCCGCGCTCTGACGTCACATAGCCCGCGAAACAACAATGGCAGCCCATACGGATTCGGTGTTTATGCAAGTGCACTGTAAAATAAAAGGTATAACAGCTTCTCTTGCCTTATGCGCCGTTTTTCCTCCTCCGTTTCCCTCAAATAAGCAAGTAGTAAGCACCTTTGGCGATAGAAATAATTGTAAATGAGCATAAGCCCTGTACGGTCCGCCATGCTTGTTTGTTTACACTCAGGTAGTTTGGCGTGACTTGCCTGGAACGCTACAAAGTCGGAACGCAGCATAAATGTGAATAAAAGCCTTTAATCTGTTCATCATATAAAGCGATCTTGTCTCTTTAGAAAATTTGGAGTAAACGAATATGGATTAGTTTTACAATATCTTTATGAACTTTTTGAAGCGGCAAAGTGGTGTGTACTATCAATGGAGGGACAGAAATCTCTTAGATTTCATTAAAAATATCTTCATTTTGTGTTTCGAAGATGAACGAAAGTCTTATGGATTTGGAGCGACATGAGGGTGAGTCAATGATGACAGAATTTTTAAATGGACAGACATTTGCCCAGTCCAAGACATGTGCGATTGCAGTTGCATATCGCAATACTAGTACAAACAGAAACCGTAACATTGCATAGCATTAGAAAGTTGGACAGTTGAAGCATAATTCAGGCGCATATGACTATTGGTGCTCAAGGAAGCATTATGACTGATATACGAAGTTTTGGAAAAAGTTTAAGAAGAAACACTTTATGACCGTTAATATTGGTTAAACAAATAGGTTTTTAGTTTAGACTTAAATTCCTGCAGTGTGGTTAAAACAGTTATGAATTGCCATGAGAGTGTGTTGCATGTATACTTTGAAAGATGAAGACTGTATAGGTCCACAACGCAACCCTCTGTAGCTCGATTATAACTGCATATTTAAATGTATTACAGTCACTTTCTGGCCCTATTCAATACACCCTGCTTATATGCCTACTTCAATACTGTATAGTAGGTGAAAAACTGAATGTGAAAAGAGTATATCCAAATTCAAAAGTTTGGGGTCACATGCGAATGATCATTTTTGGGGGTCCATGGCATCTAAAAGAATGAAAACCCCTGTACTATATACAGTAGTATATGTCTTCGGATGCAGCATATGCAGTTGTCATGTAATTTTAGAACTACTACTGTAAATATTGTTAGGAAAGAATGGTAACTACTAGCCAAGAACAAACTGTAAATTCACACAAAATTTTACAAGCAGATGCTATAACCAAACAGATGACCAGAGCTTTGGGTTAAAGAGGACATACTTAATATATAACGTGCAGAAATATTTGTTTAGATGGCAAATGAAGCCGAGGCTCTCCTCCTTTCTCACTTCCCCCTGCTGTCCTCTCATTCATTGTGTCCGTCTTGAGGTAGCACAGGCATTGTTTAATCCAGATGGCGTAATCACAACCCTCTCTCGCTGTCTTCCTCTTCCCTTTCATACAGCCTCCTATTAATATCCTGATCCCTCACTATCCTGTCAGCGAGAAAGACACGAGCAAACACTAGGACAAATAAGGAGATGGAGAAAGGGAGAGAAGGAGGGAGGAAAAGGAGAAAAGTAGGGGATCCCCAACATGAAGAACAACAGGATGGAGGGGAGCATGTCGTACGGTCAGTTACGGGCAGGAGGATCAAGCATCCAGAGAGAGGTGAGGGCTGAGTTCCGGACTGAGGAAAAGCAAGTCCACCGTCAACCACTTTCACAGACAACTTATTTACTGCCGGGGAAGAGCAGGTTTACGGCTCTGTGATTCAGCCATTTGTGGCTGCAGATGGGACTCAAAGGAAAACAAAGACTTCAAAAGAGCAGGACAGAGTGAGTGAGAGAGAGAAACAGGAGAAGATAGTGGTAAAAATCTTTTGTGAAATATCGGTAACTTCCACAACAGGAGCAGGTGGCTCTCTAATGTCAGTCTGTAAAATTAATTACATTAAGAATGTATTGATTAAATAATACTTTCAAATGACCAAATCTAACATTAGTTCAGACTGTAACTTTCCATTGTGATTCAAGTGTAGACTCTGCAAAGTGCACCACTGACTAAAATTAAAGTTTTTTCCAGTCACGTACTATGAAAGTGAAAACATCTGCTCTAAAAAAACACTCTTTTTTTTTCCGCTTTGCTCTTTATGTGCAGTCTCTAAACTGTCAATATTTCCATTATACCATCGCTTTATATTTAACAGAATTTGACTTGACAAACATGTCAAATCTGCCTCTGTGATGTGATCAATTCAATTCTCACTAGTGACAACATTTTGATGAATCTTATGAATTAAAAATTTCCCTGTGTTTAATAGCCTTTTTTTTTTCTTTTTTGGCCAGTTGTTGTAGGTTTGAACAACAACTTTCAGGGGCTGACTGTGGTAACGCTTATGGGTCCAAAACATCATGACAGCGAAGGTATAATGTGTTTCTATACATTTTTATAATTTTTACTTGTATTAAAGGTGTTTTACTACAGAAAATTAAGCATCATGAATGTAACAGAAAGATATGCATAGATACTTAACACAACATTTGGTGGCATTTAAGAACAATTATTTCTGTTACTCTGCTGATTGTTGTGATTGAGAAGTGAATCAATGAGAGAGAAATAATAAATTGCATGTATGCATGTATATGTAGATATTTATGTTCTTCTATTTATGTGTGTAGGTTTAATCAGTTAATAATGTTACAAATGTTATTGTATAATTTAGATGAAAATTACAATACTGTTGCAATTAACAAATTAACAATTGACCAGAATCTGTTTTTGACCTAAGACCTTTTCATGCCAGTATATCCTTAAAATAATAATTTCTCAGATGTTACTATATAAAAGCTAAGAATCTTTTCACAAAAATATCTTATAAAATATAAATACCAGCACTGTTTTTAATTCTGCCACACATTTAAATATCTATATCCTTTAAACATCAGTGTCAGTGATGAAATGGTCAAATTTATGGTCAAATTTGCAGTTTAAAACTGATAGAAATGTTTGGTTCGAGACAAGTATCTTTTTCTTTTATATTGTTTTTTTCCATTAAACCTTTCCTTTATGCTGGGAAATTGTCACACTAGAGGGCAGAATTGACCTATGAGACAACAGTTTCAGTTTTACTAATATACTATATCGTTGATGACATTTTTAAGATGAAGAGTGATAAGAAACAGCTGTTTCCCCATCCTCACTTATGGCTGCGTTTTACTCTACAGTAAAGAACTCAGAATGGGAAATCTAAAGACTTCAGGTAAGTCAAAATCAGACATTATTTCAGAATATTTTGTTTTAGCTCATGAAGCTTCTTTCACTCCCGCATTTTGAAACACAACTTATTTAAAAAAAAAAAAAAAACTTTAAAAATAAAATATACAATATTATTTATGAATAATATTCTACAGATATTTATTTGTGTGGTGATTTTAAGTGCTTCGTGGATTCTCATTTACGCTGTAAACAGGATGCCTGACTTAGAGCCACACAGATGGGAAGAGATTTTCACTTTAAATTCTTTAAATTCTCTTTTCTGTTAAAGAAATGAGTTTGAGGTTTATGAGTTAAGGAAAAACATTTGTTGCTGATACTGAAGTGCCTAGTTTTACAAAATCATAGAATCATTATATACTTAGAGCAATAAAAAGAGGATTGGCAGATAATTTTCTATTTTAGTTAGGCTAATGTAGCTACTTGTAGTTACTTGAGCTTTTTTTCAATGTTAATCATATTCTACAGTCTTAATATAGGAACAATCTGAACTCTCACTCAGATTCTTTTTAAACCGTCAGCATTTTGTACAAGCTTTTGGGTCAGTGTGATGATTTTGAAGGTTTTACCTTTAAACTACTTCTAAATTTGCTTAAAATAAAAAAGCTTTTTTTTTTTTTGAATGAATACTATTCTCTAAATAGCATCCATCTGTAGCCTATACATTTCGGGTGTGTGTGTTTTTTTTATTTTTATTTTTTTATTTGGTCTGTATTAGGTTAGTGGTATAACAGCTAGCATATGTTTGGGAAAACAATTTCAAGTAATTTTACCATTTCACCATCAGTAAAGATGTGAAAGTTTTTAATGTGTGGACAAGTATTTAAAATTAGAGTGTTTGTGGACATACAGTCAACATAATGATAAACTCCATTATGATAATGATACTCTTCATTATGTATTGCTCACTCTTTGCAGCATTGCTGTTGTTTGCAATGGCAGTGTTGCACTGTGGGATATCAAAAAGCATGGACTATATTGAGGGAAACTGTAATGATGTTATCAAACTACCTTGTGAAGCTACTAAACGAACAACAACGTACCGTTACGCCATGTGGTACAAGATGAAGGTGAGTTACCTTCATTAATTATTATGCTTGACATCATTAAATGTCAGTTTGTTTTTTTCTACCAAGGATTTCTTAAGTAAAAAAGAAAGATGCATATAAAGTAACGGTTAGCTAGCAAACAAAGTATTTCCTTTGATGAAAAGCAGCCTCTGTACCTCAGTGGTATATCATCTGACAAGTGAAACTTTTGACATGGTCGGTCTGTCCAACCAACCAACCAGAAAATAGCACACCGCAACAGAATACCCTAACACAGCCGTGTCTTTCTTTCCTAGGATATTCCTATCATCAAGAGAAAAAATGGAACGAATACAAACTATACTAACTCAACATCTGTTTTTCTGGGAGAGAAAGAGACTTTAGAGTTACATAATGTGCAGCCTTCAGACTCTGGAGAATATAAATGCTACCTGGCTGCAGAGGTCGGGGGTCAAAATGATCATTCTTTAATTAGACTGAATGTCTCAGGTAATGTAGACCCCCTTTCAATCTAGTTAGTTTTACAATCTATTTGACATTACTTTTGATATTCTTTATGTTGGTGTCACCCAAACCAAACCTCTTCTTATTAAATTTGTAATTGCATGCAAGATCTCAGAAAAATAAGTATTAAACCAATAATGTTTCTTTTTATTTTCAGAATGTTTGGATGTGAGCACAGTTTATCCTTCCAGCGTGATCCCTGTCCATTCTTGTCCTGTTGTAGAAGAATTAACTGTTCACTGGGCTGTGATCGGTCTTTCTCTCTTCAGCATGGCCAAAATCATCCTTTGCATTGTAGCTGTGGGGGTGAGTATATCAGCTCTAATCAGTCAATCAAATGACCTTTATTTTACATTTCCCACAATGATTTCCAGGAAACGCAACCAGCACTGCGTGTCTTATGCAATCAAACCTGGTTTTTGATTAATGCTTGCCCACTTGATATGAGATCATTTTTTACTATACCGTTCAAAAGTTTGGAGTTATTAAGTTTTTGTATTTTTGAAGAAGTTAATTCTTTTATTTAGAAAGGTCACATTAAATTGATCAAAAGTTACAGTAAAGACATTTATAATGTTACAATGATTTCTATTTCAAATAAATGCTGTTCTTTTGAACTTCCTATTCATCACAGAATCCTGGAAAACAATTATCACAGTTTACAGAAAAACATTAAAGCAGCACAACTGTTTAAAACATTGATAATAATAAGAAATGTTTCTTTATTTCTGAAGGATCATGTGACACTGATAACTAGAGTAATGGCTGCTGCTAAAAAAAACTTTGCCATCACAGAAATAAATTACATTTTAAAATCTTTTAAAATAGAAAACCTTTTTTATTGTAATAATATTTCACAATATTACTGTTTTTATTGTATTTTAATCAAATAAATGCAGCCTTGCTGAGCATGCGATAATTCTTTCACATTTTGAGATATAAAGCCACACTTGTGAGAAAAAAAAGTCACATTACAAAATACTTTACAAAATGAAATATAAAAAAATTATAAAGCCAATAGGTCTATTTTCATTGTATTATGTGTGGTGTGGAAGTGGAACAAGCATAAAGTCTGACATTTTTAAAGTTTTAATCATGTTAAAGACCTCATGCAGTCAAAAATTGAGCTTTTGTCTTTTTGAGGCCATCTGTATGCTTCAGTAGTTTACTTCCAAATGTTGACTAAATTATCATTTAAATCTTTTAGGCATTTCATGGTTATGCCACAACTCCAGTGTGTTTCTGGTCTGATTCTCAATTACATTGTGGTGGACCTGTTATTATATGCATAATTAAACATGCAGCTAACAGACCTTCAGCCATTTTATATTATTATTTTTTTACACGTTTCTTTGCATTTAAGTTCTCCAGAAACTGTTGCAAAACAGGAAACCGAGATGGTGAGGCCCATAAATCAGCTCCCCTCGCTTCACACGAATCCCTCTCACTTACATACGCCCCCCAACGTTTGTGGTGTTTTAACTATCACAGGAAATCAGTTTTTTTTTTTTTCTCTCTGCAGAAACCTGTGGTGTTATAGCAAACAGATAATGTTGTAGACATCAGCACTGTGTGTGCATTTTAGATTTTCAATTCTTTTACCACCTGATTGTTTTGCTATAACAACTGACAAGCCTGTTGATTTCAGAGATTACTGAAATGACTTAAACTACATGGCTGATTGCTAAGAGTATGTGGGAGAGTGTTTTTGCGTGGTTCTGAAGCCTTGCTGATATAAAATTTCCTTTCACAGGTGTGTGATCGAGTCATATTTAGCACAGTGAGAAGAAAACAGGAAATAACGGGAAGCAAGACTGGAACAAGGTCAAGCTGGAAAGACTGAGATTCACAAAAAAAATCTGATGGGGTCTATTTAGTTTTACGCATCCATTAGCAAAGCTAAAACAGTCCAAGCCTGTAAACATTTACAAGGTTGTTGCCACCATTAGGTTGGGTTCATGGTGTTTGTTTCATTTCTGTGTGGTTTTGCTATTCTTAATTACTTTTTATAGATGGTTTATTCCTAGGGGAGGAGGGACGGCCTATAATGGGGGCTGTTTTATAGCTGTTGAGGGAGAAGAGAGTCATGGCTGGTTGAAAATCATTAGGCCTGTACTCCATCACAGCGGCACATGTTGCATTTTGTTTGTTTTTCCTTTTTTTTCTACATTTTTTTAATTGTACATCCTCTGTAAATATTTTTACTGTCAGTAGCAGAATTACATCCTTTATGGATCTCAAGGGTTAATATACTTTCTTATATATGAATAAATTATAAATACTGTTGATAAGATATGGATAAATATGCAGGCAATAGGCATAATAATTATTTGTATAGATATTCACTTATCCATCCTGTTATGGACGGATGAATATTCAACAGAGAAATGTTGGCTTATAATGGTTTATAATTCACTTCAGTTCATTTATCTGTATTAAGAGGATCTTCAGTAGCTGAATTTCTGACAATGTTTCAGTTCTCTTCTAGTTTAACTGATACTTTCACTGTAATTCTTTGTCAAGTCTTATGTACCAGTTTCACAATTATACCACTGTAGTGAAAGGTCGAACTGAGAGAGACAGAAATGAAAATGAAAGAAAGAAACACAACTATATCCAGGTTTGGATCAAGAAAAGGAAAAAAAAAAAAAAAAAAAAAAAGTGTTACGTAGCCTATTTACCGCTTTCTCTGTACATCCTGTTTGTAGACCTATTTGTGTTTTTTACTGTTATACCTTATAATACTACCAAAGGAAATGTTCGTTCACAATATGTAGGCTACTGGACAACATTTTACAAATATAACTAACTTAGATTAAATTGTGCAAACAATAAAATTAGAAAATGTTAAAATGAACGTTGGTGTGTGGTGTTGTTGTTATTCGAATCGACCAATAAGATCCCTTCTTGGATTTCCGGTGTGGAGAGTTCTGCAGAAGAGAAAGCGTAAGGAAACAAAACAATGATCATGCTGCACATCTACTTTTTAATGCGTAAGTAGAAAATGCATTTATTATGTGCACACCGTCATGTATTGCATAATGGCAAGAAAGAGAAACACGTAAAACAAGTCAATATTAGAGAAAAATAAAGCGAAAGTAACCTACTGAATGTTTACATGAACACAATTTCCGCGTTCGCGTCACCAAAACAAAAAAGCTGCAGTCATGATCTCGTTTGAGTGTGTTTTCATACAATATACTGAGTGCAGCCTCTAATAAATATATAAAAATTGTGTTATAATTTCTCTCCTTCAGTCCATCTGGTTTACTTCACAATATCAATTGAGGAGCACCACTGGATTAAAATACCATGTCAAGCTAACACTGAACAAGGTGTTAAGTACAGGAGAATCACCTGGTACAAGGTTTGTATATGTCTGCAAACCTGTCAATAATCATATTCGCTCAGTCAGAGTGAACAGCCATATATCAATACATTATTTTACAGGTTGAAGAGGGTTCTGATGTGCTGACTGGACTTGTTTCGAAGGATCTGCTAAAAAACGTTAGAACGCTCTTTAAGTTTGCAAATCATTCCTATGAGGTGGGGGAGGACAACTCTCTCCTAGTCCCTGGTCCTGCTAAAGAAGACTGTGGTGTTTACAGATGCACCCTGTGGCCTCCACTGGGTCATTACATTCAGGAAGAAAATACAGAGTATTATTCAGCAGGTGAGAAAGGGGAGGGGAACTTATTTTGATTAAAGATTATGAGGGTACACAATTTTTTGAAAAAGTGGATAAATAGCCTACTGCAATATTCCATAAAAAAATAATGGTCAATTTTGAGTTCATGGTGATTTAAAGACTCAGCCTGTAGTGTTTTAGGAGAAGTAGGACTATTATAGGAGAAGTATCATAAAAACATTTCCCTTATTTATAAGCTGTGACATGCACAAAACATTTGTTTCATTTTCAGTTTGTGTTTAAAACTAAATTACCCTTAAATTATAGATGTGATGTGAACAAAAAATTAAAACGTTGTGTGTGTTTGTTTTTGTGCTTAGATTGCATAAAGCCTCAACTTCAAGCAGTAAGCATCAAGAAAGACACCCTGTCTGCCAATCATCAATTCATCATAGTCGTATGTGTGCTGAGTCTGATTGCTTGCACTGTTATTATGTTTCTGAACCTCAAAATGATTAAGAAAGATAATATTATGAAAAAACTTGTGCAAACGGATGAAAGCATATAAGTAACTGTTGTTGTTGTTTTTTGTTGTTGTCCAATATGTAAATTTATTTTGCATTTCCACTTTGTCAAAACAGTTTCTGTTTTAACAGCAACTTACATGATTAACAAGAAACTAAAGATGTTATATTTTTAATAACACTGTTTATTAAAATAAATGTAGCATGTGTTAAACCGATGTAAATACAACAAAGTAGCATTTTCTTGTTTTTATTTGTTAACTGATTTAAGCAATTATTATTAATTATCACCTTTTGTGAAAATTCTTAGTAAACACTGCAAGTTAATGATGATGGAGATGCTGCTTTAATTTTACTGAGCTGCCGAATACTCACTCTCAATACATAGACTAATTTCGAATTCATTTTAATTTGTACGTGACCAAAAGGGATGATATCGGAGTGGGTGAGTTGTTTACGCTTTTAGCATATGAATTCACTTATATCAAACTGCCAATGTCACGTGATTTCAGTAAACGAGGCTTCGTTATGTCATAAGTGTTTCTAAATTTCAATGGTTCACCACTGGGGGGCATGACTTTGGAAGTTTAATACAGGCTCCAAACCACTGATTCGAAACAAAAGATTCGTAAAGCTTCGAAGCTTCATGAAGCAGTGTTTTGAAATCGTCCATCACTAGATATTGTTGAACAAAGTTGCACAAAAAGTATTCTCGTCACTTCATAACATTAAGGTTGAACCACTGTAGACACATAAACTGTTTTAAATATGTCTCTAGTAGCTTTCTGGGTATCTGAATCTGTTCACTATTTTGCTGGCAATGCAGACCTCACTGAGCTATTGGATTTTATCAAAAATATCTTAATTTGTGTTCTGAAGATGAATGAAGCTCTTACTGGTGTGGAACGACATGAGGGTGAGTAATAAATGACAGAATTTGCATTTTTGGGTGAACTAACCCTTTAACTGCTATGCACTATATCTTGATTTGTGAGTGGATTCGTGAGTGAGCGATTTCGTACAGATTCACAGCTTTGCACCATTCCGTTACCACTAGCTCACAGGTTGCGAGCGTGTTGGGTATTGACAGTGTAATCAGCCAATCATAGTGATGAAGAGAATATGATAGGCTGGCATAATTGCAATGATGGGGAAATAAGCCAATCATAGTGTGATTTTTCCCTCAGGGTGGCTCAGAGGCAAATTGGCTATATGCACGGTTACTTCCTGGTTGTCGTTAAGCCAGCTCGGGCATTTCCGGTGAACTGTTAGCTGTTCATTCTGTACTCGCTGTACATCAACACAAAACCATCAGTGGTTGACTTTTTAATGTTGTATTTATATTTTAATGCAGTTATCACATTTACCTATTTTGCCAATAAACCAGTTTTATTGATTGCAATAAAGACAAAGCTATTCGGACCGTTTAAGAAATGCCGTATATGTAATTAGACACACAATATTTTTTCCAGCACTTCAAATGTTATTTTTAATGTGATGACCAAAAACATTACTTGTTCATCCTTCTGAGATTGTGCCCATTTGTAAAACCAATTCAAAAATGTACTGAATTTGAAAAATTCATGATTCAAAATGTAGGAAATTCAACATTTGATAGAAAACACTTATTTAAAGATGAAAAAGACAATATTTATCACTATAACCAGCAGGTGGCGGCAAAGTAGCATTTATTTGCACATATATCAGCCATTTCCTCTAATCGTTTTTCACCTAGTTTCGTTTTGACTAATTATTAAACATTATAAAATAACTAGGTTTAAAAATACATTTTGTCAATGTGAAGTATGAAGTACTCAGAAAATCTTATGAAAAACAATAACTTTTCTTGTGAATGAATTACACAGAAAGCGAGCACCGCGCTTTCCCTTTGTAATCACAGCAGCTGTCAGTCATTGCAGCACAAGATCAATAATTTCAGCACACTTGTGGAAACTCACATTTTATTCAATGAATCAAACTACAGTGCACAATAAATATTTAAAGCTTTTTTCACATAAAAGTGTGAAAACTGATGGTCGAATTGAATTTAGCCGAGGAGGAACAATGAGGTACCTCTTTATTTATTTTTTATGCTGTCTTACGTTTGAATAACTAAATTAATGCTATGTCTGACTATTTAAGTGACTATATTCTGATTATAAACTAAGGGCAGGCGTCAGCAGAGCGTAAGCAGCGCGTATTTTTTTCGGCGCCCATGTTAACAGATGAGAGCATTCACACCGCACACAGAGGCTGCGCGGCAGCGCGTAGCAGGAGCAGAGCAGAAGCAGCAGTGCCGCGATCATTTCGGCGCTGGGTCTATTTTTACTGCGCTTCTAACGCTCAATTAAAGTGAAAGTACACCTTTGATTGACAAAATAAATATGATTTCACACAAAAAGTGCTCAAAATGCACAGAATAAGTATAGCTATCTAGTGTGTTTTAACAAGAATTAAAGTATGTAAAGAAAGAAAATTAGTATTAAAAAATTATTATAGAAGATTTACTCATTTAAACTTGTTTTTAATTATTCAGTTTGGGTTAAAATATATGGTGTATTATAAAAAACTAAACTAGCCAGAAAATATGATATATAAACATAATTTTAGTTATTACACAGACAGCTATAGGATCTAGCATACCCAAATTAAACCCGAGTTTGCTGTCTTTTCTCGCCGAGTTTGCTGTGTTGTAAACATGTGCCACCGTTAGATGATGTAAAACACAAAGCTTACCTCATTCGTGTGCAGCAATGGTTAACACAAGGCTTTTATTTATTTATTTTTATTTATTTTACGTTTATATGTGAGTGTTGTACACCTTGCATGTTAACAAACTTTCAAGACTATCAAGTTTATAAATGACCAACTTATAAAAACAAATTTATAGCTGTCTTTGTAAAGAAATGCTCACTTTATATGCAGCTTGGAGCCGCTGCTGTGACGCTGTACAAACGCTTCCGTGAATACTCGCGTATCTCTGCAGCTGCAGTTCACGCTTACGCGCTGCTAATGCTTGCGGTGTGAAGTCGGCCTGAGTATTACACTACTGATGCTCAACACACCAGCAAATGACATCTCACCGGAAGTTTTCAAGCTGGCTTATATTATTGCCTAAGTTCTAAAGAAGCCATCAACATTTTCTTCACCGACTGTTGTCGCTAAAGGATGTTACTTTAGAAAGACGAGTAAATCATTTGGTTTCATAACCTGTAAATCTGAATTCCCCGAAAATCACAGTAGCTTCAGTTCACACAAATATTTACACAATTAAATATGTAATACTTAACTACAGATATTGTCCACTTGTGTTTACTGTTACTGTACTGTATATGAGGGGGAAATGTTCAGCTTCTTTTAAATTTTTTATCTGTCAAAACAAGTGTTTTTTTTTTTTTAATTTTTTGAGTTGCATACTTTGCAATGAAACAAAGCTGTTAAGATAATCCTGAACGTGTTTTTTTTTTAAAAAAAAAAAAAAAAAAAAGTATTTCTAAACCCACACAATTGTTTCTGAGGAGATTTCTCAGTAAATGATACTTAAGAACTGTGGGAAGCAGCCAAGAACCAACTTCAGAAGAACCACGAGCATCTCGCATTTCACCATACGATGATGATTCGCTTGGTAGTGTTGTTGGGTGAGTATGATTTTGCTTTCTTTGTTCTACTCGTTTTTTTACTCACAAATTTTGGTTAACTGTAAAGGGTGTATTATGCCCTTAAAATTCAAATATTTGTTAAAGGTTAAAAGCAGTAAATGGCAAAAATCTAACACAGACAATTTACTCCAGGATGTAACAATAAGTGTGCAGGCTATTACAATATCTGTAGGCTATCCTATCTATAGGCTAATGCAAGCAATGTGTAGCTAAGTCAGGCACTTTGTGCTGTTGATTTTTTCCAGTAGTGTTTTTGATCTGTAATGTCTGTTTTAGCGTTGAGCCTTACTATGGTAGTCGGCAAAGATGAACTCATCTTCGTCCCCGCAGATTGTGGAGGTGACATAATATTGAACTGTACTGCCCTTCAAAACAGCGCGAACTACACCTCTGTTACGTGGTACAAGGTGAGTCATGTCTATGCATACTTGTCATATTTACAACATACTTTCTGATTTAATGAATGTTCACGCACTGTAAAAATTGTTAGGAATTTACAGGATTAAAGAGTATTATTTTACAATAAATTAATGTAGTTAGAAATGTACTGTGAAATTAATGCATGCTGGGTCATTTTCTTACAAATTACTGTGAATCAACAGCAAAATGATGCTAACACTTACACTAGTGTTTCTCAACGGGGGCGGTACCGCCCCCCGGGGGGCGTTGGAAGCAAGATTTTTAAAAGGGGGGCGTTCACAAGTTTACACCAAAGATCCAGGCAAGACAAGATTAAACTTGTAATTACTTGCAAAAGAATTGCATGTAACATTCTAAAATCTGCCAGTTTAATGCGAGTCATGTAAGCTATGTATTGTTTCTTTTGCAACGATTATTTTTCCAGTCATAGACCAGTGCTAAAGCGCTGACAAGAATTCACGTGCTCAAAAATGTGTTTCGCGCTGACAACAATCCAGTGCTTACTAGAACCACGCAGCGGAGGAATGGAAAGTTGACAAACCTTTAAAAAAAGTATTGACTTAAGAACCACTTATATTTTCAAATATTTTCAATAAACCATGTTCCCATTCACTCCGGTGACGAATTTTAAAAATAATGAAACTAAATTCTATTAATAGATAAATCTTTTTTTTTTTTTTTTTTTTTTTTTTTTTAGGTATAACTGATGCCAATGCCTAATGCCAAAATGTTTTCTTTGTTCACCAAGTAATTTACTGGTCAGGAATTATTGTTAACTCACAAGACTGTAAGCAGAAAATGACAATTTGATGGATAATTTAAATATATTCTGTAATCACATTTAGGTAATATATTAATTCCGCCGTCACATCTGAGCGCGAAACGCTGCTTGGATAGTTTCAAGATAGATATAATAATTAATAATACAATAATAATTTAATCTAATTGTTCATATGTGTTTATTCTTGTTAGAAGATTTTTTTATTTTATTTTACTGATTATGAACACAAATTAATCATGACAAACCAAATAAATTTGAATTGAATTAATTATACCATTGATGAAAACAAGCTGATACCAAGGTATTTAGGCCTATAATTATAACATAATTTTTCATGAAAAATCATGATTGTATTTATTTTTTTTTTTCGAAAGTAAGATTAATGTAAGCAGCTTCTTGCAATATACTCTCCTAAATGCGTAACAATAAGTGCAAACATTACTGCTTAAATGATCGTACGTCTATGTTAATAAACCTTGTGGATTTATTATTGTAATGATACAATTACAATACCATCCCCCCACCCGACCACACATTCCTGTCCCACCCACTTTTAAAAGTTATGCCACTGGTGAATTCACAGCAAAACAAGAGCAGTAAATTACTGTGTAAGTCAGTGGTTCTCAACCTTTTTTGGGCCAGCGCCCCCTATCCATTATCCTGGTCCCTGACCGCCCTTACATCATAAATCCATTTTCCAAACCATGTTTTTGTCTTTTCCTGAATCACTACAGTACACCTATAATAAGTGTTTATATTGGGACTATTTTAGACTGGTTTGAGTCGGCACCACTGCAGAGTAACACAGTACCTGCACAGTACCAAGACGCCTGCAATTTTGTTTCTTTACCGCTAGAGCTCCAAAAGTTACGGACTGCAGCTTTCATGTATAATTAAAAAGCATGTCACTGAAAGCCAAATAACAGATTTGATTTGACTGAACAGTGGCAGCCCTTAATTTGTGCCGGAACAAGCCGGATCCGGAACCTCCGAAATCTGATCCGGCACCTCATTTGGGGGATCCCCCTCTCATATAACACCAAAACTGGTCCATGCCGTGTTTTGTGTTTTCCGACACATAAGCAACATATACAGCAGTGGCTGTCAAACTTTTTTTTTAAAGAGCGACCCTTTTTTTTTTTTTTAATTGATGCGACCAAACCAAGTCAAGCCAAGCATAAGAGTACTAAAATATATAATATACATATACAGAACAAGAATAAAAGCTTATAAGTAGCTATAAACAAGCCTAAACTAATTCATTTGAAGCGAAACTGAAAGTAAAAAACGGTGTTCTCAAGCAGCCTCTCATTCTGCATGAATTTAAGTGTTTCCATAGCAATGTATTTGGATGCTTAACTATTACTTATTATGTAAACTAGGATTTAAAATGAGCAGTGTCATTTTTTATATGTTTGGCTGACTGTATTTTATTTTGATAATGAACAGGCTGCGATGTCAAGTTTGCAATGCTAGAATATGTTGTGTGCGCACGCGAGGCGCCGGCGCGATCACTTCAACTGATTCCAACTAGTAGAAACAACTTAAATAGGCTACTCCGTAATTTACAGATATGAGTAAGACATTATTCGATACTGTGAAGTTTACTTTTATTTGTGTACGCTCAACACTAAAAACAGAACATTATGCTTTTGCAAAATAAAGAAAACAGGATGCGCTTTTTGCCATCTCATTTTTCTTTCCTTGAACTTGTTTGTGGAGCGCCGCGCCTCACAAAAATGAATCAAACTCAGCACCATATAGGCTACTATTTGTCACAGTTTTTTTCTTTCGCTTTGTTAATCAATTAAGTCAAATATATTTTGTTTATTTATTCATTTTAGACTATGCTTTTATGACAACAAATTTTGTTTTTGTTTTTTTGTTTTTAACATAGGCTAACTTACACAAACTACTATATGATTCCTGTCAACCCATTTTTTAAGTCTCGTGACACAGGGTTTGAAACCCTGTGATATAAAGAATACACATAAACAATGTTTTATATAAACTATAGACATATAAACTTCGATGACGATGTTTTCTGAAACTTAAGCGTTCAAGTCGCATGCTTCGTCATGTTAAATGTTTGATTGTTCATGTTAAATGTAAAAATGTTAAATAAAATAGAACAATAAATTAATAAATAGTAGGCCTATATTAAAAATAAATAGACAGTTTCATATTTACATCTACTATGATCTTTAGACTAGAGAGTATTTACATTAGTCAATAAATATGTGAATCCGCATCTTGTATTAGAGTGTCCTGATGGACTAGTGGTACTATTTTTGTTCAGCGTGCCCGAGGTTCTGGGTTCTAATCCACCCTCTTATAAATTATTTAATTTTTTTCTCATTAAATCCAATGATGTTCGTCAATGATTGTATATCAAGAGCAGGGACACGATTATGTGCATTTTGTTTTGTGATTTCACTGGAAATAATGGAGTGTCTCTGCAACAGCGTTAAGCGATGGATTGAAGCGCTCATCCATGACTGCGCACTGTGCATGAGTGCCAAGAGAACACTGTTGCGCCACTGATAACAGCGGCAACGGGCACTCAACATGATTTCAAAAACAACACATCCCAGTGATAGATCGCCTAACACAAACTAATGAATTACTAATCAACTAGAGATGTTTAATTTGTGTTAAGTGCCGTGAGATGTTTCAAAAAGTGGTAGGGACAATATCGACTCTGGCAAAAAGCGGTGGGGACATATCCCACCCATCCCACCCGCAAATTACACTTTTGGAATTCACTTGATAAAGTTGTCTTTAACCATGCCACTGTAAGAAATTATATTGTTTACCACTGTAATTGTAATTATCACCATAATGGTGATTAGTGTTCCACTTGCTTGGGATCTTAGACCTTGTATATTTGTATTCAAATTTGTGATCTAGCAAAGTAATAAGTGTGACAAATGAAAACATTGGTAACACTTTACAGTACACTGTAAAAAGTGAATGTGATTTTAACGGTAAAATATTGTAAAAACGCTACGGAAAAAAATTGTAAATAGGTGAACAGTAAGTTCCCGTACTATATACAGGGAAAAACTTACCAGACATTTTATGTAATTTTCACAGTAAAATGGTGTAAATTTTACAATTTTTAAAAGTAAAAAGAACAAATCAATGTATAATTTACAGTCAAAAACTGTAAACTGATATTCCCACAATTCCCTGTGTGACACTCCACATTTGAAAGTATTTTGTTTAAATAATCATGTTTCTTAATAGTTTTTGTTATCAGTTATGTACATTAGGGTTTTATGTTACATCTTCTGTTGTTTAATGAATGTTCATTGCATTATTTAAGTGTTGTGGGTTACCATGATGGTGTATCATGTTTGCATGAATGACTGCACCTTCTTTACATTAGTATGTACTTCAGCTCATGGAAAAGCTACTTGTGATGAACTCTGATTCTTTATGTGGCTTTCTCTTTTACCACCTGCATTATTATGGTGGTTGTCAGTATATTTTAAAGGGGTAACACTTTAGAATAATGGTCCGTCATTAATAAGTAACTATGCAGGAAGTAATGCAGGACTAATGAGTAGTACTACATTAACACTTCAGCTACTACTATTAACTAATATAGAAACAAGCTTAACTAATCAGTAAGTAATATCAAATTTAGAAGATAGTTTCTTATTAGCTAATCAATAATTACCTATTGAGATTACCATCATTAATAACTATTAACTAACGGACAAATTGTAAAGGACATTATCGTGTGTCTGAGATGTTATCAGCCATCATTTTTACTCTGAATATAGTCATAAAATGCATCATTAATTACTCAAGTGTTACCTAGTCACTATGCAGGAACTACTAGTGATCAGGACCATTATTTTAAAGTGAAAAACATCTTTTTCACTTTAAAATAATGGTCCAGATCACTAGTAGTTCTTGAAGAGTAAAAAAGGACAATCTTCAAGAACTATAGTGATCTGGACCATTATTTTAAAGTGAAAGTTTTTCACTTTAAAATAATGGTCCTGATCACTAGTAGTTCCTGCATAGTGACTAGGTAACACTTGAGTAATTAATGATGCATTTTATGACCACGGTGAGAGTAAAAAAAGACAATTGCTCACATCTCAGACACTTTAATGTAGTGATTAGTAATTAATTAGTAATTCTTTAATAATAATTAGTAATTCTTTATAATTTGTCATAGTTACCTATTAGTTCTTAATGATGCCAATCTCATTCTCTAATTATTGATTAGCTAATAAGGAACTATCTTAGTCCTAAATTTGATATTACTTACTGATTAGTTAAGCTTGTTTCTATATTAGTTAATAGTAGTAGCTGAAGTGTTAATGTAGTACTACTCATTAGTCCTGCATTACTTTCTGCATAGTTACTTATTAATGACGGACCATTATTCTAAAGTGTTACCGTTAAAGGTACAAAACAGATTTTAGTTGTAGTGTGCATTGTTGAATTTACTGGTTTACATTCAAATTTTCTTATTTGTAAATTACAGTTTTATACTGTAAAATTTACAGTTTGTTCTGTAAATGTGTTTAGAGTTTTTCTGTACTTTTTACAAAATTATTCTGGCAACCAGAGCTGCCAAAATTATTTTGTAAAAACTACAGATTTTTTTTTTACAGTGTAAGGTTCATTAGTTAAACATTAGTTAATGTATTAACTAACATGAACTAACCATGAGCAATATATTTGTTACTGTATTTACTAATCTTCGTTAATGTTAGTTAATGAAAATACAGTTGTTCATTGTTTGTTCATGTTAGTTCACAGTGCATTAACTAATGTTAACAAGATTTTAATAATGTATTAGTAAATGTTGAAATTAACATTAACAAAGATTAATAAATGCTGTAGAAGAGCAGTTCATTATTAGTTCATGTTAACTAATGTAGTTAACTAACGTTAACTAATGAACTTTATTGTAAAGTGTTACCAAAACATTTGTTAAAACGATGACAAGCTAGAATATAAAATAAGCTAATTGGCTGATTATAAGTTAGTCAAACTATAATATTATTAACGTTATTTCAGCCAATATCTACCAATATCTTATTTCAAATTCATAATTGTTTGTAGATGGATATTTCACAATAGTGAAGCAGCTGCTGGGATACACCTTTGAAAAATGTTGTTTGAATGTATGAAAATCATCTTGAAACCCAAGATTTTTTTTCTTTCATCACCTAATGATGCACAGACATCAATACTCGACATACAAAACGCAAAAAGATAAACTCTGAACATTAAAAAATAAACAAACAACACAAACTGTTAAAAGTGAAACTAAAATAAGTTCAGTAGCACAGATAAAACCTATAGTATAAAAAAGTATAAAAGTATAAAAAAACTACAGCATAATCTATTCATGCTGCATTACATGCTGGATACCTTCACAGTACATATAGCCTACACTGAAGAAATACAGTATGATATTGTTTACAGTAATTTTTTTTACAATACTGTAAACTCAACTGTTTTTTTGTTTTTTTTTTTTTACTGTACAATTGTAAAAACTTGTAAAAACTAACAATTTTTCCAAGACTGCAGTTATACAAGATACAAGAGAAGTCCTACTGTGGATTTACTGTGAAAGTAATGCAATTATTAACCTGGAATAATTTCACACTAACAGTGTTTTTAACAGTGCGTGTCTGATTGCATGGCTTGAACCAAAATGCTTGAATAGGTCTAACTGGGTTTATAGTTAAGCTTGTGTATATTCTAATTTTGCATACACATGTCAAAATTAGGAACAGTGGAATGAAAAAATAAAAAACACTTGAGCGCTGCGTTTTTTGAACGAATTTCATGTGTCTGCAAAAGACATGAGAAATGTATTCTAGCACACGATTACAAAGAAATACAGTGGAAAAGCAGCACAGTGAAATGTGTTCTATTCAAATGGCCTTTAATGTCTGTGGCTTTAAGCAGGAAACATGACACACATTTCCTTTACACCCATTTCTCTTAATTCTTTATTCAAAGATTTTACCTGTGCATGCAGACAAGTGACATAAAAAAAAAAAAAAACATTTCCATATAAAAATAATTATTGTGTGTTTACAGTCTGTTGTAAAAAAAAAAAAAAAGAAGAAGAAGAGCAGAGCTATTATATAGACTCACTATGTTCTTTTTCTCTCTTTTTAAAAGATCTACAATAACAGCAGTTACAAAATCCTCAGAAAGTCAGAAAATGCCATCCAAACTGATAAGCACAGTGATTCTGTGTCAGTGGATAAAAACACATCTTTGGTCTTAAGGAAAGTTGGTCCTTCAGATTCTGGGATCTACAAGTGTTTAATCAGAGCCAGGGCTGGAGGAAGGAACAGTGAAATGAAGATTAGACTGAATATATCAGGTATTTCACTATTAATAAACAATTGTGAAAATGAACACATTTTGCATAATGTTATACGTACTGTATTTTGGTTGATGTGTAATACTCTTGTGAAATAGTGACACAGTTTTGGCTAACTGCACAAAACATACAGTTTCTGCAAGTTTCTAGTATCTAAATAATTATGACTTTTCAGTTTCAAATGGAGACAAACACTATTGTTTTACTTGTTCTTTCTGTCATTTGTGTGCATTATTTCATTTGTTGATGATCATATAGATCTATTTGTCTCCCCAGATTGTGTGTCAACACCTCCACCCATTAAATTTGATTTCTCCAACACTACGTTTATTAATGGATCGTGGGCAAACATTAGCATCCCTTTGGCTCATGGGGATGATGATTCAGAGCTATTTGTCTTTTGGGGTTGGGTAGGAGTAGCTGTGAGTAAACTTGTCCTCAGTGCTGTGTGCATATGGGTAAGTATTTCTAAATGTAGCTGATTTACCTCATCACTTTTTGCAATTTATTTGAAGTAATGAAGTAATTCAACACTCCAGCAGATTTATCCAAACAGACAGAGCACTAAGGGTCTAACAGTACTGCACTGAATCAGTGTCCTAAATTTATAGCAAAAACTGACTTTGGAAGCCTGATCCTATAGCTGTTATTTTGTTAAACGATTTTTAACCTATAAAGGTAATTAGATGTTTCTATTTTCAGGTTTTCATTGAGCTCAGAGAATTTAGAAGAAGAAGAAGACAGACTTAAGGCCAACCATTGTTTATCATCACCTTCTGTGTTTGTTTCCATGTCGTCTATATAGACTTTCCTTACATTCTGCAAACCTGTGGAAAGACCATTGGATGGTTTAGTCATTTATCATTTTAATAATTAACCTGTTCATTTGCCTGTGAATAATACATTTAATGAAACCGTCACGATGGAACTGCACTCTAAAAAATGCTGGGTTGTTTCAACCCAAATTTGGGTTAAATATGGACAAACTTAGCTGTTGGGTTATTTTTTAAATTACATTTTTAACCCAACTGTTGGGTTTGTCCAACCATTGAAGCAACCCAGCATTTTTTAGAGTGTGTATTGTTGCTCTAACTAATCTGTGCTTTATATCCATTATATTTATTTACAGAAATGACAATGCTGTCTTTATTTACTCAACCATATATTGTTCCAAACCTGTATGCTGATTAGGTATAAAAGAACAGAGTTCTATCAGACAAAAGCAAAAGCACCATAGTGGTCAGTATTACTGTATATTCCAATACTTCTGAAGCCTCATACGATAGCTTTATGTGATGGACAGACTGATATTTAAGTCATTATTCACTCTTTAAAGGGATAGTTCACCCAAAAATTAAAATTATCCCATAATGTCCCATAAAAGTGCATCCATCCATCATAAAAGTAATCCATACGGCTCCAGGGGGGTTAATAAAGGCCTTCTGAAACAAAGTGATGCATTTTTGTAAGAAAAATATCCATAATTATAACTTTTTAAACTGTAATCACTAGCTTCCAGTAACCGCCATTCGTGCTTTCACAAGAGAGTCGAGTTTCGGCGTATGGCGTAGGATGTAGGAGTAGCTTAAACTTAGGTTCAAACAAATAGGGCTGAGCAACAAGCCCTTTCAAGACATTTCTCTTTAAAAATTCTCTATTTTGACTTAATTCGTGACCAGTGTTTTGTTTTGCTCTATCCTCTGCGCTTCAATGTTTTTCAATACGGTCATGCATCGGGTCAGAGTTCACTGTTCCGCCGGAACTAGACTTGTGTACGGCTGTTACCGGAAGCCAGTTATTATAGTTTATAAAGTTATAAATATGGATATTTTTCTTACAAAAACACATTCCTTCACTCCAGAAGGTCTTTATGGATTACTTTTATGATGGATGTATGTGTTTTTTTAGGCTTAAAAAAAAGAAAAAGGTACCATTCACTCCAATTATAAAGCTTGGAAGAGCCAGGATATTTTTTAATATAACTCCAATTGTGTTTGGCTGGAAGAAGAAAGACATATACACCTAGGATGGCTTGAGGGTGAGTACATTATGGGATAATTTTCATTTTTTGGGTGTACTATCCCTTTAATCAAATAATTAATACAAATAAGCATTTTATTTGGAATGACAAGAGAGGGTGAGTAAATAATGGAAGAACAGTTTTAAATCATGGGTGAACTATCGAGAGTAAAACGTGTTATCACACATAACTATATCCACATTTAATACAATGTAAATGAAAAATACAGAAAAGGTCTGCACTCTAAAACACTTTACTCGTTACACACAGGAGATGACAAACGTTTCGGCTCTTCACCTTCGTCAGTGTGACAATTTCACTCACTCCGTAATAATATAGAAAATACACTGCAAGTCATGATCATAATTAGGTGATCAGACAATCAGATGATCAGTCCACAGACTCCAGTTTAAGTCCATCTGGAAAGACGAATCATAATTAAAAACAATACTGGAAACAGTTACACATCAGGCAAACTACACTGTAAATGGAAAAAAACAAACAAACAAACAAACAAAAACTCTTCATTCCGGATTTATACCAGTGTTATTTTAGTATTATGTATATATTATTAGTATTTATTAATATTTTGAATGAGTTCATTTTAGTTTAAGTTGAGCAATTTTATTATGCTTTTGTCATTATTATTTTTTTTAATATAATATTTTGTTAAATATTTTAAAATATTTTGTATATTTCAATTTATATTTATTTTTATTTCAGTTTTATTCGTTTTATTTTACTTTACGAAAAAACAATTTGTAATAGTTTGAGTTAAAAATAACACTGCTTCTTACAGTATTTAAATATATTATATTAATACATTTGTATCCATATTACTGCTTTAAATTAACCAGTAGTATAGGGTTAATGACCTAGATTAGCATTTATAAATGCATGTGTTTGATTTGGTTTGTGTGGGCGTTGTAGTGTGTGTTGATTTTCTAAAAAAAAAAAAAACCCTAACATCAAAAGCACCTCTAGTACACCAGGCAATAACTGTGTCAGTTTGTCTGTTCCAGGTTGATATCACTGCACACAAAACAGACGCTCTATGTGATGTGCTGAGAGGATGAGCCGCATCACAAAGCTATAGCCTACTGCTCCAGAAAATTAAAAAAAAATCACACCTGAAAACTTTCTGTTCCAGTATCTTACACCTTAATTGAGGCCACTTCTGAGGGCACTAAAACCCAGGACCAATCCACCTAAATCCTCCAGCTCAGTTTCTTCCCCCAGCCATATCTATCACTATCGGAAACAAGGATTTCGCTGCCATTACTCAGACCAATGCCGTCTACACTAGTTAAAGGAATATTCCAGGTTTAATACAAGCTTTAATGACAGCATTTGCTTTTATCGTTTCTTTTGTTTGTTTTTAGGTCTCTGTGTTTTGCACCAGTTGTTGTAAATGTCATACTTAGCAAAATCTAAACCTTTAACCGACAATATTTTCAGCAGCAAGAGAAATGTTGTTGCAAATTCAGTGCCTTAAATTCCTTCGATTAATGACGTGAATGTGAAATTACTCTATAGCGCCCTCTTGTGTTGAATGATTGTGGACATAAATTAAAATTGACATGCCTAATGTGTGTTGCTGTCCTTATTGTGAACAATTCATCGGTGGATGTTACTCCAAAGTAAAAACAAACAAAAAAAAAAAAAAGTTTTTTTTTAATCTTTACACAGTACATATGAAAGAACGTCGTCTGGAACAGCTTTTCTTTTCTTTTGACATCACTCATGTTGGTGGCTATTAGATAATTTAACTAATAGCCATAAAGCTATTCAGTTATTGTTTTTAGCAAACCAACATTCGTTTTGGCTCCATTCAGGTATGTAATTTTTCACAATCCAGTTGTTTCCAACAACATATTTTCCACATTGAATTAGGATAGCTCTTCTGTTACACACCAGAAACTGAGAATTGTGCACAATGACTTAGTTCCACGGAGCTCAAACTCAGAAAGGAACAAAGAATTTAATTTGATGTTTGCTTCATTCTAAAGAGTAAAAAAGATTTCAGATCCTGCATCCTTTGAAGGGCGAATGCAGCCTACAAATGCGTCCTTCGTTTCCTAAAATAAGGTCTGTGGTAAACATAAGTTAACAATAATACATGGACGTCTTGTTCTACAACGTAAATTACAAACACACACTCAAACACTCTTTATAGTAACTTATTAAAACATACTTTAAACAACAACAACAAAAACGGCTTCAAAATCCACATTTTCGATATGGGTGTGTAAACAAAATGTCCAAGTATTGTCAACTTATGGTTACCACAGTCCATACTTTACTCATAGGCTAAATTGAAAAACCCCATAGGAAAATCTCAAGAGAACCACTGGTAAATAAGTCTTACGTGTTTTGACGTCATTCATGCACCACTCTATAGAGACAGACCGACACGCGTCATAATCTGAAAACCACGCCCACCGGGGGGGAAAACAATCAAACAGTCCCCATTGACTTTGTATTGCGTGAGGCTGCCTCCTTGTCATTTCTGGCTTATAACAAAAAATAGAACAATGTCTAAAAGCTGCTGTGTGACAAGGTGTACAGCAAACAAGCTAAAAAACCCAGAACTAAGTTTTTATAAGCTGTCGACCCCCAAAAACGAATGTTTAAGGACACAAAAGTGGATACAGGCAGTGAGACAGAGCGCAACGGGTCATATTACTATAAGAACTACATTGGAGGGGAACGTATTCGTCGAAATAATTCTTTGACATCGTTAAAAATAATGAACGGTTTGTTTTTGTTTGTTTGTTTAGCATATGTTGTCGCCGATTACGTTCCCCTCCAGTGTATTTCTTATAGTAATATGACCCGTTGCGATCTGTCTCACTGCCTGTATCCACTTTTGTGTCCTTAAACATTCGTCTTTTGGGGTCGACAGCTTATAAAAACTTATTTCTGTTTTTTTTAGCTTGTTAGCTGTACACCTTGTCACACAGCAGCTTTTAGACATTGTTCTGTTTTTTGTAATAAGTCAGAAATGACAAGGAGGCAGCCTCACGCAATGCAAAGTCAATGGAGACGGTTCAATAGTGGTTTATTTTTTGGTGGAGCAGTTGTTTAATGAGCAAGGTCTTTTGTTCAGGTCAGAATTTCTTTTCAAATACCAAATACCAATAACCTCAAAAGAATTTGCTACAGTTATGGGAGCCATCCCCTCTGGTTTATGTATGCTTTTTAAAAACTGAAATTATTCCTCAGCATTTACTGCATCCTTTCCTAAACCTTGTGATATAGCCTACTCCTCCTGTTGGTCAAATTTGCTTCTCTGAGTCTAAAGCCAAAAATGATAAAATAAGATCTTTATTTCATTAGAATTTGATTTCTGTTCCACCTGTGATTTCCTTTTGGAATTATTTGTTTGTTAACCTCTACCCTGTAAAGAAGTTTATACAAAGAATTAAAACTGACATTGAGCTAACATGCTCTTTTTGTTTGAATTATGATGAAACTGTGGTACAGTTATTTTGGTCATGTCACTACACTCAGAAGCTTTGGAATGACATTGGTGTGTTTGTCAAGTGTAAGATTTGCCAAACTTCTCAGTGCATATGAGAAACATTATATTTGGGTATTTTGACCCCACAAATGAAAATATCTGTTTTGTTATCAAACAAATTTCACATTCACAAATGCAGATTTTCCAACTGTAAACCTGTCTTCGCTGTCTTCCTAAAAGAAATAGAAAATCATTTAAATGTAATTTCAGTATCTACTAATTAGAAAGCTATTTGCTCTGCCTTTGATCTCTGCATGTGATCTTGTTTAGATGATGGCCCTCTTATTATTATTTGTTTATTTATTTTTTGTGCTTTGTTTCTTTTGTATTTTTGTGGTTGTGATTATGTGATATGTTTATTCTTCTGTATGTATGTTCTGTACGTTCTCTGCAATAAAAAAACAAACAAAACAAAAAAACAACAACTAATGTTTTGCACCGCAATGCGGGGTTAACAACACTGCTGAGTTTTATAACCCCAGGATTAAATGCGGGGTTTAGAATTACGATAACCCAAAGATATGTGCAGTGTGAAAAGCCCTTGTATGGACGAAGGGCTGATGTTCTTTCTCTCAGATCACTGTCATAGAATTTTTGCCAACTCTCATGTACTGTACTCTCAAGTAACATTGCTGATGTTCGTAGAAACCCAATGGCCTTCACCCTGCCACGGAGGTGGTGTTGTCTGTTTAAGGCACAGAATATGTAGAACAGTAAGTTCTGAATTTTGTGCCATTATTGACCCCTGTGGTTGTCGTAAATTTGCTTTGGGTTTCACATCAGAGCATAAAGGATGGCAATTACACATGCTAAACTCCAAGACATCATATGAATCATAGGATACAGCCTGTTCTCCCTCTAGCACCATGCCAATTAAGGTCCAAAAGGAGTGAAGGCAAGATCATTAACATCATTAGCTTTTGGGCCTCATTGATAAGTGATTAACATTCCTGTGCTGTATTATGTTCTTGTTTTTCCCTTCAGTATTATTCATATGGATTGTCTCTGTTAGTATGTACATTAGTGGCCTTAAGGGGTGTTCAACCTTCAAGTGCATCGTAGTTCATCTGGTAGAGCTCAGCGTGGGTTTGATTCCCAGTCATACATACATATATATATATATATATATATATATATATTTTTTTTTTTTTTTTACACAATCGCGTGGCTTCACTTCAGAAGGCCTTCATTAACCCCCTGGAGCTGTGTGGAGTACACATTTATGATGGATGGATGTGGATGGAGACACTTTCTTCAGCTCAGTTTTCATTTTGTTTGGGGACATTCCATAGACATATAGATTTGTATATTGTACAAATTCTATCCTCAAACTTCTATCCTAATCTTACTCCTAAACCTACCCATCACAGAATGTTCTGCATTTTTAGATTAAAAAAAAAAAAAAAAAACATCACTTAGTATAATTTATAAGCTGTTGTCTTGTGAGGACTAAAATTTTTCGGATATTTCCATCTTTGTGTGGGACATTTTGTCCTCATAACCCAGGGTCAGTGTTGGGTGTAACGCGTTACTGTAATTAAATTACCTATAGGCCTATCCACTGAAAAAGTAAAGTAGCCTAAGGGATTACTGTTCATTTTTAATTACAGTTACTTATAATGTAGGCCTACTTGCGTTACATAGCCTACTGTAAATTATTTCAACAGTTCTGTATAAATCAATATTGAATTTAAAATCTAAATTTGTCGTCTAAAGGTAAAGTCAACGCTGCCTCTTTAATGTCGTTAGCTGTAGTGCAGTTGCGCGAGTTCACAACTTCGATCCAGATGTCTGCGTAGTCGCTGTCTGAAGATGTCGGCTGAAGCGAGTTGCTGTTTTGCAGAATGGAAATATTCCAATTACTTCACTTTTTTGACAGAGGTAGGCAAGAACATTACGATAAAATGTAAGCTATATGTCTAAGGAGAAAAAACTGCTCGCGCTCTCTGAGAGACTGTCTTCAGTCAGTGCGCTCTCGACCAAAGCACACATAGCCGCCTCTCGAGAGCGTCAAATTTTCGCGTTTTATTACACATAAACGTTGAAATACACACAGTTATGTCAAAATGCCCGTCCTGGCGTATATTCGCATTGGTTATGTGAATGTGAACAACGTGTAACAGCATTGTCTCTGTCCATTAGTGATACCAGTCTTTAAAACATGCCTGTCTACTATTGGCTGTCTGTAAATGATAATCAAACAGCAAAAGAAACGCTTTAATAAGGATTAATCTATATGTAATTTATACAGTTATGATTATGCAGTGTTATTTTATATTTGATTATTCAATTTCTGTGGTATTTTTACTTACTACTATTAGACCTCCTGAAAAAATATATATCATCGTTTTATTTGTATCTTTAAATGTTTTTACCGTGGTATCGACTTTGGTATCGAGTATTGTGCACTTTTGGTGGTATAGGTACTGACTACTAGATTTTTGGTATTGTGACATCCCTAATTGTTACTAATTATTCTTAAGTATTATAGTATGGTTTAATAAAGATAAAATGTTTTTAAAAGCTATAAAAGGCTAAACTATTCCATGTTTGACTCATATTTAAATTATTAAAAGAGTTCTATTGTCTATCCGGTCAAGGTTTATAGGGATTTCAAGAATTAATTAGTAATGAGTTGAATTACTTATTGAGTAATTAAATTACATTTCAGACAGAGTAATTAGAAAAGTATTTTAAATACAACATTGATGATGTAATTAGTAAATAATCACTTTTTTGAAGTACCCCCCCCCCCCCCACACACACACACACACAAACTGACACAAACTGTAAATCATGGCTTCAGGTTTCCCACATGAAGGAACAGAGAACACTATGATTATGGTAAACTCTTTTATTTTGCTGTTTGCAGATAATTGCTGAAGCTTGTGGCTACAGATACAAGTCAAGTGCTAAAGCTCATGCACTAAAAGTGTTAATAGAGTGGCAAGCACAGTCCAAATAACATTGCAGTGAGACTCAATACAAAAAGGTCAGCTAAATATGCAGAATATCAAACTTAAACCACTTCATATCCATAAAAACTAGCTAACTAGCTAAACTATAATGCTGTTCAGTGGATTAAGAGGGATTTTTGGTCAGAGCCTTGTGGGCAGCACTCTGTCACAGTGTGGTTGTGCTTTGGGCAACCTGAGATTAAATCCTGCCTTTCTGATCCTCTCTCGCTTCCACATCAGAATAAAAGGCAAAAATACCAAAAATGAGGGATATTTGGTGTTGGAACTGACATGCTTAGTTGGCTATTGCTCATTCTCCAGTTACATTCTACCACTGAAAGGCAAAAACTGAGAAATTTGAGACTTTGACAGCTAAATGATCCACACAAGCGGACTGGAGCAGTTGGGCTGAGTTAGACTGCATATTGCAGTCAAAGCAACAAAGTTAGAGACACCTCAAAAATTGATGCACTCATATGTGTAGGAAGTGCCCTAACTTTCCAAAAAGCAAGTTTCACCACAGGACTGTTTTCACTTCAGATTTCACTTCTGCAACGTTGAACACAAGCATTTACACACCATTATCAGACAGAATGGTCCGAACACTGTCACAGATACCTAAAATATACTATTTACACATTTTAAAAATACTGTACAATGGGGTCTAAAAGTGTGATACCACTAGTAAAAATTTTATTCTTCTTTATTATAATTCTTATTTTTTGGTTTGTCCTCCTTTTGCACTCAAGCTGCATGAGCGCCACAAATTTGTTTAAAACAAATCATGTGATCCAGCATAAATTGGGATGATCCAAATAGCCTCTTGTGCTTCAACAACCCGTTCCCATGAGAACACATAACTATTTTATATTTTGGCAAATTCTTGATTTGTACAAAACATATGATTTTTAAGAAAAAATAAGCAGATCATACACCAATTTGCCAAAACGTAAAATATATGTATTGCCACGAGAGTGCCTTGGCTTCAATGAAAGAACATCTAACCTTCTGTAAAAAAAAAAGTGCCTTGGCTTCAAATATTTATTCATACCGTAATTTTGTATATACTATGTATAGTATGTATACCTGTTTAATTAATAAAATTTCTTTAAAATTAGAATTGAATTATAACAAAATTAATTACAACTAAATCCATAAAATGATTCCATGATGGGAACCCCTATATATGAAGCACCCGACAGAACCCTTTAAGATTCTATATAGAACCTTTTCTAAGAGTGTGTAACAAATAATTGATCTTCCCTTTTCAGCAAGCAATAGGTCACATTCAATTTACCCTCCAGTTCACTGATTTTCTTACAGCACTTGAGCTTTCCTGTTTTAAAGCTTTCCTTTCTTACCCTTATCTCAGGATGTGCAACATTATTATGACCACCAAGCTTTGGCATCTTACATCAAGGTAAACAATTTCTTTACATATCCAGATTTGTTTCAAATCAGACATTCTGTACTAATGTCTAAAGTGAAGGTTGGCAGCCAAAACAACAGAGTATCTCCTTAAAGGTCTTCCTCATTTCCAGGCTGCGGCAGGCGTAGATGAGGGGGTCAATCACAGAGTTGCACATAATGAGGACCAGGTACGTAGTGAAGTGGGACATGTAGCAGAGGCAGAGCGGATGGTATGGACACGACACCAGCAGAATGAGGTGGAGGAAAAAGGGCGCCCAGCAACACACAAACACTCCGAGGAGGATGGAAATGGTCACGGCTCCCTTCATGCAGCTGTGTTGACGTGGGGCCGGGTTTCCAGCAGCAGCGGCTGCTGGGGGTAATGCTGCGATTCTCTGGACATGAAGTCTGGCGAGAAGAAACATGTGCACGTAGAGAGTTGCCATGAGAACCAGCATGGCAAAGAACATTGTGATTAGGCACACGATCACGGTCTTGCTCTCCGAGTACACTATAAAGACGATCCCACAAACCACACACACCAGCCAGATCGCAGCAATGGCGACCAGCGCTCTACGTACAGTCACTATGCTGTGGTAGCGTAAGGCGTAGAAAATCGTGACGTACCGGTCGACAGCAATGGCCAGAAGGTTGCAGATGGATGCCACAAGAGAAATGCAGATCATTGAGTCAAACACATTGTCCATCAAACGTACAAAATAATCACTGGCCACCAAAATGCGACTGTTCAGTACAGCAATGACAATGGTCTCCAGAGAGTTTGATACACTTACCAACATGTCCGCAGCAGCCAGGCTGCACAGGAAAAAGTACATTGGAGAGTGAAGGTTTTTGTTTTTGACCACAGCCGAGATGACGAGGATGTTCTCCAGAAGACTCACAATACCCAAGGTGAGAAAAACCTCTGCCTGGATCTGGACCTGCTCGCACAGCGCCCCTGCTGGAGGATCCACAGTACTGCCATTAGAAGGCAAAGACGTGCTGTTAGCAGGTTTCTGTCCTTTAAGAAATTGCAGGTATGAGTTGTTCATCAGGATTTGTGAAGATAAAGAGATGGGGAAGAACAGACAATAGGTGAGAGATGGAAATTAGAGAGGAAACAAAAAATTAAAGCAATAAAAGAATAGGCTAATAAAGAGTAATAAAACTGATTCAGATGATGGGATGAACAATAATAAAAGAAGCTGAGAGCTGCAGATGTAGTTGAAGAATCAGATGTTGCAGTTCTCCAGATGTCTTTGAAAATCCTCTGCTGCTTGTTTGTTGGAGATGCTCCTGAAGAGATGCTCTGTGATTCAGAGGCTCGGAGCAAACGGACTCACTCACAGCCACTGGCTGTACGTCAGCAGATGCAGCCTCCGCCTGCTCTTTGTGTGTTTGCTTAACATTTTAAATGAAAGATGTGGGTACAGACACACACATTCATAGTGCATGGCAACAGGCAGGTATGTGCGTTCTGTGATCCAAATTATTAAATCATTCATTTATTTTTTCCAAAGCTATCTTTCAGGACAAACAATAACTGTCACATTTAGGTTTTTAATAATGTTTATATGTTATATTAACCCTCTAATCCATATATACTTCAGTGGATAAATGTGTCATATTTATATGTCATTGTGTGTGTATTTATGACAACATACATTGAATATGCTAATGAAAGCTGTGATGCACCAAGTGAGTCCTGAAGTGCGTTTAGGAATCTGTCCATCTAGCTCATGTTTATGTAGTATATAATAACACACTACTTTTAAAAACTGTAAGAGTAAAAGAACTGGAGGCATTTTTAAAGGTTGCACTTCTTGTAACTTAAAGTCTCTTCTCTGATGATGTTTTTCGGTGTGAGGACAGAACCTTACCTCAATAGCAAACCACAATGATCCAATCAATTCCCAATGGACAAAATCAAGTCCTGCCATACATTTTTTCTTGTTTGAGAAAATATTTCACTCGGATATACAGTACTGTGCAAAAGTCTTAGGCCACCACCAGCTTTGATGTTTAAGCAATGTTTTAATGACCAAAGAAGAAAATCTGAGAAACTTCTCATCATATTTTGAAAGTTTTCTTGGCCTTCCAGTCCTTTTCCATTCCATTTAGGTTTAAAGGGAACCCCTGGTGTTAAGACTTGTATGGCTTAACATGATGTAAATGATGTCTCTTACTGAAATATGTAGTAGAAAACCCATGAAAGATTTACGTTATTTAAAAAATCCATTACATATTTGGACAATGGGTGGCGCCATTTTGTTTAGGTGCACAGTGCGTTCTATGTCGATGACGTCAAATGGTTGCACTCACTGCTCTACTGACACTGTCCTATTGCTATTTTTAAGGGGGGGAGGGGGGTTTCCCTGGTGTATAAATTTTTTATAAATTTACCCAGGGGGTAAAATCTGCATTTTTTGGCGGGGTTCCCGTAGTAAAATTTTCATTCCAGGGTTCTTCAACCCACGGACATGAAATGTGAAAGTAGCCTAATTCTGCGGGAAAACTGTGGACTTGGCAACACTGGCCAGGTTCCTGCTATTGCTCAAGTGTAAGGGGAGGTCACTAAATACCTACCACTTTAGCCTATAGAAGTTTTTTTTTTTTTTTTTATCAGTTTTTTAATACTGCATGCAAATTTCCTGTATTTGATATTCTAATAAATATTCTAATATTCTAATTCTAATTATATATGCTCATTATACCATTACTAAAACAACATCTAATGGTGGCCTAAGACATTTGTACTGTACTGAATGTCACAAGGGAAGAAAAAACATCACAACATCCATTTCAAGCCAACTTTAACACTAAAAACAGTGCTCATGTTCAAAAATAGTCAAATACATCCGTCTTGCAAATTTTTACACAGAAAAACAATTACAAAGCAGTGCAATGGAACGCAAAAATGTCTTTTTTGCAAACCGGCTTTGAGCTCTTGCATGGAAGTGATTTTGTAATCACTTGATTTTGCACAGACTTGTTTGTGCACAGCTATGATAGAAATATGTCCTTGTAGAACTGTAGTCATTTTCTCCACTTAAGAAAGAAAAATATCTGTTCTCTCATACCATGCAGCAGTATCCAGGGCTGTATTTTGTTTCACTAACACAAGCCTTTAATTGTGAAACCTTGAGGAGAGACACGTTGCAATCCATGAAACGCTGTGTTTGTGAATGTGAGAATGGTTTTTGTGTGGGTCCATGCGATGAGTCTATTCCCACAGGATACTGATTGATTTTTTCACAACTCAACACCTGCTTCATTGACAAGTTCTAGACCAGACTGTTTCACATGGTGCACAGTTTACACTCCAGCAGATAATCATTTATCAATACATCTGACTCTGATTGGTGCCTTCTCAGAAAAAACAAACAGGAAGAAAACAACAGCTAAATGTATCAGTTAATCTAAGAGTACCATGTTGTTGACGGGAGAGATGTAGCATGTTAAACTGAATAAATAAATAAATAAATAAAGGAACCTGACTAATAAACAGTAATTCAGTACACCAAACTAATATACAGTAATTAAGTCAGAATGAATGGAGCTTTGTGTTGAGAAGTAAATTCATTTTTTTAGACATTTTTATTATCTGTACCTCTCCACTGGATAAAACCATCAAGGACAAACCAGCCTCAGCTTGAATATTTAAACTGAATATGTAACTATCTAGAGGTCCAAGAGTACAGCAAGGTCAGGGTTAAAGAATACTAATGATGTTTAAACTCAGTTTGAGCGTTCACTACATTGCCTGAGGAATACAAATCCAGATTCAATCTAGTTTTTTCCCCCTTGGTGGGTAGGTGGGTAGGCAAAGCACAAGGAGGTGTCCAGGTCACATTTTACCCCAAAAATCAAAAGAAGAAAGAAAGAAAAATGTCTATTATTAAGATTGTTAATACATTTTGGGTAACACTTTACAATAAGGTTCATTAACATTAGTTAACTACATTAGTTAACATGAACTAACAATGAACTGCACTTCTACAGCATTTTTTAAATCTTTGTTAATGTTAATTTCATCATTTACTAATACATTATTAAAATCTTGTTAACATTAGTTAATGCACTGTGAACTAACATGAAACAAACAATGAACAGCTGAATTTTCATTAACTAACGTTAACGAAGATTTTTGAATTATAATATCCAACAACCACTAGAACAATGTTATATATTTTATAGTTTTTTTAATATGTTTTTATGTTATATAGACGCTTTAATATATTATGTGTTTTATTAGACAGGTGAGCAACTGTTTGGATACCTTTATGGACAGAAAACTAATCATCATTATATAGCTCAACACGGTTAGTCTTATTGTTTGAGTCTATTGTTTTCACAATTTACCACAAGTAACATATTTGTACCCAAAAAGTACATCAGACAACACTATTTTGTCAAGTTGGCTAACATAGCATAATCAGAAAAAGCTTTATTTGTAGTAACAGTAATAGAGCATTTTCTCAACCAAATGTTTTAAAATGAATCGCATGCCATAGCAACACAAGTCATCCAGCTTTCGTTAATATGATATCAATCTAGCTTACTGCAATGTGCAACAACTGTCTCATACGAGTTATAACATAACTTTCACACACTCAGATGTATTTTTAGTATGATTGTTTTGACCAAGTAAAACAGCGCTGCGTTACCTCACAATTTTAATTAGTCAAATAAAGTGACCTGTATTCAGCATTTGTGGCTGTTTCATTACAATGAAAAAAATAATGTTAATTTAAGTGATCAAAAGTGTAACAAAGTTCAAGTTCAGGGAAGAAGCAAGGTTAAACGTAACTTTAATCTTATGTGTCTACACCGGACGAGAGTGGCGTGATGCATCAAAAGACAACAGAACCCATTATAATCAGTGATATTGCCTACATTGGGTGCAGTGCGGTGTGGCACGACGCAACACAACAAATTCCCGACAGTAAACGGATTCCCTGTACTGTTTCTGATGTAGTCCAAGTGCTTTGCAATGGTCGGTTTGTTGTGTTCAGTGTAGACAGCTTTTAGCTGGTGTGGCGCGACGCTACAACAGTCGCGTCTGGTGCAGACACATTCTTAAAATATGCACAAACAACAAAACGAGCAGCAGCTGCCAACTGCAGCATATAAGAATAATAAAAACAGCAACATAAAACGTCCCAGGCTCTCGGCGCCACCCTGCCTCATACCACAATAACTAGGGATGTAACTTAACTAGTTAACTTAAATTAATGTAATTTAACTATTTATTATTTCTCAGACAAAATGCAGCATATTTATTTGTGAAACTGAAATACTGTATCTTTATAACAAACCTGAATTGAATTTTTTTTTTAAATCCTAAATCAAATAAATAAAGAAATGAATAATACAAATAAAAGAAATCTCTTCATAGAGTACATGAACAAGATGTTTATTTGCTCTATTACATTCTGAACTATCTGTAGCCATTTAAAATGAGAGGCAACCACTGCATTTTAATCACGATCCCAACAAACATGCAGCATGCAGTTTTTAATTTAAATTAGATTACATACTTTTTAACATTTGAAGAAAAAAATGTTCAGACTTTAGCTTTGTGAAATGATGCTACATAAAACTTCATAACAGCAGATGGGCTGCATGAGAATGCAAATTCACTGTCTTGACAGCAGGTGGCTCTTATGGAACAGCGGCAATACAGCGCTTCTTTGGTTACCGCTGTAAACAAAGCAGTGGTGCGCACTTATAAAAACTACTTTAAAATGCATTGTACAGAATTAAGATGAAAAGAAAATACCATCTAAACTTTCTGAACCCAGTCAGCTCTCCTCAGATATACATTCATATAAACCCCCCGCCCCCAAATGTATCGCGATTCATTTAGCATCTCACATATTTTAATTGATTTTGAATCGGTTCCAGATGCATCGTTACATCCCTAACAATAACGCTAATAAAACTTGAATACATTAGCTTATCTATGAACACAATTTCTGCTTGAGTCCTGTCCGTTTTGGTTTCCATTGGCTGTGGAAGTGAAGATGACAGCTCCCATGATTCCACACTCAAGGCATCATCAAGCTTCGCCTTTGTTATTGTTTTGAATAAGCGACCTCTAGTGGCGAAACTTACATACTGTGCCTTTAATGGGTTAGTTCACCCAAAAATGAAAACTCTGTCATTAATTACTCACCGTCATGTCATTCCACACCAGTAAGACTTTCGTTAATCTTCGAAATACAAATTAAGATGTTTTTGATCAAATCTGAGAGCTCTCTGACCCCTCCATTTAATTACCACTTTCAAGGCCCAGAAAGGTAGTAAAGACGTCTTTAAAATAGTCCATGTGACTGACGCAGGAGCTGGCCAATACCAAGCCAGTGTTCTGATGTAGAACCCGGAAGCACTGCACTGTGTGTACAGCGTCAACAGCATCGGAGAATGAGAAGAGACATGGAAGAGAAAAAATTGTTGAATAAAGTCATTATTTTGTTTTTGCACACAAAAAGTATCCTCGTCGCTTCATAACATTAAGGTTGAACCACTGTAGTCACGTGGATTTTTTTAATGATGTCTTCACTACCTTTGAAAAGTGGTAATTAAATTGCTGTCTATGGAGGGGTCAGAGAGCTCTCGGAGTTCATCAAAAATATCTTAATTTGTGTTCTGATGATGAATGGAGGTCTTACAGGTTTGGAACGACATGAGGGTGAGTAATTAATGAGAATTTTCATTTTTATGTGAACTAACAATTTAAGCTCATTTTACCCCCAAAATGCAGTTTTATTCAAACTACTGTAACAAGAAAAATAATTAATCACATTTTTTTCCATTAAATAATTGCAAAACACTATTTGTATACTGTGATACACTGAATAGGTGACAGGAATCAATTAAAAAATACGGTAACACTTTACAATAAGGTTCATTAGATAAACATTAGTTAATGTATTAACTAACATGAACTAACCATATGCAATACATTTGTTACTGTATTTACTAATCTTCGTTAATGTTAGTTAATGAAAATACAGTTGTTCATTGTTTGTTCATGTTAGTTCACAGTGCATTAACTAATGTTAACAAGATTTTAATAATGTATTAGTAAATGGTTGAAATTATCATTAACAAAGATTAATAAATGCTGTAGAAGAGCAGTTCATTATTAGTTCATGTTAACTAATGTAGTTAACTAATAATCCTTATTGTAAAGTGTTACCAAAAACACAATATCAGACACACCAGGAGGACTTTGTCATGCCACCATAAAGACTTAACCATCTTCAGATCACAACTGCCTGGACATTCTTTATTTCTTACAATCCTCATCTTACACTGTGGTACTCAATTCTCAGCCATGTAAATCCCTGTTATTCAGTGCACACCTGTCAGAACATGTAGCTGTGGGGAGGAATATAACCTTTGCTCAGGAGTCAACTCGTGTCTTAATCAAATCCCCCTGACTTGCACCTCTCTCTGACTCATGGAGCACACGGTAAAGCTTTTGTCTCCTGGGGACATGGAATAGATCATGGACAGGACATCTTTGAGGTTTTACTGTAGATATGTCCATGGTGTAATACAGTATAACAGTACATTTAGTCTCAGAGGTGCATGTTTTTGTAACTGCTTAGAATCACAGCCAGGTTTCTGAGTTAAGGTCTCTTACAAAAAAACTTTTTTAAGAGTGGCTCATTTTAGGTTTTTGTTGTTGATGCTGAATGGCTTTGTCATGTGAGAGCAATTGTTTCTTGATTTCATATTTTTACACCGTGCAAAGCTATTGAGAATCACTGTGCAGATTTTATGCAGCCAGAGGGACTATTTCATAAAGGATTGGTTCAAATAAGACCCTTCTGTCATTATATTACCCATATTACACAATTTCATGATATTAAAGCTGTCGCATCAAATTATAAGAAGATTAGCTAAGGCTGTTCACCTGCAATTTCTGCATCATTCAGCAATTTAATCACATTTACTCTATTTTGGCTAAATGTGCAAAATATTTTGTTTATATGTACATGTAAATGTGCCTGTGAATGAATAAAATGATGTTGTCTAGGTGTAAGTGTGTTTGCTAAAACAGTGCCACAGTTCTTAAACCCTGAATGACCGACTTTACAAAGGATTTGCAATAAATTTTTTACATTTATGTGGGTGTATTTAACAGTCACTTTGCATTATTAGTTAGTTCCATGACCTTTGCCCAGTGCCCACACACAAACCTGCAAAAATACAGATCCAGAAAGACTTTGTTAAATGTTCTTTGTGAATTAAAGCCGTTTTTCGCACAAATCGCCTTTTCTTTAAAAGACTTTAAGTAGTTTAAGCAGCAGTGCATGTGCTTTATTTCACCAAGCCTTTAAAGATGATACAACTGATTTGCCCTGTTCTGTATTTTCAAATGATTATGGTTATGAACTATTCAACAATAAAATCTACAATCATTTTCATGTTTTCTCTCATACTTACACAACCTTACATCTTAGTCAGTTTCATTTTAATGAGCACATATCACTGGTGGGAGATCAGACAGAGTTGATCATTTGTCCACTAGAGGGTGTAAGTGAAGTATGGGCAAAATGCGAATTTGGGATTAACTTAAACTTTTAGTACTAAAATAACTAAAACCTATTAACAAATACAGACATTAGAACTAGAAAAATATAAAAAATAATACTGGTCTGTAAATTGAACAGTTAGAGTCTGCCCTATTTTAATGTTATTTTATTTCAAATAATGTTTTTTTTTTTTTTTATGGTTTTAGTTTTAGTTAATAAAACATAAATGTTCTTGATACATCATATTAACGCTCAAGGACGCATAACCTGATCTTAAATATGACCTATTTTCATATCTCATGAGTAAGAGATTCATTCTCATACTGTATGTGCCCTTTAGAGCAAAATAAATGTTGATCTGTGTAAATATATGAAGAGAGCAATGACAGTGACATTTAAAGAAAATGTCATTGTTTTTCAAAGAAAGCAGACTGAACATGAAATTGAGCCATGATTCGCCTCCTCTTCTGATCTATTTTTCTTTGCACTGGGCTTTTATGAATTTTGCCCCCCAGCAGATTCAATCAGTAAAATGATTTATATTCTTAATCAAACAAATGATAGTCTTTCTTGGAGCACCTTTGCTTACTCATTTATGTTCTAGGAGGCAGGTTTTCTTTCGCGTGTAGACGCCCTCAAGTTAATGAATGTACTCATACGTGTACCTTACATGTGTTGTTCTTTAATATCTGTAATATATTGTTTAACTGTATGCTTGTTGTTGCTGCTGTTTTGCTGCCTATAGGCAAAAAATAAGGCTGAGAGATGCAATATTAGATTAAAGCAATAAGATTTTGTTATCTGGTAAGTAAACATTTCTCGTAATTCCAAACAACATTTATCATTCATTTAGTAATGTTATACCAAGAGAAAATATAATACAATTAAAAAAACAGACAGACAGAGCCTTAAAGGGATAGTTCATCCAAAAATGAAAATAATCAATTTACTCACCCTTAAGACATCCTAGTCAAGTCAAGTCAAGTCACCTTTATTTATATAGCGCTTTTTACAATGCAGATTGTGTCAAAGCAGCTTTACATTGATAACTGGTATATAATTTTGGCTGCACAGCAGCTCTTAAAGAATAGTGTCAATGTCAGCAGATCAAAGCACTGTTTAATATCAAATGTCAAGTGTCCCCAACTAAGCAAGCCATATATATGACTAGGTGTATATGACTATCTTCTTTCAGACGAACACAATCCGAGATATATTTAAAAATATCCTTAGTCCCCCAAGGTTTATAACGGTTGTGAATGGTGGGCCAAATTCTGAAGACAGAAAAATGCATCCATCCATAAAAAAAAAATGAATCCATACAACTCTTTATATTCGACTCTAATATATTCAAGCTAGCTGTTTAAATATGGATATTTTTCTTACAAAAACGCATCCCTTCGCTTAAAAAGGCCTTTATTAACCCTCGGGAGTCGTATGGATTCATTTTTTTTTTTTTATGGATGGATGCATACCATTCACAACCATTATAAACCTTGGAGGACTAAGGATATTTTTAAATATATCTCAGATTGTGTTCATCTGAAAGAAGATAGTCATATACACCTAGGATGGCTTGAGGGTAAGTAAATCATGGAATCATTTTCATTTTTGGACGAACTATCCCTTTAAGGCTCAGCTGACATCACAGTGCTTAAGAACTCACTCTGCATTTGTTGATCAGTTTGACAGATTTTGGTTTAAGAATATGGGAGGGGAAAGTTTGTGTAACCTTAAAGCTAAAGTGTATTGTTTTTCCATGTTAAAATACTTTCCAATTTCAGCTTAATATGCACCGATATCTATAAGTCAGCCAGTTTGAATCCCCTAAAAACTGAAAACACTGCGGCACTTTTGAAACATGCTCTGTTTGTTTGAACATCTCAGCATGGTTCAACCAATGGAATACAAGAGCATTCTTGAACACATGCAGTATAATTTAAATAAATGTATGAATGAATTAGTATGATGAATCTTATATATATATATAATATATATGTAATTTTTAAAATTCTCACATGCTCGACAAGGCTGCATTTATTTGATTAAAAAATGAATAGCAACAGTAATATTGTGAAATATTACTGCAGTTTAAAATAACTGTTATCTATTTTAATATATCTTAAAATGTAATTTATTCCTGCGAGGGCAAAGCTGAATTTTCAGTACTCCAGTTTATAGTGCCACATGATCCTTAGAAAATCATTGTAATATTCTGATTTGGTGCTAAAGAAACATTTCTTTTTTTTTAACGCTGAAAACATTTGCCTCTTAATTAATTCGTGGAAACTGTGATACATTTTTTCAGGATTCTTCGATGAACAGAAAGTATTTATATTACAAAAATGAACTGCACAAAAGCTGAGGCATTTTCGATCAATTTGTTGACAGAAGTAAGCGAGGGTTTAAAATATGCACCAGACAGCAGTTAATGATATATTCCCAGGGAAGACAACCTTTTTAGCTAATAAATACATAGCAACAGAGAAAGTCAGTAATCAGTAATTATTTATTTAGTTAATTGTAACCCACCTGAGTTGGAAACACATGCTACAGCCCCATTAAGGGTTAGTTCACCCAAACCTGTCATTAATTACTCACCTTCATGCCGTTCCAAACCCCTTAAGATTTTCGCTCATCTTCGAAACACAAATGAAGATCTTTTTGATGAAAAATGAGAGCTTTCTGTCCCTCCATTGACAGCTACGCAACTGAAAATTTGACGCTTCAAAAAGTTTATAAAGAGATCGTAAAACTAATCTAAATTAAAAGCCTAAATTCAATCTGTTCATTATATAAAGCGATCAAGTCTTCAGAAAATTTGGACTGAACCACTCAATTCATTTAGATTACTTTTACGATCTCTTCATGAACTTTTTGAAGTCAAAGTTTCAGTTGCGCAGTTGCTTTTTTCATCAAAAAGATCTTCATTTGTGTTCCGAAGATGAACGAAAGTCTTGCGGGTTTGGAACGAAATGAGGGTGAGTAATTAATGACAGAATTTAAATTTTTAGGTGAACTAACGCTTTAACAATAGCTGAACTGTACAGAACTAGATATGGCACAAAAAAATCAGAATCTTCTCTTTGCAATACTGCTGCTGCTAACAGGAGCTGAGTCAGCCGCAATAAACAATAATCTAAACTAGGGTCAGACAGTGCCATGGTTGCATACTACCATTTACCATGAAAATATCATAAGTGAAGGCAGCATTAAAAACAGTGTGTATTATCAGAATAACGTGAGATTCCAAGTATAGCAGATGTCTGGGTCTGTATGTTTCCAGGGAAAGAGTATTAAATTAAGAGTTATACACCTGTTTCATTCTCTGGTAAAAATTATTTGTCTACAAAATGTTCTTTCTACATGATATTGTAGAGCATCAAGGCTTTTATCATTAAAGAAAATAAAACTCACATAAATGAAAACCTCAAGCAGTCAAAAAAATCTTTTAGCTAAATGAAATAAAAACAAAATGTGAGGCTGCAGAAGGAAAATACATTACTAAACTCCAACCACTTAATGTGCTTCATAATAAGAAAATAAAATTGAAAAATATTTCCCAGAAGTCCCTGTGTATTTTATCGCATTTTATTCATATATATAGTAAATAGATATTGCTTTAAAGTTGGCATGATGTCTTCTCAAGAAAATGTGAGTGACAGGATGTCCCACCCTTGCACCAGGAAACACATCATCAGAGAAGATATGTCACTTGCAAGAGGGAGTTATTTTGATGAAAGATAATGAGGGCACATGAATTAATAGAATTGTCAATTTTGATGTCATGGTGACTTTAATAATTATATTTAAATAGTTATTTACATTAGGGTATTTTATGTTGCATTTTAAGCTGTTTAGTTAATGTTTACTGCATTAATTTAGTGTCATGTGTAGGCTATACCATGATTTCTTTTAATATAGTACACTATTTACAGTCTACATACAAATATTAGTCACTTATGCAGGTCACTTATGGTGAACTTTGATTCATCACATGGCCTCAAAGCACCTTATGATAGTTATCAGTATATTTTAAGATCCAAAACAGATTTGGTTTAATTAAGTAGGTTAGTATGTTGAATGAATTACACAGGCACTAAAATACCATCGCATTACATCTGAAATGCTGTGTTGGCATGTTTTAAATTCATGGCACTGAGTACGATACATTACAGTCTAGCAATAGCAAAGCAAACCAGAAATGAAAGAGGCCAATTAGGGATTGTTTCAAGTATATCCAACCAAAATATTATAGACTAACTAAAAGTAATCATGGTAACACTTTACATTAAGGTTCCCTTTGTAGTAGTAGTAGACAAATCTTTTTATTGAATTTTCCAAACATTTGAACAACAGTCACATCAAATTAAAATGTTAATACAACATCGCAAACATAATGGAAAGAAAGAGAGAGAGAAAAAGAAAGAAAAGGGGGTAGGATTAAGGGGGAGCTGCTTACAATTAGTGTTTGGGTTGAATCTATCTTCAAAATATGAAAGGAAAGGCCTCCAGACTTTAAAAAATCTGTTGACAGAGCCTTGCATGGAATGCTTCAGTTTCTCTAACTTTAAATATGCCATGACACTTTCTACCCACTTAATATGTGTTGGTGGTTTATTTGACTTCCATTTTAGAAGTATAAGCCGTCGGGCCAACAAAGAAGAGAAAGCCAGTGCATCCGATTGACCTGGTGGTAGTGAGAGGTTCTCAAATGCCACACCAAATATTGCTATTATGGGGTCTGGTTTTATCTCCTTTCCACACATATATGAAAACGTCTCAAACACAGCAGACCAGAATGGTCCTAGAACTGGGCATGTCCAAAGGTTCCCTTTGTAAAGGGTTTATAAAAGTGTTTGTTAATGACTAATAAGTCATTTACAAATGCATTATAAATCGTTGATAAGCCGTTATAACTGCATGAATAAAAAGGGCGACTTTAATGTAATACCTGTTATAAATGCTAAATAAATGTATTTATTCACACTTATTTAACTTAAAACCAGATTCCTGATTTATTTCCTGATTCAGCAAAATCATAGTGAGTCTGAAGGGTGTTTCTTACAATGTGGCTAACCAGAAGTTACTCAGTCTTACTCATGATACTCTGAAAGGTCATGATCCCTATCCACAGCGTTGTTTAAAAACTGATTTCTTGTGAAATTATCAAATGTTATTATATATAAAAAAGTGAAGTCTTGGCATCAGTGCTTTTGAGGAACACAGTAGAACTGTTTTTTGCTGTTTGTATAAATGTAAATAGATTTTTTCAAAGACTCTTGTAAATGCAATATTTCCTGCTTCCTGTTGCATCAACAATAAAATATTTCATCTTCTGTGTGTCCATTAATAATTAATAAATACACGATTCTTCACTTTCACAGGTTATTAATGTTTGTAACTCATGAATAAATGGTTCACAGGTGTTCACTTTACATTAAGGTTCAATTTTGCGGGTTATTAATGTTTGTAACTCATGAATAAACTGTTCACAGGTTTCCACTTTACATTAAGGTTCACTTTCACAGGTTATTAATGTCTGTAACTCATGAATAAATGGTTCACAGATGTCCACCCTACATTAAGGTTCACAGGTAACTATTGGAATAATTTTATTATTATTATTAATAACATCACATTATGGTTGTGCTCTTGTGTCCCCCCTGCAAAAAATAAAATAAATAAAGTTTGATCATTTCATCTTGATAAACAAGAAATCAGTTTTTATACACTGCAGTGGATAGGGATCATGACCTTTTTGCAGAGTATCATCGGTAAGACTGAGTAACTTCTGGTAAGCAACATAGTAAAAAAATAACTTTAAGTCATGAGATATTAATAAGAAAACCACACATACAGCACCCTTCAGTCTCAGTATGATCAATTGTTTGCTGCATCAGGAAATAAATCAGGAATCTGATTTTGAGTTAAATAAGTGTGAATAAATACATTTATTAAGCATATACATGAGTTAAAATGGCTCACTATTTGGCAGGCATTGCATTAAAGTCGCCCCTTTTATTCATGCTGTTATAACTGCTTATCAATGATTTATAATGCATCTGTAAATTACTTATTAGTCATTAACAAAGACCTTTATAAACCCTTTACAAAGGGAACCTTAATGTAAAGTGTTACTGTAATAATTTAGGCTATCTGATTCAAAACTATGCAGCCTACTATTAAAACTAAGTGGAAACCAATACACAAATATCTTAATAATACTGATATTCAAAACTATAATGACTCTGCACTACAGCAAACATCTCAAGAAACATGTGAGGTCAATAGCATCATCACCAGGCGGGACCCACTAACTGCTGACCTGTCGCTCTTTGCCAATATCATCGCTTTACAAACACTTCTTTAGTATACATTTAATGCTTACTCTCGCTTTGTAGTCTGTGTGAAGCAGAACACTTTGCTCTTCATCTTTTTTGGCGCTGTAGACCGACTCACGTTGAAGGCTAAAGTCGAGGGGTCTTTAAGGGAGTTAACGAGTAAGCCAGTAGTTAATCTTCTCCTGCTGTGGTAAAAAATAATAAAGCAAAAGTAATAAAGTTGGAAACCAAGCGCCAGAGCAGCAGCCTGTACCAGTGCAAAGACAAGGAAAGGAAACAGGTTTTATGCCGCAATGGACCCGGCAAAGTTTTCCAGGAAGCTCTGGTGCGCGCGCAGAGAGCTCATCCTGATACTCGCCCCGCTACTGCTGCTCCCGCTGCTCTTCGTTGTGCCGCCAAAGGTAAAGAGTTGTTAAAATTAGTCATATTCTGTTGTGGCCTTTTGAACACAGAGGATTGTTAATTATACGTTACAGCAGCAGAATTATGTCAAACCGTTGATTAAAATAATGCAAATATGAAGATATATTGACCTATTCCAGAAAATATTTTTAGTAGACTAATATAAGAGCACGAGCACCTGTTTCTTAAAGAGATAGTTTACCCCAAAATTACAACCCTCATGCTTATGTTGTTCCAAACCTGTTTAACTTTCACTCTCAGAAAACTGGGGCAGTGCCCTTGAAAGGACATCTTTGTACCTTTTTTTTTTTACCCCTTAAAAAAAGGGGTATTAGTATGTGTGTATTAGAGTAGCAATATGCCTACCTTAAGGTACTACTATGAACCTTTAAAGGGTAAATAAGGCACAAAGATGTCCTTTTAAGAGTACTGACAAGCTGTTGTATCCCTAAAGGTAAAATTTTTACATATTTTTTGAGTGTTCTTTCTTCTGTTGAATGCAAAAGATATTTTGAAGAATGTTGGTAATAAAACAATTTCATTTGCCCTTTGACCTCTATTGCAAAAGAAAAACAGTGAGATATTTCTCAAAATATCTTCTTTTGTGAAAGTCATACAGGTTTGAATGCATTGTTCTTCGTTTTATTTTTGGTTGCCTTTATATATACACTGACTGTGAGTATTTGAGGCCTCCAATATTATTTGAACACCTATTCATACAAAAGTGCATAAACGTCTTTGCTTTTGACAAAAGGTGGCATTTACTTGTAAGAATGACAACTCAAAGGCACTTTTGAAGCAGAAAATTTTAGAAAAAGAAGTTTGTTTTGAATGATGAAGCAATATATTGTCCAAAATTAAGGCAAAAGTTTTCTGTTTGTAATACTTTTTTGAATGTATATTCATAGTTAATGAGATTATTAACACTACACCCTATACTTCATGCGGTAAGAATAATCTGATCAATAATAAACCAAGAATGAGTTGTTTAAAGCAAAATGGCCCATAAAAGTGAAATTAGTAAAGGTCTAGCATCATTTATATGCATATTTATATTTATATACAAATGCCATATTTCATAATTCCTTCCAAATGTGTCAGAAAGTGTATGTGATGTAGCTGTAATACAATACAGGACTCGTAAAATGAGATACTTCCACTTCATTTATTACATTTAATATAATGCTTAAGGACTTGAACTCACAGGCAGGCTTACACTGAAATGAAAGTGCTGCTCTCTCTGAGAATATGGCTAGTATTCTGCTGATGAACATTTACACGTAACATCTGCTTGCTTACAGAAAATTAATTTCCATTCAGTAATCTTTATTAACTCATCCCTGCATCTACACATACATCCTTTTCTTTGTCAGGAGGGCAAATGTTTGTATGTGGTGCTTCTGATGGCGGTGTACTGGTGTACTGAAGCGCTCCCGCTGGCAGTGACTGCCATGCTTCCCGTGTGCCTCTTCCCCACCATGGGAATCCTGCCTTCTAAGAAGGTCTGTCCGCAGTATTTCCTGGAGACTAACTTCTTGTTCCTGAGTGGTTTAGTGATGGCATCTGCTATAGAGGAGTGGGGTCTTCATCGCCGTATAGCACTCAAAGTGCTGAAGATTGTAGGAGTGAAACCTGCCTGGTGAGAAAGATTCTTTCTTAAAGAGGACCTATTATGCTTTTTTACATTTTCAACATTCTTTAGTGTAATGTTACTGTTTAAGCATGAAAAAGGTAAAAGTTACAAATCACAAAGTCCACTCCAAATGGAGTTTTTCCTTATTACCAGTAAACACAGATTCTGAACTCCCTGAAACGCCTCGATTGAAGTCTTGAGCTTTCTTCCACAAACGTACACATCACAATTGGCCACGTACACACTGCAGCTAAATTCGGTTGTCAGTTCACCTTTTAGTGCTTAATCGCGTTCTGTACACACACAGTTCAGTAAAATACGGGAGTGACAACCGAATTAACTCCCGAAAAATACAGGTAGTGACAACCGCATTTACCGAAATTCTATGCAGCGTGTACTGAACTGAGCAACTAGTTGTTAATGACGTTAACGTCGAGATGTGTCTCTCTTCTGTATGCGCGGTGAATCACAGGGAAAACACGAGCCTTGACTCATTTTTGTTGCCAGATCTTGCTAGAAAAATCTGCGAACAAGAACAAGCCTATAATAAACCAAAATAAATCCAAATGCTTTATGCTGAAAATAAGAACAAAATATCGTGACTTGTGTTTGCTCACTTGAAAAACTCCATAAACCAGGTCGCTTTATGAGCCAAGCTTAAACAACAAGCCCAAAACGCGTAAAAATGAGTGATCATGGCAACACAGAATGAGCGCGCTCTGTGCGAAACAGGCTGTACAAGCATAAACACAACACGACGCCTCCGTCGACTGTGGCTCTATCCCACTTCATGTGCACTTTCGGTCTTGTGGACTTACAATGGCCGCTGCGTGCGAGGAGCCACCTGGCACCCTTAACCCTCACGGCCTTCCTCTGAGTCTTGTGGCCTCTAAACCTGTGGCCCTGTCCCAAATGGCACCCTAAACCCTCACGGTCTTCCTCTGAGTCCGCACTTTCACAACGTAATGCCGCTTTGACTGCCGGGTAAAGTCCTCTGCGTAGTTCACAGTCTTGCGGGCTCAGCAGAAGTGTGCATCGAGGGCGCATAGCAGCCGCAAAGGGGGCACTCACGAGCACCCTTCTTTAAGCTTAAATGACGAATGGGACACCTTACGGTCTTGTGGACTTAACGGACACACGCACGCAGCGGCCATTGTAAGTTCACAAGACTGAAAGTGCACATGAAGTGTGCCATTTGGGACAGGGCCTGTTTAGTCAAAGACTCTAGAATAACACTTAAAGTCTGGAGGGGTGGTATAATGCCACTTTTACAAGATGTAAAGTAAGTCTCTGATGTCCCCAGAGTGTGTATGTGAAGTTTTAGCTTGAAATACCTTACAGATAATTTTTTATAGCATGTTAAATTTGTCACTTTTTGATGGTGAGCAAAAATGCTCAGTTTTGGTGTGTGTCCCTTTAAATGCAAATGAGCTGCTGCTCTCAAAAGGGGCGGAGTTTCAGGAGCTTGTGTTAGCACTTAGCAGCGCCTCACATCACCTCAGGCGGACTCGCTGAAAATGTCAGAAATTGTTCAGCCTTTTATGTTCAATGAAGGAGAGAATCAAGAAGAAGTGACAACATTTTGAATGCAGCAGGACGTTTCTGAACGGTTAGTTGATGAGCTAATGTAGCTTATGTGGAGTTAACTATTTTAAAGTCATTGATTAGCATATTCTGTCATGATAATCTAAAAATCGCTCCTGTGGGAACTGTTGTAAGATGCCTACAGAGCCAGAGAATATATGCTGCATGAAGATAGAACAAGTTTAGTTTAATTATGATAATAACTTGTCATTTTGTCATCTTGCTTTTATGACATGCTATTGCATTTGTTACATACTGTAATGCAGTAACATGGCCTCACCCTTTGTTGCATGTTCCCGGAGGCAGGGTTTATGTAAATTCTAGGGTTAGTGATGTCACCAACCCGGGAAGAAGCTTGTTGTAGTCCCTACCAGCCGTTTGTTGTAGTCCTTAAACAGTGAATTCTTTAAAAAAAAAAAGATCTCCGTTTGCATTGAACTTTCAGTGCTGTAACTTTGCAGATACTGTTTATGCTCAAGCAGCAACATTACACACTAACTAAAGTTAAAAAAAGTGAAATAGCAATGAACCACCCCTTTAAAGGGACTTTGGTTTAGTTAAATTGCTGAAAATAACGAGTGTTTTGTCACTGTAATATTACTTTGGTCACAATAACGGATACCAAACACACAGACGCCAGAACGTCGCTATGGTTTCCAAGCTGTCAATCATCAGAGTTTCGAGAGTGAGTCCTGTTCCGTACACAAATGTAAAGATAATTTAGGGATTCACTCCCGCATTTAAATGCGGTAGTCACTCCTGAAACTTACAGTGTGTACGTGGCCAATATCCCGCATTTAAATAATTCCTGCCCAAGGCATACTAAACAAATAGGCAAAGCCTGGTAGAATTGCATTAATATTGTGTTGAAGTTCGAAGTGGTTGACCAATCGCAACAAGCTGGTCCAGCCGACCAATCAGAGCACACTGGGCTTTTCAAAAGGTGGGGCTTCCTAGAGAAAAGAACTACACAGGGCTGTGTTTCTCAAAAGCATTGTGAGCTTAGTTGATCATAGGGACTATTGGTGCCAATGATTTTATGATCTGCTTAGGCTTACGATGCCTTTGAGAAATACAGCTCTAAGTGTTACAGACAGACTGGGAAGAGAGGTGATGCAACAATGTATAATATGTGGAAAAATAACGTTTTCTGAACATCCACGCATGAAAACCTATTCTAGTAGACCCTAAAAACAAAATCAAGACTTTGTAAAAAGGCATAATGGGTTGTCTTTAAGTTTTAGCAATTGTAGACGGTAAACACTGAAAAATAATTGTTTACTCAAATATAAAATCTGGCAATTTAGTCAGAAATCAATTCTTGTCAGTTCAAGATTTGATAAATAGAAAACCTATTTCTGCCTATTTCTGCTTATTTTTATAACTTTTCTTATCCTAAATATTTATCTTAAGTTTTCTCATACACAAAAACTGAAAGAAAAAAGTAAACTTTTATTTTTACTATTAATTTAAAGTATTATTATTTAAATTCAAAAACATTTCGGTTGTTTTAATTGTAGTGCTTTGTTTTAAATGTAATTTAATACTGAATGAATTTCTGTGGATAAATGGTAGTATTTCACAGCGTGATATTCTTTTGATACATATTGTTTTGATACATAACAGATTAATAATTTTGTACTTCATCATTTGACAAAGATTTAGCATTTCTTTGTGCCCTGCTTTACAATGTACACAGTGTGTACTGTGTATATGGTCACATTTTATTGCACTAGTTATTGTAGGAATGGTTGCATAATAATTAGGTTTGGCAGCTGTGACTCTACTTGCCTTTCTTTCCTTTCCAGGCTGATTTTAGGCATGATGATCACTTCCTCTTTCCTGTCAATGTGGTTGAGTAATACAGCCACAACTGCAATGATGCTGCCCATTGCTAATGCCATACTGGAAAGCTTGTTTGGAAATCTGGAGACTCTAAAGGAGAACTGCAAGGACAGACGGGACCCAGAGGGTCAGTAGAGTGGGGAGAAATTCATATTCTGTGCTAATTAGGAAATGAAAGTCCTACTTATTTTTAACGTTTTTATGCAATCATGACATCAGCATACTATTAATGATTTATTTGGTCTGAGAATATTTGTTTTATTGTTTGTGTGTGGAATTAACCTGCACACATGACATAACACAGACCCTACAACCTGAATGGAAAACTTTGAACTGAACAAAGCTTTTTTTTGTTGTCAGTTAAGATTCCTTTAATGCAAAAAAGATACTGAGAAACATTTCTTTATTTTCACAAATTCAGACAAAAGCTTTAAAAAAAACCCTGAAATTAATTTAAAGTGCATGCTATTCATATTAGAGAGGTATTTCTAATTAAAAAACAAAGATTCCATTGCAGGTGATTCTCAGGTGAAGATGCACGTGCTTCCTTTTGAAAAACAGATACTGACCACAGATGACAGGTGAGTGAGAAGAATTCATTTCTTTCTTTGAACAAGCAAACTTAAGCATCAAACACAATTGAAAAAACAAGAATTTGACAATTTGATATATCTAGTTCAGTCATGAAACTCTAGAGGGCACAGGCTGATTGGTCCTTTATATGTAATCTGCAAGCAGTCACATGGCACAAGCTGATTGGCCTCCGCTGATCCTGCAGCCAACGAGATCGCTTGCTCAACATTTAAATAGTCTGGTACAGTGTTTGCTGTGTTAATATGAGAGTTCCTCTGAAACCCTCCACCTCCCCAGCTCCACCTGCTAGATCTGCTACAGGATTTATGTATATCTATTTTTGCAGCAGCAGCAGCAAATCTTGCATGTCTGTGTGCCTATTAGCAGTAGTGAAATTACGTGACTTTGGCAGTTTGATGCCAGTGATCTTGAATCTCTCTGAATCACTGCTTCAAAACAAATGATTCGCAAAGGTTTCGAAGCTTCACAAAGCATTTTGAAAGCGCCCATTTCTAATTAGCAGCAAGTCCATACTTGCTCTGCAGCAGCGTAGCAGATATACTCCGCCAAGGCCAAATAGATTAACATTGCCATATTCAATAACATGCTAAAACTATTACGAGAGTTGTCATGATTGAAATGAATTTGCAATTAAAATTAAACATCATCAGTATAATGTGACTTGCAGTTATTGCAGCAACAAAATTAGTGTAATGGTAATCTGGAGTCCATTGTTACAATTTAAGTTTTTATGCTTATAAATGTTCTCTTGTGAAAACTTATTAGATCTTCTTTTCATACTCTTAAATATTAAAATCTGAGTCATTACTAGGAGATTCTGTCCCCTCTGTAACCTCACAGACCTGACTGGACAGACAGATCAGAGCAAAAGAATCTGGAAGAGGTCAGAAGAGAGGCACAATACCAGATGAAAGTGTGGAAAGGATTTCTGATTTGTATTCCTTATGCTGCAAGCATCGGAGGAACTGCAACCCTCACTGGCACAGCCCCCAACCTGATCCTGGTGGGTCAGCTCAAGAGGTATACCAATTTTCCATGGTTGCCATGGTAAATTACTATAGTAATTCTGTAGTTTTTCCCATTCATTCTTTTATTCGTCTATACTCATTTGCCAGATGCTTATATCCATGGTGACTTGCATAAGAGGGATACAACATAAGCAGTGCATCTTAAAAGTGAAAAGTACTCATAAAAAAATGTGCTGCAATTCAAAGTTCCAAATTGCTTTGAAAAGTACATGCTAGACACAGAGTTCACAGTGAAAGAACAGTAAAAGTTTAACAAGAAAAACTACTATAAGTGCTCATGGAGGAGTTGTGGTTATTTTGTGTAGTTATGGAAATGTCTATAATGAATATGTTCAGCTCTAAAATATTTAATTGGCAGGAAATTAGTCTTTTGACAACACAATGTCTATAATATGATTTGCTGGATGACACCATAGTTTTCCCCCCCAGTTATTATCTGCAGTTATCTCCATTAACTGTCTCAATGAAACAGTGTCAAAGATGAGAATCTTTATTCAGGTCAGGCTTCAGTTTACAGAATTAAATCAGTTTTATCCAAATGAGTACATTAGCTTTAATTAAATAATAAGCATGAAAAGCATTTCATTCATCAGTGCCACTAGATGGACGTCATTTGTTTTTGTGCTACTAGTATACAAAGGTCTATGGCTCACTTTTACTCTAGTTTTTTAATCTAGTTTTGTAGTCTGCCTTCATATATGAATATTACTGTGTGTATATACACATAGTATAATATGTGACACACACAAAACCGTTGGTCATCTGGCAGTGATTGTACAATTTATGTACTGCACTGTTTCAACTAATGTACTAGAAAGAACTTAGGGTGCAACATGCCTTTGAAAAAGCTGTTTATTCAAGCAATTAGGTCACCAACAACAAGCCAGAATGGAACATAGTTTGGTTTCCACTCAGGATTACCACAGTGTTTGAGATGGTTGAAATCCCAGCTTCAGTTTTCCCAGGCAAGACAAATGATTTGAGTTTCCAGAATAATTGACCTTTAGTAGCAAGCAAAGACATTGCATAATATGTGACACTATTAGCTTTGTAGATCAAACTGAGAACATTTTAATGGACATTTTTGTGGTCTTTTCACTAAATTAAATTAAAAAAAAAAAATTCTAGGATCAAATAATGTTCATGAAGGAACTTTTAAAAATAGATGTCTGGTGCATTCAAGACCATAAGTGAAAGTGTTAGAAATTTTCTAATTTGATACAAAATGCTGCCACTATAAAAGTTTGTGAAAAACTTAATGACCCTTCTTGCCTATCATGATTTGAGAATGGTCATAGAACATCTTGTGTGCTTTGGTTTGACCTTTTCTACAAAGGAGTTCACATGACCATGTGTCACAGATTTACCTAGATAACCTAAGAAATAGTACAGAATCTTCTAGTTCTTCGTCACTTTCATAACTTTTTTCAAAATCTATTCAAAGGTTTAAAGGAGAAAAAAAAAAAAACAGATTTTGTCTACATAATTTACATAAATCTTAGCTAAAGAGTCTAAATGTGCTGCCATTAGGACATAAAGATTGAGCACACCTGCTGTGGGGAAAGGCTGGAGAGCTAGTTTAGTGGATGTAGTTTATTGCAGCTCTTGAGCTAGTTTGATCATGACTTGCATGTAAATGATTCATTGTAAGCCAAAACTGATTCTAAAATCAGATTATATGAAATAGACATTAACATTTCTTCCTTTAACTTATTGTCTGAATGAGCATGAAGACCTCAGAATGAACTGACTGTCCTTAAGTTTGGCTTACATATAATTCATAAATGCCATAAAGTGAGAGATCAAAGGTACTGTTTTGTTGAAATAAAAACAATGCAGTGTTGTGGTTCAACCTTAAGCATTTTAAGAGGTAGTGAAAAAGCCTTTCTCTGTGAAAAAGCCTTAAGGTGAGTTGTATACATCTCAAATGGAAACTTACTCACTGAGAGATTAATACAGTGTATATTTGTTTTACTTTCTTGCATACTTCAGATGTGATTAGATTATGTTTTGTGAATGTAATGTAGTAACTCATTTGGCTACAGCCTCCAATCATTTACCATATTTCATCACTGATGTTTAATCGGCTAAGAACATATTGCCTCATAATGACTAGACAAAAAGGAGAGACAAAAGAAGAGCTGAGGTTACACAAAACATGCTTTACTGCTAATATGATCAGCAGTACATTTTTTACTTCTGGATTGGCCTTTAAATAAAAAATGTATTAGAATGATTTATAATTAAAAATGGTAATTAATCTGGTTCTGTAAAAAAGATAAATCAAGGCAGCACTTAATAGATACAAAACAACTGGCACTCAATTATTCCTCCTTAGTTTAGGAATGACAGTGAATATCAAGCTAATTAAAACTCCTGTTATCATGTTCTCTAGACAGCCTTATCTTAAAGTTGTGCTAAGGACAAAAAGTGAAGCAAAAAAGATTTATAAACTTTATACAACCTGAATTCCAGAAAAGTTGGGATGTTTTTTAAATTTGAATAAAATGAAAACTAAAAGACTTTCAAATCACATGAGCCAATATTTTATTCACAATAGAACATAGATAACATAAATGTTTAAAGGGAAAAATTTTGACTTTCATCCACTAAATGAGCTCATTTCAAATTTGATGCCTGCTACAGGTCTCAAAAAAGTTGCCACGGGGGCAACGAATGGCTGAAAAGCGAGAAATGATGAAAAGATTCAGCTGGGAGAACATCTAGCAACTAATTAAGTTAATTGATATCAGGTCTGTAACATGATTAGCTATAAAAGGGATGTCTTAGAGAGGCAGAGTCTCTCAGAAGTAAAGATGGGCAGAGCTGTGAAAGAGTGTAAAAAGATTGTAGAATACTTTAAAACAATGTTCCTCAACGTCAGATTGCAAAGGCTTTGCAAATCTCATCATTTACAGTGCATAACATCATCAAAAGATTCAGAGAAACTGGAGAAATCTCTGTGCGTAAGGGACAAGGCCAAAGACCTTTATTGGATGCCCGTGGTCTTCGGGCCCTCAGATGACACTGCATCACTCAACGGCATGATTGTGTCAATGACATTACTAAATGGGCGCAGGAATACTTCCAGAAACCACTGTCGGTAAACTCAATCCGCCATGCCATCTGCAGATGGCAACTAAAGCTCTATCATGCAAAAAGGAAGCCATATGTGAACATGGTCCAGAAGCATTTAAAATGGACTGTTTCAATGTGAAAAAGTGTTCTACAGTCAGTCCAGATCTTTCACCTATCGAGAACATTTGGCGCATCATTAAATGAAAAATACGTCAAAGACGACCACAAACTCTTCAGCAGCTTGAAACCTATATCAAGCATAAATGGGACCAAATTCCAACACCAAAGCTCCAGAAACTCAAGAAGAGGAGATGCTACACCATAGTAATCATGCCCCCATCCCAACTATTTTGAGACCTGTAGCAGGCATCACATTTGAAATGAGCTCATTTTGTGCATAAAATTGTAAAATTTCTCTGTTTAAACATTTGTTATGTTATATATGTTCTATTGTGAATAAAATATTGGCTCATGTGATTTGAAAGTCTTTTAGTTTTCATTTTATTCAAATTTAAAAAACGTCCCAACCTTTCCGGAATTTGGGTTGTATATAAGGTGCATAAAGGCCTACTAATAAACACTAAGTATAGTGCATTGGTGACAATTCTTTTCGCAGGTTACTTTGATATGCCAGTAGGTGGCATGGCAGCCTTTATGAATGAGTCATTGAATCATTTACTTAAACGAGTCATTTGAAAATGAAAATGATTCATTCAGGAATGAAAACACCTGCATGCTGCTTGGATACTGGCGGTTTTTAAAACTATTTTAATGGGCGGCGCAAAAAACAGTCAAACTAATTATGTCTTGCATGTTTGTGTCTGCAGCTACTTTCCTGAATGTGACCTCATAAACTTTGGCTCATGGTTTGTCTTTGCCTTCCCGCTCATGCTCCTCTTTCTCATTCTGGGCTGGATCTGGATTGCTTTCCTCTATGGCGGGATTAATACTAGGTAAATACGCAGTCTAAATGCAGAAAACGACACATTTATAGGCTACTATATCAGGGTTTTTCAATCTTTTATATGCCACATCCTCACGCAAGGCACCTAATCCTAAAATTAAAAGGCAGCTATATATTTGTATGTATAAAGTCCCAATTTATACCATGAAAATTAATATTATAAATGTGTAAAATATTATTATTTCTATCACATTACATTACTGTTTTTTTTTTTCTTATCCACTATAGTATTGTACTGTTAGATGTATTTATTTATTTTATTTTAATCAAATTATTCAGTTTTATATTTATTTTATTATTATTTTTTTTATACATGTTACATGCTTTTCTCTGAACTTGTTTACAGACCTCCTGGAGGTCTCTGGGCCCCAGTTTGGAAACCCATGTTCTATATTATATATCAAAAATGTGTGTCTTTGTGTGTGTTTTTTTTTTTTTTTTTTATATATATACAGACTTTGTATTAGCAAACATGATGAACGGGCAGCCGCAGAAGCAAAAGCAACAGCTGTTATTGATGAAGACTACAGGAAATTGGGCCCAATAAAGTAAGTTGTGGAGCCTGACATAAAACATATCATAAACACTTGTACTTCCCTGTGTTGTGCTTTCCGACATGAATTCAATTAAAATATCTTCTCCTCTCCTAGGTTTGCAGAAGGATCTATCGCTTTCTTCTTCATTATTTTTGCCATCCTTCTGTTCACGCGAGATCCGAAGTTTGTTACAGGATGGTCGGTTTTCTTCACCAAAGGGTAAGAGAGACATCTCAGTAACAAAGAAATAAATTATGAAAAATTATGGATGTATTTTGAGTGTCACATTTTAACATTAGATGCATGTGAGATGAATGCAATATCGAAAATGTCATATTCTGAAACTCTCAGGTAAAAACGTGAACCAAATATGAGCATTTTGTTTACGTATAGGTTTTTAGAATAGCGGTTTTAAGGTTTTATAGGATGTCGATTCATAGGTTTTGATTAGGTTGACCCTCAAAGATAAACTTTTTAAAAGTCTATCACTAAAAAACACAATTCTTGAGGGACTATTTTCTCCTTCAGTTTTTAAGACCACAAAAACAATCAGCTTCATAAAACTTCACTCTTTTAACAACATAATTTACCTCACTAATAAGCATTACAATGTGTCACCTAAATTGAGAGAATGTTTGAATGCTGGTTGTCATAATTTATTATTTAATACATTTCACTGCTATACAATAACACTATATTTATTCCTCCTTTATGTAAAGGTCAAATGCATTTAATGTGTGCTAAAACAAACCTGTGCCATTAGGATTTGTAGGATTTTATCTATTCTTCATGATGAAAAATGTATGCAATTAGGAGTTTTACTACTTTAATTTTAAAAAATAGTGCTGTTTATATTAATGTCAATCATTGAAATTAAAGATTAATATATTTAACCTTAATATATTTATATAGTTTAAAGTCTAAGCAGGTTTCCACTCAGAAGTAAGAAAATTAGTCAATACAAATGTAAATAAGAGAATCCAACAATAAAGACTTTCTCCTCTCCTTTTTTTTTTTTTTTTTTTTTTTTTTGTGGTTCATCACACTAATGCACTTAGACAGAGAGATTCAAAAATATGGACCAGTTGATCTGCTCCCTCCAGTGAGCTAACCTTTCTTTATCTGCAGGACGTCGGTTCATCTTGCGTCATCCCTGAGTTATCAAGATAAAAACACAGCTTAAAGAGAAATAGAAACAGAGAGAAAATAATAATGTGTGCATGAGTGATTCAACACCTATAGATGAGAGGAACGTGATTGAAGGCAGAACATGAGATGATGAATTGCTCAGCTAGGTTATGGCAATTACATTGATTCAGTGATTCATATTAATGTGCTGAGATGTGAAATCAGGATTGCTACTGGCATTAATGTCTTGTCTGCAAAATTGTTTCAACATTTTCATTTACACTGCAAATCTTATTTCCAGCTCTGAAAGGCAAAGTTTAAAGTACTTACAACTATAAGTAAGACATTTGGAGGTTGATTACATTTGTAAATGGAAGACTTCATGTTTTCTGTAATGTCTTTTTATAATCCACAATGATCATTTAATGATCATCCCCATTATGGATGCAGCCAATATGAAGCTAGTATTAAAGGTGCAGTCAATAAGTATTCACCCTATTAGCATATTTATAGAGCACCCTATAGAGCACCCTGTAGAGCTTATTTATCTTAAGGTCACACCAAATAATTTCAGTTTGCCCCAATGTTGCTAATTGGAGCTTGAAATAAGCAACACCGAATGATGTATAACTGCATTTCCCTGCATGTTTATTTCCCTTCAGCTATGTATCTGACGCTGTTACTGGAGTCATCATCATCTCCATCCTCTTTTTCTTTCCATCCCAGCGTCCATCTCTCCGCTGGTGGTTCGATTCAAGAGGTCAGTGGGTGGTTTATTGATTTTCTGTTATGTCAGCTGAGAGAATGAGCTATGGACTATGAAATTATAAACTTTAAATTAAAGAAATTCAACAATCAATCAATGTTATTAATATTTATAAATAAATCAAGCCCCTAAGACATAGCTTGTATTAGGCTTGAAGTTTGGAAATTGGGACACTGTTTTCTGTTGTGTATTTTTGGCAGACACAAACATTGTCAGCACATTCAGTTACCTTAGTAACTTTCCAGTAGCACAGTTTATTCTGCAAGTCAGAAAGGTTTCTAGAACACGTTTGAGTGTGGTTAATGTTGAATAAGACGAGGAATGTTAATGATTTGGATTAGTGCGTCTAGAGAGATCCAGCAGAGAACTGTGTGCAGAGAGATTATATTAATCTCACACAAATCTCCCCACTTATCACTGTTTCTTTTACACTGTGTACATTTCTATAGTCTATATTTGGAAATTCAGTTTCCTCATTTTTAATGATCCACTCTGCAAAAAAAAGGCCTTTCTAGTCAAATATTTTTAGTGGCTGGTTGCATCTGAAATTTCTAGTTTTCTTATTAAAAGTTGGTGATATTGGTGATAATACTATTTTGTGTGCTCAAATACAAATACATATTTGTATGTCTGCAACTTCTAAGCTGTTTCTGGAGGTGGAACAGCAGTGCAAAGTGTACATTTATACATTTGGCAGAGGCTGTTATCCAGAGCAAGTTACATTCAATGTTTTTTTTTTTTTTTTTACAATTTTATCATTGTAGTTTTCTTTTAAACTGAACTGAACCGATGACCTTGCCTTTGCTTGGCCACTTGAGCAACAGAAATAAACTGTAGCACTATTGTTGTCACCAGCTTTGCTGTGATGTCCTCTATACGGCTTTCTGTTAATTTGGCGTCAGAAGACTGAATTTGTAAAGGGTTTTATAACGTTATATTTTTGGCTCAGTACAGTCAACATTTTTCCTGTTGTTTGCTGAGTATAGATTTATGTGCTGAACTTTAGAGGTTGACTCAACATAGTAGTAATAATAAAATTAATATGGATTGATAAAACTTTTTTTTTTTTTTGTGAGTTTTTCAATGCATTGTATTGTCAACACTTTTTTTACAGTGTACTTCAAGTTAATTTTACACCACATGTAAAACATGAATATTGTGATAGAAGTACTAAATTGTACTGGTTTAAATCCCTTTGTTGCTCATTGGTATTTTATATTAAAAGGGACCTATAATGCCTCTTTTACAAGATGTAATATAAGTCTCTGGTGTCCCCAGAATGTGTCTGTGAAGTTTCAGCTCAAAATACCCCACAGATAATTTATTATAGCTTGTCAAATTTGCCCCTATTTGGGTGTGAGCAAAAACACACCTTTTTTGTGTGTGTCCCTTTAAATGCAAATGAGCTGCTGCTCCCGGCTCCCTTTCCATAAGAGGGCGGAGCTTTAACAGCTCACTCTTCGGTTGCTCAACAACAACAAAGCTGGAGAATCTCACGCAGCCAAATGACAATTGTCAGTAACGGTGTTCAGCCTTACATTGTTCTAACCGGAGTCGGACACTGATGGAGAGACTCAGGAAGAAGTTACATCTTATTGAATGCATCTGGACATTTCTGAATGGTTACTGGATAAATTTATGTAGTTGCTGTGGAGTTGATTCAACTTATCGATTAGCATGTGCCGTCATGTTAATCTATTGTGAAAATCCAGCGTTGAATTGACCCTCATTTGTGAAGCAGTCTGGCATAAAATGATGGCATGGCAACAACGCTACTACAACAACTCTTCCTCTTTTCTAAAGAACCCTAACATGGCCTCGTCCTTTGTTCCGTGTTCCCAGGAGTAGGGTTTATGTAAATTTTAGGGTTAGTGATGTCACTAACCTGGGAAGAAGCTCGTTGTAGTTCCTACCAGCCGTTTGTTGTAGTCCTTAAAAAGCGATTTCTGTAAAAGAAAATATCTTTCTTTGCATTGAACTTTGAGCATCATAACTTTGCAGATGTTGTTTATGCTTGAACAGCAACATTACACACTAACTAAAGTTAAAAAAGTGAAATCATAATCAAGGACCCCTTTCAAGGCTGTCAAAAGTGGCAGCATCAGACATTCTGGAGTCCACATTACAAATGAAGTAAAAGTCTACATCAAGCCATCAAGTTTATTTCCTTGTGCAGTTCAATAGATGTTATCAAAATCAGAAGTCATACATACAGCAGTTCCTATAGATGTTTTGAATGTTGAGCAAGTAGAACTGTCTTAAAATCAATGTAGTGTTTTATATCAGTGGCAGAGATGGTCAGTTGGCTTGAGGTTATAATTAATTTTCTATCTTTGTCCCCCAGCCTCAAATACTCCATATGTGCCTCTGTTGTCATGGAGAAAAGCTCAAGAGTGTGTGCCATGGAATATTATTTTGCTGCTGGGTGGTGGATTCGCAATGGCCAAAGGCTGTGAGGTACCTCATTATCTGAACTTTGGACTGATTTACAAGCTGGAACTTGACATTACATGGCTAAAAGTTCAAATTGTAATTAATGCATAAAATATTCGAATGCAGTCGATCTGTTGATAATCGATCACTGGAAGGCAATGTTGAAATTAGAACAAATGGAAATATCTGAACATAACTTTGCGTCCTGTCTGTCAGTGAAAACCATAACCTTGACTTTAAACATGAAGACTTTTTTTTTTTTGGCAATAGGAGTCTGGGTTAGCAGTATGGATAGGAAACCACTTGCAGCCTCTTGCCCAGGTCCCTCCCGCTGTCGCAGTCATGCTCATCACAGCCTTCATCGCCTGCTTCACTGAATTTGCCAGTAACACGGCCACCATAATCATCTTCCTCCCTGTCATCGCTGAACTGGTACAGACAAACATATAGCACAATTATATATATATTTTGGAATGAACACACAGTTTCTAAATGCCTTTACTGTCACTTTTGATCAATTTATTGCATCCTTGTTAAGTAAAAGTATTAATTAATTTAATAAAAAAAACTATCCTTACTAACTGACATTTATTTTTACTTCACTAAAAATTCCATTGGGGTCAGTTAAAAACAATTGCAAAAATGGCTTTGAAAATCTTCCATTGTCATTTATTTGAAGATACCACTTGGTTTGATATATTGTCTATATCATATAAGCTTTTATGTTTTCAAATTTTATAAAATGGAAACATAATATAATATTACATTGTGACCACATCCACCAAATACTTTATTTCCAGGCCATCCGTGTGAAAGTCAACCCACTGTACTTCATGATTCCAGCAACGACTGGTTGCTCTTACGCTTTCATGCTTCCAGTGTCCACACCTCCCAACTCAATTGCATTTGCCTCCGGACACCTCATGGTCAAGGATATGGTAAGACAACTACAAAAACACATTAAAATCATTACATCAGAGCACACAGATGTTGTTTTTAGTTGCAAAATAAGACGTGTGTAATGTTCACAGGTGAAGACAGGGTTTGTGATGAACATCCTGGGAATTATGTGCGTGTCTCTTGCCGTGAACACATGGGGTCTTCATATGTTCAATCTACACATGTACCCTGATTGGGCAAGACCTTTAAATGTTTCCTTAGCAACTGTGGCTACACATACTGTATCAGCTATGAATATGACAGGCTAGAGAACAACTACAGAGATGGATATGGACACCCTTACAAAAAATAAGAATACTTCAAGTTAAAATTTACTTAAGTAAATTTCAAGTATATTTTTAAGTATACCTTATGTAGTAAGTATACCAATATCAATGTAATAGTAGTAAACTTAAGTGTACTATTTCAATAATACTTGGGAATACTAAATTGGCCCGCATTTCATTGTATAAAAGTATACTTTTAAGTTTACCCGGGTTTTATTTTTTAGAAACCATGGAAATACCAAAGACTCTTTAATATATTATGTGTTTTATTAGACAGGTTAGCAACTGTTTGGATGGATACATTCATCGACAGAAAACTAATCATGTTATATAGCTCAACACAGTAAATCTTATTGTTTAAATCTCGTTTTCTTGATTTACAGCGAGTACCATGTTTTACCACGCCTAATATTGATCTAGCTTACTGCAGTGTGCATCAAGTGTAGCATTATAACAACTTTCAACACACAAATGTATCTTATACGATAAAATAGCAATGCTTTACCCCACATACGCTTGACCGGAAGAAGTGGAAGCGGCGACTGTGGCATAATAAAAGTTCCGCTGCTCTCGAGACCTATGCCGTGCTCGTCTCTGATTAGCAATCACTCCTTTTCCACCGGCTGTAGACGTAAAGACAGCTCCTCCCATGATTCCGCAAAATCAAGCCGTCATCAAGCAATGCTTTTGTTTTGAATAAGCGACCTCTAGTGGCGAAACTTTACATATTGTGCCTTTAACATCATACTTATAGTTTACTATTTATATATTAATATTATTTTTTTTTTATTATTATAACAGAGAACAGTTATGTTTAATAATGGTAATTTTCACCACCATCGAAAAAATAAGGTATGATTTGCAGGGCCAGAAAAGCCATGTAAATTGTTATAGTGACATCAACCTTGGTTTTAAATATTTTGGACATAGTCTCAAAATAGTTGTTCCAATAATTAAGAAGCTTTGGACAGAAAAAAAACATATGACTCAGATTACAGGGTGACATGACATCTATCACAACTGTCATCAACATTGGAGTAAACTGCAGAAAGCCGAGCTTTGGAGTAATGAACCCTATGTAATATTTTAAACTGTATGAGAGCAAGCCGAGCACATATTGAACTTGTGTAAATTCTGTTAAGAGCAATCGTCCACCAGTTGTCCGCAAACTCTTCACCTAATTCATGTTCCCAGGCACTATTAGCTTTTATAATGGTACAATCCTCTTAATCTATAAGCTGATAATAAATCCTGGAAATAAGGGACTTTTGAAAAGAATTAATATCAAGAAAGTCTTCCCAAACCAGCTTAGGTGGTAAACAAGGAAAGTTTGGAAGTAAAGAAGCCGAACCGTGCCTAGCCTGAAAATAGCGAAAGAGGTGGGACGATGGCAGTTCAAATTCAGTAGACAATACAGCAAAACTGCAGAAGGTACCATCCTTGTATAAATCTCTGAAATATCTTAATCCTTTATCGCGCCACATCAGAAAAACAGATTCTGTGATTGATGGGGGAAATGAGTGATTCATAAATAATGGCATTGAAGGGGAGGCAGAGATAAACTTAAAATATCGCCTAAATTGGGTAGAAATGACTACTAAACTATCTGTGAAATTGGAAGGCTTAATAGGCAAGGAGGCAGTGAGTAGGGCCTGTAAAGAAGTGGAGAAACATAATTTTGCTTCCAGTCTGTACCAGGGAGCATTAGATGAATTGAACCAATATGTCATCTAATGAATATTAGCTGACCAGAAACTTAAACTTAAAGTTAGGTAAAGATATCCCACCACTAAGTTTACAATTTTGGAGTAATGCTTTACGAATTCCGGGCACTTTACCATTACATAGAAAAGGAGTAACAATTTGGTCAATTTTTTAAGTCGCAGGGCCAAAGCATTTACAGGGTAACACTCACTCTTGAAAATGTATTTTATAACCAGAAAAGGAGCCAAATTTGTTCAACATAGATAAGACTGAAGGAGCGGCTGTGATCGGGTTACAAACGTATAACAACAAATCGTCAGCATAAAGAGATAATTTAATTTCGATATCCGAGTGAAAAATTCCTTTAAATGATGAGGTAGACCGTAAAGCAATTGACAGTGGCTCAATAGCCAGGGCAAATAGCAGGGGGGAGAGCGGGCAGCCCTGCTGTGTTCCACGGCCTAATTTAAAGTATTCTGAATGTGTGTCATTAGTGTGCACACTAGCCAGGGGGTGAGCATATAGAAGACGAATCCATGAAATAAAAGTATTCCCCAACCCAAATTTTTTAAGTACAGCAAAAAGATACGGCCACTCAACGCGATCAAAAGCTTTTTCAGCATCAAGAGCAATAACCACCTCTGGGACAACAGAAGAGTGTTTAGACTAAATTATGTTTAAGAGAGTACGAACATTAAAAAACAGCTGTCTCCCTTTAATAAAGCCGGTTTGCTCTTCAAATATTAAGTGTAGAAGTAGCTTTTCAAGACGAATAGCCAAGGCTTTTGCCAATATCTTAGCATCAACATTCTGTAATGAAAGGGGCCTATAAGAACTGCAAGAAGTGGGATCTTTATCCTTCTTTAACAGCAATAGTATGGAAGCTTGAGTCATTGTTTCCGGCAAAGAGCCACGCTCCAAAGACTCTTCATAAAGAAATAAGAGTAACGGGGGCCAGTTTATCTTGAAATTTCTTAAAAAACTCTATAGGGAAGCCATCCGGGCCGGGTGCTTTGTTGTTTTGCATTGTTCGGATTGCCTGAATGATCTCTTCAATACCTAATGGGGTGTCAAGAATATTAATAACAGCTGGATCAACAGTAGGGACTACTAAGTCATGTAAAAAAGAAGTCATTGCACTGGTATCAGATGGGAACTCAGATGAATATAGTACAGAATAGAAAGACTTAAAGGTGGCATTAATGCCATCGTGATCAGAAATGAATTTGCCTGAATGGTCTTTAATCTGTGGAATAAGGTGTGAGGCTGCCCTGCATCTTAGCTGATGCGCTAACAGATGGTTAGCTTTTTCACCGTATTCATAGTATGAACTGCGAGAATGCGATAACAAGCGCACTGCATTGGTTGTCGTAATAAGATCAAGCTCCACATGCAGGTCCATACGACGCTTGAACAGATCTGGAGACGGATTAGATGCTATCTGTTGGTCAATATTAAAAATATCACTAGAGAGCTTGTGCAGTTTAACTGAATGAAGTTTGTTTTTCTGGGCTGAGTACGAGATAATTTGACCCCGTAAAAAAGCCTTGAGTGCATCCCACAACAACGAAGAGGAGGTCTCACTGTTCCGATTAGTAACCATGTAAGTATCAATAGAAGAAGAAAGAAAATCAATAAAGTTTTTATAAATCAATATTTTCAAACAATGTAAGTTTATAAGTATGTGAAAAATAGTATTTGTAGTATTTACTTTTCAATCAAAAGAATAAACACAATTACAAGCCAAGTATACTTAGAAAACAATTATGCTTTTAAGTATATCTCGATCAAAAGATTGAGTATTATTATAGGCCAAATATACTTTGACTTTTCTGTCAGTGTAAGTCAATTATACTTAACTGTAATTAAGTATTTCTGAAAAGCACATTAAAAAGTAGACTGAAATTATACTTTATTTTTAGTTTTAAAGTATACTAATAGCACACTTGAATTAACTTGTTTTTTGTAAGGGCACATATGCATATACATACACATTCAGTCTAGATTCTGTACTATAGATATAAGACTAAAAAGAAATGGAAAAATTGCTTAACTGAGGGATTCCCGCTGTGAATGGATCAACACTATCATGACCTCACTTCCTGCTCAGCACTGCTCTCTTGTGCCTTGATGCCACTTCACCAATTTGGAGCAGGAAATTTAAAAATATGTATCATATTTATATATGTAGTTTTAAACTGATAGAAAGCATGTTTGAAATTCAACATGTTGTCAATGAAAATCTCATCGTTTTTAATAAATTATCCTCTGCATATTTTTTTAGATTGTAAATTTGTTGTATTAATGTCAATTGTATTTATGTAAAATGTTATTGTATTTATGTAATGTATGCAGTAATTAATAATTATGTAACATTTCTATGTTAAATGTTTATAATCTTGTGTTCATTATCCATAAATCCTAATTAAAGCTTGGATGCAACAAAATTATATAGTTATTGACACACACACACACACACACAAAACTTAACACTCAAATCCATATCAATAAATCCATAGAAAGAAAATATGACAATTGCCAGTACTCTAAAAAAAATGGTGTTATATAGTACTAAAAGTGGTTCTTTGGCTCATAATCATAGGGGAACCACTTTAAGTGCTGTACAGCACCAAATCTTGGTGCTTCAGTGGTTCTTCACCGGTTCTTTGGGATGACTGAGGTGCTATATAGCACCGGTACTGTATACAGAACCAGTTAAGCCCCTGTATGGTTCTTCAGTGGTTCTTTGGGGTGGTTAAGGTGCTATATAGCACCACTGCCATACAAAGAAACTGTTAAGGCCCTTTAAAGGTTCTTTACGAGCCAAAGAACCACTGTCGATGCTGTTTAGCACCATTTTTGTTGAAGAAATAAAATGCGATATGGCACCTCTTATGGGTTCTACATGGCACCATTTGACAAAGGTATATACATATAAATCCATAATCTACATATAAAGATATGATGCTACATAGCACCAAAAGTGGTTCCCCTATGATTACGAGCCAAGAACCACTTTTAGTGCTATATAGCACTTTTTTTTTAGAGTGTACATGAGAAAAAACAAATGGGATTGTGGGGAAATGTAAATGAGGACCAAAACCAGCCCTTGTTTGTTTTTTTGTTTTGTTTTTTTTAGAATAATATGAGTATGTTCCATGAAAACCAATTGAAACCAGCAAACCAAGCACTTATACTTCCCTTTTCAAATTTTGTTTTTGTATGTCTTCCTTTTAAGGTTCATTAAAAGAGCACTTTTGTTTTTTCTGCATGTCATATGATATTAGAGGCTGTGCAGTGTCATCTGTGTTTGGGTCTCATGTGAATATGAGCAACTGAATGAGTCAATGTGCATGTGTGTTCAGCATCCAGCTCAGAGTCATAGGATTGGGTGCATATATATATGGGTGTATTTGGTGCCCAGCTCAATATGAGTTTTGCTTTGTAATGAGCGACCTTATAATGTCGAGATAAATCCATGATCTTCTTCAAGCTTCCTTTTAAACAACAGTAATGATGCCCTTAAGATACTACAGTCTCTCTATGTCTTCCCTCAGGTATGTCAATATTTTCTACAATTAATAAAGAGATAAGGCTCCATAATCAAGCAAGAACCATATATTGTGAAAATGACAGTGGAAGTAGAAGTAATATTAGTTTACTCACACTTTATATTACAGTGTGTATATTACAGTATTATTGTTAAATTTAGGATTTTAGCATTTTGCTATAGCAATTCATTGCAATATCATGTAATATGTGACCCTGGACCACAAAACCAGTCATAAGTCGCACGGGTATATTTGTAGCAATAGCCAACAATACATTGCATGGGTCAAAATTATCGAGTTTTCTTTTATGCCAAAAATCATTAGGGTATTAAGTAAATATCATGTTCCATGAAGATATTTTGTAAATTTCCTACCCTAAATGTATCAAAAATGTATTTTTGTGAGTGGATATGCATTGCTAAGGCCTTCATTTGGACAACTTTAAAGGCGATTTTCTCAATATTTTGATTTTTTTCTCGACCAAATATTGTCCTATCTTAACAAACCATACATCAATGGAAAGCTTTATTCAGCTTTCAGATGATGTATAAATCTTAATTTAAAGAAATTGACCCTTATGACTGGTTTTGTGGTCCAGGGTCACATGTTTAACACGCTGTAAAATTAGTTATCATGAGCCAGTTTCATAATGAAACTCTCTATTTGTTTGTCTTTATTTTAAATGATTATTTAGATGTACAACTTTAGTCAGATATTTCCCCACAAAATTATGTAATAATTTACACAAACATATCTTTCAAAAGATATTCTATGACTGACTCTTTCTCCTCCACGTTCATCTATCATGCTGTCAGCTTCTGGAACTGCCATTTATCTGAAGCCAGAAGCTGACAGTATGATAGATGAACTTGGAGTGGAGAGTGAAGGTGCTGTCACATCTGCAACATTTTGATGAAATTTCAAGGACAAAAAGGTCCATCCTCTGGTTTCAATAGTGTATCGATGTATGAAACACAGCTCACAAATAAGTCACTTTCAAACCTAACAGCTTTCTGTTGGTCAGCAAATTAGTGTGACCAGTTTGAACCTGTTGCGAAATGCAAAATGTTTTGCCCTCGTGTGAACTTCCTGATGACGTGGATTCTATTTAAATAACTGGATTTTGCCAGTGAAAATTCTTAGAACAATGGTGATGTTTGCATCATTTGCAGTGTCTCATACATGCTTTCTAAAATCGCAGCACTTAAAATGCGAAGAAAGAAAATCTCTTTTTGTGGTAAAAACACAATCTGCATGGTAGTGCAATAAAAAAAGTTCTTGAGGAGGGTTTTATAAAAGTTGAACTTCTTTTAATTTGAGCGCAGCATATTTATAATGCCATATGTGCAAGATGCTATAAAAGATGCAAGATGGGAGTCAAACATGCACATCTAGGACATGTTTACATAGAAAAACAATGGAAAAGCAGTGCCCCAGCTAACAGAATTTGGTTATAAGAACATTCTCTAAATATTCAGTGTTGGTTCTGAGAACATAAAAAAATGTCCAGTTTTCTTGATGTTAGAGGAACGTATTTTATATGTTTCTCAAACGTTCTTTCAACTTAATTTTGATTAACAATTCCACATTCTAGGAACATTGATTTGTAACATTCCAAGAACATAAAAATGTCCAGTTTCCTTAATGTTAGTATAATGTTATTTAAAGGTTAGTATGATGTCCCTGAAATATTCTTTCAATCATTCAAACACCTGCTGTGAACAAGCACTGAAAGAAAGAGAAATAAGAACACAAACTACAACTTTCTTCAGCCACAGCCTTAGATGAACTGAAGATAAAAGACACTAAATCCCTCAAGATTTGATTAAACAACTCCACAAACAGCATTACCAGCTAATACAATTGCAAGTGTTTTCAGAAAATAATTCCGTATTAATAAAGCAGAAAAGTGGTTTAAACAACTGCTTTTTTTCTGTAATTGCTCACTTAAAAAATTTAGGTGTTATTGAAAAAAATAAACCTCAATCAATGTAAAAAACAAATAATGCCATTGTTTTGTTTCAGATGTCGAATGTTGACATCTGTGATTGTATAAATAACACTGTCATCGTTAACTTTGTTTAAACATGCTTTGTCATTTTTACACTCACAGACTTCAGCATATGAAACACAACAATGGTGACATGCTTCATGCCAGCATAGAAAACACATTTATGGCCCTGCGGCATGAATAAATTATGCAAATGAATTATTATTTTTTTATTGTCACCATGGTTGAGGTTTGTATAATGAGTGCTGATGTCTGAAACCAGAAGTCTGTGCTGTTGGGCAATCTTACATAAATCATGTCAGTTTTACAAATGATTTTTATCACATCATTTGAGTTTTTTGCTTTCTTCTCAAATAACACTTCAATTAAAAAAAAATAAGTAAAACTACAGAAAAAGTAGATTTAAACCACTTTAACACAGTAATTTTTCTGCTATTAAAACCAACATGTTAAGCTGTTTTATCAATACGGAAATGTTTTCTGAAAGCACCTGCAATTGCTGATAAAGAAGCAACTTAACAAAAGTCAGGGGTCAAGAGCCCAACTAAAGCAAACACTGATCTCCATGATGGTGATCTCAAATGAAACTCGATCAAACATCATCATCTAAACCTCTGTTAATTCTCAATAAAAACTTCTGTAGACGTCTGACAGAAATAAAGTCAGTGGTTAGTAATAAGTCAGGCTGGTAATGCTGTTTGTGGAGTTGTTTAATCAGATCTTGAGAGATTTAATGTTTTATCTTCAGTTGATTTCATCTAAGGCTGTGGCTGAAGAAAGTCATAGTTTGTGTTCTTATTTCTCTTTCTTTAAGTGCTTGTTCACAGCAGGTGTTTGAATGATTGAAAAAATGTTTCAGGAACATCATACTAACCTTTAAATAACATTCTACTAACATTAAGGAAACTGGACATTTTTATGTTCTTGGAATGTTACAAATCAATGTTCCTAGAATGTGGAATTGTTAATCAAAATGAAAGAAGTTGAAAGAACGTTTAAGGAACATAAAAAATGTTCCTCTACCATCAAGAAAACTGGTTCCCAGAACCAACAATGAATCTAACTGTGACCTGCGAACACTTTTTATTACGGTTTGTAGTGCTGCCACAGAGATCATAGAAATCACTTAAATATTTCAGACAAATATTTAAGTGATATCTTTCAGGGATCTTTCTGCATACCATTCCATAAAAATCATTTACAGCACTTTCAGGCTAGGTTATTATAGACTATGCTATACTGACTCATGTAGTTCTCATATAGAGATAAATATTTTCCATTCATCTAACCTCTTTATATACTCATGGATAATCTCTTTCCTTCCATCTCTTTATGTGTTTGTTAGAGCCTCAGCGAGGAGCATTATGGAGATGCTCTGGTTGTGTTACTCTTCTCCAACTCCTCAGAGTGCAGGTCATCTGCTCTCTCTACTTGTTCTCTGTCTCTTAATGGCTGCTGTAACTGCCTCACTACTTTTCCACTGGCTCATAGACCTTTTGAAATATGACGTCCAGACGGCATTGGTTGCAGTTGGTATCCACGCCACAGCTGTGTTTATCCTGTCATCTTTCATCCATCCGTTCCGATGTGCCTTCACGCTAATCTTCCCGACACTGTTTACCCGACAGGGCCGTAAACTGCTCTTATCCACATCTGTGATGATTGTAGTGCTGTACGTTCTACCCAACATGGCTGCCAACATTGCAACTCTAACACATGTTGTGAAATGTGCATCAGAAAAACTCTCTCAAAGTCTTCTAAGCAGCTCAGAGCTCATCAACACCATCAAGGACAATATAGTCAGAAACGCAGAGGAGCAAGTGGACAGCAGTTTAATGCAAACACTACATGATTTTGATCACACCACAAATATTAATGTCTCAGAAGTGAAGGGACGGTTGCATTTCTTAAGCCAGCGAGTGCAGGAGGATTTCTCTGAAGTTAAAAGTCAAGTACAGGATCTGAAGCTGCTATTCAGCAGAATCTTTGCTGCTGTTTTTGTTCTGTATTTGTTTACAGAGTCTGTCATGTACCTTCGCTCTTATTTGACGTCTGTAAGATTTGACAACACGTATATCACAGGAGGGCTCAGGAGGAAAGCAGTCGAAAAAGGGATTGCGGTTGAAGCAAAGGACGTGAAAAATGGAGTAAACTCCACCAGTTTCAGAATAACTAAAAGGGAACTTTTCAAATGTCTGGCTCCTGCCATGGTGATCACTCTGTATCTGTTGATGACAATCTTTTTGATAGTGCTGGACCATTTCTTGTATTACTTGGTGAAATCAGGTGGTCCTTGGATTTCAAACATGCCATCCACCAACATCAGCATCAACGTCAACTTCAAGGTAATCCACTCCACTAGTTTCTCCTTAAAATACAGATATACTGATGAAGTATAACTACAATAAAAAAAAAATGCATTCCTTTTAAATTTCTACTAATGTAATGTACAAAAAGGTGTATAAAAACAATATTGTTCATCATTACTTAATTTATTTATTGCATTTTGATAACAATGCTCCTGCTCAAAATGCATGTTTTACAATCTCTCAAACATATAGGATAGAGGTTTAGAAGATTGGAGCTTATTCTGCCATGTTTATTAATTATTATGAGACGTTAACTGATTTCGCTCATAAACATCTTACTGACATACAGCTGAGCTCAAAAGTTTACATACCCCTTGCAGAATCTGCAAAAATGTTAATCGTTTTAACAAAATAAGGATCATAAAAAGTGCGTTATTTTTTTATTTAGTACTATCCTGAATAAGCTATTTCACATAACAGATTTATACATGAAGTCCACAAGACAAAAAAAAAAAAAAAAAAAAAAAAAAAAAAAATAGCTGAATTTATAAAAATGACCCATTTCAAAAGTTTACATACCCTTGTGTGTCATTACCTGGATGATCCACGACTGTTTGCTTGTTTTTGTGATGGTTGTTCTCCCTTGTTTGTCCTGAGCATTTAAACTTAGCATGTTCTTCAGAAAAATTCTCCAGGTCCTGTAAATTCTTTGGTTTTCCAGCATCTGCATATTTTAACCCTTTCCAACAATGACTGTATGATTTTGAGATCCATCTTTTCACACTGAGGACAACTGAGGGACTCGAACACAACTATTAAAAAAGGTTCAAACATTCACTGATGCTCCAGAAGGAAACATGACGCATTAAGAGTCGGGGGGTGTTACTTTATGTAAACATCTGTTATGTGAAATAGTTTATTCAGGACAGTACTAAATAAAAAAATAACATGCAACTTTTTTGCAGATTCTGCAAGGGGTAGGCTATGTAAATGTTCAAGCTTAAATGGTTAGTTCACCCAAAAATGAAAATAATGTCATTAATTACTCACCCTCATGTCGTTCCACACCCGTAAGACCTTCGTTCTTCTTCAGAACACAAATTAAGACATTCTTGATAAAATCTGAGGGCTTAGTGAGGTCTCTATAGCCAACAAGTTAATTTACACAAAATATGCATTTCAGAGCAGGTCTAGATTTTTTCACAAAATGATGAGTAACAATGTTTTGTTGTTGTTGTTGTTTGTTCTGAAATGTAATTAAGTAGACACTTCCCAAAATGAAAATATTCCGTTAAAGAAATTAAATAGCCTAGTTATGTCCACTATTGTGAAAATGAATAACACCTCTCTTTTTGTCCCCTTTATTTTTTTAATAATCTCAGGTTGTAACAGAGAATGGCCTCTGCCAGATCTTTAGCTCAGACTGTCAGAAAGAATTGTTCAACTTCAACAGAAATTACGCAGCCCTCATTCACTCTGATCCAAACGTGTGTGAAGTCCAAACCAGTAAGCTGAACCCAAGTGTAGTGACGGCGCTGGTGTTCCTCTATCTGTTCAGCTACTCCCTGTTGCCGCTGGAGGTCTACGCTCGACGCCTTCGGAGGAAAGTAGCAGCTTCTTTCTTCCAGCAGCAGGAGGAGAGAAGAGTTGAATTCCTTATTAAGAAAATTCAAACTAAACAAAAAGAAAGACAAAATGTTTTCTTTATAGAAACCAGACATCAAGATGAATATGTCTCTGGGATGACAGATCAGCATAAATAATACACATTGCAACTTCCGTTTTTTGTCGACTTTACATTATTTTTGTTTTGTCTTTTGATGTTTTTAATTTATATTTAATTCTTGTTTATTTGTTCTGTGCTCTAAGTGGCATGTGATCTGACCTATGACACTTTAAAAGGTTAAAAAAGACAGTGAAAACAGCTTTCTGCTTTTACCTCATGTTCACAATCCATTAAGGCACCATGTTAGTGACATACAGCACAGTGCTCAGTCTGGAGGGACTGGATGATGGAAAAATGACAGTGGACAGGAAATCAAAAGGTCTTACAGCACAACAAGAATAAACTGTGAATGTTTAGGGGGCTACAGTGTGCGTCAGTTTCAATGGTTTATGATATGATTGCCTGGTATATTAAATAACTTGTAGATAATAAGAGGTTAAACTATGATAGCTCTGTTCTTCTGAAAAGTCTTTTATCAGTTACTTTCATTTGACACAAAAGTAGATATTTTAAAAAATATCTGTTTTGTCCTTCTAATTAAAGTCAGTGGGGTTCAATGTTGTTTTGGACCCAATTGAGTTTTATTGCAAAATTCTGTCATTAATTACTCACCCTTGTGTCATTCCACACCCGTAAGACCTTCATTCATCTTCAGAACACAAATTAAGATATTTTCGTATAATCCGGTGGTTCAGTGAGGCCTGCATTGCCAGCAAAACAATTAACACCTTCGATGCCCACAGAACTACAACAGACATATTTAAAACAGTTCATGTGACTACAGTGGTTCAACCTTAATGTTATGAAGCAACGAGAATACTTTTTGTGCACCAAAAAACAAAACAAAACGACTTTATTCAACAATATCTAGTGATGGGTGATTTCAAAACACTGTTTCATGAAGCTTCAAAGCTTTACAAATCTTTTGTTTTTGAAGCAGTGGTTCGGAGTGTGTATCAAACTGCAGTGATTTCAGTAAACGAGGCTTCATTACGTCATAAGTGTTTCAAAATTTCAATGGTTCACCACTGGGGGACAGTTTGATACACGCTTCGAACCAATTCGAAACAAAAGATTCGTAAAGCTTCGAAGCTTCATGAAGCAGTCTTTTGAAATCGCAAATCACTAAATATTGTTGAATAAAGTCGTTATTTTGTTTTTTGGCATACAACAAGTATTCTCGTCACTTCACAACATTAAGGTTGAACCACTGTAATCACAAGAACTGTTTTAAATATGTCTTTGGTATCTTTCAGGGCACTGAAAGTGTTAATTGTCTTACTGGCAAAGCAGGTTTCAATGAGCCATCGGATTTTATCCAAAATATCTTAATTTGTGTTCTGAAGATGAATGAAGGTCTTACAGGTGTGGAACGACATGAGGGTGAGTAATTAATGATAGAATTTTCATTTTTGGGTGAACTAAATCTTTAAAGGCAGGAACACACCAAGCTAAACTAGTGGCGACGAAAGCAGACTGCGGGGTTGGCTCACGTCGGCAGCGTCTGGGTCCTAAGTTGCCCTGACACACCAAACCAACGCTCGACAGCCGACAGCCAAGTAGCACGTCAGTTCTGCGCCTGCGTAAGATGAAATGCCTTTCCGTATCAGTAGGTGGGAGTAGCTGAACAGCCAATCAGAATGATCAGATGGCCCGACGGACCGGCGAGCTCCGACGCCGATTCAACATGTCGAATCGGCCGAAAAAAGCAGACAAAGACCAACTTCAGCCGACGGTGTGGAACGGTGTGTGTTCCTGCCTTAAGAGAGAACAATGACAATGTGTGTCAATGACATCATCTCAACTCAAAGCAACTCTTCACACTGACTTTAATTCCTCTAATGAATGTACTCAAAGTCTTAAATAAACTCAGTAACATAGAACACATATCAAGATGTCAAAAGAACGATGATTTACAAATCTATTGATTTTTCTTTTCATTTTCTCTTTCATTGTTTCTTTTGGAGCCTGATAAAATTGAACAATCTGTATCACTCTTTGTCTAAATGTCTGATGGAAACTTTAAAGCCTTAAAAGGTGATCTGAGGAGGTCGAATAGTTGGCATAAAGATTTATGTTGTGGACTTTTATGGACAGTTTATTCAAGCCCACCAAAGAGCGCATGTGGGAGAGGAATAAAAACCCTTACTTTACACCTTTGTCCAACTCCATCGGGAGTAACTTCAGTGGACACCTTCAACGCAGCATTATTCTTGCCTCTGTCACAGCACACTTATAAAGAGCCCTGCTGCAGTAGCACTATCACCTGTTTCATAGCAACTGTCTCTTTGTGCTGTTCACATCACCACGACATTTTAAAGCTAATACACTGATAAAACCATTTTCTGGGAAAGAAAGTGCAAGCATTAGTCAAAGAAACTACAAAAATAAATTCAAAGGCAGATCTTAAAAAGGTAATTATTAGCATTAAAATGTTTTGGAGAAAAGCCAGCGAGAGCCCTTTAATGAGATGAAATATCTAAAGCATAACAGATGATAATGGAAATGTGTAGCATCTCAGAGCAGACCAAAAACAAGAAATGAAAGGCAGGAAAGAAAAAAAAAAAATCTTCCACAGAAGATGGTGATTATGAGGATGAGGTCAATTACGAAGAGGAGATGAATGAAGCTGATTCTGAAAAATACACTTTCAGGACAATAGAGAACATTATATATCAACACTGTAAAGCATAAACAAAAGACTCTGATTAAAGGGATAGTTCACCAACTAATGAAAATTGTCATTATTTACTCACCCTCATGTCAATCCAAACCCATATTTTCTTTCCTCTGTGCAACACAACAGGAGAAATTTTAAAGTACAATTGCAATTAATGGAGACCGAAGCTTTCAAGCTTCAAAAAGCATGCAAAACTACCATAAAATTGTGATAAAAGTCGTCCATACGACATATGCGCTATATTTCAGGTTTCAGATACATTTTTGAAATTTAAGTTGTTATTAACTGAAAATCTTGACGTGCTTGGTATGTTCATGAAAGGAGATTTTATAGTAAATTTCAGTCTGTTCCTGCTGCAAAAAAATGCTTTTCTTTATTAGATTTTTTTGTCTTGTTTCCAGTCCAAATATCTAAAAATTCTTAAATCAAGAAGCATTTTCTAGAAAAGTAAAAATGAATGTCTTGTTTTCAGAAAAACTATGTAAAAATTAAGTGAGTTTTTCCTTAAAACAAGCAAAATAATCTGCCAATGATTTTTTTGCTTACCCCATTGGCAGATTATTTTGCTTGTTTTAAGGAAAAACTCAACTTTTACTTATTTCTTCTGAAAACAAGACAATCATGTGATTCATCATGTGGTTTTCTTTTTACCACCCCTTACGAAAAAGAAGTTTATTCAACCCAGATACCAACTTTGTGCCGACCCAAATCCGGCCTACATTTGCCATGCATGTTATGATGATCTGGGCCACATGTGGCTTGGAATATTGGAACTTGGGCGGACCGCTCCTGTTCGCCAGATCTGAGCCACATGTCAACCAAGAGCAAAGAAATAAACCATAACTGGACCTCATCTTAGCCACAAAATCTTTAAATATTATTTATAGAATCATCTTAGCATTAACAAGCAGAATCACTGAAGAAAAGAAGAGAACAGAACAGAAAAAGGAGACAAACAGAAACACAAGAGCTACACCTGACTTCAGCCACAGCCTTAGGCCTGAGACACACTAAACGATTTTAAAATCTTAACCGATTTTAAAACTGTGGGAGGCCACAGACATAATGACAGTTTCAACCAATTTTTGGCATTATAATCCTCTGAACGCACACACGAGATGATTCGACCAGACTGTGAGACCACACACCTGTTGATTGCAGGAACGATTTCACAGACACAAGATCTCAAGGAGGCTCTCCACAAATGGTGGACAAACGAAGTTGTCAGCAGACTCTCCTTACACGCGTTCTGCTTTACAGTGAAAAACAAAATATATATAAAAAAAAGAAAAAAGAATATGGGTGATCTTCTTTCTCAATACTCCACTTTCGAGGCATGTTTGTGGCTTCCAAGTTTCAGCTAAAGAAGCACGCAACATCCAGTGAAAAACATATTTTTTCAGTTACCACCAGATCTCAATACGGTATGTTCTCAATTTCGATTGGTTATGAGATTTCAGTGACGGACGATTTTGTTCGGTTACACGATCTGAATGATGGTAAGTTTTGTTGATTTTTAGAAGATTTCAATGACAGTCTGTTTTTATTGTCAGTCAGTTTTAATCAGTTACCAGATCTCAATACGGTATGTTCTCAATCTCAATCGGTTATGAGATTTCAGTGACGGACGATTTTGTTGGGTTAGGCGATCTCAATGATGGTAAGTTTTGTTCCTTTAAGAGATTTCAATGACAGTCGGCTTTCATTGTCAATCAATTTTGTTCAGTTACCTGATCTCAATACAGTATGTTCTCAATCTCAATTGGTTATGAGATTTCAGTAACAGCTGATTTTGTTTAGTTACGCCATCTCAATGATGGTAAGTTTTGTTGCTTTACAAGATTTCAATGATATTTCAATGATAGTCAGTTTTTATTGTCAGTCAGTTTTGTTCAGTTATGAGACCTCAATGATGGTAAGTTTTGTTGTTTTAAGAGATTTCAATGACAGTTGGTTTTAATTGTCAATTAGTTTTGATCAGTTACCAGATCTCAATACGGCAGGTTTTCAATCTTAATTGGTTATGAGATTTCAGTGATGGCTGATTTTGCTTAGTTACACAATCTCAATGATGGTAAGTTTTGTTGCTTTAAGAGATTTTAATGACACTTGGTTTTCAATGCCAGTCAATTTTGTTCTGTTACGAGACCTAACAATCGTAAGTTTTCATTGTCCGTCAGGTTTGTTCAGTTATCAGATCTCAATGTTGGTAAGTTTTGTTGTTTTACGAATTTCAATAACAGTCGGTTTTTATTGTCAGTCAGTCAGTTTTGTTCAGTTACGAAATCTCAATGATGGTAAGTTTTGTTCCTTTAAGAGATTTCAATGACAGTCGGTTTTTATTAACAGTCAGTTTTGATAAGTTATGAAATCTCAATGATAGTAAGTTTTGTTGCTTTATGAGATTTCAACCAATTACAGTTGGTTTTAATTGTCAATTAGTTTTGATCAGTTACGAGATCTCAATACGGCAGGTTCTCAATCTCAATCGGTTATGAGATTTCAGTGATGGCCGATTTTGTTCGGTTACACAATCTGAATGATGGTAAGTTTTGTTGATTTTTAGGAGATTTCATTGACAGTCGGTTTTCATTGTCAATCAGTTTGGTACAGTTATGAGATCTCAATACAGTATGTTCTCAATCTTAATCGTCTATGAGATTTCAGTGACGGCCGATTTTGTTCAGTTACACGATCTGAATGATGGTAAGTTTTGTTCCTTTAAGAGATTACCATGACAGCCGGTTTTTATTGTCACTCAGTTTTGATCAGTTACGAGATCTCAATAATGGTAAGTTTTATTGCTTTAAGAAATTTCAATGACAGTCGGTTTTCATTGTCAGTCAGTTTTGTTCAGTTACCACATCTCAATGCGGTATATTGTCAATCTCAATCGGTAATGAGATTTCAGTGATGACCGATTTTGTTCGGTTACACTATCTCAATGACGGTAAGTTTTGTTCCTTTAAGAGATTTCAATGACAGTCTGTTTTTATTGTTAATCAGTTTTGATCAGTTATGAGATCTCAATGATGGTAAGTTTTGTCGCTTTAAAAGAGTTCAACAAAAGTTGGTTTTCGTTGTCAGTCAGTTTTTTTCATTTACCACCAGATCTCAATACGGTATGTCCTCAATCTCGATCGTTTGTGAGATTTCAGTGACGGCCGATCTTGTTCGGTTTCACAATCTGAATGATGGTAACTTTTGTTGATTTTTAGGAGATTTCATTGACAATCGGTTTTCATTGTCAGTCAGTTTTGTTCAGTTACCACATCTCAATGCGGTATATTGTCAATTTTAAACGGTTATAAGATTTCAGTGACGGCCGATTTTGTTCGGTTCCGCGATCTCAATGATGGTAAGTTTTGTTGCTTTACGAGATTTCAATGACAGTCGGTTCTTATTGTCACTCAGTTTTGATCAGTTACGAGATATCAATAATGGTAAGTTTTGTTCCTTTAAGAGAGTTCCACGACAGTTTGTTTTTATTGTCTGTCAGTTTTGATCAGTTATGAGATCTCAATCAGTTATGAGATTTCAGTGACGGCCGATTTTGGTCGGTTACGCGATCTCAACGATGGTAAGTTTTGTTCCTTTAAGAGAATTCCACGACAGTCTGTTTTTATTGTCTGTCAGTTTTGATCAGTTATGAGATCTCAATCAGTTATGAGATTTCAGTGACGGCCGATTTTGGTCGGTGCCGCGATCTCAACGATAGTAAGTTTTGTTCCTTTAAGAGAATTCCACGACAGTCTGTTTTTATTGTCAGTCAGTTTTGATCAGTTACGAGATCTCAATCAGTTATGAGATTTCAGTAACGGCCGATTTTGGTTGGTTACGCGATCTCAATGATGGTAAGTTTTGTCGCTTTAAAAGAGTTCAACAAAAGTCGTTTTTCATTGTCAATCAGTTGTTTTCAGTTACCACCAGATCTCAATACGGTATGTTCTCAATCTCAATCAGTTATGAGATTTCAGTGACGGCCGACTTTGGTCGGTTACGCGATCTCAACGATGGAAAGTTTTATTCCTTTAAGAGAATTCCACGACAGTCTGTTTTTATTGTCAGTCAGTTTTGATCAGTTATGAGATCTCAATCATTTATGAGATTTCAGTGACGGCCGATTTTGGTCGGTTATGCGATCTCAATGATGGTAAGTTTTGTCGCTTTAAAAGAGTTCAACAAAAGTCGGTTTTCATTGTCAATCAGTTTTTTTCAGTTACCACCAGATCTCAATACGGTAAGTTCTCAATCTCGATCGTTTGTGAGATTTCAGTGACAGCCGATTTTGTTCAGTTTTACGATCTGAATGATGGTAACTTTTGTTGATTTTTAGGAGATTTCATTGACAATCGGTTTTCATTGTCAGTCAGTTTCGTTAAGTTACCACATCTCAATGCCGTATATTGTCAATTTTAATCGGTTATGAGAATTCAGTGACGGCCGATTTTGTTCGGTTCCGCGATCTCAATGATGGTAAGTTTTATTGCTTTACGAGATTTCAATGACAGTCGGTTCTTATTGTCACTCAGTTTTGATCAGTTACAAGATATCAATAAAGGTAAGTTTTGTTCCTTTAAGACAGTTCCACGACAGTCTGTTTTTATTGTCAGTCAGTTTTGATCAGTTATGAGATCTCAATCAGTTATGAGATTTCAGTGACGGCCGATTTTGGTCGGTTACGCGATCTCAATGATGGTAAGTTTTGTTCCTTTAAGAGAATTCCACGACAGTCTGTTTTTATTGTCAGTCAATTTCGGTCAGTTATGAGTACTCAATCAGTTATGAGATTTCAGTGACGGGCGATTTTGGTCGGTTCCGCGATCTCAACGATGGTAAGTTTTTTCCTTTAAGAGAATTCCACGACAGTCTGTTTTTATTGTCAGTCAGTTTTGATCAGTTATGAGATCTCAATCAGTTATGAGATTTCAGTGACGGCCGATTTTGGTCGGTTATGCGATCTCAATGATGGTAAGTTTTGTCGCTTTAAAAGAGTTCAACAAAAGTCGGTTTTCATTGTCAGTCAGTTTTTTTCAGTTACCACCAGATCTCAATACGGTAAGTTCTCAATCTCGATCGTTTGTGAGATTTCAGTGACAGCCGATTTTGTTCGGTTTCACGATCTGAATGATGGTAACTTTTGTTGATTTTTAGGAGATTTCATTGACAATCGGTTTTCATTGTCAGTCAGTTTTGTTCAGTTACCACATCTCAATGCGGTATATTGTCAATTTTAATCGGTTATGAGATTTCAGTGACGGCCGATTTTGTTCGGTTCCGCGATCTCAATGATGGTAAGTTTTCTTGCTTTACGAGATTTCAATGACAGTCGGTTCTTATTGTCACTCAGTTTTGATCAGTTACGAGATAACAATAATGGTAAGTTTTGTTCCTTTAAAAGAGTTCCACGACAGTCTGTTTTTATTGTCAGTCAGTTTTGATCAGTTATGAGATCTCAATCAGTTATGAGATCTCAATCAGTTATGAGATTTCAGTGACGGCCGATTTTGGTTGGTTACGCGATCTCAATGATGGTAACTTTTGTCGCTTTAAAAGAGTTCAACAAAAGTCGGTTTTCATGGTCAGTCAGTTTTTTTCAGTTACCACATCTCAATACGGTATGTTTTCAATCTCGATCGGTTATGGGATTTCAGTGATGGCGATTTTTTCGGTTCCGCAATCTCAGTGATGGTAAGTTTTGTTCCTTTAAGAGAATTCCACGACAGTCTGTTTTTATTGTCAGTCAGTTTTGATCAGTTATGAGATCTCAATCAGTTATGAGATTTCAGTGACGGCCGATTTTGTTCGGTTCCGCGATCTCAATGATGGTAAGTTTTGTTCCTTTAAGAGAATTCCACGACAGTCTGTTTTTATTGTCAGTCAATTTTGATCAGTTACGAGATCTCAATCAGTTATGAGATTTCAGTGACGGCCGATTTTGGTTGGTTACGCGATCTCAATGATGGTAAGTTTTGTCGCTTTAAAAGAGTTCAACAAAAGTCGTTTTTCATTGTCAGTCAGTTTTTTTCAGTTACCACCAGATCTCAATACGGTATGTTCTCAATCTCGATCGGTTATGAGATGTCAGTGATGGCCGATTTTGTTCGGTTCCGCGATCTCAATGATGGTAAGTTTTGTCGCTTTAAAAGAGTTCAACAAATGAAGGTTTTCATTGTCAGTCAGTTTTTTTCAGTTACTACCAGATCGCAATACGGTATGTTCTCAATCTCGATCGGTTATGGGATTTCAGTGATGGCGATTTTTTCGGTTCCGCGATCTCAATGATGGTAAGTTTTGTTCCTTTAAGAGAATTCCACGACAGTCTGTTTTTATTGTCAGTCAGTTTTGATCAGTTATGAGATCTCAATCAGTTATGAGATTTCAGTGACGGCCGATTTTGGTTGGTTACGCGATCTCAATGATGGTAAGTTTTGTCGCTTTAAAAGAGTTCAACAAAAGTCGTTTTTCATTGTCAGTCAGTTTTTTTCAGTTACCACCAGATCTCAATACGGTATGTTCTCAATCTCGATCGGTTATGAGATTTCAGTGATGGCCGATTTTGTTCGGTTCCGCGATCTCAATGATGGTAAGTTTTGTTCCTTTAAGAGAATTCCACGACAGTCTGTTTTTATTGTCAGTCAGTTTTGATCAGTTATGAGATCTCAATCAGTTATGAGATTTCAGTGACGGCCGATTTTGGTCGGTTACGCGATCTCAACGATGGTAAGTTTTGTTCCTTTAAGAGAATTTCACGACAGTCTGTTTTTACTGTCAGTCAGTTTTGATCAGTTACCACCAGATCTCAATCAGTTATGAGATTTCAGTGACGGCCGATTTTGGTCGGTTCCGCGATCTCAATGATGGTAAGTTTTGTTCCTTTAAGAGAATTCCACGACAGTCTGTTTTTATTGTCAGTCAATTTTGATCAGTTACGAGATCTCAATCAGTTATGAGATTTCAGTGACGGCCGATTTTGGTTGGTTCGCGATCTCAATGATGGTAAGTTTTGTCGCTTTAAAAGAGTTCAACAAAAGTCGTTTTTCATTGTCAGTCAGTTTTTTTCAGTTACCACCAGATCTCAATACGGTATGTTCTCAATCTCGATCGGTTATGAGATGTCAGTGATGGCCGATTTTGTTCGGTTCCGCGATCTCAATGATGGTAAGTTTTGTCGCTTTAAAAGAGTTCAACAAATGAAGGTTTTCATTGTCAGTCAGTTTTTTTCAGTTACTACCAGATCGCAATACGGTATGTTCTCAATCTCGATCGGTTATGGGATTTCAGTGATGGGCGATTTTTTTCGGTTCCGCGATCTCAATGATGGTAAGTTTTGTTCCTTTAAGAGAATTCCACGACAGTCTGTTTTTATTGTCAGTCAGTTTTGATTAGTTATGAGATCTCAATCAGTTATGAGATTTCAGTGACGGCCGATTTTGGTTGGTTACGCGATCTCAATGATGGTAAGTTTTGTCGCTTTAAAAGAGTTCAACAAAAGTCGGTTTTCATTGTCAGTCAGTTTTTTTCAGTTACCACATCTCAATACGGTATGTTTTCAATCTCGATCGGTTATGGGATTTCAGTGATGGCCGATTTTGTTCGGTTCCGCGATCTCAATGATGGTAAGTTTTGTTCCTTTAAGAGAATTCCACGACAGTCTGTTTTTATTGTCAGTCAGTTTTGATCAGTTATGAGATCTCAATCAGTTATGAGATTTCAGTGACGGCCGATTTTGGTCGGTTACGCGATCTCAACGATGGTAAGTTTTGTTCCTTTAAGAGAATTCCACGACAGTCTGTTTTTACTGTCAGTCAGTTTTGATCAGTTATGAGATCTCAATCAGTTATGAGATTTCAGTGACGGCCGATTTTGGTCGGTTCCGCGATCTCAATGATGGTAAGTTTTGTTCCTTTAAGAGAATTCCACGACAGTCTGTTTTTATTGTCAGTCAGTTTTGATCAGTTACGAGATCTCAATCAGTTATGAGATTTCAGTGACGGCCGATTTTGGTTGGTTACGCGATCTCAATGATGGTAAGTTTTGTCGCTTTAAAAGAGTTCAACAAAAGTCGTTTTTCATTGTCAATCAGTTTTTTTCAGTTACCACCAGATCTCAATACGCTATGTTCTCAATCTCGATCGGTTATGAGATGTCAGTGATGGCCGATTTTGTTCGGTTCCGCGATCTCAATGATGGTAAGTTTTGTTCATTTAAGAGAATTCCACGACAGTCTGTTTTTATTGTCAGTCAATTTCGATCAGTTATGAGATCTCAATCAGTTATGAGATTTCAGTGACGGGCGATTTTGGTCGGTTCAGCGATCTCAACGATGGTAAGTTTTTTCCTTGAAGAGAATTCCACGACAGTCTGTTTTTATTGTCAGTCAGTTTTGATCAGTTACGAGATCTCAATCAGTTATGAGATTTCAGGGACGGCCGATTTTGGTCGGTGCCACGATCTCAACGAAGGTATGTTTTGTTCCTTTAAGAGAATTCCACGACAGTCTGTTTTTATTGTCAGTCAGTTTGGATCGGTTATGAGATCTCAATCAGTTATGAGATTTCAGTAACGGCCGATTTTGGTCGGTTACGCGATCTCAATGATGGTAAGTTTTGTCGCTTCAAAAGAGTTCAACAAATGAAGGTTTTCATTGTCAGTCAGTTTTTTTCAGTTACCACCAGATCTCAATACGGTATGTTCTCAATCTCGATCGGTTATGGGATTTCAGTGATGGCCGATTTTTTTCGGTTCCGCGATCTCAATGATGGTAAGTTTTGTTCTTTTAAGAGAATTCCACGACAGTCTGTTTTTATTGTCAGTCAGTTTGGATCGGTTATGAGATCTCAATCAGTTATGAGATTTCAGTAACGGCCGATTTTGGTCGGTTACGCGATCTCAATGATGGTAAGTTTTGTCGCTTCAAAAGAGTTCAACAAATGAAGGTTTTCATTGTCAGTCAGTTTTTTTCAGTTACCACCAGATCTCAATACGGTATGTTCTCAATCTCGATCGGTTATGGGATTTCAGTGATGGCCGATTTTTTTCGGTTCCGCGATCTCAATGATGGTAAGTTTTGTTCTTTTAAGAGAATTCCACGACAGTCTGTTTTTATTGTCAGTCAGTTTTGATCAGTTATGAGATCTCAATCAGTTATGAGATTTCAGTGACGGCCGATTTTGGTTGGTTACGCGATCTCAATGATGGTAAGTTTTGTCGCTTTAAAAGAGTTCAACAAAAGTCGGTTTTCATTGTCAGTCAGTTTTTTTCAGTTACCACCAGATCTCAATACGGTAAGTTCTCAATCTCGATCGTTTGTGAGATTTCAGTGACAGCCGACTTTGTTCAGTTTTACGATCTGAATGATGGTAACTTTTGTTGATTTTCAGGAGATTTCATTGACAATCGGTTTTCATTGTCAGTCAGTTTCGTTCAGTTACCACATCTCAATGCGGTATATTGTCAATTTTAATCGGTTATGAGATTTCAGTGACGGCCGATTTTGTTCGGTTCCGCGATCTCAATGATGGTAAGTTTTCTTGCTTTACGAGATTTCAATGACAGTCGGTTCTTATTGTCACTCAGTTTTGATCAGTTCACGAGATAACAATAATGGTAAGTTTTGTTCCTTTAAAAGAGTTCCACGACAGTCTGTTTTTATTGTCAGTCAGTTTTGATCAGTTATGAGATCTCAATCAGTTATGAGATCTCAATCAGTTATGAGATTTCAGTGACGGCCGATTTTGGTTGGTTACGCGATCTCAATGATGGTAACTTTTGTCGCTTTAAAAGAGTTCAACAAAAGTCGGTTTTCATGGTCAGTCAGTTTTTTTCAGTTACCACCAGATCTCAATACGGTATGTTCTCAATCTCGATCGGTTATGGGATTTCAGTGATGGCCGATTTTTTCGGTTCCGCGATCTCAATGATGGTAAGTTTTGTTCCTTTAAGAGAATTCCACGACAGTCTGTTTTTATTGTCAGTCAGTTTTGATCAGTTATGAGATCTCAATCAGTTATGAGATTTCAGTGACGGCCGATTTTGGTCGGTTATGCGATCTCAATGATGGTAAGTTTTGTCGCTTTAAAAGAGTTCAACAAAAGTCGGTTTTCATTGTCAATCAGTTTTTTTCAGTTACCACCAGATCTCAATACGGTAAGTTCTCAATCTCGATCGTTTGTGAGATTTCAGTGACAGCCGATTTTGTTCAGTTTTACGATCTGAATGATGGTAACTTTTGTTGATTTTTAGGAGATTTCATCGACAATCGGTTTTCATTGTCAGTCAGTTTCGTTAAGTTACCACATCTCAATGCCGTATATTGTCAATTTTAATCGGTTATGAGAATTCAGTGACGGCCGATTTTGTTCGGTTCCGCGATCTCAATGATGGTAAGTTTTCTTGCTTTACGAGATTTCAATGACAGTCGGTTCTTATTGTCACTCAGTTTTGATCAGTTACAAGATATCAATAAAGGTAAGTTTTGTTCCTTTAAGACAGTTCCACGACAGTCTGTTTTTATTGTCAGTCAGTTTTGATCAGTTATGAGATCTCAATCAGTTATGAGATTTCAGTGACGGGCGATTTTGGTCGGTTCCGCGATCTCAACGATGGTAAGTTTTGTTCCTTTAAGAGAATTCCACGACAGTCTGTTTTTATTGTCAGTCAGTTTTGATCAGTTATGAGATCTCAATCAGTTATGAGATTTCAGTGACGGCCGATTTTGGTCGGTTATGCGATCTCAACGATGGTAAGTTTTGTCGCTTTAAAAGAGTTCAACAAAAGTCGGTTTTCATTGTCAGTCAGTTTTTTTCAGTTACCACCAGATCTCAATACGGTAAGTTCTCAATCTCGATCGTTTGTGAGATTTCAGTGACAGCCGATTTTGTTCAGTTTTACGATCTGAATGATGGTAACTTTTGTTGATTTTCAGGAGATTTCATTGACAATCGGTTTTCATTGTCAGTCAGTTTCGTTCAGTTACCACATCTCAATGCGGTATATTGTCAATTTTAATCGGTTATGAGATTTCAGTGACGGCCGATTTTGTTCGGTTCCGCGATCTCAATGATGGTAAGTTTTCTTGCTTTACGAGATTTCAATGACAGTCGGTTCTTATTGTCACTCAGTTTTGATCAGTTATGAGATAACAATAATGGTAAGTTTTGTTCCTTTAAAAGAGTTCCACGACAGTCTGTTTTTATTGTCAGTCAGTTTTGATCAGTTATGAGATCTCAATCAGTTATGAGATCTCAATCAGTTATGAGATTTCAGTGACGGCCGATTTTGGTTGGTTCTGCGATCTCAATGATGGTAACTTTTGTCGCTTTAAAAGAGTTCAACAAAAGTCGGTTTTCATGGTCAGTCAGTTTTTTTCAGTTACCACATCTCAATACGGTATGTTTTCAATCTCGATCGGTTATGGGATTTCAGTGATGGCCGATTTTTTTCGGTTCCGCAATCTCAGTGATGGTAAGTTTTGTTCCTTTAAGAGAATTCCACGACAGTCTGTTTTTATTGTCAGTCAGTTTTGATCAGTTATGAGATCTCAATCAGTTATGAGATTTCAGTGACGGCCGATTTTGTTCGGTTACGCGATCTCAATGATGGTAAGTTTTGTTCCTTTAAGAGAATTCCACGACAGTCTGTTTTTATTGTCAGTCAGTTTTGATCAGTTATGAGATCTCAATCAGTTATGAGATTTCAGTGACGGCGATTTTGGTCGATTCTGCGATCTCAATGATGGTAAGTTTTGTTCCTTTAAGAGAATTCCACGACAGTCTGTTTTTATTGTCAGTCAATTTCGATCAGTTATGAGATCTCAATCAGTTATGAGATTTCAGTGACGGGCGATTTTGGTCGGTTCCGCGATCTCAACGATGGTAAGTTTTGTTCCTTTAAGAGAATTCCACGACAGTCTGTTTTTATTGTCAGTCAGTTTTGATCAGTTATGAGATCTCAATCAGTTATGAGATTTCAGTGACGGCCGATTTTGGTCGGTTCCGCGATCTCAATGATGGTAAGTTTTGTTTCTTTAAGAGAATTCCACGACAGTCTGTTTTTATTGTCAGTCAGTTTTGATCATTTATGAGATCTCAATCAGTTATGAGATTTCAGTGACGGACGATTTTGGTCAGTTTCGCGATCTCAACGATGGTAAGTTTTGTCGCTTCAAAAGAGTTCAACAAATGAAGGTTTTCATTGTCAATCAGTTTTTTTCAGTTACCACCAGATCTCAATACGGTAAGTTCTCAATCTCGATCGTTTGTGAGATTTCAGTGACAGCCGATTTTGTTCAGTTTCTGATCTGAATGATGGTAACTTTTGTTGATTTTAGGAGATTTCATCGACAATCGGTTTTCATTGTCAGTCAGTTTCGTTAAGTTACCACATCTCAATGCCGTATATTGTCAATTTTAATCGGTTATGAGAATTCAGTGACGGCCGATTTTGTTCGGTTCCGCGATCTCAATGATGGTAAGTTTTATTGCTTTACGAGATTTCAATGACAGTCGGTTCTTATTGTCACTCAGTTTTGATCAGTTACAAGATATCAATAAAGGTAAGTTTTGTTCCTTTAAGACAGTTCCACGACAGTCTGTTTTTATTGTCAGTCAGTTTTGATCAGTTATGAGATCTCAATCAGTTATGAGATTTCAGTGACGGGCGATTTTGGTCGGTTCCGCGATCTCAACGATGGTAAGTTTTTTTCCTTTAAGAGAATTCCACGACAGTCTGTTTTTATTGTCAGTCAGTTTTGATCAGTTATCACCAGATCTCAATACGGTATGTTCTCAATCTTGATCGGTCATGAGATTTCAGTGATGGCGATTTTGGTCGGTTGCGATCTCAACGATGGTAAGTTTTTTCCTTTAAGAGAATTCCACGACAGTCTGTTTTTATTGTCAGTCAGTTTTGATCAGTTATGAGATCTCAATCAGTTATGAGATTTCAGTGACGGCCGATTTTGGTCGGTTCGCGATCTCAACGATGGTAAGTTTTGTTCCTTTAAGAGAATTCCACGACAGTCTGTTTTTAGTTTCAGTCAGTTTTGATCAGTTATGAGATCTCAATCAGTTATGAGATTTCAGTGACGGCGATTTTGGTCGGTTATGCGATCTCAATGATGGTAAGTTTTGTCGCTTTAAAAGAGTTCAACAAAAGTCGGTTTTCATTGTCAGTCAGTTTTTCAGTTACCACCAGATCTCAATACGGTAAGTTCTCAATCTCGATCGTTTGTGAGATTTCAGTGACAGCCGATTTTGTTCAGTTTTACGATCTGAATGATGGTAACTTTTGTTGATTTTCAGGAGATTTCATTGACAATCGGTTTTCATTGTCAGTCAGTTTCGTTCAGTTACCACATCTCAATGCGGTATATTGTCAATTTTAATCGGTTATGAGATTTCAGTGACGGCCGATTTTGTTCGGTTCCGCGATCTCAATGATGGTAAGTTTTCTTGCTTTACGAGATTTCAATGACAGTCGGTTCTTATTGTCACTCAGTTTTGATCAGTTACGAGATAACAATAATGGTAAGTTTTGTTCCTTTAAAAGAGTTCCACGACAGTCTGTTTTTATTGTCAGTCAGTTTTGATCAGTTATGAGATCTCAATCAGTTATGAGATCTCAATCAGTTATGAGATTTCAGTGACGGCCGATTTTGGTTGGTTACGCGATCTCAATGATGGTAACTTTTGTCGCTTTAAAAGAGTTCAACAAAAGTCGGTTTTCATGGTCAGTCAGTTTTTTTCAGTTACCACATCTCAATACGGTATGTTTTCAATCTCGATCGGTTATGGGATTTCAGTGATGGCCGATTTTTTTCGTTTCCGCAATCTCAGTGATGGTAAGTTTTGTTCCTTTAAGAGAATTCCACGACAGTCTGTTTTTATTGTCAGTCAGTTTTGATCAGTTATGAGATCTCAATCAGTTATGAGATTTCAGTGACGGCCGATTTTGGTCGGTTTCGCGATCTCAACGATGGTAAGTTTTGTTCCTTTAAGAGAATTCCACGACAGTCTGTTTTTAGTTTCAGTCAGTTTTGATCAGTTATGAGATCTCAATCAGTTATGAGATTTCAGTGACGGCCGATTTTGGTCGGTTATGCGATCTCAACGATGGTAAGTTTTGTCGCTTTAAAAGAGTTCAACAAAAGTCGGTTTTCATTGTCAGTCAGTTTTTTTCAGTTACCACCAGATCTCAATACGGTAAGTTCTCAATCTCGATCGTTTGTGAGATTTCAGTGACAGCCGATTTTGTTCAGTTTTACGATCTGAATGATGGTAACTTTTGTTGATTTTCAGGAGATTTCATTGACAATCGGTTTTCATTGTCAGTCAGTTTCGTTCAGTTACCACATCTCAATGCGGTATATTGTCAATTTTAATCGGTTATGAGATTTCAGTGACGGCCGATTTTGTTCGGTTCCGCGATCTCAATGATGGTAAGTTTTCTTGCTTTACGAGATTTCAATGACAGTCGGTTCTTATTGTCACTCAGTTTTGATCAGTTACGAGATAACAATAATGGTAAGTTTTGTTCCTTTAAGAGAGTTCCACGACAGTCTGTTTTTATTGTCAGTCAGTTTTGATTAGTTATGAGATCTCAATCAGTTATGAGATTTCAGTGACGGCCGATTTTGGTTGGTTACGCGATCTCAATGATGGTAAGTTTTGTCGCTTTAAAAGACTTCAACAAAAGTCGTTTTCATTGTCAGTCAGTTTTTTTCAGTTACCACATCTCAATACGGTATGTTTTCAATCTCGATCGGTTATGGGATTTCAGTGATGGCCGATTTTGTTCGGTTCCGCGATCTCAATGATGGTAAGTTTTGTTCCTTTAAGAGAATTCCACGACAGTCTGTTTTTATTGTCAGTCAGTTTTGATCAGTTATGAGATCTCAATCAGTTATGAGATTTCAGTGACGGCCGATTTTGGTCGGTTACGCGATCTCAACGATGGTAAGTTTTGTTCCTTTAAGAGAATTTCACGACAGTCTGTTTTTATTGTCAGTCAGTTTTGATCAGTTACGAGATCTCAATCAGTTATGAGATTTCAGTGACGGCCGATTTTGGTTGGTTACGCGATCTCAATGATGGTAAGTTTTGTCGCTTTAAAAGAGTTCAACAAAAGTCGTTTTTCATTGTCAATCAGTTTTTTTCAGTTACCACCAGATCTCAATACGCTATGTTCTCAATCTCGATCGGTTATGAGATGTCAGTGGTGGCCGATTTTGTTCGGTTCCGCGATCTCAATGATGGTAAGTTTTGTTCATTTAAGAGAATTCCACGACAGTCTGTTTTTATTGTCAGTCAATTTCGATCAGTTATGAGATCTCAATCAGTTATGAGATTTCAGTGACGGGCGATTTTGGTCGGTTCCGCGATCTCAACGATGGTAAGTTTTTTTCCTTGAAGAGAATTCCACGACAGTCTGTTTTTATTGTCAGTCAGTTTTGATCAGTTACGAGATCTCAATCAGTTATGAGATTTCAGGGACGGCCGATTTTGGTCGGTGCCACGATCTCAACGAAGGTATGTTTTGTTCCTTTAAGAGAATTCCACGACAGTCTGTTTTTATTGTCAGTCAGTTTGGATCGGTTATGAGATCTCAATCAGTTATGAGATTTCAGTAACGGCCGATTTTGGTCGGTTACGCGATCTCAATGATGGTAAGTTTTGTCGCTTCAAAAGAGTTCAACAAATGAAGGTTTTCATTGTCAGTCAGTTTTTTTCAGTTACCACCAGATCTCAATACGGTATGTTCTCAATCTCGATCGGTTAGGGGATTTCAGTGATGGCCGATTTTTTTCGGTTCCGCGATCTCAATGATGGTAAGTTTTGTTCCTTTAAGAGAATTCCACGACAGTCTGTTTTTATTGTCAGTCAGTTTTGATCAGTTATGAGATCTCAATCAGTTATGAGATTTCAGTGACGGCCGATTTTGTTTGGTTACGCGATCTCAATGATGGTAAGTTTTGTCGCTTTAAAAGAGTTCAACAAAAGTCGGTTTTCATTGTCAGTCAGTTTTTTTCAGTTACCACCAGATCTCAATACGGTATGTTCTCAATCTCGATCGGTTATGGGATTTCAGTGATGGTCGATTTTGTTCGGTTCCGCGATCTCAATGATGGTAAGTTTTTTTCCTTTAAGAGAATTCCACGACAGTCTGTTTTTATTGTCAGCCAGTTTTGATCAGTTACAAGATCTCAATCAGTTATGAGATTTCAGGGACGGACGATTTTGGTCGGTGCCACGATCTCAACGAAGGTACGTTTTGTTCCTTTAAGAGAATTCCACGACAGTCTGTTTTTATTGTCAGTCAGTTTTGATCGGTTATGAGATCTCAATCAGTTATGAGATTTCAGTAACGGCCGATTTTGTTCGGTTACGCGATCTCAATGATGGTAAGTTTTGTCGCTTCAAAAGAGTTCAACAAATGAAGGTTTTCATTGTCAGTCAGTTTTTTTCAGTTACCACCAGATCTCAATACGGTATGTTCTCAATCTCGATCGGTTATGAGATGTCAGTGATGGCCGATTTTTTTCGGTTCCGCGATCTCAATGATGGTAAGTTTTGTCGCTTTAAAAGAGTTCAACAAATGAAGGTTTTCATTGTCAGTCAGTTTTTTTCAGTTACTACCAGATCGCAATACGGTATGTTCTCAATCTCGATCGGTTATGGGATTTCAGTGATGGCCGATTTTTTTCGGTTCCGCGATCTCAATGATGGTAAGTTTTGTTCCTTTAAGAGAATTCCACGACAGTCTGTTTTTATTGTCAGTCAGTTTTGATCAGTTATGAGATCTCAATCAGTTATGAGATTTCAGTGACGGCCGATTTTGTTTGGTTACGCGATCTCAATGATGGTAAGTTTTGTTCCTTTAAGAGAAAATTCCACAACAGTCTGTTTTTATTGTCAGTCAGTTTTGATCAGTTACGAGATCTCAATCAGTTATGAGATTTCAGTGACGGCCGATTTTGGTTGGTTACGCGATCTCAATGATGGTAAGTTTTGTCGCTTTAAAAGAGGTCAACAAAAGTCATTTTTCATTGTCAGTCAGTTTTTTTCAGTTACCACCAGATCTCAATACGGTATGTTCTCAATCTCGATCGGTTATGAGATTTCAGTGATGGCCGATTTTGTTCGGTTCCGCGATCTCAATGATGGTAAGTTTTGTTCCTTTAAGAGAATTCCACGACAGTCTGTTTTTATTGTCAGTCAGTTTTGATCAGTTACGAGATCTCAATCAGTTATGAGATTTCAGTGACGGCCGATTTTGGTTGGTTACGCGATCTCAATGATGGTAAGTTTTGTCGCTTTAAAAGAGGTCAACAAAAGTCGGTTTTCATTGTCAGTCAGTTTTTTTCAGTTACCACATCTCAATACGGTATGTTTTCAATCTCGATCGGTTATGGGATTTCAGTGATGGCCGATTTTGTTCGGTTCCGCGATCTCAATGATGGTAAGTTTTGTTCCTTTAAGAGAATTCCACGACAGTCTATTTTTATTGTCAGTCAGTTTTGATCAGTTATGAGATCTCAATCAGTTATGAGATTTCAGGGACGGCCGATTTTGGTCGGTGCCACGATCTCAACGATGATAAGTTTTGTTCCTTTAAGAGAATTCCACGACAGTCTGTTTTTATTGTCAGTCAGTTTTGATCAGTTATGAGATCTCAATCAGTTATGAGATTTCAGTGACGGCCGATTTTGTTTGGTTATGCGATCTCAATGATGGTAAGTTTTGTCGCTTTAAAAGAGTTCAACAAAAGTCGGTTTTCATTGTCAGTCAGTTTTTTTCAGTTACCAGCAGATCTCAATACGGTATGTTCTCAATCTCGATCGGTTATGGGATTTCAGTGATGGCCGATTTTGTTCGGTTCCGCGATCTCAATGATGGTAAGTTTTGTTCCTTTAAGAGAATTCCACGACAGTCTGTTTTTATTGTCAGTCAGTTTTGATCAGTTATGAGATCTCAATCAGTTATGAGATTTCAGTGACGGCCGATTTTGGTTGGTTACGCGATCTCAATGATGGTAAGTTTTGTCGCTTTAAAAGAGGTCAACAAAAGTCGGTTTTCATTGTCAGTCAGTTTTTTTCAGTTACCACATCTCAATACGGTATGTTTTCAATCTCGATCGGTTATGGGATTTCAGCGATGGCCGATTTTGTTCGGTTCCGCGATCTCAATGATGGTAAGTTTTGTTCCTTTAAGAGAATTCCACGACAGTCTGTTTTTATTGTCAGTCAGTTTTGTTCAGTTACCAGATCTCAATGATGGTAAGTTTTGTTGCTTTAAGAGATTTCCATGACAGTCGGTTTTTATTGTTAGTCAGTTTCGTTCAGTTACGAGATCTCAATGGTGGTAAGCTTTTTGGTTTTGCGAGATTTCATTGATAGTCGTTTTTCATTGTCAGTCAGTTTTTTTCAGTTATGAGATTTAAATGACAGTTGGTTTTTATTGTCCGTCTGTCAGTTTTGTTCAGTTACGCAATCTCAATGATGGTAAGTTTTGTTGCTTTAAGAGATTTCCATGACAGTCGGTTTTTATTAATAATAATAACGAATAAGAAGGTAAACACAAACAAGCTGGACAATGTGCCAAATCAGGCAGCGGCCACTGGGATTTTACTTTTCCCAGCTGCTCGGGATGCAGTCTGGGACTGCCTTATATTTAGCACAGTTATTTTCATAATAAAAATGATAGCACTTCGGGTGGAAAAGGTCATTCTCTGTGTTCAGTCTTTTAAACTACTCCTCAACATGCATGCAGTGTAAATAAAGCAGTTACATCAATGAGATGATAGTAGTCATGGCCACACCCCGTGCTAATGGTACAGCCCACGGTGCAAATCACAAGACAAAAAAATGGAAAAATAGAAAATCGGTTAGATTTCATTTATTCAAATGATTGTTTCTAAAAGTAAAATTGAAAAAAGGGGGGAAAAATGTCAAATATCCATTGATGATTTAACCGAAAAACAAGAAAAATGAACGTCTGGTTTTAATTTGTCATTTTTGCATTAGCATTGTATGGTCTGAAAACTGAATTGTGAAGCGTTACACGGATCTTACTCTGATTCTGTTTTATTCGGTAATGAGATTTTAGTGACGGCCGATTTTGCTCGGTTATGCGATCTCAATGATGGTAAGTTTTGTTCCTTTAAGAGAATTCCACGACAGTCTGTTTTAATTGTCAGTCAGTTTTGATCAGTTATGAGATCTCAATCAGTTATGAGATTTCAGTGACGGCCGATTTTGTTTGGTTCCGCGATCTCAATGATGGTAAGTTTTGTTCCTTTAAGAGAATTCCACGACAGTCTGTTTTTATTGTCAGTCAGTTTTGATCAGTTATGAGATCTCAATCAGTTATGAGATTTCAGTGACGGCCGATTTTGGTCGGTTACGCGATCTCAACGATGGTAAGTTTTGTTCCTTTAAGAGAATTCCACAACAGTCTGTTTTTATTGTCAGTCAGTTTTGATCAGTTACGAGATCTCAATCAATTATGAGATTTCAGTGACGGCCGATTTTGGTTGGTTACGCGATCTCAATGATGGTAAGTTTTGTCGCTTTAAAAGAGGTCAACAAAAGTCGGTTTTCATTGTCAGTCAGTTTTTTTCAGTTACCACCAGATCTCAATACGGTATGTTCTCAATCTCGATCGGTTATGGGATTTCAGTGATGGTCGATTTTGTTCGGTTCCACGATCTGAATGATGGTAAGTTTTTTTCCTTTAAGAGAATTCCACGACAGTCTGTTTTTATTGTCAGTCAGTTTTGATCGGTTATGAGATCTCAATCAGTTATGAGATTTCAGTAACGGCCGATTTTGTTCGGTTACGCGATCTCAATGATGGTAAGTTTTGTCGCTTCAAAAGAGTTCAACAAATGAAGGTTTTCATTGTCAGTCAGTTTTTTTCAGTTACCACCAGATCTCAATACGGTATGTTCTCAATCTCGATCGGTTATGAGATTTCAGTGATGGCCGATTTTGTTCGGTTCCGCGATCTCAATGATGGTAAGTTTTGTTCCTTTAAGAGAATTCCACGACAGTCTGTTTTTATTGTCAGTCAGTTTTGATCAGTTACGAGATCTCAATCAGTTATGAGATTTCAGTGACGGCCGATTTTGGTTGGTTACGCGATCTCAATGATGGTAAGTTTTGTCGCTTTAAAAGAGTTCAACAAAAGTCGGTTTTCATTGTCAGTCAGTTTTTTTCAGTTACCAGCAGATCTCAATACGCTATGTTCTCAATCTCGATCGGTTATGGGATTTCAGTGATGGCCGATTTTGTTCGGTTCCGCGATCTCAATGATGGTAAGTTTTGTTCCTTTAAGAGAATTCCACGACAGTCTGTTTTTATTGTCAGTCAGTTTTGATCATTTACGAGATCTCAATCAGTTATGAGATTTCAGTGACGGCCGATTTTGGTTGGTTACGCGATCTCAATGATGGTAAGTTTTGTCGCTTTAAAAGAGGTCAACAAAAGTCGGTTTTCATTGTCAGTCAGTTTTTTTCAGTTACCACATCTCAATACGGTATGTTTTCAATCTCGATCGATTATGGGATTTCAGCGATGGCCGATTTTGTTCGGTTCCGCGATCTCAATGATGGTAAGTTTTGTTCCTTTAAGAGAATTCCACGACAGTCTGTTTTTATTGTCAGTCAGTTTTGATCAGTTACGAGATCTCAATCAGTTATGAGATTTCAGTGACGGCCGATTTTGTTTGGTTACGCGATCTCAATGATGGTAAGTTTTGTCGCTTTAAAAGAGTTCAACAAAAGTCGGTTTTCATTGTCAGTCAGTTTTTTTCAGTTACCACATCTCAATACGCTATGTTTTCAATCTCGATCGGTTATGGGATTTCAGTGATGGCCAATTTTGTTCGGTTCCGCGATCTCAACGATGGTAAGTTTTGTTCCTGTAAGAGAATTCCATGACAGTCTGTTTTTATTGTCAGTCAGTTTTGATCAGTTATGAGATCTCAATCAGTTATGAGATTTCAGTGACGGCCGATTTTGGTTGGTTACGCGATCTCAATGATGGTAAGTTTTGTCGCTTTAAAAGAGTTCAACAAAAGTCGGTTTTCATTGTCAGTCAGTTTTTTTCAGTTACCAGCAGATCTCAATACGGTATGTTCTCAATCTCGATCGGTTATGGGATTTCAGTGATGGCCGATTTTGTTCGGTTCCGCGATCTCAATGATGGTAAGTTTTGTTCCTTTAAGAGAATTCCACGACAGTCTGTTTTTATTGTCAGTCAGTTTTGTTCAGTTACCAGATCTCAATGATGGTAAGTTTTGTTGCTTTAAGAGATTTCCATGACAGTCGGTTTTTATTGTTAGTCAGTTTCGTTCAGTTACGAGATCTCAATGGTGGTAAGCTTTTTGGTTTTGCGAGATTTCATTGATAGTCGTTTTTCATTGTCAGTCAGTTTTTTTCAGTTATGAGATTTAAATGACAGTTGGTTTTTATTGTCCGTCTGTCAGTTTTGTTCAGTTACGCAATCTCAATGATGGTAAGTTTTGTTGCTTTAAGAGATTTCCATGACAGTCGGTTTTTATTAATAATAATAACGAATAAGAAGGTAAACACAAACAAGCTGGACAATGTGCCAAATCAGGCAGCGGCCACTGGGATTTCACTTTTCCCAGCTGCTCGGGATGCAGTCTGGGACTGCCTTATATTTAGCACAGTTATTTTCATAATAAAAATGATAGCACTTCGGGTGGAAAAGGTCATTCTCTGTGTTCAGTCTTTTAAACTACTCCTCAACATGCATGCAGTGTAAATAAAGCAGTTACATCAATGAGATGATAGTAGTCCGCGGCCACACCCCCGTGCTAATGGTACAGCCCACGGTGCAAATCACAAGACAAAAAAATGGAAAAATAGAAAATCGGTTAGATTTCATTTATTCAAATGATTGTTTCTAAAAGTAAAATTGAAAAAAGGGGGGAAAAATGTCAAATATCCATTGATGATTTAACCGAAAAACAAGAAAAATGAACGTCTGGTTTTAATTTGTCATTTTTGCATTAGCATTGTATGGTCTGAAAACTGAATTGTGAAGCGTTACACGGATCTTACTCTGATTCTGTTTTATTCGGTAATGAGATTTTAGTGACGGCCGATTTTGCTCGGTTATGCGATCTCAATGATGGTAAGTTTTGTTCCTTTAAGAGAATTCCATGACAGTCAGTTTTTATTGTCAGTCAGTTTTGTTCAGTTACGAGATCTCAATACGGTATGTTCTCGGTCCGTGTACTTTTGCGTCCATTCCTTTTTCGTTTTTTAACCACGAAAAGAAAAACAAAAAACGAACGGTTGTTGTATTTTTAAATGCTAGTTGAATACCAAAATTTAAATTAAAACCGAATACACAAATTTCATGTGCACAAAATAAATATTGACTTCTTTTCAGATTTTTGTTTATTACGTTTCGCATCTTTATAAAACAAAATTAAAAAAGGACAGATTAAAGTCGAAGAAATGTCAATTTACAAGTTTTCTTTTTTAAAATTGTTGTTTCTCCCACACTTTCGAGAGCCATGCCATGAAACATGATAATACTTGACTTGATTTTCACCCCATTCTCACTCACGAGGGGTCCGATACTGCCGCATGTCCAAGAGAATGCTATACTGGCGGCAAACGCGTCCAGTGAAGCGGGACATACTAAGCGCTTAACATGAAAAATAAGTGTGGCTTAATGTACTAGGAGGATCAAATTTACTACACCTTATAAGCAGGCCACTATGAACACAATTAATAACACGTTAAGCCTTTTCCTAGAAAATAAAACACAATTATGAAGAAAACGCTTAATGCATTAAGACACTGATATTAAATGACCAGTAAAGATATGCAGACACGCAGGTCAGGCCGAATATGAAGGCAACGCGCTTTCAACGTTCAGCGTTTTCCACTTATAACCGTTAGAAACGCTTAACATAAAAATATCATCCTTCCACTTTGTTTACGTTGCCGTTGTCTTAGCCTTAGATGCTGTTGATGACAAGAAAATGTGCGAGAAAATAGTTTCTCCCAGGTTGTTGTTTTAGTAGGATTAAGCCATGTAAAGCGTTGATGTCCCAGCGACGCGGTCGTAACGCATTGCTTTCAATGAGAATTGAGAAATATTTCATGTCAAACCTCCACTGAGGCAAAGGGTATGGGTATTTTGTCTTCATGAAAATTACATATTGGGGTATAATTTAGTCTTCATAACGTTGGTATATTTTCAATTTGAACAGCATAGCATAGCCTATAAAGTGACTCCTAATCCTAAACAATTTCTCAATATAAAACAATATAAAACACCTAACAGAGCCAGACGAAAAAGTCACAGTAATTTAGATGTCGTTTTGGCTTTTATTCATATAAAAAGCAAAATGACGGGATTGAAGTGGGAACTCGATAATGTTAGAGCGCTAAACAAGTGGCTATAAATGTAATGTTTAGGTTAAAATATAAATGTAAAAATAATAATAATAGTAATTTAACGAATGAAAATGAATCAATGTCATTTAGGCAGGCTCTTGACGCCAGAGGAAAAGGCACTAGAGGGCGCTTTAGCGTCTGTGTGTATGACGCAAACACTGGAAATTAAATTTAGCATTTTTACATATTAAAAAACAAGTTGTATATCATTTATATTATTTAAAAAAAAATAATAATCTTGCATAAAGAAAATTAGCTTGTATCTGCTAAATCTATTCATCAGTGTTAAAATAAAAAACAAAGAAACCGCATTTTCCATATTTCATTTCTGGTTTAAAAAAGGAAAAACGAATGGACGCAAAAGTACACGGACCGACCTCCATGACAGTCGGTTTTTATTGTCAGTCAGTTTTGATCAGTTACAAAAGATCTCAATGATGATCAATTATCAGTGTTATTTAATTGTCAGTCGGTTGTTATGAATGGTCAGTTTTGCTGGGTTATGACATTTCAATGACGGTCGGTTTCTTTTCATTTCAAGATTTCAATGACAGTCTATTTTGTGCCTTTTTGAGATTTTAAATAATGGCTATTTTTTCCATTATGAGATTTCAGTGCCACTTGGTTTTGTTTCCTAATGAGATTTTAATGATGGTCGGCTTTGTCTCTTAACAAGATTTTAACGACAGTTGGTTTTGTTTGGTTACGAGATTTCAAAGACAATATACAAAGATTTTGTGGCTCAGATAAGGTCCAGTTCTGATTTATTTCTTTGCTCTTGGCTGACATGTTGCTATGGCCTGCTTGTGGCTCAGATCTGGCAAACAGGAGCGGTTCGCCTAAGTGCCATCATTCCACGCCACTTGTGGTCCAGATCATCATACCACGCTTGGCAGATGTGGGCCAGATTTGGGCCGGCACAAAGTTGCTATCTGGGGTGCTATAGAGTACCTCAGGGATGACGTGTTTTTGTAGGCAAAACCCAGAAGCGAGTTAGCATTTTAGGACATCCGGTTCCATCGCCCTGAAGTCAATGGGTTTTTTTAATGGATTTTTGCTAAATCGCCTGAAATAAGGTCTGTGGTTAACAAAGCCTCTATATATTTTCACGTTTTGATATATGACATAAAACACACCAGTTATAACCCGCTTGTGATTTTTTAAACCTTTATTGTGTCTTAAAAACGGCGGTTGCTAACAAATTGCTAAAAGAACCTTTGTCGGGGGCTTTAGATATCATTATGACAAACATTTGAACAGCATTTCTCATGAAAAAGTGGATAAGTATTCATACACAGCGCAGATCATAATCAACAACCATTTTTAAATAAAGTTGTTTTCTAAATAAAGTTTTAGGAAGCTTGGTGGTGGTGACGTTGATCCGCGACCATGGTGTGCTGTAGTCCGTTTATAGCATACTGTTAGCTTTTTATATCTGACGACTTTATTTAGGCTTAAAAATGTATAAATGTTGTGTTAACTTGTAAAGATTATCTTGATAGACAAAACGTGTAAGTGTCATAACCCTTTGTTAAACACAGAGCTTATTTTTTGCGATTTTCCAAAAGTCTATGGGAAAAATGTATAGGCTTTTGATCGAGGGAACCCGTGCGCCGCTAACTTCCGGGTTGGCCTACAAAAACACGTCATCCCTGAGGTGTTCAATCTTTTGATTGAGTAGACTATTTAAATATTCTTTTTTTAAACAAAGTTTTACATACAGTCTTATAAACTTACATTGTCTGAAAATATTGATTTATAAAGAAAACAGATATGTTCCTAATTCTGAGTGTCTGAATTTTTGTGTAAGCTAGTCTACCGCTGGTGTACATAGGAATTTACTTCAGATCTACTCTTTCCCCATCATTGACTGAATTTTTCAGCTATCCATGTTTTCACTGTTATACGTTAGGGGGCGCTGTTACGCATCTTTTGAAAGAGTACAGAATCGCCAGATTAAAACACAGAAGAAGAAGCAGAAACAAGTGATATAAGATTGTTCACGCTAATGTAAAATAATGTGATCATCAAACATTAAACAGCATGTAAATCAAAACTGCCTTACATTACTGAATGAAATGAAATATGCATCATTGTTCTGAATCTGATCCAGGCGTAATCTTTGACAAAAATGCAATTTTCTCAACATTTTGTTTAAAATGATGGCTTTCTTTATGAAACTTACCCACATTCAAGTGTTGATATAATATATAATAAAATGTTTATTTAATTAGTTAAAGTAAAAGTATATTTCAGGTATAACAAATTAAAAGCCTACCTAAATTGGAACATAGTAGTCTAAGTATCATGTTCACTTAAAGAAAACTTATAAAACAATATAAAACTACCAAATTAGTAGTTTACTGAAAGTACATTTCAAAGTATACTTTCTTTCATAAACTATAAATGTACTACTAGTATTAAAATAGTAAACTACTAGTATATTAGTTCACTTGTAGTACAGTTGCAGTACACATGAGAAACGTAGTTTCAAGTTTACTACTAGTACACATTGATAATAGTATACTTACTAAATAAAGTGTACTTAAAAATTTACTTGAACATTACTTCATAATACTTCATATAATGAACTTTAAGTACTTCTTTTTCATAAGGGACATGAAATGTTATAGTACTGTATAACTTCTATTTGATAATGTAAAATAAACAACCTGACTTTATTTAGACATCAATCATGCACCCGACTGTCTTTTAAAAATAATTGACAAAATGCACAGTTATTATTGTTTCTGAGAGCTATCACCAACCCACTTCCATTCCCTCAAACAATACACCCCAACATGCTGTCCTGTAAAAAGCCTATAATTATTTGGGTACATCTGAATCACACATCATCAGAAATGTAATAAATATATACAAAACAAGAACAATATTGCATTTCTTTTATGTGATGACAAAATGGATACAGTGGGAAGAGCTTGCTATAATGCACGTCAGAGTAATTTAATGGTAATTTAATGAATCAGCCCTCAGACACACACAAGTCTTGATTCAGAAAAGGTTTATTAGTGCAGCAGTGAGTGACACAGGTAGTGACGCAGACTGATGACACTAACATAGACTGCATTCAGAAATATTATTTAGAGACTCCATTTAGATAACGTTGAAATTCACTTCATAAAATCTGAGTAGATTTTTCATAGCATTTCAAAATGTTTGTATATCATATTATACGGATGGCATTTTGGACTCCTCAGTTATTTAAGTCTAGGTATATATACACAGAACAAACAGTGATTAGCTTCTTGATATGAATTAAATTCACATTCTTTCCATACAATGACATTGAATAGTGACTGAGTGAACTTTCATATTTGGCTGAAGTATTCCTTTAAGACACACTGTTATGATAAATGAATAACCAGCGAAGTCTCAAATGACAAACATTAGCTGCCTGCTTATAAAACATAACTTGTTTAACTTTTCCATTGACATGTGCTCTAAGACCCTCAATTTTGTGGCAACAGGGACACCGCGTGGAATTCAAAAGAATTACGGTTATGGGGGAATTTTAGCCCAGTGATGTTTTGGGTTTGAGAGGATAACCATGAGTTGTTGTTGTACGTTGTAAAGAGAGGCGTGATTTAACTCATGATATATATATATATATATATATATATATATATAAAATATATATTACTGATTTCTTACAGAATAAAATGCACGTGACAGGAGAACTGGAAAACATGATTAAAGATGCTTCAACAATTTCAATTGATTAAAGATGTCCCTTTCCATCTCAAAAAATTGAGAAATGAATCGACATTTAATCTACTCGTTACATCCTATACAATGTACACAACATAATAAGTAGCTAAAAACGGCAAAGATGCGGTCTCTGTTTGCGGTGTTCTTTAAAATAGAATTACGATGATTGTCAATGCATATTAACACAAACAACATAAATGTCAGATTTAAATTGGTTAATTTATAGAAACAGTAAAGTAGCTTATAATAAAGAGGCGCCAGAGTATAGGTCTAATAAAAATAAATTAAAAAACAAATATAGAGTCACTTATCAATCGATAGCTAACATTTAGCCTTCACAAAAATCAATAATATTGTGTGAAGCTATTTAGAAATTGAAACAATTTTTAAACGGGTATAGGCTATATTTATATACATGGAACGTACATGATGATACTGATGATAATTCTGTAACTATACGCTTGAGTTCTACTATCCCAGGGCCACTGCACCTGTGTGCCGTCTTTAAATGACGCTCACGCAGGTATCTTGCGTCATGCGCAGAGGCGGAAACGCGGAAGCAACATTCCACGTCACTTGAGGTGGATTTAGCGCGAGCGAGTGAAGATTCCGACAGGAGAATTAAGCGCTTTGACGTGAAACTCACCGGATGTGATGCCACGAGCGTTTTGGCATTACGCTCAAACTGACAGCGAACAGAATATCTGCGGGTTGTAAACTGAGAATTCGTCTCAAGGTAATGTTTGTGTGCGGAGCTGTACTGCGGTCAGAGCGCTTGCAGCAGGCGGCTGCTGAATGTCGCTGTTTTATTGGATATTCAGTGTTTCCTGACGCCGTGTGTCCATCAGTGCAGATGATATGATGGCTATATAAATAATAATAGGTCTGCATTTCGCAATTACTGAGTCTAAAATCATAGCGAGTTACCTAAATAGGAAACATTTAAAGTGCTACGATTCCCAAATATGATAAACGCGCGAATGATGCCCAAAAATTCTGTTTAGAGAGGCTGCTCACATCAGCTTGTTGTAGGTTATGGGCCCTTTTTGCTTTGATTGACTGATCATCGCACTTTATGGATGATGTGCTTGCTTTTTTGGCATCGTTTCTCAGATTTAATGTCAGTTAAACTACTTATTGTATTTTTGCTATAGTGTGTAACGCCTCTAAATAAATGTAATGCACCTGTCTCCACACAACCTTCATTATTATAGGTTGTGTGCCATTATTATGATTTTTTTTTTTTTTTTTTTTAATATATAAAAGTTAATTGAATTGGTGTGTTGTTTATTACATTGTCATGATGATTATGTTACATATCTAAAAATAATTAAGTGTGCTCTAGTCTTTGTCATTACCCATTAAAACACATCATGTCAATCAAGCTAAGTAATGCTGTCAAGGGTGTATCTCCAACTGTCACGTCTGTGTTATGGGGTGTGTACATGTTTTGTAAATTTGTAAGGAGGAACACCTTTACTGACACACTGTGATTTTCAGTAAAGGACAATACTGGCAGTAGGTCAGTGCAGTGTGCTTAATGCGCTGTAGGCTAATTAATTGTGCTTGGCAAACAGTAATGCAGCCCTGCTGGATTTTTCCCTTGTGAATCTAAATCATTGTGTCTAGGGTGGGAAATTTTTGCCTACCAGACACAGTGAATGCAGAACTTTACCAGCCATTAGAAAAGTTTTGTGTTTTGCTGTTGTGTTTTGGAATCCATTTTAGATTTTAGCCATAAAGTTGTTGTGCTATTTTACCTTTCCTTTCCCCCCCAAAATACAAGAATAATACAAAAACAATGATTAATGAAATCCTGTTTTCTCATTAAATATCATTTTTGGGACTTCTTTTCTTTGTTCTTTATTTGTTTTAGACATTTTAGACATTTTAGATAATATTTAAAATTATTTGGAATTGTCCAAATGTCAAAATTAAGTGAACCTGGGGTGCTTTTGTATTTGTATTAGTGGTCATTCGATATAGGTTTTTTTTTTTTTTGTTTTTTTTTTAATGACTGAGCTGATATCTTATATCGGCCACCCTGCACTTTAACACACTATTTACTGTTAAGACAAAATTCTGCTCTGAGAAACCAGCAGCACTGAAGATCATGTGCTTCACCAACTTTCCATGCACCTGTTCATCAATCTATAAACAAATTGGCTAGTTCATCAAGAACTAGTTTTTATTTCTAAACAACTGAATTTATGTCAAATGAGACATATTGCCTACCATATTGGCTGCCTGGTAAAGAATCCAGAATTACCTAAATTATTTGGCTGGTGGTAACTTTCAATCCTGATTGTGTCTTATTATTCAGACCATCATGCTAATGCTGATTGTGTCCTCTTTTTTTTGTCTGTAGAGTGTCTGATTTGGTGCTCGATCTTCATGGGCGAATCAGGGACACGGCGCTCCACCCTGGTCTCCAGGCTTCCCATCTTCAGACGCAGTGTGCGAAAGAGACAGGACTCGCTTCCCTCCTCGCCCTCCTCCGGTGGTGTCGGCAATGGCGTCCACACTTCCTCTCCCTCCAGCACGAACTCCAGCTCCAGCAGCACGAGCAAACGCCGCAGCCTGTTCCGCACTCCGTCACTCAGCTTCCACAGCAAGAGGAACAGCGACCCGACCCAACTCAGCCTGGACAATCGCAGCGAGGAGTCTGAAGTCGTCTTTCGAGACGGTTGCATCTCAAAGACGCGACATTCGTTCGGATTCGGCGGACACAAGAAGAAGATCCCCCGATCTCAGACAGAAAACCTTGAGAAAGCGCCGGCAAATCGCAGCATGTTCATTAACTGCATCAGCTCACGGACGAATGAGGGAGATGATTCAGGGTTCCTTGATGACGTGAGCAGCAAGAGGTCTTCCAAGCATAAGAAGATGCTGCCCAAGTCCTTCTCAGCTCACCAACGGTTTTCCAAGAACTCGTCCAATGTCCCGGACCAGGGTAAAGGTCAGGATAGTGGAGAAGAGCCTCCTAAAACTGGTACCCCAGGTTCCTGGCCTGGAGAATTGGCTGAGAGTTCTCTACAGTCACCCATGATCTCAGAAGACCGCACCACGGCAGTCACACCATCCGATTTCGTTCACGTCACTGAAGACTCTGTCTCGGAAGTGGACGCTTTGCCGGCCCCCAGTCCAGCTGCTCCACCTGAAACCTTCAGCCAAGCTGTTTCTACCTCACAGGTGTCCATCACCCCAGCCCAGGACACCACGGAAAAGCCCTTACTGCCAGATACCAGCCACACAGCCAACACACAGTGCGAGAGCACAACTGCTCATACGGAACCAGTAACGCTGCAGACGGTGAAAGAGTTGAACCCTAACACTAATCCTAATACAAACGCTAACCCTGACCAGTCAGAGGCCAGTGAGATTGAACAAGTTCCAGAATTGAGTGAGGACAGCAGCTCCAATCCAGACACCCGTGAGAGGTGGTCCAGGAACGCTGTTCTCATCCAACAGTCAGGAAGGTCATCAGGCCTGAGCAAACTGGAGACCAGGCCAAGTCACCTGAGAAAGCCACACACAGGTAATGTCAGCAAACTCAGTTGCTGTTTTGTTCTCTTTTAAGAAAGTTTTAGAGAAAGTGTTTTTAGGACAGAAGTTCGGAGGGAAATTATTTACATACTTGTTCCATGACAAAAACAAGTTAATCTTTGATCTTCAAACCGGTTCCACTAATCTACAAGAATTCATGTTAAGATATTATGACATTGGGGCTTCCTAGATGACTTTCTGCTTCCACAAAGATTATGAAGTGCTCTTCTGATGGACACTTAAATATATCATGAGGCCATGGGTTTTGAAAAGCTGTCAGCTTAAAAAATTTGGAAAATAAAAAATGACTGAAAAGCGTAAAGTTAGGGTACTACTGGTAGCCAAAAAGTTGTTCCCTGTGGTTAAATTGGTTGTAAAAACAACAACCAAATTAACTGTCTTCACGATTGTTGGTAGAATATCATCTTATACATGGCTACTTTCTAAATAAATAAAAAATGGGCGTGAAATATTGCTGTGACTTGAAATGTATTTATTATAAGAGAAGGGACCACAGAGAGATATGAGATACATGAATCTAGTACAGCTATATGTAGAAATTTAGTTGTTGCAACAACCGTCAAATATACATTGTTTCAGTGCCATGATTGGCCAATCAGCATGAAGTATTCCAGAGAGCCGTGTAATATGCTAATTGAGAAGTCAGTTACTGCTGGAGAGATATTAAACATCAGATACAATAAATGGCTTGTTATTTATTATATTATCATTATTTGTGATTTAAAAATGACATTTAAGCCCTCATGTATTGAGCTGTAAATGCACTGCATAACATGTAGCCTTAAACTGAACGTGTAACTGATCTTCACAGTTCTGAGAACTACTGAAAGCTTTTATACACGCACACAAAAACTGGGAAACATTCCCTCCATTGAAACAATGTATTATGCTTCCGTTTAGCTGCGTTTTTCTCTAGACCCATGATTTCTCTTTCGTAAATGTTAGTTTTACGTTGCGAGTGCTTTCACTCCAGAGTGCCTGTGGCTTATAAGGTTTATGGGACACTAACCAGCTCCACTGTATTGAATTTCCTCTTGTGGTGACTTTTTACTACAGATCCTCTTGCAGGAGAGAGTGAACTCTACACTCAGTGTGTTCATTTACAATTATTGGCTTGGGGTGATTCATTAATATTCATGTCAATGATTAAGCTATTTTTAAGGTTATTAGGATGTTTTAGTCATACTTGCTTGTTTTTATAGGAGGAAAGATGTCTGGAAGTCTGTTGTTACCGTGTTGAAAGCAGATTATTTTGGTTCTTTTGGTTTAATTTAGATTTGCTAGAAATTTTTGTTTGTGTTTTGCATATTGTTTCCGTGTGAATGCAGTATATGTACAGTATTCAGTATTATTGGGTCTTTTCTTCAGTTTTTCTTGTGTCTGTGTAGGTTTTGGGCTTTCACTGAATTATATTACTGTATTTTCTTTGCAGTGTTTATTTGTGTCAATAGGATCCAGGCTTTTAAGTGATACTGTACTGTACTGTACTGTACTAAAACAAAACTATTGATGCTTTGCTGGACTGTTTTACCTATCCATGTTGTTTAGCTTTTGCTATCTTGTTTAAGAGATAAACTAAATTCATTTTATGCAAATGTGGTGCAGTGGGTGAGTTGTAGTTTGTGCCCCAGGCTTAGGCTAACACTTCTATTTTGTATATTTAATATCTTTGCTAGATGCATTACGTATTCTTCAGATTGACCTACAGCCTAATTGAGATCTGTACATACAAGAAGATACTGCAGACATTTTAATCAGCTGGAGGAAACTTGGTATCAAGGTGGTTATTTTCCACTGGATTTGAATATGCAATTCACATCATGTGCAGTAGCCATTCATAAGTATTTTATGTAATACTTTATAATAACTTATATATATAAAATGTATATCTTAAATATAAAAATATATATCTTATATTCGCTGCTGTTCAAAAGTTAGTCCTTTGTTGGTAAGATTTTTTTAATATATTTATGAAAGAAGTCTCTAATGCTGACCAAAGCTGCATTTATTTGATTAAAAATACAGCAAAAGCTTTAATGTTGTGAAATAGTATTATTGCAATTTTTAAAATTCATGTTTTCTGTTTTAATATATTTTAAAACTGAATTTTCAGCAGCCATTAATTCAGTCTGTCTGTCACATGATCCTTCAGAAATCATTCTAATATGCTGATTTGATGCTCAAGAAAATTTTGTAACATTATAAATGCCTTTACTCACATTTTATCATATAATGTAGATATTAGTCTCAGCCTCAGACATCACGCCCACGGACCGTTGGCCCAATGTCTGATGCATATGGCTCACTTAACTAGAAACACTTCAGGAATTTTGAAGTCGTTTGTTGAATTCTGCAGGATATCCGGGAGACGTGTGTGTCGAATTCTTTAACGGTCTGCCTGGAAACAAATACCTTGACGCAAAACCCCCTCGTGGAAGAACAACGCCGTTGTGTTTACAACTGTGACAATGAGCGCTTACCAGGATCAACTATGTAAAGCATGTGAAGTTCTCGGCTCCATTGTTGCAGTAAACTTGCACAACGTTCTTGAATGAATAATTTATTAGATGCACACCAGTCTGTTATTGTAGAGACATCAACTTTACATTTTCATGCCCCTAAACATGATGTGGAACAAAACGAACTGTGATTGGTTGTCAAACATCCTCTTGGGCGGTCCTTGGCCAATGAAAGCTGAGATAGAGTCCAGACCTTCTGCCTTCAGTCTGAAGGTCTGGCTACACGAGATTATGTAGATATGGATCTTGGTTATATACTTCTAATATAAAATATGCCAGGCCTTAAATTTGAAGCTATGTTAACTACTCATTTATTAAACATTATATAATGTTGGTTATGTGTCTACTAGGGCTGTGAATCTTTGGGTAGATAGCGAATCGATACGATTCATGATTCATAGGTTTTTGATTCATTTCAAAAATGATTTTTGCAAATTTAGAAAGATTCAATTTGAGATGATTCACAAAAAATTTTATGTGATTCGATTAAGGATTATTTAAATGCTTATTTCAGTGTTGTGTTAATGTTCGTTAATGTTTTTTTTCAGCAGTTTCCTTTGTACATTCGGTTTAACGACATTAAATTAAATGATAATTGAAATTTAACTGAACTGTGCATTATGCATTTTAGACACTTACATTGTGTTTGCCCTGTCCATGCAATCAAATGTGCATCCTTGAATAGGCTTAAGTGTTTTTTTTTTTTTTTCAACTGCTCAGGTAATGTCAATGGTATGACCCATTTCTGTAAAACGTTGGAATTTTATCTTACAGAAAATAATGGTGATGTGTCCACGCAGTGAAAATGTAACGAGGTTTAACGTTCAGCGAAGGAGGCGGAAACCGACGAACGATTAACGCACTTTAATAATAAAATAAGCAAACACAAAACTAAAGTAAAAGCGTCAGACCCTCATGTACGACTCTTCTCCTCCTGGCCTCCTCTCTCTTCCTTCACTGTCGTATTCTTCTGAAGCTCCTCCGTGAGACACGAGACCAGTGTGGCGCACAGGTGATGCTCATTATCAGTCACGCCACCGGCCTCACTCCATTTTCACGGCCCTTCACCTCATTCTGCTTGCCACAGAGAGCATTTTATTTCAGCAGTAGTGGCCACGCAATGAATTGGCAGCTTTATTAATGGTTTGAGCGGTTTGACTTGAGATTATATCTGCTAATGTGATAGCAGTGGCCATTCTGAGGAGAGATTAAACAATAAGAGCTATGTACGGAGTGCAATCACAATCCAGTGAAAGGCGGTAAAGAATCTACCGTATATCTTTGAGGGAGAGCTTTGAGGGCATGATCTATTAATTCACTGTTATGTAACGTTTTCATTTATGTATGTGATGTTGCTTAGTGTTGTGTTGTGCTCGTGTTTTTGTTTTGTTTCCTGGTTTTCTTCTTTCATCTGTCTCTTCTAATAGTGCCTGTTAGAACGCACAGGTGCAGTGAGTTATGGTCGTCAGAGGCCGTGTGGTGGTGGTGATGTTCCCGCGGAGCGTATTTTTTAGTCGAGTTCTCTTCTCCCAGCTCAAATGATAAATTTAGTTTGTGTTGTAAACTCATGCTTTGTGTGTTCCATATCAAGTAAACATTGACCATTTTGTTTTGTGTACAAGTCTGCTAGTCTTCCTGCTTACTGTACAGAGACCCATGTAGGAAGGAGAGTGCCTGTTTATTTTTCCAGTTATTCTCCTGTTTTGTGGTTAGCCAGGGAGGTAAGATTATGGCGATTATTTTGTCCTTTTCAATGTTTTGGTAAGAGGTTAAACTAGTTAGATGACTTCTTTTGTTTATTGTTTTGGCTTTTCCTCCTCCCGAAGCTTTTCGTTGATCCCCTAGTCAAGTTATGTTTAAATAAAACTTTAATTGTTTCCCCTGACCTGAGTTTTTTTTTTCTTGTACAGTTTTTGAGTGGGAGATGAGACTCCAGGCACCTTTGTGTGTGGGGTTGAAGTACTCTACTTTCTAAACCCGTGTTTTACTTTCCAAATTCCTTGTGTAAGTTTAAAAGGGAGCTGTGTTGGAGCTGCTTTGTCAGATGTAACATTCACGCGTGTAGTATTTTCATGTTTATATATTTGAATCACTATCGAATTGCAATTCATTCGATTCTTAGCATTTTATTATTAGCATTAATTGATTATTGACTGAAATAAATGATTTGCAATTAAAAAATCTGTGTTTCAAGATTGATGCATATGTGTCGTCAGGATTCGTAATCGATGCATTGAGAAAACGAGTGAATCGTTACACCCCTAGTGCCTACTAATGAGAGTTATAGTAAATGATGATGTATTTTCATTGGTATTGTACACTTTCCACAGTTTTCCAGAACTGCTTCATAACTCAGAACTTTCAGCCAAGTAGCTCTTTGTTTTGAGGAATATGATGATTGCCTTCTCTAATCTATGTGTTGAATCCTTCACAGTGTCCATGTGCAGCAGCGTGAGCCCATATCATGAGGTGATGCGCTTGGAGAGACGTCTACGGTCGGCCTCTGAGGGCGCAGGAGGACCCAGACTTCACCTCAACCTCAGGGATCCTCACTGCATGGAGGGCAACACTTTATCCAAGCAGAGAACCAGTTCCTCATCTTCTAAACTGGGCAGCCTGGTAAGTATGATTGTGATTCCACTGCTCAAACTCACATTTTTAAAAAAAATTAGTAGTAGTTGAATTGGTCTATTTGATCTAAATGTGTGTCTTTGAAAACCACTGATGTAGACTCTCACTGCGTCTTCCGAGGGATTAAATTCCCACCCAGCGATATAATCGCAGTGCTTAATTAAACAGACAAATCCTCTCACACCATTTTACCCAGCAGGTCAGCAGGGCCAGTATCCATTGGCCACTTTCCCTGAACTTTCATGTGACCATGTAGAGTGCCTCTAAAATGTATTCACCCGTCTGAATGTTCATGTTATGTTGTTTTGCAGAATTTATCTTTAAAGGTATACTATGCAGATTTTTCCAAAACTAAAAAAGTATAGACTGAAGCAAACATAAACCCTCTCAATTATTACTTATGATCCAACAGAAGTGTGTGGTGGTGTTTCTGTCTACAGAGACACTGCCCTGTGCCTGTATTTTCTTCTTTTCTTCTTGAATTGCTGTGCTTGGGACGTTTCTGGGCTGCAGTCTTGGCCAATGATTGTGTCGCCCTCGGCCAATGATTGTGTTGCCCTCAGCCAATAACAACGCGCTGCGCAGCTGAGGGCGGGACTTTATCATCTGTGTCTGAAGCTCTGGAAGCTATTTCTGTCTCTACACGAAAACAATTCGCTAATGTTGCTATTGCCTTATAGACTGCATTCTGTGACTCAAAAGATTACTAGGCATTGTAATTATGTTTTTATGATGAAGCTACACTGACAGCCAGTCATTTGACTCTTAGCATACCTGTTCATTCATACACATGTCACACACACACACAAACAAAAATGCTATTTATGTGTGCTAAACGATATTTGAAAAAAAATATTTGAAAAATACATCACTCATCTTTCCACATTGTGGCAATATTGTGGCAGAACTTGGACCTGAAGAAAAAAAAAAAAACCCAATTGAATCGACTCTGAGAAGTATTTTAAAAAGCCCAAAGCAGGAGATGGATATAAGAACATTTTCAAGTCATTGAATATGCTGTGAAGTAGTTAAATCAATAATTACAAAATGAAAAAGTATGGCACTGCTGTGAATCTACCTAGAACAGACTGTCCTCAAAAAACTGAGCGACCATGCGAGAAGTCTTGTGTGATCCTTCATTGTAACCTAATAACTTGGTCTCATGGATTCTCATTCCTCATTCAAAAGTTCAAACAGTTTGAATAGATATGCTGTGGTTGTAAAACATATAGTTCACAGTGTCCAACAGTTTGAACCTTTTTTCTACAGCAAGTTTATTAAAGCCACCATTTGTTTATTAAAAGCAGACTCCAGAAAAATCCTGCCTATTAATCTCTCCACAAGACCTCACAATAAACCTGTGGATTATGCATAATAACATGAACATTGCTCACAGCAGGCCAGCAAGTCCAACAGATATTGTGTTGAAGTTTGTTGATTGCGGTGGAGAACAAGCCTGTAGTGGTGGGGTTTTCAATGAGAACAAATACCCTAACTGTTAGTATGCTGAAGTATAGCACACTTTAAAGGGTTAGTTTACCCAAAAATGAAAATAATGTCATTTATTACTCACCCTCATGCCGTTCCACACTCGTAAGACCTTCGTTCATCTTTGGAACTCAAATTAAGATATTTTTGTTGAAATCTGATGGCTCAGTGAGGCCTGCATAGCCAGCAATGACATTTCCTCTCTCAAGATCCATTAATGTACTAAAAATCATGATTTGGATCGTGTGTCAAACTGACAAACTGCTGAAATCATGTGATTTTGGCGCTCTAAACCGCTGATTCGACACAAAAGATTCATAACGCTCCGAAGCTTCCTGAAGCAGTGTTTTGAAATTGCCATCACTATATAAGTTATTTAGTTTTTTGTGGTGCACAAAAAATATTCTTGTCACTTCATAATATTAATATTGAACCACTGTACTCACATGAACTGATTTAAATATGTTTTTAGTACATTTATGGATCTTGAGAGAGGAAATGTTATTGCTGGCTATGCAGGCCACACTGAGCCATCGGATTTCAACATAAATATCTTAATTTGTGTTCCGAAGATGAACGAAGGTCTTACGGGTGTGGAACGGCATGAGGGTGAGTAATAAATGACATTATTTACAATTCTCAAAACATTAACTAGTTGGTTATTAGATGTCTAATAGGATACTTGACCATACTGACCCATGCCTATTCACTTGAAAAAAGTAGCTTGCTACTTTAAAATAGGGATATCCCGATCAATTAAAAATTTAAAATAAAGTCTTTTTCTGTTTTTAATATATTTTGAAATGTGATTTATTCATTGATGGCAAAGCTGATTTTTTTTCTGCAGCCATTACTCCAGTCTTCAGTGTCACATGATCCTTCATAAATCATTCTTATATGCTGATTTTGTTATTTGTAAAAGAACAGTAATACAAATGTTGTTTTCAGGATTATTTGATTAATAGAACGTTCAAAAGAACAGCATTTATTTGAAATGGAAATCTTTTTTAATGTTCTAAATGTCTTTACTGTCACTTTTGATCAGTTGAATGTGTCCTTGCTTAATAAAATAATTAATTTCTTTAAAAAAAAAAAAACTTACTGACCCCAAATTTTTTAAATGGTAGTGTAGTTACATTAGAAGTGACTATTTTTAGCTGGTGTTATAGGGCTAGCAGATAAATCAGAACAATTAAGCTTCAGTGGGATTTTATGTTGCATAGACAAAACCCTTACAGGAAAACGTTGTCTCTGTCAGTAATATAAAACAATTGCTCATACTTTTGGCTAGTTCCTACAAAGTCATAAAGCCTTTGTTTTGTTTCTGTATAATGTAGTCTGCACCTGCACAGCTTGAGGCCAAACTAATTGCTCTTGTTTTCCAACGCAGTGGAGGAAAACGCCACATCCTGTGTTATTGTTCTTTAATGCTTGCTAAGGTGCCACTACTAATTTGTCATCAAATCATGTGCTGTGCAAAATTTGTGAGAGAAGTTTACCTTCACTGTGGCTGTGGGCTGACCTGACCTTTTCATTTACATTTTCCTGTTTGCCAGTAGTTCTTGGACGAGTGTCTGATTAAGGGTTTGCCAACAGACATCGGAAATCTTAGGGAACATGCTGCATGTTTTGGGTGACTTTGAGGATCCTGTTTCTTGTATTTTCGATGCTGTGCCAGATAAAGATAAAGGGATATATAAGTCCACATTTTAATTGCAGGATGAGATGGATTTGTTGAAGGAAAATCCCCTCCTACGGTGCAATCGCTCTGCAATCGACGCCTTCAGTCAAAGTTCAGAGAAAGTGCAGCGTTTTGCTTTGTGCTCACTGCATGGAAGAATGAACATTGTATTCTGTGATGTCCGATTTGCGAATGAATGAATTGGTCCTTTTTAATGAATCTGTCTCGAACCATGTTCTAAACTCACAAGTTATTTGAATGAAATATGAATTGGTCTAATAACTGACACACACTGATCCGTGAGTCATTTTCAAAATCAATTTAAGCAGCAATAAGTGAGGTTTTTTTTTTTTTTTTTTTTTGAAAATCCATGTCAAAATGTTCCATTCTGAAAGCCAGTTGCTACATACTGATTTTTATTTTAAGTCATGATATCCTCATTTGTTCTTTGTATATTTTCTAAGCTAACTTTTTTTTTTTTTTTTTATAAATGAGGCAGACACAGATACATTTTTGAGTAAACAGACATGCTGGAAAAGGAAGTGTTCCATTGTCACAGTGAAAATTTGTGGTCATGCTTACTGCTCTCAAGGGAAGCATGCCATTTACTGCTCTTGTAATGTTCTTCAAACATTAACATTTGAGGAACTACAGTAGTTTCCAATATCTGTAATCTTTGGCCAGCATGCTTGCAAATCTCAAGTGTTGTTCTGTAATTTTGCTTTGCCTTCTGCAGCTTCATTTGCATCAAGATGGTACTTGTTTGATACAGCCTAATTGATTTACTTGCAATCAACCATCAAAGGTATAACAGGAGACTTTGGTTTTTCTGATGAATAAACTGGACGGGAGTGTGTTTCCCAAAAGCATTGGTAGCTAATTATGGTCTGTTTCCAGCATAGTTCAAAAATTTGGTGTTTCTTGAAAACCATAATTCTAACGAACATTGGCAAACAGCCCGCAAAGTTGTGTGGTTGGAACTACAGCTTTCGACCTGTGGTTAGAAGCTTAGTTTCTTGTTAGAATAACGTGGACTTGCATAGATTGATCATGCTCTTGAGCAAAATAAGCAAGCAACATGCAGTACATTCTGTGTCTTTCAATCCAAGTATGTGTGTATGTATATATGTGTGTGTGTGTGTGCATGTGCATAAATAAATATATATATATATATATATATATATAAATGTGAGATTATTTATTAGACAGTTATTAGACCAATTCATATTTCATACAAATAACTTGTGAGTTTAGGACATGGTTCGAGACCGATTCATTAAAAAGGACCAACTCATTAATTCGCAAATCAGACATCACATCCATTCTACGACTTTTAGTTTCTCAAGAGAATTAAAGCACAGTTTTTGAAGAGTGCATATGTGCTTTAAGAGGGAATTTGCGATTTGAATCAATAAAACATCTGGAAATAAAGCAAAACAACGGAGAACAAAAATGGCTAAGTAGTCTTCAGGTGCCATGTTCATTTTTACAGCAATAATCTGAAATTAATTAGATCTAGAACGGATTAATTATAGACGTTATTACTCCACCACCTGTGTGACATCGGTAACTATATTGTCGAACCAACGTGGTTCGACCGATGAATGTGCGACAGAGTAACTAGGATAACAGTCATGACTAGCTAGTTAGTTTCTCCAACGATGCATCGTACTATGTTGATTAAGCAGCGAGTTATGCTGTTGTATGGGTTTCACCTACGAGAAAGCTGCCTTTTTGAATCAGACCTTATTTTGCTCAAGTAGCCCAGACTTGAAATGAGCCATTATTTGTTTAGGTTGTCTCATTGGAACCTGCATGTACAAACCAGCTGTACAACTGATGCCAATTTCACATGTATTCTCCAAATTGATATAGAAACAACATGAAGATGGTATATTTTAAATATTTGTTTAATGGCATCTTTTTATGAGTGAAGGCCAGTATTACAGACACTAATACTGCTACTGATGTCTGTATGAAATCGATTTTTTTTTCCCCCTCAATTTTAACCATTAATTATAGCTATTAATAATTAAAGTATTATTGAAAGCTATTAATTTTAACATTTATTAGGCTTTAAAAAATACAACAACTTTGTTTTAAGTTCACTTAAATCAAATCTTCACAGAAACCCATTATAATAAATGTTACATTTAGTTGTGCCTTTACTATATCAGGGCTCAACGCTAAGGATATTTTTCTTTTGGCCCAGTCAGACCAGTTCAGACCAGTCTGCAGGTTTGTGTTCTTTTCTCCGCCTCGATGATATGTAATATTGAATGTTGTCATTGGAGATTTCTTCTCTTATCCCCACTTTTTGCTGTTTCAGTCGCATAAATTATGCGTTTATATTCCATCTAACATTGGATTCCATTCCATCTTACATTCCAACAAACACAGCTCTGATCACAGCATCCTCCATCCACCGGTTTTTAGCATTTGTAAATGCCGCGCTTAAAGACGCCACTGTCGGCCGCTTCAGAGTTCCTATTTCCGGTGCGAATGCAACCAGGAACATGGCTTGGGGGAGAAATTAGTTCTCGGGGGAACTATCCCTAGTGGCTAGTTCCTATAACTGAGTTCCTAGAACTATTCAATGTGAAAGCCCCTATGATGAATATAGCATGAACACTTCCATAAATGATAATCAGTATTAACATGTAAATATACAAACAAAATCAAATCACTACTTCTGTGTAAAGTGTCCCTTAAACAACGAATAAATTCAGGATGCTCATACATCAGTTGATTAATTTGATAAACCTGTGATTTGATGATCCTCGTTGGAGCCATGATACAACACATAGAGTCTTGGTGCTCATGTTGGAAAAAATAGGTGTGAATCTCTCACGTCATGTCTCAATATCATTCTTACCTTTTCTCCCTACCATTTTATCACTATATCAAGAGGCACATGGTCTTAACGCATCTCGCTATGGATCCTATGTGTGGGTGACCCGAGGTCTGGTCATTTCCTAGGATACATTTGACACCTCCTAAAAATTTCTGGCAGCAGCACAGATTGATTCTAAATGTGTCTTAGAGGCTGTATCCTTGCATAACCTGCTATGTGTAACCTGTTAGATTGTCTCCTTAAATAGTGTTTTTATGTATTCTCTTTTAAAGCGATTTCTGAAATACCAAGGGAGGAAAAGTTGTTTACATTGGCATTGAACTGTTTTGACCTTTTTGTCAAGGGCCACAGGATATTTCATTAATGAGTAAAGCATGTTTTCTCCTGACACTGACATGAAAAGATCAGAAAAATCAATCCGAACATCGGGAGATGGAGAGTGAGTCACACCAAATGTCAGCTCTCTGACACCTTCTCAATCCCTTAGAATTAAACGCTTGAAAAAAAGACCATCTCATCATCTTTTTTTTTTTTCTCTCCATGTGGTCATTTTTGAGCCCTGGTAGTTTTTGTCCTTTGTGCTCATGTTGTCAATGTCTGTGTCTATGTGTAGTGATCTCATTGATTGAGAATGCCTACATGATTATGCACAAAAATAACATTTATGTTCACAAGGACATTTATGAACCATGACACTGTTCTTCTTTAATATATCTAGATAAGGTGTCTGAACAGGCTGCAGATTAAGGCCGTTCACTTCATCAGTATTACACTCTTACTAAGATTGTCACAGTAGTGATGTATTATGTTTATTTTGTCATTTGACATTGTAATATTTCACAGAGGTAAAGGCCACGCCATTTCATATCCTGAGAGTCTTAATTAGGTGCCCAGTGACCCTTTAATTTCTAGCAAAGTCAAAGTTAATGCACTTTTCTGTTCTGATGCACTATCCAGTCCTTTGTTCTGTCGTGCTTAATTAGCCACAGAGTTGCGCTTCTCCCCTTTAATAGGACATAATAGCTGTACTTTTGCCTTTTTGTCTTTTACATACACTTTTAAATAAGATTATCCTCAAATACTCCATATTAAGGCTTTGCCATGTCCGGCTTCTTTGCTAGAATAAACAACCTTGGTTTTTTTTTTTCAATCTTAAGATGTTTTCTTCATATTGGGCACAAGATGGCAGTATGACACTTTGAAAAGCAGCACCCGAAGGCCCACTTTGGATTGAGCTATATCCAGGTTTTCTGCTTCTTGAGTGCAAAGGGTTTTTGTTGTTGTTGTTGTTGTTGTTGTTGTTTTTTTGGCGCCACTTAGTCAGATGTGAGGAACAGTTTCTGTGGAGGCGTCTTTGAATCAGATTAAATCCTCTTTTGTCATCATGCTTTAACAAACAGACCATGACATGCAGCTGGAGGTTCTATTTGCCTGGTCATTAGATTTTTACTTGCCCTCAACATTTTCACTGGCCTCACCACAAAAAATTGATACAGTATACTTATATTTTTACTAAATTATAATAATTACAATTATAATTATATATATATATATATATATATATATATATATATATATATATATATATATATATATTTATTTATTTATTTATTTATTTTCACTAAATTATTATATGTACACTACCAGTCAAAAGTTTGGAAACGGTAAGATTTTTAATGTTTTTAAAAGAAGTTTCGCCTGCTCACCAAGGCTGCATTTATTTAATTAAAAATACAGTAAAAATGGTGATATTGTAAAATATTATTACAATTTAAAATAACAGTTTTCTATTTGAAAATATTTTAAAATGTAATTTATTCTTGTGTTGGCAAAGCTGAATTTTCAGCATCATTACTCCAGTCTTCAGTGTCACATGTTCCTTTAGAAATCATTCTAATATGCTGATCTGCTGCTCAAGAAACATTTATTGTGTACAATTGTACAAAATATTTGTGTACAATATTTTTTTTTTTCAGGATTCTTTGATGAATAGAAAGTTCAAAAGAACAGCATTTATTTGAAATATAATCTTTTGTAACATTATAAATGTCTTTACTGTCACTTTTGATCGATTTAATGCATCCTTGCTGAATAAAAGTATAAATTTCTTTAATTTATTTTCAAAAAAAAATAAAAATAAAAATTCTTACTGACCCCAAACTTTTGAATGGTAGTGTATAATGTTACAAAAGCTTTGTATTTCAGAGAAATGCTGTTCTTTTGAACTTTCTATTCATCAAAGAATCCTGAGGGGAAAAAAAAAAAAAAAAAAAAAAAAAACTGTTTTCAACATTGATAATAATAATAAATGTTTCTTGAAGGATCATGTGACACTGAAGACTGGAGTAACGATGCTGAAAATTTAGCTTTGCCATCATAAAATAAATTACATTTTAAAATATTTTCAAATAGAAAACGGTTATTTTCAATTGTAATAATATTTCACAATATCACTGTTTTTACTGTATTTTTAATTAAATAAATGCAGCCTTGATGAGCAGACGAAACTTCTTTTAAAAACATTAAAAATCTTAGTTTCCAAACTTTTGACTGGTAGTGTGTGTGTGTATGTGTATTTATATATATTACAGTATCTTTATTTGAGTGATTTAGTGAAAAAAAAAATTTAGTGATAAGATATAAGCATACTGTATCAATTTTTGATAAAATAAAATATATTTACAATTATAATATTTTTAAATTTATTTTAATCTAAGTTTTGTAAGTGTTTGTAAATTGCAATAAGAGCTGGAAATAATGCATTTTAAATGTATATGTACTATAGTCTGTATAATTAATTACATATATGAATACATTTGTAACTACATCACACCATTTGTTGGAAAAAGATGGCATACAATGTAAAATAGACACTGGACCATCCTCATTGAGAGCCCTCTTAAGCAAAAATGTTATATTTTGACCTTTGCATCATAGTTTTTTTTTCTTTCTCATTTTCCAGGATGTTTTGAATAACCTTGGCTCATCTGAGTTGGATGAGGATGACCTGATGCTGGATCTTGACCTTTCTGATGACCAGCGACCTCACCATGGTATGTTTTTTCCAGACTCCAGTTGCTCTCTCCTTTTACTTCAGAGACTGCAACATGTATTATGGCATTTGTTTCTCATTCATATTCATGCTGTTAAATCTCTGAATATCTTGTTATAGTGATTACACATTCTTATAATGGCTGCATCGCTTCAAGAAATGATTTTTGCCGTAGATAAAATAAGACGAGACCTTATTATCCTTCCCTGTGCCTCCAACTTCAGCCGAATAAGACTTCAGATTTTAATACCTTGTAAAATATTACACCATAAAGTTATGCATGCATGCATTTGTGGATTAGTCATGTAGTCATCTTAATTTTCTAAATGTTCTGATATTTTTCGGGAGGAGTTACATCAGCACATACAACACTACACGTTAACGTGCACCACAGGCAAAGCCTGTAGACAGATAAACACTGCGGATGTCATTGCTGATATTTGCTAAAGCATTTTTTTTGCAAGAGAAGTAAATATTGCAGCGCCTGTGCGTGAAGTCATTTTGGCATGAACTTCCCCTAGATCAGTGGTTTCCAGCTGGTTTTGCTTCAGGACCCAAATTACACATTGGACAAGTGGTGACCCGACAAAGTACTACATTTTGTTTGTTGTACAAAAATGTCTTCAAAATCAAAATAAATCATTTATTTCAAGGAAATAAAGAAATTTGAAGCTTGTTTTTATCCATAAGCTTTTTTTCCCCTTGATTTGCTATTATAGCCTCACGGGAGGATTCCAGTCAATCCCTTGCATCATGCCTCAACCTGCTGCCCTCACCCCTGGAGGCCTCCATTGACCGGACCCTTGGAAGAGAGCCCAGGGAGCCCCCCCTCAGGTATCTTTTCCTCACTGGAGCTTCTCTGTGAACCTTTCAATTTCACAGACACACTGTGAACGTTAATGCTTTGACAGGGAGGATAATGTAACATGCCCGCTTTAATGACTTGTTGCAAACCACACAATGATCATCCAATTTCTTAATGAACAAAATAGACTTGCAGAGCGCAACAATAAGGATTTTTCTGCTGGCCCAGTCAGATTTGTAGTTCAGACTGTTACTTACCTGTCAAAGTCTCTTAATCTCTCTAAGGCTGCATTTATTTAAATAAATAAATAAATGAACAATTTTAAAGCGTAATTTATTCATGTGATTGCACAGCTGAATTCCCAGCTGCCATTGTCTTTAGTGTTCCTTTAGAAATCATGCTAATATGCTGATTTGCAGCACAAGTAACATTTCTTATTTCTATCAATAATGAAAAATTGAAACCGTGATTGTTTAGAACAGGGTTTCTCAAACCTGGTCCTGAAGGGCTGCTGACCTGCGGTGTTTAGCTGAAACCCTGATCAAACTCATTTACCTGTTACTCTGAAAGACAGTGGCTGCATCCAAAATCACATACTCTTGAGTAGGTAGTAGGTACTTATTTTGAATAAATAACTTCACGACCACTAAAAAATGTTCTATGTTGTATGAATGTGTGTAGTATAAAGATAATCTGGACGTACTACATTCGTCATGTTGTCATTATCATGTGACCTACCAGCATCAGTTGCGTCGCTTCACTGCCATTCATAAATCCTCTCGCATGGCCTAATGGTATAGTAAAGTGTCCATTGTATGCACACTTCAGAATCTCACCGGAAGTTGTGGGTCATCCGGGTACTTTTTGCCTACTCTTTTATGAGTACTATGAATTCAGATGTACTTCTTTTGTCACATACTGTTTTTCGCCTACTATATAGTAGGGAAGTATGTGATTTCAGATTCAGCCATTGATTAGCATGTTCAGGTGTTTTTGTTTAGGGTTGATTCAGAGCCAGATTTGAGGAACCCTGGTTATTATGCACCTGACCTAGGGGTATAGAGAAAACGCTGTATAATAAAATAATAAAAAACTGGAACCAGAAATGAGCTCTTTGTCGAGTGCTTGCGGCGTCCCCATAAAGACCACGCCTCAACTGAACAGCCAGTGATGGTTGTACACCCCATCTTTGGACAACCTATCAGAAGTCAAAGACAGAACAAAAAAGAAAAGGGAGAGAGAAGAAACAGTGCAACAACACAAATACAAGTAACACTGGTCGTAATGCTATTTTAGAGCATAGAACCGCATTTATTTATTTTGACCAATTTAATGTGTCATGCTGAATAAAAGTTAAAAAAACTAAACTTTTAAATATATTATCTATGGGTCAATAAAAAAAAATTTCTTATTTAGTGTTATTTTACCTTTATAAACACTATTTAATATTTTAAAAAAAAATTTAATGTATAACAATTAAATTAAATTGTTAGGTTTTTTCCCTATTTGCTGTAAGATGTAAATTATATGCACTGGCGAAAAGGGCAAGTGACAGATCTGAATATCTCTCAGATTGGGCCCAAACCTTTGGGACATTCTTATTTTTAATCCCTCAAAGTAATAGAAGCCTTGATGTGGTCATAAAATAGCAGAAAACAATTAGTCAGCACTGCAGTATAGCGACATTATTAAATTCATATTTGTTCTAAGACAGCTCTTTTATTGAAAACATTTAGTACTTTTTATGTTTAATTCTGTGTAGAGAAACAACCAAAATGAACTTAAGGTTGTACCAACCTCTGACTTTTTCATCTGTGACACCATTTTTAAAATGTTTTAGTGTTTTATGGTAACACTACATGAACTAACTATGCAATACATTTGTTACTGTATTTACTAATCTTCGTTAATGTTAGTTAATGAAAATACAGTTGTTCATTGTTTGTTCATGTTAGTTTACAGTGCATTAACTAATGTTAACAAGATTTTAATAATGTATTAGTAAATGTTTAAATTAATATTAACAAAGATTAATAAATGCTGTAGAAGTGCAGTTCATTATTAGTTCATGTTAACTAATGTAGTTAACTAATGAACCTTATTGTAAACTATATTGTACACACACACACACACACACATATATATATATACACACACACACACACACATCATCGTCATCTGGGCTTCTAATTATAAGATATGTTACAGATAAAGCTGGAAATCTTGCCTGAAAGAGTGAACAGAAACTTTGACATTTATTATATATAGATTTATTATAGATTTGACAGATTTTGATTAAATGAATTCACAGAGCACCAAGTAAACTACGTCGATCGCTAACTAGCATGCCAAGAAACCAAATCATTATCATGTTGACGTGAGATTAATTTATACAGTTATGTTCTCAGCGGATGGGAGTCCTACTTCCTCCACTGCTCTGCATCTTGTTCCCTAAACTATCAAACTTTCTGTGATGCATTGACAAGGGCATTGACTGCACCGACAGTTTGTTTGATTTGATAACGTTCTCTCAAACTCTCAGTCTACTCTGACTGGCAGTTTCATCCTTGTGCGTAATGACAGCAGAGTCATTTCAAAACTGGATGAATCCCATGTGGACACAGAGCAAATTATATTAGCATGGAAATTAGCCTAGAAAATTGAATACATTTCCTGACCTTATAATTATTTGTACAGTTTTTAGAACATGCCCCAAAATAGAGTGGGGTTTATTTTGAAATTATTACAGAATGTACCCAAACCACCACATGCCAACTACTTGTAATAAGTTCTGTATTTTTTTTCTAAATAAATAGAATATTTACTGTTTAAATGCAACACTGCAGTGCCAAATATTACCTTATATTGCTGAAAGGTTATGAGAAGTACTTTTCCAAACCTACACTATTAAATAACATTTTATAGATTATTTGAGCTACCGTATGCCTCATAAAAGGCATGCTGCTTCTAGAAAACGTATTTTCGCCTTGTCAGCAGGTGGTGATTGAATGACCTTGTCTTGATATCTTTGACACACTTTTGAATGAGATTTCTTACTGAGTAGCCCTGCAAGCCAGTTTTATTTTGGTTTATGTTGCGTTTGAGGAAGTTCTGTATTTATTTTCCTAATTTATGGCACACCAGGACTGTTCTGTTCTCATCGTGTTAAAGATCTCACAATTTGTGCTATGATTGTCTGATCTTGTCTGACCTTTTTCATTGTCAGCCAATGCTATTTATGCTGTGCTAACTAATTTCATTAGTAATTATTTGTGACTTGACATGGTGTATTAACAGCATTTAAACTGATCAACCAAAAATTTACTAAAATGTATCACCCATATGTTATTACTTTTTGTGTGGAAAACAAAACTAATATTTTGTAGAAAGTACAAAAAGACCAAAAACCTCCATAAAACAATGATAAAAGTAGTCCATATGACTTGTACACAATATTTTGAGTTTTCTGAAGCTGTATGATAACATTGTAAGAGAAATAGACTCAAATTTAGGGTATTATTTACTGGAAAACACCACTCAACTTAGTCTCTCACATCTCACTCCACACACAATACAGTTTAAAAATTCTTTTCGAAAAAAATTAATATTTTTATTAAGAAAGGATTTTTCCAATTGGTCAAAAGAGACTATTCTTTTTTTTTTTTTAATTTATAAATGTCTTTACTGTTATTTTTTTTTTAATTAATTCATCAAAGAATCCTGAAAGAAATGTATCACATGGTTTCCACAAAAATATTATGCAACTGTTTTCAACATTGATAATAATAAGAAATGTTTCTTGAGCACCAAATCAGCATATTAGAATGATTTCTGAAGGATCATGTGACACTGAAGACTGGAGTAATGATGCTAAAATAGAAAGCAGTTATTTTAAATTGTAATAATATTTCACAATATTACTATTTTTACTGCATGTTTGATCAAAAAATGCAGAGAATTCTTTCAAAAACATAAAAAAATGTCCCAAACTTTTAAACGGTAGTGCAATTGGATTTCATATTTTGGTATGATACACATCTTCTGAACGTGTGAATAATGACTTAAATTTCAATCTGTTCCTAACACAAAGCTATGATATGGCTTCTGAAGAATATAGCGCACCAGTCATGGATTTTTCCTTTATTTACTGGAGCTCTGCATGCCATAATCACCATGAACTATTGTTGCATGGAAAAATAATGTATTCCATAAAAAGGCAGCATACTGCTTTGGAACAACATGAGAATGTGTGAATAATCACAAAACTTAAATTTTTGGGTGAACGATCCTTTTTTCCCCCCCCCTTTCTTGCTCTTAGCATCTAATAATTCACCCAGCGTTGAAAATAACGAAACTCAAAAGAAGTAAAGTACTTAGCTTTTTCTCATGTTTGTCAAATTCGTCATTCAGAGGACTTGAAAGATGCATTGGATTGCGGTATAGTGTCATTATGGTGGGGAGGTGTCAGCTAGTATAGATGTCTTTAATGGACAGTGGCTGGGAGGCCTGTTTTCTGCTGTGAGTCAGCTCAGCTAGAGTTGAGGATGCACTGTTTGATGGGCTATAATCCTACACCCTGACTAAGTGACAAGATATATTATCCCAAGGCGAAATCTGGGCTGTTGGTGTGGAAAACGCATCAACCGTCAGCTAGACTGATGCACGGCAGCTCGTGTTATGTTTTTCTCGCTCAGCGACGCGGCGCTAGCCCATTTTACAGCTCTGAAGAGAGGCAGAAGGAAGTGTTTTGCTCTGTGAAGAGAGGCAGAAAAATGAAGCTATAGGAAGAGCTGAAGAAAGAACTCAGTTCATCTTAACAGTGCTGCCAAAGACAGTGTAAAGGTTTATGATTGGTTTTCTCTTATAGCTTTCACACAGAGAGAGTCACAGTTTAAATGAAAGGAAACCCAAATCAAACTCAATTTTTTTTCCATTTTGTGAGGAACAAAATGACCGAGTCTGTATTGCAGTTTGATCTGATTTAGTTAAACTATCAGCAAGGTCGAAAGAAATCTAATTGTTCATAAGACCTATTCAGTTTCCTTGTACACTTTCTCTAAATCACATTTGGTCGTCTTTTCTTTAGAGGTGCACTCAGTCAGTCATTTTTTCCTCATTAAAAGTTTTACACGTAAAGAAATGAATAACTTTTTTTGAAAAATATGACTGGAAGACTTAAGTGAGACCTAGAAAATCTCTTCTAACCTGCAAGGTGACCCTTTTTGGTGGCCGCCATGAACAGGCATGTTCGCTATAGAGCTGTACTGCCCTGACAGAAAGCTAATTCGTCATAAGTTCCCAACAGAATTCATAATAGGTTACAATAGCAGTTTTCGATTCAGGAGTAAAATATGGATTCCAGCTATTACAAGAATGCAAATGTACATGCTCAATGAATCAAACAACCACCACCATTTTAGAACCAAGATTTCCATTTGAGGTGTGACGAAATCTAAATGCAAACATCTCTTAAAGTCATTTAAATCATAGATCTATGTTTTACTCATGAATTGAAACTATATTTCTTAAAACCCACAAATTAGAGAACATGCAGATTCTTTTCCAGGTTTAGGACTAAACTGAACAGCTCTATATAAACATACTACTGCTACTACTGTGAATAATATAATTTTATATCATGATTTGTCATCATAAATGCATTTATTTAAATGGTTAAATTGAAATTATTAAATTATAATTAATAATAATTGTTAAAGTATTAAGTTGTAATTAATAATTATTGTTAAATCAAATTTATTATTTAATAATAATAATAATAATAATAATATTTATTAAATGTCAATGTTATTGTGAAAATTAATAATTATAATAATAGCATTATTATTATTATTATTATTTAATATAGATGCATATTAATATATTAATATCAATAGTGATAATTGTGTTTACATTTTATAAAGAGGTTTTGAAGGGTTTAAAGCATGAATATAAAAGTACATTGAGATGAAGAGCCTTCAAAAAAATAAATAAATAAAAAACTGCTGAGTGCATCTTTAGCCCAGAGAGAGAACACACTGAAACATTGAGACTCAAAACACAAGACCAGCTGGGCTCTCGCTCCCTCTCTCTTCCTTGTGTCCTTCAGGAGCAGGTTTGCTTCAGCAGGGGGCAGAATCCTCAGCTCTCCGCAAGCTGTGGTCCTCCACAACAGAAGGCAGCATGTCTGGCCTTGTGCTACTTTCCCCAGTCTCCTTACCCAAGTCTGTCAAGGTGATTCAAAGAAAGAGAGCGAGAGGGGACGTTCAAGAAAACTCAAAAGGAGCGAGATACTTTTAGTTTGAGCATAACTAATTACTGTGATCCAGTCAGATGTGGGGATTTTTTTTTTTCTAAAGCGTGGAGTTGGGGGTGTAATTATGAACCTCTGATCACACTCTCGGTTGTGGCGTCATGTTGATTTCTCTGCAGTCAGCATGTGAGTGTGTGAAATCTGGCTCAGGGAATGTCTCCTGGGGATCTGGCTGAGTCACAGTGACAGAATCCATTGTCACACGTAGCAAGGAAGCTTGTGACATCACTGATAGGACACAGTCTATGTGAGGCCGACTGCCTTCTCACCTGATGTGCTTCCTCAAGCCATGAAATGTTGAAACGCAAGTGGTTCTTAGTCATAAATGGCGATTGGATTCTTTTGAGGTCTTTATGACATGTTGTCTGTAATTGTCCTCTACACTGAGTCATTACCTAAAGGAGAAAGCAATTAAAGCTTGAGTTATTAATATTTTTGAGAGGAGAAACAAAGATTTAACTTTAAATGTCAATGGAATTTGTCAATTTTAAATGAACCCATTTGTGTGAGACTTGTGACAAATGACTCCTCCAAACACATACATATTTGATCAACCAGAAACATTGCTTTAATGTCAAAAAAACGCCCGCAACCATTACCGCGTCCTCTCTGACATCATCGCTTAATTCCCTGCTAGAAATAAATAAACCACAATTAAGCCACAAGGGATGTCACGTAATGAGCAGAATCAACACATTTTAGCTTTTCAGATGTTTGGGGTTGAAAAGTTCAGAATAAACAAACAAACAAACCGAGATGATGTCATCGCAGAGGGTGCTGATCCTGGCCTGAAGCTAGTCGTTGTAATAAAAATGAGTCAAAAGCGCAAAAATGAGTTTGAGGGAGATGGTTGATGGCAGTGTGAAAACTGTTGACTTCTACCATTGCTGCCAGAAATCCTTGCATTCATAGGACTTGTGCAATTTGTTGCAGTCTGTTGTGTTTGTCAAATTGTCTTGCTTAGATAAACAAAATGGTCAGTGGTATAAAGAAATGAGCATAGGAAGAGTGGTCTGTAAATATGCAAAGCTAGTAGTCAACTAATGTAGGTTGTCATTAATGTCCGATACCAAAATAATATTTAGAGAGCAAGATATAATGTTTGATTTATTTGTTTTGTTTGTTTGTTTGTTATGAATAATCTTAAAAAAAAAAAAAAAAGGTTTGCATATTGGGGTCAGTGAGAAAATTAATACTTTTATTCAGCTTTATAAGGATGCTTTCAGTCAATCAAGTGACAGTACAACAAAATTGATTTTGAATAAATGCTGCTCTTCGGAACTTTCTTTTCATTAAAGAATCCTATAAAAGTATGGTTTTCACAAAATATTTCCATAAAAAAATTAGCAACACAACCATTTTCAATCAATCAATCAATCAATCAACCAATCAAATAATAATAATAAAATAATAATAGTAATAATAATAAATGTTCCCATAAATTACAAAGGCTACATTTATTTGATCAAAAGTACACTAAAAACAGTAATATTCTGAAATATTACAATTTAAAATAACTTTAGCATTAGGGAAACATTAGCATTCTATTTTCATATATATGAAAATAGAAATGTTATTTTAAATTGTAATATCTCAGAATATTACCGTTTTTAGTGTATTTTTGATCAAATAAAGCCTTTGTGAGCAGAAGAGACTAAAAATCTTACCAACCCCAAGCTTTTGAATGATATTATATAAGCATTTTGAGGTTGAAATTACAATAAAAATAACTCTTGTTGTGAATGATACTGTTACCATGATATAAAATTACTCATACTGTGATATAAGATTTTGGTCATACCGCCCACCCCTAGTGTGAAATTTTGTCTTTGGCTGGCAGGGAAGATCATGCAAAAAACAGTTTTTGGATCCGTCTCATTACTATAACTGTTTAGCAAGGACAGTGAGCATTTCTCTGATCTGAACACTGCTCCTACAGCCAGGCATTCAGATCACTTGTATTTTCCAACACATGTATGCAACCGTGAACATGGGCGGGATTCTGCTCCTCTAGTGCAAAGTTAATATGTGATTAAAAGAACAAAGGGCCAGTCTTTCCCTAATGCTAATGAGGATGCTAATGGCCTAATGAGAAAACGGTGCTAATAGATGTAATACAGAATGTCGACACACCTGAGGGACTCTTTTACATCTGACAGATGCCAGTACAGAACTCCAGTGCTCTGCCTCTCAACAACTTTAAATAACATACAGCCTTTAAATGAGAGCTCACGCAGGGGAGATGTCAGCCTGCTAAGCAGAGGTCATATGCTTAAAAGAACAAAGTAGGTGACAGTCTTTCAGTGGCATAATCAGATCATGGCCAGAAATGAGGTGATAATGGATATTATTTAGTGGGGCGATGCAGGTGACTTAATGATTAAAGTGAAATATGTAGATGTTACTCTTGGTGTTACTCTAAATGTTGAGCATAATGAAAGCATAATGAAAACACCCTGAGGTCAGCAGTTTTTAGGTACATCTCGGGGCAAAGTGTTTTCCAAGACTTGATTAATAGCAGAATTGCCTCTACTAAATGTAAATGGACTGTGTAATCTCATAAATTATCTTTAGGCTTTGCTCCAAAACTTAGTGAGCTACCTACGTACAGTACACAGCCATTTTAAGACCTCGTAGGCTCTATTATTATAAATTTAAGGTGCAATAGTTGATTCTCTACAGAAACATCTTTTGTTATACTGGTTGAAAGTCTCCTCATATCCTGATAGCAATCACTATGTTAAATGGTCTAAATGTATTTTTATAAATGTGTATCATCTGTGGAAGGCATAGGACCATAAAATGTTTATCCAATTATTATTTTCAATCCGAATGAAATAATATGATGTCCTACCTGCCTGTCAACATATGTTTACTCTCGCTTACCCTGTTCGTGCAGACATCATACGTCATCAGCGCGTTTCATGCTATGCAGACAGATACTCAGTCACGGAGGACTGCAAACAAACAGCAGCCACTTTTTACAGTTCCAACCGAATCAAAACAACAAGCTTATGCTGCGTTCAAGCCATAACTACCGTAATTAAGAGATAGCAACCCGTGACGTTCTAACCAGAGCTGTTCTCGGAATTATGTGTTTCCATATCAACAGTATCAACACCGAAATTAATCTGCAGCAGTCAAGTACAAGTTGTTTACATTCATTATTATCGTAATGTTATGTGCTTTGAGACATGAGGTAGTTTAACGGCGTCTCTTGTGACACTTTGCAGAGAGCAGCTGTGTGTGTGTGCGTTCATGTGTTTTGGAGGAGGTGTGGTTTTGGACGGCGATTTGCAGGGAGGGTGGGATTGTATGCTTTCAATGCTAGCAGGCTAACATTAGCATTTTCCAGATCACCTACTTCACCTTTAATTAAGATCATCCACTTTTAAATAGATGAAAAGAAGAAATCATAACACTAAATATGGCAGCTGTACTCCTGCCTTCCGAGCTAATTATATTTTCATAGATGTGGCACTCAATAGGGGGTCTGTAGAATTTGAATTACTGACTAAAGGTCAAAAGAACCATTTGAACTAACATACAGGCATGTACAAATTGTGCTGAACTTGTATGACTAGAAATAGCACAGTGTTATGAATATGGCCACTGAGAGGACTGACTTCTCCAAGGGAATTTGGAGAAATGTTCATAATAAATGTGCACTACCGTTTAAAAGTTTGGGATCGGTCAACGGGATACATTTTTTTCAGGATTCTTTTATGAATATAAAGTTCAAAGGAACAGCTTATATTTGAAATAGAATTTTTTTAACATCATAAATGTAATGTAATTACTTTTGATCAATTTAAAAAAAATCTTACTGACCCCAAACTTTTGAACAATAGTGCACTTGTATACAGACGTAACAAACAGTTCAATGTGGTTCAAACTGGACTGTTTTACCTTACATTTGTGTATGCTATGCAGTTTTGTTTACTTGACTATTACGCTTTTATCTTAGCAACATGCCAATGCCAAACTCTAAATGTGAGTCTGAGCATATCTATTTGTATGACAAACTTCCTACATATAACTACTACAAGTCAGTCACGAGGCTGTGTTGTCACAGTGTGACCTTCACCTCACATCTTTAAATTACTCTGGTTATTGTAGCCAAACACAATGCCTGTTAAACCGAATCACAGAGGCCCTGACATCTAAAATTGTGATTAGTGATTGAATCTAGATAATTATCTGATATATACTGTAGAGCTTCTGTCAAGTAAATAACATCCCCTTTCAAATAGAACAATAACACTGACAGTTCTGTTTATAAGAGGCAGCATTTAACACCAGGTCTGTGTTTTAATGTGTCTGGAAATTGCTTGAAAGTGGCAAAATTGAGTCCTTTTTTCTGGAAAACATTTCAAAATGGTGTTGAATGCCTCAGGCGTCCAAGCTAAAGGAAATCTAGAGTTGTAGAAGGAATAATATACAATCACTCCTGCAGTGCTCACTCCGATTTCCTTTTTTTAAAGTAATAAACCTTGTATTTCCATACTTCTGCTTTTGTAATTCATGTGTGCAGTGATCGATTTTCCATACTGTGCCGACAAAATACATCCGTTGACTCGTGTCACAGTAAAAGACAATATTAGAGGAATCTGTTATGTGCCGTAGTCAGTTCTCACAGGCAAAAACAAAGAATGAAGCGTGCTTTTGCTGCTGGCTTTCTGTGCAGACACTGAGTTATACAGGCTGTAATATTTTAATGAGTATGTTGAATGAGCACATCCTCTCCTATGCCATGTCTCAGCACGGGGATCATGAATAAGTCAGGATTCTGTCGATGCTTTTTGAGGCATTTAGCAACACAAGCCATTTATGAAATCTTTCGTAAATTCACCAAGCAGCAACAATTGAATATGTACTTCAGAATGGATAGTATGTTTTTACCAGTTGATGCTACGGATTGAGGAAAAAGAAAACGTTTTCCCATTTTTCTGAGAGGATGTTTCAGAAGGTGATATTAATTGACAAGTGTGAGATAGAAAGCTTGTAACCTGCCGTGGAGCAGCAAAGTGAAATTTTACTTTCTTCTTGCAGCTCCAAGGACACTCACCACAAAGGCCCTGAAATAAACAGTGTGGTAATGAAAAATGACAACAAAAGTGACAGTTGTTTGTTTGGAAGACTCATTGTGTTTACGGACTCCTTGACTCTCCCGTTGGAGAGGTTCCAGGGAATCGATGCTTAATTCTAATCGAAAACTCAGACGTTCCTTTTGATCTTCTATTATTGCTGTACTTTTAAAAAGCATAAATACTTAATTATTTCTGACGCACTTGAATTACGTTCGATCCTAAGCCCAGAAACGTATAAAGACAAGTCTGGATCTGCGGTGTGATTCTTCTCTTGAGCAGAATCAAAGTGTTGTAATTAACAAGAGGTCTCCCAGTGTGTTTCGTGTGGAACTCTCAATAAGAGATTTCTATCTGTCCAAATACCCTGTGCGTCCTTTGAAGATATCTTTGATATCCAGTATTGATATGCAGTGGGCTTTTATTATTTGAAAAATGAAGAGCGAAAGAGATTTTCTCTCGAAAATAGATATTGCCTTACCCTTGGTTTGCAAGTGTTTGATTTTGTGTACGTCATCCTTGGAAAAGACGTTCAACCCCCATATAATTCCCCTTATATTGCTCCCATATTTGAACTTAATGTTGTTCAGTCAAGATCTAAGCAGGTTGGAAAAAATAATGTTTTGTAACCTCTTAACATCTAATTGTCTGAGTTTATATATAGATTAGTATCCACTTGGACTTAATGAAAGGCCTGATGAAGAGGGTATGACTCCTCTCCAGTATCTCTCGAGGGTCTTTCTTCCACTTTGAACCTTTGCCTTTCTGTCTTTTTCAAAAAGCACTCTTAATCAAGTTTAATTTAATCCCATTCTCTACATAAAAGATTGATCTGTTCATTTGCCCAGAAATCTGGATGCAATCAGTAGACTAAAATGAAGTTATTTACATTTGATTCTAGTTTGAATCATGTTTGAAAATGCATTAAATGCTGATATATTGCATTGCACACACATTAATTTGCCAATATATGTTGGAAATCCGTTTTTCTGTGGATTTTCTTGTATCATTACCCCAAAACTCAGACTGTTTCTTGCTCACAGAAATTTTCTTATGTTCCTTCCAGGGAGCAGCGGCCGATGTCTCTCTGTCTGTCTCGTGATGATGAACCTTTGGCCGGGCTGGAGGCGTTGCCGTTCAGGCTGATGCAGCAGGACTGCACAGCGGTAAAGACTCTTCTGCTGCGGTTACGCAGGACCCTGCAGGAGGTAATGTTCCACACTGACAGTTGATTCATGAAGCTGCTATGGCCTTCATCACGGGTACATTAGAACAGGTAGAAGAGCTCTCTGTGCCCTGCCAGTTTCATGCCTCATCATTCAGGGTGAACACCAGGAGGATATCACACTCAAAAGAGCTGCATTCAGTCAGTAAGTAGACCTTGGATAGAGTAGACACCATACTTGATGTGACACGAATGAAAACAAGGCTGTGAGAGGTAGAAAAGCGTGCCACAGTGTTGATTTGCTCTGCCAGTGAAACATTACAGTAAGTACTGCTGTACAGGTCTAGTATCATTTGTTTTTTTTGTGTGTGTGTGTATGTGTGAACTAAACTATTTAAATACATTTTGGATGCACTTTTTATATTTTTGTAAATTTAATATGTTTTTCATAGAAATTTATTGGTGCCATATTGGTTACAGGCCTATATTTTATTTATATTTATATTTTTGATCGGTATCAGTTGGTGTATTTAATTTTACATGGATATTTCCCCTTTTTTTTACATTTAGATTACTTTTGTGATTCACTTAAATTTATTTTTTATTAAAAAAAAAAAACACTAATATGATACTCTTAAATATAATCTTTATCAAATCTCAAAATGAATATTTTTTTAATGTGAGGCCTGAATTCACTTGTATAATTTAAAATGGTTAATTTAATTTTTTTTTTTTTATGGCTTGAAAGGTACAAAATGAACAAGTAAATTAAGTAAATACATAATCAATCATTCTTCCAAAATGTGTTTTTGTCTTACCCTGATTTACTATGGTAAGCCTTTTTATAAGTGTTTATATTTTAGACCTGATGGGATGGTTATCACTCGAAACTGCATACGTATGTCACTTGTCTCGTGTCTCATATGTGAAAAGTTGCTCTGGCTACTTTGATGCATGTATGGTGTGGGAGTAGTAGGGGTGTAACAATATATCATGTCACAATATATTGCAATACAAAAATGCAACAATATCGTATCGTGGATAGTGACAATATGTGTTGTGCATAATTAACCAAAAATTCAAGTTTACAGAGTTTTAGTGTCAGTACTACATTAAACTACTATATATAATGTTGAATATAATGTGTATCTAGTCAGTGACAGAGTGTTCATCTGAAATAAATGTGTGTTTCAGCATTAGAATCATGAATATTTTTATTCTGGTGTCACCATTGTCTTGTGCATTGGGTTACCAGCACCAAGTCCAAGCCTATTCATTTCCACCCCCATTGTAATACCAAATTTAGCGTTTAGCATCAACAGTACATTTTTTGTTAACCTTTTACCATATGTCTTGGAGTATCGCAATACTATTGTATCGTCGGTATCATGGTATGTATCGAATCATGACATGAGGGTTCTTCCCCAAAATGCATGCAGTTTTGTTTTTTAACCCTTAGAGGGACAAAAGTTACATAGTGTACCTTTAATTATCATTTATTTAGACAAAATAGTATAGAACTTTAAACTGTGTCCCTACACTTTCAGAACAGTGATGAAGTGTTTTAGTTCTGTTGTGGTAGTAATATGCAAATTAATTGAATGCTCTTTAAGTTACCACAATAATTAAAAAAGCTCTTGGTGCCATCCTTACTGTTAATAATAGTAATGCTCACCCAACTTAATTTACTGAGCAGAACACCCGCATTTTCTATTCCACATTCATCCAAGTCGTAGCTGCATAAACTCAGTTTTACATTCCCTCACAATAACAATCACTTTCCTCAGTGAAGGTCCACACAACAGAGGAACATGAATATTGAAGAGGAAATTCTTTGGCCTCTTTACTGACTCTCATTAACATGCAAATTAGCCATCTTCCTTCAGCTTTTGTAAACTACAGTGTAATAAGAACCACAATGACTTATGCATTTTTGCATTTGGTTTTATTTGCTTGACCACAGATTTTAAGCATAGCCTGTTCTTGTGTGTCTTTTGGGCTTTTAGTCATTTAAAACCTTGTTTCTGACTAATTCAGGGCAGTGCGGTGAGGAGTGAGTTCAAAATGTTCAAAGGTTTTGATTCAGTCAAATGTTAAATAGTAAATGTGAAAGGACCATAGATTGTCTGCTCACACTTAGTTCTTATAATAGACAAGATCTAGACTGGTTTCAGAACTTGAATCAAGAGCATTTAACCTCTCAGACATAGATTTTGTTTGAATGTTACCTGAATCAAATAGCTATTTTGTACTGTATTGCCTATTGGCATTCAGAACCTGGCAATGCATCCCTCGTGGATTAAACTGGCTTTTTGTTGTTGGTTTTTTTTTTTTTTGTGTGCGTCCTGCCTGGTTCATTTACATAACTATTGCATTTCCTACCAGGGGGAAAAAAAAAAGTTCAGATGTTGCCATGTGCATATATAAACATTTTTATAATCACTTCACATTCAGAGCACAGATTTTAATATTAAACAGGTTAAATTCTTAAATTACTGTTTTGCATTTTTAAGAAAATCATTTTGGCTCTACTTTTGTCATTTAGCAGTTTTTGTTTGAAATGCACTGGGAAGAATCAGCATTTGTGATATGTTTGTCTTGCTTTTGCTTTTATACCTTCTTGATTACCTCAATATGTTTGCACTTTTCATTACAGTTTTCTTGTCCTCTCCTTGCGCTTAAAATACAGGCGTAGAACGCGCATTAATCAAAAGCACCACATGCCGGATCAGTCTCGAATCCTTTAGTAATTATGTAGTCTGAAATACTGCTTAAAATTCATTCACGTTTGCTGTGAAACATTTACCAAAATGACATTGTAATGGTTGTGATATTGTACCTTGTTTGAAACTACTTGATTATAGTCTCCTCATTTTCTTTTTCTTTCTTTCTTTCTTTCTTTTTTTTTTTTTTGTATTTTCCCTGCCTGAGGGGTAGCTGCATGTCATAGGCCCTCTCCACACCCACCCACAAATATTGCTTCTTTATGAAAGCATTGCTACAGAGATGCATGTTAGAGAGAACTGCTACTATTTTGTGTGGGTTTTTTTTTTTTTTGGTTAATTTTGTTTGTTTTTGTTTTGGGTTTGGTTTTGTTTTGTTTTGCTTTGTTTTTTGGTTTATTTCTTTGTTTTTTGTTTGTTTTGTTGCTGCTTTTAAAAAGGAAGCGCTGCTACGGAGATGCACGTTAGAGAGAGCTGCTACTATTTTTGGGTGTGTGTGTGTATGTTTTGTTTAATTTTGTTTTGTTTTTGTTGTGGGTTTGTTTTTGTTTTGCTTTGTTTTTTGTTTTATTTTTTGTTTGTTTGTTTTTGGTTTTGTTTTGTTGCTGCTTTTAAAAAGAAAGCACTGCTATGGAGATGCACATCACAGAGAACTGCAACTTATTTTATTTTTTTGCTTAAGGTTAATTTTGTTGTGTTTTTTTATTTTGGCCAAATGTGAAGAAATTAACCTCTTTAGCAGTGCAGTGCAGTTTTTTTTTTTTTATAAACTAACCCAATAGCTTAATATATTGTCTCCAGGCCTCTGTTCTCGGAATAAAGTGTTCCATGTCTCTGACAGTGTCACAGCTCTCTTTCTCACATATTAATTTGAGGGAGAAGGGTTTGAGGCTAGAGCCTGGAGAAGACGGGGCTGTCTTCTCCCCTGTTTGGATGGTATAATTACATGATATGTACGACACTGGCTAATTTCTCAGTGAGTTTCTTTAATGAGTTTTAGAGTAATAACAGTGTGTTTTGTGTATTGGGTATCAAGAGCTAACAAAGAAAAACACTTTTAAAGCATTTATTGACAATTAATATTAATTTCTACATATACATTTTAACATTTCAAATTGTATAGATTAACTTTATTAAATGTGTCATGAATGAGCATGAACAAGCATAAATTAAAAATTAACTGTAGTATATTATAAAATAGCTAATGAATGGGGTTGTGGGAGTTTGTATATGAAATTGGTAAAGCAATCTTTTATAAGTGTAAATGATATTTTGAAGGCTTTGGAGAACATATACTTGTAGTCTTCAGCTATGTCTTGGTCAGAAAGTTTAAAATAAACGTTTTAATACTGGCAAGTGTAGTAACCTCAGAGCCAACTAATTCAAAGTGAGATGAGCAGAATATTATTTACAGTCTGCTTTTAATAGTTATTTTCTTTTCATGTGCTCATTAAATATTAAGATGTCTGATCTTTGCCTTTCAGAGCACTGAGATCAGTCCTGCCAGCAGCCTTCACTCTCTACCCATAAGCCCCTGCAGTGAGAAATCACTCCCCTTTAAGGTAATTGTCCGTATTCAGTGTTGTCAGAAAGTGTTTCTTTTCTATTAATAATGTGGATGTGAACATTCTTTGCTGCTGAGGTATCATTGGTGGGTCACACTTTGATTTAAAAGGCTCACTTTCATTTTTTTTCTTCCCTGAAGATTTCAAAGCCCGTAGATCAAACATAATGACGGTGCTAAATGACTGCATTGAGACAGAGGTCTCTCTGTTTTATGTAGTTAATTTTCCCACTCCATTGTGCTTCTCCTAAACACACTCTACTCTTTTCATTCTGGCTTCTCTCTTTGATACAATTTGAGTAATTTTCCCACTATATTGATGAGATTATTTGATTACGTGCCCTGATCTTGTGGAGATGGGCTAGGACTGTCATTGGGAGAGGTTTATGATTTTGTATGAGGAGCTTTTGCTTGGTAGAAGAGGATTTTGTTTTTCATCAGGACTTTTTTTTTCCCCGAACGGCTCAAAAATACTGCGAAGTGGAAATGAGGTCTGCGTCTTTCTCTGTCCTCCTTACTGACCTACATGGAGTGCTAACAGAAGCGACGGTTGCGGCAGCGAATCACGTGACATTCCGGCTCATCCGTAGCTTAGCGCCACGCAGCGGGAGAGGGAGATGCTTAGAATAGGACGCCATGCATTCTGACATTGTGTTCAGCTGACAGGAGAGGGGTGGGACTTGTCCTGATTCATTCTGTTAAAAAAAAAGGAAAAAATTCCCGATTTTAAAAATAAAACCCTAGAACCCACCTGAGACGGAACCGTGTCACTTTTCGTCCTACTTTTAACAGAAAACTTCTCTCACCAAACATTTGTTATCCCCACCTTCTTAATAATTAGAGCCTGCAGAAAGAGTTCTCCTGCGGCGAGAGCATGGCGTTGGTTAAGGGAATAATGGAGCCTCTTGCTCTGCATCTTGGTAAAATGAGTTCGGTCTGGCGTTCCAAACTCATTCGTCCTGGTGTCCCTGTCAGCTGCGCATTAATAACTCCTTGTTAAATGGGTGTAGGTGCGGCCACCACTCTGAGGGTGCCCTGTTTGAAGTTTATAACATCACAAACCTCCTTAGACAGAAATAATTGAGGACATCTATCACATTTACTCCTTTTTATGCCTCCCTTCAAAGTACATCTGTGAAATACTCTGTGCTTCTCTAATCTTGTACCATTGTTGGTAATGAAACTGGCAGGTAGGGCTGAGTAATATAGCAAAAAAAAATTCGAGTTTTTTTTTTTCTTCTTCTCTTCAGCCTTGTAACGTCATAATCACATACTGAACAGTACACTACCGTTCAAAAGTTTGCAATTACTTACTAATATATGTTTTTGAAAGACGGCTGTTTTTATTTGATCAGAAATACAGTACAAATAATAATATTGTGAAATATTACCAATTAAAATAATTGTTTTCTATTTTGAATGTTTTTAAATGTAATGTATTCCTGTGATGACAAATTGAATTTTCAGCAGTCATTGCTCCAGTCTTCAGTCACATGATCCTTCAGAACATTCTAATACACTGATTTGCTGCTCAAGAAATATGTCTTATCAATGTTGAAAACATTAGTGCTACTTAATATTTATTTAGAAACCGTACAACATTTTTTTTCAGCATAATCTAATGAATAGAAATTTCAAAAGAACAGCATTTATTTGAAATGGGAATCTTTTTTTAAAATTTATTTACTCTCAATTTTGTTCAATTTAATGCATCCTTGCTAAATACATTTTTTAATTTGAGGAAAATTTTCATTTATTTAGTACCAGTATAAAAATATACAAGACTTCAGCATCCCAGCGAAGATGGATGAATGGTAACAATATTTTATAATATATATATTTTTATTAAACCATTTAATTTGAATTGCTTCAGTGTATTAAATTGAATTGAACTGATTGAAATTAGATGCTTTTGAAACATCTCTGTATTAGGCAGGTTAGCAAAACTAATCTAATGACATGGTATTTAGGAAAGTGAATATTCAATATTTTTTGCCCAGAACTACCACCAGGATACCTTTGACTGCATTGTTTGCAGTGATTGTTAAGTGTTGCCTTTTATGATCAGGGCTCTGTGATAGTAGGACGTTCTCATTTATTAGGTCCTTCGTCCCCTTCTTGCCTCAAGTATTTAATCTAGGACAGACAGATGGAGGAGCCACTCAAATGCAGCTTTACAGCACGGGGTAGAGACCCAGCTCTCTGTCCTGTGTGTTGTGTATCTGTGTGTGTGTGTGTGTGTGTTTGTGTATGCAACTGTGACCAAACGCCTCTCTAGAGGTCCTCCATGGCACTGCACAGATAAAGTGCCTCTTGTTAAACCTCTATAATTAAGATATAATTAAATATTCCCCACAGGCAGGGATTTGGAGGATGTTACATTCTGCCTGTTTGCTGCATACATTGCTCAGTACATGACCTTTTTTGTATTTAATTTTTTTTTTTTTCAATGAATAATTAATTTTTAAATACTTCATTGTTATATGTACATTACAATTCAAAGGTTTGGGGTCAGTAAGTTGTTTTTTTTTTGTTTTTTTGTTTTTTTTTAAAGAAATTGATTCGATTCAGCTAGGATGCATTAAATTGACAGGATGCATTAAACTGACAGAAAATACTTTAAATGAATGCTGTTCTGTTTTTACTTTGTATTAATCAAAGAATCCTAAAAAATATAATCATTTTTTCCCCAAAAATATTAAACAGCACAGCTGTTTTTAACATTCATAATAATAAGAAATTTTTCTTGAGCAAATCAGCATTAGAATGATTTGGGTCATGTGACACTGAAGACTGAAGACTGGAGTAATGATGCTGAAAATTAAGCTTTGCCACCACAGAAATAAATTACATTTTAAAATTCAAATAGAAAACCGTTTTCACAATATTACTGGTTTTACTGCATTTTTGATCAAATAAATGCAGTCTTTGTGAGCATAATAGACTTCTTTTAAAAAATATATAAACCTCAAGCTTTTTAATAAAAGTGTATATTTCTAGACTGCCATTCAAAAGTTTGAAATCATATAGACATTTTGGTAACACTTTACAATAAGGTTCATTAGTTAAACATTAGTTAATGTATTAACTAACATGAACTAACCATGAGCAATACATTTGTTACTGTATTTACTAATCTTCGTTAACGTTAGTTAATAAAAATACAGTTGTTCATTGTTTGTTCATGTTAGTTCACAGTGCTTTAACTAATGTTAACAAGATTTTAAAAATGTATTAGTAAATGTTGAAATTAACATTAAACAAAGATTAATAAATGCTGTATAAGTGCAGTTCAGTATTAGTTCATGTTAACTAATGTAGTTAACTAATGAACCTTATTGTAAAGTGTTACCGCCATTTTTATGTTTTTGAAAGAAACTGTTGCTTCTGTTTGGCCAATGTAGCATTTAAATAATCTGAAATACAGTCAAAAGTACATTTTGGTATTTAGGACACTGCTTAATGAAGTGTAGAAATTGCAATACAAAGACTGATTTGCCTAACTCTTTCTTGCAAATGTGCACCAACTCGAAAGTGTAAGTAAAATGTGGTTTTTAAAATGTCTAAACAAAACAAAGAATATCTCATTAATTTGAGAGATGAAGGCCGTTTTATGTACAATGGTCTCGGCAAAAGAAAGCAGACAGTATCTAACCAGGACAGAGATAGAAGTGAACATCCCTGCTCCAGAACAACAAGAGGACAAGTACATCAGAGCCTCTTGTTTGGGGGAAAAAAAAAACCCTCACTGGGTGCTCAGCTGGATGCTTCATTGAACAGTGCTCACTAAACACCATCTTCAGTTGTAACAGTGAAGGCAAATCTCTTAGATGCTGATGGCTTTTAGGCACAGTTTCAAAGAAAAACATACATCTGAAACTGGCAAATAAGAAGAAAAAGTAGAATGGGCAAAGGAGCATAAAGATTCACTGGTAAACAGTTAGAAATGAATGTTACGTTCTGTGGGAGAAAGAGGGGTATGAAACTTCACCTCAAAGTCTTATCAAACTGACTGTTGGAAGGCAAAAGTTCTGCCATTGCAGCAAATGAAGGATTCATTGATTCACAAAACATTCTTAAGAATAAAATTTGCCTTGAAGGGATAGTTCACCCATCTGTTGCCATTTACTCACCCGCAAGTGGTTCCAAACCTGTATGAATTTTCTTTTTTGCTGAACACAAAAGAAGATATTTTGAAGAATGTTGGTAATCAAACAGTAGATGGACCCCACTGACTTCCATAGTATTTTTTTCTTTCCATATTATGGAAGTCAGTGGGACCCATCTACTGTTTGGTTACCCATATTCTTCAAATTATCAAAAGTATCAAAGAAACTCATACACATTTAGAATAACTTGAGGGCAAAATAATTTTTGGGTGAACTAACCCTTTAACTGTTTTTTTCTAATTATTTTTTAACTTAAATGTGTTTGGGAGAACAAAATATTTGTAACTTTATTCTTAAAAATGTTCTTTTTCTTAAAAGCTCAGTGAATTGCCTTGGAACACGCAGCAGTGTGTTGACGTCATTTTAACTGAAACAAGAAGACAGGACATATTGAACAGCTCTGCCCCTTTTTTAAAATAGGCATTAGCATTTCATTTATACCACAGCTCGGCCAGAGCTGTTAAACTCTGTAAAACCTCAGTTTCCTTCTAATCTCCTCTATATCACTTTAAAATACAGCATTCTGTGCAGAATTCAAATGGGTTCGATACCTTTTGTGGTCTGAGCCGACTCGCGGTCCGTGGATATGATCCGCTTTGTGCTCTCGTGTCTCTGGCCCAGAGCAGACTGTGCTCACGCTACAGCGGTTCACGGTTTGTCAGGTAGCTATGCGTTTAAACATTATCCTTACAGACACATCTTCCTTGACTAACTCTCTCAGAGCTCCATCCCAGGATAACACAACCTATTATGAGATCAATCAATCCTACCACCACAGGAAATCATTAAAAACAACTTACCTGTGATGGAGGATGACCTCTCAGCCCTGTGTTTCTTGGGAATATCCCGGACAAGCCCCCAGCTGAAGTGAGAGACTGTAAGTTTTGAATGCTTATATCTCCTAAATGCGAATTTTGTCATTGTTAAGAACACACCAGCTTATTCATAACCTTAAGGCTAACATATCATACTAAAAGCTAAAAAAAAAAAAACGTACATTTTGATTTCAGGGGGACTTTAAGGTTGTTCTAAAGATAAACTTTGTTTGAAGAAATAGACGTACAACACATTAAAAAAACGTGACTGAGTGCTGAACTCCAAGTCAGTCGTGACGGAAAATAATGTGTGCACTTATGGTTATCACGATAATCTGCAGGCAGCAGGAGAAAGATTGACTTTGAGGTGTTTTTTGATTAGAGTCTTTGTCAAGAACTGCTAAAAGACTCAAATATGTGTGAACTTTTTAACAATTTTACTTATAATTGTACTTATAAACATTACTACAAACTTATTAGAATTGATTTTAAGAAATGTCCTAACTTTCTGAAGAAGACTTTCATAACATTCTAAATGTCTTTAATTTTTTTTATCTATTTAATGCATCATTGAGGAATAAAAGCATACGATTCAAATCAAGAAGATAGTTTCATAGTGATTCCAAACCTTTGAATGGTAGCGTACCAGGTGAGTCTTTTTTCATCACAGTAATTTTAAAGTGACTCATTGTAATAATGGCCATTTTAATTATATTGTAATCATATTAATGATAATGGCCATTACTACAAAGCTAAATTAAATCCAGTATAATTTGAGTTGAAAGGAACGCATTCTGATTTGGTAGCGATGAAGAGATACTTGAGCCTTACTGATGGGGTCGTAGCAGTTTATAAGACAAAAAAAAATGTTGTAGGTACAAAGCAAGCGATTCTAGGTAGTCGCTGTGTATGTCATCACCATCTCCAGGCAGAAATTAGCTTCCTTTACAGAGGAGCATCAAAGATTGACAACAGCTCCCTTGAGATGTTTATGTAATGTCAACAAAAGGAGTGCATTCAAGCCAAAGCCAAAGAGCTTTGAACAACGATGTCTCCAAGTACGTGACATTGAAGCACATAATCCCCTTCCCTGATCTCTCATGAAGGGCTCCGACTCATGCATATTGTGTCCAGCTTCCTAATGCCAGCGCCGTCTAATCTCCACCGAGTGCTTCTTTTAGAGGAGAGCTTTCGTTTTTCGGTCATTCGTGGAGGCCGTACTCTGCTTCTGGGCCCTCTCGGTCCTCCTCTGCTGCCCTTGAAGCTTCAGTCCCTCCCTCCCCTCCCTCAGCCTCACATAATGGATGCTGACAGCACAAGGTCGTGGGAAAGTGCCTGCTAGTTCAGGTGAAGTTTATGGAGGAGAGTGAAACCAAGGCATAGAAAACACACCTCCACCTCTCAACCACGGCAGTTTTACACCCACACACGAGGCTGCAGATTCAAACTGGGGGCGATGGCTTGAATAACACAGACTGACTTTTTTTTCAAACAGTGTTTGTGTGTGCTTTGTGTGCAGGATCCTGGGAGAGAAGAGAACCAGTTCCTACAACAGCAGCTGAAGGAGAAAGACGAGCTCATTGTACGACTCCAGGCTGAATTGGTAAGAAAACTTATACACTGAAGTCCAGTTTTATAACCACCTTCAAGAAGCGTCACGATTGCAAAAACAGGTTTCATTGATCTATTGTCTCTGGAATACCCTAATTTTGTATGTTTATTTGACAGTTTGCATTAATATCCTGTTGGTTTCATGTCCTTTGCTTCTCCCAAGGCTCGCGTTAGGAAGTTATGGAGATGCCGCTCTGCAGTTTCCTTTGAACTGGGACGATATTTGATAGACTCACTTAACGTGCAGTAAACAGCTCGTTGCATGCTTTACATGCACTGTGAGACACATAACATTCCCGGTCCCAGCAGCTAGGGCAGAGACGAGTGAAGGAGAAATATGACAGGTCCATCTCAGATTTATAGACTAGTGGTCCTGAAAAGAGAGATGAGATGATAGGCACAGAGGAGGGGGTAGGATGGATAAAAACAATAGAGGGCAGTAAAGAGGCTGTAAAAGCAAAAGGACAAACAAAGCACATGATGTTTCAAATCATCTATGACTGGTCTTTTCTAATTCAAAATATCAATAAAAACTGTATATATTAGCAATACTAAAATAACACTGGGCCCAAAGTCCTCCCTAAACCCTGTCCACACTACCATTTGTAGTCACCGCATTGCAATAAGTGGAGCTCAGGAAATCACCAGCTCTCATTGAAAACTAATGACTTCAGGACGCTTTGGTGCTGCTAATCTCAATGTGAGATTGTGTGAAGTGAATGCACCTTTATTCTTTCAGCTGCAGCACTGCATTACTAGTTTAAACGTTCTCCATACTTGCTGATCGCTGTCTAGATGTTCAATGAAAAGATTGCAAGTTTGACTTTCGCTCAGTCTGTAGAGGTTTGAATTGATGTTGTCCTTATCTGTCTTCTCTTCGAGAACTGAATTCAGAAAATGTGCTCCCAATAGCGTCAAGCACGTCTCTGAAGGTCAGTCCTTTTCTCAGAGAAAACAGTGTGTTGGTAAATACCACAGTGCTTACTGCAGTTTCTCTGCTCCATAAAAGCCCAGTGACTCAAACTCTGTGTGATGTGAGTTTCCACATGAGAACTGCAGTGGTTGATCTATCTCCTGTAAAACATGTGTACTGATCATATGTAAACATATGCATTTTGTGGCATCCAGATGACGGTATCGGAATAAACTAAATTCTTGGCCATTGACATCATCACTTTACTAGATTCTGCCGCCCAGAGACCTCCGCTCTATTTTTAGTGGGAAAAGAACCTGCGGCCACAATGGCTTAATAAATCATGGCAAAAGCTCGTAAAATAATACTCACTGGTGAAACTGGCAGCCTGCTGGCTAGGCTCGTCTTTGTCAATTTTTACTGTCTTTATTGAATGTCATTAATGAAGTATGGCTGCCCTAAATTTTGCTGCACCATATTTCTTATTTTATTAGTCTGCCATTCTGCCATGTTTGAGAGGAGGGATTAAGGTTGTTTGATATTCCCAGTCAAGACTGGATGATATAGCCAATATGAACGTTCAATCAGAGGGTCATTATCATACAGTAAGCCAGAGTTTATTAATAATATTGCATGATAATGACCGACTGACTGTACAATATTCAACTTATTACATGGCTACTGAAGAAATATATAAAGGGCATAAAAAAACTTTTTATATACATTTCATCCAAATGTCAATTTTTATGTAGGGCAAATTTTTTTTGTAGTTTTTTTAAAATCAGTTATCAGTATATTAATTAAAAATTAAAATAAATATTCATTTTCAGTCAGTTTTTAAAATTAGTGAATTATTTAATATAAATATGTATTATTTTTATAATAATATTTCATAATATTTTTGGTTACAAATAGACCTTTATTAATTAATGTTCATAAATAAATTATCAGCGTATTTTATTGTTAAAGGATTTGTTCACTTTAAAATGAAAATCACCCCAAGATTTACTCACCCTCAAGCCATCCTAGGTGTATATGACTTTCTTCTTTCTGATGAACACAATCAGAGTTATATTAATAAATATCCTGATGCATCCAAGCTTTATAATGGCAGTGAACAGGACCAACGTTTATGAAGGTCAAGAAAGTGCATCCATCCATTATAAAAGTACTCCACATGGCTCCAAGAGGTTAATAAAGTCCTTTTGAAGTGAAGCGATGCGTTTGTGTAAGAAAAATATCCATATTTAACAAGTTACAAAGTAAAATGTCTAGCTTCCGCCAGACCACCTTCCGTATTCAACTTATGAAGAATGTGTAACGCCTCTTGCAGTTCAAAACGCTAATGCCTTTCGTATTCAACTTACGAGAAAAGCTTAACTGATGCGATGGAAGGCGGTCTGGCAGAAGCTAGATATTTTACTTTATAACTTGTTATACTTGTTATATAGTACATTTATGATGGATGGATGCACTTTCTTGAGCTTCAAACTCGTTTGTCTCGTTCACTGCCATTATAAAGCTCTGATGCGTCAGGATATTTATTAATATAACTCCGATTGTGTTCATCAGAAAGAAGAAGGTCATATACACCTAGGATAGCTTGAGGGTGAGTAAAGCTTGGGGTAATTTTCATTTTAAAGTGAACTAATTCTTTAAACTAACATTTTGAAATAAAAACAAAATGTTTAAATGTCTGCTTATTTGTCAATTTATTTCTTTACATTTTTTTATTTTTTAATGCTGAGATTGACCAATCAGGATCAAGTATTCCAGAGAACTGTTTTTTTTTTTTTTTTTTTTTTTATGTCGTAACTTTAATGCTATGGCATAATTTTCTGACACATACATCTTTTTAACAGGAATCCACCCGTGCTGCTCAGAAATCTCCTTGCCAAAAAGCTGACAAAAGCACTCAGACAGATTTCTTACTTTCAGAGGTGAGTACCCATTAAAGCACCGTACGAAAGCTACTGACGACACTGCTAATGTTCTGAGGTCACTGAGCTGTGTCTGGTTTTTCTAATTGAATACAGGTCCCCACATCTGTCTTTTTTATTTCACTGACTTTTAATGGTAAAGGGCACTGAAAGTTGATTTTCAATTTGAGGTGGAACCCTTATAGTGAGATTGTGGTTTTGGATTTCAACAACACTTTTGCTTAATCAGGTCGTCCGCTGCCCTTTCAGTAGTTTGACTGCCCTCCTTTCCCCCGACCCATCCAATAATTGCCCTCCTCCTTTTTATTTGTTTTTGTTATTAATTTTAGATGAAATCTAGGTGTTTTCTTGTTCCCACAGGCACCTTTTAATGGCTCACACACAACAAACGATGATGTTATGTATATTGCAGTGAGTCAGCAAACTGTGTTCAAGTGCTGCAAACTTTAAATGACTCATTAACAGAGATTAATGCAACAGAGATATTAAAACGCCAGAGACAAAACCCAGCCTTTAAACCGTCTTCTTCCTTTCGCTCGCAACACTTAATGAAATGAAGAGCAAATGACGTTTGATAGTTTGATTAAAAGCTGTTGGCACATTCTTGAGAGATGCCCTTCTCTTTACAAATCTGTTTGTTTTTTTCAGCATTTGTGATGAGCATGTTATCGCTCAATGACGGTTAAGAAGCATGACCGAGATTTTCTTTACAGATTTCTGTCATATATTTTGTGCCCTCGCAGTGCCCGCATCAGTATGCCTTTAGTCCCTTTACACTGAAATAGCTTTCAGTTGGACTCCTGTGGAGACATGGTCCATTTTCCCCCTGGCATTTAACATCTCTCCAGACTTTGTGCTTTGTATTACCCGTTAATATGCATATGTGATGTGAATTCAGATGGCTTTTTCAAATTGCTTGACAATCCATTCCACGGCTATCGCGGTGCTAATGCGTCGCAGCTCCATCAGACCTCTGCGTTGATGAAAAGTGCTGTAAAAAAGCTGAAATATTAGAAAGAGTGCTCATTATGGAGCTGTTGCATTAGATAAGCGTCATTTTCACGGTAAGCCTGCGTCTTTTTGCTGCGGTGCCAAAAACAGCCAGCGTGGAAATGGTCGCGTGGGAGGATGTGGGAGAATCTTCTTCCTGTCTACCTCAGATGTGCCGGCAATGGATGAGCGCAGAGAGGAACTGCACATGCACGAGCACGAGACCCTCAGGCTTTCTGAACGCAAAGCACGCCATCATTCTTTCCCCCCGCTCTGCAAGAGATGAGTTCTGCATTTCCACCCTGCCCTATGTAGACTACACCGCTATATGGGTTACTGCATTGAGGACACGCAAATATCTGAAAGTGTGTCTACAAGTGGGTCAGCTATTTCGAAGGCTGCTTCAACTGGAGGAGGTCATCTGTTTCTTTTTTTTACCCACGTTCTTTCTCTTTTTTTTCTGGAGCACCCTGCTTCTCTCTCCAGCTGAGCTAATTAGCTGAAAGTGAGAGGAAGAGAGGCTTTGGTGCCCTCTGTTGAGTCACAGTGCACCAAGGGGGCCAGACTGGCCTCTTTCGGAAGTGCCGGACACCGTTCCTACGTGGTTCTTGCAGCCACCAACTTCTCAAAGTCCTCCCTGCCTCTGTTAGCCTGATGCGCTACAGGAAGTGGCAGGTTCGTGCGGAGGGGCTCCTGTCAGGACAAAGAGACATGAGTAGATGGACAGGGGCCAGCTTGCTCATCTGTCCAAAGAGCATGAGAAATGATGTGTAGAATGGCAGAGTGATGTATAATGCTCATGTGAAGCACATATTTCATGATCTTTGGCTAGTCATCAGGTATAGACTGAGCACAGTTGCCTACACGTGACACTAATTTAAACATTAATGGCATAAACATTAATTGTTACATTAAACGCACTGAAGTATATGGCTAATAAAATTATAAAGTACTTTTCTTTTGCATAGAATAAACATCATTTTACTGTAGATGTACATTTATTTTCTGGTAAATTTTCACTGTTACGTTCCATATATATATATTTTTTCATTCCCGTACTTTTTACTTTTAAAACTCATGAATTTTTCTTTAATGGTTTTGTGTGAGCAAACACCATTGATATCAAATTGTCAATTTCTGTAGTCCATACAACCTTTTATAGTCACGAAAGTTGTAGGGACATGTTGGGTTTTTTTTTTTTTTTTTTGATAGCTACTCTGTCACTCTTAGCTGCACCATATTTATAAGAAAAAATATATTTTGACAAATTAAAATTGTCAATTATTTCAAAGTTCTTATGATGATGTAACAGTTTTTTTTTTTTTTTTTTTTTTTACTTTTTCCCTATTAAAGGGTTAGTTCATGTTGTTCCAAACCTGTAAGACTTTCGTTTATCTTCGAACACAAATGAAGATCTTTTGAAATGAAATCTGAGAGCTTACTGTCCCTCCATTACGCAACTGACACTTTGGCCCTGTTTCCACCTGGTATTAAGATGCGTTTTGGTCGATTGGATCATAAGTGGACGACGTTAAATACAGGTGTAAACGGGGTGTAAAACATTTTGAGCTTGTCCACTTTCGGCCACTTCCAGAGGTAGTCGAAAACGCATTCGAACGGATTGTTTTTGTAGTGGAAACGCTCGTGGTTGAATGTGTTTAAACAGCCACAAAAGACCGCCTACTCTCCGTCTACTGAACTAATGCATAAGCGTGTGGGCGCACGCTTGCCAAACGGGATTTAAACCTTGTCAGCTGAAGATGAAAAACGTACCAAGCACAATGTTCTTAACCATTCCTGATTTCTAACATGCACTCACAGTGTTCGGCCAGCTTTGCAGCTGTCAGGGCAGTAACGAAAGCTGCTGCTCTCCATGTGTTTTTCCGTTAACTCTGGACACGTTCATGTGTAAATTGCACAAGCTTATTTTGTTCATTAGATCGAAAGATCTGAAAAAAACCTCACAATTACCTGCCCATAGACCCTCCCCTTTGAAGTAATCAGGACAGAAGTGGTTGAAAGCAGACAAAAGAGATGGATTAAAATACTAGGTGGAAACAGGTATGTCTCCCTCGTCCACTTGTGATCCGATCGACCAAAACGCATCTTAATACCAGGTGGAAACGCTTCAAAAAGTTCATAAAGAGATCATAAAACGAATTGAGTGGTTTATTCCAAATTTTCCAAAGAGACATGATCGCTTTATATGATGAGCAGATTTAATTTAGGCTTTTATTCACATGTAAACTTTCATAAACTCACACATCAGTTGTGGCAAACGGAAGCTCAAGCACGTTTGCTTGACGTGCAAAAACCAATGAGGTTCAATCTTGTGTGTTTCGCAGCACGTTTGTTCTCACGCATCAAGCAGGTTCGGTTGAGCTTCTGTTTGTGCTTTTCTGTTTGATCATATTTATATGTGAATAAAAGTCTAAATTAAATCTGTTCATCCAAGCGATCAAGTCTCTTCAGAAAATTTGGACTAAAACACTCAATTCATATGGATTAATTTTATGATCTCTTTATGAACAGTAGCGTCAAAGTGTCAGTTGCATAGCTGTCTATGGAGGGACAGAAAGCTCTCGGATTTCATCAAAAAATCTTCATTTGTCTTTCAAAGATGAATTAAAGTCTTACGGGTTTGGAACGTTAATTAATGACAGAATTTTCATTTTTGGGTGAAATAACCCTTTAAGATTTTTATTTTTTATTTATTTATTTTTTTGTGTAGGTTTGAATGCAACACTTCAGAATGTTTTTGTTGTTGTTGTTCATAAGCCTGTGTCATTGTCACATCGAAACCTGATGAAAGGCCCATTCTTTTCCCGTCTGTACGAAGCCTGACTGCGCCGTTATGTCTGTTTACTTTGCTTTATTATGCCAGTCTAAGCCTGTTAATATTAAGCTCTGCCCTCCACACTGCCGTTCAGCCATTTAAATGAAAAAGCACTTAAGAGCTCATTTACTCTGGCATTCCTCCCTTCCGTAGCCGAGATATGAAGTTTTATGGATTAGCTTCTGTTTTGTGTTATTTCCCTTCCAGTCATAAATCTTTTTTATAGAAGTGACAGTTCTTATTAAAATGTTAGAATATTTAGCCAAATGGAAACCCCTTGCAGCCAGAATAAGTCGTTTTTGATCCTTGCCCAAACAGTTGGATCTATAACAGCGAGGGAGATTGATCAGTGGTCAGCTCCGTATAGCTGGAGGACACCTGTTAATGGAACATACTGGACATCTCCCACTGCTCTGTTTTTTAGCTCTCCAGCCAACCCTGCTGTGAGGCTTTTTACGTTTGAAGCTTGTTTTTCCAATTCATTTTGGTATGCTTATTTATTTATTTAGATTCATTTGCGCATGAGGGGGTTGCCCCGTCTCATAGTCATGCTGCGGCCCATCTGATCGCTCTGAGTGGGGGACCTGTTATGCTAAACTCCCAACTTCATTGCTCAAGCCTGCTTGCTTTTCTCTGCATGGGTCAGAGTGTGAGCACCGAGCCTCACAGAATGACATGCCTGCTGAGCGGTAATCGTTTTCTTTCTTTTATGCGTGAACAAAGAAGTTTAAAGAGATTTTTGTATGCCATTTGTTGCTGGATTATTTTGTTTCAATTTGATTTGATTGAGGAAAAAAAAAAAGCCAATAAAACAATTAATCATGGTGCCTGACTGCTATGGAAATTATATTTGTAAGGAAATTTTCCATTAATTGGAACAGTACTAATTCTTCTGAGCCAGTCGGTTTAATGAATCGACTTCAAATGAGTTTTATCTGAATTGTTATAACAAATAAAGAACAATTGAACTGCATAGTTTGGGCTCTGTTGTTCATTTTTAAAATAATGTAAAATTATATTGTAATTTATAATAATAATAACAGTTAATATAGATATTTTATAATTTATTTTTTTTTAACAGCAATAGCTGAGAAAGAATATCATCTCACGTAAGCAAATGGACTTTGAAACTGAAATATACCATAATATGGTATATTTAAGTTTCAAAGTAATTAATCAGATTAATCAAATCGACAGCTTCAAATCGAATTGAATGTTTATTGATATCCAACCCTACTGACTATAGCAGCCATAGTCTACATCAGGGGTGTCAAACTCATTTTAGGGCTGGATGGGAAAAAATGTAACCATGTGCGGGCCGAATTACCTTTTTTTTTTTTTTTTTACAGTGATTATTATGATTTTTCATGGCTGATTTACAATTTTTTTTTTTGTATTGTATTGGCCTATTCTCATACTGGTTGCTGATTTTTTTTTTTTTTTTTTTTTGTTTAAGCAAATTAGTTTTTTGTTTATTTGCTCTATAACAGACAAACTGGCCTTAAACAAAAAGTACCTATAGCCATTTGAAATTAGAGGCAAGCACTACATTTTTATCATGATGCAAACAAAGATGCTACACACATGTAGCATGAGTTATTTTTTATTTAAAATTAGATTTCAAGATTTAAAGCAAAAACAGAATGGTCTGACTTTTGTTTTGTGAAATTATGCTATAATTATGGTATAAGACAACTGCACAAAACCAAAACAGCAAACGGACTGAATGAAAATGCAAATTCACTCTCTGTCAGTAGGTGGCGCTTATGGAACAGCAGCAATATAGTGTTTCCTTGTTTACAGCTGTATACATAGCAGCGCTGCACTAATAAACACTAATTTATACGGAGGTAAAAGGAAAAGAAAATGCCATTGAAACTATTCTGAAGACAATTCCTTTCATAGATACATTCATATTAACCCCATACCCCATTTCAATATTTATATTTTTCTTCCTATATTTCCCGAACAGTGAGCCTTCTGTGCCTGGTACAGTTTTCGTACACATCTGTGTTCTCCTCTTTGCGTCCATCTTCAACGTGCCACGACTGGCCTGTTTTAACGTCCTGTTTACAGACATCGTATTTGTAATATTCCCACACAGATGGCATTTAGGGAAATGATTGCAAAGCAGTTTGTGTGCAAGTACGGTATAGAGACTGGCCAAAATAAAACTTAAAAACGTTCCGATTTATGGCCTATTTTCTATTATTGTTCAAATCATCCCCCGGGCCGGATTGGACACCGCCGTGGGCCATATTCGGCCCACGGGCCGTATGTTTGACACCCCTGATCTACATCCTCCTTTTAGACATTGAATGACAATACCCTGTTGCAGTTTTGTTGAAAATTTATTAATGCAGTAAACCATTCTGACTTCCATTTCATCTTTTGATGCAGTGCACTCCTTGGTTCTCATGGTCATTTTTGGGTGTTTTTCCTGTTTCTCTGTCCGTTTTGTGAAGGCCATTTGAATCCATGCTTAGTTGCATGAAATATCTTCCACTTCCAGTCTGCAGCTCTCATAATTCTGTCTGAAGTAGTGCCACCGGACAGGAATGTTACAGTGATGGCTGAGGCCAACGCAAACTGTGGGAACCCTGCAATCTGGTTCTGCCCTCATATCTCTGAGCGGAAATGGCCAGGGGTGATTAGACTTCGGAAAAGTGGAAGTCATCCCTCATGATGTTTTTACCTTGACCTGTCAACTTTTACTGCCTTATCTGTCTCTGATTTTGTCAGCGATGTAAAGCATCTTCAGTCTATTTAGTGACCTAGTGAGGAGTTAGATAAACAGATAAACTCTGTGCCGGTGCATTAATGATTATTGGATTATTTACTGTTTGTCTGACCTGTCGAAGACCTTTGTGGTCGAAACGTTGTCTTTTTAATAATTTTTTTAGAGCAGCAGTGGCAGTGTGCCAATTTTTTTTTTTTTGTCTTTCCGATGCATTAATGAGACACGGTAGGTAGGTGAGCTGAATTAATGATGCCAGATAGAAGGTGCCTGTTGTTCCTGTGCATGATTTCAAAGATATATGCTTTGCTTTCAGGGCCACGCCCGAGTCGGCGCCTCCGCTGTTTCCTCTTGCAGGAGACCATGTGAGTTTTCTCACCGTGTGTTGTGGTTGTTCGTGGTGTTTCCACTGAAGCATGGCATGCTGTTCTGCCACCCAGGCTTTGGGCAACTGGTCCTTCTCTCTGTAACTCTGTAACCAGCCACTCTCTCCCTTTGTTTTACCCCCTTCTTGTCTGTTTATCCAAGTTTCTTCCAAAAAAAAAAAATCAACACAGGTTATCATTGTGCACGACTGCATTCTCTACTCTTGGAAGTGCACCAACCGTCCCTTTTGGATGGCCACGCTCACAAATGCCACTTGAAGATTGCTTTGAAACACCATCTGTACAACCGACACTTGTTTTGCATATTATCTCTTTGTGTTTTTTAGTTGGAGTTCTCTAACTGTCTATCACGCATTACTCATCTCCGGTATCAGCCAGCGCCAGCACTTCAAATTCAACCTATTGTGTCTGCCTGTTCGATATCCATAACTTATTAAATCGCAAAGCTTTAAAGTAACAGTTGTGGAAGCACACAGAGCGTATGTGGACTGTGTGTGCAGCATTGTAATCCACCTAGACGGTGGAAAGAACGGTACCCGGCACTCCATGTGCCCAGGGCGACCGGAATGGGAAGATGAAAGCTCTGTGTTTACTCAGGTGGAGAAGCTTTCTGCAGAGAAGCAGTGAGCCTCTGACGCTTTGATCCTCTTTGTCTGTTTATATTGATGTGTACAATTGTGTTAGTTGTACAGAGTGGAAAAAAATGGCATGAGAAGAGAGTATCTGTTCTGAATTACCAGGCAATATTGACCTATTTGTTAACAGGAATAGGAACTCCTGGGATACGACTGACGCTGTTCCAGCGAACGCGGGCTGTGTGAGATCCGCAGGCCATGGAATGAGTTGTTTCATGCTTTTGTTCTGGCGTTAGTGTTTAATTAGCAGAACACTGTCCCTTACCAGTTTGGTCTTTTATGTTTTTGCCAGAACCCCTCCCTTCTTTGTTTGTTTCTTTTATTTATGAGTTCAGCATGCTTTCATTTGCGTTAGCCATTACCCCGACAGTCATCTGAAGTGTGTGGTGTCTAGACCGATGCGTTGTAGTTTCCTTTCAGTGATAAACACCCCTGGGAGTTTGCATGCCTGCAATGGGGGGCGAGCATCTGAAGTGCAATTTGACTTGTAATTAAGTGCCGCTCTGTGGCGTTATGCGCAGGATGAGATTGAGATAAGTGAGCTGGACCAGGATGTAGTCAGGTGGGCTGAGGTCCCACATCTCGTTCTCTGCTGGTTCTCTTGCAGACTAATGAGATCTCATCCTTCAGAAGGATGCACAGTCTCAGAAAAGCTTTGTTGCTAGTCACATCCTGTATCCAAACTCAACTCACCTGCGGGGGAAAAGTAGAGAGATGTGAATTCAGCAGTGAAGAAAAGACTAGGGATGGGAATTGTAAGGGATTTGATGGTTTTGTTTCAGATTCTGATTCCATGACCGTTTTTAACTACATTATACTATATATTATACATAATGAACACGTACATACATTGAGATAGTCTTTCATTAATGTAGATAAGTGCTACTTGTACATTTTACAATGATTTGTAGCTTAAACATACAAAAATGGCCATGTGTTGTTTGAGAAATTAGTACCCTTAATTTATCACTAAATACCACATCATTAAATTTATCATTAAATACTAAAAAATTAAATACATTAAATACTACAAATTTTGTCTCCTTTTATTCACCCTCAAGATATTTTAAACCTGTATGATTTTTTTTTTTTCTATGGAGGTTACAATGACATGAGCAGAATGACTCGACACTTTTTACTTTTATTTTATGGAAAAAAGATGCAGTGAATGGTGACTGAGACTGTCACATCTCATTTTGCTTTCCACAGAAAAGAAAAGAAATGCAGGCTTAAAACATCATGAAGCTAAGTAAATGATAACTAAATTTTCATATGAGAAGACTACCTCTTTAAAGGTCCAGTGTGTAATACTTAGGAGGATCTATTGACAGAAATGCAATATAATATGCATAACTATGTTTTCAGTGGTGTATAAAGACCTTATATAATGAACCATTATCTTTTTTATTACCTTAGAATGAGCCATTTCTATCTACATACACCGCAGGTCCCCTTACATGGAAGTCGCCATTTTGCGCCGCCGTGTTTCTACAGTAGCCCTAAATGGACAAACTGCTCATTGTTTGACTGGCTACTCTCTGCGGGTGAGTGGTGGACTGAGCCGTTGGTTGCAATTCGCAACCTCACAGTGAGATGGCACTAAAATTGAAACACTGAACCTTTAAGTCTCATAAACATAAGTACAACATAAGACAGTTACATTTTCTCGGTTTATTTAGGGTTCAATGAGACCAAAAATTAATTGTGGTTCTCTGGTTGAGTCAGATTTTAATTCAGTAACAACACACCGACTGCAAAGATGATTCATTGAATAAAATCTGAGTCATTTGTTTAATGCAAATTTTTTAACTTCTGCCACGGTTTTACAGGCAAGGCTTAAGCCCAGTCCCAGACTAAAATGCATGTTTGAGCTGTTTTAACTGAAAGCAACTTGTTTCATCTCAAGATGCACACCAGTAATGTTTTTTCTAAGGTTAAAGAAAAAATGCCTTAATTGAACCTAAAGCCTAATCCTGGCTTAATCTAATCCTTGTCTGTGAAACCAGGCCCTGGTATTTTTTTATAAAGTTGCACCGAATGAAAACCACTTCTTCAATCTCAACTCTAGAGAATCCATAGTCACAAAGGGATTGTGTGAAAAAGAGATGGGGGAAGGGATGGTGGGGAGAGCAAGAGACGTGCACTTGTAAGTCAGCCAAAAAGAGAATAGATTAGGTGTAACACAAAAGGGATATATAGATTTAGAGTTCTTCTGAGGTTAATAGAGAGATAGCAGCACATGCCAGTCATTAGAATGGCTATCCATCTGGGATTTCTGTTGAAGAAGCATCAGGTGGAGTGAGAGTGTGTGGGTGCTGCTGTGGCGTGAGAACATTCACCAGCGGGAAGTAGGAGCTCACGAACGATGTGGGTGTGTCCGAAACGTTAGAAATTAAGTTGTAAGAGGGTATCAAGGCAAGTCCGAGCTGCACGATTGATCGTTAAAAGATTGCGATCTCAATTCAAACACCCACGCGACCTTATGCTTAAATTACAATGATGTCTATTAAACATTTGACAAAATCACACTGGAACATTCAGATCTGCGTTGGCGCTACCGCTGGGCCAGAGAGAGCAGTTGTCATGTATAAAGGCAGGTACACACTAAACCGACGACGACGAACTAGTGGCGACGAAAGGAGACTGCGGGGTCGGCTCACGTCGGCAGCGTCTGGGTCCAAAGTTGGCCTGACACACCAAACCAATGCTCGACAGCCAACGACCAAGTAGCACGTTCGTTCTGTGCCTGCGTAAGATGAAATGCATTTCCGTACCAGCAGGTGGCAGTAGCTGAACAGCCAATCAGAATGATCAGATGGCCCGACGGACCGATGAGCTCCGACGCCAATTCAACATGTCGAATCGGCCGAAAAAAAGCAGACGAGGACCAATGTTCCCTCTAATTTTTTTTCTTGCTGAGCGAAACTTTTCTCTGTTGAGCGCACATTTTGGCCACCTGAGCAAAAACATTCTTTATATCAGACCTGTACAATGAACGTAAACACACACACAAAAAAAATGGTTATATCATGCAACTGTAACTTTTAACTTTAATGTGCCATTTCTATTTTATTTGACCCTTGATGTAACTTAGTGACATATTAAATCATATTTTTGAAAACAAGCAGTTCAGTCACTAAATTAAGCACATTTTAGGTTACTTGAGATTTTTTTCACATTGCTGCGTTAACTGTACCAGTCTTTACCAAGAAATTCTATTAAAAAATAATTAAAAAATGTCCTGCAGGACAGTTCAATTATTTATAATAATATAATATGAGCAGTTACACTGATGGTTTGGGACAACCATAATGTGTTTTTGTACAGTCAATTATTAGCAAAAGACAGTTTTAAACCATCAAAATTACATGTTTATTGCTTATGAATTTCCCAGATTTTCTATACCAGGAGGTTTCAAGATTTTTAGTGGCAAGGAGCCCTAAACAATCCCCTTGTGAGATCAATTTTTTATAAGGCTTACATTATAATATAATAAAATATAATATAATCTTGAAGTATTTCAACTGATATACAGTATTATATCAGTTTAAATGCTTCAATTTGTTTTAATATATTATAATATGAAAACAAACTGAAGCATTTAAACAGATCTGATAGCTAAATATTTTTAAGAAAAGTGAACATGTTAACTATTTAGTTATCTAAACATCCCTGAAACCCACCACCACACACAATAATCTATTTAAACTGAGGTATATAACTGATGTATTTTGAGTTTGCACGATACACCTGTGGTGGGTGTGTAATTGTAAATGTCTCCGAGTTTTGTTAACATTCTGTGCCTATCATCCTTTATTTCCGCCACTTCTTCATTAAAACATGACGTTTTATTTCACATTTCTTTTCGTTTTGCGTTGCCTCTTGTATTGAGCTATTTAGTCCGCAAACATGACAGTATTCTTACCACGACTGATTTGGCTCAGGCCCGCTCACATCATTCTCTTTCTATGAAACCTGTAAACCGCATTCACCGGTTCTAACTCTATAGCAGTTGACCAGAGCACTGCAATTATTTTTTTTATTTAAACTACAATCAAATGGATTTCCCCACACATGATTTTATGTCTGAGTGTGTCCTCTGCGCGGCAATTATTTCTTTCTTCTAAACTAGGATAAAAGTTTATAGTTCGGATAAAAACAGTCTACTTTAGCTATTAAATTAGAGCAAATCGCCTTTTGAAAGTAACTTGGTGCTTCAAATAATAATTGAATCCATTACATCATTACACCAGTAGTTGGCGACAAGTGACTGTTAAAAAAAATGTATTTGTCATTAAATCATTCATTCAAGAGATGTTCAAAAATGCTGATTCATCCAGTCATGAACCAAGTGAATTAAAATGGATTTATTTTTTAAATAATTTATTCAAATGACTGCGTCAATTAACATTTTGTCAGAAACTCTAGTAAATGACATGTTATTTTGTATATTTAGTTGTCTGTTCAGAATCGTTGGAGAATTGCAATCTCTATTTGAAACAAACAAACAAAAAATCTTGATTCTCAGTTTATCCAGAATTGTGCAGCTCTGTGTTTTACATGACACTCTTATTTTCAAATATGTTCTCATTAGCTTTCTGTGTAAAGGAGGCCACCTTTCCCGTCCTTTCTACTTTTTTTACCTTTTTTTTTTTTTTTTTAAGCATAGACCTCTTAGTTTGTTGTTTTTTGCTCCGCTGGCCTGTATAAACATGTCCATGATAACTTTGTCAAGGTAAAAACTGTGATCCTAAGCCCTGACAGAAGGTCTGAGTCCCTGTGGACAGGGCCGACTGGAGACTGCCCGCAGGGTGTTCTCCGCCATTAGCAGAAGGTGAGCGCAGGTCCAGCCTTTTCGGCCCCCTTCAGGGCTGCTATAATAGAATGCACATGCAACACCTCACTATGGACAGATGGCCGGGAGAGGCAGGAACGTTGCGCCACAATAAAGAAGTTAATAAATAATTATAGAAACGGTGACATTCAGCGGTAATGGGGATTAGAAACGCACATTTATTTTTATCGAAGTTGCTCTCCAACCATGCCGTTGATTCGTCTGTCAGAGGAAGAAAAGTCACATTCCTCTGCTCTGGCTGCCCAGGAAACAGATTTGATTTTGCACGAATCCCCTTCAGAATATTTATGAGTCTCTGGTTATATGTCCAACCCTTTGCAATATGAATATGACACTGCTGATTTGCAGTCTCTCCATTGTGTGCTGATTTGATTATATATTTAGAGCTGCAGCTAACAACTATTTTGATCAATTTAAAAAATAAAATTCACAGTTTGAAAGCAGCAGAACCTTTTAATTAACCAAAGTTATAATTGTATGAATTGATTTGATTTAATGTTATGATAACTTTAAACCTAAATTTGATGTTTGACAGTGAATTTTCTTTCTTTCTTTCTTTCTTTCTTTCTTTCTTTCGTAGTTTAACGATGACAGTGACATTTAAATTGATAGTTCACCTCAGAATGAAAATCATTTACTCACTCTCATGTCGTCCCAAACTTACTTTCTGTGGAACACAAAGAGAAATAATGTATTTAACATTGATTTGTATATTCTGTTGTTTTAAGGCAGGAACACACCAAGCCGACGGTCGGCAGTCAGGCAGTTTTTGTTCATCGGCCGACTAAGTTTTCTCAGTGTGTTCCGCACGTCGGCTGAAGTTGGTCCTCGTCTGCTTTTTTTCGGTTGATTCGACATGTTGAATCGGTGTCAGAGCTCGTCGGTCTGTTGGACCATCTGATCATTCTGATTGGCTGTTTAGCTACTGCCACCTGCTGGTACGGAACAGCATTTCATATTACGCAGGCACAGAACGAACATGCTACTTGGCCGTTGGTTTGGTGTGTCAGGGCAACTTTGGACCCAGACGTTGCCGACTTAAGCCAACCACGCAGTCTGTATCGCCACTAGTTCGTCGTCGTCGGCTTGGTGTGTTCCTGCCTTTAATGGTAGATGGCAAACCAACATAAACTATTAATTTCTGCCACCTATTGGCCTGGAGTCTGATGTGCTGAATTCCGCATAGGATAACCATGGAGCCCACTATGATTTTACTACAAAAGTGCTTTAATATCAGGTTGCTTTCCACTGAAATTGCCCTTTGAGGATAAATATTGTGAGATGTATAGAATTGAAACCAACTGGAGCACTTGGAAAATTATCAGTAAACCGCATGTACTTTTTTGCTGGCACACTCGGCTCTTTTAAACATTAAAGTGAGTCACAATGTACTGCCAATGAATTCAACAAATGGGATATTCATTAATTTATCTGCTTTTGTGTTCCAAAGAACAGAGAAATTCATACAGGTTTGGAGTAATATGAGGGTGAGTAAGTGATGACAGAATGTTCATTTTTGGGTTTCTTTGATTACTCACTTTCCATGCACAATGTATTGTAAGAATATAATGATAAAATGTAAGTGTGTATGTCTACTGGAATTGCTAGTTTAAAGCGGTGTCACTGATGGAGGTTCTTTGTGAACAGAGCAAATACTCGAATAATCAACAGTGAACTTGACTGACAGTTATTTTTATTGTTTATTTCCATTTTAATTGTTGCAGACTAGATCGACTGAACTAGTTACAACCTCAATTAATTCTTCTGCACGCATGTTGAGTTCAGCATATGTTATTGGTTGAAGGACACTCAGTCCTGCACCGCAATGCTGCAATACAGGCCTTACCATTGCCTACAGACTCCAGAAATCAATGAATATATTAATTTACTGGAGTAGCAGGGTTCACACTGTCTTCATCTGGATTTCATGCGATAGTACAGGAAATAATTTATGGACCAGCCTCACCTCTGCGTTCTTTTATTAAGGCTCGGGACAGATTACCATTTTTGCAGTTGTTTCAAGTTCCCTTGTTATTCTTGGCAGTGATATTTTCTCTCAAGTTTCTTTCTCTCCATCCATGCCACAATGTGACACAGTCACCCACCCACGGCCTCCTCTAGCATCTCCTGCCTCACTTCCCAGCATCTCCATCTCGCTGTCAGACTCCTGTTCTCCTGTAACACGTTTTCAAACACGTTCCCAAACTCCTGCTTTCGCTCATTACTATTTTATTAACCTGTAAATCAATTTAGATAACAAGATGAACAAATGTAGGAATTATCAATTTTATTTCTCTCTCTTTCGCTTCACTCTCTCATATATATTTAAATATAATTTGCTCCCTGTAGCACGTAATTGGGTCTAAGAAAATTGGTAAATTGCATTTGCCTTTGTTTAGTGCAGATTAGTGCTGTTGGAGTCCCCTTTTAAAATATTTGCCATTTCAGATTATCATAATTCAATTCCACAACTCAGTACCTTTTAGTGTTGCAGATATCTTATCGTAAATTACTGCATGGTTGTTGAAAATTGCTCAAGCCTGTTTTTGTTGACCTCTTGTACCTGACATTTTGTTCAATGTTTAAATGAAATGCACTGAGAAACAGCGTGACCGAATTATATCCATTCTAGCCTTTTCGCTCTCATTCTAAACCCCCCGCTGCCCACCATCATGGTCTAATTTTTATCCAAATAATGTTTTCATCTTCTGTTTATACCTGCATAAGCCCTAATGCATCAAATCTGCAAACTGCCACAAGCCATTGTTTTTTGTTAGCATGTAAAGCTTTTGATTTTTCTCTCCACTTCACTGACTTTCCTTTCTGTCATTTGTACACATCATGTTCATCTGTCTCCATGTTGTTTTGTTCTCCCCTCTCCCCTTTCTCTTCCCATGGGTGCAGTAAACAGAAGCAGCCCGCGCCGGCAGCACAATGCAGGTAGGGTATATTTCTGTGTAGAGCAGCTCTGTCTCTAATCAAAGGCAGGCGGCTTCATCCACCAATCCTCACCTTGGCTAATTGAGGGAAACCACAGAGCTTTTAAATTGCATCAACAAATAATCATGCGCAAATGTCTTAATTGCTGTGGAGCTGTATATGAAATTACGGTGATTGTTGCGTGCTAATCTTATCAGCTCTGTCCTAATCGTCTCTGTTGGGGACATGTTGATTGCTTGCTTTATTTTAATCCACGCTTGCAGAATCTTCTGTCTTTTTCCCCCCAAATCAGGTGGCGTTTTTGTGGGAACTGCTTTCGCCGTGACGGCGCTGGCGCTTTTGTTGTGATTGTCACAAAAAATGCAAATCACAAACCTGCAGTGTAAGCGTGACATTGAGCATTGCGGTAAAACATGACAGATAGAAAAACGGCGGATGCGAATATCCGCCGAAGGAGACGTCGGACAGTCATTTAAACCCCAGATTTGTGTGCGATATGAGTGAAATCGAGGAAGACTTGCATATACATATTTATAGAGCAAACCTCCAACGCTGCTACAGGAAAAAATGTCAATAAGCTGCAAATCACACCTATATTTATTTCTGTCTGCTATATCTGCATCATGTAGTGGGTGCACAGTAGGTGCAGGAAAAAGTCAGACCTGTCGGCTTTGCTTTTGCATTTCTCTAATGTGTGGTTTTAGCTGTTAATGGTAGTCGGAGAAAATATGAACATTTTGTACCCGTAATACAATCGAGCTAATGCCGTAATGCGCTCTGTGGTACCAGTAAAGTGCATAAATCCGCTGTCAGTGTTGTTTTGGTGAGGGATGAAGTGTCACTGGATGGAAAGATGTATTGTAAAGTTTGCTTGAAAGGTATGTGAGGACTGTACCATAAATTCAGGAAGTCTTTTAAGGAGAGATGCCAAAGTTTTGCCTGTATTGATCCACTGCATGTCCCCTTCTCCACAGGTAAAATACCAAACCGGTGAAATTAGTGCTGCTTAAAATACTTTACGATCTTTAGACTTTTACGATACTTCCGCTGTCAAAGCTCAAGGGCACATGTAATGGAATTACTTTTATGATTTCAAAAACTTGGCGTTTGGTATTACATATTGGGTAGAACGGTTTGTGTACTGTACTAAGAGAATCAAAAAGATGAACTATGATCTTGAGGGTTGCCCTGGTGAAGATGACTGACAGATTTTGTCAACCCAAGTGAAAGCATGACAAATATGGTTGTGGCATTGATGTAATAGCTGACTTAAAGGGAGAAAAGTGACTTGCAGTCTTGCATAATGAATATTTAAAAGAGTTTGGACAGAAGTGAAGTATGAATGCCTGTTTGTTGAGTCTAATGGTATCAGATATATACATTATATCAAATATCATGTGTCAGTCATCTTGACTTGGATAATAGCTTCTTTTTGTGTGTGTGATGATGCATTATGAAATAGTAGTGTCAGATACACGCTGAATAGAAATAATATGTTACTAGTAATGATATAGAGTATAAACACTTATTTACTGTTTGGTTATTTTCTGTTCACACACACAGTCAAATGTTTGGGCATATGGGCACACTTGACTGAATTTGTTTCTTTTTTTTTTGCTCATAAAATTTTTTGGTCATTACATATAATCTCTATGCATATTTTATTTCATAGTTTTAATTTACGTTATTTTAAAATAGGTGAAAAAAATTAATAATAAAGAATAACTAGGTGAGACCAAACAGATTGGTAGTAGTGTTTAAAAAAATCTGTTATAATAATAATAATAATTTATCTTTCCCACCAGCACCTCTGTTTATTGGGCAGCTGCTGGAGGAATTAAAGTGAATATTATCATTAAATTTAAACTAAGCAAGTGACAGATGGGTTTCTGTACTCTCCGTACCAACATTGTACATATTGTCTTACCAGGGATATTACTTTTAATAACCCTCAATTGAAGCATCAAGGGCCTGCGCTGCTGTAGTAAAAAAAAAATTACAAAGTGGTTCTCAGTAGTTTCTTTTTCAAGGGAAGGAAATGAAATCCCCTGCATAAATCATTCAAAGGATGGCCATAGATGTAACTGATTTCATATTGGTTGTTTTAAATGAAGTCTATAACTGTTTCGTGAGATGGGCAGTGTGAAATGAGCCGTTTTGCCCTGGACATTTGCCATATATAGACCTAATCTTAGTTTCTCTTTTGGCTGAAAGGTGAGTTTAAAAAAAAAAGTTCAACCTAAAATGAAAATTAACAGCATAAGGGTTTTGAGCAACATGAGGTGAGTAAATACTGATGGAATTTCAATATTTGGCTGAACTATCTCTTTAACTTCACAAGACTTGTGAAGTGGAATAATTCCTCACTGATGATCCCTGAAATTGCTTGTGCAATCACATGCATGTGGAACAAATCAGGTTACATTGAGTTATTAGTCTCTGTCTTTGCGCAATCCTTGCACAAAACTTTTTAATGCTTCTTATTTATGACTTCAGCATTTTGTTTTATCATTAGTTCTAAATTGCCAAGCCCACCTTGTAGGTCCCTCGTGTAGCTCATTTATTTATAAGTGAGGCTATGCTTGAAACCACGCAGCCATGTTTCCAACTTCCTAGAGCATATTAACACTGCCTCAAGAAAAAACGAGCCTTTCCACCAGCACCATCTCTCTCTCTTTCCCTCGCCAGTCCATCAAAAAGTGCATTCTCACCCAGAGTTGTAGTGTGCATCTCCGAGTTTTAAACAAACGTCTGTGTTGGATACCTGTCTCCATATGGATCCTATTAAAACCTCACGCAGCCATCTGTAGCCTAACCATGCTGTGATATCTCCAAACCGCTTCCCTCATCTCTGCTCTAGCTTGGCAGCCGAGCTCAGCCGTGATACTTTTGCAGTTTACATTGTGTGCAGAGAGGTGCTGCTTGTTACTATCGCAACACTTCTGTGTCCCATGTGAATTTTGATTAGCTTGTGAAGGAACTGTACATTTACATGTCGGGTTTAAAGGATTATGGCGGGTGCTTGGTTCTTGCCTTCAACCATAATCTAGTCTTGCCATTTATAGAACACGACCTGCTGCTCACTCCATACTGCTTTTAATGCTTGCCAGTATCTTCCGAGAGCAGTCATGTATGAAGCACTGCTGATATGCGCACGCCGTTTTCTCTGTGCATCTGTGTTTTTTCCCCCTCCTTTTCCTTTTTCGAGTCCGCAGTCCCATACATGTCAAGGTGTATTGAAGCCCGATTTGATTGCGGTTCAAGGTAGACTGCCCCCTGATGGTGGAGTATTTGCATAGTCTGAACTTGTTTATGTACCCAGATGTGCTTTTGAAAAATGTAAGGGAGACTGGGGAGTTTTGTAAGACATTTTGTTTCAACATCTGTAACTGTTTTCGCGCTGTGTGCCTCGTAGTTTTTAATGTTCACCAAGGCTGCATTTATTTATTTGATCAAGATACAGTAAAAACAGAAGGAATGCATGAACAGAAACATTCTTTTTTTTTTTTCTTTTTTTTTTTTTTTTTATAAGCCCAGCTCTACATTACTAGTCCGCCATTAGTCTGCAGCATCACATGATCCTTCAGAAATCATTCTAATATGCTCATTTGGTGCTCAAGAAACATCAATATTGAAAACAGTTGTGCTGCTTAATATTCTTGTGGAAGCCATGATCATTTTTTTTTTTTTTTAAGGATTCTTTGAATAGAAAGTTTAAGAACATTTTTTTTAAACAATGTACTGTAAAAGTCTTTACTCTCACTTTTATTTTTATTTAACACTTATATATTTACAAATATATGCTAATAAATAAGTAATTTATACATTATTGTACCCCTGTACTTAACCTGTTTAATCCCAAATTTTTCCCAGAGATGACATATATGAATTTGTATGGTATTTGTAAGGATAAAAAATATTGAAAAGTCCATGAAAAAATGGGTTTTATGTCCGGTCAAAAAAGTGACCGGTGGTAGAACACAGGGAGTCTAGGTCTATGGTGTCAGTGCATTTACAAAATGACAAACCTCCAGCAATTAGTTTAAAGATTGGGTTAAACAGATGAAATTAGTGTTTTATTCCATTAACAAAGAAGTAAACATTGTCTGGCTCAGTTTCAAAAAGGACAAAATAGCATTCCTAAGCAGCAGTACGGCACTAATAATCCATAAAATTATTGTAGGAAATTGGAAGATAATTATTAAAAACTTAATTATAAACTGAAATAAATAAGTACAGACAGACAGACAGACAGAACTACAGACAGCCAGATAGACAGATACGTAGATGGATAAATAAATAGACAGACAGACAGAACTGTAGACAGACAGATTGACAGACAGACAGACACAGATAGATAGATAGTTAGTCAGACAGACACATAGATAGATAGACAGATAGTCAGACAGAACTATAGACAGACAGACAGAACTATAGACAGACAGATAGTCAGACAGACAGACAGATAGTCAGACAGATAGATAGACAGACAGAACTATAGACAGATAGTCAGACAGATGGATAGACAGATAGAACTATAGACAGACAGACAGAACTATAGACAGATAGACAGACAGAACTATAGACAGATAGTCAGACAGATGGATAGACAGATAGAACTATAGACAGACAGACAGAACTATAGACAGATAGACAGACAGAACTATAGACAGATAGTCAGACAGATGGATAGACAGATAGACAGACAGACACAGACAGATAGACAGAACTATAGACAGACAGATAGTCAGACAGATAGATAGATAGACAGAACTATAGATAGACAGACAGACAGACAGACAGACAGAGAGGGAGATAGACAGACAGATAGTCAGACAGACAGATAGATAGATAGATAGATAGATAGATAGATAGACAGTCAGACAGATAGACAGATAGTCAGACAGAACTATAGACCAGAACTATAGACAGACAGACAGAACTATAGACAGACAGTCAGACAGATAGATAGACATAACTATAGACAGATAGTCTGACAGACACATAGATAGATAGAAAGATAGACAGATAGATATGTGAAGAAAAATTGTGGTCACAATTGTGACCGTGGGATTAAATGGGTTAATTTGTAATTGGTAAAAATAAATGGTAAAACTTACACTCCTCATTCTCTTCTACATTATAATAGTGCAGATTTGCATAAGCTTTTTAAACAAATCTCTGTATTGTTAGTTATGCTTTTGCATGATGTTCTCAGAAGCCAGTTTGTTTTCTCAGAAACTTGTTGGCTAAAGTAGATTATTTTCTGCTCATTTGCACCATTGAAATTTTGGAATGAAAAATGAAAACACATCCGATTTTTTTTTGTTTGTTTGTTTCCTATTAAATATTCAATTAATCACTGTTATTTATAACTCGGGAAATCAAGAACTCATTAGTTCAAATCAGAAATGTGGAACAAAGTTGTCGTACAGTACTTACGTGCCGATTAACTGTCGACAATGCATTGATGATGGGTTTTTTTTTTTGAGGTTTGTAATTGAAAACCACTGCAATCGGCACATTCATCAAAAGCAAGATTTTAGGTTTGTTCATCTCTGAGAATAGGCTGGATTTAGAAATTAATTAGCACTCTATTATTTTCTAGACTGCAGACTGCAGTGAGAATAGAGCAAAGAAACTGTGGCTGAGAGAGAGAGAGAGAGAGAGGGACTTGAGCAGTCCAGGGCTTGAAGCGGACTGTAATTGTGGCCGAATTGTGTCTCTGTGAGAACTCTGCTTTTACTGACCTGTCCGGGGCATTGCAGTATGCTTTATCTGTAGACACTCTGAACACTTTGGGCTGGAGAAAAAGATTTGCAGCTGTGGATAACACCTGGAGCGTTTTCTACTTTGGCTTTGTGCTTGGCCTAGTTACCTTTGAGTTGGCTTTGATTATATTGTAAAAACTGTGCATAGAACTCAACTTTATAGTTGAAATATATTCAACTTTTAAATCAATTCAGATGTTCTGTTGTTCTGGAGAAAATGTGTCTTTTAGTTAATTAATTGTTGTTTTTGTATTAAAAGCAGCTGTTCAGAATAATCAGTGTTAGTAACTTAATTTTCTTAGTCATTTAATATACTGTAGTTTGAAATTACATCATTTTTTTTTTTTTTACTGTAAACTTGAATATTGAATTAAAAAGCAATTTTGCCAAAAGTTATACTTTAATTGGAAATTAAATTAGGTGTAAGAGTTGTTTCGTTAAATTTACTTGGGGACCAATCCTGTCTAAATGTGTTTGTAGCTGAAAATAAACATTTACTGGCAGTATGCAATACATTATAACTTCTGTTTCAAAACCTAGTGAGTTTCCTCCGTTGGCATCAAAGACAGTTCCAGGCAGGCTATTAAGATACCTTATTTTGGCCAAATTTTAGACAGCATCACATGTATCCTTTGTGGAAAAAACAAACCCATAATGCAATTACAAATTTACTTTGAAATAAGGTGTAGAAAAATATTAAAATAATTAAACTGACTATTTTAATTTATTTTGACTATTTAAGATACTGTATATACACTAATATTGTAAAATTATTAGTTTATTTTTAAAATATTTAAAATATTTAAATATTCTGTGATGGCAAAGCTAAATGTGTCTTAGAGTATCACAGCGTTAAACGATTAGTTCAATTTAAAATGAAAAATACCCCAAGATTTACTCGCCCTCAAGCCATCCTAGGTGTATATGACTTTCTTCTTTCTGATGAACACAATCGGAGTTATATTAATAAATATACTGACGTGTCCAAGCTTTATAATGGCAGTGAACGGGGCCAACGATCTTGAAGCTCAAGAAAGTGCATCCATCCATCCACTCAAACTGACGCGATGTCAGTTACGCTTTTTTTGTAAGTTGAATACGGAAGGCATTCTGGCGGAAGCTAGATATTTTGCTTCATATCCGTCACTTATTAAGATGCTGCCTTACAAGGCAGCTCCCTATGTAGTGAGAGAGAAAGCTCAATAAGTTTTGAAACAGAGCCATGATGTATCCACATAAAGCACAAATACTGAAAAGCAATTAAAGTATTGTGGGCATATATCGAAATAAAGCAAATACATTATCTTGGAGACAACCTGGTAGTTATGATAGATGTGTGATAAGAACATATTAAGGAGCATCACAGTATATGCATAGTATGGAAGATGGAAAATCAGATTCTTGATTGTCATTTAATGGTGGGTATGTTTATGGGAGATTATGTCAGGGGATACAGAATGACAAATGGTTTATATCTGCACCATCCTACACTGTGTTTAATCACCGCATGCAAGAAGTAGATCTCAATGCTCATTGAAACAGAAAATGTTTGTACATTTCCTCTCAGCTTCGTTCTCCAACTGCTCAGGGCCTATTTTCATCTGGACTATATTAGATACACTCTTCCTCTAATTATGTTTCTAGTAAAAAAAAAAAAAAAAAAACAGATTTGGATTTATTTCTTCATGGAGAATTGCTTATTAAATTCACACAGATGCACGAAGAAGGTAAATGAATGTGTGAGGTTTTATTGCGTCAGTATTTTATTCATTGTCCTCGAGCACATCATTAGCCCAATATATCACTGCAGAACACTGTTTGTCGAATTGGGCCGAGCTTCTGAGGAAGTTATTTACCCCAGGATGCCTCTGCTGCTTACTATAGGAAATGACAGAAAGTTTACAGATTTGAACAAGCAAGGCCGGATTATGCAAGGTCCTGTGAGGGTCTGGAGAACAAGCCTCACCGGAGGAGATGGTCTGCACTGCAGAACACGAGATCCAGGGGGCAAGGTTGGATTCAGATCCAACTCCTCCCACTTTACATATCTCTTAACCTACCTGTCTCTGCCCCCTGGATCTCGTGTTCTGCAGGGGCTACTGCACTGGAGGCCCTGTTTTTGCCCATTACAAGATGTCAATGACCGTATTCACAAAACATCTTACGGCTAAAAGCAACTCCTAACTTGCTGATTTAGGAGAAACTCTTAAAAATAATGGGTGTGTCAGTCCTTATTTTAGGACTCCTAAGTTTTGCTTTAAGAGTATTTCACAAAACATTTTAGGGGTTAGGGGGTACCAAGACCAAGTCACTAAGACCAAATCACAAAGAATCCTAAAATGGCTATTTCTGGAAATCCGCTTAGGAACTTGAACATTTTAGAAACATTTCACAATAATGAGCGATTAAAAAGGTTTCACCCAAGGAAGGACACTGTACACCATTGAGGCAATAGGTGACAGAGCCTTGGGTGCTGAGCCTCCTGCTCATGAATGCAATAATTAATTTTATTTATAGATTTTAATCTACGATGACATAACACGATTCATATATATTGGCAAAATGCATTGGGTGATGAAGAATAAACAATTGCAGTCAAGTTGAGTATAATGTCCTAATACCAGTGGCAGTTGTTTGTAACTTGTATTCTGCAATCTTTGCTTTATAAGTTCGGCAAGAAGCAACAGCTGTTCTTGCGTCAAGTTTGTTTTTCTTTTACATTTGCACAATGTCTTGCTATATCAGCCATGATTATTCTAGTCTGTTAATTAAAAGGCTGCTTTATAGGCATATCAGGTAATTGCTTACGAGATGCAGTCATGTAAGAGGCTAACAATTAGCTGAACATATAAAGTACTTGTTTAGTTAGTGACACTAGCCTACATTTTAAATGTACATCATGTAAATGTGCATTTATTTAAATATGGCAACATTTTATTTTAAAATCTTTATATGAATATAGCAACATTTTTATTTTAAAATCTTTATTTGAATATGGCAGCATGATACCTCGTTCAGCAATATTTCTATGATTAAATCACTGACAGAGACCCGTTCCCTATCAGCCAATCACTGTCTGCATAGTTAGTAAGCGTGTTGATATCATCCATAGCAACGAGGTTAACCCCGCCCTTTCTCTTAGCTTAAGATTTCTCTCTATTCTTTTGTAAAAGTTAGTTTCAGTAGCTTTGTGAATAGGTTTTAAGAGGAAACTCTTTTCTAAGAACTTTTACTGCTATTCAGGAGAACGCTTAGTGGTAAGATGAAATGTTTTGTGAATACAGCAGGACTCCAACCTTTTGGTTCAAAAATTTCTTAATACAATTCTTTCAGAAGCAGTTTTGTTCCCATTTAATGTTGTCATTGTTGTGGTCTTTATTAATGCTCGTTTTTGTCACTCTGATTTACACTCTTATTTTTGCTAGAATATTTCTCCCTGAAGTCAAATATTTTGTTGATTTGTCTCATCTTTTTATTTCCAAACAAACTTTCCCTTACCATCAATTCAATATTACATTTAGACTTTTAGGCTGTGTGTCCACCAAAGTGTTTTTAGCCAGCTGAAAACGCCTAGCCATGGGGGCTTGAGACCAGTGGTTTTTTGTTTTGTTTTGTTTTGTTTCAGTTGAGACGCTTTGCTTGATATGATACGAAATATCCTTGGAAGTATCTAATTTCACAGATAGTTTGTTTCTGTATTGTTTCTTTATAAAAATGTCGATACAATTTAAAGTATTTGCTCTGGCTTTTATTTAATTTTTTTTTTCGTTCCATTATTATGCTTGTTGTTGTTGTCTGTTGCAGTTGTACAAGCAGAATGTGCCGGTTGGTCTGTGTTTGTCCCGCCCCTCCTCCACTGTGATTGGACGGCTGGGTGACAAAGTGACAGTTGATGAGCGCTGCATTTTGCCCAAAGTTGAACATTCTTCAACTCTCAGCGGCCGGTAAAAAACACAGAGCAATAAGTGCTCAGAGTGAAATATATACTCAGAGCCTTGTCATGCTGCTGTCATTTTAAAAACGCAGCGCTGCCATTGAAAACATTTGGAAAAATACGCTAACCTTGGGGAAAAAATGCTTTGGTGAACACACAGCCTTAGAATATTTTAATGTTCATTTGTTAAAACTATTTTTTTTTTTTTTTTTTTTGCCATTTTTATTTACATTTGTCATAATTTATATATATGAAAAATGAAGAGACAATATCACAAATACAAGAAATGAAGTTGCAATTACTATAGTGTACCACAATCAGTACAAGGTGTCCAGAAGGTGTTAATGCTGGTGGTGAAATGTGAGGAACATTTCTCATTTCTTCATTTATTTCACATTGTGCCAACCTTCACCAGCACACGTTCTGTCTCATCTGTCTCAATTTTACATCTGTAGTGGCTTGTTTCAGCATTTATCTCAGCTTGAAGCCCACTGGCAGTCAGAGGCCCCATCGGCCCGGTCCATAATCTGTCCTTGAGAACCAGTCGAGGGTCTCTGAGGGAATAGGGGAAATGAAGGCAATCATTGGAAATTTGAAAAGAACGTCCGCCTTTGATACAGCATGATTTGATCAACTTTGCATATTCCCATCATGGGAAATGCAGCTGTCGGCATGCTTCCAGGAACATCACTTTTGTGTTGAGAAGGACGTCTGTGTGCCTCCTTCCCTATAGTTAGATGTGGCTCCCTATCCGTGGTCTTCCCCCACTCAGCATTGCTAATTGATGCAGCATCTTGCTGACTGTTACCTGTGTGTGTGTGTGTGTGTGTGTGTGTGTGTGTGTGTGTGTGTGTGTGTGTGCACTCTCATGTGTCCAGGCTCGGCCTGGCTCTGTGCCCAGATATGAGACTGCATATCCATCACCACTCTATAGTGAGCGGCCATGGCCAGCTGAGAGACCAGATCTGCACCTCTCCTCCCCTCCCCCCCGTCAGTGGACAGATTCAGGACACCTCAGGTTCATTAGTCACACCAAAGTAGGGCAGGTGCAGTGTGAGTTGCCTCTCCTGGATCTATCAGAGGCTCAGGGTGAGGCGTGACACACTCACACACCACAAGCACCACTTCTGTATAGGCCAGGGTCTTTCCTGCTCTCTAGCTTAATGCGATGGGACCCCGGCAGATAGGCGTTGGGGTTCTTCTGCCGTGTTCTGTGAATATACCAGCTCTTAGATACTGAGGGCCAAAGCCCTCTGAATCTCATATAACAATTTACTGCAGCGTTAATGAAAAAAGCTAAAGCATAAATATTAATGAACAAGTCCTTTGCAATCTGCACATTCACAAATGCCTCGAGGTGCATAGTTGCAATGTTTTGCCGACAAACACAGAGAATTAATATGCAGAACAGGAAAATCTGATAAGAATAAATTGTCTTTGTTTTTAATGTGGAGCGTCTTCAATGAGACAAGCCACCCACACACTTTCTCATTAAAATACACTCGTACTACACGGAGTAATCTGTTGTGAATCTTTGGATTGACAGCGATTTTGATTCATTGGTCTTCAATTTAATTCAAAAGCATTCTTTTCTGAATTCATATAAAATGCATTTATAAGCTTTCATGGATTTTATAGAATGATACTATTTTTTTCTGTTAGGTTCGTGTTGACATTATCACTACCATTTAAAAGTTTTTTGTTTTTTTCTTGTCAGTAAGATTTTTTTTTGTTTGTTTTTTTTTTTTTTTTTATCTGCATGGGACAGCTCGGTAAATAGTACGGATAATTCTTTGATAAATAGGAAGTTCAATAGAACAGCATTTATTTGAAATTAATTTTTTTTTTTTTTGTAACAATTGTAAAAGTTTTTACTGTCATTTAATCAATTTAATGCATCCTTGCTGAATTAAAGTATTACTTTCTTCCAAAATACAAAAAAATCCTGCTGACCCCAGACCATTGCATATACTGTATATATGATGTAAGAATAAATTCATAAGCAACATTTTATTGTTGCTTTTGTTAAATTTGGTTTTTAATTTGAAACCAGTGTAACAATAGTTTTATATTTGTACTTTTTATTAAAAATTGTAGAAAGTATTTACTATACTTAACTTATTTAAATTTTGAATTAAATTAATGTCTACACCAATTTTTTTTTTTTTCACCTTTAATTTTTTACTTACCAAATTGTTGTTGAATTTTTCAGTAGAATTACTTTAAATTTTTAATGCAGTTTAACCTAATCAGAGATGAGATGAAGTGCATGCAAATGCTCGAGGAACACCTGTCATGCACCTCTCGGTCATGCACCTCTCAATGGTCTGTCAGTAGATACACTAGTGGTAATTAATACGGGCTGTGTGTTGAACCGGACTGATGTGTGTGTGAGTAGCCGGCGGCAGGGGCTCTGACTGTAGAGCCCTCAAGGTGAGTTAGATATGAGATGGGCATCCACAGGGCCATCCTTCCCTTCATTCACAGAGTCACCTGACGGCGAGTGACATTTGACAGCTCAGCTCAGGAGAGCCGCGAAGGACAGAGTGTTCTCTGCTTTCCTATATAGAGTGCTTGGCACTATGCAAATGCTTGATGTTTTGGCTTATTTTGGTATGTTTTTATTGGCAGAGAGAAAAATATATATGTACAGATTTTGTCTGAAATGCAAGTCGTTATTAACTCTGCTTTTGTAAATTAACTTAATGGAAACTTTATTCCAGCTATTTTTAGTAATTTTTAGTGAAAATAATCTAACAAAAGCAAATTTGGCTAAAGTTGTTTCAGCTCACAGAGTACTATAATGATGACTGAAACTGCAAAAATGAAATTTGGAAATGTAGCATGTTGTAGCTGAACAGGAAGGAAAGCTTTCTTCAAAATTGCCACAGGAAGAGTAAACAGTAAAAGAATTGTCTGAATTTAGGACTGGATTTTAAAGATGCATTTTCGTCCAGTCAGTGTAGGCTTTGTGATGGCCCTAAGGCCCTCAAAGATAGAAAGAACGAATGAGTGTGTGCGTGTCTGACGCGGATGTAGGATGTACTGGTGTGAGAAATGAGGTGCTCTGAAGTAGGCAAGCCCTCCAGCAGTCCGTGTACTACTGATAAGAGATGAGGGCCTCAGGGAAATGTAGTGGGTCAGACAACAGTTTTCACAGGTGTTTTGGGGGGAAAGCACAAGCCCACACTCCAGTAATGTTTGCCATGAAGTGGCTTTTATTCAATCCTGTATCCAAACACAGCACTCATCCAAAAAACATTGGTAAATAGAGATGGTACTGAGAACATTTATCTTTCTTCATGAAATATTCAAACTTGAATTGCCTCATTAAAAAATAATTACAGTTGTCTGCTTTGGCAAACTTGAATAACTTCCACTTTGAGGAAGAAGATTTGAAGAGTAAAGGATGATGATGATGTTGTGAAACTTTCGAATTAAGCAGTATCACACCAGCAAGCTGTAGCATCTATGCCTCAATATACTTTGGTATTCAATACTAAATGTGAATGTATTTTGGTCAGGTTTGGGCAAAATTCAGAATCAAATAATTAGCTTGGAATTTGAATTGACCTACAGGCGAATTTTAAATGACAGGAAAGGAATTGACTGTGTAATCGACAATCGACAGTGCCCATCCACTTTTTCTGTGGCCTTGGTTCCACAAGTATATTTTCCATTGATTTGACCCATTAGGAATTTTTTTTTAAAAAAAGCCTTTGTTAAAAAGTTATAATCCATGAACCAAACCAACCACCTATGGGGTGAATCCCAACATTACAAGCTTTGATTTGAAGCAAAAAAGATTTGAAAATCTGACAAAAACATACTTGGAGAAATGCATAAATGGATAAAATATTGATTTAAAGATGTTGATATATATGTAAACAGTATGTTTTATAAAAAATGCATATAGTAGTTTGAGATTGTAGGGAGACTGACTATTACGCTATTTGCAAAGTGTCCTAAAAGTGAGAGTGTGCTAAAAAATGTGTTGGAGTGATTTGCTTGTTTTCTATTCTCTGATTGGTGGAGATTTCTTTGTGGGATCACGGGTAATGTAGTTTTTCACCAGGAATTCCACTGTTAAATACGATTATTTAAAAAAATAAGTTGAAATAATGTGGGGTGAGGGCTTCAGTAAAAGCATATAGCCTGAATTAGCAACCTTGTCGCTCACAGTAGGTCTTTCTTTAACATTTTAAGTGTTATCATAAAAAAATAATTTCCCCTATGGAGAGAATTAATGGAATTTTTACTTCTGGAACCCGTAATTCAAAGAAATTCATAGTAGTTTTTTCATTCTGAGAAATGCAGTGTTCTTCCACCCTGGTTCACAAAAGTTATTTCATTAAATATATGAACTAAATACAAGTCTCTATAGGTGGCTTTGGAAACTTTTTCAAAACTTTATCGAAACTTTATTCAAGGCATTCTCAATTCTGAATGGTGCACAACCCTGTATTTGCTGTGTGCAAATGTGATACTTTCATGCAGTTCAAAAACAAGTTAATATTGAACAATTTGCATTTCAGAAAAAAAAAAAAGGCCAATCAGTTGATGTACTTCTCACTGCTTCCATTCGGTACCACTCACATACTCTGGTCCGGAATGCCGTGATTAGGAATGGTGTGATTTAAACAGTGATGATACAATGTCCTAGTGCAGTTGGTCTAAACATCAACACTCTTGGAATGCTGTTCAGCCAATCTGATTAGAGGAACCGTAACTGTCCTGTAATTTGCAGTTTAACCATGTATGGGCCAGATTTACTAACAGCTTGCGCCAGCGCAAACCCACTTTTGCCGTTAAAAAAATCTGTCGAAATTTACTAAAGACGCAGTGCAAAATTAGCGCTGAAAAGGCATGGACTGAGTTGTTTTTGCGGCTGACCTTGTTCCATAAGCATTTGTAAGAGTTTCCCTCTCAGATGCAAAATTTATGCACAATTTAAATTTGTGTGATTTACTAACGTTTCCGCTAGTCAGTTTACTGGTATTTGCGCCATTATTTAACGCCCCCAAAAAGCACGTCTTAACCCATTTTTTGACATGGCTGCAATTGTTGCTCCTAGGAGGAGACACCACAGAGAACAGAGAGCACGTGGTAGAAGGGAGAAAATATTTTCCACTTGTATTAATTTCTTTGGAATGCCAGAGGAAGACATTATCCAAACATATCATTTGCCAAGCCATGTTGGCCTACATATCTGTGAATCTGTGAAAATGTGAATAATTTTAACAAAATAAGAGAGATCATACAAAATGTATGTTATTTTTTGTTTAGTACTGTCCTGAGTGAGATATTTTACATTAAAAGATGTTTATATATAGTCAACAAGAAACAAAAAAATAGCTGAATTTATTAAAATGACCCCATTCAAAAGTTTGTGAACCATTAATCTTTTATTCTGTGTATCGTTACCTGGATGATCTACGGCATCCAGGTAACCACACACAGTATTAAGAATCATTGGTTCACAAACTTTTGAACGGGGCCATTTTAATAATTTGAGCTATTTTTTTTTCTTGTCGACTATATATAAACATCTTTTATGTAAAATATCTTACTCAGGACAGTACTAAATAAAAAAAATAACATGCATTTTGTTTGATCTCTTTTATTTTGTTAAAATTATTCACATTTTCACAGATTCTGCAAGTGGTTCACATACTTTGTCTTGCATCTCTGTGTGTCCGTGTTTGTCAGATTACATGTAACAAGTTGCGCCTGTGTCGACCCGCACCTGATAAGCATCAGCTCTGCTTATTTCCGACCCAACGCTAACTTGCACTGCTCTTGGTAGATTGCATGGTCATTATGTAAATTATTTGACTACGTCTGTGTTCTTTAATTTGCATGTCAGCAGTAGATCACAGACAAAACTTGCCAATCCCATCGGTGCATTCGTGGAATTGCGCTCTCGCGCTAATTTGCCCTGTTTAGTATTCTGGCCCTAAATGTTCTTTCTGCAGCTTTTGATTGAAATTTTCCATTTTCTATGTGGAATCTTCTCACCTAGATCCAGATGTTGACATACACACATATTAAGTCCTGTTAATGTGATAGGACTTCCTCTGCCGTGTCATCACAGGTGACTTATTTGGCTCGAGGATGTGTGTCCTCGTATACTTTCACACCTGACATAAAAGTCTGGGACTGGGCCATGCAGAACAGGTCATCACATCGATTTTAGCTCGAGTCCTCAGCCCGGCTCGACATTAGCAGCCATGAGAGGATGACAGTTCACCTCTCCACAGAGTGACACTGAACCAAATGGACGCCAGCGGACAAGATACAGAAAACAATCCACCCTGAGGGCTCTCAGACCTCTGGCACCATGAATCATGTTCAGCCTCCACGCCACCATCGTCCCAGATGGAGTGAAAATTATGCATCATGCCAGGTTGCTTATGGGCTGCTCGGCTCAGAAAGCCTTACAAAAGACTGTTATTTTTGTCCGTTGCATTCGGGGAAAGCAAATCTCTGTGAAAGTTTTGGTCTGGAGAGGATGGTTAAATAGAACTAACTGGAACATAAGGTGCTGGTAGGTTTACTCCATTGCTTTGTGTTTCGTCATGTTGATTCAAAGTCAGCTCATGACACTTAAGTTATGTGACACATTTTGTTGTGGGAAGCCACACACAAACTTACTTCATGAAGCTGACGGTCCTTAAACAGGCAGCTGCGGCTTTACGACGACACCCAGGCAGTTGCAACAATCTCATCAGCTTCTGAAGACATCTGCCACCTTATCTGATAGAAACTCAATTTATGAATTTTTTTTTTGTCTCTTTCCTCCCTTCATCTCTTCCGCTCTCACTTGGATTTTTTTCCCCTCCGCATCTTGATATATATTTCCCGTTATTGTTTATCCAGGTCCTGTGCTGTCAGAGAGAACAAGACAAGGACTGTAAAGAATCTTATCTTCCCTAAAGCTGACAGCTGTTGGAGGGGCTCAATAGGGGGGAAAGTCTTTGAAGTGTGCTCAGTTACTCCACACATCAAATCCAGCCTCCATCATGCCTCATCATCTAGGAACAAGGCTCACACGAAACTCGCTGAAGAGAGCGCCCCACCCCGCACGCCCGCTCTTACATTGTCTTTCAACTCCTCTTGTTTCTCTTTCACATCTTCACTGTCTCAGTTTTTTTTTTTCCTATGTGCCATCATCCATTTTGTTTTTATATTTTTCGGGAGCCTCTTTTTCAGCCCTCAAATATCGATCAGTCTTTCTCAATCGATCACCGTTTCAGCGCACATAAATTTTTTCCTCTCTTTTATAGCTGACATTTCTTTCTGATTTCTTTCTCTTAATCTCATTGCAGAGGAGTGGTGGTCTATGGATGGGTCAGGATGCTCTGTTAATCGCCCTCTGAATGATTAGTCAGTTCGTGAGTTCAACTTGGTTATCTAGATTTTTTTGTTTCGTTTTGTTTTTTGGCAAGGGGATAAGCAAGGAGTTGCAACTTCTCAGAGGGGATTTTTAGCGTGCTGAGAGCGCCTTATGCTTTAATGTGCTGTCAAAAGGCCTGTCAAAAATGCTTATGTAACAAATCTATCAACTTGAACAAGAGCTTTCAGGGCAGCTATATTGACAGAATACAGATAATCTGCTGTATTTGTGCCATTATGCATAAGTCATGGGTAATTTTTTTTTATGATAATGTACAATACTAGGTTGTTTAGCCTGAGTTTTTTTTTTTTCTTATTTTTTATAAATCTGTTAGTTCTTGCCATTTTTAGATTCAAAGTTCTCTGTTTTTAATGGAGATACACAGTGTATTGTGACTATATTAAATAATGGCTTTATATATATATATATATATATATATATATATATATATATATATATATATATATATATATTATTTTTTTTTTTTTTTTTTTTTAATTTACATTTAACTATTAGTCCATTTATTAGTCCATATTTTTTGTTTTAAAGAAATTAATGTTTTTATTCCTCACTGATGCATTAAATTGATCAAAAGTAACAGTAAAGACATTTACAATGTTATAAAAAAGATTTCGATTTCAATACAATTTTATTGAAATTACTATTGATCAAAGAATGCTGAAAAAAAAAATCTCATGGTTTCCACAAAAATTGGTTAATAATAATGATGTTTAATATTAATAATAATAATAAGAAGAAGAAGAAAAAATGTCTCTTGATCACCAAATCTGTGTAATAAAGTGATTTCTGATCATGTGACACTGAAGACTGGACTAATGATGCTGAAAATTCAGCTTTGACATCACAGGAATAAATTTCATTAAAATATAAAACAGTTATTTTAAATGGTAATACTTCTTAACAAAAGTAAATTCAGTCCTGGTGAGCGTAAGAGACTTCTTTTAAAAACATTTTAAAAATCTTACTGACTCCAAACTTTTGAACAGCAGCGTACATGTCCAAATGGATTTTTATGGACATTGTGTCCCATACAGCATTGCACTCTTCTTTTGAACGATTCTGATATCAATAGACATTTACAAATTCATTCACTCTGGAAACATACCGCCAATGTAGTAACACTATTATTTTATTATTATTATTTTTATACTCTTTACTACAAACGAGCACGTCAAATCAACTAGATTGTGTAGAAAGCTCCATTGTCTTTAATAATTGATTTGTTTTAAATTATGAATTATTTATGTATTTTTGCACATCCGTAAAGAGCTCATGTGTCAAAGTATGGCACGAGGTGCTGAGGAAGAGTGGCAGTCGTGGTAGCCCATGAGCTCATTAAAAGCATTCGGGGCGGTTTGTAATCAGCCACTGGCGAGGAGGACAGCCATTTATCTTTAAGCACCCTCAGACTGTGGCACTTCATCCTCTCTCGCTTTCTCTTTCTCTCTCTTTCTGAAAGCCACTCTTCATCATCTTAACTTAGGCTCAAACGGCTGGAGTTTCAGGAAGTGCGGGCAGTCAACATGCGCCTCTGTCCCTCATTGGCTGAATATAGAGCCTGGAAGACAGTGACAAAAGATAGCAGCCTGCTGTGCTCCAAAATGCGTTTAATTGTTTACCTTCGCTTTGTTGTTGTCTGATTGAGAGTGATTACAAAGGTGCGTTTCGGTGTATTTAACACAAGTTTTCTTCGGAAAGATGAATAGATGAGCTTACTCTTCTAAATACGGTTTCACCACACAAATTCAGAGTTGAAACTGGAGTGTTTCTTTTTTATCATGTTTATTTGAGAAAACCTCTGAGATTCATCTTGTCTATTTATTTTACATGATTCTGGGGGAAAAAAATAAACAACATAGAAATACATTGTTGTCTGTCGAGACTGACGAGAAGTGCCGTGAAATTGTTTTCTCTCCCCAAACATATTATTTTTTCGGAGAATATGAGAGTGAGCCGTGCTTGCTTGAGTGGATTTTTTTTATGTAATACATAACCAGATATCTGTACTCTGCGCTCAGTTATCAGTCCAGTACTATACATAATACACAAGGATTACTGTCCGTTGCCTGCGGCTTAGACAGTGTGGCTCTTCGCAACAGTTGCTTGTTGCGCACGCGTGCGTGAGCGTGTATGTGTGTGTTTGTAGGTGTGCTGAAGTGTGGAAAATGAGTAGGCTGAATCCTGCTACTTCCAACCTACTGCATATAATCAGCCGGAGGGCTTTTAACAGAAGCGTGCCATTAGCACAGGACCAGCTTCTTCACAGGCTAATAAAGACCCAAATGGATTACGACCGTTAAATCAGTCTGATTTACTCCGGTTGCTGTTTTTCCACCGGATGACTCTGTAGTTGTGTGTGTGTGTGTGTGTGTGTGTGTATGCATTTCTGGCCTTATTCCAGTGCAGGTACCAAACTTCTCCCTCTCTGTGTCACCATCTGATGCATTTATGTGTGCTAGGGCCTGAATTTGTACTATGAATGCGGCAGAGCGTGTACTTGAGAGGACACAGACATTGTAAATCCAAGCTGCGGTTCCCAAACACCCGCTTCTTAGCATGGTGTCTGTAAACTTGCCCATTGGATGGACGCTTAAAATGATAGATGAAAAGGTGTTTTTCGTAGGTACAAATAAGTGGTTCAGAATATTATATTAAGTGAATAATGGCTGAATGTATAAATAAAAACTCGTAAATTGTTTGTAAACCGTACATGCTGTTCAATAATAGAAAAAATATTAAACTAAAGAACAGTAAATAAAATAAATATTGAAAGTAATGAGATAAGTAAAAATGATGGCAATAACATTTATTTATTTATTTAAAGGTGATCTATTATGCCCCTTTTACAAGATGTAATATAAGTCTCTGTTGTACCCAGAATGTGTCTGTGAAGTTAAAGCTCAAAATACCCCACAGATCATTTATTATAGCTTGTCAAATTTGCCTCTATTTGGGTGCGAGTAAAAACATGCCATTTTTGTGTGTGTCCCTTTAAATGCAAATGAGCTGCTTCTCCTGGGCCGCTTTCCAGAAGAGAGCGGAGCTTTAACTGCTCACAATTCAGTTGCTCAACAACAACAAAGCTGGAGAATCTCACGCAGCCAAAATGACGATTGTCAGTAACGTGTTCAGCCTTACATTGTTCAAACTGGAGTCGGAGAATGATGGAACGACTCGGGAAGAAGTTACAACTTTTATAATGCAACTGGACGTTTCTGAATGGTTACTGGATAAATTTATTTAGTTGCTGTGGAGTTTGATTCAACTCATCGACTACCATATGCCGTCATGTTAATCTTTCGTGCAAATCCAGTGTTGAATTGACCCTTGTTTGTAAAAGCAGTCCGGCGTAAAATGACGACATGGTAACAACACTCTACTACAACAACTCTTCCTCTTCTCTAAAGCAGCCCTACATGGCCTTGCCCCCTTTTTTGCATGTTCTCGGGGGCTGGGTTTATGTAAATTTAGGGTTAGTGATGTCACTAACCCAGGAAGAAGCTCGTTGTAGTCCCTATCAGCCGTTGGTTGTAGTCCTTAAACAGCGAATTCTTTAAAAGAAAATTTCTCCCTTTGCTCTGAACTTTGAGCGTCGTAACTGTGCAGTGAAATCATAATCAACCACCCCTTTAATATAAATTAACAATAAACATTACAACAACAAGTCCAAGGCCAAAAATTAAAAGGCACAAAATTTATTTATTAATTTGAAAATTTTAAGTAATAATAATAGTAAACATTACAACATAAATGACATAAAAAGGCACAATTCTTTAAAGGAAATAAGTTCATATTTCAAAGAAAAGAATAGTTCAAACCTGAAATAAAATGATTAAATATTCAATGGAATATACAGCTTAAGTCAAAAATTATTCAGACAGACAATGTGATTTATAACTGATAGAATACTTGCCAGTAAACATTTAAGGAAAATGTCCTATTATAATCGCACCATCTGACATTACATATGGAAGAATGCAAAGCTTGTTGCTTTAAAAACAGTTCGAATCAGATGTTGGCTTTGGTTGTGCAGTTCGTGAACTAGAACTGCAGATTGCATTGTTTGTGAGCCTGTCTTAAGGAAATAATGTTGCGTCCTAACATTACTTAGAAGTGTAAATGTAGTATGAAGGTAAACAAAGACATTTCACGCAGTAAAAAAGATTAGGACGTGGGATGCATGTCCTCTTTCTCGCCTGCATTGGCATGTGAGTCTCTCAACGCCTCGCATGGATTCTGCCCCATAATATACGAATTCAATTACAGCCTCTATTTTAAATTCAATTTCACGTCACAGCTGAAGTTCCCACATTAGCCACATCACACTTAATTAGGTTTCCTCACTTTGTGAAATGCCGATTAGCATCAAGTATTACTTTCTGGCTGCCAGCTCAGTCGGAGTTACACATTGAGTTACAGCATGAATCAAACAATCACTCTTGAGTTTGCAGCTAATTTCTTTTTCATGCGCAATATTTCCCCTGTATTCATTCAACATTGTGAGTAATAGAGGGCCAGTTATGTAAGGAAGAGGCAGTGTTGTGTGCAAAATGAACAGGTGGCTCAAACTCCTCAGCACAGGCTTTTTCTCGTGCCACCTCCCCACAATGTGTGCCTTTGGCCTTGTCTTCCTAAAAAAAGGCGAAGTTCCAGTTGGTCGGGAAACAATTAGAAAAGGTTCTAGACCGCCAAAGAAGCTTTGTCAAAATGTCAGCGAATTAAGTAGCTTAATTTTCTCTCACTTTCCCATCTTTTGTTTTAACAGGCAATCCATCCAAGTCGACCCACAGGCCAAAACAGCAACATTCCCAGCAGCAGCCTCACAAGGGAGCGAAGGGCAGTGCGATCGCACGCTGCAGACCAGCACAGTCGACCATGTGAAGAGAGGCCTTGCAGCAATGGCGGAGGAGGCGTTCGGGATCTGGTACGAAGAGCTGAAAGTGGGCAGTCCATGTCTGAGGTACCCGGGCCACGGAAGACGGAGCACCCGGGGCCTTCTCAGATCCCTCGGGCGGTGGCCGGGAGCAGTGTTAGCCTCCCCAGCAAAGCCAGTCCCACACGCAGCCTGTCTTCAGACAGCGAGCGGGGGCTGCGAAGCGAGCGAGGGCCTATTCCCAGGCTTCAGTCCTCCTTTACTGGCCGTCTGGGTCAGCCGCCCCGTGGGCCTCTGTCTTTACACATGTACAGCCGAAAGAACGTCTTCTTACAGCACTCTATCCATACAGCTGAACTGCAGGCTCTTGCTCAGCAGGACGGTTGAAAACATACACACATACACGCACGCATAGTGACACATGCCTCAGATGGATATGAACTCTTGGTGCAGTTCCTCAGTGACCGCGAGTACCTTTAGACCCACATGCACTCAGTTACATTCAAGGCTATTTTTCCTCTAAAACCTCAAATGAACTTGAACCGCACACCGAGACGCTTATACTTTGTGGAGTTAAACTCATCATCTATATTAAGTGTCAAAACCAATCCGTTGTCTGCACTACTTGAGCCTTCTGAAGAAATAGTATACTGTATGCTGCTCCAATAAGTACTTTAGATTGATGGTCCACTAATGTGAGAGTTTCATCCGCAACACTATCACATTGTACAGTTCTGCTAATATGCTAGAGAGGATGTCGTCATTTTTGCATTTCCTTGTATCTTTGAAATAAATTCAGGGTCCAACATTAACATTCACCAAGCCCCAAATTCAAGTAAAAATTGGTTTTGGCAAGGTAATTTAACCAGTTGGCCGGAAACTCTATTGGGAACTATAACATTATGGCCTGGTTCCACAGACAGTTCAATTATGACATTTAAGTAGTTTTTATGAACATGCCTTAGAAAAAAACATCACTGGTGTGCATCTTGAGAGAAAACAATGGCACTGACATATTTTAAAGGGATAGTTCACCCAAAAATTCTGTCATTAATTACTCATCTCCCTGTCGTTCCAAACCTGCAAGACGTTTGTTCATCTTCGGAACACAAATTAATATATTTTTAATGAAACCTGAGAGCTTTCTGTCCCTCCATTGACAGTCTATGCAACTACCAATTTCAAGCCCCAGAAAGGTAGTAAAGACATCATAAAAGTAATCTTTGTGAGTCCAGTGGTTTAACCTTAATTTTATGAAGCCACGCAGGTGCTTTGTTTGTGCAAAAAACATAATCTACCATTTTATTTACAAAATATTAATCTCCAACGCGCGTTCACGAGAGCACCACGACGCATACATGTTGTGTTGACGCCAGAGCAGAGAGGCTTGAAAGTTGAAGTTGCGTAGACTGTCAATGGAGGAACCGAAATCTCTCAGATTTCATCAAAATTATATTCATTTGTGTTTCGAAGATTAACTAAAGTCTAATGGGTTTGGAACTAATGAGGGTGAGTAATTAATGACAGAATTTTCATTTTGGGGTGAACTAACCCTTTAAGATCTGTCAGTGCAAGATGCTTTCAGTTAAAAACAGCTCAAACATGTATTTTAGTCTGGGGCTAGGCTTAAGCCTTGCCTGTGAAACTGGGGTACATGATTTAAATGGAAGTGTAAGAATGCTAATCTGACCTTCACCGCTTTAAATTATCAATTTAAATGGCAGACATACTAACAGTCTATTAGTCATATTAAATAACAGTCATATTAAACCAGCATAATCAAAATATGATGAACAATATCTTGTGGAAGATGGGATTCAAAAAGTTAATTTTGGACCTTGTATAAACCTTATTAAACATTAAGTTTTCAAAACCATTTTTCTTCAAGTCTTAGACTCCAGATTATAGACTGACTTGTTAGATTACGCCCAATTAGTAGTGATGTTTATAATAGTAGTTCACACAAATAGCCCAGAATGTTGTTTTGCACCTGCAAACATGACACTGAAGTATATTATTATTACCATGCGTATATTGCCAAATCAGTCCTCAGTCGAAGAGAGGGCATTGAGACACTTGCTGCCGGTTGAGAATTACCCATGTGTTGTCAGACCCTTTTTAGGGGTTTAATACTCATTAGCCTCTTCTAATTGCAAGCTAATCTTTCACTTTTTTTCTACAATCCTTTTGCTGCAAACAGAAAAAAAGAAGAAGAAAGCTAAAAAGCATTTTTCTGCACTGGATCTAAGATAAAAATAGATTTGACAGTCTCGGTAGAAAGATTCAGCAAGAGCCCCAAGTCGTAAACACAGCTGGACTTTAAGAAAGAAATGCCCTTCATTTGTCAAAAAAAATGGAGACCTCCTTGCAGAGAAATTAACTACATTATTACATTTGACATAGGTCAGATTTTGAATTTTCTTTTTAAAAATAGATGGCAGATAAATTTAATTAAACATGTCGATAACTTCAATAAATGTAAAACTGCCATAGACTGCCTCATACGGAGCACAGTCTTAGGAGATGCGGTTGAAACGAGGAATGGCCTCATTTTGGCAGCGTTGGGACAACATTGAGATAACGTTGGGACAGTGTTGACCCGGCTTTGCGGATCAGGAGCTCAAGCAAGGACGCATGGAGGAGAAGGAAACCCTGAAGAAACGCAGTCCCATCCATCCAGCAGGTCTGCTCCCTTAGGTCCATTGCTCCAATTTCAGCAATCTGTTGGGAGCATCATCACTTCCTCTCTCTGTCTCCTTCTTCCTCCCAGACCTACTTCCAGCTCTCTGTGTGATCAGGCTCAGGGAGAGAAAGGCTTTAGTATGGTCTCACTACTACATGCTCCGAGACTGAAAATGCACTCCAAAAACTGAAATGTGTTTGTGTTCAGGGTCCAAAATTAGCATTAAGTAAACAAGTGTTAAATGTGACTTAAAATTGACTTTGATATAAAAGTTGGTGTTGGTGACAATAGTAATTTTATTAGGAAATGATTATTAGGGTTGAGCGTCCAAAATGAAAATACTGATGGGAATAAATCATCAGGTAATTATTAAATTATTAATAATGAATTATTAATATTAACATAATTATTATTATTACTGGTATTATTACTATTATTTTTATATCAAATATATATATATATAACATATTACAATTATAATATCCATTTATTACCTTTTTTATTTAGAAAAAAAAAAAAAAAAAAAAGGTCAATAAGATGTTTATTGCCAGTGAATGTGCTTATTTCATTCATCCTTGGGTTAATTCTGGACCCTGTATTTCAGAGTGACCTTAGGAGAGCAGACTGCTGTTAGACAGCCAATTTGAGACAATTCAGCCCTCGATAACTGCGGTCAGCAATACTGTTTAAATTCTGTGTGGGTGCCAGTTTGTGACTGGTGAATGTTAAATGCGTGTTCCCAGAGGCAGGAATTGTCCTTGTTCCTTCCTGAGCCTCCCTTGTGTGTTTGACACATGACTTTAAACTACACGTTCGAGCCATGATGCTTGAAGGACGGACATTTAAACGGACTTGAATATGTGAGATCATGGGTTGAGTCTGTGCAAGAGCGGGAACTCATGGATCTCAAGTGACTCAATCATTAACATGACTATGTGCCATCACATTTCTGAACTGAATCCTTTAACGTTGAGTAGATATTTATTTGGCCTTATTTATTATGTGATATTGTGAAACGACTATCATAGGCTTTTTTTTTTTTTTTTTTGTCTGTCTGGATGCGTATAAAATTCTTTGTTACGGATTCTGATGATATGCCGAAATCATCTCTTTAATCATCATTTTAATTTTTTTTTTTCTCAGTATGTACAGGGTTCGCATAACAATGGCACTTTTAAGAGATTTAAACCATAATAAGATTGGAAAAAAACCTTTTATCTGTATCTTTTCTCTCGTTGGTGGTTTTCATTATAAAGTTCTGTTTTTCACTGAATGTAATATATTCACTCATTAAAGACAGATATTTAAAAAAAGAAGAGTTTTGATACATGTAAGACCTAGTTTTTGTAGGATGTTTTTCACTTTTATGCTTTTCATCTACTGATTTGCCAGCACTGCACCATCAGTACACCTGCTCCATGATGTTTGACATCATTTTTAATAGAAGAGGAGAGTACACTGTAAGCAATATTTCTGTTTACAATCATAGTCTCTGGAAACCAGGCAGGAAAATACTATTGCTTTGATGGCCTGCAGCGGTCTAAAGTGAGTCCTTTCTCTGGCCTGCCCTTGCTCCTTGGTGAAAAGGTAAAATGGATGTCATCCTTCTCAAAACGTCCTCTGGAAATTGGTTATTGTGTTTGCTTTAGTGTATTGCATCAGATTATATGACTCAAAAGGCTGTGTGAACCTCACACGGTCCCTGTCTAAATCACTCTCTTTGTCTGATTTTTGTTCAGGCTTCACAGTCCAATTCAACTGTCCAGGTTTCACAGCACATATCGTTGCTCCTCTTAGTCATCCATAACAAGTTTTTTCCAGCTAAAAGGAGAGCAGAGGGAGACCATCAACTTCTGGGCAAAAGTAATTGCAAAGCTCTGCAGGGAGGAAAACTGGTACTGTAGAACTCTGAGAATGACAAGTGTTTGTTGTCTTGATGTGGGAGTGGGCTGACTTTGATGCACAAAGGTGTATTTTTCTGTCACTGCTCATCTGTGTCTTCATAAATTTGATGCAGTTATGTATGACATCTGCGTGAGAAATTCTCAAAAATATTGTTTGTTTCCACTGTTGCCAGGGCTGATTTTCTAGTTTCTTTTTTAATTTCTTTTTAAATGTTCCTCTTTTTTTATGTTTATTTTGTTCAATCAGTCTGACTCAGTGTGACTTAAAGGGATAGTTCACCCAATAATTGAAAATTCATGTCATAATTTAGGGTGTTTTTGGAGCAATTGATTCGGAACCTGGTGTGTTTTCGTGTAGGCATGTACAGAATGAACATGGCAGTCACACTTGCATCCGCACCATAACAATCGTATCAACTCTGAAGTATCTGGCTATAGAACCAATCAATATCCCTACCAATAAGGTGAGTTTCTAAGTCATAAACACTGTATGTTGACAACCATGAGCGTAATTGATCTTTGCAGCAAGTGTGCCTCCTCCTTTAATGAATTGTCTGAGAAAAAGGTGGTTGTCAGTACTATATATACTATTGCATATGGTAAATTTTGGTATTGATACGTTTTCCCAGAGGATTTATTAAAAGAAGAGGTTTTCATTATGAATTACAGTAATGTGCAAACTTGTGTTGTAGTACTTGAGACCAGTCTTAAAAGATGATTTTTTTTTTTTTTTTTTTTTTTGAAGGTCAAGGTCTTGTCTTGGTCTCGACCGCATTTGTACTCAGTCTTGTCTTGGTCTCAGACTAAGAGGACTCGTGATTTTATTTCAAGACTGGTCAAGACCACAACTGTGGGGACATCATTTTTATATTATAACATTTTTATATTATAACATGTGATATAATTAAGCAATATCACAAGAGCAAGAGAGCTGTTTTCACAAATTTGAACACAATTGCAAACATGATACTGATTTTATACATTCAATAAATAATTTTATTTTTAAAACATTATTCTCAATTATCTCATTATTTATGCACTTATAATTGTACCAATTCAGCTGCAGCTTCTGCGATTTCATTTGATTGGTAATAGCTCTATATGTCACCCGTGCTGACAAAATGAGTCACAAATTTTCAAAAATGAGTTCTATTCAAAAAACCTTCAAAATGATGTATGATTTCATTTGGAATCCAACAAATGACTGAGCTACACCTGTTTGAAGTCGATAGTCAGCAAGGTCAATTTTGAGTTAAAAACGAGTTAAAGTTTTCTGAAAGTTCCAAAACAAAATCACCTAACAACCATACCTTACAATCCCTGCTAATAGCACCTAATTTGGCTCACACCTCTTCAAAACTAAAAATCTATAGGATAATATATACATTCAACTTTTTTCAATATTTTAAAGTACTGTAACTCTGTGTATACCGGGATCGCGCGCTGAGACGTCTTTGTCCTTGCGCTTTGGATCTGTCGATTTGTTTACATTAGCGTGAGTTTGAAAATCACATTTCATTGGTTCAGACTCATGCCATCAAAACTTCGCTATGAATGTTCACAAAGTTGGAATGCTGCGCTTTAAAACGATACCAAACCTACTAATGAGGAAGTTGCTGATGGGAAGGGTGATACGAGCAGAGAAAAAAAACGTCATTTTTCATTGACAAAGGAAAGGTATTCCTCTCAGAAACATACAAATAAAGACGTTTGTAGATGTTTCATTGCTATTTGAAGCATCTGGACCAGTAGATGAGGGCTTAAAGGGTTAGTTCACCCAAAAATGAAATTTCTGTCATTAATTACTCATCCTCATGTCACCTGTAAGAACTTCGTTCATCTTCGGAACACAAATTAAGATATTGTTGATGAAATCTGATGGCTCCGTGAGGCCTCTATAGACAGCAATGTTACTGCACCTCTCAAGAACGTACTAAAAACATATTTGAAACAGTTCATGTGTGTTTAGTGGTTCTATCTTAAGGCCTTTGCACACTGAGTCCGAAAATTTCGTATGCGTTTTTTCGTATTCGTGATCCTAAAAATTCGTCACGCACAGAGACCTTGCACACTGAGTCCGATGCGTATTAATGAATCCGTTGTGGAAAAAATTCGCAAAACAATACAAAATGAAGTCTTCAAGCAGTCAGAATGATTTAGTTGTCCTCTCTTCTTAAAAAGAGGAAATATTGGGTCCATCCAAACCCGAGATTGCGTAGAGAGAGAGAGAGAGAGGAAGGAGAGTTCCACCTCATCAAGGAGCTGAGTGATTATCCCGAGCGTTTCAAAGTTTACTTCAGGATGTCAGTGGCTCAGTTTGATGCTTTGCTAGTGATACTGGCACAATCTGTCTTTATATTCTGTCTCTTTGTATTCTGCACTTTGTTTGTCATACAGTGCTGCTGCTTTGTGCTGAAGACGACGTGGATCAACTTGTCAGATGGCATTCTGGATTTTGGCGTTCGCTTGTACGGTGACTCTAAATTGTCAAAACATCTCTCAAAATGCGTGCCACGGATGCGAAAAATGCAGAAAATCGAACCTGATCCAAATTTTTTTATGACAGACGAAAGTTTCGGAGGCAGTGTGTAAACGTGATTACGTGACAACGTGAGGTCGTATTTATTTTTTAACATGCAAAGACCTTTAATTTTATAAAGCGATAAGAATACTGTTTGTGCGCCAAAAAAATAAAATAACGAATTTTCAACAATATCTATATGGGCTGATTTCAAAACACTGCTTCATGAAGCTTCTGAGCTTTATGAATCTTTTGTTTCGAATTAGTGATTCGGATCTCCTGTCAAATGGCTAAACTGCTGAAATCATGTGACTTTGGCGCTCCGATTCACTGATTCGATTCGTACTGCTCTAAAGCAGTGTTTTGAAATCGGCCCATATAGATATTGTTGAAAAGTCGTTATTTTGTTTTTTGTTTTTTGGCGCACAAAAAGTATTCTTGTCGCTTTATAATATTAAGATGGAACCACTGAACTCACATGAACTGTTTTAAATATGTTTTTAGTACCTTTAGGATCTTGAGAGGTGCAGGCTTCACTGAGCCATCGGATTTAATCAAAAATATCTTAATTTGTGTTCCGAAGATGAATGAAGGTCTTTTAGGTGTGGAACGACATGAGGGTGAGTAATTAATGAGATTATTTTCATTTTTGGGTGAACTAACCCTTTAATGAACTCATTTTTTGTGACAACCCCAAATTCGACCAAAATCGACATTTTTGACTTGTTTTGGCTGTAGCTCGTAATTAGCCCGTGCGCATTCCGACTCATTTTGCCAGCAACGGTCACATATAGTGTCTTATTATTCTAATTGTATTTAATGATTAAAAATAAAACATTTCTCAGGCAGTAAAGGTGGATCTTTCGGATGAATTTGAGGAGTGCTAATCTGGTCTTGGTCTTGTCTCAGCCTCGTCCTGTCCTGGTCTTGTCTTGGTCTCAACACACATTGGTATTGGTTTCGACTTGGTCTTGGATTAGGTGGTCTTGACTACAACACTAGTGCAAACCCACAGATTTCATCTCCATACTGTACACTGTCATTCAAAAGTTTGGGGTTGTAAGATCTTTTTTTTTTAATGTTTTTAAAAGAAGTCTCTTAATGTTAACCAAGGCTGCATTTATTTGATCAAGGCTATGTTTGTCCTTCAGTGTCCATCCAGCTCGTTTGACGTTAATGACGTTGTAACATCAGCCCCTATTCACGTTCATTTTGTGGAAAAGAACAACCTACATTCCTCACAATTTCTCCTTTTGTTTTCCACAGAAGAAAGAACATCATATGTGTTGGTTTGAGAATGACCAGATGCTACTTCTGATATTGTTGAACTTGTCTATGTCCAAAACGCTTGGGGCCTGTGGCCTGCCAATGGGAATACCCACGCTGAGATGATGCCCCCCAAACTCACTGAAGGTCGTGTTGGGCCAACAACTGTGACTGCTGCCCGCTGCATCCCACTGGCATGCCCATCTCCCTATGGTGCCCGGAGCGATGCCCTTTATTCTCACCCTGCCCAGACACACTGGCATGCTGAGCCATTCTTGGAAGCAAGAAGAGACAGGCTTGCCAGCTTACTTTTCCCACAGGGTGTTGCTTTCTCTCCAACAACTGTGGAATGAAACAAAGCAGTGGGAGATGAGCGAGAGCAGCCCACACAGCTCCTGGGTGGTAAAGGCAGTGCCGTTTCTTTCTACGGTATGTTGCCGTGGTTGGCGAGCAGCTTCTCAATCATTATTAGCATCATCTTCTATGACACATCATGTGGCTTGTTGATCAAATGTTCTTTTTCTTTCCTTTTCTCAGTCACCTCGGCTGGTCTACAATCCCTCATTCGCTCCATGTTCCAACATCTCTCTGCACAAACTCATCTAAAACAAATGGAGGGTGCCGGTAATGATGGATAAATGGGGTTATTATTCCTTTCCTTCCCGGATGAGGCAAAGAGAGCGACTAAAGATTCTTGTTATCGTCAGCTTCTTCCTCTAACAGGAATTCAGTGATTTTCATGGGGGTACGGCGTGTAATATCGACTTGCTTTGATAGCGTGCTTCTTAAATTGGAAATGACCCAGGGATATAAAGAATAATCAGACGTGTAGCACCGGCACAGCCGCCACTGTTCTGTCATGGGAGGACAGCGGGGACTTGGGGCTCATTTGCTCTCAGCGATTATCAGCAGGTTTCTCATCGAGAGCAAGAGAGTCAAATGACTCATTCTCTCTATCTGTCTTTCGTTCCTTCCCCGATGTGCAGCTGCCGTTTTTCCCCATTCATCCCCATTAATTTACTTCGTGTTTATCAATTTTGCGGTCCAGGGCCTTGTCAGACTGAGATGCTAAAGTATTCTCATATCAGATAACCGCATAAGAGAAGCACATTGAGCGGTGATTTCAATAACTCTGACTTATGCATAGAGGTGCATGTTGGGATACATTCTTGAGTTGTTTTCCCACCCGTGGTACCACATTCATTTGCATCTTTCATCAGCAACATGCTTCAGCTGTGAATATGCCTTTCTTGGTTTTGCTTACATTATTGAGGACTCGTAAAACCAGTGCCTGCAGCAACATGAACACAGTGAGTCGGCAACCGTCTTAACACCTGCAAAGCTGCATTACATATTACCCCAAACTGCAGGCTGCAGGGCACTGTGGTGGTGTTGTGAGAGATTCAGGTCAATAGATCAGTTTAGGCAATTCTGATTTTAGTCAACGAAAATAACTAATAATGTTTGTTTATAAAGTGCAAAATTATTCAATTTATATTAAATGTGAAATCTGTACTTGTAAAAATATTATCTCTTGAAATAAAATTACAATAAGTACACTACAATACAATATATTATATCATTATAACATCATGTACAGAACATATTCTGGCTAGCACTTAACTTGTTAGTTCACTTGTTCATTTGTGCCATTTTGTGCAGATGTACACTACCGTTCAAAAGTTTGGAGTCAGTAAATTATTTTTTCATCGATTCTTTTGTTAATAAGAAATTAAAACTTTTATTTAGCAAAAATGCATTCAGTTAATCAAAAGTGACAGTAAAGATATTTATGAAGTTACAAAATATTTTGACTTCAAATAAATGCTGTTCTTTTGAACTTTCTGTTAATCAAAGAAACAGTTTCCATGAAAATATTAAGCAGAACAACCATTTTTAAAATTGATCATAATAAATGTTTCTTTAGCACCAAATCGGCATATTAGAATGATTTCTGAAGGATCATGACACTGAAGACTGGAGTAATAGCTGCTGAAAACTTTTGCCAACACAGAAATATTATATTTGATTTTAAATTGTAATACTATTTCACAATATTACTGTTTTTACTGCATTTTTGATCAAATAAATGCAGCCTTGGTAAGCATTCACTGTCAGAAAAAAGGTACATTAGTTAATTAACCCGCTAGCAAAGCGTTTCATTTTACCAATGTTTATTCACTGTTCAACTCAAGTGGTTCAATTCCTGACATTGACTATGATTGGATTATTTGAAACAGTCACATTCTTTTTAGATTTTCTTATATTCACTGAACAAAATTATAAACGCAACACTTTTGTTTTTGCCCCCATTTTTCATGAGCTGAACTCAAAGATCTAAGACTTTTTCTATGTACACAAAAGGCCTATTTCTCTCAAATATCGTTCACAAATCTGTCTAAATCTGTGTTAGTGAGCCTTTGGCGAGATTATCCATCCACCTCACAGGTGTGGCATATCAAGATGCTGATTAGACAGCATGATTATTGCACAGGTGTGCCTTAGGCTGGCCACAATAAAAGGCCACTCTAAAATGTGCAGTTTTATCACGCAGCACAATGCCACAGATGTCGCAAGTTTTGAGGGAGCGTGCAATTGGCATGCTGACTGCAGGAATGTCCACCAGAGCTGCCAGTGAATTGAATGTTCTCTACCATACCTACCATTTCTCTACCATAAGCCATCTCCAAAGGCATTTCAGAGAATTTGGCAGTACATCCAACCGGCCTCACAACCGCAGACCACGTGTAACCACACCAGCCCAGGACCTCCACATCCAGCATCTTCACCTCCAAGATCGTCTGAGACCAGCCACCCGGACAGCTGCTGCAACAATCGGTTTGCATAACCAAAGAATTTCTGCACAAACTGTCAGAAACCGTCTCAGGGAAGCTCATCTGCATGCTCGTCGTCCTCATCGGGGTCTTGACCTGACTGCAGTTCGTCGTCGTAATCGACTTGAGTGGCCAAATGGTGGTCAAACCAGATACTGACTGGTTTTCGGACCCCCCCGGACCCCCCCAATACAGTAAAACTACATATTTTAGAGTGGCCTTTTATTGTGGCCAGCCTAAGGCACACCTGTGCAATAATCATGCTGTCTAATCAGCATCTTGATATGCCACACCTGTGAGGTGGATGGATAATCTTGGCAAAGGAGAAGTGCTCACTAACACAGATTTAGACAGATTTATGAACAATATTTGAGAGAAATAGGCCTTTTGTGTACACAGAAAAAGTCTTTTGACCTTTGAGTTCAGCTCATGAAAAATGGGGCAAAAACAAAAGTGTTGCGTTTATAATTTTGTTCAGTGTATATATATCAGTGACGTGCAGTGGTGTTCTGAAATGAGGAGGCAAAGTCCTCAGTTTTATTTATTTATTAATTTTCTATAAATCAAATGTAAATTCATGTCTGTTACTCTTAACGTTACCAAATTTTCCTCGTTAAATAAACATTACTTTTTTAAGCATTTTTATGTTTATTCCAAAATAATAACTAAAGGCAGTAACAATTTAAACAATATATTTTATTCGTGTATTGATGTTCAGGTGTTCTTTTTAATAGTCAGCTTATTTCGGATCGTCAGTCATGCTCGGTAAACACTGTCATATACACAAAGATGTATCTTTAAAGGGATAGTTCACCCAAAAATGAAAGTTCTCTCATCATTTACTCACCCTTAAGTAGCTCCCAACATGTATGAATTTCTTTGTTCTGCTGAACACAAAGATATTTGGAAGAATGTCAGTAACGAATCAGATCTCGCCCCCCATTGACTACTGTAGTATTTATTTTTCCTACTATGGTATGAAATCGGGGGCGAGATCTGTTTGGTTTCTGACATTCTTCCAAATATCTTCCTTTGTGTTCAGCAGAACAAAGAAATTCATACAGGTTTGGAACTACTTGAGGGTGAGTAAATGATGACAGAATTTTCATTTTTGGGTGAACTATCCCTTTAATTTCACTAAGCTGATTGCTCATTTAAAAAAAAAAAAAACACACTCATGTGTTCAGGTCTTTTGAAGTTTGATTTTGACGTGACATAAAGTGGTGATATCTAAGTGGGTGAGTTGTTTACTTACTTTTTAATGCATCACAGTGCCTCTCAGGTGCCAAGCAGTTGCACAAGTTTCCAAAGAGACATCACGGCAGAGAGCACCTGTGCATTTTGTTGATAGTGATGACCCGTGGACTCTTGTGTTTACTTGTGATCTGCATCGCTGTGATAAAGCTAATGGCATCACGCTGGTGCCCACCTGCTTCAATTAAGTCCCTACTGCTAATCATTTCCCTGAGAAGGTCCCTCAGCCTCTCCTCTTAAACTTGTTTACTCTATAGTAACAAACACATCTAACTCTTTCCAGCCTCACGGCAGCAGAGAACTTCCTTAAGTTTGGTGAATCCGTCCTCTTTCTTCTCTGCCACCCTCACGGTACCAGAGGCCTTCTTGGAAGCCTGAAGACTCCAGGCTCTGTCTTCCCATTTCAGGCCCCTTTCTCTCTTTCTTGCTCAGCTGTCTCACTTCAATCCTCCATGGACATTTTGTCCATGCAAATGGCTCTTATCAACTCTCGAGTACTCAGCATTTCAATCCATCCACCCCCAGACAGTTCACTTCATTTCAACTCACTTTTTTTCTGTTTTCAGGGTCAGTCAGCCAGAAAACCAATTATTCAGCCTCCCTTTATCACCTGAATGAAAGGGAGAGGGGTTAAGGCCTGCAGTGATACTATAGTCTCACTCCAGCAACCCTAGAGTCCTTTTTTGGTAACGTTGCATCAAACCTCACCTCCTGCAATGGCCCGTAAACGTAGAATCGCTGTATCGGTTACTGTCTTCATCTTGTTGAAGAGCCAAAATAAATTATCACGGCATTTGCGTCTTTATCCCTCAAAAAATGCTGCAATTTCGGGATATGTGAATGTGTGACCCAATTTCTCCAAGTACTCTGTCACCCTGCTGAAGGGGAGGGTGAAACGTTTTGACTGTGAGAGACACGGTGGCAAGACACAATTCAGAGAAAACTCAGCTCAGCGAAAACGCCTGCCTTAGCTCCAAGATCACGAGGGGTTTGATGGATTTATACACTCAGAGGCGGAATAGTCAATTATTCTCATGGGTGAAATGGAAATTGGACATTGTGACTTCCCCTCCCGCATCTTCGACATGAAAGGAAATAGCCATCTTTTGCTTGCTGCTAGTTTGATAGCGTACTTTCTTTTTGTTTTTGAGAGTCTCGCCAGCTTCATTATGCTGGGCTTCCGCAACATACGAGTGAGATTAGTTGGTTTTTCCGCACTGAGTCGGAGCCTAACTCCAGGCAGCTTACACAACGACCGGATTCGACCATGTGCAAGGTGTTCCATTAATCATACGACACAACTCCACTGAAGGGCAGTGCCAAGGAGGTGGATTGCGTCTGTTGGCCCCCTTTGGCCCGGCGGTTGGCAAACCCCATGGGGGAGACGAGTCTGTCACAAAGGGGCTGTGTTATGTCCTAGCTCAGCACTTAAACACACTTCTTGGTGCCCTTGAAAAATGCAAGCCAACTTTGTGACGGGAGAAATTTTGTTTAATATATGGCAGGAAGGCTAAACCTCAAAGCTTAGATTGATCATGTGCTTGAGGAGACTAAACCAGTGCTGTTGTTTCCAGTGAAACAAAAGTCTTTGCTCTCATGTCAAAGGCCATAACTTATCATTGACTTGCACAGATAATTTTTTTTGACCTGGGGATGTGCTCCTGTACGTGTGGGGCGGGGGAAGAAGCTGCCGTGACATTGTGTGATTGGGGTCTTTCTCTCCCGTTCTCTGAGGACAGAGAGTGATTGATCTAAAGAGTGTCTGAGTCCTGGTGCGGCAACTGTAAATAACCCAAAACTCATCTATATTCAGTCATCTCCACCTACGTATTGACCCAATCGCAGCGCAAAACCGAGCACTGCAACACCGTCCCTTTATGGACATGCTGAATCCCTGTACGAGCAAACCTGTCAATATTTCAGTAATGACATTATTATCTAAAATGTGACCTCTCTTCCCATGGGGCAAGTCAATTACCAGGGAGTCGACGACATGCTTTTATGTTTAGAGCAGATTTTTTTCAAATCAGCAAATCTAAGCGTTGCATCCTGAAAGTCTCATTACTTTCATTTTCCCCAGCAAATCTTCACTTACTTCAAAGCCTTCTTTTATTCAAGTGAAATGTCAGGCAGCTCAAATAGAAGGGAGCCCTCTGCTGTTTGTCAAGAGGTACTGCTTTGCTACCTATGAGCTTTCTCTTGCAACAACAGACAACAACAGTTAGTCAGCTAGGCAGTTTAGTGTCAGTTATCACTTAAAAAATGGATATATGTTTCAGCAGATGCAGGTCTTGACCAAAGCGTTGACTTTTAACATACTATACCATCTAAACTGGCTTCCTGGAATTCAGCACCATCATAAAAGGAACAGCTCCCTGAGTAATGTGCAGCAGATCAGCACTCTCTTTTAGCAGCCCTCCCCCAGTCCAGCAGACAGCTCCTTTACCGCTGTGAGTGAATAGGCTCTTATTTATAGAGCGCAGCTTACTTTATGATGTCTTTTGAAACACTTGTCATCGTAGTCCAGCAAAGACCAGGCTTTGGCTTGCAGGTTTTGTCAATGGAATCAAATTTTCTGAAAGGAGCGGCTAGCTAAAAATTGATCCACCAACTTTTATGCCCAGGCAGCAAATTACACATAACAGCCACAAATCACAAAGCTATTTCGCTCCATTTATGAGCAGTTAATGCTATTTAGTAATGGGAGCGAATTTCAGCCAAGTGTGCAGAATAAAAGTTGCAATTGTGTGTTTTATTTCTTTGCCTTTATTTGAGCCAGTGATCAGCTATTAGGCGGCCTGACGTCCCGCGCACAGGTGGTGTTATAAATAATGCATGGACTATAACATATAGAAGATGGAGTGCTCTCTTTCAGTGGCTTTTGAAACTGATTTTGATGCAGTCTATCAAACTTGAAGGTCTCAACTTAATGTTACAATAATCTGTTTCTAAATTAGTATTCATAGTGCATGCGAGCCAGCTCTGTCTGGGTTTCAGTTCAAATATTAAAGTCTGTTGCACTTATTATGAATGGCAAAGTAAAGCTGTTGCCATAAAGCTAGTGTTTGAAGGAACTATCATATTTAATAATCTTCGCAATTTACATCGTCCCCACCTTATTCGCTCGAGCTGTTGTTTGAATCCATTTCGGAAGTCCCCTGGAGCTTTGCGATATTTTCGAGTTAAAAGGTGTTTTATTATTAATGAAACTTTGAAAACTTTGGGTCTCTTCTCTTACGCACAAATCTAAAAATGAATCCTCTGATGCCGGGAGACCTATAAATATTTTGGTGAGGATATCAGGACAGCCGCTGTTGCCAAAACAAGCTACACAACATCTTCTAAAGCGCCCCACATCTGACTCTCAACCCGAACTTTGCTCAGTCAAACTCGGGCCGTGACATTGTGTGCAGATAACCTCGTGCCTATTCTGTTTGCTTGCTGATACATAATTCATTTTCAGAAAACACTGTGTTGGTGAGCTGCAAGAGAAATGAGCCCAGGTGGAAAGTCTAAAAGAATGGAAATTAGTTACTCAGGGTGTTTGTTTGTTTGTTTGTTTTTTGCATAAAAGAAGACATTTTGTAGTTGGCGAAGAAAGATTTGACCAAATTCTGCACCTGTTTAGTCAAGGTAGCCTTCGCATGACCACTTACAGTTTATGTGGCATCTATTAAGTGGCTTATCAATATTTATACACATCTGGAGCTAAAAGAAGAGAGGATGGGGAGTCAAAGGTGAATCGACACCCATCAAGTTGAATCCCTCATGCCATTACATGCATCTCTAATGGAAAGCTTTGGTGCCTTGGTATAAATTAAGTAAATGGCATATCAAGTGGCTGACTGTTTGTGTCTGTTTTAGACTGAAGCTTTGCTATGATTGACCTCTGTACTGTTCCACTGGGGTACATTGATATTCTGCTCCTCCCCTTTTGTCACACGCCTGATCCAATCTCCGTGTTTAATGAGCCATTGCTCTCACTCTCTGGATTTTGAAGTGTACAGACAATAGCTGTGTGTTCCTGTCTCCCATAATCCTCTGGGTTCCCTGAGTCACACCAAAATCAACAGTGTCATTGAATGGATAAACAGGTCATTGGAGTCAAACTACACAAAGTCGTCATTTTATAGGTTGTAAGTTGTGGCAGTCTGACAAAATGTTGAGCGTAACAATCTTTTAGGATGTTGACTTTTTATCAGGCAGTGTTGTTTGACAACTCTCAGCGTGCCTGTCTGATCTTTACTTTGTCTTCAAGACTGCAAGCTCATGGAAGTCTCTTTGAGGTAGAACAGTCAGCGCATCACCTGAAGGTCACGGATAAATAAACAAGAGGATTTAATGAGGTGGCTACAAGTACAAATTCAACTCTAAACTACTTTGTTTTATCTTGGAAAGTGGAGACGGCCCATGACACAGTGCTATTAAGCAGACACAAATTATCCCAACGGAGCAGGGAGCATTTGATGGATATGGAGGGTTGTCTTTATACTTCTGTGCTCAATGAGCAGTGCAAATACAGTTTGTGACTGTCATCAGCGGTGATTCTAGGATTTCAGCCTTTGGGGGGCTCAAACTCATATCCAAATATGAGCTACTGTGTCTCAGAGCAATGTTTCTTGCGAGTGATTGTATTTGAGAGAGCTTCACTGTTTTTATAGAATTTAACAAATGTTTTTTGTTACTGCCATAGTGAAACCTCAGCGTACTTCAGATGCTGTATTCAACACATGTTCGGGCTCCCCAAAATTGTCGCAACTACAACAAAGAGTAAAAACAATTTACAATCTAATTAGGAAAGCATTATTTCTTCATGTGCAGTTGCATCAGATTGCATTTCGAACTAGGAACCGTTATTGTCAGTGTTGGGGAAAGTTACTTTTAAAAGTAATGCATTACAATATTGTGTTACTCCCTAAAACAGTAATTAATTGCGTTACTTAGTTACTTTTTATAAAAAAAGTAATGTGTTACATTACTTTTGCTTTACTTTTTCTCACCTTGGCTGAGCCAAAGTCCCTTTCAAAGAAAGTCTGTTCACTCGGCGGCCATATTTGCAACGCCTCCGGCATCCAAGACAAAGTCCTGTCTATTTGAATGGGGGAATCCTGAAATCTCAAAACTGCTTGGCGAACTCACAATTAAATTACATATTTCAAATCAGCAACAAAATCTGACATGAACCGTCCCATAAATGTTGTTTCTAGACGAGCCATTGCGCATGTGCAGTCTTATGCGCGAGCCTCTAACGGCAGCTGCAGTGACGCAGTGACTTTATCAATCAGCGATTGGCTCTTTTATTTAGAAGGCGGGACGTATTCCGCCATATTGCGCGTTGCAGTTTCTACCATTCATAACTAATAGGAGTGAACCGCCTTTCTATATCTATAGTCTTTTGCTGAGCTTGCTTGTTTGTTTGTTTTTAATAACAGCAAAAAAGTTCTATTTTTGGCTAATGTTAAGCATCATAAGTGAAATGAATAAACCTCAAGCTGTAGGAAATGCATATTTACGCCTGTACAGTAGAGGGCGCAGCTCAAACAAACCTTTCAGCTGTGCTGCCATTTAGGATTAAAGAAAAATAAGATACAAAGGATGGAACTTAAACACTCTAATTTTTGCTTATTAGTATGGTTGAATTAGATCACTGAAGGTCCGCAGCAAAGACATTGGTTAAAAAAGTGAGATTAAATAAAGTATATTTGTGTAATTTATAGGCCTATATATAATTTTTACAGGTTTGCGTAAAATTCTGAGATTACATTTCACTGTTTTTATTCATTTTGAGTAAACCCAAACCCTTCAAGTGAGATGACTAAATGCATGTTCGCATTTAGTCTAGAACTACAATAACCATCATGTTTATACACAGTGCACACAACACCTGCACTTACCCTATTTCTCTCAACATGGGGACAGGAGAGCTGAAAGTCAATAAATGGTAAAAAGTAACTTGCATTACTTATTTGAAAAAATAACTTTACTAGTTACTTGGAAAAAAAGTAATCTGATTACATAACTCAAGTTAGCCTACTTGTAATGCGTTACTCCCAACAGTGTGATTATGTATACTTCAACGTATAAGGTTGTAACTTTGTTTAGGTGATGATATATTAAAACCATTAAGCTTGTTACTCACCCCTTTCGTAAATCCCCCCGTATTATTATATCAGTTTAATACATTACAAAAAGTTCAATAGTCTTTATATATATATATATATATATATATATATATATATATATATATATACTAAATCTCCCTTCTGTGTTTCATTTTAGGAGCCAGTAGCTGCCTATTTATTTTTATTTTTGTTTGGAGTCATGTTGCATAATCGGAGATTTTTAAGGGGGCTTAAAGATTAATTGCATATTTTTATGAGGGCTGATGAAACGGAGGTCTAGAAATCTAATCAAAATTATTAAAAAAAAGAAGAACATTGCATTCTTAGTAATATTCTTAACTTTCAGACTCAACAAACCTACCGTTATCAGTAACGTACTTAAAAATGTTTATTTTAGAAAACGGGTAGTTGCAGACTAAATGATTGGCAGTTGCTGGACAAGGGAGGAGCCACAGTCTTACAGATGAGTCCTCTCCATTATCATACCTCCTCCCACCCCACTGTGGATCTCTCTCTCACACTCACTCTCTCTCTCCCCCCTCGTCTCTCTTTCCTCTGTTAATTCAGTTCTGGACAGCGCCGGGTACTGATGCTGCTGCCCATGTAGTCGCATGTATCCTGGGGGCCTCCTCCCACTCATCACAGCTCGAGAATCCGCATGTAGAGCCGTTCGGTCTCTGTCGCAGAAAAGTCTCCGCAGTACTGCATCGGAATAAGGGCTCAGTGCAAAAACAAATTCAACTGTATTCGTGGTTGTGAGTGTGGCGCTTTTCTACATCAGCGCAAAGGAAGTTCTGTTCAGTCGTGCGGTGGGTGATTCTGTGAGATGCGTCGTGTTTAGCGCACGGAACCCCGATTTATTCGCCTAGACGGGAGAATAGAAAACCCAACAGTGTATGAAGCACATTTTAACTTTGCCTGATATTGATTCGGATTTGCTTGGAGATCTCGAGCATCAGGATGTTTTTTTAACGGGTGCTCTCCTTACCGGGTTACTGAAGATTTCGCCTTCAACAGAAGCACATCCGAGGCAAAGAAGCATCGGCTGACAGTTTGAAAGGAGGACAAGCAGCCTTTCTGCACAGGATTTAAAACTACCGTCGCTTCGACATCTTTCTGAACCTAAAGAGGATAGATTTTGACAGAGGGAGAGATGAAAGTTTTTCCAGCAGTATTGTTTCTGATCACATTTTGGAGTCTGGAGTGGGAACCCGTGCTTCCCGATTCAATTATTCACATTGGTAAGTTCAGATCACACCATCAATCCTCAGTACACTGACTCAACCCACGTTGAGAAAAGCTATGCATTGTCGTGCAATTCGTTGAGACACTGAGGCCAGATTAACGTCCATTGAGCGAGTTATAACTGAGCTTCGCGCTGAATAAGGTTGTGGCTGCAATATCAGAGATGAACATCTTCATCTGTCCTCATCAATGCGTCCATTATGCAGTCTATACGGTGGGTGAGAACAGGTGGTTTGACTGGAAACGATTCCTCGCGACGCCGCATTGTATGCACGCCACATCGTTTAAAAAAACATAAACTTGTATTTGCAAAGAGCAAGAGTGTTGGCAATACTCTTTGTAAAAGGATTGAGCGAACGCGCACATGCGCGTGCATGTTTTAGCGATGGGTACAAAGACTGGTACTGCGCGCGAGATCGGATAGGGTCCAAGAGAGGTCTTAAATCAGAGCTGTAAAAGACAGGGTTCCTCCGAGGGGCCACTGTGTGGAGGTGGAGGCCAGGGTGCTGGGGATTTGGCAGGAGGGAATTTGGCGTGGGAGCATGCGCGTGTTTAATTTAATTAAAGCTTGATGCACTAAACAAATAAATATTGTGGCTCATGTGTTGGCGAGGTGACGTGGTGCATGCCTGAAAGTTGGTTAAATAAGTCACGCGTTATCCCTGGCATGATTAAAACATCCCCAAATGATCCATTTACATACGATTCTCGAGAGTGGAAATGGCCGAGTTGGGTACCCATATACTGCAAAATACACTGTAAAATATAATTTATCGTTTAACAATAAAATATTGTTAAAATTGTTGAATAAAAGTTTGAATTACCTTATAATTTGAAAGTGGAATTCGCTGATGGTTTGAATTGTATTTAAAAAGTTAGTTTAATTGTGTTACATCTTTGTTCAGTGTTTTGCACTGTGCTCTGCATTTGTTATGATTGGTCAGTTGCTGGAGAGGCCAGTTGTGATTAATATCTCTTAAGTCATCATGTGACCTTCCATTGTACCACCTGTGGCCACTCTTAAGAAACATTTATACAATTTAATGGTAGCCTATACAGTTAAGACGACACTATATACTAAAAAGAATCATCTCGTAATGCGCGTAACATAATAACTGTATTTTTTATTTATCTATATTTATTTATGTATTTATCTATCTAGTATTATCCTACTATTTACGGCAAAGATCTGCCAAACGCAGCAGCCAGTTTTACAGTGCATTTTAATTTTTTTTTTTTTTTTTTATACTGTGTTCGTATCTTACTCTTTTTATCGATGGAAGTTGTAAAACGAGTGGTGCATAAGCAATCTACCATAGCAAACAGGTGGACTATATTTCACCTCAATCTACGGTTCTTTTCACAGCGGTCTACCTTAATATGAAACAATAAATAAGATTAAAAGCATACAGAATCAAATGAATATAAGTTTATGCCTTCTTTTTTACACCGTACAATGCTTCTGCGTGTTTCAGAGGGACTCTACTGCATTGAGGACGGCTTAGACAGTTTTGCTTGTCATTAAATTCCCTCCTAATCTGTTCTCTGCAATACCTCAGTGAAAACGTGACGTCATTTGAATGCGAAAACGACATTTTTTCTTTTCGGCGAGACGACTGATGAAGGCATTTTATCACACGCGCTTTACTTGATTGCAGAGGAGGCTTCTAATGATGCGCACACCAAGAGAAGTATCTCGCGCGCCGTGCGCTGCATCGCAATGCTGCAGCTCCTTTAGGAGCCCATTGAGAAAGTCACAGTGATTTATGTGTGTGCAAAGACCAGAGTGTCCAGCAGTATGCGAGTGCACCTCCAAATGCGCCCTTTAGTACCGACCAAGAAGTGCCAGGAGACGGCACAGGCCAGCTTTGAAGTTACTTCCAGCCTAAAGATTGATAATTAGGTAATTATCACAACACTAGTTGAAACTAGTCTGCTTTGGCCACTCATCCTTAAGGAATTATGAAGGTTCCTCTATCGCCACCTAGTGGCTTCGATTCTCTTCCCAAACTTGAAATTCATCAAACTTTTTCAGGTCCCTTGGTAGATCGCGAGACCATTGTCACATAGATAGGTATATTGTTAAATATTATTCATAAATAACTTATATCCCAATCGTTGTTTGAGCTCTAACATTAAAAATTAATTTTACTTCACTATTTTGAGATCAGTTGGCAGACCCCCTGTTGTAGACCCCCGTTCTAGGTTGCTCTTTGCTAAAAATACTTTTTGAAGGATATTTGCATTCTTCATTTTGTGTTTCAGCCATATAGTGACATGTAATATTAATATATTTTTTTCACAGATGCATATTTTATAATTGTTTGGGAGCACGGTATGATTCTTGCAATACCCGTTTCATTCGGGTGAAGTCTACTCACCGCTGTCTGTTCACAATAGATGTCGAGCATGGACTAGATTTTGTCTGTGACAGTTTTAATGGTATGGATCGCCCTCATTCTCAGGAAGATTTGACATATTGAGAGCACGTCTGGGGCTCTTAGGGGATATCACAATCCTCTCCACTGACAGTATGTGTTTTCGGTCTGGCTGAAGCTTCCTTGTAATGTAGGTTGCGTGTATGACTTTTATTGCGCAACTGAAGAGAACAAAGCTGGTGGGAGAATCAAATCATTATCCCTTTCCTCTGCACAGTCATGATTCGTTACATGTTAAACTCTGCAGAGGAAATTGTAGAATATAATCCTGAGTATTGCATTGTAGGTGGGACAGATGGGTAGTACCATTTCGTTGGCCTATTTCTGGACCAAACTGCCTCCATCCCAAGAACATGATGATAATGAGATGTGCTAGCCTGGAGACTATCCTTCATAGTGTTACCTAAGCTCTCTCTCTCTACGTCCTCCTTTTGTTGTCCTGCAATATAAAGTTGAGGTAATGAGGAGCAATGCTTGTAAAGGTCTTGTAATTACAAGCAGTGCATGAAGATGTGTTTGTTTTGATTGGATGGCTATATTGTGCCTGCTCTGGTGTTGTAACAGATAATGAAAAGTTGAAACGCTAGATATAGAAGGCTTTTCCAAAGATGATGAGGTGATTAGTATTAGGCTAGGGTTATTATTGTGGCATTAGCAGAAGCATTCCTTATTTTATAGTGGAAATGTTCTCAATTAACTGCTACATTCTGACTTCTGGTTGAAGGCAGAAGCATAATTTCAATTATACCATGATTTACTCACCATCAAGCCATTCTAGGTGTATATGACTATGTTCTTTCAGATGAACACAATCGGAGATATATTTAAAAAATATCCTGGCTCTCCCAGGCTTTATAATGGTAGTGATCAGGGAGCGTGTTTTGAAGCCCCCCCCCAAAAAATGCATCCATCCATCATAAATATAATCCACCACACGGCTTCAGTGGGTTAATAAAGGCCTTATGAAGCAAAGCGATGGATTTTAGTAAGAAAAATATCCATATTTAAAACTATATAAACTAAAATAACTAGCTTCCGCCAGACTACCGTACGCAGACTGCGCAAGTCGATTTGCGCCAAATGAGTAACTCCTGAAGCGATGTATGACGCATGAAGTAGTAGTATCGTAAACTTAGACACCTCTCGCGGTTTAAACAAATAGGGCTGTGCAACAAACTAAAGCTTTCTCTTTAAAATTTCTCATTTTAGGCTTCTAATTCGTGACCGGTGTTTTGTTTTGCTCTCTCCTCTGAGCTTCTGCATTCGCCATTGCGTCATGCGTCTGGTCAGAGGTCAGTCTTCCGCTGCAAATTGATGCATACGGCCATCTGCCGGAAGCTAGTTATTATAGTTAATAAAGTTTTAAATATGGATATTTTTCTCACAAAAACCCACTTCAGAAGACTTTTATTAACCCCATGGAGCCATATGGATTATATTTATGATGGATGGATACATTTTTGGGGGGGATTCAAAACACGTCCCCCATTCACTCCCATTATAAAGCTTAGGAGAGCCAGGATATTTTTACATATATCGCCGATTGTGTTCATCTGAAAGAAGGTAGTCATATATACCTGGGATGGCTTGAGGGTGAGTAAATCAATGGATAATTTTCATTTTTGGGTGAACTATCCCTTTAAGATGTCGGAATGCCTGATATTGTACATACTTTTATGCATGGACAGAAATGCACCTTTTATCCCGAAAGAAGTTTCATTATTTTATGTAAGGGCATGAGTAATTAAAAAGAGCTTGAGTAATTAAGCTCACATGAACACTTTAGTTTCTTTCAGTTGATGAAAGAGTAATTGTATTGAAAGGCCAGCAAAGGTGTGACAAAATAAAGGTTGTCCTCTAGGGGTGCTGCTTGTAACATTTGCATTTCTTACTCTGGAATTTTTCCCAGACCCATTAGGGAACTCTTGATCTTTTATGCTTCTAAATCACTAATCTGTGGTATACAGAAACCCTGCAAATATAATTTGGACTTTTAGATTAATTCTGCGAAATGGTTCTCTGGTACCTCTTCAGTTTCCCTCATATTTTTGAACTACTTGTGCATTATCCTAAATATTATCATGTAAAGCATCCTTGCTAAATACATATATTAATTTCTTTAAAACCTTACTGGCTTTACTGACCACAAACTTTTGATATACTAATATATATTACATTTGCTTCACTTCCCACTTGCCTTTGTGTGCGGTTACAAAATAGTGTAGAAAAACACAAAAATTTGAAATTTTTATTAATTTAATTCATGTTTTTTAAAATAATCAGCTTGTTTTATTGAGGATGTGTGATATAAATTTTATTTACAATTGATTTTCTGCTTAATTCTCATGTTCAGCAGAGACCTCTTTTATTTTATTTTGTTTTAGATTAAGTCTCTCAGATCCCAAACAGAACATGAGGGTTAATGAGGAGTTATTATATTAGCAGAACAAAAGAGGAGAAAGTTTGCTTGAATGCGTCCATCTTTGTGTGCTCTCATTTGTTTCAATCTTCCACATTACTTTTGAAGTTTCGGAAGGATCTACCCGCTGTCATGAAATTTTGAGAACGTGAGGGACGTGTTTTTCCCCTATTGTCTTGTTGAATTCATGACACCAAGACATTGAGTGATTTCCTGTGTGTTTAGTCCACAGGCTTCCAGTCGATTGCAATGCAGCGCTACGCTGAACACGTCAATCAAGGCTTTCTGCGGGCGTTATGGTTTGTTACAGTGTTGCAATTACAATACATGCGCTTGAAAAGAGTGTTTCGCCTCAATAACCGCTACTCCGTCGTCCATAATATCCTCATGCAAATGTGATGCTTGTATTGTAATAATGTTGGCTGAACACAAAAATAACACAAAAGTATGGGTGGTTTCTGACTAACAAATGCTGTTACTCCAGGAAAGATGTTACATCTGTTGTAAGATTTATAAAACTCCTAGAATGTGTGCAGATGAAGTGAGATGTCAGTCTTGCTGTAAACAAGCATGCTGTAATACCGTGTAGCCACCTTTCAAGCACCGCTCTAAAGGGAGCGAGTCCCCTTTGAGAACTTGTGTCTCTGATCATTGCGAGCTCTTTCACATGGAGCCTTGGGCCTCCTCTTTTTGACTTTTCTCTCTCTGTAGCTTTCTCTCTTTTCTCTCCCTGTCTGTAGCTTTCTCTCTTTTCTCTCTCTGTCTGTAGCTTTCTCTCTTTTTTCTCTCTGTCTGTAGCTTTCTCTCTTTTCTCTCGCTGTCTGTAGCTTTCTCTCTTTTCTCTCCCTGTCTGTAGCTTTCTCTCTTTTTTCTCTCTGTCTGTAGCTTTCTCTCTTTTTTCTCTCTGTCTGTTGCTTTCTCTCTTTTTTTCTCTCTGTCTGTAGCTTTCTCTCTTTCTTCCCACCTGGTCCACTTCAATAGCTTTCTGCTCTGATCTGCTTTGAAAGCATACAAGTTAAATTTTAGGGGTTTATTTCTTATATTTCTTATGCAGTCACTCCCCTGTAGGTGGCAGTAGTGAGGCTGGATGTGTGTAATGCAGTGCTCTCATATGCTTGTTTACTGTCATTGAATTGTGAATCACAGTCATTTGCAGGTAGCTGGTTGCTGAGGAAGTAAGTGCTTCATCTGTACTGCAGAAAACATATTTTTCTTTTCTTACCCTTTGGATTTCATTGCTTTCTCGTGACAAGCTTTTTCTCTTTCTATCTTTCACCATCCGTCTCTCTTTCTCTCTTGCACATGCTCCCCTGATTAAACTGGCGCACTTTTCCTTGTACTTTATAGAAAAAAAAATAAAGCTGTTTCTCATTTGCATAGAATGGTTTTGCCTTTTTACTCTGCAAATCTGTGGTGGAAGTCTGATTTTGCCTCACTGTAAAACAAATAATTGTCCTATGATTTTTAAAGAAATAGTCACATTGTGAAACATAAAGTCGTAATTATTGGATATAAAGCTGTAAGCATGAGTAGTCACAATTGTGAGATATATAAAACTTAAATAATTAGGAATAAATGTAATAATTATTTAGGAATAAAATCTCAAATGTGAGATATAAAGTCACAATCATGAGGGGGAAAAAGTCATAATTATGAGAAATAAAGTTGCAATCACTGTATGAGAAAGTCACAAGTCACAAAAATAAATTCTGAGGTATGAAGTCTCAATTGTGAGATATAAAGTTGCAATTATGAGTAATAGTCAGAACTAAAGGGGACCTATAATGCCCCTTTTACAAGATGTAATATAAGTCTCTGGTGTCAGAGACTTACTGTATATTACATCTTGTACAAGAATGTTTCTGTGAAGTTTCAGCTCAAAATACCCCACAGATGATTTATTATAATTGTCAAATTTGCCCCTATTTGGGTGTGTTCCTTTAAATGCAAATGAGATGCTGCTCCCCGCCTGCTTACCAGAAGAGGGTGGAGCTTTAACAGTTCGCACTTCGGTTGCTCAACAACAACAAAGCTGGAGAATCTCACGCAGCCAAAATGACGATTGTCAGTAACGTTGTTCAGCCTTACATTGTTCAAACTGGAGTCGGACACTGATGGAGAGACTCAGGAAAAAGTTACAACTTTTAGAATGCATCTGGACGTTTCTGAACGGTTAGTGGATAAATTTATGTATTTGCTGTGGAGTTGATTCAACTTATCGACTAGCATGTGCCGTCATGTTAATCTTTTGTGCAAATCCAGCGTTGAATTGACCCTCGTTTGTGAAGCAGTCTGGCATAAAATGATGGCATGGTAACAACACTCTATTACAACAACTCTTCCTCTTCTCTAAAGCAGCCCAAAATGGCTTCACCCCTTTGTTGCGTGTTCTCGTAGGCAGGTTTTATGTAAATTTTAGGGTTAGTGGTGTCACTAACCTGGGAAGAAGCTTGTTCTAGTCCCTACCAGCCATTTGTTGTAGTCCTTAAACAGAGAATTTTTTAAAAGAAAATTTCTCCCTTTGCATTGAACTTTGAGCGTCATAACTGTGCAGATGTTGTTTATACTCGAACATAGGGCTGGACGATTGTAAAATCAAAACCTCGATTAATTGAACATTTTACCTCGATTACGATTAATGAAGGATTATTTTGTTTCTTTCTTTTTTCTTTTTTTTTTTTTTTTTAGCCCTCATAGTTCAATGACAAGGTTTGTACTGTAAATATGCTTGACTATTAAAGGTGGGATTTTTTCCTATTGAAAGAGTGATCTGACATGACATAGCTCACTTTCAGCAGTTATTTTATCTATGGTTCGTAACATTTCTTACAGATTTCTGCTTGTTGTAAATCAGATAAAGGTAAATTAGTACAGTATAATACGAGTGATTGCGTGTGTGAATTAGTCATACCGTCTCTCTATTAATTGTGAAGCTGTGGATTGTAAATAGTTCCTTCAAAAGTAGAAAAATATATGCTATAATAAGTTTTGAGTTTCTAAGCTACTTTAGTGATAAATCACAGGACAACGCTGACAACTAGTTTCTGCGTTCCTCTCTGTGCGCACGATCTTCACGTTTTGCGCAGCTGCTGTTTGTATGAGTGTTCTTGCCACAATGCAGCTGCGCGAGCACGGTAGTTTAAAATAGTATACATCCAATCGTCTAAAATTGCTTGAATGTCCAAACTGACAAAACCTTAAAACAAATACAACTGACAAAGTTTAGTGAAGACGCAATGTGTTGAACCGGTGTTCACCTCTGTGTTGCTTTTATGCCACTGACTGGACGGGGCAGAGTCACGTGGCTACACACGCGGTACTATGTTTTTAAGGGGGAAGTATTAACAGGATTAAAAAAACGAAATAACCGACATGGGAAAATTACGTCGGTTAGAGGTTCTGAATTTCGGTTTCGATTACTTTTCGATTAATCGTCCAGCCCTACTCGAACAGCAACATTAACACACTAACTGAAGTTTAAAAAGTGAAATCATAATCAACCAACCCTTTATGATTTTAAAATGTAATTATGAAAAGTCTCAGTTGTGAGTTATGAGAAATAATTTTATTTATTTTATTTCTTTAAGGTAAAAACAGGCTTCCCAGTGTTCTGATGGTATCACATGGTCAATATAGATATGTTTGTACATGTTAAATAACACAAGTTATGAATTGTGAAGCAATACTTATGCAAATACCTTATTCAATTACTCTGTTCTAAGCATAAGTCTTGTAAATCTTAAAAAGTTAATCTTTAAATCCTCTTTGGAAAAAGCCTGCTGTAAATCGTAAGGATATTGTTGTTTGGTCTTACTAATTCCTCTGATTTTTCCTGACCCTGAAATGAGGCATCTTCCTTTGTTCTTTGTAAAAGTCAATTCCCCACTTGTGCCACTGTAGATCCTTGCCTCATTATTTTTGAGACCTCCACTTAGGTCAATAAACGTAACAAAATGACAACACACAAACACATAATGCCATTTTAATGATTGGAAACAATAGCAGCTCCAAGGTAACTGTGTAGAGAGCGGGCTGAATAAGACAGAGAGATGCAATTTAGTTATGAGGATGTGATTGTGTCTTTCCGGTATTAAATCAGGTGTTTATCTGAAGGATAAACAGGAAATGAAAATCAGGATGTAGAACAACAACAGTAACTGAGAATGGAGTTGTTTAAAAGTGTAGTTGTTTTCTACAGCGATGTCCTGTGTGTTTCTATAGTAGCAAAGGCAGTGAAATCACTGTACATTCATGCTGAGAAAATGGAAGTCAGTGGGACGTTACTTCTAGACACTGCTGCTGGATAATAGGGCTTTGTTCCAATAGGCAAGACTGCATCAGCTTCAAGGCTCGGATCCCAGCCAGGGAAGTGCAGGGCTAAAACACTGATCTCAGGCTCTTGCTCGAGATTCTGCATTTTGTTGCTGTGTAATGTTGCTTTTGGGACAACCTCCATTTGGATTTAATGCACCATGAAAAGAGGATAAACCCTTCCCTTTAGGGTACGAGAGAGGAGGAAAAGTCTGTTGTGTTGTTTACTTTGAGGCGACCGTGTGGTAACATGATTCAGACTCAGACTCGGTCCCTAGCTGCATCTGCTTTAATGTACTTATTGGCAAGTTTAAGCATCCTGTAACTTGTGTCAAACAGGGTTCCTCATCATATGCTGGCTAAAAGCGCGTGTTGAATGGACGACCACCTGTGAGCATTTAACACTGGATACGATTTAGGACTGACACTCAAACACTCACGGCAACCAATCAGATTCTATCCTACTTTTTGCTAGAATTGGACTGTATTTAATACTGTATTTAACACCAAACTTACGGATGCACATTTTATTTGATGGTTATAGTGTGAGGCAAGAATAAAGCTTTACTTCAGCGTTGAATTAGATGATGCAGGAAAGCTAGACAAAACAAAATGCATTTCATGTTAATCTCGCAAAAGCAATCACCAGCTCAACCCACTTGGTGGTACATTGTAGAATATTGTAATAATCCTATGTATGTGTGTTTATATACTCAGGACTCATGAGAGTATACTAGACTCTGTAGAAAGATAATCTCTAGAACTTTCTAGACCAGTAGTTCTTAACCTTTTTTATTTCAAGGCCTGTCATTGTCCAATGTTTTAGTTTATTTTAATACTTTTGTCTTATTTTCTTCCCCCTTGGAAGTTTGCTGAGCCCCCCTGGTTGAGAACTACTATTCTACACTGTAAAAATGATTTTCCAAAGTTGTAAATAAAACACAGATTAGTACATTTTACAAGAAAATACTTTTTCAGTCTTTCTACTTAAAAATGCCATGTTTAATTCAATGTGATGCTTGTCGATTACTTGTAATTATTTGTGAAAAAGGTTATATTATGTGTTTAGAGGTTATTCAACGTCTTCTGCATCTGTTGATAAAGGTGAAGTGTGTAATTTCTTTGTCACTAGCATCACCAAATGGAATATAAAAAATAATGGCAGATTTCCTGCACACTCCCTCGTCTGTCATTGGTCAACCAAACAAGTAGTTTCGCTAGAATACGCTACTGTTCAAAACTTTAGGATCAGTAAGATTGTCTTTTTTTTTTTTTTTGTCTTTTGTCTGTTATGCCCACCAAGGCTACCTTTAAACAGTAATATTTTGAAACATTATTATAATTTAAAGTAACTTTTTGTCTTCAGTGTCACATGATCCTTCAGAAATCATTCTAATATGCTGATTTGGTGCTCAAGAAACATTGTTTATTATTATCAATGATGGAGACCATGATGTATTTTTATAGAACTCTTTGATGAATAGAAATTTGATCACTATTTATTTGAAATATAATTTTTGTAAAATTATAAATGTCTTTATTATCAACATTTTTATCGATTTAATGCATCCTTGCTTGCAATTATCTTTCTGAGTCTGTACCTTTACCAGCTTTCTCACACCGTGCCCCTTACCTCCGCACTCAAGCTCTTCTAACTCTTCTCTGCTGCTCTTGGTTTGATTACTTCATAAGTCTTAGCCATTTGCAAATGACTCCCTCAGTATGGGAGACCTCCTCTTTAACCTCTGCTCCTACCCCAGTTTCACAGCTTCAAACCGCCCCTTTGACCTACTCCATCATCCCTTCTCATCATTCTGGAGCCTTGAGCATCTCTCTCATTTGGACTGTTTAATGCCGTGTGACCACCCAGTCAGGCCATCAGCGCTTTGGCTGGCTAGTTTGGATCTCATGTTGATTTCCCATAACTCAGTGAATGTCACTTCATCCCTGTGCATCTTTAACTCCTCCAACCTTTGATCTGTGTGAAAATGCAGTGTCCTTAGAGGTTTTCCTTGGCTGGCAACCTACAAACAGTTATGTTGTGGCTAAGCGTTTCTGTGTTTATGTGATTCACACATGCAAAGCGTTGCTTGTGAAGCACTCGGATGACGTGGCGTCGACAACGCCATATGGTCAATGAAGCGCAATGACCTAAATACACTTGCAATATTAATTTGTGTCCATATTGAATATTTTAGCTGCTTAAACCTTTCACAAAACCATACTTTTTCACCCAAGCTAAAAATGTCTCCTAGTTATTGTGCTGGTGAAAAGGAAAAATGTAACGTCCCTACAGAGTTCAGGTCTATAAACCTTTTTTCCCATCGTGTTGTAGTCTGATAATTGGCTTCCAGCACCAAACCTGTGCTATTATAAGGGCAATTTGAGAGCTGGGTTGCAATCTAACTGAAGAGGAAGTGTTAGCAGAGAGTAGCCGAAAATGGGCAAATGGGGATGGAATGACGCATTGCTTTTCTCTTGGAGCGAAATTAGCTGTGTTTTGTGGATTTTTTGATCTGTTTGCAATGGCCTGTCAGTCTGTCACACAGCCAGTCCGCTGTGCAATTTGCCAACATGTTGAGCCACCATCTACTCGACTCTCATTTAGAGAGTTTCCCCATTCTGCTCACATTCATGTCATCTGACAGGGAAATTGCTTTTCTTGTTATCAGATATCGCTCTTCAAACGAAGCTCAGCATAGGCGCTCACGCTTAAAGAAAATAGTCCAGTGTATTTATCATACCGGCTTTAAAATTACACTGGGGTTATTATTACGCCTGTATGTTACAATTATTGTGGCCAGAGGCAAAAAAAAAGGGACAAAAGTATCATTGTACAGTATAAATTAGGGATGCACCGATACCATTTTTTAAGGACCGAGTACGAGTACCGATACTTTTTTTTTTTCTGGTACTCGCCGATACCGAGTACTGATACCGATGCCTATACATTTATTAATTTCTCTCTCTCTCTCTCTCTCTCTCTTTTTTTTTTTTCTTTTGGTGATGTTGCAGTTTTCCAAGCATAACACAGTGAGACTAATGTAGGACAGCTTCTTTATTATTACTCTAATGAAAAAAGTAATAATTTGTGCTTGTCACAAACTTAAAGAACAAAAAATGTCCAATAACCTTTAAAGGGCATAATTACCTATATATGATTGTTGTTATATAAAAGGAAATTTACAAATACAACAAATACTATAGAGATACAAATTAAATAAACTTGTTTTTCAGATTCAGTAGGATTATATACCATGTATACATTTATTTAACATATTTTGTTGTTTTATTAACATTAATGACAAATATAGGCTACGGTCCCTTTAAGACACATCCTGTTTTCACCCGAATGTTTACGTCGACTTAAGCCATAACCGACTGTGTTTACGTGAGATACTCCACACGATGGACATTTTGACAACTATGTGCGCATTTGACCATTCAGGCGCGAGGAGAACTGATCGCGCGCTGTCTGAGAAATGGGATCGCGCGCAAGAAAGAGAGAGAGCGCTTCTGGTCTGCGTCATTCAGCGCGATTCTGCTTATCCCACCTTCACTAATCGATAACGAAAGCATGCAGTTCGCAATGTGTGTTGTCATCATTAATTTTGAAGTATTTCCACACCCCTGAGGCTGACATTGTTTCTGCTGCTGCCACCGGTGTCTCTGTGCACGGAAAATTCTGTCAGTTACTTCACGTGAGGTATCGGTCTTTGGTATCGGGGTATTTTTACGAGTACGAGTACAAGTACTTGAGCTTGGTATCGGTGCATCCCTAGTATAAATGATTTTGGGCATCAATTGAGATTGTTGCATTTTTTCATGATTCTCCATCACTGATACTGTATTAGACAGGCATACAGATGATTATGTAAAAGCTGCTCCTGAAATATGAAAGATATTCTCTTGATTGGACTCATGCTGTTTATACCTGGAGGTCAAGATTTTGCTATTTAGCATGGCCCCATTAGCTTCCAATGCTGTAACTAAACTATCTGGTTCGAAAAACCTTTGTTAATTCACACCCATTTGAAGGTAACATTTACATCCACCCTCATAATGTGATTATAATGGGATTTTGGCAATATAACGATTAAACTTTACCTCATGTAAACGCAATACTTCGATTGAGGTAATGTGATTAAAGGGTTAGTTCACCCAAAAATGAAATTTCTGTCATTAGGTACTCACCCTCATGTCGGTCCACACCCGTAAGACCTTCGTTCATCTTCAGAACACAAATTAAGATATTTTTGATGAAATCCGAGGGTATCTGATCCACACATAAGCAGCAACGTCGTTGCACCTTTTGAGGTCCAGAAAAACATGGTTAAAATAGTCAACGTAACTACAGTGGTTCAACCTTAATGTTATTGTTTTTGCGCAAAAAAAGTATTCTTGTCGCTTCATAACATTAAGATTGAACCACTGTAGTCACGTTGACTATTTTAACCATGTTTTCAACTACGTTTCTGGACGTAAAAAGGTACAATGACGTTACTGTTTATGTGTGGATCAGATACCCTCGGATTTCATCAAAAATATCTTCATTTGTGTTCCTCGAAGATGAACGTAGGTCTTACGGGTGTGGAACGACAAGAGGGTGAGTACTTAAGAAATTTCATTTTTGGGTGAATAGCAACCATAATCGTAGTAACCATAATCGCATTAAACTAGGTGGTGTACGCCGATTTTAATCGCAATAAACAGTTATGTAAACACCTTAATCACATTATTACTGCTCTGACCAAAGTGCGCATGTTCTCGTACGTACACGGATGCCTTGTGTTGATCACACAACTTCATGAACTCCATGACATTATTCCGAAGTTTTCACCAAAACGCTAAACTCTGTCAACACAACTCACTGCGCAGTCTATGCTCCGTATCTTCATCCAGACGGAGTGAAGAACGCCATGGCAGCATAGGCAAATCCGGCATTGCGATGTTCACGGCTCTGAATAATATCCAATATGTCTATAAAATGTATTTTGAATTTGATGCGAGTAGATTAAAACAATGTCCGGTAACATGCATACTGTGTGTCTATATGAGTGTGGTATAAAACCATACCTATTAGCAAATAATCAGAGTAATGAAAATTGCATGTAAACTGGAGTGAGTTCTGCTCATGTCATGTAAACATCTTACTGCGATTAAGGCCTTCCTCTGATTATGAGAAATAATCGCATTATTGGTGCACATTAGGGGTATCGCAATATACCGGTATTGATGATAACCGTGATATTTAAAACATGAAAAATCGATATTGTGTTAATTAAGGGTCTGACAATATATCGTGATAACTGTAATATTTAAAATGAATAATACACATGATAATATGACACGTAAATAATCCAGCGCCAGTACCTGGTTGACATCCCAAAATACAATAGGTGGCGATATTTCACCTTAACGCTGCCATCTGACATAAAACAGAACAAGATGCAGTGCCTGCAGCTGCTACTGCCGTGCAAAATCACGTTGCCTGATAAGACAGAGAAGATTCTCTACACAGCAGAGCATGTGAGCGAAAACATTTTTAGTTTCATATTTATCTTTAAATATTATAATGTTATTTTTTAATTTAATCTATGTTGATTATGAAAAGTGAACAGCACGAGTACGACAGGATAGCTACATCATAAGACGCGCAATATATCGGGAGACATGAAGTGGGTCAGACATGGTTTTGACCACTTCATTAAGTTTTGTTTTTCTGAGGAAAATATTTGTGCCTTGTGTTCATCAGTTGTTTGTTTATCAGTTGTTAATCAGTATCTTATTACCCTTAAGTGTAGTTGTTGTATGCAATGGTGTGATTCATTGGTTTAAAAAAAAAAAGAATGAAAAAGACAAAATAAAGTAGAGATGAATTTGACTGATAACAGTAGGTTTTTTTCAAGGTTTCTATAGATATCGCGATATATCAATATCGTGAATTCTTTTGGCCACGATAACTGTGGTGTGAAAAATCTGATATCATGACAGCCCTAGTGCACATGTAAACGTAGTCAATATTCAGTGTTTTATTCTGATAAAAATAACATATACACTGCCATTCAAAGTTATTTTAAATTGTTATAATATTTCACAATATTACTTATTTTTTAATCAAATAAATGCAGCCTTGGTGAGCATAAGAGACTTCTTTTAAAAACAAAACAAAAAAAAAATAATACCAATACCAAACTTTTGAATGGCAGTGTGCATCAAATATATTCCATTATAGTGTAGTAGATGTTTTATTGCTGCCTGTTTATTTTATTTTAATTTTGGGGAGCTATTAAATAGAAGTATTTCTACATCATAGCTAATGATTAATAAAGGTGACTGTCTATATTCTACTTAAGCCAATCAGCAATCATTTTTCTGCAACTCCAGGGTAATTAGTCACATGGCATTTATGGCTCAGGTAATTGGTAGTTCTTTTGTCCCATGATTAAAGATGGCAGATTTTTCAGAACGTCTACTTCTGAGGGGTCCTACACCAGCCAAGCAAGTGCCATTGAGATGAAAGGGAACGCTAACAGATAGCTTTTTCAAGGTTTTGTAGATCTCCTTGTTCTATATCAGCAATAATATACATTTTGACAACATAAATATTAAATATTGGCTTTAACAACTGTTACACACTGATGGCCTGCAGGAGGATGTGGGCGTAATGTAATTTCCATATGGAATCGCAGGGGGAAAACAACAGATTGGAGACTGTCGCTGTTAGCGGTTGTTGCCCTTTCCAAAGCGGTGGCATTTTCGACGGTCAGTTTGTCCCTTGTTTCCTCTGGTCAGTTCAAATTGTGCTACTTGTGTTTTTCTGTCCAGCTGGGAGGACACTGATGTGGTCTGAACTCCCTAGAGAGAGTCTGATCACAGGCCTTAAAATTGCTTTAGAGGAATCAAATAAGGTTGCTTCCTCATAGCAAAATGCACCGTCTGCTTCATCTTTATTGGCTAGTCAAAATTTGCGGTCTCTCCTCTTCCCACAATGACTCGTTGAGTCATTAGCTAATCAGAATTTGAATATAAGTTAATTTGTATTGATTGCTGAACGCAGAGTTTTTGTCCAACACTTTAAACAGGGAAACCCACGGGCTGATGCAAAGCCTCGAAATACACTTTTTATTCTCCAAGTGCATCACAGAAATTCCCCAACCCTTTGCCATGCTCTCTGACCACCCATCTTTCCACTGATAATTGGATCCTGGAAAAAGCTCAGTGAGAAACTACTTTACATAGCTTTCTAAATCAGAACATGGGATTCCAGTGCGCTTCAATATTGCATTTCAGCACTGTGTGAGTGGATGAAATATTCATACCTCAAAAATGACTTTAATATGGGAATATTTCTAGAAGTGTGAGAGTAGAATTTGACCTGATCTGTTGGCATTAATTTCATATGTAATGGCATTTCAATGTATCTGTTCTTCTGAGCTAAATCTGACATATGCTAAGTTTAGATCTTTAAACACATTTTTGTATACTGTGGTTTAGTAGTTGAAACATTTTGATAATTCTTAACTATATTTATATCCGTCTTTTAATCAGACATGAAAAACATCAGCTAGTTCAAGCTGTGTAGAGAGTAAAAGCACAGGATGCTAATAAGATTAGAAGCTAGCTTTGTCAGGACTGTAGCAGTTGCATGGTTAATGCCTCGTAATCCCTCAGTAGTGGAAATAGAAACTTGGAATTTTCTAGTAGTTTTAAGATCAAAAGATTGAGTCGTTCCAGTTCTGCACTATCCAAATTCTGCTAAATGAATACTGTAGCTGAAATATATCAGGACACTTGCAGTAGAGCTGCTTATTAGCAAATCAAACTCAGCTACAGTGTTGGGGCGTAGCTAAAAAAAAAAAAGTAGAAGCACTACTACTTTAACTACATTTTCATTAGCGTGACAGTAGCTCAGCTTTTCCAATAACAAGCTACTTTATCCAACAAGTAGCAATGTAGCGTGACAACATGGTATATTGCTGTCTCATTGAATGAACTGAGACGCACTCTATTTAAAAACCTTTTCTATTTCATACAAACTGTGCAAGATTTCTAAGTTTTGGTTCCGAAAACGGTTCAGGTGTGATGGGAAGTCGAAGTGCGGGGAGTGTATCCTTTAATAGAGACGTCTCACCTCATGAATATTATAGCAATGAATGCACTGAAAAGCCCTCGCGCTACTCATATACATCAGACATCAAGAGAGAGAGAGAGATGCACAAAGCTGCACAATTAATCTTTAAAAGATCGCGTTCTCGATTTCATCACCCACATGATCTAATTCGTAAACGACAATGATTCGCCCGTGTATATTAAAACTTTGACAAAAATAAAATCGCGACATTCAAATCTGCATTCGCGCTGCCGCTAATCTAGAGAGAGCAGTTGTCATGTCTAGATATAAACAGCTTCATAAACAATCTTTTCATACACACAGTATCATTATTTCTGTGAAATGATTATCACAGAAGTATACAAAAGTTTATTATTCAGATAGAAACGCTGATGTTACCGATCAAAATAGAATAAATCACCTTCTGAAAGTAACTGGACTTCAAATAATGACTGTATCGATTGCATTGTTACGACACCATGGCGACAAATTATTGTTAAAAATGTATCTATTACTGAATCATTCTTTCAGAAACAAGTGAAGTCTTTATGAATCCAACTTACAAAAATATTCTGTTTCACCTGTCTGAATCTTACGTGTGTTCAAGCATCTTATTTGTTTTGAATCTGTTAACACTTTACAATAAGGTTCATTTGTTATGTAATCTTTGTTAACGTTAGTTAATAAAAATCCAGCTGTTTATAGTTTGTTCATGTTAGTTTACAGTCCATTAACTAATGTTAACAAATACAACTCTTGATTTTAATAATGCATTAGTAAATGTTGATATTAACATTAACAAAGATTAATAAATGCTGTAGAAATGCAGTTCATTATTAGTTCATGTCAATGTAACTGATGTTAACTAATGAACCTTATTGTAAAGTGCTAGGGAATTTGTTGCGATTAGTAGTCTGTTAAGTTCATTTTACAAGAAAAATAAACACAAAAAGGACTGAGCTGAGTATTGTGCATTTTTTTCCCCTTACTACTATTTTTTTGTTGGTTGTTTAATTACTTTAATGGAACCGGAATCGGAACCAAAATCGTTAGGCAGAACCGGAACCGTAACCGGAAATTTTTTTACAATTCCCAACCCTAATCATAACATAGTATTGTGCAAGAACCCAGATAAAAGTCTTTATTAATCAAAAATCTGCCCCCTAATCATAATTTGTGTGAAAAGGAATTAATGTTGTTGGTGTTTTACTTGTTGGGAATGCAGTGAATTGTGCATGTTTGTTTTTGAAGTTTTGCAAAAATGTAGTTAGGTTTTTACAGTAGTTATGGTTTTCCAACAAGCCTATATTTTGCCAATTTGTTGTAGAATATCATATTTTTAAAGACACAACCCCCTTAAGTTGTTACTGTTATTAATTTTTGTTAGGAGCTAAAGCAGTAGCTTAACTGTAACTGAACTTCTTTAAATCGTAAGTTACTTGTAGCTTGGCAAGATGCAGTTTTAAAGTAACTTCCCCTATATTGCTAAGAAATAATTAGCTTTGCCAGCCTATTTCATATAGTGCTCATCTCCTAGCCTCCACACAGGGTGAGAATTTCACAGCAATCAAAATTCAATTAAAAAGATTGTCACACAGTGATTTTGATGCTGTCAAATGTACTGATTTCCAAAGGAAATGTGTCACGAGAGACACCCGGTGGGTTGTCATCTCTGTCGCTACGATGTGCTGCTGTGCATTTCGATGTTGATGCTGAGCTTTATGGTACACTGTTTGATTTTCATAGAAGGTGTGTTGGTCTGTATGAGTAATAAAATGAGAGCGAGAGCACAATATGTGGTGCATTTTATAACAGAGCAGCAGTAAAAATGATGTGCACGTGCTCTGTTTGCAAGCATGCCCGACTGCAGTGCTCATCTTTCTTATTCCAGCATTGAAATTGTGCTTGTTGACCAAGTAAATAAGGCCCAGTCATAGACCGTCATTTTCTAGCTACCTTCAAAGATGATTGAGTGTCTGGTCGAATAGTCATTAACCTTTGTGGTTGTAACAAGTCTTCATTATCTCAGGTGTTATGTTCTCATAAAGGGAACATGTTGCTTTTGCAAATCACCTGCGCTTAACGGTAGTATATTACAATAACAATAAATTACTTTGATTTGTGTTTTGTCCTTTTAAAATAAAGAAAAATTAAATAAATATTAAACCAAGAAAACATTCAGCTTTCTGAACAGCAGCAGCATAAATCATTCTGATACTGTTCCCTATAGGCAAAGCTGATTTTTCATCAGCCATTATAATTTTCTATTTTAACGTATTTTAAAATATAATTTTCAGAATCCATTACTACAGTCTTCAGTGGTACATGGTCCTTCAGAAATCATTCTAATATGTTGATTTGGTGCCCAAGAAAAATGTCTTATTATTATCATCACTGTTGAAAACAGTTGTGATTCTTAAAGGGTTAGTTCACCCAAAAATGAAAATTCTGTCATTAATTACTCACCCTCATGTCGTTCCAAACCTGTAAGATCTTCGTTCATCTTCGGAACACAAACTAAGATATTTTTGATAAAATCTGATGACTCAGTGAGGCCTCCATTGCCAGCAAGACAATTAACATCAGTGGTTTGGAGCGTGAAAGTCACGTGATTTCAGTAAACAAGGCTTTATGTCATAAGTGTTTCGAAATTGCAGTGGTTCACCACTGGGGGGCGTCACTCTGGCAGTTTAATACACGCTCCGAACCACTGATTCCAAGCAAAAGATTCGAAAAGCTTCATGAAGCAGTGTTTTGAAATCGCCCATCACTAGATATTGTTGAATAAAGTCGTTATTTTGTTTTTTTTTGGCACACAAAAAGTATTCTCGTCGCTTTATAACATTACGCTTGAAGCACTGTAGTCACATGAACTGTTTTAAATGTGTCTTAGCTTTCTGGGCATTGAAAGTGTTAATTATCTTGCTGGCTATGGAGGCCTCACTGAGCCATCGGATTTTATCAAAAAAATATCTTAATTTGTGTTCTGAAGATGAATGAAGGTCTTACGGGTGTGGAACGACATGAGGGTGAGTAATTAATGACAGAATTTTTTATTTTTGGGTGAACTAACCCTTTAATATTTTTGTGGAAACCATGGTACTTTTTTGTTTTTGTTTTTTATTTTTGATAGAATGTTTAAAGCTGCAGTCTGTAACTTTTTTTGGTTAAAAATGATCTAAAATCAATTTTTGAGTAAGTACATAACCAGCCAGTGTTCAAAGATATCTCTTTACCTAGACAACTGGAGATTCACCCGTAGTCAAAAGCAAAAGACTTCGGACTGTGGAGTGGCTACAGAAATTGAAATCTACAGGTAACGCTAATACACACTAAATACACATATGCCACGTTCACACAGCAGCAGAATACGGTTGTCAGTCCTGTATTTGATTCCTTAATACGGTTACGTTCACACGCATTATGGTTATTTACAGGAGTGACAACCTCATTCTATAACCGAACTCACACCCGTATATTTTCAGGAATCGCACGTTCATACAGACAGTGTTCCAGACGCTGCTGTAAGTTGCTGTGTAAACGGGACATTTCGAGACTCAAACCTGTAAGTAAATGCGGTTGTCAATACCAAAAACTGACAGTGTGAACGTGGCCATAGTCACGCAATGCTGCTGTTGTTAACATTAACAATTTGAGAACAAAGTATAACAATAATAATAATTTGCATGGATTGACATGTACTTACATGTACATTGAATCGGTGTACTCATGGGTTAAGGATATGTTTAGGAATAGGTTAGTACCTAGTAATTACCTGGTTATTGTAATTACTGTAATAAGTACCATGGCCGTAACCACCATAGACATTAAGGGGACAAGTCCCCCCCCAGTATTTAGAAATGACCCACGTTTGTTGGGTTTTGTCTGATCAGTGTGTTACCCCTGTTGGCGTCTGTTGGAATTGGCCGGAGTTTGTTTTCACCTGACTGACCATAGTCAGTCAGTGTTTGTTGGTGTCTGTTGGGGCAGTGTGAACATGGCAGTTATTTTTCATAAAATTCTAAATCCAACTGCCATCTTGTTTGTTGGTGTTTGTTGGCATTTGTCTGTGCGATGTGAATTGGCCTTTAGAGACTTAAAGTGGCCTTAAAGTCAACTTAAAGTCTGTCCCTCCATCAGTAACTGTATAAATCATAGTTATAAAAACATGGTTAGCTAATTTCAGTCTTGGTGGGCTCCTATACCTGAGTATGAAGAAATGCTTGATTCTTCCTTCAAAGAACAAAGTTAATCAGGAGGACAGAGACTGGGTTTGATAAATGGAGAGAGCTAAAACGTAAACACAAGTCGAGCCATTTGTTTTTCTCCCCAAATCAATTTCAGAAATGCCAAACGGGCAGCTTTAGCAGGCCTTGACTCTGAGATGCATCTCAAAAAAAATATGAAAACAATACATTCTGATGGAGCACCGAGAAAAAGCAAACAGACTGATTTAATTATGACATCGCCTGTGGTATCTGAGGGATGATGAGCGCTAATGGCTGAGCCCGGGCTCACACGACGTGTAATCTGGGACTTGTTTGTTTATCTTTTTTCCCTACTGAGGTGACGATCTACAGTAAGCAGAGCACAGATTAATGAGATGTCATCTGATGAGATTGCCATGAGAAACCACCGGAGAGATTTGGATCTACAGTAGAGTGCATGTGTTGAGTCACTATTTACTGTGATTGAGCTTCTGTGCCTTGAATTTTGACTGCTTTAGGGACCATGACAGGATGAGGTTCTGAGGTCTTGTTCTGTGTAGTGGTTGTTGAATAGCAATGTTGAACCGAACACATTTATATGGCTAAAAGAACAACAGTATATTTATTCACAAGCTGCAGTACATACAATACAGCACTAAATCCACAAATATTTATTACTTCTCGAAAGTGTTTGTCATGTGTAAAACGATTGATGATTTGGTTACAAAAAAAACCCTCCTACAGTATCTGTAATGATATACCTGCCATACTTACAGTAATAACAGCATATACGTTAACTCAAATTATGGCTTAAATACAATTGACATTGAGCTGTTTTACATGTTAATCTTTTCATTAAGTGATTTAACGCATTAAAACATATTTGCTTGTTAATTTTTCACACTAACTAGCACCAGATTTAATTTAATCATTTTTGCTATTGTTACAAGGATGTTCTGTCACATAGAGCCATAAATAATAAGTGTCTCTTTAGGGTAAGTTAATTACTCATAATCAAATTTTCAGAGAACAGAGAAGCTTACATTTTTTTTTCTTGCAACTTGTCATTCCGTATTATTGTCTTGACAATACAATTAACATAATACATTTCATGACATCTAATGACGCAACCTGTCAAAACTTTAATATATGATATGAAGTTAATGAAAGTTAGACACGAGTTTTGAGTTTGAGAAACCAGTCTCTTTGCTGTCAAGAGAAAGAAAAAAGCATAGATGAAAGCATAACATTTTCAGTGACAGATCAGTGACATCATATTATAAGTAACCGGATTGAAATGCTTGTCTTTTCCATCAGAGTTTATTTGTTTACAATTAAAGGCAATTTCTTTTCATCTGAATAATCTAGCAGGCATGGGACTGAATGCTTGAATGGCTAATGTTGTTTGTAAGAAAGAGAGTGCTTTTGATTTCCATGAAGTTTTGATTTCCATGAAGGAGAAGCGTTTGTTGTTGTTTTTTTTCTTTTCGAAAAGAAAAAAGAAAACAGGACAAAGTTTCTACAATCTAAATATAATACCCACAAATCCATTCACAATTAAATCCAAATATTCTAAACGTTAATTGGATGGTATATTACTGATCATAAGAATTTAGATCTTTTAAAATGTTTTTAAAGAAGTTTCATATACTCACCAAGGTTGCATTTAATTGATGAAAAATACAGTAAAAACAGTAATAGTGTGAAATATTATTACAACTTCAAATAATTTTCTATTTTAATATATTTATAATGTATTCTTTAACATCATTACACTACAGTCTTCAGTGTCACATGATCCATCAGAAATTCTAATTTGCTACTCAAGAAGTTTTTTTCTTCAAAATCATGGAAACAGCTGTGCTGCCTAATATTTTTGTGGAAACTGTGATACATTTTACATTTTTATTACATTTTGCATTTTTACTGCACTTTTGATCAATTTAATGCGTCCTGACTGAATAAAAGTATTAATTTCTTTCAAAATCTTACTGAGCCCAAACTTTTGAGCCGTATATATAGCTGCTATTTGAAAAGGCCCATATAAACATCATGCATCATTATTTAATTGAATTTTTATTTTATTTTATTTTATTTTATTTTATTTTATTTTATTTTATTTTATTTTATTTTATTTTATTTTATTTTATTTTATTTTGTTTTGCTTTTGTTTTGTTTTTTATTTTATTAATCTTACACAACTTGTCTCATATAAAAATAAAACCACCTTCACAGACTGATGGTAAACGAAAATATACAAGCTTTGGCAAGGACCGCAGCTGCATCATCAGAAGAGATTTCCACCATAAGATGAGTGTGTGTGTCTGTGTTGAGCTGATTCAGAGAGAAACAAAACTCTGGCGATTATCTCACAGCTGTCACCCAGAGGGCTCACCTCAACCACCGCACGCCTGCGTGAAGCTCAGGTTCGGCTCTCTCGGATTGTACTTTGATTCACCCGAGACGCCGGCGAGATGTGACCTCTTGCGTGCACTCTGTCGCTCACTGCTGCCCTACAGCAAAGCTACACGAGGACCGCAGATTTACACCAGCGCTGTGCCAGTCTAGCTCTGCTTCATTTGATTAAAGTCTTGGCATGGGAACAAAAGGGGAGCAGATTACTGTATTGATCCAGCGAAGCTCAACTGCTTTGCGAGGAATAGCTTAGTTCAAATACAAAACTATATACTTTGTATTCATGGTAATGGATTTGCATTATGAGAAGAGTAACTGAAGGATGATATGTAGCGCTTTAATATCACGTCTGCCTACACGTGTACTCATTTTAACCCTCCCACGTTTTTCTCTGTCTATTTTTCCTTACCGCCCTCAGTAGGTCTTGAAAGCTTGGTGGAATTGTATTGAATTCTATTCTGGTCAGAGAAACGCAAGGACATTGTTGCAGCCTGAGCGATGCTGATGTGGATTGAGTGTTGGCGTGTAGGTGGCGGTGCATCGACTGTTCGCCCCAGCCACGGGGAATTATTTCTGTGTGCTTTCTTTCACACTTCAGAAGAAGGACGGTGCTCACATCCTTTCCTTTTGTGATGCAAATGCAGTTTTGTCTGAAAATATGCCACTTATAGTGTCCTTGAGTGCGGCTCCCCAGCTATGGAAGGTCTTTTGTAACGGAATCGCTTTGGAGCACGACCTTGATATTAATGAAAATCACAACTCCTTAAATGCCATCATCCATTGAATGATTCAGGTGCACGCACAGATGCATTAGAATGCTTTTTATAATGCATTTTCTCTTTTTTTTTTAAACTGGGTTTGATGCAGCCACCATCCTTTATTTGTTTTTGTGAGCGAAAAGTCATCACGGTGTTGATGTATAATTAGGGATTTTATTGTCAGAAGCCCGGGACTGTAGTTAATGACATTTATGCTTGTAGATTTTTGCATTTAGTTCTTTATTTACTGCAGTTGTAAAATGGCAGTTATCTGTGCCGCTGCTGTAAATCCAATAACATAAACGGTTGACTTTACAACGGTCCCTTATTGGTTTGTCACAGTGGAATGTTAATTTGTAGGGCGTAGTTCTTTAATTGCCCTCATGTTTCTGTGCACTTGTCCGACTGGCAGGACTAGTCGTCATATTCGGTTTGATTTTAATCACTGTTGCTGAATGAATAATGAATTTCTCCTGGAGAGCGGCTGAAGGTCAAGTGATCATAAGTTTAACATGTTTTTAGGATTAGTTCACTTCAGACGAGCATTAAAATTTCCTGATAATTTACTCACCCCCATGTCATCCAAGATGTTTGTCTTTCTTTCATCAGTCGAAAAGAAATTAAGGTTTTTGAGGAAAACATTCCAGGATTTTTCTTCATGTAGGCCTACTGGGGTACAATGGGTTGAAGGTCCAAATTGCAGTTTCAATGCAGCTTCGAAGGGCTCTACATGATCCCAGCCTAGGAATAAGGGTCTTGTCTAGCGATACGATCAGTCATTTTAAAAAAATAAGTAAAAACGTATATACATTTTAAGCACAAATGCTCATCTTGCACTGCTCTGCGATCCACCATGCATTACGTATGCTGAAGTACCGCAGTAGGGCGAAAAACTCCATCCCATTTTCTCCTCCAACTTCAAAATCGTCCGACATAAAGGGTAAAGGGCGTTTGACTTAGTCTCTGCTAGAGATGGGCATTTTTGGCAATTTTTCATTTCGATCATCGATAAGTTTCAAAAACGAGTGCTCGAGTACTCGGGGGGCGGGGCGTGTGCGGGGGGCGGGGCATTGCCATCATGGAGATAATGAAAATATCTGAAGACTGTTAGGAAAATGAATGTTAAAAATAAAAGTATGACATGAAAACCTGTCTATGAAAACATGAAAACGTGATTAGAACAGTGTTAGATTGATTATGATGCAGCAATGTTATTAATAAGGAAGCATCTTAAAAGGAATAGCTGCCTGAGGTGAAGAGTGACTTTATGCCAATAAACTGAAGCCCGTTCTATGACGCATCCTATGATATTAATCAGATAACTTAGATACATAATATAGATGTAACATTACAACTTGTGTCGACACAAAAGGATGCAAATGCCAGTGAACTTTAAGTTACGCGCTATAGCGAGAGTAAGAGAGAGCTTGCGCCGTGATGCACTTTCACGACAGCGCGATGAAACACGGGCAAGGACAGAATTTACTGTAGATTTCTATAAAGTTCTCATTATAATGCTGTTTATGGCAGATCTGTGCTTTATTTTAATCACATTATTAAGTGATTCCATAAATCGCGTTCGCATTTTCAAAGCCATGCGAATGATGCCATTGAATAAATATGACGAAAAAAGCACTGCTGCATTATTATAACATCAGTATTTTTATTTTTTTTAAAAGAAACATCTAAAAGCAATATGGCCGTCTCAAATAACTTTTGAGCATGAAACTAAACACTGATATGCAGCGCATTCAGCATCTTAATAAATGTTGATATCCTGACCCGACGCATCCTATAGTAGATTAATCAGATGTAGCTATTACAACTTTCATCTGCAAAAGGTTTGCGAATGCAAACGTGAGCTTGACTGAAAGTATAACTCCAATTGCGCTTTAAAAAGTGTTACTAATATTTCAGCAATATTTTGGATTCAATTTGCACTTTCTGATCAACCAAAATGTTATTTTACAGTATGAAAATCACTGATGATTATTGCTAAATTAATTATGAATAGAATTGAAAGGATGTTTTTAGCACAAGATAAAAGCTTGGCACTGCACAGCTTGCATTGAACTGTATTTTCATCTATCTTGTCAAAGTGAAACTAGACATCACTATGTGACTTCGAGGCATTCTCTCTCTTCTCACGTCTTTTGATGCATGCTGTGGAAAGCAAACAATCGGAGCTCAGTGCGCCGCTGTAAGTGCTGCTATAACCAGTCAGGAGAAAAAAGAAAAAATGCATTTCGATCATCGTTTACATGATCGATCGTCGCTGTCATGGTCGAGTACTCGAGTACTCGGTCGCTGTTGCACATCCCTAGTCTCTGCACGTTTGCTTTGTAGACAGTCAGTACTTTTGCCTACGTCACCCGTGACCTTTCCAACGTGATTACGTAATGTGTGGCCGATCACAGAGCAGTGCAAGACGAGCATTTGTGGTTAAAAAATATATACATTTTTTATTTATTTTTAGAAAATGACCAATCATTTCACTAGATAAGACCCTTGTTACTTGGCTGGGATCATGTAGAGCCCTTTGAAGCTGCATTGAAAATGCAATTTGGACCTTCAACCTGTTGAACCCCAGTGAAGTTTACTATATGGAGAAAAATCCTCAAAAACCTTAATTTCTTTTCAACTGAAGAAAGAAAGACATGAACATCTTGGATAACATGGGGGTGAGTAAATGAACAGGAAATTTTAATTCTGAAGTGAACTAATCCTTTAATCAGAATCTTCCTGTTGAAAACTAGTAGAGGAAATGGAGAATGAATCATGATGATGTGAAATGTCTTTGCATGTTTGTTTCCTTGACTCGCTGATATGAATATCTCCTCATCGCATTCCACATCACGACTGATTGAAAATCACTCGGAGGGTGAAATTAAAGTGCCATGTGTCGAATCTACCTGCTAGTAGAGGAGTGGAGGAACAGGGAAGTCCCTTTGAAGAGTTTCTCCCGGGGCCTTGAGGTTCTCTAGAGTGGCCGTGTTGTAAATGACAGGTGTGAAATTGCTGTGCTGTGGCTGAGGACATCCCCCATACTTCTTTTAAGACACAGTAGTGCCATCCTACTGTCCTCTGACTTCATTTACATATCTTATAGAAAACATATAAAGAAGATTCACTGTCTGCCACACCATCATAAAAAGCAATTTCAGCCGAGTAGCTGAACTGAAGTGTATATTCTGGACTTCCCCCCAAGAAGATGATGCATACATGCACAGACAGAATGTTTATGTAGATATTTTATAGGTTGCGATATAAAGAGGCATGTGATTGTACACAGTGTTTTATTTTTAGGTACGCTACAGAGGCAGTGCATATTGATATACGTTATATAATCCAAGCAGAGAGGCAAACTGTATGTGAGATTTTGCTATATTGAACAATCACAGAAGAGAGCAGTAAATTCTAATTTAAAGCCATGAAACGGTTGCCTTTTAATATTGTGAGTCTGGTCCTTCACATAAATTGCATTGCATTCTTGTGCAAAAACAATCATAATCTTTGTCTTGTTTTCCGGGACAACATGTAAACATTCTTGCTAAGCCTTACCAAATTTAGTGAGGATTATGATTTAAATATGGAAAAATTAAACAAGATGCACTTAATCTTATTTCATTTTTACGTTTCCTGCTTTTTTTAAGCATATGTATTGCAGTTTTGCTTCTCATGTTAATTTATCTTTCTTCATGATGTTATGTATATGTGTATGGGCGTGTGTGTGTGTGTGTGTGTGTATATGTATATATATATATATATATATATATATATATATATATATATATATGTGTGTGTATATATATATATATATATATATATATATATATATATGTGTATATATGTGTGTGTGTATATATATATATATATATATATAGACAAAATTCAGAATTGAAAAACAATTTATTACTCTGAATTTAATTGGCCACACTTACTCCACAGGACATTTAATTGGGATGACAGGAAGAATTGAAAGAATTGAATTCAAAGAAATTTAACAGGTAATGGAAAATGAAGAGTTCTTTGGTCTATCTGTAGTTCTTTCTGTACTTTACATCTATGTACAACCCTTTAAAAAGTTTCAAAGTATACAAAGTATATTCACAACCCTAATATGCTGTATATGGATGTGTGTTCTCATCTTCTCTTGCATTCACATATCTCATAATACTACAAATGGCTGTAACTACAGTCCCGGCTCATATTTTCTCTTCCCTGAGGAATGATTTCCTGTTGTCCTCCCCCATGCCTACCTCATATCTCATTGGTGTGGAAGCCAAGACTTTCATAAATGAAAAATGAGAAAACGTAATACCTCCACACCAGCTGTGGTGTTTTCATATGCGCTTTGGTCGAGAGTTTCCCATTTTTCTTATTTCGCTGTTAGGCCAAATGGAGCCCTCCGACAGAGGTTACAGCGTGGGATTCTGAAATGACAAACGGGAGGGGGTAGAAGACACCTGGGCCACACTCTTGAGTTGAACTTAGCTGAACTTAAGTCCTCATGTTCCCACCCTCAAGTCATGCTCCCTCGAATGGAAATTCGCATTTGAGTGCCTCGGTGGTGACCTCGCTGAATCTCACTGGTTTTTTTCTTTTAACCTCAGGAAAAGGATATTTATGTCCTGCTTGAAACGTTGAAATGCTTATTTGTTTATCATGAATGTCTTGACTTCTGACACCCTATTAAGACCTTGGTCTGTGACCAATTCTTTTATAGCTGCTTCAAAAACCCAATCAGTCAGTTTTGGGAGATTTCCTCAGTATTCGTCTGATCTCACTCCTCAGAGTGTATAAGAACTGTTGAAGGTTAATGAGGAGCACTGGGGCGAAGAGTTTTCCAGCGGCTGTAGCCAGCAGTTTCCCAGCAGCAGATGCTCTCTTCTCAGCCTTGGCGACATGGTGGGAGGCTGCAGGCGTGGAAATCTCACTATCCTACATAATGCATGACGAGAGATTTTTCGAGTAAACGGGTAGTGAATTTTTTATCACAGACCAATCGGACCAGCCTCTGTCTTTCTGAAGGAACAACGATGGTCAAGTGGCTAAAGATTTTTAAGGATTATCTCCTCGTATCACTGGTCCTGAAGCTCCAGAGGTTGCTGCATAATTGAAAGGGGTTTTGTGCTCGCTGTCTAACGGCAAAACTGTTTTGTATTGACAAGCGTTCAGATAGGGGTAAGATTAAGCACCGGTATCATGGGAGATTGGATCTCTGCAAACTGCTGATATTTGCGGAATATCTCTATTATACTCAAACTCTGTTTTTCATGAGTTGTCACACACAAAGTCTGTGCGGTCAAAAAAACACAAACACACAGACTAAATCCCACCTTATATTTGTATTACCCAGTAATACCAATCGCTCGGATCCCTTTTGATAGTGTATTACTTGCAAAATCTCCTCTTCTCTATGAACCAACGAATACAGCAGATGAAAACAGAAATACTAAATCTCTGTCCTTTTTTGGGAATGTGGTTTACTTTAACTTTAAACTACGCTTCTTTGCAGATTAACTAAATAATAACTGAAAGATTGATCTGTCCTCAATGCAATAGTAATGTACATTCTGAGCAAGTTCTCACATCTTTTAAATATTACAAATTTATTAAAAACCATGTTTTTCTTTTTTGTGTTACCTTTTTTGCTGAATTGTTTTCTTTCATAATTTAATTAGGTTTTATGAAAAGCCTATACTGTAAGTAGCTGTTTAATGTCAGACTATATTAAACACGCGTGGGGTGACAACTTACAGAGATCTAAAATCTAACCTGATTTTCTTACCCTCTGTGTGACTTACTTTCTACTATGAAACACAAAAGAAGATATTTTGAGAAATGTCTTGGTTGGTTACCAAAATTCATCAAAATATCTTGACATGAGGGTGAGTAAATGATGACAGAATGCCAATTTTTGGGTGAACTATCCCTTTAACCCATGTAGTGTGTGGCAGGATGCTATTAAACATACTACTGAAGTTTTTTTTTTTTTTTTTTTGTTCTGTCTAGGTGACAACTTGCCTGTTGTGCTCATACCAAAATTGCCTTTTAAATATCTCTGAAATATTCACTGCATGGAGTAAAAAGTGAATAACAAATCCCCAATAGCTTTCTTTACGTGTCATAATTAAAATTTATTTGATTAACTTAAACAGATTTATTTTGTATACTTGTATTTGTATCTGTCTACTCCCTCTTGATATTCCATTTCAACAATTAAATGCATTCATAACTTAGCAGTCCAATCAACACTTCTCAAATCAGGTCAAATTCAGGTTGTTATGGACTCTCAAGATGTGATACAGTACAGTACATTTAAAGAAAGAAACATATCTCTTAATCTATTCCATTTTGAAATGTATATAGGATTTTACATTTGGCTCATTTTGTTCTGTTTGACCATATCTAGAATAACCCTTACTTGGGGGAGAGAAACCAACCTGATTCCTGCAGGGTTGTGTGGGGAAAATGAGAGACGTTTATATCTACCTGACCTTCACACTCTCAGTGGGAGCCAAACTGCAAATGATAAGAGTCCTCATTGTAAGAACAAGGAGAGGAAATGGAAGGAGTGAGGGGAAAGAATGAAGAGAGCACACAGTGGGAAATCGGACGTGGACGGGGGGTATGAGAGGTGCTAGAGGAAGGTTAAGTGTTGTTGGGAGGGGGAATTCACGGCAGGTGTTTTGTCACAATATTGGAAATGAGCAGCCTTTTAAATGGCCCAAAGAACTTTTTATGAATTCCTATAGTACTTAAAGGGATAGTTCCTTTAAAAAAAAAACTAAATTATTGAATTTTCTCACTCTCATGTTGTTCCAAACCTGGACCCATTAACTTTCACTGTATGAAAGTTAAAAAAAAAAAAAAAAAAATACGAAGAAGAAAGAAAGTCATACAGGTTTGTAATGACATGGTGAAATAATTTTCATTTTTGGGTGACACATCTCTTAAGATCTATCAATGAAGTCTTGGTCTTGGTTGTTACCAAAAAAGAAAAAGGCATTTGTGGATGTTTGTTGATTTGCCAGTGACCCTCTTTAGAGACAGGGCCACTTTAGGTACATTTTCTGTGACACTTTAATGTGTTCTGCCATATGTTTTTATGGGGAGCTGCACAAGGCTAGGTGATAAACTCTCAGTCTCAAGGACATCCAGACTCCAGACAATAAGTAATAGCATTTAGGTGGAGCACTCTTTGTTGAGCGGTCCCGCCTTGCTTTAACATGTTATTATGCCAGCTATTTCACTCCCAAGAAGAAGTCATGGAGTTTGATCTATGGCAGTAACTCATACGCAGCTGGTGTGGCTGATACGAGAAGCTCTTCACCATAAGTAATGACAACATAAAGGAAATTTACCACCCTGCCACTCAGCCCTGGAGTAGGGCTCTGATATATGGACAACACCCCTTTAGCCCGTCCAAATGCGAGAGCTTGTGAATCAGAAAGAAACAGCCGGAGGGTAAGGGGTCGGAAAGAGAGAGCAGTTTGATTTGGAGAAGAATCAGTGGGCTTGGGCTCAGAGGTCAAGGCGAAGCATTGTGTTGTGTTTAGATATCCATATGTTGTTTTGCATTGCTACCATGAGCACAGTATGGCTGAAGGGCAGAGTATCCATTTTCTGATGGATTTTGGCTCTTGTTGACCTGTAAGTTTGCAAACTCTGCATTGTTTCTTTTTAAAGAAGTTGTCTTTGTGTTAAACTTCCAGAGTCAATTTAGACATAAAGACAGCAGTTACTCTCTCAGGCCTCCACCATTCACCACTCAAGTGAATGGTGGAGATATTATATCCATTATAAAAATCTGTGAATCCATTTTCTGATGGATTTTGGCTCTTGTTGACCTGTAAGTTTGCAAACTCTGCATTGTTTCTTTTTTAAAAAGTTGTCTGTGTGTTAAACTTCCAGAGTCAATTTAGACATAAAGACAGCAGTTACCCTCTCAGGCCTCCACCATTCACCACTCAAGTGGTTTGCTTCCCACTGTGATAACAGTGACAGCTGTGCACATTGTGATGCTTTGGATTGTAGAAAATGGAATGAGAAGACATCTTGATGTCCCATGAGTCATTTATGGGGAATTTTCATTCATAGTAGATGATGATTTGATTTTTTTTTTCTTTTTCTACCTGCAAAGCAGATCAGATGATTTTCATTCAATATAACATCTCCATTCCTAATCAGTGTACTGTATTTATTTCCCTTTTATTTTTTGTTCTTTTTTAAATTAATGATTTAAATGTATGTGTGTGTGTGTGTGTGTGTGTGTGTGTGTATGAGCAATATCACACTTGTAGCCGTGCGATATGGCTGTATATCAGCACGGCTGCGATTCGCCGCAGGTAATCACAGCGTGCTGATATACAGCCATATCGCACGGCTACGAGTGTGATATTGTGTTTATACAACAGTTCGAAGTCACGAGTGTGTAAATAAATAAGAACTAATAATGGGGTGTCATTAAAACCCTCTTTTGTTCAGAACTACTTTCTTCCGCCATGGATTCAAATCTCAAGTTGACAGTTTGACCAGGTCTCCATTACAAATTCTAAAACATCACTGTAGAACTAGTAACGAAGGAATGTTGAGTCCCTCCATTGAAACTCATTGTATTTTGTACAGTATTAGAGAGAGAGAGACTGGCATTACCTGTCTGATATAACATTCATTCTTCAGGTCGATGTCCATAATATTATATCCATTATAAAAATCTGTTTGAATGTCCTCTTAGGAAAACAATATTGTCCTTTTTACAGTTAAAGGGTTAGTTTACCCAAAAATGAAAATAATGTCATTTATTACTCACCGTCATGTCGTTCTACACCCATAAGACCTTTGTTCATCTTCAAAACACAAATTAAGATATTGTTGATGAAATCCGTTGGCTCAGTGAGGCCTCTATTGAGAGCAAAGCCTCTATTGAGAGCAAAGCCATTCAAATTTTTAAAGTCCATAAAGGTACTAAAAACATATTTAAAACAGTTCATGTGAGTTCAGTGGTTCTATCTTAATATTATAAAGCGACAAGAATACTTAATGTGCGCAAAAAAAAAAAAATAAATAACGATTTTTCAACAATATCTATATGGCCGATTTCAAAACACTGCTTCATGAAGCTTCTGAGCTTTATGAATCATTTGTTTAGAATTAGTGATTCAGATCTCCAATCAAAAGCCTAAACTGCTGAAATCACGTGACTTTGGCACTCCGATTCACTGATTCGATTCGTAAAGCTCTGAAGCAGTGTTTTGAAATCGCCCATCACTAGATATTGTTGAAAAGTCTTTATTTAGTTTTTTTTTTGGCCCACAAAAAGTATTCTTGTCGCTTTATAATATTAGGATAGAACCACTAAACTCACATGAAATGTTTCAAATATGTTTTTAGTACCTTTATGGACCTTGAGAGTTTGAATGGCTTTGCTCTCAATAGAGGCCTCATTGAGCCATCGGATTTCATCAACAATATCTTAATTTGTGTTCGGAAGATAAACAAAGGTCTTACGGCTGTAGAATGACATGACGGTGAGTAATAAATGACATTATTTTCATTTTTGGGTGAACTAACCCTTTAAGGGAATTGTCCATTAGAGCACTAAAACAACGTCTTTTGTTTACAAAAGTCCGTTTCAATTTAAAAGTCTCTTGTGACTGACTCATTCATTGTAAAGTTTGCCGCCATCTAATGGCATATTAATGTAACTTTCACTCAGTCCATATTACGCATTAATGGACCCTTTCCCAATACCAAATACAACATATTATTTATATAAAATAATATTTATTGAACAACAAATGATTGAGAAATACAACAAATACAACAAATGAGAAATGATTCTGAATCGATTCTGAGATTTTCCGAATGCATCGCAATTCTCTCTCGAATTGATTCTGAGCTTAGTTTTTAACCAGTGGTGTAGTCCTAAAAAAAAGAAGTGGTGTACTATTACCCAGTCACAATTATTACATTTATTACTGACCAGTTTAACTTTATTTCTACAGAAGATCTTAAGAATTAACAGAAGTTTAGATGTTGATGTTTTATCGAAAATGTTTGGTTTGATGTCACCATTGAAGAGATCAGTGTTTGCTTTAGTTGAGCTCTTGACCCTTGTCTTTTTATACATTAGTTTTTTTTCTCTGGCTGCTTAAACTATTTTAGCAAACCACATTTGTTATGGTAGACACAAATGTGGAGAAAAAACGTCTCACAGTTTCTTGATTCACTGAACTCATACTGTGTTTAATCCCTTGTGTTACATTATTAACACACTAGAATCTTACATTATTACCACTGTGAAACTACAGCAACAGTTTCCAACAACAATCAGTTAAAAAGATTTTCTTTAAACACCATGCACAAAAAAACAGCTGCAGCATTTAGACTCACAGATATAAAAAATCCGCACATCAATCTAAACAATGGTGGCAATAAAAAAGTACTGCATCATTTATTCAAGCTACAGTGCATGCTGGGAGTTTTGTACTATGCTGGCACCCAGCATGCATTGCAACATTAAACTTCTGAATGTCACCATTGTTGAGATTCATATTCTGATTGTTGATGTCTCTGCTGTCCAAGTTATACAGGAGCTCAAAATATTTTATGCACTATACGACTTCAATATTCTTCTAAATAACTGAAACATTGCTGCTTCTTACGCTGTTGAATCACAGACATAGTATAATCAAGAAACATAAAATTCCCATTAAATCAAAGACTAGACACAGAAAGAGATCAATAAATTAGACAAGTTCAAGATGATTACAGCATCATCACAACAAGCCAAAAAACCTGATCAACTTCATGCCGGCTTTTTTTTCAAATGGATCGCACATTTTTCATTATTGTCACGATAGGAATGGCTTGTTGAAATCTTATCACATTTTTTGAGCGTGGTAAGATTCAGAGTAGACCTATAGCCATAGGGTGAATTGTGCGCCACTGCTGCATTAAATAAACCGGGCTGCGCTGATGGTCTGTTCAGTTCGTACGGGAAGCGCTCCAATGTATAAAATTAATAAATCATCTTATTCGCTCACCACCATATTTCACACGTCGTGTCTGCTGCAGTGAGAGAACTGCGCTCAATGCACCGCTCAAAACACAGAGCGGCTTTGAGCGGAGTTCTCTCGCTGCAGCGCGAACACGCACAGTGAAGCCTGGTTTTTTAGTCGATGATGGGCGGGAAAAGGCAGAAAGATAGAAGTGCTAATGCACCAATTACAACAAAGATTTGCGAGTTTACACAACAGCACTGGACACACAGTTAAAGGGGAACATGACAATAGATTTTGGATTTTTGAAGCAAAAAATACAAGTGGGTATACGCAAATACTGATCCTTAAAAAACGTCACACACAAACAGCCCTGGGCAAAAAGTAAGTATACGGCGTATATGTGCGTATGGCCCCGACTACACCACTGTTTTTAACAGCAGATGGCACTAAGCGCTTTAGAAACAGCCGTACTCTGCTTGCTTCCAATTCCTTACACACCATTTGAACCTTCTATAAAATAATCATTCATATAGTTTGAAAAGGTTGAAGCGAATTACAAGGTTGTTTGCAGTGGGCTTTTTACATTAATCTTGTGTCATAAATGCATTCTTAGGTGTAAGTACATTCTCAGATTCCGCTGAATGCACAAGCATTCTTCTTTGTGAGCATTTGAGCGTGCGGTTAAAAACTAGCCTAGAGCTCCATCTGCTGTTAACTAAGCTCAGAATTGATTCGATAGAGAATCACTATGCATTCAGAAAATCTCAGAATCAATCCACAAATCGAGAGGTATCGATTTATTGTCGCAGCCCTAGCATTGGATGCATGTAAAGTCTTAATGTTTAAGGCATTTGACAAGGATTGAACAGAGAATTTAATCAAATTGTGATCATATTTATGGAATTAAAAGTTAGTGTACTACTGTATTGTGTACTATTCCATTACTAGGCACCAGTATTTCTTTTGCTTTTCACTATAAATTTGGAGCCAAAAAAAGTTGTTGGAAAAAAAAGTTTTGCTTTGGTCATATCTCACTTTAACTTGACAGAAGTGTTCTGGCATTCTGGAGAATACACTGATATTGTATAGTCCAACAACTCACTTTTTAGCTTATACAATCTGCCGAGTTTCCTCTGTTGGAATTGTTCTCCGCTCCTCCATGTAGTGGTGTTTCTTTAATACTGCATTGCTGAAGGCTTCTCTTGATCGTCTGCAGCCAAAGGGACCTTCAGTAGAATGTTCAATGGAAATTTGCTCTGCTCACATTACCATTTAATAGGATGTGTTATGCTTGGACCATGATTAAGACCTCATCTTGTGCATAGAAAGAGACGTACAACGGGTGGATTTAGCTCATACAAGCATACTGTGCGAGATGTTAATAATTGAGAAGGCATCTGTTCCAATTAATGTGCCCCTTCATATCAAATCCCCATTTAAATTTCCAAAACTGGGTCACAGTCTCTATAGCATGATGGAATGATGAAATGAATCAGCTTCTTTATATCGTTAGATTTTAACACTGCAGAATCTCGCTCATTTCTCTAAAGACTTAAGATCTCCTGGGCATTCGTCACAACTAAATTTAAAGTCGCTAGCGCACATAGGCTTGTGTGGATATCAGAATGCAACTCTCCATGCTGGTTTCCTTTGAATGATGAGGCAGATATTTATAATGTCTTTGTGATACAGAAACCTCATTAACCTCATATTACGTTGATAGATGCATTAACAGATACTTAGCGCTGTTTAGGATGCGGGAAAGTGGGCTTGATTGTAAAATTCCTCTGTGGGTGCGATGTAGAGCGCATTTCTCACACGGAATATTAAGTTGTGAGATTCTTCTCCATGTCTCTCCCTCTGAATTGTCTCCTCCAGGCCAAAGCATGTGTGATTCCCTGTAGAAGTGATGGATGCATAAGCTCTAGCATGCCCGTTTTTTGAGTCTGACATTACACATGCTATATAATCACGTGTTGTTTGCCAGGCTTTTGAACATGTTTGCTCTTTACAACACAGTGCAAATACATTCAGTGCCATGGAAAGATACAGGAATAATTTTCTAGTATTAGTTACTCTAATGAGGATCATGTCGGGTCCTGACGCTCTGCCAGTGCTTTTACAGTGCGACTTAGTTGTTGCTATCCATGTGCACCATTTGATCTCGAGCTGGATATGATTAAGAGATGGGAGACCTCAAAGTGGAAGGCTGAGAGACCAAGGGCAATCTTGCTCCATCTGTTTCATAGAGAATCTTTAAGGAGTGCTGCACCGTATGTGTAAATCTCACCATGCTAACAGTGTCGGATAAAAAGCGTGAGCCGACACCATTTGGAGGTGAGACACTCAGCAGTATTCTATCACGCCTGTCAATGGCAGATAGAGCCTTTATTCGGAGGTTTGGCAATTCACTCCCACCTGAGATGAGAACAAACCTGCTCCGGTGGGTTCTGCTTTTCAGAGGAGCACAGAACTCTCAGACTTCCTTTTATCCTCCCTCGTTTTTCAGAACGACATGACATTTCCCATATATCACGGATGTATTGCGCCATAGATATGTGCTTCGCTGCAAAACATGTCAACTTGTTATTGAAAGTCAGAAAAGGGTTTTTAAATGTGGGCGGAAACTCTGCGATTTGATTATCGCATTTTTATTTGTTTATTCTTAGGTGCGCATCAAGAAATAACCCCATCTATGAGCAGCCTGACTGACATTTGGCGGAGACGGAAATAGAGAGCGGTAGAGACTAAACTATGGTGCTACAACCCACAGTGTGTTCATTATTGAACACTTCTGGCATACGGCTTTCAGGCGTTTCAGTGGAAGTATGAACTCTGCCCTGATGGCTCACTTCAGCACAAACAGCCTCAGGCGCCTTGGGCAAAGTCAGAGCTTTAAGCTTTTTGTATACGTTCAGAGTCTGACACCTGAAGCTCAAACTGAAAATGTGTGTTTTGTGGTATTTGTGCTGTAATTTTTCTCTTGTGGACACTTTTGCACATCTGATCTTATTCAGTCTAAAAAAAACAGTGAGGAAGTGAACTAATAAGTCAAGAACGTATTGTCAGGTTTGATATACCTGATGAGTGTAATTTGTCTATCAATAGCCCCTTTCACACACATCCTTTACTGGTAACCGTTAAAGGGTTAGTTCACCCAAAAATGAAAATTATGTAATTTATTACTCACCCTCATGTCGTTCTACACCTGCAAGACCTTCATTCATCTTCTGAACACAAATTAAGATATTTTTGATGGAATCCGATGGCTCAGTGAGGCCTCTATTGCCAGCAAGATAATTAACTTTCAGATGCCCAGAAAGTTACTAAAGACATATTTAAAACATTTCATGTGAATACAGCGGTTCAACCTTAATATTATAAAGCGACAAGAATGCTTTTTGTGCACCAAAAAAAAAAAGAAAAAAAAAAAGACTTTTCAACAATATCTAGTGATGGCCAATTTCAAAACACTAACTGCTTCGAAGCTTTACAAATCTTTTGTTTCGAATCAGTGTGAACTTTGGTGCTCTGAATTTGTGTTCTGAAGATGAACGAAGGCCTTACAGCATGAGGGTGAGTAATAAATGACAGAATTTTCATTTTTGGGTGAATCAACCCTTTAAGAAATAATGTCTGAACAGGACGTTTTCAAAAATAACAGTAAATCAGTTCTGGCAATTACCTGGTATGAGAACTTATGAATTACTGGTATGTTGCTATGTGTGAACAAAGAATAAGTTTACAGGTATGAACATGAGGTCAGAACACGCTGATGTAAGAAGTCTGCTTTGGGCCAATCATAAAGCTACGTCTGAGTATCTAAACATGAGCCAAACAGATGCGTGACTGCTGTGCCATGCGAGTTCTTTTTCATTCATCCTGTGTTTTTAAGAGCAAAAACATGTTCTGTGTGATCATCCCCTTACGCCTATCACTCAGAAGTATGAAAAAAAAAAGTTGCCAAATTGGACAGATTCTTCATCCTGGTGGATAAAGAAAACGGTGCAGCGTTTAAAGATAATTTCCAATTATTGACATCACAGAGTACTTACTGATGTTTGAATGGGATCTTACTGGTAAAAAGATGCAACACTGTTGCTTGTGTGAGCAGCAAGTTGATTTTGCTTTTATGTGCTTTCAAAATGGAGTAACTTTTTCAGTAACAAGTTACACTTTTTCAAAACGACCAAATACCATATGTTTTTTAATGTCACGTTGTATTGCGCTTGCAGCTTCACCTCATATGTAGCGTTGAGTCAGTTCGTTCTAAAAGGTATCCTCTCATTTTGGAAAATTTGATTCATTTTAGTGAAATTCATATACTTTCATATATAGTGTTGGGAAGTCAGGTTCATGCTAGAGAATTGGTTTGTCCTAAATGGCTCTCTCTCTTATGTTCTGTACGGTCCTCTGTTTTCTCATTTGTAATGTTAAAAAGTTTGATTCATTCTGGTGAATCAAGTGAATTTGATTGAATTGGTTTTGTTTGTACAGTTCTTAAAGTCATATCACTGTGCACACACACACACACACACACACACACACACTTTTGTTAACTTGTATAGTGTAGCTAGCTCAAGTTTTAATTCAGTGTTGATCGATGTTCATGGATTCTTTTTTCTTTCGTTGTGCTGTTCCGTAGATGAATTAATGAACTCGTTTCTCATTAGGTGGTGTGCCAAAGTAAAACAACAAACAAACAACAAACAGATTACATTTTTTTTCCCCCTCCAAAGTAACAGTGCTGGAAAACTGTGGGACCTCGCAGACAAGCCTGGATTCAGGTTTCCTGACAGCTTGGGGAAAACAGTACAATAGTACAACACACTGTATGGATACATCAGTACTGAAGATGAGAGCATGCTTATCCCTCCTCTTACAAAAGCCTCTCCCCCCATTAACGTCTTTGTTATTGAAGCTCACAACGGTATTTTAATCATTCAAGGATTACATATTCTTCAAAGGGAAAACCAGCACGCATACGTTTGCACAAATTTTGCTCGGAAGGCATCCAATGCATACACAAGAGATTTCCTCAGCATCATCTGTTGGCACAAGCACCACCCAATCAGAAAGTTAGCTGCAGGAAGGTGAATTTGAGACTGGATTAAACAAATTAACAAATCTGACACTTGTAATGGCAATAAAGTAGTGATTTGCACTGATTATACACTGATTTTTTTTTTGTTAGTTGGATTATTAATAAATGGAGCATTTTCTGGACTGAAAGAATGAACTATAAGTACAGCAGCATGGAGTCTGTAAGCACAGAAATCTTTATTAGTTGTATTTTGAGTTTTGAGTAAAGGTGTAAATAAAAAGTATATGTTTTAAAGGATGACAAATTCTGTCACTTTATATGCTTATACAGTAGCATTTTCCAGATCAAAATGTTGTCCAGAAGTTTTCAATTCTTTGATCTCAACATATCAGACCAGGAATTATTCTTTCAGTATGACTCACTCAAAACTACAGTTGCATTTTTTCTTCGAGCCGACAATGTCATTCCTCATCACACTGATGTTTTTGTTCCTTGTTTACACAGAAATAGCCTTCTACAGATGCACCGTGTGCTTATGTAAATGCTTGACTTTTGTTATGCTAAGCACTCCGTCCCTTTCATCATTTTTTCCAGCTCTTGGCTGGCTGCTAAAGCAACCTCACCTGAATGTTTACGTTCATTGTTAACGATATAGTATATGTTCAGTGCGACTTGAATTTTGTCTTTGTGTTTAGCAAGCATTGTTGCTGGCTGCAATGAGGCAAGCTTCCACAGGCACAAATAAAATTTCTCATGGATAAAAGAAAAGTATGTAAATGGACCTTTAAACAGATGAGGAAAAGGACATTTAAAGAGTATGCTGACCTATACAAAAGACATTAGGCTGAACAAAAATACTGCGCCTTTTTTGGTCCTTTAATTAAATGTTTGATTTTTTTCCCTTGACTTTGTTTCTCATAACAAGGCAAGTAATTAATTTCTCTCTGTATTTTGGTGCAGACATGTTTGTGTGAAGATCCTTATCCAATGGTTGTAGCAAATTCATTGTAGGCTTTTTAAATGCCAGTACTGAGACAATGAATTGTTCTTTGTAATCTTAATAGCAATAGATAACAGGTAGAACTTGGTAAATTTCCCAATTTCTCAATTCCGCGGCTATAATTAAATTTTGATTTGAGCTAAATTCTCTGACTTGACCGCAGGAACAAAATGTAGAATCTCTCAGGATTTGATACCCTGAGCCCTAAACCTCCTCCAAACCCTGTTTACCTCATTCACGCCATAATTTAGCTGAGATATGGGTCACAAAATAGCTAATTTATGAAAAATCCTTGGACGAACAAATGATTAATGTTCCAGATTACAATTTCACATGCAATTTGAACCACTAATACATGATGATTGCTTGTGAAATATGCAATGTGAAATAGGGTGAACTGTTTCCAAAATGTTTCCAATGATGTTTTGTTGAGAAAAGCTGAGAAAAACCAAGATCACACCCTCAGTTGGATAAAAGCGAAATCATTCTCACTTTAGATGTGACCAAGAGCCGTTGATCTGATTTAGCCTTCTGTTAAATAAATTGTCAAATGAAGTGCTCTTCTATCAGAGTATGCTGCTTCAGTGTGTCAACAAATGCTTCAGAAGGGTGTCGTGTCCATTTAATTTGAGGGGGTACAGACTCTCAATCATCTTTTTCAAAATCAGTATTTCAGTATTTTTTGCATTTTTCGGTAAAAATGTATGTAAACATCATTAAAGAGGTTATGCCCCTTTTTACAAGATGTAATATAAGTCTCAGGTGTCCCCAGAATGTGTCTGTGAAGTTTCAGCTGAAAATACCCCACAGATCATTTATTATACCATGATGTAAATGCCCATTTTTGAGTGGAAGGAAAAACATGCTGTTTTCATGCATCTTTAAATGCAAATGAGCTGCTGCTCCCCGCCCCGCTTTCCAGAAGAGGGTGAAGCCTGTACAGCTCGTGCCTCGGATACTTTGCCAAAAACTAACAAAACATGTTTGGTTTTGATTATCATTTCTATCACGGTCACGCTCATATGACATTGCAGTTCTTCGTCATAATTAAAGTTTATTATTTGCATGCGTTTTAAATCCATATCAGTTCTAATACAATGCTAATTTTCTGAGCACACACATCTGAAGCACATGCACAGAAAGCTGGCTGTCAGACGACGCGTCCCGTGAGTATTAAACTAATTTCTCTGTCAGCGAAGTCCACTTTATATCCCATGCTCAGGGAGTAGGGAGCATTGAACACTGCTTAGGGACCCTGTAAATCGGAGCGAACCAGCTGTGTCCAAAACCGCTTCCTATCCACTATATAGTGCACTATATCGGGTGTCGGCCATTTTGTAGTGGTGTCCGAATTCTGACTGAACAACTTCATTCCCTACATTCATTCACCCCCCACCCCACCCCTTGTTTGTCCACTATAAATTTGACCTCAATTTCTGCGGATTGCTCTGAATATTATATGCAGCGCTGCAAAGCTGTTAGACTGTGGGCGAGTGGAGAAGTCAGGGCTGCGTATAGCCTTCTCGCTGGGAGAATTTGCTTGTTTCATCTCCTTTGCTCCCCCACTCTCTTGTCCTCCAGGCCACCCACTTCTACTGCAGTGATGAATAAAACAACAGACGCGGGTTTGTTACGTTTTTGCTGACTCTCTGTGTTTTAAATGAAGCAGCAGACAAGCGCGGCTACGCTTACAAGTTGCGCCTTGCTTCGTAAAACACATACTCGTGGGTAGGTCACTAGGGGCAGGTTAAACGGCTCTTGAATACTTCGCTCCATTGAAAAGATTCCATGCCTTAAACAGACCCTTGATACTAGATAAGGATCGTTACCTGGTCCTTGATCACTGAGGTACGTGGTCTGGGAGAGAGAGAGAGAGAAAGAGAGAGTTACCATGGGTGGGTGGATGCTGTCGGTGGACCTTTTAATTTTGAACCCATTTCCTGCTTCATTTCTGCTCATGCCTGAAGTGCTCAGTGATGATGGATGATGGACCTGGGTGCATTGTGTTAGATCTTGCATATCTTCAGCCAAGCTCGTCAGGAGCTGACCAACTTACTTTTAAATTAATCCATCCCATCTCTCTCTCTTCCTCGTCGTCCTCCATTCTTTGACACCTCAGAATGAGTGGGGCAAGTCTGTGTCTTCTCATGCAGAATTTTTCAGCGAATTACATCAGTGTCAAGCAGGCGAACGCTTCCAGATAATTTACCTCTCAGCTGAGATGGATTTGCATTATAAATAAGGGAATATTGCCAGTCTGTAATGCTGCCTTATTCAAAATAGCCTTAAGAACTGTTAAAGATGCCTAACTGAGCGCAGACACCTACTTAAAGTGTCACAAGCTTTGTTTATCATCATCTGCCTAAGTTTCAGAGAGTGTGGCTATCTGCTTAAAAATGTCACAACAAGCTAAATGCACTTACATAGCGAAAGCTTGTGCTTAGCAGCTCCGTTTGAAAAATCACTGGGTTGTCTGGGTTGAGGGTTGTCTAGGTGTACGAAGATGTCAGAGTCTTCTAACCTGTAATTCTGGTTGATTTTCACACAGACCTGCAGTAGAAACATTCACTCGTAATAGTTTGGCCTTTTCAGTGATGGGATTCAGGGCTCATGTTGGGATTCACTTGAGGGCCTCAGTGTCTGAACGCTGAAAAGGTAGGAAAGAAAAAAGGTGCATTACTGTCATGTATTTACTAATGCCGATTTTTTTGAACGGTAGCATGTTAGAAAAACATACCTGTGTCAATTTTTGCAAAACGCAAAATATGTTGCGTCGTGCACGTTTCACTACAGTTTCAAAGTTATATGTCCAGTGAGTGGCGCTAAAAGCTCATTTAGTTTTTTTTTCCCCCCGGAATAGATGAATGTGAATATGGCAACGTTTTATTACGTTGGAGTTTGTACGTATTAGGTGCAGTTCTGAATTGAAATGTCCGGTAAGTGGCGCTGAAAGCTTAAAGGATTAGTTCACTTTTTAAATGAAAATTAGCCCAAGTTCACCCTCAAGCCATCCTAGGTGTATATGACTTTCTTCTTTCTGATGAACACAATCAGAGATATATATTAATAAATATCCTTATGCATCTGAGCTTTATAATGGCAGTGAGCGAAAACAAAGAGTATGAAGCTGAAGAAAGTGTCTCCATCCACATCCATCCATCATAAATATACTCCACACAGCTCCGGGGGGGTTAATAAAGGTTTTCTGAAGTGAAGCGATGCGATGCCATATTTAACAAATTATGAAGTAAAATATCTAGCTTCCGCCAGACTGCCTTCCGTATTCAACTTACGGAGAAAGCGTAATGCCTCTCGCAGTTCAAAATGTTTACGCTATGTCCTACGCCTTCCCTATTCAACAACTTACGGAAAAAGCTTAACTGACGCGACGCCAGTTCCATTTTTTCGTAACCATTAGATTGCGAAGTAAGAAAGAAATTACATTATTTTACACCTCACATGGAATAATAGTAAGTTTTATTATGGTTATTTTTCTTAAATAAGTCATCCTTGATGACATTTGCAGCCTTTAAATGCGACCTACGAAAGACACAGCCTCTGAAATGAGACACAGCTCATAACTCACCTTTCACGGGATTCGTACCCGAGCTCTTTGCATCGCAAATACAATTCTGTACCAGCTGAGCTACCGAGCAAGCTTGTGTCAGTAAAACTGAACATATTGAGCTGGTTAAGTGATGCAAACTCCTAAATATATTAGTTTACAAATCATGCACTATGGTAAAACGTGTTTTGAGGTCATAACATAATTGTGCAAGGAGCCACGTGAAAACAAGTCTTTATTAATCCATAATCTCCCCCTGTAATCATAATTGTGTGTGAAAACGATTAAAAGTGCTTGCTGTTTTACTGCCTCTAGAGTTCATTTCTGCTAGAAACTGCAGTGATATGTACGTATCGGTATGTACTTTGCGTTTTGCAAAAATGTTGACAAAGGTACGTTTTTCCAATGAGCCTGTGTGCAATTTATTCATATATAATGGATATATTATTATGTCTGTTGACTTGAACATGTAGATGTATTGTCCCATATGTTAAGTTTAAGGATCAATAAAAAATAAAAAAAAAATAAATAAAAAAGATTTGTACCATAGCAAATGTTCAAACTGTATTTCTTTTGATTCTTAGACTGTGTATCATCCCCAATGGACCCTTTTCACGGACTGTAATTACACGTTTTAATGTTCATCAGCATCGTAAATCTTGCAAAGTTTTTTATATTTTTCATTTTTTTAAAACATGTATGTACATTTATAACACTATACTTAGTATTGTATTACCTTTTTATCAAATTACAAAAAAACTGAAGGTGTTTCTAATACAGCAGCTGTGGGAGTGACGGTAAAGTTGACATCTTTCTCTCTTCTGACTGCCGTTTTTAATCTCTCTCTATTTTTTTCCACTTTTTGAAAGTTGTGAAAATACTGTTGTTGAGTTTTTGTTTTGCTATTTGAGAAAATGGGGACACAAAAAATATATTTAATGTATTCTCTCATTCACCACCATAGAATTTTACCCAACTATGACGACTATAGGGTCTATAGATTTATCTTTTTGAGTTTTGCATTTACTCTTATGGGACAGAATAGACACAAAGCCATGGGCAAGAAAGACGGGGTACAGGATCTGAAAAGACAAAGAGCTGGGACTCAAATTTGGGTCGCCTGAAGCGCAAAAAAAAAAAAAAAAAAAAGGCAAGAGTGCAGCCCACAAAGGCATGAAGGGTCTGACCCCTGTAGTCATATATAATGCAATGCCAAGAAAGGCTGCCCAGAAATGGGCAGAAGGTGCAATATGACTCAGTCTGGCTCATTCATCTGTATTGTCACATATGTCAAGTTCAAGTGTCCATAAAAAAAGAATGGTACAGTAAAAGCGTTCATACTTTGCATTTTTATAGCCCGTTTTACTGTGTATGAAGGCTCAGTGTTATATTAAACGCACCCTTGAATATGACCGACAAACAGCACTTTAAAATCCTTTATGGGAACAAAGCTATATATATGGATAGGTTAATGAAGCATGGCATCATTTATGGTGGAAAGAAAAGCGTCAATATGTAACTGGATTCAGCTTTGTCACACTGCAGCTCTGATGAATGCTGAATATTGACATTTGGGCCAATGGGTAAATTTTGATTAACGAGGAATCAGCATCCTAGCAAAGATTCAAGCTCAGTTTTCATTGTAAAATAGGAAAATCTACTATACATATGTGAATACACAATCTAGACCTAGATCCACAGTCTGGGTCTGATGGAGTGGTTAAGTAAATTAAATTTAAATGTACAGTTTATTTTCAATGTATGACTGCATTTCAGCTGAGAACTGCATTATAATGGCATTATAGTCATTAAATATTTGGTTGGTTGTGTAAAGCTCTCTTGAATTTGTCCTAGATCATTAGGCATGCATTATGGTGCCTTAAAGCCTGTCTGAAACCAGTTTCCTTTGGGAAGGCATGTAAAAGCACTGATGGTGACTTACAGACACTCTTAGGTTTCAGACCTCAGAGCCGCAAACTTGCTTTCCTGATTCAGGTGAGGGAACTTTCCAGCCCCTTGGGACTTTTTTTATGTGAGCCCATGTTCTCGCATCGGGAAACAGACAGCCAGGAGCCAGAGCAACAATCATCAAGCCATACGCAGAGGTGAAAATAACTTGGCTTGCCCCACTTTCCCCCGCTTCTCCTCTCATTTCTTCTGCGCCTATCCGTCTGGTGGACAGCGTGACTCATTGTTGGACTGTCACTCTCTTAATGATGTCAAAGGGTCCTTCTCTAACAGGAGTCATGCCTTCACGTGCCCATCTGTCTGAGGACTTAGCAGCCCCATTTAAGCCAGGTTTGATTAAATGTCAGAAGCAAAGATGTGTGCAAAAGGAAAAGGTGAAGGACAGCAATGCAGGATGGAAATTGCTTTTGAGGGGCAGGGGAAGCTGGCAGCTCACTGCATTAATGATGAAGGGAAATTAATTTACATTGTAATAATGAAAGTGCGTCGGAGCCAGAGGGATGGAAGCATGCAGTGTCTTTTGCAGGAGAAATGGCATCTTTGGGAATATTTTTGTAATCGCTCTCAAAAAGGATAATGCACAGCAGGTGTCTCATTGCAAGCACAGGTCATGTCAAGCCGTCAATAGAGAAAGCTTTCACTGGTGTTTTTTTTTTTTCTTCTTCTGCCAAAGTCCTTTTAATATGGCCGTCATGCACTCGCCTAAATGAGAATGGGCCTTTGGTGTAACAGTTTTAACCACCTGTGGCTCAATCACAGCTCATTGTCTTGTAACAGCTGGATTGTAAAACTAACAAACACAAATTAACAGTGACTATTATAGTCCTGTTTGTACTTCTGTTACACTCAATTAACCCACAGCGACTTCTTTTGCATGAAAACTGTTTTACTCCTTGATTTACTGTATACTTTGGTTTCATATGACGCAAGTCCAGGCTTTCAGTTAAAAGAGGCAATTGACATTTTGTTGTAGTTACTTTACTTTAGAATGCGTGTGAAAGCTGGTCCACCTGAAAATACAGTTTTTAGTGTGATTACAGCTAAACAATATAAATTTATACCATTGTTGTCAAGGCTGAAACCAGCTTACTAAGCTGGTAGACCAGTTAACACCACCAAATGTCCTTAGGCTGGTTTAAGTTTTTTTTCAGGAAGGTTTTTGTTATTTATCATTAAAGGGTTAGTTCGCCCAAAAATGAAAATTATCCCATGATTTACTCACCCTCAAGCCATCCTAAGTGTATATGACTATCTTCTTTCAGAGAAATGCAATCTGAGATATATTTAAACATATCTTGGCTCTACAAAGATTTATAATGGTAGTGAAATGGGGGGCACGTTTTGAAGCCCAAAATAAATGCATCCATCTATCCATCATAAAAATAATCCATACAGCTCCAGTGGGTTAATAAAGTAAGAAAAATATCCATATTTAAGACTTTTTAAGTAAAATATCTAGCTTCCGGCAAACGGCCGTACATATCGATTTACGGTGGAAGAGTGAATACTGACCTGACGCATGCAAAATGATGAACGCAGACACGCAGAGGATAGAGCAAAATGAAACACTGGTCACGAATTAGAAGTCTCAAACGAGACTTCTTAAAGAGAAATGTCGGAGGATTTCGATATAAGAGAAGAGGAGCCCTATTTGTTTGAACCGCGAGAAGCGTCTAAGTTTACAATATTCCTACTTCCTACATCATGCATCGCGTCAGGGGGTTACTCATTTGGTGCAAGTCGACTTGCACAGTTTGCGTATGGTCGTCTGGTGGAAGCTAGTTATTTTAGATTATAAAGTTTTAAATGTGGATATTTTTCTTACAAAAACCCATCGCCTCGCTTCAGAAGGCCTTTATTAACCCCCTGGAGCTGTGTGGATTATATTTATGCTTTTTTTTTTTGCTTCAAAACAGGCCCCTCCCCATTAACTACCATTATAAATCTTTGGAGGACTAAAGATATTTTTAAATATATCTCTGATTGTGTTCATCTGAAAGAAGATAGTCATACACCTTGAAAATGGGTCAAAAAAGAGAGAAGAGTTTAAAACTCATTAAGAGAATATGATACTATTTATTTTTTTCTGTTTGATTTTAATGTATTTGAGATGCACAATTTCGACAAGCAGCAGAGATTTCAGTCTTTACCTATTCAAGTTAAGCTCACATGTCCTGGGGGTGTTGCAAATATGGCCTCAGAATGGACTGAGAATTGCCCTAAAGGAACTTAATCACTCAGGCTTGACAGTAACCAAAGAGCTTATCACACTGAAGAACTGGCTAGACATTGTCAAGCTCGGATCTGATCCATGCTGCTGCTGCTTCTTCTTCTTTTTTTTTTCCAGCAAAGGCAAAACCACAAATCACAATTGCAATTGTTATTACTATTGTTTAATCAAGTGTTTTTCTGAGGTCCTAACACCTACATGACAAAAACATTAAGAAAACAGCCACATAAAAGTCTGTGTTTACAAAATGTAAATCATTTTCTCACTTAGAACGTATATGATATTTTATGCCTTAACATAGCCTCCCTGGTTAAGCTAGTAAAGCAGCGTGGTCGAGACACCAGCACACCGACATCCCATGCTGGGTATCAGCGTCCAAACCACAGCTTATTTATGCAGATCTTTCCAGCTGGGGTGTCATCATTGTTTTAATATGGTCATGATGGGCTTTGTTAAAAATAACTGCAAATAACCACAGCGGGTTGCCAGTCGTTCATGACAGTTTAATTAAATTTCACCCACAGCCCAATAAATGCAGGCACATGCTTGAGGGTAGACCACCATACATCCTCAAACAAAAGCCAGAACAGCACCGTTTGTTTGCATGCTGGCAGACGACAAGAGGTCCGGACGACTGCAAAGCAAAAATTGAGAGTTATTAATGGCTGACAGTGCGTGGCGGGCCACTGCCAGTATGATAAACAGTGCTCGGTGTTGCTGTTTTTATATCACATATTATATCAAGCCATTACTGCACTCAGTGGTCTGCAAAGCTCATTAATCCGCCTTGTCTCAGAGGTCTCACCGCAAACCCGCCGTTCTTTTTAGAGACGCGCCCCTGTGACCGTAAATCTGCGCCTAAGATGCAGAAATCCTCATGCCATCGCTAACTAATACATCTTCATCATCAGGTCGTGCCAACGACTGAGTTGCCTTCATCATCACCAATGGCCGCAGGGGGATCGGGGTTGCAAGTACTTCATCCTTGTGTACGTTATCCTAACTGCCGTACTGAACAGTATTGATCTGATTGACCCAAGAGGTCAAGCTTTGGCTGGTTAGTATGGTCCTTTTCAGCCCCTCTGATCTTTCTCTGTTGATGGCCAAACAAAAGTATCTGTATTTTGTTAGAGGAGATGTTTTAGTATTCTGAAATGGACTTACGTTTTTTCCACTTGGCTGCTTTTGACATCCCAGCTCAGGATAGTCGCCCAGGAGAAAAAGTTCAAATTGGATACTTCCAGGGGGTCCCAAGCTATTCGAGCAGTGCCTTTGAGATGAATGCTAACGGATAGCTCTCTCCAGGTATTATAGACCTCCCAGGACATACTAAAGAGAGTTTCCAAATAGCAATTTGCTTGTAAATTCAACATGTGTCTTAGCTCCATTACACTGCCACCCTACTTACTAAGGTTTGAAAGGGTGAACCACAGAGATTTTTCACCTAGCTGCTGTCCTCTCAAACTGTCTAACAGTGACAGGCTTGTGGCAGTGTGCACCAATATAGACCCTCTAGCTGCTCTGACTGAAGTGTAGGAGGGAAGTCGTCTTTCGTTTTCTTCAGGTCGTGGCAGTTCACTGAGAGAGAACACATTGTAATACCCGCTTAAGGCCAATTATCTAAGCTCTTCTTCCAATGAATTTGACATTGTTTGAGATCAGTGTGTTATTGTCATCAGTGTGACAGAATTATTGTGGCTTTGTTCCATGTTCATAATCTTTTTTTTATAACCTCAAATGATTCTCAAAGACTTTTTGTATTTTGATTGTCCTGTGTCCTTAGTTGAAAATTATTAATTAAAGCAACAAATTACTATTATTTGATTAGTGGCGTGTCCAGACTACTTTGACTAGTGGACAAAGACTTACTCAGAAATGCAAAAAAAAAAAAAAAGGCTCCCAGTGTCAGCAGCTTCCAGTTATTTTAGCTATACAAAAACAGTCTGTTATGCTGTTTGATGTTGCATACTGATATTTGTTACCATATTATTTTGATTTATCATATTTATCATAAACACATTGGTTTGTAGCGCAAATAGTTTTACCATTTACTGCACTGTTATTCCTCTAGTTATTGTGAGAAATCTTGCACATTCATAGGAAATAGCTTACTTCTGCATTGAAAAAGAAGGTGAATAGCAAATGTTACAATGTTCCCTTGACAGATAGCAACATTAAACGGATAAAGGGATAGTTTACCCAAAAATTAAAATTGTCATCATTTACTCACCCTAATGTTGTTCCAAACCTGTATGAGTTTCTTTCTTCTGTTGAACACAAAAGAAGACATTTTAAAGAATGTTTGTAACCAGACAGTTGACGGTAGCCATTGACATCCATAGTATTTTTTTCCTACTATGGAAGTCAATGGCTACCGTTAACTGTTTGATTACTAACAAAACGTTTATTTGCGCTGCTTCCAATTTAATCCAAGAGGGTTTATCAGATTTTATCAAAGGTCTCGTCTCTTGGGAGAAAGCTAATCAAAGTTGGACCACCTGGCTAGGATCACCCACACATCCATGTTATTGTGACCAGTTGTTGTTAATGAGACAAAGACTGAATCCAGTTGTCCTTGGCATGTCCAGTTGAGCCAGACTCAGTGCTATTTCTTTGCTCTTTGATTTATTTGATGAAGTTGTCTTTTGCCTCGCAACTCAATTGCCCAAGAGCTGCAGCCTCTCTGCCTGTTTAAAGCCACAATCCAGCAGCTTGTAAATCAGGATTCGCAACTACCCTCTCATTCTCGCGCACACTTACACTCTCTTGCTCATCCGAAGAAGAGAAGCCCCCTTGGGATAGTGAGTGGGACTGATTAAGACAGGCAAGAATTTGATTCCTGTTGCTTTATTCCTCTTGAGAGTGGCTGCAGGATATTAATCTGGCCAGTGTTGCTTATGAGGACTTGCCACAAGCTCTTGAGCACTTTATTGTGGAATTATGTGTTTGTTCTCAATCACACTACCTAAGTGCTTGAGGTAGTCTTTGCTGCAGAATTTTTTCTTTCAAGCGCCCTGAGCCGTCTCTCTTTTTTTGTTTTGTTTTTTATACATAATGAAACAGGTAGCAAGGTGCTTGTTATTGACACACAAGTTCTCAACAAAAATCATTTCTTAATGAGTATTTTTCTTGTTTTTCATTCAATTATGTAAACATCCTTACAACAAGGTAAAATTACTTGAGATGCAAGTGCATTTTGAAGGCTTGTTTTCAGAGAATATATTTTGAATTGCAAAATGTTTTTTTCCGCTCCATAAAACTGCTTCTTGTGTAACGGTACATGTATTCGTCCCGAACCGTCACGGGTCAGTCACAGGCGATCCACACTCCAATCCAAAAGGGGGCGCGCACAGTAATGCTTTTTAGCCTAACCAGTTTTAAACCGCATTAACCACCAATAATCACAATAAGCTCAGTGTTTTTTTTTTTTTACTGTCGATAAGAAACAAAGTGCCATCTTTCAAATTATGTCCATTTTATTACGAAATTCAAACAATTAATGGCGTTTTGACGCTTTTTGATGTGGCATGACAGATCGCTGTATAGGCGCCAGTTCAAACGGCAGCGCGGAGCGCGAGTGAACGCAATCATCCTTCTCTTCACTACTACAGTACAGAATGAACATGAATGATTATAATGAAGGTATGTTGAAAGATACAGTACAACTTACTGAAACGTATCCCTCAGTGAGTGTTTCGACTACGGAAAGATGTCAATAAAACAGTTTGTAAACAATATGTCACGTATTACATTTACCTCAGAAAAGCCATTCAATGTCAACTTGTCAGCTTGTTAGTTCGCCAGAGAAATGACCTGTTTCGCTAAATATATGCTCTATATTAGCCTAATTAAGTATATTTTACTTAACCTGTTAGTCAGTGGTGTAGTCTACTTGATACGCAGGTATACGCCGTATACCCACTAGGAAAGGGTCAAGGATTTCCGTATACCCACTTAAAAAAGCGCGAGGATATGTAACCATACAATAAATCACAATAAGATTTGTGATTTGTTGCTTTTGACATAAAACAAAGTCTCATATTTCAAATTCTGCCCATTTTACTTCGAAATAAAAAAAAAACATAAATACCGTTTTGGCGTTCTTTAATGTGTCGTGACCGCTGTACCGCCTTATCAGTTCAAGAGAAGCGGCAGCGTGAAGCGCACGTGAACTGATCCTCTCCTCCGCTTTAATACCAGTTACAGCGCGAAATAAACATGAATGAACATCTTAACAAGGTATGTTAAAAGATTGACGAAATCCGTATCATGTCTGGTGTAGGCTTATTCAGTGTTACAACTGCGGAAAGACGTTAATAACAGCTTGTAAACAATGTCACATAAGGTCACATTTACCTCAGGAGAACAAATATTCAGTGACCATAAACTCGTTAGTCAGCTAGAAAAATGAACTCTAGAGAGGAGCATTTAGCTAAATATATGCAACATATTACATATTAATTATAATTTTTTAATGTTATTTAATAGCCTATGCATGTTTGAATAAATCCGTCAAGTTGACAGCCACCATTTAAATGTTAAAAAAAACGAATTGAGTAGAAATAATTTTAAAGTTAGTTGGCCTATTATAACTTTATTAGCCTATTATAAAAATGTCCTTAAGTGTGATTTAAGTTTGTATACAAATCAGTTCATTTTAATCTTCAATATTAATGTAGTAACTGATTCCCATGTATATTTTACAGCATTAGCTGAGAGATTTTTTTTTTTTCTTGAGAAAATTTGCCATGTACTGTACCTGATATACAGTATATCCATAAATAACTGATATCGAATCGAATTGCAAGTTAGTGAATTGAAATGCATGATGATAGACTGGCAGGAAATGGTGCAAAACAGAAAACAAAGTACAAACAGGGTGATACTGTGGCATACTGATTAGCCTCATCTTTCCATTATTGTTCATTTAACTCTAAAACTCTAAAAAGTGCTGGGTTAAAAACAACCCAAGTTGGGTTGAAAATGAACAAACCCAGCAGTTGGGTTAAATGTTTGCCCAACCTGCTGGGTAGTTTTATTTAACCCAACTATTGTTTAAAAATGACTATATGGATGGCTTAAAATGAAGGATAGAAATTAAAAATCTGACACATAATTACTAGAGGCAACAAAAATAACGAAAAGGTGAACATTAATTAATAAACAATTTAAAAAAATGTTTATTGTTTAATTATTATATCTAATATTAATAAATGTTAATTTCCAACATATTTTGGGTTCATTTTAAGCAAGTAATACAGCAATATTTACACAATAGTTGAGTTAAATAAAACCGCTGGGTTTGTCCATTTTCAACCCAACTTGGGTTGTTTTTAACCCAGCACTTTTTAGAGTGTAATAATAGTTGCAACTTGCACTCTTAAATGTGCATTAAAACTTGCCAGCTGATAAAACCTATGATCCAGGGACCATATTCATATAACATCTAAGGCTATCTTAATTGGCTGATGGTGATTGACACGAAACAGTAGAAAATCAGTCCAGTCTCTCCAGCTGTAAATGTCATTGGCTGTTAAAGTCTTGTGTTGCTTATAATAAATTGACATGTTGATAACACACATAGCTAAGCAGTCTTTCAGAATGCTCTCAATTACATGTAGCTTAGATCAGATGCATAAAATATGCATTAGTGAGTGTGGTGGTGCTTATGGGGTGTCGCTCTGGGATGGGTAAGTATGAGGCTGGGAGGGAAAAATTACAGTATACTCACTACAGAAAACTAGGCTACACCACTGCTGTTAGTTAATGTAACTTAAGGCCTAAATAAATTCGTCATGAAAACAAGTTATGACAGCCACTGTGTAAATGATTATATTTCAACAACGAATTGGAGAAACAGAAGTTAATGCAAAAACTGCCTTGTGTATTTCAGATAAATGCTGTTCTTCTGAACTTTCTATTCATCAAGGAATCCTGAAAAAAAAGTACACAACTGTTTTCAACATTGATAATAATCATAAATGTTTCTTGAGCAGCAAATCATCATATTAGAATGATTTCTGAAGGATCATGTGACACTGAAGACTGGAGTAATGATGCTGAAAATCCAGCTTTGCCATCACAGGAATAAATTACTTTATAAAATATATTCAAACACAGTTATTTTAAATTGTAATAATATTTCACAATATTACTGTTTTTACTGTATTTTTAATTAAATAAATGCAGCCTTGGTGAGCAGACAAAACTTCTTTTAAAAACATTAAAAATCTTACCAATTCCAAACTTTTGACTGATAGTGTATGTATATATATATATATATATATATATATATATATATATATATATATATATATATATATATATATATACACACACACACACTACCAGTCAAAAGTTTGGACACACCCTCTCATTTAATGTTTTTTCTTTGTTTTCATCACTATTTACATTGTAGATTCTCACTGAAGACATCAAAACTATGAATGAACACATATGGAATTATGTAGTAAATAACTCTAGATATGTTTCATATTTTAGATTCCTCAAAGTAGCCACCCTTTGCTTTGTTGACAGCGCTGCAAACCCTTGGCCTTCTCAATGAGCTTCATGATGTAGTCACCTGAAATGATTTTCACTTCACAGGTGTGCCTTGTCAGGGTTCATTTGTGGAATTTCTTGCCTTCTTAATGGGGTTGGGGCCATCAGTTGTGTTGTGCAGAAGTCAGGTTGGTACACAGATGACAGCCCTATTTGACAACTGTTAGAATTCATATTATGGCAAGAACCAATCAGTTAAGTAAAGAGAAACGACAGTCCATCATTACTTTAAGAACTGAAGGTCAGTCAGTCCGGAAAATTGCAAAAACTTTGAATGTGTCCCCAAGTGCAGTTGCAAAAACCATCAAGCGCTACGACAAAACTGGCTCACATGAGGACCGCCCCAGGAAAGGAAGACCAAGTCACCTCTGCTGCTGAGGATAAATTAATCCGAGTCACCAGCCTCAGAAATCGCAAGTTAACAGCATCTCAGATTAGAGCCCAGATTAATGACATACAGAGTTCTAGTAGCAGACACATCTCTACATCAATTGTTCAGAGGAGACTGCGCGAATCAGGCCTTTATGGTCAAATAAAAAAACACTACTAAGGAAAAGCAACAAGCAGAAGAGATTTGTTTGGGCCAAGAAACACAAGGAATGGACATTAGACCAGTGGAAATCTGTGCTTTGGTCTGATGAGTCCAAATTTGAGATCTTTGGTTCCACCCGCCGTGTCTTTGTGCGATGCAGAAAAGGTGAACGGATGGTCTCTACATGCATGGTTCTCACCGTGAAGCATGGAGGAGGAGGTGTGATGGTGTGGGGGTGCTTTGCTGGTGACACTGTTGGGGATTAATTCAAAATTGAAGGCACACTGAACCAGCATGGCTACCACAGCATCCTACAGCGACATGCCATCCCATCCGGTTTGTATTTAGTTGGACCATCATTTATTTTTCAACAGGACAATGTCCCCAAACACACCTCCAGGCTGTGTAAGGGCTATTTGACCAAGAAGGAGAGTGATGGAGTGCTGCGCCAGATGACCTGGCCTCCACAGTCACCTGACCTGAACCCAATCAAGATGGTTTGGGATGAGATGGACCGCAGAGTGAAGGCAAAAGGGCCAACAAGTGCTCAGCATCTCTGGGAACTCCTTCAAGACTGTTGGAAAACCATTTCAGGCAGGTGACTACCTCATGAAGCTCATCGAGAAAATGCCAAGAGTGTGCAAAGCAGTAATCAAAGCAAAGGTTGGCTATTTTGAAGAATCTAAAATATAAAACATGTTTTCAGTTATTTCACACTTTTTTGTTTACTACATAATTCCATATGTGTTCATTCATAGTTTTGATGTCTTCAGTGAGAATCTACAATGTAAGTAGTCATGAAAATAAAGAAAAAACATTAAATGAGAGAGTGTGTCCAAACTTTTGACTGATAGTGTGTGTGTGTGTGTGTGTGTATATATATATATATATATATATATATATATATATTTGTGTAATATCATATGCAATTTTTCTTATCATTTGAATGTATCTAGTTTTAATAATGTTTTAGTATTATTACTGGAAGACAAGACTAAAAAATACTGATTAAGAAACTAATTGTTCGATAGTTGGTTTTAGTTAAAGTGGCAAAGTAAATCAAGGCAGATGCACATGGACTTGAGAATAATACTCCTCTACAGCATTCCCTATTGCGATGGATGAGATATGCGGCTTTAAAGAAGCTTCCACCTTGAGCTTTGTTTCTATGGCAACTCTACTCTATCCTTAGATAAAAGACCCATTATGATGTTTAGCAGAGGACAAAGTAAGTGTTTTTTTTTTCTGAGGTTTGTCTTGTTAAAGGCTTGACACTTTTCACAGGGCCCTGCAGGTAGTGTCTTGACTTGGCCTGTTCACAACTGACCATAGACTCTAATGTGATATGGGTACATTGACTGTCTCCTATGTGCCACTCATTGAAAGAGCACCAATTTGTCCCCACATACTGTGAACTGAAAATACTCTGCTTCAGCCTACTTCCTACGTACCGCTGAGGGTTGACAATTTTTTGACGTTGCTCTCATGTATACAGGTCGACAAGATTCAATTTCCTTGTACATAGATATACAAGATTCAATTTTAGGCCCTGAAATACTGTTTTCCATTGCAGCCGGATCTGTAGAGACCAACAAGTGTAGATAAAATTGCTTAAAGAAACATTTTCACTCTGCCTGCACTTTTCGAAGCCTGACGTGCACGTATGTAGAGATCATTGCGTGTTTATTTATATATGTTTGAAGACTTTGTCTGAAGCTCAAATAATTGGCAGTCTACAAAAAGCTTTTTACTTAAAAGCTGGTATATATTCTTTTGTCTCATCTAGGATTCATTTATTGAATTAATAAAGTAAGGCGCTAAATGAAGCCAGACAGAGTAATAATAATAAAGCATTGATTTTTTTTGGCACAGCGTTGCTGTCTGGAAGTCATTTTACGTTGTATATAGTGATGTTTGTGCTGTGCTAGGCTGTTTTCTAACTTTTTTGTACAGTCATTTATCATTTGTTGTTTCATTTTGATAACACTTTTTTTTATCCTATTGTTTGCATAATGTTTTCACCTCAGCTGTGTTTGCTAATTAATTGAATACATTTACTGTTAGAGATTACTTCAAATATTACTTATAAACACCTTTAGAGCTTCTCTCACATGAGAGTTTGTATTGGTCAGGAATGGGTTAAAAATATAATGAAGCAATTTGGATTCTGTTCATTTCAAGTGTCTATTTCTGTGTTTAGTTGTCAACCATTTGATAAACCTTAATATATTATCTTGCTTTAGGGGCCATTTTTGATGAGTCTGCCAAAAAGGATGATGAGGTGTTCCGCATGGCGGTGGCAGATCTCAACCTCAACAACGAGATCCTGGAGACAGAAAAGATCACTGTGTCTGTGGAGTTTGTAGATGGAAACAACCCTTTCCAGGCAGTGCAGGAAGGTAAGTCATTTGATTATTTAAATCTGTTTTGAGAACATACTCGCACACCTTTCTGGACTCTTCCCCTTTAATGTGAGCCTCTATGGAATTGCAATGAAAAGCAATTCCAAAAAATGCTGATAATCCAATATGTGCATCCTTAATTCAATCTAAATGATAATTAGAATAGAACAAGATAAAGTGAGTGCCTGGAAAGATAGACAGACAGATAGATGGATACATTGGCAGGTGGGTTGGTAGGTAGGTAGATAGACAGATAGATAGATAGACAGATAGATAGATAGATAGATAGATAGATCAGTAAGAAAGTAGGCAAATACACTACTGTGCAAAAGTCTTAGGCACGTCAGTATTTTCACCCCCCAAAAATGGTTTTAAGATAGTTATTTATATGTTTTACTGTAGTGTGTCAGTAGGAAATATCAGTTTACATTTCCAAACATTCATTTTACCAATAATTGTAATAATCCCAGTGAGATTTTTGTATGCACAAGGAGACTGACAACAGCCGGTGCTCCACACGGAGATCTGATCTCACCATCATCGAGTCTGTCTGTGATTACATGTTGAAACTGAGACAAACTAAATCCAGAAGAACTGTGGCCGTGTCTCCATGACGCTTGAAGAAACCGACCTTCAAAGCTACAGTACTGTGAGACGTTTTAGGCACTTGTGTAAAAATGCTGTAAAGTGAGGATGCTTTCAAAAATACTATCATAAATAGATTTTATTTATCAATTAACTTCTATTAACCAAATCAAATCAATATTTGGTGTGACCACCCTTTGCTTTTAAAACAGCTTTTGTCCAGGTACACTTGCGCATCATTTTTCAGGTAACTTTGCAGGAAGGTTTCTTAAAATGTCTTGGAGACACGTCCATAGTTATTCTGGATTTAGTTTGTCTCAGTTTCATCAGTTTCTTCATGTAATCACAGACGGATTTGATGATGGTGAGATCAGATCTCCGTGTGGAGCACCGGCTGTTGTCAGACTCCTTGTGCATGCAAAAACCTCACAGGATTATTACAATTAATGGCAAAATGAATGTTTAGAAATGTGAACTGATATTTCCTACTGACACACTACAGCAAAATATATAAATAACTGGCTTAAACCCTTTTTGGGGGGTGAAAATACTGACGTGCCTAAGACTTTTGCACAGTACTGTAGGTTAGATAGATTGGTTGGTGGGTATCTAGATAGGTTAGATAAATCAGTGGATGGGTAGATAGGTTAGATAGGTCAGTGGGTGAGTACGTAGATATCTACTGTAGGTTAGGTAGAACAGTGTTTCGGTGGGTCGATAGATAGGGTAGATAGATCACTTGGTGGGTAGATAGATAATTGGGTGGGCAGATAGATATGTACTATAGGTTAGAAAGGTGGGTGCGTAAATAGATAGATCACTGGGTTGGTAGATACTGTAGGTTAGGTGAATTGGTGGATAGATTGTAGTGTAACTGTAACAAACAAAAATACATCATACACATGAACTGGAGGATGATAAATGTTGTAAACAGAGCAAATGTAAAGCAGTTTGTTGAAACAAACAGTTGTAGGCAGAGGAGTCAAAACAAGTCAATGTTTCATGCACACAGTGGAAGAATCATAGAGTCTTATAGCAGTAGGCAGGAATGACCTTCAGTGGCACCCTCTCTTACACCGTGGATGGATCACTCTGTTGCTGAATGCACTCTTCATTTCAGCAAACATGCCTTGGAGAGGGTGGGAGACATTGTTCATGATGTTCATTAAGTCGGACACCATTCTGCTCTGAGCCACTACCTTCAGAGAGTCAAATAATGTTTGCATAAGACAAAAGACATGAATAGCCTGCATTTGTTTACTTGGTGTTAAAAATATATGTATTATGATGTAAATAGCTTGGGTGACCCTATGAAGCCTTTATTTGTAGTCAACTTAAAATTCCTTGACTTAAAGGGTAAGTGTGGCTAAATTAGGTGCCTCTTTTAATCATTAGAATAAAGTCTTGCCTCAGTCTCCACTTTATATGCTCACTCGGCCTGATGTTATGCAATTGCCTGGAACCAACACTTTCATAGCATTCAGAGGTCAGCATTATCTCAGCCCCTAATATTTGATTTAAGATCAGTGGAATGATTTAATAATACCATGATGCTGAGGTTTCCTCAAATTAGTGCTGTTAGTTCTTGGAACAGGGCCATTTTCTGTTATCCTGTGAGAAAAGAGGACAGGTACAAGGCTCTTGGAATGTTGCCATTAATGCATCAGCAAGTTCACTGTGTTCTATACAATTGCAAAGATCAGTTAACTAGCACTTAATCTAACTTTGGCATCTTCCGCTGTTTCTCGCTCTCTCCTAATAGAAAGTTTTATATGCTTGTTCTTATTTGTTTCAAGGTATTTTGATAACCTGTTTCACTATATTTAACAATGGCACAATATTGGATTTATCTGCTAAATTGTTTCAAACCGACCAGGAACTAAACTCAGACAATGTGTGATACGTTACACAGAGGGGAATTCAATTAACGCGATTATATTGGTATGTTGCTTATTTGCATGCACTGTCTCTGTTGTTTTGGCACAAGATTCCCTGAAGGATAGAATAATAGTGCAAAAGGCAAAAAAATGAGTTCTCATACTAATTGCATTAAACAATTCTCCATCTTACAGGCCGCTTCTAGTGCCAGGTTGTGTAGGATCTAAATAGGATCATTAAAATGTGCTTGACTACAACATGCATGAATATATGTCCAGTCATGATGTTCTTCTCCATTATTTGATCATCATTTTGATGAATTACTGCTGCCATGATCAACAGAAAATGTGCACAAACACCTCTCTTTTCAATAAAATTCTGTTTACCGCCTGCTTAGCATGGGCGGTAATAGCGCAACAATAATTGCACTAGGCAAATGTCACCGAATGAGGCATCTTTGCACTGAGAAGAATGACAATGGCATTATAAATAGAGGCTAGTTAAGTTGGACTGCAGATGGTTAGATAAATAGATAAAATGCCACGCTACTGTTTAGAGGACTTTTATGTATTGTGAGTGATTGATGTTATATACCACATTTTGTCAGCTTTATTCTGGATTAAAGTGTTTTTTTTTTTAAGGCAAAGTATCTCACATTTAAAGGGTTAGTTCACCCAAAAATGAATTTTCATTTTTGGGTGAACTAACCCTTTAATGATGTGTGGCTTTCATTTGAACGCATAGAAAAATAATACATAAAAACAACCCAAAACAACGTAAAATTACATTGCTGCTTGACTTCTGCTCATTAGGTAACATCCCCTGTTAACTCTGTTAAGATATGTTAATGTAAACATGGCTGACATTTTTCTGACTCTCAATTATTTGTCTGTGATACTGTTACTCCAGTTGGCAAACATCTCAGCTTTTTGTTCTCCTTCGCATCTGAGTGTAGATGAATTCAGTGGCGCTGCCACATGGAGTCTTGGAGGTGAAGGGCAGAGTGGGACTTGTTGTAGTTATCTAATGGAGAGGCATGCATTAGCTAACTACATGCTCTGCTTTTGATGGGTCTTCTCGCTCACATAAAGCGCTTCTCTGCTCTGTTTGTATGCTTTGCTATCCTTTCTTTTGCTTGTTTGAAGATTCTCAGTGAGGGAGTCTAATTACAGGTGCACATGTGTTATGGTTCAGCATGAGCGCAGGCGATTCTGCTTCTTATGGATGTATGATTCTGGACCTCGTTATGTATACCTCATTTGTTTAAACATCTGTTTATCTCCTCAAACTCATCTGCCTGCTATTTGATTAGCTGAAATGCATCCAGAAAAGCTTGTCTCTCATGTACAATCTGTTCTAGCTTGGAACTTTTTAACAGGCTAACAGATAAAAACTAACTTTTGTCGTAGAAGCCCAAGATTTCACAGATTTAATAGACTCTCTAATGCATAGATCAAGCTCATATTGCATCTGTTTCCTATAGCTCTTTTTTATAAATGTAAATGAGGCAGAATTCCAGGAATTCACATTAATGGAGATCAGCATTTACACATGCTGCCACATGCACGTTACAGTTGAGGAAGTTTGGAGTTATTGGTGAGAATTATATCAATAATCAGTTATATCAAATCAGAAATTTCTGTCTTCTAAACCCCCATATATTAATTGCTTGCAATGTCTGTTTACGTTTGTATGTATATGTGTATGTGTGCACATAGAGTGCTTTGTTCATCTAGTTTCCTGTTTGCAGCAGGTTTCTTAACTAACGGCGGCTTGTCTGATCTGGCAAATAAGACTGACAGATTCTCTTTGAACTCACATCAGTAATTACAGTATGCTCTTACATAGATGTATCTTGTTTTGTCCTTTTCTTGAAGCATCATCAGGCTCACCAGGGAGTGTGTCTGTATGAAAGGTCATAAGCACTGAAGGATGACTGTTGAATCGGCAGGCCCTTCACATACATTTAGATTCAGAAAATAAAAGCCATGTGCTCAATGCAGTATAGGTTTATTTTTATTTATTTATTTTGAAGGCCAATCACCATAAACCACTGCTAATATGCATTGTGAACACCAGAAGAACACACACAAACCAGGGCTGTAACCACCAGTGTTGGGGGTAACGCATTACAAGTAACTTGAGTTACATAATCAGATTACTTTTTCAAGTAACTAGTTAAGTAATGCATTAATTTTTCAATTTACAATAAAATACCTAAGTTACTTTTTCAAATAAGTAACGCAAATTACAGCTTTCCCCATGTTGAGATCAATAGAGTAAGTAATAATTAAACATATTAAATTACACAAATATACTTTATGTATATAATCTCACTTTATTAACTTAAGTCTTTGCTGCTGACCTTCAATGATCCAATTCAACCATATACTAATAAGCAAAAATTACTTCATATTAGATTTAGAAATAAGAATGTTGAACGTCCATCTCCTGTATCCTATTCTTCTTTAATCCAGAATAGCAGCACATCTACAAGGTTTGTTTGAGCTGCTCCTTCTACTGTACAGGCGTAAATATGCATTTCCTTCAGAAATGCATTCAGCCTGAGGCTTATTAATTTCACTTTTGGTGTGAAAGGGCCTTAACATTTGCTAAAAATATAACTTTTTTGTTGTTATTAAAAAACAAACAGGCAAGCCCAGCCCAGATGAGAAAAAGTAACGCAAAAGTAATGTAACGCATTACTTTTTACAAAAAAACTGAGTAACTAAGTAACGGAATTAGTTACTTTTATAGGGGAGTAACGCAATATTGTAACACATTACTTTTAAAAGTAACTTTCCCCAACATTGGTAACCAGAAAGAAATGTCCACATTTAGTAGTTGATCAGTATGGGTGTTTCAGTGACACGTTCTTCAACTTTTACCTTTGGTCCTCCCCAGTCTTGAGTATTTGGTTACAACCTTGACTCATATTTTTTTTCTATAATCATTTAAAAAGCAACATTGCAAAAACATATCTTTAATACAAGTGTTTTTTCTCTTACTGCACTGCCTGATTTTTTTTTTTTATACATAGTGTCTTCAGAAGTCTGTTGTGTATGTGTTAGTACCATGAGCTTTAAACAGCCTATCATTATGGACACTGAATTTGTGAAAACACTTTTCCAGGAAGCATTACAATGAAGACCCCCATATAATGTTTTTCGCATAACTGCGTACTGAAGCTTCCTGGCATCGTGACATTGCTGTTAAAATGCATTCTGGTCCTTTGTGATAAAACTGGTATTTATTTTAAATATTTCTGCTTGATATTTATTATAGCACATATACCGTTTGTCAAGTGTTTGACATTGTGATGAAGTGTGGTGCATTGTGGGAGGTTTTACAATTCTTTATGAACAATGACCCTACATTATAGGTGTCATTGTTACCAGTTTATACATAGAAATATATTCTCAAAAGAAAGATAAAGGGACTGATTATAATGATGAGTGAAGATTTCAAGCTATTTAATCTCAACAGATCATGCATTTTACATTTGAAAATACTTAAAACCTATGTTTATTGCATCACTTCAAACATTTCTAATAATGAGGTCAATCCTGAAGCAGAATAGGAAAATTGGAAATTTAACAGCCTGAAAAAGGTAATTTCTATTGTTATTAACTTTTCAGAGGTAAAGTTGTTCTAGATGATTCAAGAACATTTTTCAAGAACAGCCTATCAATTATTAATTTCATGGATTTGACACTAAATCTCCTTTGAATTGAGGCTTTTCATCAAGGATGCACCAATAGGATTTTTTATTGGCCGATACCAATTTTAACTCACAACTTTTGGTTAATTCCAATACGAACTTTTGCCATTAATATAGATTACAGGTTTTTTTTTTAGCAAAGTTCAAAAATGCACGCATTAAGATATACTAGTTATATATTAAGATATACCAGTCACCAAATCATCTTCATTGAACATGAATTGAATTAATTTAACATTCAACAGGCCAACATAAATATCTAAATACAACAGATCATAGATATGAAAATAAACATTGCTTTTCAGTTAGGTCTAACAGTAGTTTTCAGGTACATAAATTTAATAAAGTAATCAAATGTAAGATAACACTGCTGTATAAATTAAATATATAGTAATCCTCATTAAAGTTACAAAAGTTTAGTCAAGAGCAGTGAGCGATTTTTGTTGTTGTTGTTGTTGTTGTTGTTTGATTAACATTAAAACACAGACAGCAGCACAGCAGGAATATTAGGCTTCTGTCACTTTAAGTGCTGCACGGATCCAGTTAACTTATTTCTAAACTGTTTACATTCACTTAAGCCATAACCTGTGTAAAAGTGTGTTTACTAGGATACTAGCCAAGATTTTGATATAATTTTGTCTGCTTAAGTGCAAAAAGAAGCGGAAGAGAACTAAATTCAGTAATCGTGCGCTGTCTGAGACGTAGCTTTCTGGGCACGCACTTTGGATGTGTGTGCACACAAAACTTGTCACACAGCGAGTAACAAATTGAGTTCTTATTTGCATCTTATTGCCCTTGAATATTTAAATTGGCAAGGCTTAAAAACATGTGCAAAGGATAAACTTTCATGACGATGGAGCACTGGCCCGATTTGGACAGTGACATTTCCATCAGTTGTCCCGAACGTCGTTCGTGGCACCGGGCAGTCCATATTGTCAAGCCCTGCTATATTTTGCGCAGGTTTCATTTTGTTTTTTTAAGTATTTAATTATTTTACCCAGAGAAAAATGTTTAATAATGCAACAGACATTATACAACTAAGTGCCTTAACGCAGTTAATTAATCAAAACCATCTGCATCTAACTTTTTCATGCTATAGCCAATATGCAAATGATTTTAATTGATTAAAAATCACCCAATAAATATCGGGAGTCGATACATCAGTGCATCTCTACTTTTCATTATTGATGACAGATAGCAAAGTAAGCTTACTTTCAGGCTGACCCTACTCTGACGTTGGGAGCTGCTGCAAATTTGTTGATATTTAAGAACAGTTTGCTTTGCTTTTTTTATCACTTACCCCATAAATCAAGTAAGTCGATAACACTTATAGGAGTTACAGCTGTTAAAATTTGCCTTAGGCTATTTCAAATTACTTTTACAGAAAAAAAGCATCTAGTTTTAAAAGACTTCTAATATCTCAAACTATAAGAGAGGGATTCAGGCTTTGGCAGGTTTTTGAAAGAAAGCCTCAAGCGACTTAAATTACTACTGCATGCCAGACAACTGAAACTGAAATGTCACCTCCTAATGCAATACTTTGTAGGTGTCGATTGTAGGTGACTTAAACACATGCCAGATTATTATTGCACTCATGTCTGCAGAAATATATACAGTATAGTTTTACTACTTTTTCATTTTTTATATAATAATATTATATTAACTCTTTCACCGTCATTGACTGAATTTTCCCTCATTTATTACACAACGCTTCCCCTTCCCCTTTTCCGGCTTACATTAGAATGCAGTGTTCTTAACTGGAGCTTTCTTCAAGGTCATGTCCACACCTTTTATTCTTGGTTCTCTCGTCCGGTTCTTCTATATACACATCCTCATATTGCCTTTCATGGTCTTCACCCTCTAATTGCCCCTAGCCAGTGTTTCTGAGGTAGAGCCACAATCCAATTATCCAGCCTCTAATCAGTGGGGGGTGTTTCCAGCAGTGAGTCTGACATTTGTAATAAAGCGACGATATGATGGCATTCTGCAGCTGACAGCTGGGTAAAACCCCGCCACTGTGTTTTGGTAGCATCTCAGAGGAACTTGGCCTTCCAAATGTGAAGTTTGGCACTTCTTCAATGGGGAAACTGGCACTTTCAAAGTTTCCCATGAATGATGGACGGACATTTCTTTGCGCTTTTGGAAAATAGGAAAACAGTAGCTGGCGGAACGTCTCTATTGGACATCGCAGGAGGGGTAGCCAGCTTCCTACTCCTGCTGAGAGCCGTCCGTCTGAGCTGTGAGTGTGAATTTGGCTCGAATGATGGAAATGATTACTGCACAGATTATTGTAAGAGGAGTCAAGCACTTGATGGTCTCAAACACTAGTGTTATGCAAGTTAATTGGTTTTCGGTTTTAATTGGAAAAAAAAATCAGGAAATTTTCATTCATATTTGAGGATATTATACTTTAAGACCAAGGCAATAAATGTGCATACTAAGGCTTAAAGGGACAGTTCACCCAATAATGAAAATTCTGTTATCATTTACTCACAATCATGTTGTTCCAAACCTGCATTTTATTCTCCTGTGGAGCACAAAAAAAGATATTTTAAAGAACTGATTTTGTCCGTACAAAGAATGTCAATGACTGGGGCTGGGCGACTTTTCAGATTTTTTCGATTAATTTGAATTTATTGCTTTGCCTCAATTTTATGATTTTTAAATCGAGAAATCGCGATTTTGAATAAAAATGTTAGCAAAGGTACAATTAGACATGTTGACAATACAGCAATGATAACTGTTAAGAGAAAAAAATGATCCGACCTCATGGTGGTGTGCCTGATTAACCATGTGACGCTTTATGAAAGTAGAACACATCGCTAGTCTTGAAAACATCTCAACTTTTCAGAATGCCGCAAGCGCACCGCAGGTCATGTAACAAGAACCAACCGATCAGCTTCGGCCTTTCCGCAACAACATCGAAAGCTTAACCAAACAGCTGATCATATCTGGGTTTTTATTTCTCATCTCCATAAATATATCTAGTAGTAAAGCTAATGCAAGGGCTAGAAATCAGTTAACCTTTGCTGATACTTCCTCGTCATTGTGGAGAGCGCAGTTCATGGTTGCATAGCAACGACAGATGCCACAGGAGCTCAAGTGCTTGTGGAAAGGAGGAGCGCGCTTTCCACGCATTTTTAGACACGATATGTGAACGACCCCTTAAGTGACTGTCTACTCAGAAATGCGTTAATGCATTGAAAAAATGAGACACAGGCAGTGGAATGGGAAAACGCAAGTTGAACTTTTTTTTAACTTGACCGTAGCGTTTTTAGAATGTTGTTTCATGGGTGAGACGCTGCAAAAGATGCAAGACAAGAGTGCAACAGCCAAACAAGTCTGCCAAAAACAACAGGAAAAATAGCGCTATGGAATGCAAAAACCTGTAAAGAACTACTGTATGTTTGATATTTCATGTTTGCATGATGGTGAAAGGCTGAAAGCTGCTGTTATTTTCTGTTTTTACAAAGCATTTGCTGTCGGAATATCTTCTTTTGTTTTCCACACAAGAAAAAAAAAGTCAAATGAGGGAAAAGCATTGGTTGAATATAAAAAAGTGAAAGTTTCTTTTTCAATATTATGATTTCATAGACTCCACATGGAGTTCTCGGCAATAACTAATACAATAACTAATTCAATACAACAAACGACATGGCAGAAAGTGCATTCCACATTTCTGTGAGACATGAGTTTGTAGCATATTTTGAGCAGTAACATTATTCATGCTGTTGACATCATCCTGACTTGAACGTCTGTGTGTGTGTGTGTGTGTGTGTGTGTGCGCACTCTCCCATGCTGTGATTGTCCAAAGCATAGACACAGCTTTCAGATGTCTGAAAAGAGAGGTCCAATCACCCTGGGGCTAAAGCGGTTGCTTCTTGCTCTCACTAAGCAGCCTGCCTCCTTCCATCTCTTTTTTCCCCGCTCTGTCTTTCTCTCCATACACAGCTACAGCAGAAATAATAACTCTCATTTATTTCACAGATTTCCTTCTCAACCTCAATCGCACTCTTTTCAAATCATTCCATTGGATTCTGTCACCGTAATGACACTTCTCATGCCTGATCCCCCTGAGCCGTTGTGAGAGAGAGAATTAGGTTCTCCTGACCAGACCGCCTCCACTCTGCTGGGAACCTGATTGTGCAAACTGCCGACTGGCCTTCCTTCCCCCTCCAGCACAGAAACAGAATACAAATAAGCCTGCAGTTCCCTTCGTAGTGATTTGAATCACTCAGAGAATTATAATGACCCGGGGCTTATGAAAGGTAGTATTGATTCATTAGTGCAAGTCATGCATGTGTCCACCACCACTGCTCATGTCTTGGATAGATTTTAGGCACACATTCTTATTCCTTTTTGAATGGACTGGTTGAGGAACTTTTAGTAACAGGTGGAGATTGCTAGGGAATTTTGGCCTACCATTAATGTTGCAAAACACAGATTGATTGATCGATTGATTGATTAACATAGCCATTCCACTAAATTGGCCAAATGTTCCCTCACCAAAAAGTTCACATCAGATTATACCGCATTGTTATAAGGTTAAGCATCACTCAATAAATCGTCCATTGATTTGTCCACCTCAGACATTGTCTTCAGAAGTCATGGCTGACCTTAGCTCTTTTACTTTACTGTTTTTCTATTGATCTCCGCTGTCAAGAGTTCCTCAGACAAGGAAAGAAGGTTTGCAAGGGTTATGTTGGCCTCGATCCTCTCACAATCCTCTAGCAGCATGCATGTACTCAAGAATTTACAGCTCCTTTATCCAAAGGCCCTGTATTTAAGTCTCATTTGAGCATTTGGATGTCAGTGGATGATCCTGGGATGATCTGGGTTTTGTGCTGAAATGTGACACCGTGTGTTGTCACCAACAGCTATTCAGTGCAGATCCAGGAGAAAGACACTCTCTTATCCCTACACTGTCCCTCATGTAATCTTCACGTCTCCCCACCTCTTTTGGCAGCTGTAAAGCCCTGTTTGCCAACACATAAGTGTCGTTCATCACTCTGCCAGTGATTAGAATCCGCAGCTGTTGGCATCTGGGATAGGCTGTCAGTCAGCTGACTGAGTTGGTGATCTTCTCAGACACTGGTGGTATAAATCAGGACCTCAATAATTAATCAGAGAATGAATTCTGCATAGTTTCAGTCTTTATCTTTATAATTACTGCCCACCAGGCCTCAAGGTAAAGGGATGAGTCTGAAGTCTTCAGGCAGCAGGAAATAATTCAAGGAGATTTGATTGTGAATAAGGACATGTCTGTCAGATATGTTTAAAGACCCTCTGTGGTGGAAATTTAGTTTTTAATGTTGTTTATATGTATATGTGGTGTTTTTAATATTCTTTAAAACAAACCATATGCAAATTCATATTTCAACACCACTGCTGAGTATTTTCTCCTCAAAACCGCAAAGAAAAAAAGACAGTCTCAAACCTGCGGTTTGAAATTGCTGGTGTCTGTGGTGTCACAAACTACCTTGTAACCAATCACGTCAACATGCCAGCGGGTTTTAGCATATCATTAACAGCGAGCTAGCAGGGGAGTCTCGAGAAGCCAGGTTATCCTGGTATATTTTTCTGTTGATATGGAAAATCATTTAGCAATATAGTGGGTGTATGATGTATCTTTCATTCGCTTAGTGTGATGTCAACATATATTGTTAAACTGAAAGGTCTTTTTTTCCCTCTCAAAAAACATAAATTAACATACAGCTAATAATCCCACCGATCCTTAAAAAGATGCTGAACCTCGGATTGTGAACTTTCATATTCATCATTGCCTAATGGCAGTGAAGACAACCTATGTTACTGTAAGTCCTCTGATGAGCTCTTAGCTCACAGTTGAAGGTTAAGAGATGTGAAATTAGAGGTTAGACAGGGGGGCTGAAGCATTGAAAGTCAAGGTTAAGCACATTATTGAAATGTCCTTACATGAGAAATAGCATTTATACTGTGTACAACCTTATGTATTCATTTTCATTGTTAGACTTTGTGAATTCATTATGTGATGTTGCTTGAAAATAGAGCACAGTGCCACACAGTAGGTCATTCTTAACTGTCTATCTGTGACTGTGCAATCTCTCTCCTTGTTTAAAGAAAAAAGCAGCTTCTGGGATTATATCACTCTGAATCCTCCCCCTAACAGTCATTGTAAAGTTGTAAAGTTCATTATATTTTTTATTAACCACCCCTCAGAGGCAGACCAAGGGCAGCAATGTTCTCTAGGGCAGCAGGGGCGGGACAAACTATGCCCTCATCCATCACTCATCAGCAGCCAGCTCTCCATTCCACTTGAATCACAAGTAAATGCACCCCGATATACATCCATTAACTAACCATATGTCATTTTGACTGGTTTATTTATTTATTTTTTTAGTTGAACCCACAGTTTCTAACACTGAAGGCTAGAAACATCCTGTCATTCCAGACCAATGCAAGTCTTGTATGGGGCTCAAGCCCCTAAGGCTAAAATCCTAGAATCGCCCCTGGCCACATGTACCACACTAAAAAACCTCTGTAAAATGCAGTTTTTACCAAAGTTTAGGATTTTTATCATGGCTATGTGCATAAAAGTTAAACAGCATTTTTCATAGTAGATGCACTCATCATATGAGGATCAGTACTGAACCTGTATATTCAAACAATTTGACAACAGTTTTTATTTGCAGTGGGGCTTCAGGTGCTCTGTAATCTCACATTTGACTCAGAAATGCTGTCTGAAGTAATGTTATTCATTCCTTTGGTCTGTCACTTGATGACCTGGTTCCATGACTGCCTGTATGTATTTTTTTTTATCACACTTCCTTTTGGCATATCCTTCTACTATGACACGAAGCCAGTGACCTCTGACCATTTCTCTCTTCCCTCGAACCTTCTGGCACCATCCACGTCAGACATTGTTCGTTCCTAGAAGCATGTCAGTTCTCTTACTACTCAAAACTGACTCTATATATAGCACTCATACAGTTAAAGCCTTCACATGTGAATAGGGAATGAACACAGGTATGGCAACCATTAAAAATACTCCTAACTGCTAGCGTCTGCTCTTCTTCCATCTTATCTCAATTGATCCCAGGCTGCGTAAAGTGTTTATAATCAGGCACTACCTCAGTCCTGCCTCTTCCTGCTGAAACTAATGAGGTGACTTTTCAAGACGCAGCATATCAACCCAGCCTGAGTTTATTTAATTAAAAATGCTCGAGCACTGCTCACGCCACAGCAGCGGTGGAGGACTCTAAATGCCAGGGCCCATGTTACTGGCTCTCTGCTTCTCAGGAGAGCGTCTCTGGAGAGAGATGATTGCTTTGTTGAGTTTTAATGTCAGGTTGTTTTTTAATATTATAGGAGATGCAGTCCAGAGGCTTCCTTGGCTTTTGTTAGATGCGATAAAAAGCTCCCTGGGTTTGGATCATAAAAAAACTCGCATCACTTAATTGAATTAACTTCTCTCCATGTGACAGCCAGGAGTGGGATAGTGCCACTATGAAGTGCCTGTGATGGAGCACGGCGTGAAAAAGAAAATAGATGAGTATCTTGACCCGGTATCTTGTCAAGATAGATAAAATGTTGTTGTTGATACTGAGATCTTCATGTGGGCTGTATTCCAGGTTTAATACAAGGTAAGCTCAATCAGTAGTGTTTATGATGTTTTTAAAATTTCCAAAATTGACTTGTTCCTCCTTTTTCTTAAAAAAAAAAAGAAAAAGAAAAAATCTGGGTTACAGTGATGCACTTACAATGGAACTGGGCCAATACATAAGCATTAATATTCTCACTGTTTCAACAGATACAAAATGTAAACAGAATATTAAAGGGTTAGTCAGTACACTAAGGGTTAGTGTACACACGAGAACAAACCTCATTGGTTATGCAGTAGGGCTAGGATAATACATAGATTTTCGATTCTCGATTCGCGATACAATGATTCTGGATCGATTCTGATATTTTCTCTCTTGAATCGATTCTGAGCTTAGTTTTAACAGTAGATGGCGCTCTAAGCCAGTGGTTCCCAACCACGTGAGGGGGGCTCCAGGAACATGTTCGGGAACCCCTGCTCTAGGCTAGTTTTTAACTGTACACTCAAGCGCTCATGAAGAAGAATGCTGAAGAGCTCTCGTGTGTTCTGCCGAGTAATGTAAGTGGTTAAATATACTTGTACCTCGGCTCAGAATGCTTTTATGATGCAAGATTAATGCAAACAGCCTACTGCGAACACCCTTGTAATTCGCTTTAACCTTTTTGAACTTTATGAATGATTATTTTAGGTTTAAGCGGTGTGTGTAAAGGAACTGGAAGCAAGCAGAGTATGGGTGTTTCTAAATCACGTCGTGCCATCTGCTGTTAAAAACTAAGCTCAGAATCGATTCGAGAGAGAATCGCAATACATCTGAAAATCTCAGAATCGCTCCAGATTCTTTGTATCGCGATTCAAGAATCGATGTATTGTCCCAGCCCTATTACGCAGCATGTTTCAACTTCCGAAAGAGGTTTGTTTTCGCGCGTCATTCAGGTTCGGTTGAATTTCTGTTTATGTTCGCTATTAAAGCTCTCAGATTTAATGAAAAAAATCTTAATTTGCGTTCCGAAGATGAACAAAAGTCTTATGGGTTTCGAACGACATGAGGGTGAGTAATTAATGACAGAATTTTAATTTTTGGGTGAACTAACCCTTTAATTTTACAACAGATGCCCATTGGAAAAATGTGCCTGTGATTACCTTTCTGCAAAAGTGCAATTGCATTGCTTCTAGTACATTTTGTGGCACTTTCAGAGTGAAATGTCTGTGAGTGGCGCCAAAAGCGTGTTCAGTTTTATTTTAAACAGATGAATGTGAATCTGGCAACATTTTATTACATTGTTTGTTGTCCTTATTATGGCAGTTTGGAATTGAAATGTCCATTGAATGGTGCTAAACCGTAGACTAAACCCTAAATGATAGTGTTAACAAAAGCAAACATGACATACAAACACATTTACTGAAACATCAACATGTATTAGTTTACAAATCACCCACTATGATAAAACTGTTTGCGGAAATAGGTCTTTATTAATCGATAATCTCCTGCTATAATCATAATTTGTGTGAAAAAGGAATACAAGTTGGTGTTTCACAGCCTCTAGTGTTGATTTCATATAGGTTTATTTTGGAAAACTTTTGGAAAAAATGTAGGTAGACGCACGTTTTCCCAATGAGCCTATGTTGTGACTTTATTGTACAAAATTGCTTGCTAACTTTCTCTGTGAAAATTTAGGTATAACAGCATAAGCCCTGTAATTCCACAAAACAATGGTTTAAATAACTTTTACAGCTCGAATAATACTCATTTAAAAAGAATAATTGATGTAAGTGCTTTTGTAAAATTATAAGCTTCATTTTTTGTCTTTAAAACCCTCCAGAAATTTGGCCCATTCACTTCCAATGTGTCTTTATGTAACCTCCAATTTGGATTTTTTCGACATTATGCCACAAATGCGGTTGATTGAATTTAACTTGTATTGAATATTCCTGTAGGAATATTCCTGTAATTGCATTTTGTTAGACCAAATTTTTTGGAGAGCGATCTGTCAATCTCCCGTTCGACTTGGCAGAACAGCAGGAAGTAAGAGTGTGACCCAGCTGATACTTTGTTTTCCAAAAGGTCTCCATCACGTCCAGGGCATTCAAAGCTCTCACTCCACTGCTGCAGGAGACCTGAGGAGTATGTTGCCATGGCAATGCCATCATCATTGTGTCACTGTCGCTAGGCACTGACTTTGGCGTGGTTTGCAGTGAGACTTCCTGCGCACTAATCGATTTCTGCATGTGGCGATTGTGTGTGGGTGAATGTGTGTGTGTGTTTTCATGGAAGGCTATTAAGCATGAAAACCGAACTGTCTGTGTGTCTGTGTGTGTGTGTGTGTGTGTGTGTGTGTGTGTTCTTTTCCACACTGCACAGAGGTCAGTAATGAGATTGCTATCTGCCAGCATTCATTCTTGTGCCGGTTTGAAGATATGAGGAGATTTAGAGAGGGTCAGGAATCACATTGCGCTGGGGTTTTGCTGACAGCAGCCACCGAACGTTGTAGCCCCATTGCCTCTCTTCTACTGGTGAGATATTCTCATTTTTCTGGCCCTTGTGTGTGTGACAGCTATAAATATTACATCCATCCGTAGTGAGGGCGAAAACAGTCTCTGCAGACAAGTAATAAAAGCGAAATGAAATAAGAGAAAGGAGTTTGATGAAATGTAAGTGACGAGAGGTTATAAAAGAACTGTTTCTGATCACATTACGAAGCAATGCCACGCTCTCCTCAATCTTCCCACATCTTTCTTCTCTCTCCCCGCTCCTTACTCCACATGTTGCTGATGTAGTCCTGCTCACCTCGGCTCTGCTGCTCTACATTGAAATGAAAGGGTCTCTCTCTTTTTTTCTCTCAGGCACGGCACAAATGCGGCCATTAAAGTGCATTAAAGCACAAAATAATTCTCTGTCTCTTTGTGAGAGGGGAAAAAATGTCTGCCTACTGCCAGAGTTTTGGCTAATATAAGTGTCCACCTGGTCCTTCTCAAAATGGAGTCTGTGTATCTATGCCTTTTATCTAAAAAAAAGGATTCAGATGGGTCCTGTAAAACAACAGACTAGATGCTCTATGACAAAAGCAATACAGTTATGCATTCATATTTATAAATGAAAGAGAATGTGCATCAGATTCATCAAAGAAATCCACACAAGCACTGATGCGAATGTAAGACGATTCTAAAATACTATGACAGATTCCGTACTACTTATCAGAGGCGCCGCAACACCAATACTGAAACTATGGCATGAAACAGACAGTGCAGCCAGTGAAGTATGATTCCCAAATGAATGACACTTATGTGCCAGTTCTTTTTATTGTATCAAAACAATACAGATAATGAATGACTTATACAGTATGACTTGGTTCTTTTTAGAGAATCAAACAAATGCAGTTTGACCAGTGGAGTCCAATTCACAAACAAATGATTCTAATGAGTCGATTCTTTGTAGTGAATCAAATTCAGCACAATGCAGTCTGATTTGCTGAAGAATGACTGTAACACAGTTCGTATGTATGGGAAGAAGGAGGCGGGAACCGGCGAACGTTCAACACAAGTAAAGACCCTCACGGACATCTGCCGGCCACACAAACATAATAAAACAAAGTAAAGTCCAGGCCTGGTCCTCTCTTGTCCTTCACTGTCGTCGCTCCCCTTTTATGCTTCCAGAGCTCCTCCGTGAGAGCCTCCGAAATGAGACACAGCTCCTGTCACCAAAGGAGTGTGTTTTTGGTTGTGAGGGAAATATTACCTTTTTTAGCTTCCCAAAGAACCCAGCATTAAGGGAACAGTGGATGAAGTTTGTTTTTCCGGGGCAGCACGCATGTTTGTTTGTTGCCGGGATTTTGGTGATGAATGCTTTGTAAACAAGTCCCAGTTTGGCCCTGGATTTGCAGATCGCGGGTGGTGAGTAAAACTGCATCAAATGTCTGTGTTTTGTTGGCAATTGGTGCGCAAGTGCATAAAATGTGAACACCATGAACGTTTTTGTTCCCTTTTATTTATAATGATTTCACAACATGCAGACGATCTCTACGCAAAAGCTGGGTGCGCTCGTGACTCTTTAGCTCTGCCCACGGCACGCCTCCAGGAACTCAGCTTTTTTCGGAAAGACTCGGTACAGCGTATCTATCTTTTAGAAATATGATAAAACTAAAGACTTTTCAGAGATATGAAGGATGCACTACTACTCTATAGGTACTCAAGATTAACATGAGATTGGCAGAAACTGTGTGAGATACCCCCCTTTAAAATTATAAGTATTTTTTTTTACCTGAATGAGTTGTTCAAAATAAGATCTATAAAATTCCATTAGAAAATAGATGAATTTTCATTTTATGCCAACTTTAAGAATCTATGCCACATCATGCCTTGGGTGTCCAACTTCATGTAGCAACAATTTCAAAAAAATAAGCAAGTGTTAGCAAAAATGGGTTTCCAGAGTATTTCCCTCCTCAGGCAGATCTGATGGCGTTGCACAAGCAGCAGTAGCAGCAGTAGTAGGTCAGTGTGAGCTGGGTGACACCCTGACTGGGAGGCAGACACCTGACCTTCAGCTCCACTGGGAACACTTTAGCACAGAACAATAAACAATACTCTAGAGATGTGTAGCGCTCTACACTGCAATAATAAGAGTGACCTTTATTTTGTAATTAAAACCATGCTACTTCTGCTAAGCCAGAAAATTAAGCCAATAGGATATTGTTAGTTGAAATGAAAGTGATTTAAGGAGTATGCTAGACTTAATTACTAGCGAGGCATGCAGGTGTGAACTTTATGTACTTTAAGCTAAACTTAACAGGAGATGAAGTGAAAAAAAGTGTGGATTAAACGTTCTGTGTAGTTGTTTTCAATCTTTGTCTCCTTTAAAGCACTTTGCAGTGATGCTTTGTATGGTTCAGATGGCAGATTGATGTTGAAGGCTCAGTTGGAGCACATCCTTCCATGCCGGTCTTGAGCCTATTGATTTCGCTGCCTACAGAATGACTATTGACTCCATTTATTTAAGCGAAGTCCCTAACGACACTTGAGATCAACATGATTTCTGTCAAACTGACTGAACGGAGCATGCTCTACTGATCTTGGTATAGTCGTCTGAGGATGTTGATTGCCACCCATGCTCATCCAAGACCCAGATGCTCCATCTTGTCTCTGTCTGGGCGGTCCATCAGTTGTGCACGCTGAGGTGGAGATGGGAGTCCCTGAGGGGGCATGGCCTCATAACCCTCACTGAGTACCAGAATCGGGATCTTGGCCTGAATTAGCATAACCGTCACATTTCTCACCTTTGCCTCACCTGAGGCGAAAACACCACAATTGAGCTCATTATCAACTGCCCCTGAGTCATCAAGCATAGAGCACATGCTGACAACATCATTTGATGTTAATGGCTGTTTGGTCTTAACCTCAAAGCAGGAAACTGAAGCGGAGGTTATCCGAGGAAAGGCAATTTGTGCAGCGAATATATTTTAAGAGGTTGAAGACATATTCTATAAGAACTGGTTTGTACTGTGCACTTTCTCATGGCACATGGTAGCAACTGTAATAAATTCTGGGAATGCTGAAATTGCTCATCAGCAGGAGTTCAGCATTACTAATGGTCCCACAAAGATTAGGCCTTTAAAGGCCTTATTGGGTCTTAGCTTTTACTGGAAGTAAGTATTAGCGCTGTGTGTTCTCAGGACAAAAAAAAACAACAACAAAAAAAAGGTGCAAAGCTGTGGTGTACCGGTTAGTGCACATGCACTGTGAGTTGTAGATTCTGCCCTGTGTTGTGCCCTGATTTTATTTTCTCACTCCAATCATTTGCTGATTTCCTGTGTCCTTTGTACCTCTTCTTCGGAAAATGGGAAAGAAAAATAAAACTCAAAAAAAAAAAAAAAAAAAAAAAATATATATATATACATATATATAGTGCTTTGTTGTGTCTTACATTGTTTTATATGTTAATTTGTACCTCCTCTTTTAAATGTTGTAATATAGTGCTGTTTCTGCAGTAGGACCAGTTCCAGTATATGTGACCCATGCTGGCAAAATGAGTCGGAATGCGCACAGGCTAATTTTGAGCTACAGGCAAAACAAGTGAAAAATGTCAATTTTGGTCAAAATTGAAGTTTTCACAAAAATGAGTTCATTAAGCCCTCATCTAGTGATCCCAATGCTGCAAATAGCAATTAAACATCTAAAAGTATCTTTATTTGTACGTTTTCTGAGAGGAGTACCTTTCCTATGACCATGGAAAATCCCATTTTTCCTCTGCTCACTTTTCGACTACTGGCGCTTCCCTCAGCATAAGTTTGGTATCGTTGTAAAGTGCAGCATTCCAACTTTATGAATATTCACAGCAAATACTCGATGGCATGAGTCTGAAAGAATGAAATGTGATTTTCAAACTCATGCTGATGTAAACAAAACGATCTTACTCGCACTGACCGACAGATCCGAAGCGCGCGCACAAAAGACGCCTCAGACAGCACGCTATCCCGATATACACATATATACAGAACATACATCATTTTAAGTAATTATTAATAGAGAATGTGAGAATAACTAATTCAGTTTTGAAAATTTGCTCATTGCGACCCATTCAGGTTTGGAATAATGAGTCTGTGGAAACTCTGAGGGGGTGTTTTGAAGCAACTGACTGGGAGATGTTTTTCCAGAGCAGCGAGGGGAATTTGGACTTACTTAATGACTCAGTTTGCTCATATATGTCCTTTTGTGCTGGTAATGTTATCCCGACTAAGGAGGTCAAACTTTATCCAAACAATAAGCCATGGGTTAGTAAAGAAATGAAACACTGTATCAATTTTTAAAAAAAGGCTTTTATTGAGGGTGACAAAAGACGTGTAAATGAACTGAGGAAGGAACTGAAGATTAAAAAAAGGGTAGACAAGCTCCGATATAAAGATAGAATGGAGGAGAGATTTACAAGAGGGAATACAAAAACTGCATGGCAGAATCTTAATATGATGATAGGAAAAGCACAGGTGTCAGCTCGAGTGCAGTGTTCAGATCCTACTTCCTTTGTGGAGCAGTTGAACACTTTTTATGCAAGGATCAATGTGATCAGCTCTGTGAAGGTCTGGGATCTGATTAGTTCGGCTTAATTAGGTGGAATGGTGGCTCAGCTCTTCCAGTGGTCACTAAACACTGGATATGTTCTGAAAGCATGGAAGGAGATGATGATAATTCCTGTTCCTAAAAAATCTAATGCTAAAGAGATGGAGAATTTCAGACCTGTGGCACTTACCTTGGTTCTTTGTAAATGCATAGAGAGGGTGGTAGTAGGGGAGCACACTGCCAATGTAGGTCAGTGTTTAGACCCGCTCCAGTTTGTCTACAAGTCGAAACGGGGAGTTGAAGACGCTTGTCTAACTCTTTTAGATACTATTACTAGACATTTGGATGCTCCTAACTCGTTTGTTAGGATTTTATTTATGGATCTTACATCTGCTTTCAACACAGTCAATATTAATCTATTGCTGGACCGTCTTCAAACATTACAAGTTAATTTAACTCTTGTGCAATGGATTAAGGATTTTTTAACGAATAGACCCCAATATATTAGAATGTATGACCACAAATCTAGTAGTGTTATTATAAATACGGGAGTTCCACAAGGTTGTGTCTTGTCACCTATTCTATTTTCCATATACACAAATGAAATCATGTGTGGAATTAAGGGTATGTCACTTTTGAAATACGCAGATGACATGGCTTTGGTGGCTTGTATGACAGACAAGCAGTCCCTGGTTATATACAGCCAATTTGTTGAATCCATGGTTGGTTGGTTCCATGACAGTTCCCTAAAGCTGAACATAAGTAAGACCAAAGAGTTGTGCTGTAGGGGGGTTCGTCCATCCAAAATTTCTTCTTCACTTTATGAACCACTTAGGTTAGGGGGGCAGGAAGTGGAACAGGTTGAATCCTTTACATATTTGGGTACTGTGATTGACAACCAACTGTCCTTTGCACAACATGCGAATGGTGTCTACAAGAAGGCTAATCAGCGTTTATTTCTTCTGAGACAACTGAAAAGATTTAATGTTAGACAGGACATTATGACTACAGTGTATCGGTCACTTGTGGAATCAGTCATGACATTTAATATTGTTTCTTGGTATAGCTTACTTTCAGCTGAAAATATGAAAAAATATCAAGAATTATTAAGCAGGCATCAAAGATTACTGGGGTCTCGCAGCTTCACCTTTCAAACCTTTATTATATGGCAGTTAAGAGGAAAGCAGCTTCTATTATTACAGATTGTACACATCCTCTTTATGATGCTTTTCAGCTGCTTCCATCAGGTTGCCAGTTTAGAACTCCCGTGGCTAGGAAGAAGGCTTACAGGAAATCTTTTGTGCCCAATGCAGTAACTATTTTAAACAAAGTTAAGTGATTGTGTGTGGGTTGTAGAACTATGCATAATTGCTGTTTTTTTTTTTTTTTTTTTAATCTTAAAGATGTCTGTTTTTAAAAATGAATTGTGAGATTGTTATGTATGTATTATCTCGTATTGTATGAGAGCCTTTTAACCTAAGAAAAAATTCTATCATTGGTGATAGACAATAAAGTTTCTCTGAACTCATATATATATTATGTTTAACAGAAATATATTATATTATAAAAAAATATATAATGTTCTATAATATAATAGTATAATATAATATAATATTTTCAACTAACCTTTCTTTGGTTTGTGTAGCCAGTTGAGGAAACACTGGTCTTATAGTTGTCTACAGATTGTCTATCATGGATTTCACACATTACCACCACTTGTTGATGGTGCACATTTAGTATCAATTTGTATCTAATAGATGGTTTGCAATTACCAGAGAGTCTAAAACAGATGCAATTAGATCAGTATTAAAGAGATGTTTGCTAATGAATTTTGTGCTAATTAATTACTGAAATTGTTCTCTAGAGTTTGACAACTAGGCAACACTCTTTGGCATATTGTTGCCAGGGCAACGTAGACGAGTTGGCAAATGCACCCGGTCACTACACCTAGGGTTGAAATAGAGGATAAAAAGCTAGAGATATCACCAGATGGAGCTCTGGTAGGATGGATTCATGACAAAATGGGATCGTGTGTCTCCTCAACAGATGAAGATGCACCTGCTTTCCCATAGTCACTGCCTCAGCCCCAGGGACAGTAGAGACACCACGGGATGAATAGGTGAGCCAAGAGATATATAAAATATCCATCCCTGTCCTAGGAGATGTCCTGGGGGGATATTGCTTTCATACACTACCAGACTGCAATAGGAAACAAGCCTCTGCTTGACCGGGGTCAAATCATCCAGCTGTGTGGAATTAGTTTGACATGAGCAGGCGTCTTCCATCAACCCTGCTACCTTTTAGGCTCTAATTATTTACATTTGCACTAGAATAGCTGCAGATCTTCATCAGTTAGCCTTCACCCACTGCCACTTCATCTGTCGCCCAGTCAGAAAGAGGAGATAGTGTTCCTGTCTCATTCTTAGCACCCCTGTAGTGAATGATGTCAAGTGGTTGTTAGATTCTGTGTGTGTCTGTGTGTAATAGGTACTTGGAAGTAGGCATGTGACGGTATCAAATTTTCATGTTGCGATTAATTGCTGAAGCTTTTATCACGGTATACGGTATTATCACAATATTGAAATACGTTGCAAAGTATTGTGTTGTCATAGTATTTGTAATAAAAAGAACTCTGAATGTTTAAATACAATAATACAATACACAAAAAATATATAAAGTAACATTTTCAAACAGATTAAAGAGCAAAAGAATTAGGCTATAAAGAACAACAGGTAACACTTTACAATAAGGTCTCTTTATTTAATGCATTAACTAAGATTGAGCAATAGCTACATTTGTTAAAGAAAGTATTATTTTTTGTTAATGTTAGTTAAGAAATACAACTGATCATTGTTAGTTTTATCTCAGGTCCATTAAATAAGTTCTTTTGATTTTAGTAATGTTATTAAACAGTAACTAAGAAATTAACATTAACTAAGAATAATTAATGCTTTATAAGTATTTTTCCTTGTCAGTTTGGTAATAATAAATTAACATGTTAACTAATAAAGCTGTATGTCTCAAAGTTTTACTGAACAATAACAAATAATCAGAACATTTCTAATCATTAGGGCATGTTGTAGTCCAGATTAAAATATAAAAATGTTTAAGTTTGAAAATAAATAGCCTATTAAGTCTTTAAGCATTAAGTATTTGGTGCTGTGATGAACAACATTGAGATTACAAAAAAATGAATGGCTGTTTGAAGCAGTTTAAAAACTTAACTAGCGCAGTTGCTTTGTTTGCGGGGTTTCCGGGGTAACCGCTGTATTCTGCTGTTCCATCAGCGCCCTCTGCTGCCAGAGAGTGAACGTGCACTTTCATTCAGCGCTTGTCCTTCACTCGTTCCGCCGTGTGCTTCTCATGCACGTTGGGCTTGTTTACATCTGAGCGCGTGTCCCTTTGACGCAGAATACAGCGGCGTTGTGCATTTTATACGGTTGATGGGGAAAGTATTCTTAAATGCATTATAAAAATTGTAATAATTGGTAATAAATTATTATTTACGGTATTTTGAAGTGCCCACAATAACAATATCGTGCATATTCATTATCGTAATATATCGCATTACCGAATATCGGCACATGTCTACTTGGAAGTATGTTGATGAGGGAGGAAAAAACATCTACTGTACACACTGTAGTCTCCTTGTGGATGAAATTTTCAGGAGATACTAATGTTCTACTGCTTACAAAAATAGAAGATATCCAGATGATATTGTAAGAGTGCAAAGCATCATTCACTCTAAGGTCACAACCCATAGATTAATGCAGCACAACACCTTCCACTTTATTATTCCCGGCGGGACTGATCGCTCAGGTTAATAAAAGCTAAAAATTGCTTGATCCACTGCTGGAATGTCAAAAGATTTGCACTATATTTGCCAAAGCACCTTGAATATTCTCATTACTTTGGTTGAAGAGTCTCAATACATTATTTCTCTGTCTAGGCCAAAGAGCCCAGACAATTTAGCAGAGTAATAGGACATACAGCCTACTAAGTCAAATCAAATGAAAAATGGTTGAGATAAACAACTTCATTATTGTTAAAAAACATTTATTAGACATTTAGCTGTGTTCTTTAAAACAGCAGCCAGGCCCTAACACTGTATTCTGGTGTTGTACATGTGGCACTGTACCAAGTAATGAAAAAAATAAATGTTCTTAGTAAGTAAATAGTCATTCAGTAGATGCTTTTATCCAAAAAAAAAAAAAAAAAAAAAAAAAAAAAAACATTGAGCAACCTGTGGTTAAGTGCTTTGCTCAAGGACACAATGGTGATGTAAGATTTATGGTTGCAGTTACCTGCCCTGAGCTTTAGCTGATGGATGGATGGATTGATGCAGGAGACACAACACAGGAGTTTAGCAGTCATTTTGACCACTCACAAACACATATTTCAGTGAGCCAAAGAGATATTTCTGTTTTGACTGCATATTCTGATGTGAAACATATTCTAATGCGTCCTTTATCCAACTGAGAAGTTCATATTTCTCTCAAAAATTCACTCCTACAGTCAATATCAAATAAAGTTTATGAGTGTGGGATGCCACACTTGTATTAGAACAGACACTCTCTCATTTCTTATCAAAAGCAATCTTATAATGGCAACAAACCTGGAACATCTTCAATTCAAACTCAAACACTTACAGAAGAATTGAATTTATCTAGTTTTGAAATGTAAAAGAGGGAGATACAAAGAGATATATCTTAATAATCTTGAATACTCGTATATCACTCTTGCGTGTGTAATATTGCTTAAATAATAAATGATAAAATACCATTTATTATTTATATTTTTTTAAATATTAGAATTTATATGATAACCATATATTAAAATAATATACATAGCATTTTAATACACACACAAAATTACCAAAATAACCAAAATTTCAGTTTTACCGAATGACACTTTTGGTTATAGTCAAGTCAAGTCATCTTCATTTATATAGTGCTTTTCACAATACAGATTGTTTCAAAGCAGCTTCACAGTAATAATAGGAAAATTAATGTACAGAGATTGAAATTAATGGACAGAGAGGTTATACCGAAAGATGATATTTTCAAACAATGCTTTCCATATTTCCATGTTTTTCCGAATGAACTGATGTTTCGGGACATGCGTATGAGCAAGTGAAAACATGAATTTTTCAAATAGTTAAGAGAGAGTTAGTTACTTTGCTTCATGACTATGTGGTCCTTTGCAGGTGTCTGAATGATGTCACATCCTGTCACATGATATTGACCGAATGACTTGATCCAAAATGGTCCCTTTACATTGGTTACTCCAAATGACATCAATGAAATTCATTTTTCTGGACATTCTTTCTCATAACAAAGCAACGACTTCTACTCATAATTTTAAAACCATTTTGCACTATGTTGATATATGATGTTATAAAATCATGCCAGAATAAAAAATTTATATACATTTATTACAATTTAAGATGTTTTAATCACAAATGAAATGGCTGTATTGGTCTATGGCGGTTAGACCAAATGACCTTTTGACACTTCAAAATCTTTAAAGTCCCCCTGTAGTCAATTATTTTATCCCTTAAAACTCATCTTTGATCACCAAAACGACATATTTAAACATTTTTTCCAGTGAAAAAAATTTCTTCATACCTTAAAATAACTTGAATATAACGCTACACCCTTTCCTCTTTTAATATACACGGATAAATGAATATGCAAATTTGCCCCGCCTCTACTCGCTCACGGCAGCTCAGAGAGTTTACTGTTGCTGTAGTGACGACCAATTTGTTGTTTGTGTTGTGGATATTTAAGAAAAAAAGCTTGCTTCGCTTCGTATATTCAGTTTAACAGCTGTGTAACTGAACTGCTCACACATTTTTTGATGCTTAAATTGTGTTCTAAATTATGGTAAAACGCCTTTGCAAAACGGTCTGAATCCACTCGCATTCGTTTGGACTGCTCTCTCACTGTATCACCTGAAGCGATTTCTCAGTAAAACAGACAGTATCGAGAGAACAAACAGCCGTTTTCCTCAGTAGAACATGCGCTAAATGGATGTTTGACAATTTCATGACTTTTTGGAGTTTTCAGATTTAAAAAACATTCAGATGAAATCCTGCAGGTGCCTGTGCCTTCTCATATGCAATAAATGCACATCCTTGAATGAGCGCGGATTTCCAGCGTATTATCAGGTAGGCTAATATATATGGTTTGATCCATTCCAGAGGCGGCCAAAATCAGAATTTAAAATGGACTGAATAGCTCTCTCAGAACTTGATGTGCGATGCCACACTGACTGACATATGCACATGAATCACGGTCACACGCACACGCTCAGAGCAATATTGTTTTAGGTATGTTTTATAGTATTAAAATATTTCGAAGTACAAAAACATGAACTTTATTGGCTTTACTTCAAGTCAGCTGTCACTTTACTTTGGCGCGAGCACACACACTTGGCACAGCCCTTGCGACGGTTCTGTCAGACACATAACAGTAATTAATATGATTAGCCTTTTGCTTGACTACATTATCAAACAGCTAATAATGTGTTGCTAATGTTACACAAACCATGTTCACATTCACGTGTCAGACAGCTGCCTTCTAACAATCAGTATCCTTACAAACGCTTTGAACAACTCAGAACGTCAGTGGAGAAAGGCATATAATTCATCATAACATCGTAATATACCTCATAGACTCGCTTTATTGCTGAATCTACACAATTTTTCATGTCAACAGATAATATACCGGGATAACCTGGCTTCTCTCGAGACTCTCCTGCTTCAGAGCAGTCATAGTTAATGATATGCTAAAGCCTGCCGGCACGTTGTTGTGATTGGTTACAAGGTAGTCTGTGACGTCACAATCACCAGCGATTTCAAACCGCGAGTTTGAGACTGTCTTTGGTTTGCTGCAGTTTTAAACGGAAAATACTCCGTTGGTGCTGACTTATGAATTTGCACATGGTTTGTCTTAAAGCATATTAAAAACACCACATAGACATTACATTAAAACAACATTAAAAACTTGATTTTCACCACAGGGGGTCTTTGAAATAACTTTGTATGTAGCAAAATATAATTAAAACCTTTTGGATTCAATAAAAGAGATCTAGTTTTACTACCTTACATACACTGGATGTCATATCTTTGTTTTTTATTATTATTAAGGCCTTTAGACAAAAAAAAAAAAAAAAAAAAAAAAATGACCCGTCATGTCATTGACCCATATACGTATACCTATATGGTTGAGTTAAAATTAATAATAATACTGGGTGACCATTATCTGCTAAAATCTTGAAAAGAGGGAAATAACATACAATTGTGACATCTTGCAGTGTGATACTGTGTGACATCTTGTGATTTTGAACATATTGCACACTTAAAGTAGAATTATGTGCCTGAAGGACTTTTAGGATGCAGAAATGATGGGATTTCATATCTAAGTCACAGGAGGGAGATGAGCTTTGACAAGATTTTTTTTTTTTTTTTCTCAGAAATGTTCAGAAATGTAGCTTGTTTGTTTTCCATTTTGGCTTGTTCAATTAGATCACTCAGTGCCTAGAGCAAAATTAGACAAGGAAGTGAACCAAGAATACAAAGTTGCTTTCACTAGACCTAAATGTCCTCTAACTCTCCCAGCTTAAAATGTTAACCTTCACCTCTAGTAAAGAGCAGAAAAACAATGAGGATGAGGGATACAAATAGCATAGCTTTCTTTCCTGTTTAGAGCATGATGATTCACCTCCTGCCCTCCTGTCCAAGCAGTAGGATCAGATGACATACAGTAATGTGTCATGTTGCATTTTATGATCTAAAACCAAAACAATGTGAGTAATATCCATCCTACAACATTATTTGTTGTCTTACTTGTGGTTTATAGAACCGCAGCTGCAGTACCTGACAAATTTAAAATGTCAACAACGCAAATAAATTCCCACTCATGCTCAGTGTTTGGTCTCTCTGAGGAGTGAATTGCTGCACAACCCATCTGGCCCTAGGCGTATTTGTGACATGCGTATCATCATGGTTGGTGGTCTCTCTCACCAAACCGCTCTCCCAGTATACATACATAAACGATCATTAGATATTAAATAGAGTTTTCTGATGGCTATCAACCAGTAGGGTGATGACAAAAGCATTTATTGTGAATGACACATTTACATTGATTACCAGTAAGGATAAAGTGGCCTCAGAAAAGACTTGCAGGGCTTTTTCTTCCCAAAGGATCAGCATTATAAACTAAACAGTACAATACAAATTCAGTCAATGAGGAGGTCCATAGGTATTATCTTCTTTTCTGTCTCTCCTCGTCTGTCATGGGTCATGCTGCTTTGTTTTTTTTTTTAGTTTTTAGTTTTTTAGCTCAATTAGCTGCCTTTCGTTTGGTTGATAGATGTGCATGTGTGATGGCTGTGTGGTCTCCCACATGAGTTCTTCCAGACTTATGACAGCTATTAAGTAATTCCCAAATCGATAGTTACAAGGCGCTTCACCCACTGGATTTGGTTTTTAAGGATTTTTGGATATGAGTCTGAATATTGATCATCATATTTCAAGGAACGCCTGACATCTGGAGTCCCTGCGGGTTGATTTGTCATTCCTCCCCCCACCTCCATTTGCATATTCCTCCTGTGTTTAATTCCCTTTTTAAACAGAGGCTTAATTAGTTGGAGTCACTGGAGCAGTCTTGGATTATGCCTTTCAGAGAAACAAAACATTTGATCTCATTTAGAGCTGTTAAAGAAAGCAGTGAGGCTCACTGACCATTAGCTACGCACCGAACCAGAGCCTCAAGCACATTTGTAGAGAGCAAAGCCCTGAGCTACACTCTAAGGGCCTTCAGAATATGCAGATCAGCATCTAAAGGTGAGATAAAGTGCTTGGTTTCAGTACAGTATGCCCTGTTTTTTGCTTTGGAAAACTAGAAGATATTGCAGATAATGATGTCAGAATGTAAACATTCTAACCCTTTTAAAATATTACAATCAGGTCATATTTATTTATTTGGATTATACCAAAAACATAATATTTATCTCACATTTTTCAAGCATGTAGCAGAATGGCTGAAAGTATTTTCTTATTTTTGTAAATGGGTCAATGGCGTGACGTGTCATTTTTTTGTCCAAAGGCCTTAATAATAATAAAAAAACAACAACAAAGATGTGACATCCAAAGTATGTAAGGTAGTACAACTAGATCTCTTTTATTGAATCCAAAAGGTTTTTATTATATTTTGCTACATATAAAGGTATTTTACAGATTTTGAAGTGTCAAAAGGTCATTCGGTTTAACCATCCAAAGGCCAATATATCCATTTCATTCGTGATTAAAATATCTTGAAATGTAATAAATGTATATATTTTTTATTCTGGTATGATTTTATAACATCATATATCAACATAGTGCAAAATGGTATTAAAATTATGTGTAGAAGTCGTTGCTTTGTTTTGAGAAAGAATGTCCGGAAAAATGAATTTCATTGATGTCATTCGGAGTAACCGATATAAAGGGACCATTTTGGATCAAGTCATGCGGTCAATATCATGTGACAGGATGTGACATCATTCAGACACCTGTAAAGGACCACATGGTCATGAAGCAAAGTGATTAATTCTCTTCTAACAATCAGCTCATTTGGTACAACTGCTATCAAACATGGAAAATGTTGTAATATTGTAAAAACTTGTACTAAATATAAATATTTGATTGTCCTTTTGCTAGCTAGCTAGATATCAGCCTGTTTGAAAATATCTATCTATCTATCTATATCTATCTATCATTAAATATTTAGTTTCACATCTTAAGTTTGATCAACATTGAACACAGTTTAAGCATATCCTTTCACTGTCCGTTTTTACGAATTTCAAGCCCCTTTTTTCTACACTATTCACAGAGAAAGTGCCAAGCACATTATCTTTAAATGTGTTGTCTATGGTTAGTACAGAGAAACCCCAACCCTGATAGCTATCGACAAGACCAGGTGTCTCTTCACCTATAATGCTAATGCTGATCAATGAATATATTTAATGCAGATTCTCATTAACAGGGTTATTAACTACATCCTGTTAGTTTATGCTTTTGTGCATTTGTAGTATGGCTTTACGAGCTCTGAGGCCTTAGTGCCTGATACAGTGTGACGATAATGTCATAGGTGACTTAATCTAGCGACCCTCTTGGGCATAGAGACGAGAGCATTGTGGTGCTCTTCAGCCTTCACTCCAGTCTATGATTGTGACACACAGGTTTCCAAGGGAACAGATCCTGTAGAACAGCGTCCAGCAGAGACACGCAGGCTTATTCAGACCCAGCAATACAAGCCACTGTGCCCCAGCTTCCTCTCTCAGTCTCTGCATTCAGCGGGCCTTTGTCACGGTGGCTCAGCACCATGCAGTCAGATAGAAGTTGAGCAAAAAGGAAACCAAGAACAAATGCCTCATGACTCACGCCATTCATCCTGTCTTCTATTCTCGCTGCCTCTCTCCTTTCACTCAAAAACTGAAAGAATGAGACAAAAATCACTTTGGGAAGCATCTTGAATAATGAGCGGAACAAAAATGACTGCACATGTTTTGACTTTTTCTATTCATTTACAAAGGTGTACTCTTTTATTTTATTTTATTTTATTTTATATTTCCTCCAGCAATTAGATTTCCCAGGTGTGTTCAGTCGTCCCAAGGACAATGTTTTATGATGAGATTTTAGATAATTTTTTTTTAATGTAAAATGGAAGTGTATATTTTAGAGTTTTAAAATATTTTATATATTTTTGGACATTTAAAATACAAATTAAAAGTACAAATGTTATATATGCTACCATAAAAGTTTGAAGTTAGGAAGATTTTATTTTATTTTTTAATAAATTAATAATTTAATTCATCAAAGATGCATTATATTGATCAAATTCACAGTAAAATAAAAAAGTAGTAAAAAAATTCTGTTTAAAAAATGTTATTTTGAACTTTCTATTATTTAAGAATACAAAAAACATGTATCATGATTTTCCACAAAAATATTAAGCAGCACAACTTTTTCAACATTGATAATAATCAGAAATGTTTCTTAAGCACCAAATCAGCATATTAGTATGATTTCTGAAGAATCATGTGTGACACTGAAGACTGGAGTAATGATGCTGAAAATTCAGCTTTGCCTTCACAGAAATAAATTACATTTTAAACTTATTAAAATAGAAAACTTTTTTATACGTACTTTACAGTATTAACATTTTGCCAGTATTTTTATCAAATAAATGCAGCTTTGGTGAGCATAAGAGACTTTTAAAAAACATGAAAAAAAAAAAAAAAATCTGTTGTGTTTTTTTAACCTTTCGTCCAGTTCCAGTTATCCTGAAGTCATAATGCACTGGTAGGTTCATAATGGCTCCGCTGACGGGTAGTACTCACTATGAAAGAATGAGGTTAATTAATTATCTGAAGGGAAGTATCCATAAATTACCTTTAAATGAATGATGGCTTTTGCTGTTTGTCCTAAATTGCTTTGGCAACATGCACAAACACCCCCACGATTCCACACATTCATACACACACAGATTCGTCTCACCCCCTTCTATCAGAGCTGTCCGACGGGCTGACACACCCAGAATCCATTCGTTTGTCAATTAAAGGCAACATTGTGTTTATGAAGTGTCAGAATGATGAACAGGCCTGCGCTGTCAGACCTGCATCTCAGTAAACGTCCAGCAGGCATGGAGGCATCAGTGCTTATGTAGGCTATTAAGTCAGGCAGCCATGCATCTCAATAGCAGAACACAGCCATGGGTTGGAGAGAGACAGACAGCATATGAGCTCAGTATATTGGCCTGCTGTCTGCCAAGGCGACTGCAAATGATTGTTTGGCAGCTTTAAAGTCCACTCGCTCCGACTCAAATTCCTTTATTTGATTTCTCCTTCTGGCGTGGATGCGCTGGAGGGCTGGGCGGGGAGGATAGGGACCGTAATACTTAGTTTGTTTATTGGATTGGACTCTTCGCTAGACGTGTTCTCAAGTGCCCGGTCATTTAAGCCTGTGTAGTAGACTTCCGAACACTCACAGTGTTTTTAGCAAATTTACTTTTCTAACCCACACAGATGATTGTTTTTTAATGTTAAATAAATGGAGGAATTTAAGCTAATTTTTCTTCCCCACATAATAATGTGCCAAAATTTAGAGAGAGAGAGAAATAAAGGCCTTTTTTAATAAAAGGATGGTTTATGTCTGAGATATGAATTATACTGGTAGATGTGTACGTGTATTTCATCAAAGAAATACAGAGCTGACATTGAAAATGTTGAAGATTGTTTATGCTTAACCCTTATGTTCTATTCATATTGACTTTATAGTTTTTATACTTTGTGTATTGAAGCAGTCTCTGGAGTCTCTGACACAAATATATAGTACATGCTGTGAAATTTTCTATGGAGGATGTTTCACAATGAAATTTTGTTTATAAGCAGTTCCCATAAGGAAATGTTATGAAGTATTAACCTGATACGTCAATGTTTTTTGGACATTTATTATAGTAATTCGGTCTCAGTTTTTCAGTGTATTCACACTGACTTTACATTAAGTTTCCATTTGTTCACTTTAGGGGTATCATGAACTAACGTTGAACGATAGTTATGCAGCATTTATTATTCCAGGTTAATGACAATTTCTGCATATACTACTACTACAGTAACATTTTGGTATGGGGAGCACATATTCACTATTAACTGCGACTTTTTCCTCAATAAACTCTTAATTTACTGCTTAGTAATAGTTTGTAAGGTAGTTGTAGCGTTTAAGTTAAGGTGTGGAGTAGAATTTAGGAAAGTAGAATAAGGTCATGCAAAATAAGGCATTAATATGTCCTTTATAAGTACTAATAAACAGCCAATATGCAAGCTAATAATCGTGAGAATTGTTTCCCATACTAAAGTGTTACCACTACTACTACATTTTATACATGATTTAACAGGGAATAATAGTATATTTATAAATTAAAATCAACCTGGACTAATACATGTAATGTAATAATAAATGTAATTAGGTTTTGAGCGATATACTGGTAGACACGATTAACCGGTAGAAATTTGTCAACCGGTAGAGATTATGGACTATCGTCTCTATCGCGGTTACGCTCACATGACGTTGCTGTGCTGAGCCGTCACGAAAGCTTATCATTTGGATGCATTTTTAAGCATTGCGGTTTAAAAACAAGCGGCTTTAAACCATTGAAGCACAATTAGCAGCGAAAGACAACTCATTTTAGCATATACATGCGCTCTCTGAGAAACTGTTTCTCAGCCCTGTCTGAGAGACGTGCGACATGAAGCCGCTGCTCATAGAGTGTGTGAAGACTCTGCTTTGTGCTGCCTAATTGGGCTTGAACGGTTAAATACACATACCTATGTGTCAAAGTGACCATGTATTTGCAAGTAAACAGAGTCATTTATGTCTTAAGTGAAGGTACAGTTGAGAAAGACAAGGCTTGAGCATAATGGATCGGTGCAGTCAGTCCAAATTTACCTGCTGTCATTGTTAATACTAATCAAACAACAAAAAAGAGAAAATATAACTATATTGTGATATATATCGTTATCGTGATATAAAATTACTCATATCGAAATTTTGGTCATATCTCCCACCCCTAAGTGTAATGTGTCATGATGTCATGAAGTCATGATGGTGACACATTCTACACATAATACTTTTTTCAGTGTGCTACAGATCTATAGCTGTAAATTGCAGACACACAGTTGGAAAACATCTCCTGGGATCCAAAGTAATTGTCCATTGCTGGGTCATAGTACCTACTAAATGTATCATTGTGCCTTTGAGGGCTTATAGTTCAGGATACTGTTTTCCTGTGTGAATCCATTGTCATAGTATCAGACTTGCTGTGCTGGCTTTTCTCCCAGAATCTCGGCGTTTAAGAACATTTAGAACACCAGTGGGGAAGCTTTGGTACATTAATAACATCAGCTCCTGTCCTCCCTGTGGTCCATTTTGTTTTAATGACATTTTTAACAAGTCTTTGTATATGTTTCCGCATAGCCACTCCTTTCATATGAAGAATGGATTATTTGATTCTAATATAATTTGTTACTAAATCATTTTATATATATTATATAGTGTTGTAAAGCAATGCACTTTCCAAGTACAGCACATGTGGACTGCAACTTATAAATTTGGCTCATGTTTTTATGTGCCTAAGGATCAAGCACACATTCTTTTCTGAGGCGAATGGCCAAACTAATTCACACAGTGGGAGTCAGCCAAAGTCAAGGACAAGAATTGCTTCCTGAGCCAGACGTTTTACCCTTAAGCCTACCTGGATTTCTGTTCAAATGTCTGCCGATCTCATAGAGGTGGTCAGTATGCTTGCTTTTATTTATTTTTGTCAATCTTCTGTAATTCCTCCTCACTGGCCTTAAAGGACATGGTATCCAAGGTAACTAGCTTGTTAATGTGTATTGTTAAGTGATGAGGAATTGTTAGATGATGATGATTGGCTGTCAGTGAGTATTCATAAGGTCTGTACTGAGACATACTGCAGGCATATGCAGATTTGATTCCTGGTGAAAAGTGTTTTTTTTTTTTTTTTTTGGTGGCATTTCATATTCATGATGACCTCAAAGCTTTCTGGTTTCACACGGGAGACCTGAGTTGGGGATCTGGGGACTGCTTAAAGGGAATATTTCGGCCAAAATGAAAATTCTGTCATCATTTACTCACCCTCATATCATTCCCAACTCATACAATATTTTTCTTCCATTCAAAAAAGGAAAATTGTTCTTGTAATTTTCCATGCATTTAGTCCTCATGAGGACTTTCTTTATAAATTACCATAAAAGCAGCATAAAAGTGCAGTATATTCTGTATTTTAAAGCAATAAAATAGCAATTATTTTCAGTTTTAGCTAAAATATTCCTTTTTTCTAAGGCATTGATACAGCTAAAGCACAGTTATAGGGTTTACCTGAGGTAAATAATCAATAAAAGGAGTCCTCTGTGTTATGTGATCATATCATTCACAATTTACCTTTCTTTTGTGTGCTATTGATTTGTAGAGACCCCTTCCAGTGTGTAATAGAGAAGTGTGGAGGCGTTTCTGACTGGTGTGACATCTCTCTTGTCTCTCAACTCTCATCTCGGTCTCCCCCTCAAACTCAAGCTTTCTCTTTGACTCAATTCCACCATCCTTCTTTCATTCTAACTTTGCCCATACCCGACTGAGAAATTAAAGGATTGAAGATCATTTGGCTTCAGGAACTAGAGGCGACCCAGCACAGTTAAGTGAACAAAGTGCCATTTAGAGTTACAGAGGTTAGTAAATTTTATAAAAGAAATAGCTGTGTAATTTTTATGAAGTTGTAAAATCCAACGAGGCAGCGACTCCTCAGTTGGATGGAAAGCTTGCTGTGAAATTAATATAAGGCCAGAGCTAAATAAGAGCTAAAACAAAACACTTCTCAGTAGCTTTAATCAACACACGAACATTACGTTTGCACCTTTAGTGATAATAGAAAATCCCCTAAGATTCAGATCAAATCATCTTATGTTTTATTTTCACTTTGAATTGTTCAGCTTTTGCATTTTATACTTCTGTAGCCTCACACAACACCTTTGTTTTTTGAATGACTCATTCTTGCTTCTATTTGTGTCATATTGCGTAGTGTTAGAGAATCAGATTCATGCTTAAATTGCTGCCCAGATGTGCTTGCATATGGGGAATTACCTGAAACATGACTTTAACATGCGTCAAACTTGAAATCGATAATTATTAATAATGAGAATTGAACTTATTTTTGTACATTTATATTTCATAGTGTTGTGATGGTTCCTGCTCAACACTGTGTTTCTGTTATTGACTTTAAAATTACCTTCCGATGATTATACAGTGCTGAGCAAAGTAAGAAAACAATTCCAGCTACACAGTATGGATTTAGAGATCCTGTTTGCAGTAATTGCTGTCTTTTCAGCAGCATGAAAACAGGAAAGGTACAGGACAAATATAACGGAGGTGTGAACAGAATTTAACTATACAATGTCCAATTCAGTATACTGACGAAAACTATTATTTCCCCTCATGTTTTATTGTTTTCTTACATTTTATGTCTCAAGACAACAAAAGCAACTTTTTTTTTTTTTTTTTTAAGTTCGATAAAGATGACTCATGTTTAAATCTATTGGCAGAAGATGCTCTGTAATGACTAAAATTATTGCAAAAGGCAGTTTTTCTAACAGCAATTTTTCCAACAATTAAACATGGCACATTTCCATAGATGTACTATGCCAAACTGTCCATGACTCTTTTATTATAGTAATTACGTTGTGTAAGAGGACAAGAAATACCTTAAGTATCTACTGGAATTGCAAAATGATACACTTAAGCCGATAGTAAGACTCACTAGATGGCTGCATTTTGTCCCAAAGAATGACAGCAGAAGCTGTGAATTAAGCTTAAGCTCTTTTTAAATAAGATTTCATATTGAGTGTAATGTTCAAAATTGGGTAATGCCCTCTAAACACAGTTGGGAAGAATAAAGGGATCAAGGTTTGGCTAATTAGCATTGCCTAGTTAGCTGGTAGATGTTCGAACTGCACCATCTGGTTCTGAAAACCATCATTCTCCATTGACGACCATTCAAAAGTAGCCATTTATACTATCTAAATATATACAAATAGTTTTATTTAATATTTGAGATATATTTAAAAGTTTTTTGCTGCCATCTCACTATAGTCACTAGAAAAGTGTTTGTTACTTTGCGTGTTCTTGTGGTCCCATCAGCCAGTCAGCATTGACATGATGTCATTTTTGGACTTCAGAGTGATTAGTCACATGACATTTATGACTAAATGGCTTTGTGTTTGTACCATGTTTGGCTTTTCAGTTTTATAAATTCCCATTTTTCTCCAAGAAACAGTATTTTGTCAGTATTTTCCATTTTTGTTTGCTGTACACTATGATTTGTGACTCATAACAAAAGAGCTGAAAGAACTGTGGACATTTCCACTTTTCTGCAAACAGACTGAAATTTGTATTCCAGGAGACAGTCCTGCAACCAGGGTTTCCTTTGAGCTCTGTGTAAGAAAAGTCATGTTTGGTGTTTCAAAGCATCCAACAAACTGACATTGACACTGGGCTGAAATGATTCATTGGAGGAAGACAGAGGAATTAAGTTTTTCTTCAGAGAAAGGCATTTTCATGGAGGTGATTACAGATCTACAGCCTCCACCTCTTGTAGTCCTTGTCCAATTTACTTTACTGTCTTTCTCAGGTATGTACCATCACAAATAGATTCAGTTAGTCGAGACAAACAGCTGATTTTTCTACTTTGCCTGAGCTTGATGTGCTCATATGAGCTCATATGTTGTGTACATTCTACCGAGTTCCACCGAAGCTACCTTATGCATTTTAAAGAGATGCACAGATGCATGCTGGGAAAGAATTTGATGGATTGGCCTGTCCTGTTATGTGGTGGCATGTTTCGCTGGACAATTCTCTGACATAGACTCATTGTTTGTATTAGATGACTGATTAAAACATTATGCAGAAGACAAAACGTCCAAGTGCACATCAGAACAAAGTGGTCTGATGGAAGCTGATTGGTGAAGATGCATTCTTTGTTTGTGTTAAAGAGGAACCAATCATGATTGAATATGGAGATTTTACATTTATGCATTTAGTCGATTTTTCAACATGATCTCATATGTAAAGTCTGGTTTACACATACATTTTTTTTACAAGTTTGCATTAATAACGTATTAACAGTATCTAAAACATAAGCATTTTTATGTTTGTACAATTTTGAGAAACCTTTTAGGTTCTTAGAATTAGTGTTGTCAAAAGTACCAAGTCAGTACTGAAATTTAAAAAATGTGACGCTTTGAGCTCTGTTGAGTGGATTCGTAAACACCTCTGATTGGCCATTGTGTTCATGCGCTCATCAGATATGTCTGTGATTGGCTACAATGATCAATGCTTCAAAAACATGTTGTAAATAGACATCAGTGACGCTCTTCACCGAGCACTTACACTGATACACATGGCAGCGTTTATAAGCCTGCTTTCAAATGCTCCCGCTTTCAAAACACTTTCAAATTCAAACATTTCCTTGGTGCTTTCAAATGCTCCTGTGCGTTGATCATTGTAGCCAATCACAGAGATACATGTTGAGCGTGTGAACACAATGGCCAAACAGACTTGTTTACGAATCCACTCAACAGTACTCAAAGCGTCACATTTGAAAAATTTCAGTACCGACTTGGTATGGAAGGTATGTTGAAAGATCCAGTACAACTTATTGAAATCTGTATCATGTCACATGTAACGTTAATCAATCAATCATTGTTTCAACCACGGAAAAGCGCCAATAAAATAGCTTAAATGTCACATTTACCTCAGAAAAGCTGTTCAATGTCAAAAACTTGTTAGTCAGCTACAAAAATGAACTTAGAGAGGAGCATTTTGATATATATCCACTGTGACTGCATATTGATATATGCATATTTGCATATTTGATATATATGCATATTTGCATATTCATGTACTTAACGTGTGCTTCAATACTGAATGTATAAAACCGTTTTATGACAGGCACCATTAAAATGTTTAGGCCGATATTAAAAATGAGTAGAAACATAATTATGTCATTAAAAAATTATTATAACGTTATTATAAAAACTTCATGTGTAATTTATATGTAAGCTTACAAATCAATTAATTTTAACCTTTAATATTATAATGTACCAGCTGTGGTTCCCTGTATAGTTTACAGCATTATTTGAGAGAGATTTTTTCTTTGAGGAAATTTGCCATGTACTGTACCTGATAGGCCCCAAATTAATCATTATTGAATTGAAGGTAATCAAATTGAAATCAAATCGCAAGCTTCTGAATCAAAATCAGATCCAATTTTGAAATTTGTGTCAATGCCCAGCCCTAGTGTCAATAAATGTTTTTATTATTATTATAATTATTTTTTTATTTGAAGCAAATGTTGTTTTTTCCATTTATTTTCTTGTGGGAGTGTACCAGAATGCTTAGTTTATTATTTGTTAAAATTTTCTCCTGGGGTAGGATGCTCCCAGATCCCCCTATTAATATTTACTTTGTAAACGTGTCACCTTTTTCACCACTTTGGACTTTGCGGGTATGACTGTCAGATTTGATCAATTTAATGCATCCTTGCTAAATAAAGTATCAATTTCTTCTTCTTCTTTTTCTTCTTCAAAAAAGGCTAGTGTATGTTATGAGTTTCATCAAATATCCAAATTTTAAAAAATGTTATGTATAAATATCTTCAGATGCCAATGAGATCAGGCTGATACCAGGTATCTGTCAGGTATTTCTGTCAGGCAAGGTAACTTGCTTGCTCAACCAATGACATATGGCACAAACAACTAAAAAACAAAAAGCAATACCAAAAACTAAGCTTAATAAGAAACATGCTTAGATTACCATTAGACCATTAAACAAACCTTGTTTCTGAAACAATTCAGACATAGAAATCACTTCTATCTGTCACATGACCCGAAAGACAGGAGAGCAGATTTTCTGTCAGCGAGGTGCTTTGAATGCTCTAATAAATGTTTTGAGTGAGTGAGGCACAGAGACTTAACAGATTAGCAGGAAAATAAAAAAATTGAGAGAAAATAAAAACGCTTGCCAATGATAGCCGCATGAACGTGTTACAATGTGGTAGAAACTGGGCTGGAGGACTGAAAGGAAGCGCCAGGGTCACTGTCGCCAACAAGAACATCCATTCTACTTTGTTTCCTCCCTCTCCCCTGTTCAATTTCCTGTCCAAGCAGCTTTGGGAAAGACAACAAACAAACGAGAATAGCCTTATAGTGGAGACAAGCTGGCTGGCTTGCTGCCATTTCAATGAGTAGAAATTCCTGCTGATTTTAACGTTATTCTATGATATTGATCTCCTCATGTGGCAATAGTGAATGACGCTTTTGTGATCCATGTAACCAAGCTGATAGCAATGATTTTGAAATGTATGTGGTAAACACACCCACCTCAGCTTCCCTGAGGAAATCCCTTCCTCGGCTGGTCTGGTGGAAGAGATATTGATTTGCTTCAAGTGTGCGATCCATTTAGAGTCCAACAGCTCATTAGGCCCTCAGAGCCACAACATCAACTAATCACTACTTTAACCCCCTTACATTAGGGACAATGCTCTGGCGTGGCTCCACAATGGAGCGTTTTTGTTGTGGGGTTACGGACCTATAGGGAGGAATCCCTCCTGAATTGAGCCTTTCGTCTGTGTTGCTTTCTGATGAATGGAGCGAGCTGAGTTCACTCACTTTCACTGAATAAAAGATACCGTGTAAGCTCTCATGGGATACTATGCCGCCTACCCCTCCCAGCGCTTCAGTCTCCCTTTCCACTGCAAATGCAGACTCACATTTCAGGTGCCTATATTCTCTAAGTTTGAAGTTCTGACTAAAGGGAAGTGAAAGGGGCTGCTGATGTGCTCCCTCAGCTGGCTCAAGAGATTCACCAGGTTAAGGTAATGAAAGAAACCAAATGAGCTGATATTATACTAGCAGGGAACTTTAAAAGGATTGTGAGCTCTTTGGCATGATTGCTAAAGGAGTGCTGGTTGGAACTGCTATATTGCAGTGATGGTGGCAATTTTATTTTTTAATGTATAAATATATATTGAAAAAACTGAGTATGGACAGGAAAGTGTAGTGATAAGTAATGATAAGCTCTACTAAATATTTGAGACCTTATTTTATTACATTATAATATCCTATTTTAATATTTGTATTGCCCTTTTTTTAGGTACAGTTCCTGAATATTTATAATTTGCTTATTTAAATATAATATTTATTATATTCAATGATTAATTATCATATTTTCTGTGTATATAAGCAATTAAAATGTTCATATATTACCGTTGACATTATATGTGGCGAACAATGGTATTTTGGAAGGGTGTTTCTACTGTTTTTGTCCAGTGGACTTCCATTTTATAGACAAAAACCATTCTTCAAAGTATTTTCTGTGTTCTGCAGAAGAAAGTCATACATGTTTGGAATGACTTGAGGGAGAGTAAACTGAGAGCATTTTTATTTTTCGATGAACAATCATTTTAAGAGCAAGTTGTAACAGTTTTACTTCTTATTGTTTTCCTTTGCTGCCATTTTGGCCACTGTAAAAGAGGTTTAATCTACCCATTAAAGGGGTCATGAACTGTTTTTTTATTGTTTTAGAATGTTTCCTGTGGTGTACTTATACTGTTTTTTACATCAAAAATTTCGAAAATAAAAGGCAATTTTCCTACCCTGATTTTAGCCTTCTGATTTTGAACTTTTAGCATGTTTTTACTATTACAGCTCTCAAGGTTAACTAATCGTGTAAAGTGTTGATTATATTTAGATCTATGGCATTATATTTAGATTGTGGCATAAAAGGTTGCAGTGATTTCTGCAACGAATGCTGTCATAACTAACAGTGCAAACACACTGTAAATAAGAGATTTGTTGATTATTATGGGTGTTTTGGTGCGAGTCCACTGATAAACTTGCGCTGTTTGACAGCTCCAGCGCGTGCTGTTTGATTGACAGCTCCAGCGATTGCAAAGGGAGCGTTCTTTGATTGCTTTCTATTTATAATTTAATCACAGATCATTTTAAATAACAGATTATTTTCATTCTACTAAGAGAAACAATGTGAACTTGATCTCTGGTCACAGATCAGGCATTAGAATTAACACGGTCATGTTATCACATAATTGTCGAGTCCATATTGTAAACCTCTGTTTGCAAAGCCTGCTCCAAAATTATGACTGATTTACCAAAGGCACAGGACGAGTCGTTTGCTGGGCTTGGTAACATTAAAAGCTGTTTTTGGAGTAACAAGGAAGTTTTCATTTCTGAAACTAATAGGATATTCTTATAGTATGATGGCCACTTATATATCAAAAACTCAAGGAAAATTTGATTTCTCAGTTCATGACCCCTTTAACAAATAATTCAACCAAAATAAGTACAAAATAGCCACTATTTGCTAAATCTTCAGTATGAGTTTTTTTTTTTTGTCTCAATCTCAGTAAGGCTGGTGAACATATCCAGATCTGCCCCTCTTCACTGATAGATATCTCCCTTACTGTATGATTTATGGTTTCAGAGTTGTGAGCGAAGAAGACCATAGCTGTTGTGATATGAAAGGTCAATATGTCAGACTATCATGCAGAACATCTCCAAACTCCAGAAATTAACAGCAGAACCGAAATGGACTTTGTCAGTCAAAAGAATAAAAAAGAAACTCCAGCTGCCTATGCACGTAAAATTTTTCCATTTTCCCATCAGAGTCTGACGTTTCTCTTTCTCCACTCCAAAATTCTATATCAGCAGTTTTTCTCCACTTACTACTTTTTTTCTAGTGTTGTTTGTACTTTTCCGCTTTGTGACGCTTGTTTATTCAAGCTTTTTAGAAAGAGGAGATCCCAAGAGACAGGGTGCCTTGCCTATAGCCATATTCTGGCACAGTCAACATCTCCTCATTGAACTTTGCACAGGAGTCAGCTCCAGCGTTTGAACCAGCATTTATAAAGCTAGCACCAACCTGACAGGCTGTGGCTTTGCTCGGCTAATTCAGCTGACTGGTTAAGATTAAAGTTGGTAATAGTGCAGATCTGTGGAAGGGATCTTTTGTTATTTAGGTGATTTGTGGAGATGCTCTGTTAGGGTTGTTAAAGCAGCAGTGAGTTTCTGCGCGACAGTGCGGCTAATAAATTAATCCAAATAATTGTCGGGAAGGCAAATGGCATGTTGCAGGGGAGCCATTGCTTTTACTGAGTGATTATTATTGCTGGAGCTGCCTGTGATTGTGCAGTGCTGACCTAAGTGTATCCCAGAGGTAATTTCTTCATTAGCAGGCACCCTCATGCGCTCCCTGGTTCTTTGGCTGAAGGCAGGGTGTCAGACTGACTGTCTCCCAGTCTCAGCACTTGCAGATAAATCAACATAAAGATTTTCAAAGTGTGTTAAAGCCTTCCAGTGGGAATGTTCTGGTGCATGCTCATTTTTATTCTGCTGTCTGCACTAAAACCATATTATGATGCTAAACAAGTTCCTGTGTACCAATTTTTTTTTTTTTTTTTTTTTGCTTTTGGCCTTTATTATAGAAAAATGAAAGTACTGTGTGGTGTAGAAAGGAAAGTAGGAGTGAGAGAGGAAGAATGGACTCAGGACATGACCCAGGTCAGACCTGAACCTGAGTCCCTCTGAGCCAGCAGCTCATTCATGGGTCAGTTACATGAACTTCATGAATTATTAATAAAAAGTATGTTTACATTGTTACAGTAGAAGAACAGCATTGCACTGAAAAAAAAAAAAAAAAGATCCAAGTTAACTGATTATATTATATATAAGTCACGGCTGAAGGGCATTGTTAGGTACGACGCAAAGCGGAGTTACAGCACTAGCCTCGAGTACCATATTGCTTTTATAAAAGGGTTACCACACAATACAAATATTAAAGCCAAAAATATGTATCAGTGCAACTTTCATGGAGTAAACTTTCACTAAAAGCCTTCCTTCTGCTGGAAAAAATAGTCCCTGACCGTGAACAGCAACAGAAGTTACATTATTACGCCATTAGATGGCGGCAAAGACTTTTATAATGAAAAGACTAAATTGTTGTGAACACGGAACAAGGCACAACTGATAAATGCTTTGACTAGAGCTTTCAGTCACGGGAAAACCCCTTAACTGTTAAAAGGACAAGATAATACATTGGACATTTAAACAGATTTTTTATTATGAACACAGGACTGACCTGAAGGAAAATGCTAAATCTGAATGCAGGTAATACACTCGCTCACTCGATCTCTTTCTCACAGTACTCTTCTACATGATACAGTAAGCTTCAATGAACAATATCAATAGAGAACAAACAGTTTACGTTGCTAAGAGTGGTTGCTAAGGGTGTTGTGTAGTGATATGCAGAACCATTGGGTGAAGCTGTCATAGCCGTGTTTTATCGTGAATAAAACACAGCTATTGACCAATCAGAATCAAGGACAGGAACTAACCGTTTTATAAAGTTTTTTACACCACTGAATCAACCTAAATACATGAAGTTATACCAACAAAACAAATTTCTATTAAATCAGGTATAAATAGCTTTTGAGGAAACTACTTTGCAGGTTAACACTTTTTACAGTGTGGTAAAACACTGCTGTTTAAACTTTTTGACCATAACAACATGCAATCTAGTTACGTTTTTAACAGAACTGAGGGTTACAGGAGAACATTCTGGAACATCTCAACCCCTGAGGAGCTGAAGCTGGACGTACCTGCTGTTCCCGGGTTCCTTGCTTGAGGAAATTCGAGTGTCTTGCTTTATTCATTCCTGAAAATCTGGCTATTTGGTTTATAGCACAAAGAAAAGTGTTCTATTTTAATAACCCATATGGTCCGATCAATGTTTTATAGCCTTACCCTAAAGCAGGGGTCTCAAACTCAAATTGGCTGGGGGCCGTTGCTGTGATTGACACCTCATAGGAGGGCCATTTTAACATTCAAGCACAAGAAAGCGCAACATTTCTGAAAATTACTTTCCTTTGCATTATTTCTCATTTACTTTAAATTTCATTACTAAAATATTTTTGCCATACTTAAAAAAAAATGTAAACAGCAGTGTCTATCATTGTTACATACAATATTAGTTTTTAACAGTTAGTGCAAATATTTTCCCTTACTTTATTTTAGCTTAAATAACATCAAAATTTTGCACTGAACAACACTGTACTGAACAAATGCAATCCCTGAATACATTTGTACACTATTCTATTTCTTGTCAGACACCTGGCAACGCTTCTGCTCACACAGCTGAGCCACATTTGTCCAAGATGCCGTTTGAGCATCAGTAACGTTTATTAGTAGCATCGGACGCGTTTCGGTGGTTTAAATCGACGCTCGCGACTTGCGCGAGTGCTTTTACTGTAATTTAGGCAAGCGCGCTCATAATAGAAGCGACGTGGTCGCGACCTGCATCCGGTGTGGCGTGCTCGTTTTTCCAGGCGTGCCTATGCCGCGGCAAAATGAAAACATCTCAACTTTTCAGAATGACGCAAGTGCACCGCAGGTCATGTGACAAGGACCAAAAGAAGAGCTTCGGCCTTCCCTGAACATCATCGAAAGCTCAGCCAAACAGCTGATCATAGCTGTACAGGGCGGGTGTTTATTTCTCATCTCCATATAAATATATCTAGTAAACTTCCTAACTTCCTAGTAAACTAACCTGAAACTTCCTAGTAATCATGGAGAGCGCAGCTCATGGTTGCATAGCAAGGACAGACGCCACGGGAGCGAAAGCGCTTTGGAAAGAAGGAGAAAGCGGTGCGGCCGCTTATGTCACGCGATATGTAAATGGCCCCTTAGAACGGCGACCTTTTCTTTGCATATCAGACAGGTATAGCAACTAGAGAATAATAATAATAATAATAATTTAGCGGGCCGGATTATTTTTTATGTTTTTAAGATTAGTTGCGGGCCGGGTGGAGTGAGAGGGGGGGCCGTAAATGGCCCGCGGGCCGGCAGTTTGAGACCACTGCCCTAAAGAATTTGGTATGTGTCGCCAGTAAAGTTTGCTAGTGTTCCTGTTAGCGAAGGCGAATTTAAAAAAAAAAGTGCAAAGTCTCTGAAATTATAAAATTTATATGGCATCAATAACTGGGTCACTCAATTATCTGCATGTAAATAATCATCAGTCTGAATATTAGCTGTACAATTTGTGTATTCCAGTGAACTCTACTGTACTCTGCCCTGAAGGTTCAAGTTCTCTGGAAATGAAAGTCAGCTCGACTGTAGTGCAGCTCTTCGTGAATCATCATAACAATAGTTTATTCACATCCATGTGACAACGTGACATTAGGCCAAAGCCGATGACTGCTTTAATCAATGACTCAATTTAGCATCCGTGTTTGTCAGAGCTGACAGAGCTGGGGGTGTCGGTCTGACATCACCTTCTTCTCTTAAGAGCAGGAATCTATATTTCACAGATAGTGGCTCATAAAAATGGAGGTGCTGTTTAATATTCATCCATATTTCTGGAGCTTGTAAATTGAACATGTTTTATTCAGAACTGGCTGTTTTGGTGCACATTGGGGCAATGCAAATGAAAGATTAGCTACATAAAATGGCAAGCATAAATCAAAGAGAGTGACAAGAGCGGGCTTCATCATTTTGCCATGTCACAGTTTTGTAAATGTTTTCCATCAGTCAACATTAAAGGCCATAATAGCACACAATTCACTCAAAAATATAATTATTTTTTTTTATATTTGTTATGTAGCATCTGGATGCTCTGGGTATTTTTGTCATTCTTTTACATTATCTATTTTTTATGTTGTTGTTTTTTTGTAATTGCAATCTTAATTACTGTCTTTTATATCTGTTTATGTGCAGTCAGTGATGTGGAGGAGATTTTTATACTGCAGCAAGCTACTTTTAATTTAACTAAAAAGTTACCTGTTTGAAAAAGTTGATTAATTTAAAACTATTTAAGGTGTCAAAATCTTTGAAAATACATAACTATCAGACTATTTAATTTGTATTTTAATCAGAGAAAAATAATACAGTATTAACCCTGTTTGGACAGATAAATTTATACTAAAAATATGTGCTGAACCACAGTATGTAGGTACATATTAAAATAAATATAGATACAATTATATTATAATTATATAAAATTAGAGATAAAAAAATGTGAAAAGCTGTATAAGAATGTCTGTGCAGAGACTCATATGTGAACTGTTTCTTTTCTAAATGATTCACTAAAGCCCATTTTTCCAGCGATATAATAAGTTCATAGAAGTGTTTGAAAATTTCTTTGATTGCTCTTTTGTAAAGCTACTTGCACAATATGACCACCAAAAAAACAAAACAAACAAACAAAAAAAACAAAAACAGGAATGAAATGTTTTGTAGTTATTTAGTCACAACACAACCCTTTAGCGACTGAAAGATGATACTATATTGTTTTACAAATAAATGATATTGTCAGTTTTCAAAAGTGAATATGCATATAATGTAGGTGTTATAATAAATTTTGAATCATTTTGTAAATAAATTCATACATCCAATCAAACTTACTAACGTCTCCCCCAATCTCATTTGTGTAGTTGTCACGTGATGCAAACAGATGCATGAGATTGATTAATCGCTGTTAGTCAGTCAGGTTCAGCTGTGCAAAGAGGAGCTGTCAATTTATACACCAATGTTTAGACATAAAAACACTTTTTGATAAATGAAGATCAATTTGTACTTGTCTAGCAAGGCAACGTTTGCATGCAACCATTGATTTTTAGAGGCCATAAATAAACATTCAGCCAGTCACCCTCAAATTGGCCCTGTGAAAAGCATATATAATCCATATGATTTAAAAAATGTACGTCTGAAGAAATTTCATAAGGTCCAGTGCCTACACATGTGAAAGATTATATATATATATATATATATATATATATATATTTAAACCTGCTTTCGCACTGCCGCTGATCTAGAGAGCACTCGTGTAAGATATGTGTCTGAAACTGCTTCACAAACAGTGTTTTCAGCTGACAGTATTGCTGTTCCTTTGTACGAAAATATTGGGCTAAAGTTTTATAGTCCAGAGGTAAACACAGATGGTGTGGCAACCGCAATCAAAATGAGTAAATGACCTTTGAAACTAATGTTATACTTAATAAAGATTGTATCTGTTACACTGTTAAGCCTGTAGGTGGTGACCAGTGAGTGTTAAAATGTATTTGATGAAATTCGTTCAAAAACTCTGAAGGAAACAAGTCTTTATTCATTAATTTCAAACTTTATGTAGCCTACATTAACAAGGATTTGGGGCAATTATAATGCATTATAATTAATGGAGGATTTTGTAATGTTTTCTGAATTAAAACTTAGCGCTTTTCTTCCAGTTTGTAAAGCCATGCCTCTCAATCAACACCCCAATGCGGTGTGTATTGGTACAGTATAGGGATGCACCGATCCACCTTTTTCGCTTCCGATACCGATTCCGATACCTGGGATTCAGTATCGGCCAATACCGATCGATATTCAAGTAATAATAAAAAAAGTGCTAAATTACCTAATAAACTGTATGCCTCACTGTGTGGAAGAAACTGGGATCATTCTTTTGTATCGGGCTTGACTTAAACATTACTAAAAACAAAATAAAAAACAGACACAAATGTAGTGAATTATTTATTAAATAATTGTGCATCAGTGCAACAACTGTAAATAAACCAATAGCTTCACTAGCTTGGTAGACATTCAAAATAAACAGAGTCCAGCAGATTCCTTCATCCATGACTCATGGCTTGTTTTTCATGAATGTTTGAGTCATACATGACATAAACTAAATATATTTATATATAAATATAGGCTATACTATAAAATTAAAAGACATTTCTTTTGAATTTATAGCTGAGGTTTTTTTTGTAATGAGACAGAACAAAAAATGCTATTAACAATCTTTCATTGCGCAAAAGTATTATAATATGAACGGCTCCCATACAGAGCGGCACAAAACGCTTATGCACATCCCGTGTGCAGAATGATGCGCTTGAAGCATCATGGAGTCACAGCGCGCAGCGGTAGCGCTCCGCATTGAAAAGTTCAAAGCACAAAGTGAAGATATATTGATGCGTATTGTATTACCGGTATCGTTGTCTACAGATGAAGTACAATAATAGAAACATTGATTCATCTTGGAAAGAGTTTCATTGTATTGACTGTCGTAACTGAACGCGACACGCAGTTTGAATGCTGAATGGAGAATGACTGACAGCCACAGTGGAGGGAGGCATTTACGTGAACTTTAATTTAACAACTTAAATATTCATCTGTACCTCAAATTAAACTATGAAATGGCTTCAGAACACTTGGAATATAGTGCACAGAAACATTATGGTGCTTTTTAATGTTTTTGTGCCTTTTGTGGTGCTTAACAATAACACAGAATAGTACACGCACAATATCGGATTTGGATCGGTCCCATGCGGCCGATACCCGATCCGGCAAAAATGGCAGTATTGGAGCCGATACCCGATCTGTATATCGGATCGGTGCATCCCTAGTACATTATCATGCTGATGCACAGCCCCAACTTCAGGGTATAATGTTTGAACCATAATGTTGCACATGGTCCTCCAGAATGGTTTGGTAGTCTTTGGCAGTGATGTGCCCATCAAGCACAGTAGGGAATGCCATGATATTGCAGCCCAAACCATCACTGATCCGCCCCTGTGCTTCACTCCGGGCAGCAATAGTCTAGAAGTTAAGCCTCTTTGTGGCTTCTCCACACTGTAACTCCCACAGTCTGGGAAAGACAGTGAAGGTGGACTCATCAGAGAACAACATATGTTTCACATTGTCCACAGCCCAAGATTTGCAATGTTGGCACCACTGAAACCAACATTTGGCATTGGCACAAGCAACCAAAGGTTTGGCTATAGCAGCTTGACCATGAATATTGACTCTGTGGAGCTCCCGACGAACATGGAAACAGGAGAGTCGAGGTGCGCATTTAATTTTGCAGTTAGTTAGGCAGCTGTGGTTTTATGTTTTTTGGATACAATCCAGGTTAGTACCTGGACATCTCTTTCAGACAGCTTCCTCTTACGTCGACAGTTACTCCTGTTGGATGTGGTTCATCCTATGTGGTGGTATGCCGACATTACACTGGATACCTTAGATCTCGATCTTAGATCTTAGTAAACACTTGCTGTCCTGGTCAAAAATCAGCCAGTGAGAAGCGCACCAACAATTTGTCCTCTTTTGAACTCTGATGCGTCTCCCATTATTTTGTGTGGTTTACGATATTTTATGTACAGCTGTGCTATTGCTCTGCTAATTCAACCTTCACACTCTGCTCTTACTGATGGAATGTAAAATCAGTGAAGATCGGTCACCAGGCTGCGCATATATACAGTAGACATGAAAACTTCAACACTATATTGGCCAGTGCTTCAGTTTCATTGTCCAACCTCTGTATACCTCATATTGATTTCATATATTTGCATACAGATCAACATATCAATCAGCTTTGTCAGCTATGTTTTATGTTTGTGCTATATAAACTGTATGGATTAGTACAGTATAATTAGTTTAATTCCTGAAATCACTGTATATTGTTGTGTTCTGATCGTTTACGGGGGTCCATGTCATAATATGCCAGACATTAATTTAAATAAGCATTTAGGCTTTCATTAAGCACATTCAAAAAAAAAAAAAAAAAGCTTCCTTTTTAGCCATATTCAGCTGTTTTCAAGAAATACCAGCATCTCACTGAGAATAGTGCAGCAAGCTCTTTATGGTCACATATTCTATAGATTTATTGGCTTGGGACTGCAAGGCAAGGCTTTATAACCCCTGTATATGACATTGTAAAGATGCCATTTCAGCTTTATTAGTTAATGCTATTTGTTAAAACCCGGAGCTTTGAAGCTAAAATTTCCCAGCTGAATGGTCAAACTGTTCCCTACTGTACTGTAATTGAGGCTATTTAATACTTTCCCCTAGTTTTGTTCTTGCAGGAGTTCAAACTCAGGCCTTTAGGAATGACAAATGGGAAACTCAATGAGTGATTCACAGAGCCATCTGATCCTAATGAACAGTTTGACTCCAAAGACAAACTCTACAGAATAAATGTCCCATTGCAGCTAACATAATATAATTACAACTGTCACAATAGGTAAATATATGGTGAGACTATAGTATTTAATGTTTGTGTCAATGCCCCCAGCTTCCACGGGACACTAATTGCCATCTTGTTTCTCAGCAGGCGACATTAACACAGGCTTTCTTAGCTACAGCAGTCCTAGCTAACTAACTTTTGCAATGCGTACTATCCCCTCATCCGTACATCACTACATATGTTGGGTCCGATTACAGAGTTTATTATGAGTTTAATGCAGTGCTGGAAGTTTCGAGAGAGTGGTGACTAATGTCAGTGTGACAGAGGCAACGTTTAAAGTCCTGAAATGTGAGTGTAATCTTCCCACTTTTACATCACAAGATAATTAAAGACATCAATCACACACCAGACCCCATCACATCCTTGAAAGTGCTCTAATTTGAGGGCTTGCTGGATGAGACACAGTTGTCATTCATCTGGAAGAGATAGATGGCATTGACAGATACAGTGACTTTATTGACGTTACACAGGATTACTTATAAGAAAATCTTTTAGCATGAATGCAGTTACACAGATTGGTTTGTAGTATCCTGTATTGTGATACAGGGCTGAGTAAGTGACTTTTGTATTTTATGAATATATTCTGCAGTTTTAATTAATAGGATCTGTTCTGATAAGATGAGATAAAAATCACTAAATCTCTTTTAATGAATGAATAACTCATATAAATTTTGAACCACTTATAATTTTGAACCACTTTGGCACATGGGCCTCTTTTACAACTGGTAACTTTTTTTTTTTTTTTTTGATTAACCAAATAACATTTAGACAACACTTGAATGATGACAACACTTGGAAAAATGATAGATAATATTTAATTTTTATAATTTAATATAATATTTTATGGTATTTTAAATACCATAAAATTTTATATAAATTTATAAAAGTAATATAATACACTCTAAAAAATGTTGGGTTAAAAACGGACAAACCCAGCGGTTGGGTTAAATGTTTGACCAACCTGCTGGGTTGTTTTATTTAACCCACTATTGTTTAAAAATTTCTATATGGCTGCCTTAAAATGAACCCAAATTAGGTTGGAAATTAAAAATCAGACATGTTACTAGAGGCAACAATAATAATCAAAAGGTGAACATTTATTAATAAGCAATTTAATAAATGCTTATTGTTTAATTATTATTCATTAAACTTATTAATAAATGTTCATTTATTAAACATATTAATACATGTTAATTTCTAACATACTTTGGGTTAATTTTAAGCAAGCAATACAGTAATTTTTAAGCAATAGTTGTTTAAATGTCCCAATTGCTGGGTTTGTCCATTTTCAAGCCAACTTGGGTTGTTTTTAACCCAGCATTTTTTAGTGTATACTATAGTATAATATATAATATACTAGTAATATATATATATAAAACATACTAATAAAGAATATATAATATAAAGGCATATATAGTATAAAATGTATATGATATAAATATAATATTTAATAGAATTTTTTGATATGGAAAAAATTTGAAAATGTAAAAATGTAATTATATAATTTTTATATTATATTATATATTTAATTTGATACATTTGATTTTTTTAAATATTTATTTTAAAATTTAAAAAAGTGCACCATCAAGAGAGAGGTTTGTTTATTTATTTTTTAAATATGTAATATGTAAAACAGAGGTTGCACTAGTTTGCATAGATATTGAAATTGACAATTTCTGCTCTATTTCATCCTCTAGTAAGTTATTGTAACACTTGGTATTTTGAATGTGACATTGATATCAAGAGAACTTCTGTGGCCAGGGTTTTTTTACCCTCACCAAGCGCTGTGTCGCAGATTCTTGCCTTTTTCCTTTTTATTATACTCTGGCAATGTAAAAAAGGCAGCAGATGCTGCAGTCATGCGATCTGGTCACTTAATTTAATGAACAATATCTCATGAATTATTCCACTGGACTACACTTAAAATTTCTCTTTTCTCTCCCCAAATCCTTACTCATATATCTCTCTCAGTCTGTTTCCATGGGGGTACTTTATTTTCTCCCCATTTCTTCACTTCTAATCCTTATTAGCATCCTTTACTGTGGGAATGTTTCTAAAGTAGGCAAAAGCAAAAGACCAAACGCTTTATTAAGTATCTTGGATGATCTGTCAGTGTTTTTTTTTTTTTAATTTGGTAAATGATGGAGATTTTTAGTTTATCGCTCTTGCATTAACGGGCTCTGACTGGATATATTGGGTCATTTCTGGTCATTGAGTTGCAGTGATGTTGAAATGACACAGCAAGATTCAACTTTGGGTTGTTGACATATCCGGCAGCGTACTTGCTGTGTTGGTGTGCGTCTCATCTACATGTCACTCAAGATTATATATGCTTTGAAATAACTTTCTCTAAAAAATGTCACCAGCCTTATATTAACAGCTGAGTCACAATCCTTTCTCTTGGGCCATCGAGGTAAAGATGGGACATTCTCCCTGTAGCTACATTATCCTAATGCGCAGTCATAGGTGGTCACCAAGCGGGGTTCAAATTCCCAGCACAGCCTTTTAATGTCTGATTCAGAAAGCATCATTTCTCTCCTGTCAGGTTAAATTCAAAAGAGTGGCCTCAAATTCCACAGCAGACATTTTCTTTTTCCTGTTTCCTAAATGGATTCCTCATGCCAAGCATTAGATATGTCTGAATGCTCAGCTTCCCCAAATCACCAATTTCTTGTCAGTGTCTCAGCTTTGTCATTGGAGATGATGAGCGCCATTGGTATATATGCTGTAGTATGTAGATTTTGAAACTGAGAAATAGATGTGTGTAAAAGATGGTGAAATCGTGGTGCAGAATCATTAGTAGCATGTGTTTCTACCCATATCTTTTTTTTTGTTACAACACTTTGAATTATTCAGTGTAAAAATATTTTCTGTCATTCCTGTCAGGCAATACCTTCTGAGCTCTGTAACTTTAAAAAATAAATATGCTTGTGTGGTAATTTGGCTTCCTATAAAAGGGTTTACCACACTCAAGCTCAGACACTTTTTCAGACACAATTTATTATTAATTATAAATTGATTATTTACACAATGGCAAGAAAATGAACAGGATGCTTAACAGGATGGAATCTAACAGGATGTAAACAAAGATCTAAAGATAACCACAGCACAGTGAGGGATTGAGAGTTAGTTAACACTGAATATTATATAGATTAATATTCAAGGCATAAAAAAAAAAAAAAAAAAACTAAAAGGATGTAAAGTGATTACATTATATTATAACCATGAATATATACTGCATAACAGGAATGACCCAAGTAATTTTCTAGACAACTGAGGCTCATTGGACAAACATACCTGTGGCGACCTGTACCTGTGGTGAGCAGTCTTTCTTTGCAGAAATTCAGTCACACAACTTGGCAAACTCTTTTCATATTGTATATGAAAAGTATTTATTAACTGTGTACGTATTATATATAAATTTGTATTTTTAAATGTTATTCATTATGTCATTTATGCCATTATGTTATTATACCGTCACGCAATTAAATGTCCTTAAAACGGGCAGAAGTAAATTAATTAAATACGGTTGGATACATCAAGCCTGCACATTAAGAAACGCAGGCACAGATCAATCTAACTGTTGCAGTGGTTCTCAGTTCCACTCATCGCGACCCAACTTCTCTTACTTCAAAAAGTATTTGGGGCTGTTCACGTCACGTCTAAAAACGTGTGGAAAGCGCGGAAGCGCCGCTTTCGTCTTTCCAAAGCGCTTGCGTTCTTGTGGCATCTGTCGTTGCTATGCAACCATTAACTGCGCTCTGTACAATGACGAAGAAGTATCAGCAAAGGATTAATTGATTTCTAGCCCTTGCATTAGCTTTACTACAAGATATATTTATGGAGATGAGAAATAAAAACCCACCCTGTACAGCTATGATCAGCTGTTCGGCTGAGCTTTCGATGTTACGAAAAAGGCGAAGCTGATCGGTTGGTTCACATGTGCTGCAGTGACTCGCGTCGCTTCTATTATGAGCGCGCTTGCTGTGCGCCTACATTTGAAATAACAAACTTGCGCGCGAAAAAGACGCAATATGTGAACGGCTCCTTTAGCAGCTTAAAGAACAGCAGATTTTAAACATTTTGCCTACAAAGGCTGAGTTAATTTATTGGACAAAAACACTTACAGTGGATGTGGCTTTGCCTTTACCGGCGGCCCATCATCCAGAATAGCCCCTATATGTTTCCTCTTCAGACGTTCATGCATCGAGCTTGTGCTGCTGTGGTATGCCAACGAAACCAGAGTGTACAAACCACCTTTTTATTATCAGCTAATCTGAAGTACTCCCCTTTGAAAATGTTTGCTAACAAGCTCGTTTGACATCGCACTCGACTCCGCTTCACCCGCCATCCTTGGAAACTTTGACGTGATGTGCGTAACGTTAGCTCACACTACTGGTGTGGAGGAAAGGAAACGGCTGTTATTTTAGTCAAATCTTGAAAACGAAATTTAAAAGGTAAAATAATATAAAATGATCAGTCGATTAAAAATATTGAGGTCGACTAATTATCAGTGTTGACGCAGGCCTAGTCTTAACATAGTATTGTCTACTCAAATATATCTTTAATCAATAATCTGCCCCATAATCATAATTTGTGTGAAAAGGAATTGTTGGTGTTTTACTGCCACTAGTGTTTATTTCAGAAGAATTAGATTAATCAGATGCAGTGAATTGAATGTATTGGTATGTTTTTGGAGTTTTGGAAAAATGTAGATAGTGGCACATTTTTCTGTTGAGCAGTATGTTGCCTTCTTTTTATCAGCTGATGTAGTTTCCTGTGGGTTGAGTTTTTAATGTGCTACATTAAAACATTCTTTATGGATAGAACATTGTGCGTTGTGCGGATATCTTGCACATGTGCTGTCAATAGTGCTTAACCCTTGTGTGTCAATTAAAAAAAAGTTACACATAGGTCCAAAGAGGACAAAAATGTCCATGTCCAAAAGCTGTCATAAAATTTTGAAGCTTTGGAGCACAGACTTAAGTTTGATCTCATTTTAAGAAGACCCTTGGCAGATTATTGAAAAAAAAAAAGTTAAAGTTAAGTTTAAAAAGTAAAATAAGAAAAAGGTTTAAATTTATGAAAATGATTTATGAACAAAATTGTATATTTTCCCCATTAGATGTCAGCAAACTCCACTGGTACACACAGTGGTTGAAATTGTTTTTTAATACACACATATAAACCACACTCTGACATCCATATCAACACACCCACACAATTATAGCTGCTTATACTACGGGGCTGTTGAACGCTCGAATCTGATTGGTTGACCAATGTTCTAAGGTGTGTGCAGTTATTTTCAGGGATATGCACGGCTAAAGTAGTTCTAGGCAGGTCTTTACCGCATTGCAGTTTCATATCACTTCACCAAATGATTTCAGTTATTTCAATACAGACACATAACATGACAAGTTACATGACATTTCTCACCAGCAAGGTAATAACTGCTGTTCTTGAGGTAGATAAACTCATAGTTTCGCTATTAGTAGAGACACTGCTGCCGTGAGAGAAGCACAGACTCAGGTAAGTTAGGCTAATTCACATATGCTTATTCTCTCTCTCTCTCTCTCTCAACTGCATTAATAACTATATCAACTGTATTTGTCTGCTATCAAGGCTCAAGGCTCAAGCCTCCGTTACTAGTTCTGAAATGACATTTTGGAATTAGCAATGGAGGCTTGGGATGAGATGCTTAAGAAATTAGTCCCACACACAAGTGTGTTTTAAGGACAAAAACCTGACCATCTCTCATCATAGGCTTCAAATGTCTTGAAATGCAATATCGGAAAACAGTGTCTTGCGGTGTGGTAACCGTAGTATAAGCGGAATAATTGACTCCGGGCCATTGAATTCTTAGAAAATAATGCACACCCTAGAATTCAATGGCCCGTCATCAATTATTCCTTACATAATTTATCCACTTGGCTCTATAATATCCAGAAGCAGAAAACAGGAATAAAGTGAGTACTTGCTTTATAGGCCAAACCTGAGAAAATGGCACCATTTGTTAAAAAAAAAATAATAAAAAAATGTATTTTTGAAGCCTTGCCAACAGAATAAAAGCCTATTAACAAAAATTGCATAATTTTATATTTAAATGAACCTTTAATGGGTTTCAAAGGGGACATTTTTGTCCTTAAGGTCCTGAGTGGAACTATTTTGTGTCCCTAGCGTAAAATAGATTTATTAAAGAAAATGGGGGTGAAATAATAAAATTCCAATAAAAAACACCTGAGTCAAAATTTATGCAGTTGCCATTAACACAGGCAAAATGATCATTAAAAAAACAAACAAACAAAAAAAAACTGAAAAAGACAAAAATGTCCATAGGGACAGGGGTTAAGTAAAGTAGTTTTAGCTGATAATTATTAAAACTGTCAAGTGTTTGAAGTAGTGTAGATGATTTACTGTTTGACAATTCACACTCACAGTGCTGGACTATGAGATATTTCACGTCCATGTTGCTTTTTTAACATCTGGCCACTGGCTTGCTACAAGGTCATAACATCAAAATAAGTTATTTTTTACAGTCCCCAGGGGCTGCAGCTAGTTTATTATAAACAAGACATGATTGAGGCTCATGCTCTGGTGTTGACTGATTAAACTTTGTTGGCTGGGACATGTGAAAATCACATGGCGAGCATCTCCTCTCTGAAAGCGGCAAGTGGGAGGCAGAGTGGAAAGTGTCAAAGTGTCAATGTAATCTGTATGTACACATTTTGCTGTTATTGCTATTTTTGAGCGTACCACAGGAGAATATCACAGCTATCTGGCACCTACTTAAAGCAGTCTTTAATATCCGTGTTTAGTTGAGCAAATTACAGATTCTAAAGATCAGTCTGTTTTGATTTTGTCCTGGCATTTATGTTATCCGGCTGTCCTGCTTTTCATCATATTTAGCATGTGTAGGTGTGTATAACATAATTCACAATGAGTAGCTGCTGAAAAAGACTGTTTCAAATCCTGAAACACCTCTGCTGAAAAGACTAGCATAACAAGTCATCAGTATATGTAAACCAGAAAGACTTTCATGACCTTACAGCTTCGCCAGGTCGATATTCCCTTTGCTTTATTTGCCTTCCTTTCTGTCTTTCCTGCTCTTTTGACCCTGAGTGAAACGCTTTCATTCTTACCAGTGATCTTTGGTCATCACTTCTGTAATCTTCTTTCTATTAGCATCACAAAGGTACAGTTTCCTCCGTCCTTTCTCCTGCTATTGCTATTGAGCAGGAGCACATCATAACCCAGAGGTCTGCATGAATACTGATCATGCCTTGAACTGACACCGCACAGCCTCGCTCAACTCCAAAAGCTTCTAGTAAGTAAGAGAAACGGCTTGACATTAGCATTCTGTGCAGATCAGGAAATGGAATTCTATGCAAATTACGCTGACAGTAAATTGTTGTCATAAATCCCCCCTCCCTGCTATTTCACAGTACAGTAAGAACTGTTAACTCTGCCAAGAAATTGACCTTGCAATAAATTTAATTAAGCAGAGATTGACTTTTGACATATATAAATGCTTTGTATTTACAGGGCTCAGCCAACAGGTCTATAATGCTGTTGCCTTTGGCCTGTTAAAGGTCAGGGTATATGTGAATCCACTCCTATCAGGAGTTAGTAAACAATAAAGCACACGAGACAGGAGTAGTGAACTTATTCTCGTTTACTCTTCACTTCCATTCTCACACATTACATAAGAACACAACACTTTCAAAAATAGTACACAACACTATATATATATATATATAAAATGCACTTTTTAAAATGAAGACATGCCGAAATTGTGTTTATTTAGTGCCCCAAAGTATAGCACAAACACACATAACTCACCGATAAATCCACAAATATGCAAAGGAAGTCCTCAGTTTTCATTGTGATAGAAAAACAAGCATGTGGTACTGTATGTGTGAGCATAGCATGAAATATGTGACCGGTGTGAGAGTTCAAAAGTTGAAATAGAATTGCCGGTGAAGTGGGTCACCTCATGTGTGACAAGCTCTGAGTATTTGAACACTTGTGTGTATGTGTGTGCATACATGTCTGTGTGTGTTTTTGACAGGTAGCTATACGGTTGGTCAGGACTGAGGCCAGAGTAGAGCAGCTCAGCTCCAGAGAACTCCCGTCAAACAGCAGCTGGTTTAGTCACTGATGGAGTCAGTCATGCAGAAAAAAACACAACGCCATATGATGCCCGAGCATAGCGGCAATGGAGATTGCTTAAAAAAGCAAAGTACCCTTGTTACCCTAAAATTCTCTGGGGAATTTACCACATCACAGTATAATGTAGATGTAAAAAAATACTGGAGAGTCTTATCACAATTGACACAATGTAATTTAATAAACGAGTCTTTCAGGACATGAGTTCATTTGTCAAATCTTTTTGACAGTGGCTTTAAATGCTTTATTTATTTTTAATAAATAGTGTAATGCACTGCATTTGGGTCGCACACAGACTCCCAAAAAACCTTCCCTGTTTTCCTTTTGTCGATAATACATGTATGTATGTATGTATGTATGTATGTTTGTATACATCTATATCTATCTATATATATATATATATATGCTACCAGTCAAAAGTTTGGACACGGTAAGATTTTTAATGTTTTTAAAAAAAGTTTCGTCTGCTCACCAAGGCTGTATTTATTTAATTAAAAATACAGTAAAAACAGTAACATTGTAAAATATTATTACAATTTGAAATAACTGTTTTCTGTTTGAATATATTTTATAAAGTAATTTATTCCTGTGATCAAAGCTGAATTTTCAGGATCATTACTCCAGTCTTCAGAGTCACATGATCCTTCAGAAATCATTCTAATATGATGATTTGCTGCTCAAGAAACATTTATTGAGAATTACTTTATAAAATATATTCAAACAGAAAACAGTTAAATTAAAATTGTAATAATATTTAATAATAAAATTTTACTGTATTTTTAATTAAATAAATGCAGCCTTGGTGAGCAGACGAAACTTCTTTTAAAAACATTAAAAATCTTACCGTGTCCAAACTTTTGACTGGTAGTGTATCTATATATATACCGATCAGGCATAACATTATGACCACTGACAGGTGAAGTGAATAACACAGATTATCTCTTCATCACGGCACCTGTTAGTTGGTGGGATATATTAGGCAGCAAGTAAACATTTTGTCCTCAAAGTTGATGTGTTAGAAGCAGGAAAAATGGGCAAGCATAAGGATTTGAACACGTTTGACAATTGCCATATTGTGATGGCTAGACCACTGGTTCAGAGCATCTCCAAAACTGCAGCTCTTGTGGGGTGTTCCCGGTCTGCAGTGGTCAGTATCTATCAAAAGTGGTCCAAGGAAGGAACAGTGGTGAACCGGCAACAGGGTCATGGGCGGCCAAGGCTCATTGATGCACGTGGGGAGCGAAGGCTGGCCTGTGTGGTCCGATCCAACAGACGAGCTACTGTAGCTCAAATTGCTCAAGAAGTTAATGCTGGTTCTGATAGAAAGGTGTCAGAATACACAGTGCATCGTTTGTTGTGTATGGGGCTGCATAGCTGCAGACCAGTCAGGGTGCCCATGCTGACCCCTGTCCACTGCCGAAAGCGCCAACAGTGGGCATGTGAGCATCAGAATTAGACCACGGAGCAATGGAAGAAGGTGGTCTGGTCTGATGAATCATGTTTTCTTTTACATCACGTGGATGGCCGGGAGTGTGTGTGTGTGTGTGTGTGTGTCGCTTACCTGGGAAACACATCAGGATGCACTATGGGAAGAAGGCTAGCCGGCGGAGGCAGTCTGATGCTTTGGGCAATGTTCTGCTGGGAAACCCTGGGTCCTGCCATCCATGTGGATGTTAATTTGACATGTACCACCTACCTAAGCATTGTTGCAGACCATGTACACCCTTTCATAGAAAACGTTATCCCCTGGTGGCTGTGGCCTTTTTCAGCAGGATAATGCGCCCTGCCACAAAGCAAAAATAGTTCAGGAATAGTTTGAGGAGCACAAAAACGAGTTTGTGGTGTTGATTTGGCCTCCAAATTCCCCAGATCTTGGTGGGATGTGCTGAACAAACAAGTCCGATCCATGGAGGCCCCACCTCACAACTTAGAGGACTTAATGGAACTTCTGCTAACATCTTGGTGCCAGATACCACAGCACACCTTCAGGGGTCTAATGGAGTCTATCCCTTGACGGGTCAGGGCAGTTTTGGCAGCAAAAGCGGGACACCATATTAGAAAGGTGGTCATAATGTTATGCCTGATCGGTGTGTATATATATGTATATATATATATATATATATATATAGTGTGATGTGTATCATGCATGTATTAGTGACAATCAGTCAATAATGATACTCATTTAATTTAAAAATAAATTGCTTAGTTTCGAGATATTTATAACTTGGAGGTCAGTAAATTATATATAAAGTGCAGATAGACTGATAGACCAATTCAAAGCAGTAATATGTTTGTTTCTGAATCTTTTTGAATGACTCATTGGTTCATACAGCTCATGAGTCATTTTTTTTTTTTTTTTTAAATTGGACTGTACTACTGGTAGTGTTGCATGGTTTGATTCACTAAAAAGAACCATCTCATTAGAACCATTTGTATGTGAATTGGCCGACAGTGGTCACAACTCAGTAGAAAAAGTTTTCTTGCCAATATTTTGTGGTACATACACATTTCACATTTCATTCAGACTGCAAACTCACATTTTACATCTTGAGTAAAAAATGATTCTTTTGCTGATTCTTTTACCATATTCTGTTGCTTTGTGAACATAGACTGTGTGTGTTATCAAAGTCTGCTATAGATGATTTAGCCCTACACATTAAGCCTTGAAAAAAATATCCAGTACAGTGAGGTAAAAAAGAGAATATATTTTAGACCAGGGGTCTCAAACTCAAATTGGCTGGGGGCCGTTGCTGTGATTGTCACCTCATAGGAGGGCCATTTTAACATTCAAGCACAAGAAAGCGCAAAATTTCTGAAAATTTACTTTCCTTTGCATTATTTCTCATTTACTTCAAATTTCATTTCTAAAATATTTTTGCCATACTTAACAAAAATGTAATCCCTGAATGCATTTGTACACTATTTTATTTCTTGCCAGACACCTGGCAACACTTCTGCTCACACAGCTGAGCCACATTTGTCCAAGATACCGGTAACGTTTATTGGTAGCATCGGATGCGTTTCGGTGGTTTAAATCGACGCTCGCGACTTGCGCGAGTGCTTTTACTGTAATTTAGGCAAGCGCGCTCATAATAGAAGCGACCCACTCGTTTTTCCAGGCGTGCCTATGCCGCGGCGAGCTGTAAACATCTCAACTTTTCATGTGACAAGGACCAACTGCCCGGGCCGGCAGTTTGAGACCACGGTTTTAGACCATGAAGTCAAAATGAGAGTTTGACTTAATGTGAAGTTTGAAGAGCATTTGGATTTATAGTGGGAAATTTGTTCTAGTTTCTGAGATAAGAGAACTTAATTATCTGTCAGAAAAGAGCTGACTCGTTTTCATATACTGTACTAGACGGGAATACTTAGATCAGGTCTCAGATAACTATTGTAAAACTAATATCTCCTCTGCTCAACTAAATTATTTACTCTGTATTTGGCCAAAAACAGAAAAAGCAAAACAGCAAAAGTGCTGACCCACATAGCTTGTAAAAAATAAAGCATCAGTCTGTGATTGGATTCAAACAGTGGAGTAATAGCAAACAGTGAGCATAAGCTTTCATTTTTGGTGGATCTGTAATTAATTGTTTGCACAAATCATATCGCCCTTCCTCCCCAAAGTCCTCCCATTGGCTGAGAAAACTTATTTATGGGTACTTGCTGTACCCATAAGAGATTATGATCTACAGATCTACAGATCATTTGGACTTGGTTAGGACAATCTGTCCAATCATTTACCCTTTCATTTACCCTACCGGAGGGGTCATTTCTTGTGTGCATTTCCCTACTTAGAGGACAGGTTGTGAGGGCAGTGATTCACATTGTGTCCTGGTGTTTAGATTTGAACCTGTCGTGCTTTACTCACGACAGCCAGGAGGCTGTCCCGAACTTTTCCGGTGTGTGGTCCGTCTCTGCTCTAGGTTCCTTGGTGGGTAAAGAGTCTGTATTGGACATTCCCAACTGTGCTTTGTCCACTCATTCAGCCTGCATTTTTCTTCCATGTGGCAGGTAGAGAGGATAGGCACAGCAGGAAACATGGTGTCACACCCCAGAGGCACAGTACATATAAAAGAGCCAAAATAACATGTTCATAGGTGGGTGAATTGAAGGTCAGGTTGTGCAGAGGCCCACAGAGCAGCATTGTTATTTATATTTATATAAAAGAAATATTAATAATTTATTATTTTATATTTATTTACTTTATATTCAAATAAAAAATGATATGTTTAAATTTATATTTAAATATGAAAATTATAAAAGAAATAAATATACGTATTACATATATTTGGACTAATTTCATACATGTTTCATACATGTGTTTTCGAATCAGCTCCTTTTTTGGAGAAAAATTTGAAGCTAAATTTTAAATTTTGAGCTTTAAAATGTAATACATTTATAAATTAATATTTACTTTGAAATTCAATGGTGACAGGTAAACTAATTAAAACAACTAGCTCTTGTTTGTTTCTGTTAGTTAGTTGTCAATGTCAAGTATTATTTGCAGACAGTGAATTATTTTTAGAGCAAAGCAATACATTTTGCTGAAATACTAATCCTTGACCTGAGAAATCTGGATAATCCTTTCAAACGCTATAAAACTGGCTCATAATTCAACAAAACAAAGCTTCAAATCTTTCTCCAAAAGGAAAAATTCTGTGTTCAAAGGAGCTGTTGTGTGACTGAAGAAGACAATGTGAGTAATAAATGCCAAAAAAGAGAAACGGGGCCAGACGAGCATTGCACCTAGACACTGATTCACTTTTCTCCCAATAAAGAGACGAGACCCTCTTTCTTTCTTACGCACACAAACACGCACACACAGCGACCTTTAAACAGCTTGTTAGACGTGGCGTTAATATTGTCAGCGACAATAATTAATAAACAGATTAATCATCTTGATGGTATCTGTGTGCAAGGCCCTTCAGGTCTGTGTGAAAATGAGTGAGGCCTCTGTGAGAGAAATATGAAAAGAGGGAGGGCACCCCTGTAAGGACAATAGCTGTGATTTACTCCTTGTCCTCATTAGTGTAGCCGTGTGATGGGTCTCGCCCAGACTGCCCTCTCCCTTGGCAGGCAGGCACAATTAATGTCCATTAAAAGGAGCCACCAGCCCTGGGGGTCCAGTGCCACAGCTGCTGGTTCTCTTTTCTGTCTGCTTATGTTCTTCAGAACATTTTATTATACACCATTCCGGCATGATACAAATGCTTACTTTTAACCAAGGAGGTCCATGATACCTGAAAGCTATTGGTTAGCATTCCCTTTCCATTTTGAGTTAATCACCTGAGCCACAGGAAAATTAGCAGTTTTAATGACTATCTTGAGGCAGCAGATGGGGAAAAAAATGTCAATTTCACACTTTGAAAAGTCTGTTTAAAAAAAAAAAAAAAAAAAAAAAAAAAAAAAACAGTCAGGTGGGTGTTTCTCCACTTTTATATGGGTTAATTTTTATTAGAGCTAAAAGATTTTTATTTTTATTTTTGTTATATAAGTATTTTTAGAATGGTATTGTAAACTTATTTTCATGCCTTCATCATTAATTTTTGCTACTTTTCAAATGCATTTTATGTATATATTTTAAAATACCTGTCCCAAACTTAGACTTTCAATCTTAAAGTATGAAAATCCATCATACAAATATGAAATTGTTTATAACTATGATAATCTAAACAGACAGTGAATAAAATATGAAAAGTAAATCAATTTAGTTTATAGTTTGAGAATTTATGCATTTTTAAAAAAATGTGATTTATATGATTAATACTGTAAATTTTTCGAAAATTGTATATTCATGTCTACCACACTAAAAATGAATGCGTGCGTGAGTGTGTGTGCGTATCAAGCTGTAACTTTAATAGTCGGGCATTTTATTTCAAAAATTTAAAAATGTAAATTTCACCACCATAATTTTTTTCATAAAATGTATTAAAAACCCAAAACATTATTTGAAATGTGATGAAAATGATGATGTTGTGCGAATTGTCATTATATTCAAAAAACAAATGACAGATTTCCCACTGATATTTGTGTAAATATATTTACTGGGTATTGCTAGTGAGAGTGTGAAAGGTGAGTTAAGATTCCAATGGGCCAAAAAATACCTATAGCTGAAGGGGCTACAATGATAACTAGCCGAAACTGACCCCTTGCTTTGAGTTAAAACCTGTGGATATTAATAACACAATCCTTGTGTCTGCACAGAAAGATCTTTCCAGTGTTCCTGGAGCTCCTTGTGCCATCAACACACATACAAGCATGCCAAGTCTCAAAAATCTTGTCTGCGAGGCAGAAGATACTCTGTGGAGTAATGATAGAGTATCACATCTGCGGATCTCTGCTGATCTCTTGAGCCTGCTGGGCTGAGATCTCACACCTCTCCAGCACTAAATAGCATTTCTTTTGCTGCAGCGATGGCAATACTGAGAACCAGTAGGACAAGTCCAACTCACTTTATTCCTCAGATAAGCGTTTTGACATTGAGTGCCGCCTTAGGTTAGGGCCTGACCAACATTTCGGCACACTTGTGGATAGTTGGTCGCTTTTGCTTGATGATATGTAAACCCGAACTGACAGTGCAAAGACTAACAATGTCAGTGCTTGCATTAAAGCACTGCTCATTCTTTCCATGTAGCAGTGTTGAACAACATTACTTCTACTGAGTGTTTCGTGTACAGTTAACTGGAGACTAATGGGCTCCCTGCGTCGCGTACATCGTAGATCTTATTCCATGTCGTTTACATTAATGTACACTCTGTGCGTCCAAAGATTTGTTAGGAAATCATGTCAGCTTAGCGACACTTTCCAAGTTTGGCACCCTGCTGTGGTTCACACCAACATAACACCTTTATATCCGCTTAAAGGGTAATACATCATGTCATCTTGTTGAAAAACAGCATCAGCTGATGGCCATGACCACACGCGGCAACACAACAAGGGGCTCTGAAATGGATATAATTCCTTGCTAATCTTGCATTTTAACCCCTCTGCAAAGCCTCACACGCATTAAACCTGCTAATTGGTCTATCTGTATTGATTTATTTATACATGTATAACAGCATTGACTACATTGTCAGATGGTTGGAATTGGAAATCCCTTGTGGAAAACGAAGCTTTAATGAGTGAACTGGTCTCAAAACGTTTTTGAGACCTGTATCAGGCATCAAATTTGAAATGAGCTCATTTAGTGGATAAAAAAAGTGTAAAATTTCTCCGTTTAAACATTTGTTATGTTATCTATGTTCTATTGTGAATAAAATATTGGCTCATGTGATTTGAAAGTCTTTTATTCAAATTTAAAAAACGTCCCCAGAATTCGGGTTGTAAATTGCAGTTTATATATTTAAATACTTGAAATACAAGTTTAAATAGAAATGACATTAAAGTATATTTTAGTTTACCAAAAGTGCTTATCAGCACATTTAGCAGTATACTTTAACCATCTTTCAAAGACAATAGAAGTAATAAAGAAATTATATATAGATGTACTTAAATCCTGCTTAAGTGAATCAAAAATGCACTCTTGATTTCTTTTTATGTAAATTTAAACTGTAATATATTTTCATTCAATTGCAAATAACATGCATTTCAGTGTTCAAAAGCATTACATTCAGTTTACAGTAGTATTTTTTTATATTATTTCTGTAGTAAGTACTCTTTTTGAAGTTCCTTTTTCTCAAGGGATGCCAATGCGCACCCACACACGCCAGCAGCTGGCTATGTGGGGCATGGACAAGAACGGATCAATCATGAGGAATCATAGCTCAACTTTCTCATCGCCTCTGACATGCATTCAGAGTCTAAACGCAAGCCTGTGGTGCAGCGCTAAATATAAACATTATAGCCAGCTGTCAACACAGACAAGCCCGTTATAGTACAGTTCCTCTGGGTTAGTGCCTTACTTTTGCTGAGGGGAGAGAAAGGTGCATCTGTTTTTGGAGGAAGCTAATGCTAAGTCTTCATTTATGATTTATGGGTTAGCATCCCCAGCAAGCAATCATGCAATGCTCAGTGGTCTGAACTAAGCATCTTGGCTCTGCAAGAAATGTTTGAATTGTGAATAGAAAGATTTGTTCCACTGCTCCAGGGATCTCTGAAGGTGCAATACCTCTCACATCTAGATGTTACAGAGGGCTTACCGCCTCAGGCCTCTCAGCGTAAGAGGTTGGCGCTTAACTAGTGTCAAGAACGCTTTGTCTAGCTAACGCTAGCCTGCGCTTTTCTAACTAAGAAAGGACTTTAGATACACAAATCTCATTGATTCTTCAATGAAACAGTAAGTGTTTTGTGAATCGAAAGACATGTGGTGTCAAACGCAATGTTTGTAAAGAGAATTTCCATAATCCTCAGAGATATGTCAGGGCCTGCAGATCTTGGCAGCAATAGCAGTCATCTGTTCAGAAAGTCATGAAGGATGATGTGCTTGAGCTGTAAGAACTAGGTCATGTGTCCATTTGATTTCATTATGAAGGTTTGTGATTATAAATATCCATGTGCCAGAGGTGAGTGGTAACAGCTGTAAGCCTGTGCAGAGAGCTCAATAAAGCAAGTGAAGGAATTCTTCCAGGAGCTGAAAATATGCTAGAGGGTGAGCGTTAACATTGTGGAATATAATGTTTGCTAAGTTAAAGATAGAATATTGTGTGAGCTCCTTTGAATGTGATTAACTTTGAATCTTATTGTGTGATCATAAGGGCATACATGGTTTAACTGCTAGGCTTAACATGCAGCTGTCTAGTTTAGATATTCTAGTTTCTGAAATGAATATGTGTGTATGTCTTGTTTTCAAATTTTTCAATGCCAGGGACCCCCAATATGATAGTACCCCCAAATACCAAGGCAACTATATATTTTCATGTGCGCCTACTGTATTAGAAATTAAACTGTATTAGAAAAAACAAGTCTCTTAAAAATATGAATATAATTGGATTTTAGATTATCATTCCAAAGCCCAAGCAACTTTTTTTCAATATTTTCTAGAAAATCTTTTCATTGAGCTATATCGAGTCATACTATACTCTTTTGTAGTAATGTAATGTTTGATAAACCTGAGAAACTTTTATAAATTCAGTTCAACTTTGTTTGTATTGAACTTTTCACAATTAATATTTTGTACAGTTTTACAGAGAATAATGCCTTTCAACACCCAGTGGCAACAAAACCAAGGCAAAACGGTAAAACATAAAAAGAAACATTATATTATATTATATTATAATATATTTAGTCCTGTCAAATGATTAATTATGTATATATAAATACATATACATGCATGTGTGTGTGTGTGTGTATTTATATATACATAATAAATATACACAGTACATACACAATATTATGTAAATACAAACTTTTATTTTGGATGCGATTAATCGTTTGACAACACTAATTATATAATATATTATATTATTATATTATGTTATATTATATTATATTATCACAAAATTAGATGTAAGCTTTTATTTGTTACAGTTAAAAGCTTTTAATAGGATAAAACAAATATTATTAATCTCATGAACCCTAATCTTTGAAAACCCCTGCTCTACATTATCATGTGATGTGTAACACTTTATTAGTCATTGTGCTGTTCATTGCATTTTAACAGTCATTATTTCCTTTTCTGAACAGAAATGACCAGCAGAATGGCAGATATTCTACATTTACTTTAAAGCTCTTCTAAGGAGTGAGAAGTTCATGCACCAGCAACAGATCTTTTTAAGAGAGCAGTCTATAAGATACGATAGTAATCTATCATTTCTTCTTTGGGGGAAGTAAAGGAACAAATTTTATTCCACTATAGCCAGCAAAGCGAGGTGTTTAGCACGCAGACGTTCACCATAATGGTATCACTCTTTTGCAGAGGTTCAAATGTCTATGTTGCTTGTGGGCGGATAAGGAGCAGGTTGATTGAATGTGTAAGCCTCCATTGACTGCAAACAGTCATACGTGCAAAGCTCAATGTAAAACCTTTTTTTACTTGCACTTTATTTGGTTTTCTTATCCCTTACAAAGAAAGAAAAGAAAAAAAAATGCATTTTTTTTTTTTGTCTCTGTAGCCTTTAAACTTTTATTGCAAAAAAGTTTCATAAAAACAGTTTGTCTTTCAGTTGTATTTTCCACAACTCACCAGCAAAAAGGATTCCCTGTGACTGACAGAATGAATAAATCATCATACGCACTGACCATATAAGATTAAGCGTCTGTAATGCACAAAATGATGTCTCGAACAAAAGAGCTGACTTTTTAAAAGCCTTGTCGTTCTCTTGACACACAGACACAATTCCTCTGAGTTGGCCTGCTCTCAAATATAGGCAGCTGAAGCAACTGCAATTGTCCTGGGATTCTCTCGAAAATGCTTTGTGCACATGGATGCCTGTGATTTCTGGCCGCGCTTCAAATAGCTCTCCTCTTAATGCCGTCTGCGGACATGGTTGTGCTCAAGCGTCAGATACTACATATACTGCATTCAAGGGCCCGGCGGCTGAGCGCAGCTCATTAAAAAACACCCATGGTCATCGTAAAAACACCTCAACTGCACCCCAACCGCAATGTTTGGCAGTGGACGAAGGTTATCAGCCCATATCAAGCCAGGGGAGCCCATATGTTAAGAGCTTTTCGGCTGTCTGTGCCGAGGAAACCCTGTGCACCCATTATTTTTCAGTCGTGCAGTTCCTTATCTGAGTCTATAGGTGTCACTGTTTAATATATCAGGCTGATCTGGCAACGGCGAGGCAGCAGTGATGAATGTGGCAAACATTCATGCCTCTGCACAGTTCAAGCCATTATCATCCATGGCAGAGGCCTGACGGAGTCTAAATCCTAATTATCTGTCTGTGAAAGGGAGCTGTTCTTGCACTGCGATCACCCCTCCTCTCGCACGTCAATCATTACCGCCTTTTTTAAGCCCAAATAAGGGTGCTACAGCATGTCAAGTAGCAGTGCTCTTTAAATGCCTCTACTCTGGAGCCACAATGCCGTGTCATTTCATTATCAGCTTTAATAACACAAAGGTAGACGGCCGCGTAGCTGCCTTTTTCTTTGCTTTTTTTTTTAAAGTGCAGTCTCATTTTCAAAGGATCTTTTGATCTCCTCCTTCCAAACTCGAAAAAGCCAATCTGTCCCACATTAATGAATAACTATCTGCTTTTATACAGCTGTCGGAGTGTCTCGGGCAGATCAGGGAATATTTACAAACAATTAAAGTGTCATGAAACCCCCCTGTTTTAGCCCTGTCGTTCACACTTCAGAGCTGGAAAAAGTCTCGAAAAATGGGCGCATAAAACTATGGAAAAGTGTAGAGGGGGAGAAGAGAGGAGACAACCACCAATAAAACTCAGACCAACAACACACTCATTATAGAGAATAATAAATATTAAAGGGTTAGTTCACCCAAAAATGAAAATTCTGTCATTAATTACTCACCCTCATGTCGTTCCACACCCGTAAGACCTTCGTTCATCTTCGGAAAACAAATTTAAAAGATATTTTTCATAAAATCCAGCAAGACAATTAACACTTTCAGTGCCCAAAAAGCTACAAAAGATGTATTTAAAACAGTTCATGTGACTACAGTGTTTCAACCTTAATGTTATGAAGCAACGGAAATACTTTTTGTGTGCCAAAAAACAAAATAACGACTTTATTCAACAACATCTAGTGATGGGCAATTTCAAAACAGTGCTTCATGAAGCTTCGAAACAAATCTTTTGTTTCGAATCAGTGGTTCGGAGGGTGTATCAAAAACTACCAAAGTCACGCCCTCCAGTGGTGAACCATTGAAATTTCGAAACATTTATGACGTAACGGCGCCTCGTTTACTGAAATCATGTGACTTTGGCAGTTTGATACACGCTCTGAACCACTGATTCGAAACAAAAGATTCGTAAAGCTTCGAAGCATCATGAAGTGTTTTGAAATTGCCGATCACTAGATATTGTTGAAGAAAGTCATATATATATATATATATATATATATATTAGGGCTGTCAAAAGATTAATCGCAATTAATCGCATCCAAAATAAAAGTATGTGTTTACATGATATATGTGTGTGTACTGTGTATAATAATTATGTATATATAAATACACACACATTCATGTATATATTTAAGAAAAATCTGTTATATTTATATATAATATAAATTATATAAATATATAGAGAGTATATACATCCAAATATTTCTTAAATATATACATGAATGTGTGTGTATTTATATATACATAATTATTATACACATATATCATGTACACTTTTATTTTGGATGCGATTAATCGCGACTAATCTTTTGACAGCCCTAATAAATAAATAAATATATATATATATATATATATATATATATATATACACTTGGCAGTGCTAAAACCAGCAGTGCATATACTTCTTGGCAACCCGCCAAAATAAAAGCTTGATTGATTTTAAGTTTGAAAATGTTGAAAATTCATATACAAATGAAAAAAGGAAAAAAAGAAAAAAAATGAAAATGTAAATAATAGCATTGTATTTTTTGTATTCATTACTTTAGTATTCAGTGTCACATGACTCTTCAGAAATCAGTCAATCATGTATATATAATAAGTATAAAAATACAAAGGTAATTTAGGGGTGTCCGCAGAAAGAATATATATATATATATATATTCTTTCTGTATATATGATCGCTTAAACAAGAAATTAATACAAATGTAAAATGTCAGTTAGTGGTCTACTAGTCAACTTGTTGACCATCTCATCCATCTCTAACCTTAAACAAGCCAATAAACATGCCAATGAGGTCATTCAAATAAAGACATTAGGGTGCGGAGAGAAAGACGCATCGTTATTCTTCTGTGAGCTTATTGTGGGCAACCTTGCGACCCTCAGAAACATTAAAGGGCAAAAAGAGTTGAGCTATCAGAGGATCCAGTGAAGGAGATCAGTAGGCCAGCACATCTGTGTGATGCTGCTGAGCACTAATGATGTTTTCTCAGTCCGGAGGCTGCTCTCATCTTGTCCGCTCTAATGGGCTACCCATGATTATCAGGGTTCGGAAACTGCGATGAGTCATCTGCTATTATGGCAGCCTGCGCTAAAAGTCAACTGGAACCAACAATCAGACCCTGTTTTATCAGTTACATGCTTTTGAACACAACGCTATGCTTTTAACATGAACAAAGCTTTCTCGATATGACAGCTCCGTGCCATGAGGCATGATTCAGGTGTGTTTAAAGGGAAGGAACGGTGGGTCGTAGGAAATAGAGAGAGAAAAGATAGCAGGGGTATTGATCCTTGTCCTCTTTCAGGAGACGCAGTGTGCATACTTAATCCGAGCGCGAGAGTGCAATGGAGCGTGCGGCCTCAAACATACAGGGTGGTGACTATTGCATAGTGATGAAATGCCCTTGTTAACATGGTGGGAAGAATCTCCTGAGGAATATGAATCATTTTAACATAGATTTGGGTCAGACAACCCAAGGATTGGCAAATGTCCAGGAACATGTACCCTCAATGCATGGCAAAATACATTCATATCATGTCAAATGAAAAACACTGGACCTGAGACAGAAGTCTACAAACCTCAGATTCAGATTCAATGTGCCAAGGCCTGGGGTCACTTGTCTGCTTTTGTTAAAGTCTCTATAGTCTGGCTTTCTATTATTTATTTATTTCTGCTCTGCATTTGAGCACATTTCTGTGCTCAAGGACAAATGTAGCAAGGTTGGTTTCCTCATAGTCTGGCTACGACTCAAACCGTGAATGAAGATTAATAATGGTTTGCGGTGGCAGGATGTTGCACTGTCATGGTTAGATGTATACCTTGTTTTTTGCAGTACTGTTGCATTTTTTTATTGTTATTTTTGGGTACATACATACCCAATACATTCTTTTAGCTCATTATTCACAGAACACTTTCAGATCTCACTTCCACAGAACACCATAGTTACCTGCTTCAGCACCCAAATAGCATCCAATTAACTCCAATTGTTTGCGTCTTTTTCCATAGTGACATGAAAGGCCTTTTCAAACCTGTGAATCAAACAAGTACTCCGCCACAGTCCTCCTAATGAGGCTGTGACACATGGAGAAGATCTTAGTGATTGGACAGAACTGCAAATGTTTAACTGAAGTAAAACTCTAAAACACGCCACATGACTACATCTTTTTAGTAGCAAGCACATGCTCTCATGTTCTGAATTTATTAAAAATGGCCATGTGTAGAGTGATAATTTGAAGGCACCACGGAACATACTACCATTAAAAACTTTGGTGTCGGTAGCATTTTTAAATAACGTTTTTTAAAAGAAGTCTCTTATGCTCACCAAGGCTGCATTTATTTGACATTTATTAAATACAGTAAAATAGTTATTTGGTGGAATAATATTTTTACAATTTAAAATAACTGTTTTCTGTTTTAACATTTCAAAAGGTAATTTATATATGTAAGGGCAAAGCTAAATTTTCAGTAGTCATTACTCCAGTCTTCAATGTCACATGATCCTTCAGAAATCATTCTAATATGCTGATTTGATGCTAAAGAAATATTTCTCATTATTAACAATGTTGAAAACAGTTGTTCTGTTTAATATTTTTTGTGGAAACTGTACATTTTTGTTTTCAGTGTTATTTGATTAATAGAAATTTTAAAAGAACAGCATTTAGTCAATGTGTCCTTGCTGAATAAAAGTAATTAAAAAGGAAAAATAAGTAAAAATAAGTCAAATTAATTTCTTACAAAACAAACAAATAAAAAACCTATTAAATTCAATTCAATTCAATTCAATTCAATTCAATTCAATTGACCCCATTAAGTCTTTTAAATGGTAATGCATCTTTTGAGGCCTCGCTGGCTCTAGTGGCAGACCTGTTATCTTACAGTAGACAACAAGGACAGTTTAGCTAAGAAATGAGATAAATAGCATTCTGATAATCTAAAAGTATTCTAATAGTATTTAATAGGTTAACATTAATTGACAAAAAAATAGTGCCAAATCAAAATTGTATCTCACCCCTTGTCACAGATGGTGTTGGGTTTTGTTTCATGTTTATAGTTTCATGTCTCTTATTTTGTTAGTCATTGTCACGTTTCATGTCCCTGTTGCCATGTGTCTTTGTCATGCATTGTCTCTGTACCACTGGTTGGTGAGTTCCATGTGTCTTGTTATGCCAAGCCAAATCAAGCCTTTGTGTCTTTTGTTCATGTTTGGATTCATTTAAATAAACTTCACTTGGGTTCTTAAAGACTTGCCTTCAGTGGATCTCTTTTACATCCCTGCTGTAGTGCTCACGTCAAGCTCTATCATGCTGTCTGCTGTTCAGTGAGACGGATGGAGACCTGCTATCAGGGTTAAAATCACACTGTGAATCCATACCTCTGTGTGATGTGAAATGCACAGAATAATGCAATCAAGTCAGCAAGGCAAGATGGGTGGACAGGACATGCTGAGGGTTTAAGACATCCTTATTGTAAGATGATTTCATTGATTGAAAGCATTACATAATTATAATTCTTCAACAGTTATTTCTTTCTGCTTTGACCTTGAGGCTCACAGACAGCTCTTTTCTTCAAAGGAGTTCAATTATTTTATTATTGTTTTAGTCATTTTAAAAAATTGTCCAATATTGTAAAAAAAAAATGCGGCTGGTCAGATACTTTGCATTTGACTATTCATTTGTCTTATTTTATCAGGTTGCACATTTCAACCACACACTGCCAGTTATAAGGCCCACATGGAATCTGTGCTCACAGAACTCCGTAATTCCGTAGAGTTGGAATATCCAGTATTCACACAGTTCTACATGTCCTCCGCCTCTTGAATGTACATTTCTTTAAATGTTTGATGCTTTGATGATGCTTTCAGCAACCAAAGAGCTTAGTACTCTCAGCTCCGTTTAACACATTTTACCATGTTTAAACCCATTCCACAGAATTTCACAGGCTTTCCCTCCAAATCAGAAAAGAAATTGCAAAACAAGTGCATATTCTGTCTTGAGATGAACCTTCGACATGTATTTCTCTCTCACTGTTAATTAACCTTTATTGACTTCCTGTTAGGTATTAAATTCCTGCTTTATCTCCTGACATTTAAATGACACATATAAAGTCAATGCGAAGTGTTGGCTGAAGCTACATACACACGACAGCTGCTGATGGCTTAATCCTTCTATCCTTATGTCAACTCTTGAGGGGCTTTTAGATACGGGGTCTTTAATGACTGATTTCAGCGATAAATCCTCTTAAGGTGTTGTTGTGTGAACAGAAGATGGCTTGTTGTGCCACTTAATGGTATTATGTCTGCGGTCAATTAAGAATTCAAGAAACCCAAATTGAACCTTTCTGACGTATTGCCATTGTTCAAACGTTAACCTGACTAATCTATCAAAACATGGGATGGGAATTGTAAAGAATTTAATGATTCTGGGTTCCTTTATAGTTCCATTAATGATTCTTTTGAAGAAGAAATATTGAAAAAAAGAAATGCAATTCTGTTGACAAATGGTCATAATTTCAATAATAAATGTAAAACAAAGAACACAAAATATAGCAACATATTTCATTCATTCTTTTTTTTCAAAAGGGAACCTATAATGCCCCTTTTACAAGATGTAATATAAGTCTCTAGTGTCCCCAGAATGTGTCTGTGAAGTTTCAGCTCAAAATACCCCACAGATCATTTATTATAGCTTGTCAAATTTGCCTCTATTTGGGTGTGAGCAAAAACACACTGTTTTTGTGTATGTCCCTTTAAATGCAAATGAGCTGCTTCTCCTGGCCCCCTTTCCAGAAGAGAGCGGAGCTTTAACAGCTCGCGCTTTGGTTGCTTAACAACAACAAAGCTGGAGAATCTCACACAGCCAAAATGACGATTGTCAGTAACGGTGTTCATCTTTACATTGTTCAAACCGGAGTCGGACACTGATGGAGAGACTTAGGAAGAATGCATCTGGACGTTTCTGAACGGTTAGTGGATATATTTATGTAGTTTCTGTGGAGTTGATTCAACTCATCAACTAGCATGTGCCGTCATGTTAATCTTTTGTGCAAATCCAGTGTTGAATTGACCCTCGTTTGTGAAGCGGTCTGATGTAAAATTACCTTATGGTAACAACACTCTACTACAACAACTCTTCCTCTTCTCTAAAGCAGCCCAACATGTCCTCGCCCCTTTGTTGTGTGTTCCCGGGGGCATGGTTTATGTCAATTTTGGGCCTTGTGATGTCACCAACCTGGGAAGAAGCTCATTGCAGTCCCTACCAGCCGTTGTAGTCTTTAAAAAGCGATTTCTGTAAAAGAAAATATCTCCCTTTACATTGAACTTTGAGCATCGTAACTTTGCAGATGTTGTTTATACTCAAACAGCAACATTACACACCTACCAAAGTTAAAAAAGTGAAATCATAATCGAGGACCCATTTAAAATATCACTGAAAAAACTCAAAGTATATTTTTATACACTGTCATATGAAATATATTTCATGAGCCTTAGGTACAATTTAACACAGCATTAGTTCTTGATTCGGACATGACAAAATGAATGACTTTTTGTGAGTCAGAAGTTAGTTAGATTAATTAAGAAACTGCTCCAAATAATTATTAAGTGCTTGTGATTTATTGAAAAAAAAATCATCTCGTAAGAGTCTATTAGCTTGGGAATTAGATTTCAGCAGTCACACTGTATGTTTTAGATTCATGAAAAAGTGGTCTATTAGCTTGGGAATTGGACTCAAACAGTTGTGCTGTATGATTTTGATTCACTGAAAAGAATAATCTCTTACAGAGTCTATTGGCTTGGGGATTGGCAGTTAGATTTCAACTGTCGTGATGTATGTTTTTGATTAACAACAACACACACACACACACACACACACACAAAAAAAAAAAAAAAAAACGGCTCATAAGAGTCTAATAGCTTGGGAATTGGACTCCAACAGTTGTGCTGTATGATTTTGATGCACTAAATGATTTTTGACACACCAAGCCAACGGTCGGCTGTTGGACAATGTTGGGCCGTTTCTGCCTAGTTTTTTTCAGTGTGTTTCACACTGTTGGCTCTAGTCGGACGCCGTTGGGTAAGCGAACGAGTCAGTGCACGAGAATAAAAGCTAAAGTGATGAAAGCGAGCACAGAAGTCAAGATGGTACAGACAGAAGGCTGTTAATTTTACGTCATCTTACCTAAGCATTCGAATGTGCAAATATTTTCATAATAACAAAAGCCGACTGGAATAAAGAAAGTGATCAGTGTTATTGATATTCAAAATGGTAAGCAAGCGCTGCATTGTTTACAGTTTGTACATCTGTAGTCCTAGTTTCAGTTTCCCTTTTTGAATGGTGAAAATAGACTACTTACACCTGCTGATATAGACAGATATTTACTTACACACAGGCGCAGAACGCACATGCTAGTTGACATTCACCTTTAGTCCTTTTGGTGTGTTCAAGCGCAGCTTTTTGGCCGAGACGTAGCCGACAAGAGGCAACAACACAGTCAGCTTTCGTCGCCGCTACTTCTTAGGCCTGTCGCGTAAGTCGATATATCGACTTACTGCACGATATATGGACATGATCTCGATAATTTTTGGTGATGCGATATATTGCCCATTGTGTTTACACAAAAATAAATGTCACCGACATTTTGCCGATCGTGCTGCCTCTGTCATCTTGTCTGCTTTCCAAGGCGAAAGCGGCAGGCAGCTCTCATACACTCTCAAAATGCACCATTCGAATCGTTATAGTGTTTGCCTGACAACAACAGACAGTTTGAAAGAATAAATGCAAATGCACTCAGTTTCCGCAATCCAATGGTGCAGATATAAACATGACAGTGCGAAATGGTGCACGCTCACAGCTAGTTTTACACAGTACGCGGCAGTCGCGAGTGTCTAGTTCTAGTATAGAGAATGCGTTTTTGCTTTCCACTGCACCGTTTTTCCATGGAAACGTGTTTGTTTGACTGTTTGATTCACGTCTTTCGTAGCATCTCGTGCATGACACGACGCTCAAGTTAAAAGAAATTTTTCAAACATGCCTCTAGAAAAACAGATACCTCAACAGGCCATACCTGACTGCTAAATCTGTGTCTTTGTTCATATGGACATCTGACAATAGTGTGTGCACCCTTACTTTACTGAGAAAATAGGGTCAGGGAAAAACCTGTAGATGGAAAATCTCCATATAAGTGCCTTTTGTGTATTTGCAAGTGTTTTTTTCTACTTGTTATGTTGCAGATTTTATTAGCAAAGGTTTATTTATTATTTATTCAACATTACTATTTTTATGACTTTTCAATTCCAGTATCTAAATATTCTTCAGAGTTAAGTTCATTGTCATTTGAAAGTGTGTAGACCTACTTGCATTATTATGCTGTTATATTATTATATTATGCTGGAAAGCACTTTGGTCAACGGCAGTTGTTTTAAATGTGCTATTGGAATAAAATTTGTATTGTATTGTATTATATTATGATTATATATTCAGTGGCATAAAAGGGTCTTAAAATGACAATAATATCACATATCGTAATTATTTCTGGGGCAATATATCTCACAAAAAAAAGTAGTTATCGTGACAGTCCTACTATTTCTTTGACGTCGGCTTGGTGTGTCCAAGGGCTAAAGAGTCTGTTAGCTTGGGAATTGGACTCCAAAATTTGTGCTGTATGGTTTTGATTCACTAAAAAGAGTCATTCACTTGAGAATTAGACTTCATTAGTTTTGCTGTACAGTATGTTTTTAACACTAAGGGTGTTCTCACACTAGGCACAGTTGCCTTGAACCGAGCCCGAGCGCGATTGTCCCCCCTCCCCACTCCCCCGCTGGCCTACACTCACACTGCCCTTAACGTTCCGGGCCAGAGCACGCTTACGTCATATACGATGCAACTTTTTGAATGGAAGAAAAAAGGAAGAAATGCACTTTCGCTAAGATACTGCTTAATATATTTATCATTTATGCCGCGCAGTGATTTTCACTTGCACGTATCAGAGGATTATTACAAAGGCAGCTGACATTAATGGAGGAATTTGCAGCTTTATTTGCAAACTACAATTCCTGTTCATCAATAAGGTGAGATCTATATCCACTATAAACCCACATACACTCAAATTAATTACATGAATTGATAAGTGTACTATCAGAGTAGTAATAAAGATGTTTGCCATCGTAATGATGATAGAAGCGCACACAAAAGTAGTAACTGTTCCGTGCTCAGGCATGGTTAGCGCTCACGCTGCATGCGAACCGCGCTCGAGCCCAACCGAACCGCGCTCTGGCCCACCTCTTCCAAGCGAGCCAGGGCCGGCTAAACGAACCGCGCCTGGGCACGTAACAGAGCAATCACACTTGTCAAGCGAACCGGGCTTTGGTGGTCAAACGCGCTCGGGCACGCTTCAGAGCGCCTAGTGGGAGTACACCCTAAGAAGAACCAGCTCAGAAGAGTCTTTTTTTTTTAATGGAACGGGTTCTAGAATCTCAACCTAATCAAAACTAATGAACATCCTTCAGAGGCCACAACACACTCAACATCACCTTAAGAGGATATATCACTTAGACTAAACAGTCATTAAAGACTATTTTGTTTGTGTGTTTTGTTTTCTGAAAGGTTATATGGTCAGCAGGATAGTACCTATCTTTTCTAAACTCAGCCTGCAATAGCATGAATCACTTTGCATGCCCTCTAAATGAAAGCAGAAAAGAAAGGGAGCAGGAGGGATATAATATTGCTTATGCAGATAAAGCAGGGGTGCACAAGCGAGCACAGAAATCATAGTGCGCACCAAGGCATTGTGGGGAATAATTTGCAGAGTTTCTCTGGGATTGTTTATGTTTAGCAGTAGGCGGTGAGAGGGGGTGGAAGGCAAATGAGGACCCAATGTGGGAAGGTCTGGTAGGCAGCCAGATATTAGCTTGAGCCCCACAGGGCCCCGCCACACTAGTGCTGGAGTACTCCTGTGGGTTCATAGGTTTAGGGCCTCGTCCGAGTGACTGATTGGCTTGTGAAAGCATGTCTTTACCAGGTCACCAGTTCCCTTCCAGCGACTGTGAATGCCTCATTGCTCTCCGAAATGTTAAACCAATAAGGCATAAAATGAGAGGGCTATTTCTGATGAAGTCACGATATGAAAAAAAAAAAAAAAAAAAAAAGAGTATAAGAAATAAAGAAGAACAGAATTCTGGTTTCCATAGCAGAGTAAAAGCAGTGCACTATTAGTTGCCATGAAAAGATTAGCTTGTGTACAGGAATAGCTAAGTGCATAGATCTGCTAAAGGCGTTTAATTGAATGAAAGTAGTAAATAGTAAATAAGCAATTGAAATGGAAAGATTGCAAGATGAAGAGCAAATCGAAAATATACAGTCGGTCATCAGGTGGTTTAAAGGGTTTCGCATACTCAAGTTTCTAGTATTATTTGAATGCAGTCTGTTACAGGCAATACACAATAATTGCTTAAGGAAAATATGGCAAATAAATGCAGATTTGAGGGAGTTCTTGAGCGACAGAATGTGAGAAAACAACAGCTGTGAAAAAGAAAGGGATGGAATTATTCTGTAAGTATGCAGGAGGATTTGCATCCATTTTAAAACCATCAGTTTTAGGGGAAATGCATTTATTCATTTGGCTTTTTTTTTTATCTCGCAATGTAGCAAATATTTATAGTGGTTTTGCATTACTCATCCAGCACTCATTGGGTGCTAAAAGCATTGGTCTGAAATGTGATTGCTAATATTCAAAGGTAAGACAGGAGCTGAACCTCCTCGCTCCTCATTTCAATAGCAAATTAGACTTTTTCATTTCCTCTGTCTGTTTTCTGAGAGGTATTTTTGTTCCATGGCTCCACAGAGATCCATTAATGCACAATACAGGTTCTCCATCAAATGCTCCACAATCCTGGCTGACAACTGAATGGCCCTGCATTCCCTCATTGCTGGCTGCTTTTCTTTATTCTCCCTGTAATCCTTGACTTCTCGTTTCTTCCGGCTGGATTTGTTTTATTCTTATTACCCCCCACTCTTGTTTTATCGCCTACCATCTCATTTGGCTGGTTACGTTTAACATTTAATCTGTATTTCTCAACATTTTTCTCAGGTAAGGTCAACACGTTGACAATGAAAGATTTAAGCACTATTTTCAGTACAATCTACTCACATGGTCCATGGTCCTTTTTTGCTATTCTGAAAATGTTTATAGCTTTTATTTGGATAGCATTTGTTGTCAAGACGGCAAAAAACACAACATCATACATTTATAAGGAAGATACAGACAGATTATTCAAATTAGGTGATAATTTTAGCAGTCAAAGTGAACCCCACAGTGCCAGGCAATTCTTCATAGTTCTTTAGCTCTAGGAGTGTTTATATCCTTAGAAAAAGTGAAAGTTTTGTTTGTTGCAAGGCCATATGAGGTTATATGTGCAAAATGTTAAAGGGTTCACCCAAAAATGAAAATTCTTTCAGCATTTACTCAACCTCCCTGATTTTCTTTCTTCTCTGTAATACAAAAATAGGATATTTTAAAGGAAATAATATTTTTGTCCATGCAATGAAAGTCAGTAGAGTCTGTTTGTGTTGTTTTTATTATTTTTAAATTATTCTAGTATTTATTAATGTTTTGAATTAGTTGTTATTTTTATATTTTCATTTTTTTATTTTCATTTTACATTTTAGTAAATTTGATTTTATTAGATTTGAATTTTTATTAGATTTTAAATAAAATAAATAAATATATGTACACTACCAGTCAAAAGTTTGGACTCAGTAAGATTTTAATGTTTTTAAAAGAAGTTTCGTCTGCTCACCAAGGCTGCATTTATTTAATTAAAAATAAAGTAAAAACAGTAATATTGTGAAATATTATTACAATTTAAAATAACTGTTTTCTGTTTGAATGTATTTTATAAAGTAATTTTTTTTTATAATTAATTTTCAGCATCATTACTCCAGTCTTCAGTGTCACATGATCCTTCAGAAATCATTCTAATATGCTGATTTGCTGCTCAAGAAACATTTATGATTATTATCAATGTTGAAAACAGTTGTGTACTTTTTTTTCAGGATTCCTTGATTAATAGAAAGTTCAAAAGAACAGCATTTATCTGAAATACAAAGCTTTTGTAACATTATACACTAGCCTACTGTTCAAAAGTTTGGGGTCAGTAAGAATTTTTATTTTTATTTTTTTGAAAAGAAATTAATACTTTTATTCAGCAAGGATGCATTAAATCGATCAAAAGTGACAGTAAAGACATTTATAATGTTACAGAAGATTATATTTCAAATAAATGCTGTTCTTTTGAACTTTCTATTCATCAAAGAATCCTGAAAAAAAAATGTTGTACACAAATATTTTGTACAATTGTACACAATAAATGTTTCTTGAGCAGCAGATCAACAAATTAGAATGATTTCTGAAGGATCATGTGACACTGAAGACTGGATTAATGATGCTGAAAATTCAGCTTTGATCACAGGAATAAATTACTTTATAAAATATATTTAAACAGAAAACAGTTATTTTAAATTGTAATAATATTTCACAATATTACTGTTTTTACTGTATTTTTAATTAAATAAATGCAGCCTTGGTGAGTAGGGTTGGGTATCATTTTAATTTTAACGATTCCGATTCCGATTCTGCTTATCAAATCTGGTTCTTATCGATTCTCGATTCCGATTCCAATATATATATATATATTTTTTTATAGAGAGAAAAAAAGAGCAAATACTTCAAGAATAATGTTTTTACCTTTTATTCTTGCCACATTTAGGCTATAACCAGTAGGCTGTAACTGTTTTTGTACCTGAGTGTGAGACGCTGCTGTTGTTAATATTAGCTGTATCTGGTGCTTTAGGACTCGCTGGGTTAGAGTTCACATATCGCGTCTTTTGCACGCGCAAGTTCGTTATTTCAAATGTAAGCGCGTTATTTCAAATGTTCGTTATTTTAAATGTTTCCAGGCGCGCCTATATGCTTTTCAGAATGCTTCAAGCACACCGCAGGTCATGTGAGAAGAACCAACCGATCAGCTTCGGCCTTTCCGTAACAACATCAAAAGTTCAGCCGGGTTTTATTTCTCATCTCCATAAATATATCTAGTAAAGCTAATGCAAGGGCTAGAAATCAATTAATCCTTTGCTGATAGTTCCTCATCATTCTTGCAGAGTGCAGTTCATGGTTGCATAGCAACGACAGACGCCACGGGAGCGAAAGCGCTTTGGAAAGGAGGAGAAAGTGGCTCGGCCGCACTTTCCACGCATTTTTAAACGCGACATGTGAACAGCCCCAAACACGGTGCATTCCTTCAGATTAATGCCGTGTTGAAGCAAAAATCAGTGCCGACTGTAATGAACTGCGTATGTGCATGATGAGATAAGGTCCTTGTCGCAGGTCCTAGCAGATAGATACAACTGTAAAATGCTCACTGCTGTTCACCGTGCGAGAATGACTGAAAAAAAGGCAGGAATCGATAAACAGAATCAAAATGCACGCATTGTATCGAATACCTGGTTCTTTGAAATTTGGAACCGGTTCTAAAATGGAACCGGTTCTCGATATCCAACCCTATTGGTGAGCAGATGAAAACATTAAAAAATCTTACCGATTCCAAACTTTTGACTGGTAGTGTGTATGTATGTATATATATATATATATATATATATATATATATATATATTTCTGTTTAGCTTTTATTTTTTAGTCATTTTAATACCTCAACTTATTTTATGCCAGTTACTTGCCAAGGCACCATTTTTAATTTTCATTCAAGTTTTTAAAGGTTTTTTTTTTTTTTTATCTAATCTTTATATTTTATTTAATTTCAGTTTTATTTCGTTTAAAGAAAATGTTTTTTAATAGTTTTAGTGTTTGCTTTAGCTAACAATTGCAACATTGTTCCTAAAAAAAAAAAATGTGTTGTGTAGTTGAAATGTTTATGACTTTAAGAAAAACTGACACAAAAATCATTCTACTTTTCATGTTTTGTATTAATTGTAGACATTTAAACAAACTAATAAGAGAGTAACAAAGTGTACTTTAAAAGTTTATTTTGTAAAAGTCCACAGGGCCAAAAGTGTCTATTGTTGAAGAATCATCCACAAATGGCCTGAGTCCAATTTCAAGTTTCCAAGCTGTACTTGAAGTTGTACTTGTTTCCTTTTCTTGTTCTGTTCAAATGACAAGCTCAGTCCAGTCCAGCCTGGCCTCACCAGGCACAATTAGACACATACAGTCTCCTAGGGAGTTGAATCCCAAGAATAGGCTGGTACCTCTAATGGATAGTAGTGTTTGTCTGAGCACACTGGGCTTCAGGAATGATGGCTGCTTAGAAAACAATAATGCAACCACTTTGCCCTGAGCCTTTCTGTGAAGCTTCTAATGGTGATGGATTGCACTTACTGTCTATTGAACCTTTCATTGAGGAATCCATGGGCGCTTCATATTGTCTCAGGATAACTAACTTCAAAGGGGCCACCTACATGTAGCGGCCGCCTACACATAGATGACTCAACTTACAAGAAGTGGTGGATTGCTAGTGTTCGGTTGCTACAGTGCTAATTCTGCCTTACTTAACCAGGATAATTAAACAGCAGTTATTTTAAGATTAGATTTGCAGCAGATTAGGATTTTATCCGGAACCGTGCTTCATAATACTCTTGTCCTAATTTGAGATGTCTTGTAAAGTCATTAGCATCTAAATGCATTGAATTAACGCTGTCATATGCAAGATGTCACATTCATAAGGATCACTTTAATGGTGAAAAATGACTTTTTTATGTCAAGCAACTGTCCATAATGTCATCCATGGACGTAAACCATGAATGAGTATTCTTTCTATTCTCCTTGGGTGTGAAAAATAGTTAAGGATCTTTACAATATCTGATGGCATGAATTACAAATGGCTTTAATAACCTCTCTGATACTGTTCTACTGTTTTTCATTGGCAGGCACTGCAGTGACTGGAGCATCTTATATGTTGCCAGACATTTATGTGCAATTAATGAGCTTCTGCTCCTGTGCAGAAGGGGGTCAGCATTACTCATACAGGCTAATAGCTACAGTACATGATACTACACATGAATATGGACATTACCGAGAAAAATTACCCCATTAGGTGAAATATTCACAATGCCATAATGTTCCCAGACCAACATCAGCAGGGAAACAGATCATTAGATCATTAAATGTGTATAAAAGTATTTATTTTACCCTTACTGGAGTCCACAATGGAAAAGATGGTACAGATTCTATGGTACTTTGATATACTCATTGAATTTATACATATATTTATATTCATTTGATTGCATTTTATAGTTTTTTAATTCTTTCTTTACATTGTATCTTTATGTAAGCAATAAGGTACGAGAGGCTGTGCTGTATCGTGAATAAGTCACGGCTGAAGGGCGTTGTTAGGCACGACGCGAGAAATATTAAAGCCAGAAATATGTATTAATGCAACTTTCATGAAGTAAACTTTAACTAAAAGCCTACCTTCCGCCAGAAAAAAATAGTCCCTGACCGTGAACAGCAACAGAAGTTACATTATTACGCCATTAGATGGCGGAAAAGATTGTCTTTATGAGTGTGTCAGTCAGTAGCGAAGACTTTTACATTGAAAAGCCTGAATTGTTGTGAACACGGAACAAGACGCAACTGACAAATGCTTTGACTAGCTCTGTCAGTCACGGAAAAACCCCTTAACTGTTAAAAGGACAAGATAATGCATCAGACATTTAAACAGATTTTTTATTATGAACACATGACTGACCTGAAGGAAAATGCTAAATCTGAATGCAGGTAATACTGTAAATTTGCTCACTCGATCTCTTTCTCACAGTACTCTTCTACATAATACAGTAAGCTTCAATGAACAATATCAATTGAGAACAAGCAGTTTACGTTGCTAAGAGTGGTTGCTAAGGGTGTTGTGTAGTGATACACAGAAGCGTTGGGTGAATCGGTCATAGCCGTGTTTTATCGTGAATAAAACACAGCTATTGACCAATCAGAATCAAGGACAGGAACTAACCGTTTTATAAATAGTAGATATAGTACTTTCATCTGGTCATTAACTAACTAAAGGGAATGAAGGGGATTATTTTGTACACTTATTTTATTTCCTCACCTGAGACCACGAAAAGACAAGCACAGCTAGGAAACAGGTTTCATGGTCAATCATGCCATTCATTGGTTTTGTAATAGAGTGCAGCAGTTGGGTTCTGGAAGTTAAAATGCCTTTCATTTTCTCCATAGGGGAACTGATTTTGAACTATAAACCTTTAAAGGCAGATCTGCTGTGAGCTACAAGGATGTTAATTGAGAGTAAATGCTGTAGCGTCTGGACCAATCAGACACACAATTGTTCATTATATTTAATGAATAATCCAGAAACTCACTCCCTCATAGTTCTGTGAACCCATCCCCCTAAAACTGCAACTAGCATCCCAAATGAAGCTAACACATGGAAAGAACCAGGTGTCCTGTTACAGGACACAAGAACACTGATAAGTTGTATTGCCGTCAGGAATGTGCAGAGAGACTTGTGACTCTGACTTCATTCTTTTAATCCTATATATTCTATATATAACCACTTGAGAAATGTATAAACATGTATCCAGTTTTCCTATCTCATGATCTTCCTTTTATAAGGTTTGGCCTATGTATTAATTCTCTCTTTTGAACTCTTTTGCTATTATTGTTTCAGAGTTGCATACTAGGGTTAACTACAATCACATGGGTAGCATGTTTGGTATCAGTGGACTCCAACTTTCGTTTCCTATTTGGTCATGTATGTTAAATGTTGCTAACTCTGTGACACAATAGTATTATAATAATCTAGAAGGTTCTTCTCTCAGACATCCAATCCAATGTCTTATGCTAATATCTTGCTACAGAACAAAGACTCCCTCTGAAATGTAAAAATGTCCCTCTGAGGGGACAACTCCTTATTGGCTCAGACACCTCAAGAGGGTGTGGCATCTTCACCCCTTAAAAATCACTGATCACAAGACCACGTTCTCTTCCCCCTCTTCCCCCTCTCTCTTCTCTTCTTCTCTTTAACTGCGAAATTCTGATGTGAAGATGATGCTAAACTAGAAACTTCTAAGGAACCCCAAGCTTGTGCCAGGCTTCGGCCTAGACCTTACATTTACCAAAGATCCTCTGAATCCAACTGGTTCTCTTTCATCAAGACAATATCAGCAAAGATTCAACAGGAGCATCCACAAATTGCATCAGGACAGTTTTAATTCAAATGGGCGAGACATGCAAGTATCAAACTTAGTCTCATTATTTGATACATTAAGTATCCTTACCCCTTTTAAAGAAGGGTGTGTTAGAACTAAACTGATGGTTTGCTCATAACCTGGAAATTAACATTTCTTAGAATTAATAATTCTGAAACTAATAACACTGAGTGTTCATTGGCCAAACAGGTTAATTGATTGTAATGTTAATTTTATTAACTGATCCAAATATTTATAATTAATTATAACTAGTTATGATTAATTATTCATATTTCTTTTGAGCTAATTTGCTACAATGCTTTTTTTTTAAGCTCTCAGTCCACATTACTTTTTTTAAATAATAATGTTCAACAGTGGAATTCCTGGTGAAAAACTACATTACCCATAATTCTGCAAAAAATTGAAACAAACAAAATGTGTCAAAAGAAACCTTAGCACCCGTCCACTCCCATGACAAACACTGAGAATGACATTGAGTCTGTTTCCCAATTCTTCTAAAAATACTTAAATATTTGTATGCATATTATGCATATTTTTTCAATCAGCATCTTTGAATCAATAGTTTTATGCCACTTTTCATCTCAGTTATCGATTGTTGTGAAAATCACCTCAGAGCACCTACGTTTTTTTTAAATTACTGTAATATTATAGTCTTATTGCTAAGTCAGTTGTTTTGTACATTGTGACGGACTATTTTAAATAAAAATATTTTTAATAACAATAATTGAATATAACATTTCAATTTGACACTTTGCATCATGATTCTGATCACTCTGCTGTTTGTGGCTGCCTGACTGTACTTACCTTGACCTGTGAATTTTGTGGGACAGTCCCGAAATTGGGAGCTTTGTCACGCGTCCCGCAAGACTTAAATAGTGTCCCGCATTTCATTTATGTCTGTATTATAATTTTTTTTTCATCCCTGGAATTACAATACCACAATAAGAAATATAATAAAAACTGTGACTGGCATTTAAAAATCTATTTGTACAGCCGTCATATTTTAGCTGTGAAAATAACAAACCAACGCAACCATAGAGAGAGGCTTTCCCGCTGATGACAACTGAGTGGACAGCGCAAAGGAATAGCTAAGTGCGGGCCTCATCAAAGTCAGTAAACACAACTACACCAGTAGGAAAGCTGCCCAAACTGATGATTTAAAGCATGTAATCATCTATCCTGATGTAAAATATTTCCAACGAACATGTGCCGATGCTCGAGCGCCACCCACGGAAATAGTCGAGCACCTACGGAAAAATATTAGATTTTCTCCATTCGTTTTAACCACTAAAAAAAATGATTGCGACTTTCAGATACGACTTGCTTTTCTCGTTAATAATGTGGGTTCTTTGGCGTTATTATAATGAAAAATGTCGAGAGCGCATTATTGTAACACAAGCACATCAAATGCGCGAGCAGGAATCTCTCAGCTCACAGGTGGATTTTGGATGCGCGCGCGCTCTCACTCAGATATTACATGTGCGTGCTCAAACTTTGTCCTCCTGTATGTGCAGCCATGAATCTAGAATTGTCTTCTCTCCAGGATTTAATGTTGCCAGAAGCGCAACATTATGTGGGCACCCGACCCACCGCCAGAAACATTAATTGGCGCATACGCCAAGTTTGCCAACAAATGTAAATCAATATTTACATAGCGTAGTAATTGTAAATGTATCTGTCTCACACGTGTCCCGCATTGTCCCACAAAATCACATTCACTGTCCTGCAACAAATCAATAGCCAGGTGGTCACCCTACCTGTGAATGCTGTGATTGTCCAATCAGAATCAAGAATTCCAGAGTGCTGTGTAATAAGATGCTATATTCTTCCCACACATATGACATCCTCAGACCATACAAACCCCTTGGGTCAACAGTGTTGTAAACTACATACCTTTTACTATCTGTTTCTATCCTACACTGTCCCATAGCAGTTCTTCTCAGCCAATTCCTGCTTGGTTCCCCATAGAGGCTCATATGTCAGGTTATGTGTGCTTTGCTGTGTAACTATAATGCAGTGAAACAGGAAAAACAAGGCCCAATCACACTCAATCTCCCCCAACTTGGTCTGCTGAGGCCTGATTGGAAATTTGAGCTCTCCGTGATACTGAAATAGAAATGCCCTGTGGGTTGCAACAAAAAAATGCCTTATTTTTAGGTTCCAACACCACTGACAATGACACCCACGTGTACTTAGCTGTTTATTGTTGGCTGATACCAGGGGTTCAGTTAAGATATAAATTAATAATTGTGTACATGGAAAATTAATAGGTAATTAAGTCAGTGTCAACATGATGATCACACACAGAGTGACTCGTCGGTATGGGGTGTTACAGAAAATAGATGCCTTGGTCGAGTAAGACTGTACCTAACAGGGAAGGAAACGAGGGGGAAAGGCAGAGTGTTTATGGTATGGCCTCTAGGTAGTGCCATAAATAAATGCAATCATTATTACGGAACTGCATGCTTCAAACCGTGACATTTACTTGTTGTCTAGAGCTCAGTGTAGTAATTGTTCATTTAAATCTGATTAAGACGAATCGATAATGTACCCTGCAACCACATAAACAGTCAATAGAAGGGTGAGCAATGGGTTGAGGCAGACCCTGTGTTTGTATGTAGTGGCGCCCCTGCCTGTACGCAAAGTACACACACTGCGTACCCTGACTTTATCAGCATTTCAATACGTATTGTGTAACGTCAGTTTAAATCATGAATGTCGATTATTTTTTTGAAAACTGTGGGTGACTTTTTCCTTGCAATGGTTGTTTTTCCTGTGGTTCAATGAGGATGTAATAACGTTTTGTGACAGTCTCTCATTTAAAAATGCAGTCTGTCTACTAGTCGTCTGTCCATGATAGTTGTAGGCGCTGGCTGTGGTAGATTTAGCATTTTTAGGTCAGTTGTTCAAACAGAATGAAATCCAGTAAGCTGAATGAACGCAGTTCACACAGAATGCTTTTTTGCTTTTAAAAAACCGGAGACACAGTGCAGTGTAGTCTTAAAATGCATTTTTAAAAAGTTGAACTTCTTTGACACATCATTTTAAACTAACATGAGATTGAAAACACAGTGTGATTGTCACAGATGACAGTCTAGTGCATATTGATATAGAATTTAAAATCAGCAATTTAAAAGCAGCAATGTAACACAAAATCAAAACGTAAAAACTTTATATAGCCTGCTGTTGAACAGTATCTGTTCCAGTAGGTATAGGTGCCTGTCAGTCTGTAAGATTCAAGAAACTGTCATTGATTTAAAGAGCTGATGTGGTAATAATAAAACTCTTCAGTGAAAATGAGAACTTGTAGGGGCTTTTGCACCAGGTAGTTCTAAAAACTCAGTTATAGGAACTAGCCACTAGGATAGTTCCCCGAGGACTAATTTCTCTCCCGGGCCATTTTCGTAGTTGCATTTGCACCGGCAGTAGGAACTCTGACAGCGGCGTCTTTAAGCGCGGCATTTACAAACGCCAAAAACCTGCGTTTGTTGTGTGTCGTGGGTTTCATGATAACGGAGATGGAATGTAAACTCATAATTCATAATCTCCAATGACAACTTGCAGTATTACATATTATCGAGGTGAAGATGTTCGTTTTCCATGTTCGTGGAGCAAGTATATGTTTACACGGCTTTTTAAAAACACCAGGTTCCAGTGTTTGACATGCGTTTGGCCATTCAACATACACTTACTGTACGTCACTGGTAGTTCCTATAGTGCTGGTTTAGACCTTACTCTGAAGTAGGAGCTAATTTAGTTCCCCCAAAAGGAGTTCCTAGAACTAAAATCGTTCCTAGTTCCTGCAGTGCGAACACAGCAAAATCTGGGTACTTCAGCCAATAGTTCTAGGAACTATGAAAAGGTTCCTCTGGTGTGAATGCCTGTAATGTCTAACTTCCATACTTTATACCTTTTTGCCCAGTTTGGGTCAAAATGGGACATGGTTTTAATTAAGGTGGCCAAATGTACTGTAAACAATTGGCTGTTTTGTTGTTGTTGTTGCTGTGGTTTGCGCACAATAGATGAGAATCCTGCAGCCGCCTGCCTGTATGTGCATATATGAGGCAATGAGTATTTGTGTTGTTGCCCCTCTGACCTTACTTTTTTCATGAGATTCATCATTCACGATGTGGTCCCTTCAGCCATCCTAACAGCCTAGAGTTGTCTTTACCCTTGTAACCTCAGGCAACTTTGTGTTCCAGTCTTAAACCTCAAACTCCTTCGCTGACTGCTTCATTATTCAGCATTTTCTTGTTATTCACCACAGAGACTTCTGCCTAGACACTGAGTCACTATATATAACTGTGACAGTAAAATCGATAGGGCCGCAGATGGTAGTAAATGCGCATATACATGCCAACACAAAGCACACACCCACACATGCCACCCGGAGGAACAGCGCCATGCCCCTCACATATACAGTAGATGAAACTGTCTCATATCAAATTAAGTTTATGGTTTGTATATTTAAGGACCTTCAGGCATGATTGGGAATTGAAAGATTTGGCTCTGACACTTGCTGTAGCTATTGACCATACAATTTGCTTGCCACTACTTATCTATGAGCATCAGTCATGGACTGCTAAATTTGTCAGTAGCATGGATTTCAAAGAAGACATTCATGAATCCATGAATGGTTCTTTTTAAGCTTTGAGTCATCAGGTTTCTGACTGTCTTCTTAAATGCTATAAAATCGTTCGGTTATGACCCTGATCATTTTTCAAAAAAAAATATATATATATATATATAATATGATAAAGTGTTCCTTATAATTAATTTTTGGAATGTGCACCCCTGTCTTTGTCTTTCTGTTCCGTCATGTGTTATACTGTGAGAAATACCAAAGAATAAAATCTATCTATCTATCTATCTATCTATCCATAAAGCAAGCAAAAGAATCCATCCATCCATCCATAAAGCAAGCAAAATAATCCATCCATCCACCCATAAAGCAAGCAAAATAATCCATCCATCCATCCATCGAAAAAGAAAGCATAAAAAAATACATGATACTCAAATCCTATTAGCACAACAACTCTTTGTGTCACAAGCACATGCACCACCTACTGCAGCACTTCATGTAACTTTAAAAGATACTTGCACCATAATATCACCTGTTCTAAATCTGGTCCTTGTATCATTCAGAATCTCAGCGGGAAACTATCTCTTATATCATTAGGACAGTTTATAAAATAGCACGGTCCACCTCCTAACAGCTTTGCTAATTACTGCTGGCTGACAGCATTTTCAGCTTAAACTTTGAGCCTGTTTTGGTCTTAAACGAGTGTGATGTGAATGTAAATCAGATTTCTGTTTGGGTCAGAAAACCTCCCCATCATGCCTTCATTAAAGTAGCCTATTTGTTCTGTTTCTGTTAACGCATGTTTTTCAGCTCTCAGTCACTGTCTCCCACTCTACCTTTTTCCATTTGAAAGCTGTATTTTTATAAAACCATTATACTGGTTCTTTAGGCACAAAGACTGTTCATGTATTTGTTTACTAGCTCATGTAATTACTAATTTCAGTGTTCACTCTTACAAAAGAGACTAGATGTTACTCTCTCGGGTGAGAAAGGAGAGCGGTAGAAAACTAATCACATCGGCTCAGAGGCAGTGTATAGCTTGCGACATTTCTCAAAGTTGTTTTCTATATACAATAGTGGGGGATGATAGTTCGTCTTTGTTTACAGACACAGTAATAGATGTGGGGGTACATTTTTGTGAGCCTGTGGGATATACTGTATACAGTATACTGTTGAAAATGTTGGGGTCAGTAAAAGAAAAGAAAACCTTTATTCAGCAAGGATGCATTAAATTGAAAAGTTACAGTTAAAACATTTACATTGTTACTGAATATTTCAGTTACAAACAAAAATGCTGTTCTTGTTTCTAGTCATCAAAAAAAAATGTATATCTGTTTCCACAAAATATAAAGCAGAACTGTTTTCAACATTTTTCAGTAAAAAAAAAAATGTTTCTTGAGAAGCAAATCAGTATATTAAAGTGATTTCTGGAGGATCTTGTGACACTGTAGACTGGAGCACTGCCATCACAGGAATACATTTCTGTCAGGATCACTATCATCAAAGATGATTGACAATTAGCATACAGTTTGGATTGGCTGTATGGTTCTGTTCTGGGCAAGAACTCCCTGCCCATCCATGCAGCCTATGGATAAGAGCAGGGAGAGCAGTGATAAACCCCCAGAACAGAACCAACATAATTGTATTGCAGAAATCATTAATGTTTAATAATTTAATGTACAACATAATTTGAGAAATTAGTCTGATTCGAAGGGGAATCAGAAGGCCAAGTCCTGACTGGAGGAGCTGGGGATGGAGGAGTGTAATTAGCTCCTGAGCAACGCAATAAGCTGCTGATGATATTGATGGACCTTATATACGGATGCTGCGATAGGCTGTGAGTCAGCTGATGCGAGCTTGACTGATGTGACCTGCCAGAACTAACGCTACACTTGGTTACATTTTAAAATGTAATTTTTTACATTTTTATCAAATAAATGCAGCCTTGGTGACCACTTATTTAAAAAACATTAAAAAATCTTTCCAAACCCAATCTTTTGAATGGTTGTGTACAGTGTTAGGGGTAATGCATTACAAGTAACTTGGGTTACGTAATCAGATTACTTTTTCAAGTAACTAGTAAAGTAACGCATTACTTTTTCAATTTACAACAAAATATTTAAGTTCCTTTTTCAAATAAGTAACGCAATTACTTTTTCACATTTATTGACTGACAGCTCTCCTGTCCCCATGTTGAGAGAAATAAAGTGCAGAGATGTTGTGTGAACATGATGGTTATTGTAGTTCTAGAGTAACATGCATTTACTCATCTCACTTGCACAAAAACATTTAGTATTCCTCAAAATTAATAAAAACAGTGAAATGCAATCTCAGAATTGTATTCAAACCTGTAATAATTAACTATATTAAATTGAACCAATATACTTTATTAACCATTGTCTTTTCGGCTGACATTCAAACAAGCAAGCCCAGCCCAGGTGAGAAAAAGTAACGCAAAAGTAATGTAACACATTACTTTTCATAAAAAGTAACTAAGAATTAGTTACTTTTTTTAAGGGAGTAACGCATTATTTAATTACTTTTAAAAGTAACTTTTCACAACACTGATTGTGTATACTTGTACAATTTACTTGAGAACTACATTCTACATGCTACATGCACATACTTAATGTTTATAATAAAGTCCAAGTTTCTTCAATTTTTTCACCATCCTACAGGCTCTCACTCTCAGTCTTCGAGGCACGTATCCTGATTCACTATTCATGTTTAAGACTGACCGCCATGTCTCTCACTTTATTTTTTCAAGCCCCACTTATGCAATATTCATGTCAGTCTTACCCCATGAATAATGGATTATTTTGTAGCATTCATCCTGTTAAACAGCAGACCTGCGATTGCCTTGCATGACCTTCTTTATCGTCTTCCTCGTCAGAGATGGCCTGGGAGAAGGCTGGCCTGAGGATGCATAAATGAAGAATGGAGCACGGCCTCTTAAGACATTACTCTGCGGATATATGCTCTTAATGGAACAGCATAATTCAGGATGGCACACTGAACATCCTGCAACATGCAACGGGGAGAGTAATGCATTGCCATGGGTGTAATGTACTGTGTAGCTAATAAACAGCAATGTCAGTCTCTAATTAAAAAGAAAGCTCGAACTGAGCATTCTGCCTCAATTTCCGCCTTCGTCTCACTTAGTGCCCAAGCCAGAATGAAATTTTTGCCAGAGATCAAAGGACAACTTCGTCTTTAATGCGACCTGATGGGCTCGAGGTTCGCTGCCTGCCAGGAAGTGAGGTCATCGGCCGGGAATCTGATGCGGCTGTTTAGAAATATGATTTTGTAGGCACATAGCTATGGATTACTGAAAGAAAATTACATTACGTGTGATGCAGTGCCCATAAGTCAGTGTGTGCTTTTTGTGTGTTTGCGCTGGGCGTCTTTGTGAATATCTTAGCCGAATTTGACGTGAAAAACAAATAGTGGCACAAACAGCCAGACAAGAAATAAAATCCAATAAATAAAACAGCAAGAGGAGTCTGCTGAAATCTTGCTGCAATGGGGACCTGTCTGCTTACAGAGCTCTCTCTTCTACACAAAGCCATTGCTATGCAGCTTTTTTCTCAAGATATAAGGGCTAACCCCCCCCTCCCACCCCCCTCCTTTCTGTTACAGTATAATGCCGTCAAGCCATTTCGGAAGTATTTAACTCCCTATTTTATATGCTGTTGAAAACACCTCTGAAGTTTATCTCAGCCGACTGTAATTGCTGGTTATGGGTTGAGCATATAGATTTTGAAGGATTAACTTTACTGCAAAGAAGGTACAGATAAGCACGAGGTGATGGGTAATCCCCTCACCGAAAGCTGTGTAAACCATTTGTGCCAAGGGACATCACAATGCTATAAAGCTTTGAGCTTTTTGAAAGGATATTTTCTTTATTCCCTTCTTTCTGCTATCTTTTCCATCAGTTCCTCCCCACAGAAATCCGCTAGACTGAAGGATGTGAGCTCTTTGTGCAACTTTGTTTGGACTAGTGATGGGCAAGAGTCCGCTGGCTCTCTCCAGAGTGTTTGTGAGAGTAATTTGTGAGCCAACGAAGTTCTCCCACTACCTCTGTATATCATTGCGACTCTCGCACTGTGGCCAAGCAGACTGACCTTACATCACGTTGTGAGCTAAAGATAGAATCACTCACTCCAGCTCAATCTGATCTATTTTGGTTCTGTGTCTCTTAGGGATATACTCGATTACGGCTCATTCTAAAGGCCCAATCGGCCTATGTAAATCCTAGTTTCAGCCTCAGACAGCACTCCCGCAGTCTGCCTAATGCATATTTCACAAAAACTAGAAAGCACTCGCTTGAACTGCCAAGCTCTAATCTGATTGGCTGGCTTTTTGGTAGGTTTTTTTTTTTTTTTTTTTTTTAATCAATCCGCTTGGTAACAAAGTTTTGTTCACAGAGTACTGGGTTGATACAATGAGCACTTTTTAGGAAGAAATAGGCTAATAACTGGATTTGCCAGGGGACATATCAAATATTTGAGAGAGTTTTGTTTCAAGCAAGTTCACTAGATATTCACAAGCAGAACAACCTATTCTGCTTTATGCAACAATTAGTTTTGATCGATACATAGATACGCCAGTGGGTGACGACAAATTGACATTTCTTATTTTTTTTAAAGGTGACCTACTATGCCCCTTTTTACAAGATGTAATTTAAATCTCAGGTGTCCCCAGAATGTGTCTGTGAAGTTTCAGCTCAATATACCCCATGGATTTTTTATGCCATGTTTTTTTATACCATATACCATGTTTTATACCATGGCATGTATGTGGATGTTTGCTAACATTCTATTCTGAATGAGTTTGATAGCGTGCTGCACGGCTAACGTGGCTAAAGCTACACACTGTTGGAGAGACTCAATAAGAATGAAGACGCGTTTCTGAATTATACAGACTACAATCGTTTTCAGGTTAAAAATGAAAATACGACATGGCTCTGGTCTCCGTGAATACAGTAAGAAACAATGGTAACTTTAGCCACATTTTACAGTACATAAGCAACGTTCTAACTGAACACATTCAGAAAGACCATTTGCAAACATCACAAAATATATATGAAATTGGATCATGAACAGTTGGTATCAATCCATCTTTGAGAATCAACTTCTGTGCAAATCCCGTGTTTTACTGACCCTTGTGTACAAAGCAGTCTGGTGAAAAATGACTTGCACATACTGGTAAATGAATTTATCTGGACACATTCCCTTCATAAATAAAATTACTCCACTGTATCTGCATTAGTGGCTCAGATGCCAGGAGTTTATGGAGACTCGTATCTTTACTAATATAGCCGTTAACAGATCAGTGATAATGTTTACATAGCTGAGACAAATCACAAGCTCAGGCACGGTCGTTCTTGAGTGCTGCTGTCCTGCAGAGTTTTGCGCCGACCCAACTCGCCTTCCTTCATGTAGCTTTAGTAATCCTGAAGACATTCAATTGTGTTTGATCAGGGTTGCAGCTAAACTGTGCAGGACTGCACTCCAGGACCAGTGTTACTGGTACAACATTGCCGCTTGCAATAACAAAATGGCGGCGCCATGGGTGGAAACATACAGATTCAGGGGGCAGTAATATTGAAGATACCCTTCTTATGTCACAAGGGGAGTGAAATCTGAACGTCTTGTTTTTTCACATGCTTGCAGAGAAAGGCTTACCAAAACAAAATTACTGGGTTGTCCTTTTTCACGTTTTCTGGTTTGGTAGATGCACCGGGGACCCAATTAATAGCCCTTACACATGGAAAAAGTCAGATTTTCATGATATGTCATCTATTCATATATTTATCATCTATTCAGATGTTATGTGTCATTATTACAAAAAGAGCAAAATAAAGTGTCTGCATGTCTTGGCAGCAACCGCTCTACTAAAGCGCGAAGCAGCGTACGTCCACATACAGCATTACTCATTCGTTATAAAACTGTACGCTCAACATTTCTTCTTTCTTCAGCTTCCCAGTCTTTCTTCTGTCAGGGGGCCAATTGCCTTGCAGACAGTTCATGAATAGAAAATAACACAAAGACAGCTTGCATATGTGTCACAGTACAAACGCTAGAAGATGTCATCAGTAGTCACTGGCAAGATGTCATTGGCATGAAGGCAGCCATCACAAAGCAGATATAGAAACACGCTAGCAATAAAAGAGAATTTCTTCCACTCACTTGTAAAGGTGTGGGAATATACACTTTTTATTGGTCGGCCAGATTGAACCAGTGCTGATGCCTCTGGCCGTGTCTCATCTCAATGTTTGTACACCACTATACCTCAGCGTGGCTGTTTATGAGGAAAACATGATTTATTTCTCACCAAACACACACTGTTTGCAACTCGCCTGGTCAGAAGGACTGAAACCACAACTGATGGTTTAATATTGTGTGAATAACATTACTGATGAGCTGTCTCAATGGAAAGCTTCCTTGCCTGCAGATGTGGTGTTTCCATGGGGATGAGACTGCCAAGCTTGGCTAAAGAAGATGTGTTTTTTTTTTCTTTCTTTTTATGCCTTTTTTTTTATTTATTTATTTTTTACCTTTTTAAATTGCAAGGGCACGTAGAGATTTGATGTTAGGAAACATTCATCAGAACGAACATATCAGTACAGAGCCGGTAAACATCTTCATCTGGCACTGTCTACATAAGACCTTGTTTCCTACTCAAGCCCTCCATGTTTTCACACTGCCATATTTTATGATTAGGCCAGTCAAGAAAGAAATAGAGTGTCTTTTCTTTAAGGCAAGGACTGCCTGTTGCTGGGATCTTGACATGTCTGTGGAGAGGCACGTCTAGGAGTAGGCCTATTGATTTTGTGATTGGTTGATACATTTTTTCTGACGTAACACTGACACACAATTTGACAAATACATCGAGAGGTGAGACAGACATTTGCATTTTTTTTTTATTTTTTATTAGAAAAGTTTTTATTTATTTATTTATTTTTTATAAATATCAATGATTGAGTTATTGATTTACCTAACTTAAAAACTTTTCAAGGCAATGCAAAAGTTTGGACTTCTGCACTGATGTGTTTTCACCCAAAAATGAAAATTCTGTCATTAATTACTCACCCTCATGTCGTTCCAAACCTGTAAGACTTTCGTTCATCTTCAGAAATCAAATTAGATTCTTTTTGATGAAATCTGAGAGCTTTCTGTCCCTCCATAGACAGCTACGCAACTACCGCTTTGACGCTTCAAAAAGTTCATAAAAAAATCGTAAAAACTAATACAGAAATTGAGTGGTTTAATCCAAATTTTCTGATGAGACTCGATCGCTTTATATGATGAACAGATTTAATTTAGGCATTTATTCACATATAAACATTGATCAGCGAACATAAACAGAAGCTCAACCAAACCTGCCTTACTCACGAGAACAAACCTCTTGCAGAAGCTCAAATGTGTAGCGTAAAACACGAGAATGAACCTCATTGGTTCAAAACACACAAATATCGATGTTGCTGCGGTTCTTGCATGCCTCTGTGGTTGGCTCCTCAATAGCGCAGTATTAGGTTATTGTGGTTATCGCGACAGCTCTACTGTAACGGATGGGGATGAGACTTTCTATAATGTGTCTTAATTTCGAAAACTAGGGCACAAATCCAAATGCTGTAATATCACACACAGCAAAAACATGCTTCAACCAGCAGACCAGTCCCTCTTATCAGCCATTACAGAGGGATTGAGTCCGGGCAACTGAAGCTCTCCGAACAGCTATTATCTCTGGGCAGTAGCGTAACACCTTGGTGGAGTAAAACCTTTAGATGAACGGTGGCTTTCAAGTCTATAGCAGTCACTTGTATGAAGTGTTGAATTACTTTGAATTAGTGATACATTTTGACTTTCCATTTACTTTCAATCAGATGAAGTGCTATTCTTGATATTCTTGAACTGATGCTTAATCATATACATATATAATGTAATGTAATGTCTGCCTTTATGAGTGAGTCATTCAACTAATCGGTTAAGTAGGCTAAATATTCAGGAAATATGAGTGAATTATTGAATCTCTCACTAAGTCGATTCGTTCAAAATTCAGAAATGAAATGCTACTACTGTGTGTTGATTGGCTTTATTTGGTAATATTTTTGATGGCAGAGCAAAAGTAGACAAAGAAAAATCAACAACAAAATGTAAGTTACTTGCTATAAAATTCTTACTTATTGAACTGTTGTATAAAAGCAATACCACAAGATTCATGCAGATTTTTCGGAACAATAGCAGTCTTTCTATTACTTGGATAGACAGCCACAGACATGGTTGCTTTTGAAAGGAGTTTTTTTTGTTAATAAGGGTGTTGTTCAGCCCTGTTACAGTTCATAGAACTGTCCAGACTGTGGTTCTGCGTCATGAGAGGTTATCTTTCTAAGGGCTAGAAAGGTGAAAGTAAACAATTGTGGGTCTGTCGAGGGAATTGTATTGATGATGGAAAGGAAATAAGGAGGCGAAGATAATTTGAAGCATCTGGACTTTTCTTACATACAAGATAATACATTATGGGTGTTTATTTGTGTTTGTCTTGTGTATGGTGGGTGGAAACTGTTTTTAAATGTGTAAATATAGTATATTTGTTTACTCAGTAGCACACTGCTTTCTGCTTTCCTGGTGGTTTTTATGTATGCAGTGCTCTGGGTGTGCATTGTGAACTTCCAACAAAGAAAAACATGCAAGATATTCTCTCTCATCATTTTTCCTGTAAATATTGTTCAGCTACAAAACAATGATAACCCTTAGAATAGTTTTATTATGTCTCCTAAAAATATGCTGTACTTTCTGCTCACAGAAGCTTCATACAGAAGTTATTCTTTTTGTATGTCATATTTTTATATACTGAGTCAAGGCATGAGTGCCTGCCTTACTTTTGTGAAGGCAGCCCCTCATGAATATTAAAATATGGGGCCATGGCGATGTCAATAAATAGAATTTGGACTGAGATGTCAAATGTGATTTTGCTACATAGTGTATCTGTTCAGCAGAAGATAGAAAGTTAGAGGAATATTGGTGGAATCTATACAGTCAAAAACATATAAGACTCAAAACAGCACTTTTCACAGTTTCTGCCTCCGGCTGCATATTTTCATGATGAAATTAACTACCAAGGTTCAATACCCAGTGCTGACCATAGAAATATGTGTGTGGACCATGAAGTTTTATATTTTTTTCCCCTTAAGGCATTATTGTAACAGGTACTAAACACAGTTAAAATAATTATGTAACTTTTGCTCCCACTACATAATAACAGCACATTGTATATAATTTTCTCTTAAAAGTCATACACCCTCTCAGCCTACAGTGGTTTATAAACAGGCTGTGACTGATTAGAAGCTTCTCGAGTGAATTTAATGGTGCCTTTTGGAGTCTTAAGACATCAAATGTGTTTAATGGGTGTTTCGTATTGGGAATAAATCGATGTGACACTACAATAACATAGTTTCTCCCCAGCATGATGGAATTTGTTCTCCGCTCAAAATAATACCGGTGGGGGGAAGCTATTGTGTGAAATCTGGGCCAGAGTTCTCCCTTACCAGTGAAAGGATTATCTATCCCTCATCACATCTCAGCTCTCCTAATACCCACAGATCTGCTTTGACACATGGATAATATCACCACTGAAACGGGACCAAATGAGTCTGTCCCCCCAGCCCACCCCACCCCCAGCCTATGTCTGGACTCATGTCTGGACTAAGTCTTAGTCTGTTTTGGCATTTTCTATCTGATGATTTGCCAGAAGCATCCACCTCCACATTAAGCATGCGTTTATCGCAGGTCATTTCAAAGAGACCTGGCACTACCGCAACTCTTCACCACACCAAATTGGTTAGCTGAAGGCCTGGAGCCAAACCAAAGCTTAAAACAGTTTCCTTTATCTCCAGGTTGGTTTCTTCCCTGCGCATTTTTATCGGAGTGAGGCCACATATTTTTGATCAGATAATGTTGTTTTGAAAAATCCAGCCTTGAAAATTGTTTTATGTGGCTTTTATTGTGGCTGAAAACAATAGTTTTCTTGGCTATTAAGGTTGTACAGGAGTCCCCGTGGGAAGACGGCATGATAACAGAGACTGTGTTTTCCCTATTTATCTGCTATTGTAAGGACCGCACATACAGGAAAGAGGCACCTGCGGGAAAGTGCTCTATCGCTAACCCTGTCAATCATTGATCTTAAGGTGTGCCATAAAAAAATAGTTCATTGCAAGCAGCTAAAAATACTACATTATATAAAATGGAGTAGAAGTATTTATTTATTTATTTATTCTTAACGGATGGCAGTTAAAATAAGCAGAAAATTAGCATGATATTTTAAACAACTAACAGATTTGTTTATATTAATTAGTCTTTAATGTGCTTAATGTTGCTGTTAATTACGTATAAGCTTATAGTTTCACACTAGTGACCTTTACGCAAAACATTTAAAAGGCATATTTATGATTCACATAACGTTCTGTGCATAATGCAGTTTTTATACCATGGTCTGTCTGAATAGTTGAGTCTGATTGGTTGGAAGGTTGGAAAATCTTATTCTATATTAATGCTCTGTTTTCACTGTAGCACACAGACACGTACGTCATTCGCGCTGTTTTCAATGAAGCACACACATACGTCACTCGGAGATTGCACTGTGCACACACAGAAACATTCAGGAGCACAGAAACTTATCAACGCTACCCCATGGCTTTTATTTATGAAATAGATTAGCTACTGAATCGCTACATTATATTTCTCAGCAATGAGGGGGTTAACGTCGCTGGTTTTGAAGTAATTAAACTCACAGCTTCATTGTTAAAGGGATAGTTCACCCAAAAAATTATCCCACGATTTACCATCCTATCTTCTTTCAGATCAACAAAATCAGAGATATATTTAAAAATATCGTGGCTCTTCCAAGCTTTATAATGGTGGAATTGGGGGTGAGATTTTAAAGCCCAAAAAGTGCATTCATCCATCATAAAAATAATCCATAAGGCTCCAGGTGATTAAAGTGCCCCTGAAATCAAAATGTAAGTTTTTTAGCTTTTAGTATGAATATGTTAGCCTTAATGTTATGAATAAGCTGGTGTGTTCCAAAACAATGACAAAATTTGCATTTAGGAGATATAAGCATTCAAAACTTACAGTCTCTCAAATCCGCTAAAATGGATCACAGATTTTCATGACATCACTGCGCACTTCAGCTTCTCATCAAATCTTCTGTCCAATCAAATGCTCTCTAGAGTCCCGCCCCTCCTACACTATAAACAGACGCTGAAGTTGCGGTTGAAATCGGTCATTTGTTCACACATTTACTACTTTCCATATGGTGAATGGCACATAGTGCTCTATGCAGAGGATAGGGAACAATTCATGTAAATATGCTTTCCATTGACGTGAATGAAGTCCGTTTTCGCTTTAGTGTCACGTGAACCGCCGCAGCGGTCTGCTATGCTATGCTAGTCTGTCTGCTATGGCCCAGGGACATGAGAGCACAGAGCGGATCATATGTGCGAGTCGGTGCAGACCACAAAAGGTATTGAACACATTTGAATTCTGCACAGAATGCAGTATTTTAAAGTGATATAGAGGAGATTACGGGGAGAAACGGTTAGAGAAACTGGGGCAAAATTTTCAGACCCTGAACAGACACAGGTAATTCACACACGCATCTCTCATCTCTCTCTCTCTCTCTCTCTCTCTCTCTCTCTCTCTCTCTCGATAATGATTTCAAATAAATGCTATAATTCATTCATTGAAATAAATATAATCTTATGCACTACTTTGTCTCTGTGTCTGATTTAAAGTGGACAGAATGCTAGATCTAACGAGCTGTAACTGACGAAATTAACAGTCATTTTTACCCTTCCGGTCAAATATTGCACTGCAAACATCAATAACAGTTTTAAGTTGTCAATTCTGGCAAATGTCCATGCTATAAGTGGGATAATCCATGGCTAGCTGTGCATTAAACAATTTGAATGGATGCTTGGCATTGGGTGGTTCTTTGCCTCCACGTCGTGCATTAAAACTAGCACGGCTAGCCAAGGATTATCCCTTACATAAGCATTATTCTCTGTGCCCATTTTCAGCGTTACCTTTATGATTAGTTGTGGTTAAATTATTACTTAGCTATGTAAAAGCTCAGTCCTGAAATTATTGACCTGTCAATATCATTAAAATGCATTTCACCATTCTAATTTTAAATCATTATTCTTGGACTGGGATTCCGCTGCTTCACCGCCATGCATGAATTTCCTATTTACTCAGTGTCCATACTTTATAGCTGATGCTGATGACTTTACGACAGGCCTGTGTGAGAAAAGACATTATGAAGAGACAGGTCATGAATGTCGACTAAAAATGGATTCGCCAATGCGTACCAGCCACTAAATGTACAAACAGAGAGTGAGAGAGAGTCTGGGTAATTTTCTTTGATGTGCTCTCTGTCAACTTACAGCCTTATATCTTTGGCTTAAGCTCAGTAAAAGCCTTAGCGCAGTGCTGGTACCATGGTATTAATGCAGATGCAACACAAGCAGATACAAGGGGAGTGAATTAAAGTGCCATTATAACCACCTTTAACTACACAGGCATTATTTTTGTATGCACAACATGTACAGGGCTATGTGACTTTTTTATTATTATTTATTTTTAATAGATTTTCTCATTACAAAATTTATTAAGAGAAAAATTGAAAAGTTGAACTGAAAATCTAACTTTTTTTATAGTTTACATGGTCGATGTCACATATTGTTTGCTTATTTGATTAGTGATCTAGAAAGAGTGCAGAATATTACACAATTTTAATAAAAAATTTTAACAATCCTGTTCAAAAGTTAAATTAGATTTTGAATTACAGATTTTGAGTGTGAATGTAGACTTTTAAACCTTATATTATACTAAGCCATTCCTTCCATTTAAACAAAATTACTTCACTTTTAAAGAGAATAAATTATGTTCTGGGCTGCATTTTGACCCAGCACACATGAATGTTCTCTCAGAAGTCCCATTAAGTGAATTTTTTTTTTGTATGTCAGCGCCTTATGCTGAAACCTTGAAGATCAATGGTGTTTATTAGCACCACAAAAGGCATTTGTACTTCCTGTAATGAACCCTTGAGAGTGGCTGACAGTAAGCAGAGTAATGGCCTAGTACCCCAAATGCTTTCGTTCCAGCTTAAGGCTGTTTGGATTGGCCTAATGACCGTTACGAATAGGGAGACGATGCTTGCACGCTACTGGGATGGTGGGAAATCTGTGGGGTCTAAAGGTGAGCGGACCTCATAAGCTACAGAGGCTTGCTAATGGAGTGCTTCACTTTACTTTCAAACTCATTACCTTTCTACAATAATAAAAAATGGGATAATTACTTAATTAAACGGATAAACAAAACAACATCATAAATAGACTCTGAGTCAAATACAGTATTACCAATAGCATCCCACCCTCACGCACCTTGTTCTAGTCGATGTCTCCCTTAGCAAAGCCATGGAGAGAGATAATTTTTGATTGAAGGAGGGTGTTGAATGCATGTAGATGCAATTTGCTTTGCTTGTGCATGCAGAATTAGAACTCGGCTGTGTTGCCGAGCTTTGCTCTGATTTTAATTTGCCTCTAATTATGAAGATTTATATAAAAGAAGATGGTCACGCTATTGACAGCAGATAAGATATTCCTTGTGTGGCATTTTCTCATATCTGATCATCATAAAAGCAGTCTTTTACAACTTAAAGGTGAAGTGTGTCACTTTTTCAGTACGGCATTATTTTTATATTGTGAAAGAACTGTAAGTAAACCATTATAGGCTGACTTCCCAGATAAGTATTAACATACACTACTGTTTCAATGTTTGTTGTCGGTAAGATTTTGTAAAAAAACAAGTATTTTATGCTCACCATGGCTGCATTTATTTGATCAAAAATAGAGTACAAACAGTAACATTGTAATATATTATTACAATTCATATCAACCGTGGCTGGATGTAGACATGGGCAGGAGTGGGCTGAGCCACCCAAATGTCTGGCAGTGCTGGTAAAATAACGCTTCCTTCTTGTTCACTGATCCGCTCTGCTCACATGCTTTGACAATAAGAGCTTTGTAGGATTATACATTATTTGGATAATTTGTCAAAAAATAAACCTGTTAAATCTGTTAAATTTTGTTGCATAGAACTGAATAAAGATTAACATATTGATATTTAATATTAATATATTTTCTATCCAATTTTAGTGTGTTACTTTCAATAAAAGTGTGGATTTATTTTATTGGCTTGTAAATTCAGTATCATTAAAATTATTTAATTTCATTAAAACATTTAATATTAATACAGTTATACAAAAAAAATGCTATTTTAAAATATTAAATAAATTATTTTTAAAACATTTTTGGTTTTGATTTTCGCCAAGTGCATCCATAATTTTCATTTCGGTGCATCGCTAAAAATAAAAACCGTGTTTTTCTTTAGGTGAAAACAACTGCGCGATGTGTTATATACTCACAAGGCAGGTTCAGTCTATAGCGGAAAAGCAGAAGTTGATAATCACATGAGCAAAAACGGCCAGAAATATATCCATGCTATCACAGTGCGAATTACAAGGAGTTTAATGTATCTTCATAAATATGTATCTTCATATTTATTCACTTGTAAATATGTACACCAAGGCTGTCATTTGGCCACCACTAAAATGGGTTATACCATTGCAGTTACCTGAGCAGTTGAAATATGCTGGAAAACCTCATTCAAGAATGTGCATTTGTTGCATGGACTTAGCAAGAACATAATGTAAGTGTATAAAATGTATACTGCCTCCAGATAGAATTCCCATTCATCTCAACTGCAGTTGCTTAGCATCCTGTCATGCTGACCATGATTGGCAGAACAAGTCAACTTCTGGCTCAAACTATAGCATGAATGTGACTACCTGTTTGCCAAACATGGATGGGTGGATTTTTTTTTTTTTTTTTTTTTCCCCAATTGTTTGGTAAGCATTATTATTCTTGCAACTCCATTTGGTGCGACTAGGTATGGAAATTATGTACTTAACCTGTAACACTATATATTTATTTACTATATAGAATTTCCAAACAGGTTATTAGGGTAAAAAATTTGGGTATGATCGAACACTAGAATTGAATTTCTGCTTTCAAGAAACAGTGTTTGTTGTGGAAGTGTATTGCAACTTTACAATATTAAGTATTCATTCATGTTGTAACATTAGTGATTTTCCCTGGGCAAGACCTTGACAGTGATCAAAACCTGACCTTATAGGCTTAATTAAACATTTATTGCTGTGCTTTGGAGGAACACTTTTAGAGCACTTCAACTGGAATTTAGCAGGAAGTGAGGAAAGGTTTAATAAAAAGAAAGAAAGAAAGAAAGAGCTCAGCACCACTTCCTTTGAGCACCACTTTAATATCAAAGCTGAAGCATGTATTTCTGTTTATCTAGCAGAATAATGCAAAAAAAAAATTATGATTGTTTTCAAACAGGTTTCCAGAACACTCCCCATGTCTTCTATTGGTCAGACAAACAGATGGTCCCACCGCAAACTCATAATGTTTTGATTTGCTTGAGCAAATGTTACTGTGTTGGGCTGATCAGGATGTTAAAACAAAAAGAGCAATGTTTGATTGCTTTAAGCATTGACAGGAGAAAGTATTTTAACATAAAAATGACATGGTTCACTTTTAAGTCTGATTAAGCAAGAGGAAAAAAAAAAAAAAAAGGTCTGACTGCATTTAACAAATGTCTTCTTTGTTTTGAGTTTGCTCAATGATTTCATGGTCTGACTTTTAGACCAATTAATATTTAAGAAAAACAAATAATAATACCAGTCTGTCTACTGCAGGCCATTTAAACATTAAAATGTAACACTTCACACACACAAAAAAAAGACTACCTCCTCCTCCTTTTTTTTTTTTTTAAAAGAAAACATAAATTATTTTAAGTCAATTTTAGCTTTCATCAGGGTTCATTAATTCAACCCAGCACTTGTTTTTGATAACCTCTTCTGTGTGTCATTCAGTTGTGTTTTTTTCATGGTTACAGGCAACATTTACCCTGTCAATTAAATGTTTCGCTTTGCCAGGAACAAAATACATGTACCTCAGTTTTACTGACGTTTGGCTGGAAGCCATCCTCTATTATCTGAGTGACAGTTTGAAGATTGATTACTGCACAGCCTCTTTTTATTATTTGAGTGGCACATTGTAAGTTAACCCTTTAGCTGTATTAATCACTGTCATTCAAATGCATAAACTTTACAATGATTGCCTTATACTGGGCAAATGTGAAACAATATGTCAATGTCTGACTGAAGGCCTACTGTTTATCACTAGATCATATTATTTACAATCTTACAGTACAGCCACACGATCTGAAAACTCTTGACAGTTTTCCTCCATCTATATTACCATCTGTATGTGTTTGCAAGATAGAAAAATGTATTCTCAAGTACTGTTTAATTCGACTTGTGCATTTGTAACTTGTATTCTTTTTCCTTCCTTTCCTTTCCTTGATTTTTTTTTTCTTGCAGTCCCTTTATGCCAGGGTGCTGGGGTGTCCGTGGTTATGTTTTAGCCTGCTCTCTCAAACTTAGTTGGCTGATATTGCGATATGTTACATATAGACTATGAATTGCTATTATTTTAGCTTTTAATATTATTTCAAACAGGTAAAAATTGCCTTTTTCCCTGAAAAAAAAAAAAAAAAAAAAGCAGATTTACCCATAGACCTACTAAATTCCCAGAGTACACAGTCAGAGTGAATAGTTCAGAGATCAACATGGACTTTATATCTGAGTGTGCATGTCCTGGCAGTTATAATCAAGGAGTCCAAAAATAAATGACTGTTTGTGGTTGTGAATTGAGCGAAAAGAACAAATGCTACACTAATAATTGGTTTCAAGAGATCTAACTTACATTTTTGTTGAGAAATAGTAAATTAATGTTCTATTAACTGTGGAACACTCTTAAATGATTTTATACACTACCTTTTAAAAGTTTGAGTAAGATTTTAAAATTAATTTTAAATCTTGAGTCTGAAGTATGCTCACCCATGCTACATTTATTTAAAATAACTGATTTCTATTTTAATATATTTTAAAATATAATTTAAGGCTGTGATGGCAAAGCTAAATTTTCAGGAGCCATTTATATATATATATATATATATATACCTAGTGGATTGTGTTGATAGTGGCTCAAGGATATTTATTCATCTAACATGACTAGATTTTAGGAACCTTCTATACCTTCTTGGAGAGTACTTTTAATATTCACAACTAATTAATATTCAGGAGCTCAACCTTTTCCCTCTAAAACTGGAATGAGTTGCATATTGTGTAACATATACCATTGTTGATCGCTTTCAGCATGCTTCAAACTGCCACCCCAAAGTAGGGTTGTCTTTCTTTCTTTCTTTCTTTCTTTCTCTCTCTCTCTATCTCACTGAGTTTTGAACTGAACGTTTCATTGTGCCTGCCATTTAACATAGTAAGATCTGAGGTCACTGCAATTACCCCCAAGGATATTGATTCCTCAAAGCTTATCTCACACTCAAAGATAGCTGGTTGATATGGCCATCTTTGTTTAATGGAGGTGAGAAACAGTATGTCAGATGCAGTTTGACAAAGATATGATTCTTCTGACAATTTCTAAAAGCTCTGCATACAGAAAACATGCTGGAAAAAACTGCAGTGTTGTGTTGCTGTGATGGTACAATATTGGCATTTATGCACTAGAAAAGGATTAAGATTGCAATTGCTTGTTTCTTTGGGACTAATGAACTTTAGAATGTCCTATTCAGAGAGAAAGACAATTAGAATTGCTTTCTAAACCTGAAGGCTCACATCCCTTTTGAGGCATCCACAATCTGAGCACGTACACCGATTGGTTAATGTTTTACTTATTTGCATGGGATTTACCTTTCAATTACCTACCCAACATAATTAAATAAATGTCAATGATTCTAACATGGTTCCATGAAAATTGCAATGTAGCACTGCAGCAAATATGAGATTTGGTTCTTTTTCATCCAAGCAAGGGAAATGCCTGGGCCTGGCTTTCCGCTATTAGAGCAGACAACTTTATAGTAGATCTTTAAAGAATTAAATTAACACAGCCTTGGTGCTGTTTTTGACTTTATAGAAAATGGTACAGCGTTAACCCACATGACTGTATGACTCACCATATAAAAATTCAGCTTTTTATCTAGATTAAATGGAGCAGCTTTCCTGTATATCAAAGGGAACTAAAGTTTATATGTCTCTTTCCTCTGCTGTAGGTGAAATCTGCACAGAAGTTAATTTCATGCAGCATTCTTTTGGATATTGCAAATTATGGAAATAATCTAGGTTTTATTCTCTCCTCCAAATGGGAAAATCATCAGACTGTGGCATTTTCTTCAAATCAGTATTTCAATAATAGGTGAATTCTGGAGTGCATCATGCACAAACAAGGTGCTGTCTCCGGCCCAACTGTTGTTACTGATAGACTAAGCAGTCAGCCTTTAAAAACATTCGTAGAATATGAATTCCCTACTTAACACCTAAAACCATACTAAAACTTTTTAACTGGTCTGACTGAGGAATCAGCTGACTGACCAGCTAAAACTTGGTAGGGAGACCAGGTTGAACCAGCTGAGACTGTTTTAAGCTGATTTTGAATCTGATCAAAGACTGACTGCAATTCTGTTAATTGGTCTTGCATTTCAAAATGCTTGCAAAGACACCTCACATTTACTTAGTCAATCAATGTACGCTGTCTTTGAAGAAAACACACCTTTTCACTGAAGGACTTTCAAGAACATGCTTTGTAATTGTGCTGGGTTAGGGGATATAGAGTTTGTACAGTGTGTGTGTGTGTGTGTGTGTGTGTGTGTGTGTGTGTGTGCTTTACGTACAGGATGTGGATCTTCCTGTAAAATAGGTGATAAGGGGATGTTTTTAGATTTTAAACATTCTACGTATCTATCAAGTTGTCTTTTTGGTGTTAATTAATTGCATTGCACCTCAAGCTAAATTAATAAATTATAATATATATGCTGGGATATAGACCTACCTTACATTATTGAAAAGCCTGTCATTTTATTCAACGAAGGATGGATTAATTGATTGAAAGTGATAGTGTAATGCTACAAATTATGTCTATTTCAAATAAATACTATTCTTTGGAAAATTCTATTCACCAAAGAATCCTGAAAAAATATATCATGGTTTTCAACATGGATAATAATAAGGAATGTTTCTTGAGGACCTAATTAGCATATAAGAATGATTTCTGAAGGATTATGTGACACTGAAGACTGCAGTAATGATGCTGAAAATCCAACACGCTGACTTATGAATGGTAGTGTAATTATAATTAGAAAGGTAATAGGGTTGATGGCACTGAATATTAAAATACAAGGTCCACGAAGTTCACTTTTTGATGGTATGATAATATTATTGTTGTTGTTAATGGAGTAAGTTATTCATATCAAAAGAGGAAAAATATGATGGTAACCCAATCTTGGCTTCAACAGGTTTTTTTTTTTTTTTTTTTGGTGACACTTCAATTTAAAAAAAAAAGTTTTTTATTGCATAGATCTTGTTTTCATTAAAATGTACATAATATGCTAATATAACCACATGAGTATTATGTGGCACCCATTTTGTAGAATCAGTTGTGTGCTTGTTTCTAATGGTTTATTGTGGATTTTTGAAGTTTATATCCTAACTGTTTCTTTCTCTTTTTCTTTGTTTCTCTCTTGCTTTCTCGGGTTGATGTTGCCGTGCTGCCAACTTTTGAAAACAGGTAAGAGAGCAATTTACTTGCTTGCTGCTCATCCCACACATACAGTAGTTCAGATGAAAACGGGTCTGTGTTTCATATAAAAGCAACATACTGAATGATGTTTAAGCAGTTTCTTTTCTATGCTGGAGAACAAAAATTAAGTGGGTTATGGCGAGCTCCAGACTGCTGATTCATTCTGGATGCCCAAACTTGTCTTATCAGCTTGCCAAGACGTGCAGAAGTTACAGGGGTGTGAAGTAACAAATTACAAATACTCACGTTACTCTAATTAAGTAGTTTTTATCAGAAATTGCACTTTTTTAAGTAGTTTAAAAATTGTTTACTTTTACTTGAGTACATTTTAAGTGATGAAACTGTACTTTTACTCTGGTATTTTCCATCCGTTTTTTTCTTACATGCTCCATCAACATGACTGGCTAGGGAGAGAGTGATGAGTCTCATGACTCCCGTCAAATCAAATCGCACATAGAAAACTTCAACCACAGCAGAGGAAGCGCTTCCTGCAAGCATCAATTCAATCGCAATAGCAATAGCAGCATTTAATTCTTCCGCTAATTTTGGAAGTTTGTTGTCAAAGTTAAACTGTCGGAGAATATAGATATTCTTAATTCTTTCTGACAAACAGGAAAAGAGAATGTGAATTAGGGGGGTAGTAAGGGGGTAGAAATTAGGGGGTTAGTAAGGGGGTAGAATCTGCAGCTCAGTACTCACTTCTCACTACTCATAAGTACTTTTAAATAAACTACTTTTTTACTCTTACTCAAGTAGTTTTTTGGAAAGTAATAGTACTTCTACTTGAGTATATTTTACACTCTTTCCACCCCTGAGCAGTTATAAGATTTGCACATTTCATTATGTCAATGAAATGGCTGGGGAACTTTATGGGTTACTGTTATTTTGACCATTGGCACCATAGGAGCAGCCCTTAAAACACTCACAAGGTTAACTTGCTGTTGCTACATATTACTGCTTCCACCAAATGTGAGTAGAAGTGGAAAAACTCCTGCCGGGTTCAGCAGAGCGTTCTGCTCTGGTGTCTGGTGGAATGCAGGGATGTAGTCATAAAGTATAAACAGATGGATAAGTACAGGACGGGGCAGAGAGTGAGTCATCAGCCGGATGAGAAGTGAGAGAGTTCGGAGTAAAAAGACTTGACAACTTTTCCAGCTTCATATCAATCAGTGCTGGTGGGCTTATCACTCACATATTTGCAGTTGAGACACAGCTCAGTATGCATCATAGTATCTCTTTTAATACCTCTTTTTCATTGGCATGATGACTGTTCAATGTGTTTTATGGCCACATTGATATGTTGGGTTAGCATGTTTTTAGTATGATACTATTATGGCATTTATTAATATTTTGAATTGGCTTTTATTTTTATATTTTCAGCTTTCTGTTTCATTTTAGTTGTATTGATTTTGTTATGTGCTTTTGTCTTTTTTATTAGACACACACATTTACCATTGATTTACCATTGGCCTTAGATGTTGATATGGCAAAATTATTGTGGTAATGGTATTAGAAGACAGTACTCTATTATACACTTCATACACATTAACATTTACACTATCCTTCTTACCTAGGTATTACCATTACTATGGTGACTATTGCTACTGTTTTTGCCGCCAGAGTTATGTTTTTTATGACCAGGTTCATTAGGAATCTGGAGACATTTTAGCTATTTTTGCATTTGATTTTGTGGTAAAATCTGTGAAACTTTGCAGAAATGGATTTAAACATGGTACAATGTGTTAGACTAATTCTATGTTGATCTAATTGTAGTAATCTCAGCCGAACTAAACCAAAACCAACAAGGGTTGGTGCGTGAATGTGACATATGACAGGTATTCTGATTCTGATTTCATGATATTACACCTGGACATGTAAAATTCTCAATATTTAAATATGTTTTTTGTCAGACAAAAATATCTCTATTCCTAGATTCGGGTGTCCTTGTAAGAGTAAACTAAGATGGCTTTAAGTGACTAACAATGTTGTTGTTTTTTGTTTTTTTTCATGTGATCTGCATAATCACTGACTGGTGTGTGCCTCATGGCTCCAGCTCTTGCTAACGGCAACAATGCTAATTGTTTAGCAGCTCCTCCCAGTTGGATCCATAAACCTAATGCTGAATTCTGAAGGATGGCTAGCATAGCACGTCCCTGGGCTGTTGCCTGAATGAACAATGCATACTTTGAATACACACCACCATTTGTTTCCCTTAACAAACCTTTTTGTCCCCCAGGCTCCTCTGTGATGAAATACTTATGAAGTTTTGAGAGCCAAGAATGATGTTGCTAATCAAGAGCATAGTCTCAAGTTGAAATCCCACCCCACTAACAGAACTCACTGCCAAGGACATAGCGAGACGGAAAGAGAGACTTTGAAAGGCAGATAGTGAGTGAGACATTAAAGTGTATGCATTTCACTTGAGAGAATATACACTTCAGCTCTTTTCATTTCCTGCACCAAATGGGATTTCAGCGTGTTAATTTCTGTTATTCTCTGGTATCAGGACCCCACGGGACATGTGACCAACATGAAGTCCACCTCACTTAGAACTGCTAAAAGCTACATACCTATAGAGTATAGCAACGGTACAGGGGGATTGCTCTGTTGAGCCCTTGATAGCTGTCAATCAGGATATTTTTAAAGTGTTTGTGTTCTCAGCGGAGATTGTGAACTAGAGTAACACATTACTAGCATTGCTACATGAAGTGAAGAACGATGTCTACGTTTATTTTGAATTGAAGAGATACAAAATATCTAATATCTTATAGTTCAGCCATAAAAGTGAAAGTATATATATATATATATATATATATATATATATTATCCATATGACTCATTCATTCAATTCCAAGTCTTCAAAAGCAATATATTAGCTTTGTCTGATGAACTGACTGAATGACTCACCAATGACTTTTGATGATGCTGACATTCAAACTACGCCATGGCCACCATATTTGATTTGAGAGCTGCAACGGTGAAAATTACTAGAAAAATTTTAATTTAATGACTCATGCATGTGGTGTACCATAAGTCAAATAAGTGTACACATTTGATGATTATTTAAAAAAAAAAAAAAATGCTTTAAATATATTTTGTTAAAGTAAAAAGTATTTTTAATAAATACAGTATAATTAATTATTAACTTATTAATATCATTACATTTTTGGGAAGTTGCACCACATGACTTTTCACAATCTCAACTAACCAGTTGAGATTGTTGAGAACTAATCAGAAATTGAAAACATGCTCATGATAGAAGAGGTGTATTCAAGCCATTGTACATTTGCATTTAATTTTTTATATATTTGTGAATAAGTTAATAGGTGGGACAAAAATGTTTTTTTTTTTTTCCTTTTTTTTTTTTTTTTTGGAGCCCAAGTCTAATAAACCATTGAAGTATGAAAAGGATTGATGTGTAGAATTTTTTTCACAGAAACAAATCACAGGGGACTGAAGAAAATAATGCCAAAAATGTCTTTTTTCTTTATTTTCACTTTATTTGTGTTCTACCCGTGTTGGTGCCTTCGCTCACCCATGCATGGCTCATCTGTTTGCAAAAACAACACAACATACTACCTCCCAACAGGCGCAGACTAGCTGTCCCCAGCTCTTCCACTGTCTGTCAGGTGCATCCAGATGTGTTTTAGCTCTGTGTGCCCATTCCCCAGCTGGGTGCCATGCAGTCTGTAAGATGTGGTTTCCTGGCAACACACATCCGAGAGATTTCCGCAGTCCATGGCAAGAGACAGTAAGCGCAAGGGGCCTTTACAGTTCTCTCATGTGATGTTAATGGAGCAAGCTATCTAAGCTGAGGAGAGGGCTCTCTGCCACACCACATTTAGCCTGGCTCACCCTCCTGTGGTTTGAGCTCATCCTCGTCTGGCACTTTCCAGGCAGACACCCCTGGACCGGCCTCAGACTTAGTGGAAAGTAGTTCTACATGTGACAGAGATGAAAGCCAGTGGAGCAAACATGAAATGTCTGGAACGGGAACATGAGCAGAGCTTTTTGTGTCCTCTATCACTGAGGCACATGGCTGAAAATTGCGTGGTGAACTGGCTAATGCGATCATTTAAAGACAGACCAGAGATGGGCTCTGTGCAGCTCTCTGAACAGCAGCAGTCATGTGAACCAGCTTTGAAATAAGAAGAAAAGGCAGTGAGAGGGAGGTTTGCTGTTTTGTTATGATAGTTAGATAAAGCTTCAGTTTATTTAGAGTCAACGTGAAGTCTAAATTGGCTCTATTTACTTTCTTAACATGCAGTCTTGGTCTTATTATGCATGATTCATCAGTGCACATTATTCCAAAATAAAGAAAAAAGAAAATGTTTGTCTTTTTAATGTTTTTTTTTTTGTTGTTGTTTTTTTTAAGTAGTTTTTCTCCTACTTTCCTTTTCTGCTGATGTCACAAACCTATACTTTTCAATCCTGTTAAATAGACCAGCTTAAAACAGCCCAAGTTGGTTTGCTGGTCTTAGTTGAGCAAGTTGGGCAAGAGCTGGACATGCCTGGACAGACTGGTCTGTTGCTGGTTTTAGAGGTTTTGAGCTGGTCAGGCTGGGAGACATGCACACCAGCTTAGGGTGATTTATTTGTTTATTTATTTAAGATTTTTTTATTTATATACATTATTTATTTTTTGATCATGAATGTTAATAAATATGACAATGTTAAAGGGAACCCCAGTTTTATTCGTCCACATTCTTCAAAACTTCCCAATATTTTCTCCTCTTATCACTAGTAAAGCAGTAAAGACTTACATCGCTTCTCTTGTGGCTCATCGATTGGAAATTACAACCAAAAGCTGCACAATGTGGCATTGTATATTATATTCCAAATTATGTTGCGTTAAAAATAGCAATAGGACAGTGTCAGTACAGCAGTGAGTGCAACCATTTGACATCACCGACATAGAATGCAAACAAAATGGTGCCGCCCATTGTCCAGATATGTCATGGATTTTTTAAATAACGTAAATCTTTCATGGGTTTTCTACTACGTATTTCAGTGAGACATCGTTTACGTTATATTAAGCCAAACAAGTCTTAACACCAGGGGTTCCCTTTAAAGTGGTCATAAACTGCATTGTTTTATTGTTTAATAATGTTTTCTGGGGTGCATTTATAATGTTAGTATGCTTTTTACATAAAAATTTACATCATAATTTAGAAATAAAAGGCATTTTTCCTACCCTGATTTTAGCCCTCTTATTTGAATGCTCTGTTTTAAGGGGCGTGTCTGCTGTGAGACTTCAGTGTAAATGGCCACTGCTGTGATTGGCTAACATCTTTGCAATATGAAATAGCTAAGTATTGCTCTCTCGAAAACTTTAGCACGTTTTTACTATTTCAGCTCTCAAGGTTAACTAATCGTGAAATGTGCTGATTATAGCATTACACTTAAATGTATGCCATTATATTTAGATTGTGGCATGAAAGTTTGCAGTGATGAACATTGTAGCTGATCACAGACATGTTGTTGAGTGCAAGAAAGCACACTAATGAATGCTTTCATCATAACTAACAGTGCAAACTCAATGTAACTAAGAGATTCGTTGAATAAAACAAGAGTTTTGGCGCGTGTCCAGAACTCGGTCACTGATAAACTTATATCGTAAAAGTCTGTTTGCAAAGCTTCCGCCGAAATGCGATTGATATACTAAAGAATCCAGAGTGAAATGTACCAAATATAAATAAATTAAGCTCAACTGAGACATTCACATTGTTAAAAATAAATAACCATATTCCTAGCATTAGGATCCTTTGAAAGGTAATGTTATTTTTAGTCCAGTATCGCTCTTCTCTCCTAGTCATCTCACTAACACGCCAGTGGGCGGGGCTAACATTGCAATGATAAAGTAGTTGTTAATTTCTTCTGCGGAGGCGGGGTTTCACCTATGATAGGCACATTTCAGGATCAGTCATTCGCTGGGCCTGGTGTCAATAAAAGCTTTTATTGGACTAACAAGGTAGTTTTCAGTTCTGAAACTTGATATTCTTATAGTACCTTGACCTCTTATATATAAAAAGCTCAAGGAAAAGTTAATTTCTCGATTCTTTAATGTATTTGGTCTTGAAAGACCAGATCTGCTATGTGCACATCTGCTTCTGCTGCTGCAGAGCTGGACTTGCTACTGTCAATAGATAAACAGACGTGCTGCTGTGAGCGTGTAAGGTATGCTGCTGCTGCTTCATGACTTACATGATTCCATGGTGGATTTAGGCAGGTGGATCTGGGGGAGGTGGAGGATAAAGGCATGTAAAGGACCTGTCACCCTGTGTCATCTAGAGTTTCTGAACTAGATATTTATTTATTTATTTTAACCCATCTTCTTTAACCACATGGCTCGACTCAATTCCACACTACATTTGTTTTTGTTTTTTTTTTGTTTTTTTTATTATTTAATATCCCATTTTAATACAACAGATTGCATAAGTGAAATAGGTTGCAATATACATATAAAAAACAGCAGAAGTCATGATATATATACATATCTTTAGCACATGTCACTGGTCCTACATGCTCTACATAGATGGACCCGGATGGTGGTCTTTTTTGGATAGGAGACTCATCCTGGGCTCTAGAAGGGATAAAAACTGATCTGTCTACTTACTGATTTTTCGTGAAGGAAGCTGAAATTACGGGGCACTGTACAGCTCTCCTGGGCATGTTTGATGTGCACATTCAAATTCAGATCTCTTGTGTCCGCTGACATGAATAGAGAGGACTTCACTCCCCGTGCTTTGACAAGATGAGCAAAGGAATTGTATTTGCCCTTCAAGCAGCAATGATGCAAGAAGAAGTGGAGAGGATGGATATTTTGCTCTATAACCTGCACTTATGAGTCAGCCTGCCTGGAATTTTTGTCTGTGGAGTTTCACAGAAAACCCTGCAGATTTCCCTAGAATTCCAATGTCCCCCATTCACAATTTTTTTTTTATAAAAATAAATCACCTTTTTTTTCTTGTAATTACTATTTTCAAATGTCTATATAAATATAAGCATTTAATGATATTTAAAAATGCTAATAAAACTAATTTAGTATCACTTGTAGCTAGCATTTAACACATTTCTCCATTTAAATGTATTCCACAGACTTTCCTTACAATCAGTGCAAAGATTCTGTGTTGGATCTTAGAGGCACATTGATTCATTTGCATTTTCCTCCTAATTTTTGGCTTTCTGCATGAAGATTAAGGCGGGACTGATGTCAAGGTCATACTGTTCTGATCTGGTGCCTTTCTGAATATTTCTCACCTGACCTGGATACAGTAGTTCCTTGTTATGTTACTTCAAATAGAGTATAATTTCATTCCCTTGTACAGTGATGCATTCATTTCAAAGCTTCAGTGTCAGCTTTGTGAGGTGAGAGTCAGAGGCATGACTAGTCCCTGGCCCTTAGACTATACAGGGCCCAAATTATCTGTTTTTGTTTCTGTGCTCCAGTTTTTTTCTAGATTTTATTTTAATAAAATTTTAATAATCAATAAGTATGTTTAAAAAAGAACAGCTGAATTAAACATCTTAGAACAATTGCAAATGTTAAAGGTGAAGCATGTAGTTTCTACACACACACAAAAAATATTTATTTACTTCCTCCAACTTCTATTGGTTAGACAAAATGTAGCCCCACCCCAAACTCACAACATTGGTTGAGTCAGTGTTGCAGTGTCGATCATGACCAGGAAGCTCGAACAGCAAATAAAAATGTTTCAGTTGAACCACAGTTCATACGCTTCTGATGTCAAAAATGGCCCATGACTCAGAGCCTGATGTTGGCAGAGTCTACTCACGCCCCTAGCCATAGACAGGGAATGAGAACTAGAGAAAATGACAGACAATGCCACACACCTGCCCAGGGACTTGGAGGGGCAGGGGCTGGCGAAGATCCCTCAGCATCTGTCAGGACCAATCAATGTGGGCGGTGGGCTGGAGTCTGCCATTTAGCAGTGATGTGCACAGAGAGGAGGGGGCCCATGGGGGCCAGCCCATAATAGCCCTCCACTTGCTTGATGAATCACCATTGACAACAGGCAGGAAGTAGAGATGCGGGAAGCGGGAGGTTTAGACACCTTCTGTTTGGACCATGTTGCTGACTGGTGATGTCAAGAAGAATGTTGATTTGAGCAAAAACGATGAAAGGCCCCACAGTGTAAACATGGCACTCCATCACTCTGTTCACAACATTGTGACTGTGCTTGTTAAGCCGCCTGTTGCCGTTATGGCGTTGTAAGTCTTTTCAGCATTGCTGAGTTCATAGTCTAGATCAGCGTTTGCCACCTTTTGCAGGTTTCAGGTGGTAGGTTGCTTATCCTATTTGACAGATGTACATTTTGAATAACTAATCAGATTTTTTTTTTTTCTTTTTCCCCAGGAAAGGAAATGTACAAAAAAAATGTATTTTATTTTTTTATTTTTTTAACTCACCAAGGCTGCTTTTATTTGATCGAAAATACAGTAATATTGTGAAATAGTTTTACAGTTTAAAATAGCTGTTTTCTATTTGAATATATTTTAAAATGTAATTCATTTCTTTGATGGCAAAGCTGAATTTTCAGTAGCCATTACTCCAGTCTTCAGCGTATGATCCTTCAGAAATCATTCTAATGCTGATTTGGTGCTCAAGAAACATGTCTTATTTTTAATAAATGTTGTGCTTTGTAACAGTGTGGTGAGCACGCACAAAGAAAAAGATACAATTGAACAGTCTTTATTTAATTCCAACAAACACAGGAACTCACATAGGAATAAACACTAACCACTTAACTGATAAACGGGAACCGACAACAGAACTGAACATAACAGGGAATATAAATACTGTACCAGGTGAACATAATGACAGACAGGTGCAAAGCATAAGTAACCAGAGATACAAACTAGGACATAATCAATAACCCAGGAAACCGAAACTAAACAGAGCAGGGAAACAGGAACTAAAGGAAACAAAACAGAATATCAAAATTCATAAAGTTCACAACCGTGACATGCTGCTTAATATTTTTATGGATTTTTTTTTTTTTTTTTTTTTTCTTGGATAAATAGTAAGTCCAGAAGAACAGCTTTTAACTTTTGTAACATTATAAATGTTTTTACTGTCACTTTTGATCAATTTGATCTCTCCTTGATGAATAAAAATATTCATTTAATCTCTCCTTGATGAATAAAAATATTCATTTCTTTTTTTAATAAATATGACTAACCCCAAAGTTTTTAATGCACTGTAAAAAATTATTTTCATGATTTGTTATTAGGACATTTTTTCTTTTGTCAAATCAACTTAATTAATTAATGTGGTTCAGATAACATAATATTTTGAGTTTCTGTTGATTAAACCAATTGTCTTCACTGAATTAACTCAAATTTTTAATTTCAATGAACTCAAAATTTTAAGGCAACCAGGTAACCTTCTTTTTTATGTTAAACCAACAATTCTTTTTTACAGTGTGGTTAGGGTTAGTCTATATGAATATTTGTATATTTAAATTTTTTATATTTCTATAATTATATTCATTTATTTTTAGATTATTTTGTATAATATATTTAGAATAATATCAATATATAGCATAATCAATAAAATATGAATAAAAAAAATAAAATTTTTGGCTTGGCTGCAGTCTTTTTGATGGGGTTGTGGGGGTACACAAGACAAAAAAAGGTTGGGAAATATTGGCCTTGACGAGTAGAAAATGAATATACGCTTAAACAAGTTACCAATATCCTTGTTAATTTACATTCATGAGGCTTTGAAATGATTTTAATTCACGGACTGTTCAAGGTCTCCCTTGTTTCCCAGTACGAGTTCAAAATGTGTGTGAGGGAGTGTGTATGGAGCAGTCAGCCTCAGTTTTAGTAAGCGCCTGCTTCCTGAAGGCTTCAGTATTGGCGTCAATCCTATTTGAGGCCTCAAATCGACTATCGTTTTTTCGTTTTCCCTTTTTTTTTTTTTTATGTACTCCCCACTGCACTTTTACTCAGTTCAATATCAACAGCCGTTGCAGTTCCTCCAGCTTTTAAAAGAGCTTACATAAATAATTAATTGACCATGAAATAATTAATAAGACAATTTTCTTCTGCATTTGATAATGGAAGAGCTGGAAACTCAGAGGAGAGGAGCTGGTGGGGAAGACGGTTCGCTAAGCTCCTCACACACACACACATGCTATCACAGCTGTATCACTGTCAGATGAACATGTGCACACATTGTTCATCTTCATCCACAAGGGCCCACACATCTCTACAAATGTACACCTGCAAATTACATGTATCCAACAGAAGAAGGCACTCACATCTGCACCTGCTGCATTGTTTTCTTTCCACCAACATGCACAAATTCACTTTCCACACACTCAACCTTGCAGCGTTCGCTCTGTAGTATTTCAAGACAGATTACAGATTGCAAGTCTTTCTCTGCGCATGCACATACAGCAAAGTGAAGGGTCTTGAGAAGTTGAGCCATGACTCGTGGCTCTTTTCCCATTGGAGGAGAAGTGTTCAAAGTAAGTCAGTCAGTCTGCTCTTAATGTACTGTAACAGGAGACATACAGCCCTCTACTGGCATGTTACCACTCACACACATCATTTGCATGCTAAACACTCAAGCTGGCATCTCCCATCATGCTCATGGGTAACCATGCAGCAACACCCACACTTAGTCTCCTTAGGGCAATTGTCAATCGACGTTGTGTGTTCTAGGTGGTCTGTGGTTTGACAGTGACTGATATAGGAGTGCCAGTCTCTGTCAATGTACATCTGTGCATTGTTTCTTGGGAGTCAGTGAGATGACCTTCTTATAGGGAGACCTTTTGTCTTCTATAAAGCTTGTGAGCATCTTCTTGTGAGCCTTCACAGATGTTATTTCATGACTGTTTATTCTAGCATCTGATGTGAATGCTTGCTGTCATTTATCTAAAACTTGATTTTTTTTAAAGGGATAATTCACTCAAAAATGAAATGTATTTACTCACCCTCATGTCACTCCAAACCTGTATATCATAACTGTTTTTTCTCTTTTTTTTTTCTTTTCTGTAGAAGCAGTTCATACTGATAAGAGGCTGTCAAACTCCTAAAGTGCATAAAAAAAACTTAAAAGTAGTCCAATACAACTCAAGCACTATTTTGAAGTCTTCTGATGTTATATGAGTAAGAAACAGTCTGAAATATAAGATATTTACTGATGTTGTGTTTAGCTGAACTTCATATCTTAACGTGTCATTTAATTTTGACACCACTGATGAAAAAAATGCACATCATTCAAACAACACATTTGTAAATTCACAAATGTAATTGTTGTCTGTTCACATTGTCAAAAGGCTTCAAAAGACTTTAGATGTCTGGAACTTCATCGGTCCTGTGGTTTTCAAACACAGTGGGTGGTTGGGGGTCTTTGGTAAAATTAAGAGATTTTTTTCATTATTATTACTTAATTTATTTTTAGTGCATTCAAAGTTAACTTGTGAATTTAAGACATTAAATGTGTTTAATGCAAATATTTTAACACCTTTATTGAGTTTGATGATATTATTGGTTTTCATTTTTTTTAAACTTGTCAGACATCTGTTGACAAACCTATTTTTTTAGAGTAGGAAATAAAAACCAAATTATTGTTATTTCCTAAACATTTTATTAAATGAGTGGAAAAAAGAACACTGTCAACTTAAGTAGATATTTTTTTTGCATGAAATTATAATTATTTGCTTTGGCTTTAGTCCAGTGTCAGTATAACAGTGAATTATTTAATTCTGAAAATTAAATGAGCCAAATCTCACATTGTATAAGCAAGTCCCACACAAGGGCATCATCATATTTGAAGGGGATTGGCAAAAAAAAAAAAAAAAGTACGTTGAAGTGTTGTTGGCACTTTTATTATGTTTTTGTGTGTTTTTTGTCCCTTAGTCAGTATATGTTACCCATGCTGGCAAAATGAGTCAGAATGCGCACAGGCTGATTTCGACCTACAGGCAAAACAAGTGAAAAATGTCAATTTTCGTAGAATTTGAGGTTTTCACTAAAATGAGTTCATTAAGCACTTGTCTAACGATCCCAATGTTCTAAATAGCAATTAAACATCTAAAAGGATCTTTATTTGAATGTTTTCTGAGAGGAGTACCTTTCCTTTGACCATGAAATAGCAGCATACAGTTTTGTAAATATTGTCAACGGAACTATCTCTTTAAGGAAGGTCTGTGGCTATACAGTATGTCTATCCTCTATTCTTTGGAAATTGCACCCAATACACATTTCTAACAGGATAGCATGTGAGAAGCTTTTGTTATATAGGACCTCGTCTTCCCAGAAGGTGCTCATGATGGGATTAGACCAGCTGGAAGCACTTATGGTTAGGCAAACTGGAGAGGATGTAGCTTGTCTGATGTAGTTGTTGAGTTCAGATTGTGACAGATGGTGGAAAGCAGAGTTAAACTGGCCAACATCTTCAAGCACGTATACACTAATAAAGCACTAAAAAAATTCTGAAAGGATCTATTTTCAAGACAATCCATGGCTAGAATGTGATCCATTATGGTCAGCAGGTGTGGTTTGGCTATTTTAGGCATTTGCTATCTGTGTCCACGAAGAACAAATGGATGCAGGTTGAGAAACAGCCCCATGTGGTACAAGTCTATATATAAGCAATGAAGCAACCCCAGGGGGTTTTGCACAAGGGTTTATTGCCTGAGGCAAAGGCTCACTGTTATTTTCAGGTGTATTAAATGGCGACTCCAGCGTTCAGCCCACCCAACTGTTTTATGCTTTGTGAAATATGATTTAATGGTTGAAAGTGTAATAAAATCTCCATATTGTACACGGTAATTAGTTTAATTTAAAATGTACTGTGCTTAAGTACAGAAGCTACCCACCGAAGCAGTCGGAAAATAGCTAAGCGTAATCCATCGTGGGTCATAGTCGTGGTGTTGAAGAAAGGAATTCTAAATAGACATTCATTTTTTCTTTTTATTTACCCTTTTTTCATTTCCTTTGGAAAAACCACACCCTCATGGCTGTCTGCAGAGACAGAAAGTGAGTGTTAGATGATGAACGTTCATCCAAATGAAACATCTCTTTAGGCCTTGGGCGCTGTGTGTGCGCGCTCAGGATGAGGACGGAATAAATATGCAGCAGGCACTGAGAGACTACCGCTGTACCGCTCGCCTGACTGTGGCTTTTATCATATTTCATTATTCATATTATTTATATGATGCATTAGTGGGTCTCCCTTGGTATTATAGCCGCATTCACCAGCCGCCCCCTTCCCTGAATCTCTCCGGTAGCTCCGGGTGCAGGGGTGTAAAAGCCTGCAGCATTTTCAAGTGTGATTTTCAACAATGCCCCGGGTCAGGAAGATGGAGGGGGAAAAGTGAGATGAAATGTTCTTTCACTTTTTTGTTGCGACGTGTGCCAAAGCTATTTTACTGATTCTGCTGCAGGTCATTAGGTTATGACTTCCAACACCTAGAGCAGTTTTGTTTTGTTTTGGAAATAAGAATTCTTGTTGTTCATTTTTATGGTCCAAATGTAATAGAATTTATAAAACGGATAGTTCCGGCCCTTGATTCTGATTGGTTGAGCCGCGTTCGAAGCCTTTGTAAAATTCCCAAAAACATACAGCTGACTGCATTACATGTATCGCTGTGCAACTGAGTGTCTTAGCAACCACTCTTAGCAACGTAAACATATGTTTGCTCTCAATTGATTTTGTTCATTAAAGCTTATTATGTAGAAGAGTATTGTGAGAGAGATATCGAGTGACTGAGTGTATTACCTGCATTCAGATTTAGCATTTTCCTTCAGGTCAGTCCTATGTTCATAATAAAAAAATCTGTTTAGATGTCCAATGTATTATCTTGTCCTTTTAACAGTTAAGGGGTTTTCCCGTGACTGGGGAACAACAATTCACAACAATTCAGTCTTTTCATTATAAAAGTCTTAGCTACTGACTGACACACTCATAAAGACAGTCTTTGCCGCCATCTAATGGCATTATAATGTGACTTCTGTTGCTATTCACGGTCAGGGACTATTTTTTCTGGTGGAAGGAAGGCTTTTGGTGAAAGTTTAATTCATGAAAGTTGCATTGATACATATTTTTGGCTTTAATATTTGTATTGTGTGATAACCGTTTTATAAAAGCAATAAGGTACTTGAGGCTAGTGACTTATTCACGATACAGCACAGCCTCTCATACCTTGTTGCTTACATATATTACTGGGCAATATCACCTTATTTTGTAAATTATCATGAACATTTTTACTAATAAATGTAATAAAACATTTAATAATATTATCAGTCAAAATATTATTTTAACATTTCATTAATAAAAAATTTAATTAATAAATACACCGTTTTAACCCTTTTTGAGTAAACAATCTTCTCCCTTCATTATTGTCAATAATAAGAGCCCAGTTTTTAGGCGGTAAGCAAACACAAAAACTCCTCTATAAGTTGCAACCCCTATATAGAGCACATGTTAAATACCATCATTTTTGCATCCCTGGGTGGTTTGATACATCTATTAAACAACCTTAAGTTAACTTAAGCTTTTTTGGCTTGACATGGTAACTTAACATGAACATTTATCGTTGTTTTGCAAAAGATTTCGCAGTGGATTCACCGCACAGGCAATAAGAAGACTGAATGGATTGTAAGTGATGTCTGTGTGAAATTTGCATAAATCACAATTGAAAATAATATAATATTTAGACAATATTATTGATCTGACTACTGAACACAAAAACTTGAACTGAATTAAACTGGATATAATTACACCATTGTCTTCTGTAGAGCTGCTTTTGAAATCATTTCATAGTTGATGAACTTGGCCACATTGACTGTCATTGAACTGAATTGAGCTGAATAATGACACTATTGTCTTCTCAAGGGCTAAAATGTTTACCGTTGCTTGGCAACACCATTAGCATATTAGCAACCTTCTAGACTCAGCTGGTATGTTAAAAAACTGAGGCAGTTTCTCCTCAGCTCTGTCCATACAGTTGTAGTACATTTTCAAAGACACGTTATAGAGGTATTCGTGTTGTTGCCACACTTTCACAAGCCGTTCCTTCATCTCCACTGTCCAGCGGAACTGTACGGCAGGTTGTTTCATGCTTCACCTTCGTCTCCTTGTAGACGTGTCTCTCATTGGATATTGTGAAAGTACTGATGTAATCATAGTCATAATCATTCAGGGGGGTTCTTATTGGTAAAAATATTTGTTTTAATTATTAGGCTTAATTGAAAATATTCTCACAGTGAGACTTGGTAACCACAGGTAAAACCATACATGGCTACTCTACCACTGTCAAATGATATTATATTATGATATGTTATATAGGCCTATAAACAACGCCTAAACACAGGTACAAACAGCACCTTACCAAAGACATGATTTATATATTCCCCTACCCAGCTAATAAACATATTGCAATATAAATGGCTATAACATAGTTTTCAATATAAATATTCCACATTTGCACAAACCATGGTAATTTATTACAGTTTATTCATGGTAAATGTTTGTAAGGGTGGTGATTTTGGGATTTAAAAGACTTCTATCTTCATTCATGGCACGTTTCTCCTGTTTTCCTCATCAGTCTTGTTGGGAATGTTGAGGCTGTTTCATCCGATTTAAAACTAGTTTAATCATCGAGTGATTTGAGGTTTGTAACCGAGAGGTGTGTGTTGAATTTAAACGCTTCTCACTGGATGTCGCAACGCTGTTTAATAATGGTGACCGGGAATAAAAGCGCAGCTCCTTTAAGCTTTCGTTCTGTTATGCACTGGGCCGTGCTGCGTAGTTCAAAGTAAACTAGTGAAACGCCTGAAAACAGCGCTATTTGTTCTGTATTTGTTGTTACTGACCGAGAAACAATTTCAGAAGATTCAGTGACAGAGCGGTCTGAACGAATCCAAATTGTTTCAGATCATTATGCAAGCGCGTTTGGCCAAGTCACGGAAAAGAAAGAATCGAGACAAAAGAATGATTAATTCACGAATGACTGGTATCGCTGGTTCCGTCGACAGAAATACGGGACACACATAATAACTGCTGAAATGTTCGCACGGAAAACGTTTCTCAGGTCAGTCGGAGGAGCATGCATGGTTCGAACAGTGCGTATATAGCCGTACAGCTGCAGGCGCCACTGCGGCCACGTAACTAACCAAATTTAGCCGCACTGCCAGGAAAAGAGGAGGAGGGAGATTGGGGTGCTGCGGGACGGATGAAGATGATTGGCAGGCCGAATTTGGCCCGCAGGCCACCAGTTGACGAGCCCTAGTTTATAGGGATGCACTGCATTGAAACTTTGGTTGTTATTGTAATTCTTTATATTTTGAAGCTGATAACTAATATATTGGTGTTAGATCTCAATGTAAACTTAGACTGATACTGATGATAACCTTTAATTATGACTGTTGATTATCATGGATACCTTTTTTTTTTTACAATAGTTACGTACAACAGTTGAAAGATCGAGGGTCATGCTTAAAATTCCATTAAAAATACATTCATTCCATCTTTCCAGATGGATATCAGATTAACTTGAAAATTCTGCTGGCTGGAATAAATGATTTTGTAGTTGAATAGCTTACAAAATGAGCCAGCCATTTACTTTGACCTCATCTCATTAACAGTGTGTCACAATGTAAGACTTATTTTGTGAACTATGAGCCTTACAGGCATAAGGTCCTCAACCGACTGTCACATCTAGACTCTTTCAAGTAAATGTATTTGTTAGTTTGTTTGCTTGTTTGATCACAAGCGTCTCTGGCAATTTTGAATGTAACATCTATAAATAGAATAAATAGGAAGATTCCTTTTTTCGGAGCTCAGAAATGTTCACTTTCTTTCCTTTCTTTCTTTTTTTTTTTTTTTTAATCCTGCTTTGCATGTTGGCCAGGGGCCGACTAATGGCGGTGTGATGAGGCAGAGAGTGAGGTGCTCGTTAAAGAGCCCGCAGGGGGGTCTGTGCGTGTCTGCATACGTGTACGTGTGTGTGGGCTAAGACCCCCCGGGAGATGTATAATCATTCCCATTATTAATGACGAACTGCTAGGCCAGAGGGCGGAAACTGGGGTGAGAGTGAGATGTACTTTTATTCTGCTTGTGTGCCTTCTGTGAGACATGATTTACATTGCACGACTCTGGCATCAGACAAACTAATCAAAAATGAAAGTATAGACAAAAAAAAAAAAAAAAATCTTACAGGAATTGTGTTAACAAAAACGATAATTCTGTCATCATTTTTTTCATCAAATATATGGCTTTACAGACTTTAAAATAAATAAAATAAAAAATTAAATAAAATAATAAAATACATAAAATTAGAAAATAAAATAATAAAATAAATAAAATAAAATAGCAAAGGCATCAGAAAAGTCTTACAAATGACCATGATCCATATGCAAATCATTTGCAAAGCAAAAGATGATGTTTGGCAGAATGTCTTTTCCATGCTGCTCTTTCACCTCTGTATACAGTCCTATTCCCCTGGTTAAATTTACACTGCATGTAATTCGCTCTGTGTATACAGAGACACAAAGGCGGTGTAAACCTCTTTACACTGATTCAGAGTTACAGGAGACAGATGTGATAACATGCTAAAGTTGATTGTAGGTTCACAAACAGCGGACAGAAAATAAGACATGCACTGATTGTCATGACAGAGCTGCTGTAGTTCGTCAGTGTAAAGACACTGTAGGGGCATGTTTGCCAGGAAAACAACTTTCCTGTGATCCAAAAGAAAGGATTGAGCTCCATCTTGGAACTTTTGCTGCAGAATCACTTCCCTCTCATTCTCGTCACGGTCAAATGTTTGCTGATAGATTTCAAATTTAAATCTGGAGTAATGTCTGCTGAAAATTCAGCGTTGCCATCACATGAATAAAAATATACTAAAGTAGAATCAATCAAAATATTTTAAATGGTAATAATATTTCACAATATTACAGTTTTACTGCATTTCTCATACAGAGATCTTGTATATGACATCTGCAGATTTGGAATAGAGTGCATAAGTTGTATGGCGTATATTTATAATACTTGTTTGGCAGTATAAATCTGCTTTCCTTGTATGAAAAGAGCAGCTCAGACATTGTACAAAACATTTCCTTTAGTTTTCTACAGAATAAAGAAAGTCATACGGGTTTGGAACGACCTGAAGTTGAGTAAATGATGATAAACTTTTCTCCTTTTTTTTCCTGTTCTTAAAATGCCCTTTTTTCGTGGCCATAGCAATAGAATCCACAGTCTCCATCTGATAGCACTTAGCCTTCTGAAGCGTTATTCTGCCCTGGTGTATGGTGTTTGTGTAAACCCGCTGTTTGACAAATAATAGTGTTTTCTTTGTAGTCTCAAAATGCTACCTTGTACTTAATCCTCTGTATAATATTTTGACAGTATTCCACGCTGTTGCCGCTTTAGGTAGACTTCAAAGACCGCTCAACTGACTCGCTTGAAAGTGCCTGTGTTATTTACACACTAATTACTGTACCTTATGTTTATTTATGGGGTGGCAGAGTACAGAGTCCACTAGATGTACCTGTTTTCCTTTGTGATACAGCATCCGAATCCATCTTCCATTACATATTTCCTGTAAATATGTAGACATTCACATCAGAAGGTAGTTGTCATTGAACATGTATTCCCTTTGTGTCTATGATGTCGGAGTGAAGCTTGGATCCTTTTCCGGCAAGACGACAAATGGGGATTAGTCACAGTAAGAATAAATTGAACCCAAAGCGAAATGCCTGCCTCATAAAAGACATGTAATAATAAATGAATTCAACAATTTTCAGGACAAATTATTTCTTGCCTCTCTTTTTGTTTTGGCACACGCAGGATCGTTCAGAGCATGAGGCATCTTTCTGATGAGTCCTATTCTTTTTTTGTAGTTCTAATGATTGGATGGTCCACAGAGATTAGGAATAGTAAGGAGACGTCTACTCGCTGTGTCGAGAATGACACTCTGTTTTGAAGCTCTTCTGCTTCTCGCCAACTCATTAGTTTAATTAAGTAATTAACGAGTGAGGTGGTGTGCTAGCTGGCGAATTCTCAAGGGAATGATTGTTGTGTTATTCCAAGTCTCAGGCCTGGCATGGACGACGCTACGAAACCAGTAGTAAGATCTGGCAGATAAAAGGAGCCATTGCTTTGGAGCTGGAATGAGTCATACCTAAAACAGGACTTCCTCAACTCAGCGTCTTCTGTGGATGAAAGGCCTCATGAAAGCATCAAAGATGCTGTATAGATTCTGGGCTGCTATTAGTTGAGTAATTATGAGTAAGAGGAGGAACTCTTTGAGTGTAGCATCAACACAAAGTCACATCTTGTCTACTATTATCGACTGTGTACTACTATTAAAGACTATTATTTTCTGATCTACTGCAGCTTTAAATGGATGCAGATGTTTTAATGGCACTCAAATATATGGCTTTACAGATTTTAATTGCTGTTACTTATAAAGTGAACAAGAACGTGTTCTTTTTAAGAGAACATGGATTTCACAGTGAAAAATATAAAGTGGGTGGTTAAAGGGAGAGTTAAACCAAAAAATATTCTGTCCTTATTTACTTACCTTCATGTTAAATTCAAACGAAAATGGGAAATAGAGCTTTCAAGCTTCAATAAATAAATAAAAATACATAAATAAAACAAAATATAGTTGCAAAAGCATCAGAAAAGTTGTCCATTTGACTCATCTTCCAAATCTTCATGATGTTTCACATCAGACTGATTCATATGCGAATCATTCTGAGCAATTCTGTGAACTGAATCAACCAATTAATTGAAGAGATCCAAATCAAAAGAACAATTCTTTTTTCTCTTATGAATGCACTGAGAAATTAATGAGTCTTTTTATTACAGCAAGGTATTGAAAGGCTTCAAAAGACTTGTATTATAGCATACAAGACATATGGACAATGATATTTTATGGAGCTTTTGTGTGCAGTTTGAAGCTTGAAAGATTCAGTCCTCCTTCATTGTATAGTAATTGCATGAAAAAGAGCAACCAGCACAGTCTTCAGAATTTCCCTTCAGTCTTTCTGAAAAAGAAACTTGTACAGGTTTGAAAAAGCATGAGGGTGAAATTCCTTTAAAGATATATTTAATGCAGCTTAAACAGTTAAGGCTTTTCATAGGCGCATTTAGTGTGGCATAACTTCCTGTGCAGGAAAAGGAGACAGAAGAGGAGATAGAGAGAGACAAAAAGCAATAGAGAAAAGCAGACAGGTGATAAACGATGTAGGAGTGGGAGCAGTGTGCCTTAGCTTAGAATGGTAATGATGACAGCCATAAGAAGAAAAATAAAAGTGTGGTTTCATGTCACTGCACTGATTTATGAATCCTAGAGCACAGGAGGAAGGAGGAAAAAGTGACTGCATGTTTCATATAGAGATACACACATACACGCACATTGAAATTCATTGCTTGTGAGCAGTCAGGGCCTGGTGCTTCTTCAAATAAACATTTACAAGAATTTGAATATTAAACTCAACCAAAGTAAGTTATTATCGCAATACCAAATCTTTGTTTTGTGAAACAAGTACAAAGGAGAATGTGTCAGTGTTCTATGGACTATTCAAAAAGCCCATAATGACAGATCTTATATTAACAATAATAGCTGCAGCATTTCACTTTTTTTACTGCCAGAGCTCATACTTCTGCATGTATAGGACACACCCATTTAGAGTCAAACCTTTTGAATATTCAACACTTTCACAGTTTTTAAAAAATACAGCTTGTATTACCTCTTTAAATGTCTTTAATTCCCGATACCATATACCAAAGGGTCAAGGTTTAGTAATGTTGTTACTTCTCACATTTAAAGGGGTCCTTGATTATGATTTCACTTTTTTAATTTTAGTTATTGTGTAATGTTGCTGTTTGAGCATTAACAACATCTGCAAAGTTACGATGCTCAAAGTTCAATGCAAAGGGAAACATTTTCTTTTACAAAAATGGCTTTTTAAGCATTTGGCATTTACCTCAAAAGTTACATAAACCCTGCCCCCGGGAACACGCAACAAAGGGGTGAGGCCATGTTGGGCTGCTTTAGAGAAGAGGAAGAGTTGTTGTAGTAGAGTGTTGTTACCATGCCATCATTTTACACCAGACTGCTTTACAAAAGAGGGTCAATTCAACACTGGATTTGCACAAAAGATTAACATGACGGCACATGCTAGTCGATGAGTTGAATCAACTCCACATCAACTATATCAATTTATTCACTAACCGTTCAGAAATGTGCAGATGCATTCTAAATGTTGTAACTTCTTCCTGAGTCTCTCCATCAGTGTCCGACTCCGTTTTGAACAATGTAAGGCTGAACATTTTGGCTGCGTGAGATTCTCCAGCTTTGTTGTCGTTGAGTGTCCGAAGCGTAAGCTGTTAAAGCTCTGCCCTCTTAAGGAAAGGGAGCCTGGAGCAGCAGCTCATTTGCATTTAAAGGGACACACAAAAACGGCATGTTTTTGCTCTCACCCAAATTTGACAAGCAATAATAAATGATCTGTTGGGTATTTTGAGCTGACACTTCACAGACACATTCTGGGGACACCAGAGACTTATATTACATCTTGTAAAAGTGGCATTATAGGTCCCCTTTAAGATTTTGTGCCAGATTTACTAACAGCTTGCACCAGTGCAAACCCTCTTTTAGCATTAAAAAACTGCTGTCAGGATTTATAAAATGCACACAGTGAGAAATTAGCGATGTAAAAGCTTGGACAGTTATTTTTATGGCTGACCTTATTGCATATGCCTTTGTAGGAGTTTCCCTGTCACACCACCACATTTATTGGTGAAAAGTGTTTAAATGAATCATGCAACGTGAGTTACTAAGGTTTGCTGTTCTCACTTTAATGGTATTTGTGCCACTATTTACCACCCAAAAAGCATGTCTTAACCGATTTAGTGCCTGACGTAATTGTATTTGCGCATTAACGATAGATTACCCGCACAAATTTCCACTCCCATCTGTGCTTTTATTAGATTGCAACCGCATGATAATTTGCCCTGTTTAGTAAATCTGGCCCTTTGTTTTTCATAATTGACTTTTTATATCCAACAGTGTGACTTTTCATATATCATGCATATTAACAACTTTGTTTGCGACTTGCAAAAATATGTGGTTCCATGAGAGAAAGATGTCAGGTTTAAAATCCTTTAATTCATGGAGGTCCTCCAGGTATTTTATTAAATATGCAAAATGCATTTTTTTAGCATGTTAGAGGAGAAGTTCATAATATTAAAGACAAGTGTGTGACCTTTGTGATTTGTGTTTTCCTGAGTAGAAGTAGTAAAGCAGTACTGCTTTTATTTGACCATCACTGTTATCTTTTTAGGTGTCAATATTCCCTGTATAGTGTTTTTCCCACACTTTACCTCCCTCACCTCTGCTGCATCTGAATCCCAGTTATTGACAGAAAACCCATGAAAGTCACTTGTCCACATGTCATTTGCTTTTGTCCAACAATACACAAGGTACTACCGTCCTCTCCCTCAGCCGGTGCTGTATAAGCACTACGGAAAGAATAGTCCCTTTATGTACACATCCTTCGTTGTCTTTTAACAATACATCTTCTGCCCACGCCGCTATTTTCTGCCCAGCTGGGGAAGAGTAGCTGTAATTCTGGGGTACAGCAGGCCACCAACGTCGAGAAAGCATAGGGTAATTATATTGATGAAGATAATTATGACTTATTGTTACATGCAAAAATACCCTCACAGATCATTTCTCCCCTTTCTCTGGTGAATAATCTAATCAGGACCATTTGATCCTTCTTAGAAAGCGATGAATCATGTCATATAGAGTATGAAGCAAATGTCTATATTTTACAAAAGGTTATTCATTCATTTGATGAAAGAAACAGGATTAATGTGTACTTTATATAAATTACCAATAAGTAAATATGGAACTGTTCATCTATTTCCTGTTTACAGATTGATTTTTCTTGTCACCAAAATAAATGACCCGACTATCAACCCACCACTGATATTATCTCATAGCAAATCATTAAAAATCCCTGGCACATTACAGTAATGGATATGTTTAGCCTCTTAATTATTGTTCGGCAAAGGTCAGAATAAATTAAACCCAATTATAAGGTGATCTTGACAGTCTAATATGGATCAAATCGCTGTAATATAAAGATAATGATTAATCAATAATACTGATATGTATCTTACTCAGGGGTGCAGTTATTCTCGCATAGACTGCAGAGGTAGAGAAAAACAAAAGAGAACCGTGTGGTTATATGTTGTTCTCAAGATTTCTATACCATGTGTCAGATGTTTTCTCTGATCATGGGCATCCCACTTCCAATTTCCCAGACACCTTCCAATGTGCTGGCCTTGTCTACACTGTTGGCTATGTATTTAATTAGTCACCTGCAGGTAGTAAGCCTCTTGGCCATGGAAGTGTGTCTGAGCAAATTTGAACTAGCTGAAAACACCTGGTCCACCAGCATTGCCAGCTGTTGAAAAAATCCTCCATTTTCCTGCCACCACATGACTAAACGCATTATTCTGGCGTTCTTTGCCCCGTGAATGTGAACTGGCAACGGAGTTCATCATTGTGAGCGGATACCTTGAGTTTTATTATGCTTATTCTCTGTTGGCATCTGTTAAATGTTTGTAAACGTGATTCTGAACAACAGGATTTTTTACACTGTAATGCGGAGCACCCTGCCGAACTTTCTGCCTTCACCATCTGTTTTCAGTTTGTTTTGCGCTATTTAATCTGTAAAAAATCTCTCTAATCTGTATATTGCATGTTTGGAGAGTTGGTTTTACATGATTAATCTGTGCTAAAACTGCATTTTGGATGTTATTCAACTTTTTTTTCACTGGAGTGTACTGTATGTAATGCATAGTGTTTTATTGAATGTAGCTAATTTAACTGTTTGTTAAATGGTTACTGTCCTATTGTAATTGCTCGGTCAATTATTCTGCTCTGAAATGAATCGCATTTTTGAGGGCCTAAACGTGCTCGAAAACTCATGAAACTTTGCACACGTGTCAGAAGTGGTGAAAATTTACTTCTGATGTGGGTTTCAGAATTAGGTGTGGCAAAATGGCTCAATAGCACCACCTACAAAATTTCAATTAAGCGGCCTATGAAATTCGGTAGACAGATGTAACAGCCCAACACCTACAAAAAGTCCTGAGTGCAAAATCTGAGAACCCAACAGAAAGTGAGATATTTCGAATTTTCTCTGCAAATTTTTTGCAGTTTTTGCCATTTCCAGATGTTGTACTTTAACGAACTCCTCCTAGAGATTTTATCAGATAAACATAATATTTGGTCAGTCTAATCTTAAGGCCTTTGACGTTAAATAAAATCTTGAGTCTTCACTGAAGGGCATGTCCATGGCGGCCTGACAAATTTCGATGTTTTGCCATGAAACAGGAAGTTGTAACTTGTGCAAACAATGTCGGATCTGCCCCAAACTTCACGTTTTATTAGAGTCCTGGCCTGAAGACATCTACATGCCAATATTCAGTTACAGTCATAACACCAAATGTGGGCAACAGGAAATGTCATGTTTTACACTGTGATTAACTCCTTTTAGAGATTTAACCAGATCAACATCATATTAGGTCAGTCTAGTCTTAAGGCCTTAGTGATGTTAAATTGCAAAGGTCTTGAGTTATTGCTGAAGGGCATGTCTGTGGCGGGCTGACAAATTTTGATCTTTCGCCATGAAAGAGGAAGCTGTTGTAAGTCAGGCATCCAATGTCCGATCTGCCCCAAACTTCACGTTTGATAAGAGTCCTGGCCTGAAGACATGCCAATATTCAATTAGTCATAACACCACCTGCTGGCAACAGGAAATGGCATGCTTTACACTGTAATTCACTCCCAGAAACACATTTAAATATGCCACAAAGTATCAAACATGTTAGAAACTCGTTAACTTCTTCACGTAGGGTAAGTTTATCATTAAATCATGCAACACTTGGCTAAGTGCTAATGTATGTGATTTATGCCACGAAACAGGAAGTTGTTGTAACTCAGGCATACAATGTTCGATCTGCCCCAAACTTCGCATGTTTGAAAATAGTCCTGCCCTGAAGACATCAACATGGCAACATTCAGTTATAGTCAAAGCGCCACCTGCTGGCAGCAGGAATTGTGGTGCATCAAAATGACTGCCATATTTATCTTCTATTTATCTGCTTAAATGAATATTGCCCACTGTTCAGTTTTCCTAAGGCCACCTAATATAAAGTGGGACTGAACATTTTTATTTATACAGCACATATCTGTAGAAATGTGTTTCATGTAAACTGAAAATTCACAGTTGCTTGTTCATTTTTACATATTCTATTATATCTTCCCCGGACACTAAACATTCTTACATATTGTAACGTCTGGTGAACTCAAAAACAAAGGGAGAGCTGGATCTCATGGGCACTCCAGCTGGTAAACGTGACACATATCTTGCTCTTCCATAACAAGCAACTTTGAATTTTCAGTTTATATGTAACACATTTCTACAAAAATAAAATGCTGTTGCTGATGAGGGATTTAGACATTCCTCCATGTTCAAAAATGGCAGTGATTGGGAAATGTCGCCGACTATATGCTTCCAAAGTTGATTGGTTGGTTGGTAAGATTGTTATTCATATTTCAATAAAATTCCAGGCTATTTGCCAATTCAGCAGACATTACAAACATTCCATGTCACAGGTATTTATAGAATATATATCTGTCATGTCTGACAGATTTTGATAACTGAATGGATCATTTTGCATGTAGAGGCTCACACAATGAAAGAATATTTAGAAGTTGTGAAGAGTTTGACTGAGAATCAACTCATCAGTTTTGATTAACAAGCAATGTGAACTTAGTTGTTGTGCAAATTGTAAACAATTGTACTTATTCTTTTGCACACATGTGCCAAAACACATGCAAATTGCAAATCAATAAGATATCCAAATCTGATTTGAATAAGAAACTAATTGTTCAGAGACCTGAACTTATTGTTTTAAGAAATAAAAGTCTCATTCGAGAATTGAGCCAAAGCGATTGAGAAAAACTGTAATATTTGAAAACATCTTTGCAAAATCAAAGTGATGTCAAGCACAAGAAAAAAACAAAACAAAAAAAAAAACATAAAACATGATACGCTATCATAGAAAGGACCCCCGCAGATCTTTATGACTTTGTGTCATGGTCAATAAGTCTTAAAATGTCAGATAAGTTGACCTTTTCATGACAAGACACTCTTATATGCCATTGATCCATTTCCTGTTTCCTAAATCATTTTTCCCCCAGTCGTACTGCTTAATGTCAACTAAATTGATATTTATTTTCATACCTTTTTATGTTGTTATTCTTGTTTTCTTTATCAAATTACTCTGAAGATTGTGTCAACAATACAATTAGCAGTGCTGCATTAGAATCGCTGTTCTAAACAAATGAAAAGCTCTTGAGTTTATTGAGAGACGTGTTCAGTTTAAAGCTCTACACACAGGAGGTAAGATGGTGTCTTTCTGTCTGCCACATCACCTAATATAACAGAGTCCCGTTGGACAAACTAGTCTGACACATCCTCATAATAAGCAAAGAGTTCCCCCTCTGGGGCACCTGTTGGCAGGGTTCGAAATGAAGCGAATGTTATGATCGATGGCTGTTTATTTCCTTCCTCATTTCAGGAAGCGATCTGATGGTTTATTCCCGCTTTAATATTTGCACCGGTACCTTTCAGTCCTCTTCTCTTGATAAATATCTATCTTGACATTTGTTGAACCTTTTACAAATCTGCCTTTCTCCGAACACGCCAACCTCGGAGATTAGGCCAACAAACTGAGGTACTGCTCCCAAATGACACTAGGAGCTCATTGAATTTGTAATTGAAGAGTAATTTGGCTCATGTTCAAATAAGATCAGACAGTAATTACAGATGTTGTTTGTTTAAGTGATTATAACGAGCAGTGTGGAGATGAAACCCATTAGGGTCATGGCTATCGTCTAGAGCGTGTATCGGCTTGCTTTACATTAGCCCTGTATTTCACATTATCCTGACCCTGCATATTGATTGCCTTAAATAGATGCAAATGCACTTCCTGTGACTTTGAGCAAGGAACTAATCTGGCAGGCGGTGGCATATTCTCTAATTGGCCTGGTTAGAGAATTTGGTGTTAGCAAACTTTGGACAATTTCTCATTGTGATTATGTGACTCATTAATTATTAAATGAGCAGAGTTCTGCACCTTACCCAATTATTTTAATTTGGCTGGTCGCAGATGCCTCTAAATAGACCCAAATTCATTATGCATGATCTTGAAAGAAAATTCAGAGAGAATATAAGTAGATGGATGGATGGATGGATGGATGAATGGACAAATTAATGGATGAATGGATTAGAGAGAGAAAGAGAGGAGAAATTAGTCAAAAAAAGAGTCCAAATTTGCCAAGTGCCAAAAAGTAAAAATTGGTTTTGGCAAGTAAATGAAACACTGCCAGGGGCCAGAAACTTTATTAAAATCTGCAGCATCAAATTATAAGAGCAATAGTAAAGATAGAATATTGCTTGCATTAAGCAACCAAAATGAAAATACTATAAACCAAATCATTTTGAGTTTTTGTGACTGACGCAGTTTTACAGAGAGAAGCTATTCATTGTAGGTAACAAGGAAAAACAGCTAAATAATTCCATTGTCATATGTACAAATGTCTGTATATTTATTTACATTTTAATAAAACAAAAGTGAAATTTAAAATTTTAATTATGAGTAATGATTCTGTGTGAATTTTCTCAACTCACTCGCCCTGACAGGTGTGAATTTTGATGTTTGTGCGGCAGCGCGCCAGATCAGCACTTGGCCTTCGTTCCGTGCAGAAACCCTCTGAGGAACTGGATCTGGGCTGCTCGAAAATCCACAATTAACAACATGCTTTTTGCTGTCAAGGTGTCTAAAAGCTCACCTCAATTTCAAGGCCTTCCTTAAACAAGGCTGTGTTCATTACCCTATCAACCACAGCAGACTTCTGTCTGCTTTATCTCTCTGATGCAGTGTCTCTGGATGCCCTCCAAGGGATCTTCCCCCACGCTGAGATACTGTTCCCCTTACAGTACCTCTAAAGTCTGAGCTGCTTTCCACACCGAGCATGTTTTTTTTTTTTTTTGGTGACTATATTGAGGTTTTATATAATGACTCTCCAAGGTGTAAACAGAGGCAGGATCAGTCGGGGCTGTAGGTTTGCACGCTCGACAGGGACATTCTGATAATCTCCGGACTCAGCGTCCATGCTGCCGCCATTCATTCGACCGTGAGAAGATCTTATCGATGCGCTTTTTTTAAATCTTGCAAACCCCGATAACTACAACACGATGAAGCAGAGACCCCCCGGCGTGAGAGGAACAGGCGAGCTGGATTCAGTCAAACATGGATGTCTTTTAGCCATCGATTTTCTGCTCCTCTGCTCCCTGGCTCTCTCTGGAGGGACAGAAACGGGGCCCCGTGACTAGGTCCTAACTGAAGCTTTCACTCTCCACTCCTTTTCATGCCTCTCTTGCTTTGAAAGCCTCATGCGTCAGCAACTTGCTGCCGATTGAAGACTACAGTGCAGAAAAACAATATTGGGTAGTTTAAAAAATAGTGAATATAATAATTCATTCCAAACCCATAGATATATAGATAGATTTTTTTTTTTTTTTTTTAAAGCATGATTTTTTAGTTGTTCTTGAAAGAAATCTCTTATTGTCACTAAGGCTGAATTTATTGGATCAAAAACAGTAAAACAGTAATATTGTGAATTAATTTTTTTCACTTTAAAATAACTATATATAAACATATTAAAATATATAATATATTTAACATTTTGTCTTTATAGACAACGAGTGTAGCCAAATATCTGTCGCCAGAACTATGAGCCCATTACGAAGACGGCTTTACTAAAGTGAACCATGTTTACACAGAACCATGTTTAGCGTTCCTGTATCCAAACGATAGGTAAACACTACATAAAAGCTCTAATTAGAGAATAATTTGCAATGATCACATAAATGCCAACTAACACCAACATTCGAAGTTCGCTTGTGGGATTAAAAAGAAATTTGTATGTGTTTGTCGGATAAGTTTGAATTAGCAATTAGGTAACTGGCAAACAGCGTTGCCCTTTGTTTACGTCCTTGCTACAACATAAAAATAACTCTAGAAACTATTAATGGAAAACACATCAACAAAGAATAAAACATACTTACAGGTTGTGGTAAACATGGTAACAACACTCTACTACAACAACTCTTCCTCTTCTCTAAAGCAGCCCAACATGGCCTCACGCCCTTTGTTGCATGTTCCCGGGGGCAGGGTTTATGTAAATTTTAGGGTTAGTGATGTCACTAACTCGGGAAGAAGATCGTTGTAGTTCCTACATGATGTTGTTTATGTTCTAACAGCAACATTACACACTAACTAAAGTTAAAAAAGTGAAATTATAATCAACCACCCCTTAAATATTTTTGTGGGGACTGTAGAAAGTTTAAAAGAAAAAGTATTTTTAAAAACTATTAAAATAATTGCATTGCCCCAAAATTAAAACGCTATTATACAACTTATATATTTAATACAATTATTTTAAATATCATACATAAAATATAATGTATGTAAGCAATAAGGTGTGAGAGGCTGTGCTGTATCGTTAATAAGTCACGACTGAAGGGCGTTGTTAACCCCTTCAGCTGTGACTTATTCATGATACAACACTAGCCTCGATTGCTTTTATAAAACGGAAAAAATTAGTCCCTGACCGCGAACAGCAACAGAAGTTACATTATTACACCATTAGATGGCGGCAAATACTGTCTTTATGAGTGTGTCAATCAGTAGCGAAGACTTTTATATTGAAAAGACTGAATTATTGTGATCACGGAACAAGACGCAACTGACAAATGCTTTGACAAGCACTGTCAGTCATGGGAAAACCCCTTAACTGTTAAAAGGACAAGATAATACATCAGACATTTAAACAGATTTTTTATTATGAACACAGGACTGACCTGAAGGAAAATGCTAAATCTGAATGCAGGTAATACACTCGCTCATTCGATCTCTTTCTCACAGTACTCTTCTACATGATACAGTACGTTTCAATGAACAATATCAATTGAGAACAAACAGTTTACGCTGCTAAGAGTGGTTGCTAAGGGTGTTGTGTAGTGATACACAGAACTGTTGGGTGAAGCGGTCATAGCTGTGTTTTATCGTGAATAAAACAGCAATCAGAATCAAGGACAAGAACTAGCCGTTTTATAAATCTATATAATATACAATTTGATTTTATTATTGTTATTTATCATTATTATTAATTTTCCTTTGGAGTAGCCTTAAATGCACATGTTAATCTTAAGAGCATTTGTCTTCCACTACTTATAATGTGGCTGTACAAAATTTTACTTGTAGAGAACCCAGACTCTTAACCCTGCATGATACTTGCAAAAGAGAAGTTAAATTAAAGCTTTTATACTCTTTCTCAAGGTTAATGATCCTCTATATGCACAGGTGACAGTTAGCCATTTTTCATCAATTTAGTGCTATTTGTGAAACTTCAAGTGCTTGTACTGTTGCATTTTATAACTGGTACTTCACTGGTACTTCCTTCTCAGGTAGAGCTTAGAAACCTGGTATTAATGTCTGTATTGAGTGATATGATTACATCAAATACACAGATGTTTCAGACATTTTCATATAGCAATGAACACTTTTCATTCAACACTTTATGCACTGCTTAATGCAGCACCTGTATGTACAAGAATAGATACAGGTTTGTCGGAATAAACACAAAACACGATCACTGTCATTGGTGAATCCAACCAATCGTGAAAGAGCTGTGTCGATGTGCAGAATGAGCCAGCCGACTGCTCTCGAATCACTTTCGCTGTACTTTGATGGCATACGTCACACTGACATCTCAGATCGGACACAATTTCTAATCGCCATGCACTGCTTCAAGTCAGATGGTGATCAGGCTGCGCAGCGTTACATAAACTCGAACATGCCTATTGTTTTGGCAAGGTGGTTGATTGACAGGTGAATGGGCAGTTTTTACAAAAAATATGGTCACATGGTTTCATGTTTTGGATTATATACATGTGGATTTACCTTTGACCACATGCTCAGCATACCTGAGACTGATGTTACTACCAGGTGTAAACTTTGCGATTGTGATATGATATGTGAATGTATTTATGCTAAAACATTTTTAATTAGACTTCCAAATTCATGGACCGCCAGGCACAGAGACAGAATATGTAATCAAATAAATTCATGAAGTCACAGGACTAATTTATGGAAATTACTGTTCACAGACAAATGAGAGTGGTACCATGTAATTACCTACAGGGAGGTGATCAGTATTTGCCAACAGATGATCCAATAAAGAAGAAATCACTGTTCAAAGTACAATGGTTACTAAAGGTGCGAGTCTCTGAATAACAATCCTTTTTTGCAAAAGGAAGTCTTTTCTTTCTGTATCGACAGTGTGTATGAGACAGGAAAAATGGGAATGTGTCTTGCTAGTTCCCAATCCAGCCATAAAACTTAGGTAATAATCACCACCACACTTTAGCACCTGCAATTTCTATAAAGCACAATAAGCGGCCTGACGTGCCTGAGTACAAATAGGACCTATTTGATTTGGCTTGACTGATCGAGCACAATATGGGAATAAATCTCGAAGACGATGTCTCAAACCCTTCTGTGGGAGGCTTGTGAGAGTCTTGCTGTCAGCGTCTCTGAGTGATGCGGCCTGAAACAGAGAGATTTATATGGATGGATTCCATTTAGAATGCTTCGAGAGCCCTACAAACACTTTACAGTGACACTAGTCGGCATTCAACTACAGACGAATTATCAGTTACATTCCTAGACATTTCACATGGGAATGCGTCTTGATATTCCAGAGAGAACCGTTTAAAATCTACACATGTTGTTCAGAGAAGTTCACTTAGGCTGGACTGGTTGCTTTCTCAAGCATCTGAGAGGTTTGTTGTTTATCTTGTAGCTGAAGCTTCTTAGGGTACATTTTTCTAAAAGGACAGTTCCCCTTGAGCAACCTGGAATTAAGTGCTTTACTGGAGGGCACAATGGTATGAGCATACTAAGATGTGAAGATGCAACCTTTGCGCTTGGATCCTTGAAGGTGAAGTGTGTCTTTTTTATTTTAAAGGAGTAATTCATTTCCTGTCATTATTTTTTACACTTTTTATAACACTTTTTTGACCAGAGGAATTGGAAACAATATTTTTTTATGGTTCCATTTGGTGACACTAGAGGTGCTGAAATCACACACACACACACACACGGGGACTCTCCATAGACATGATGGTTTTTATACTGTACAAACTGTATATTCTATCCCCCTACACTACCCCTACCCCTAAACCTACCCATCACAGAAAACTGTCTGCATTTTTTGAATAAAAAAAAAAAAAAAAACACAGTTTAGAATGTTTTTTAAGCCATTTGGTTTACGAGGACACAGGAAGTGTCCTCGTAAACCATGTATACAAGAACACGCACTATACAAGAACACATATACACACACAAAATAAAAAAAATAACTAATTTTCTTACTTAGTATCCTTGTTTTTGAGTGAAAATATCTAAACATTCTTAAATCAAGATACATTTACTGAAGAAGCAAAATGACAAGATTTTTTTTTTTTTTTTAAACTTACTTGATTTTGATTTTTTTTTAGAAAACAAGAATTAATTTCTTAAGTCATTTTGCTTCTTAAAGGCACAATGTGTGGGATTTTTGGATTAAAATATCCAAAAACCACTAGAACAATGTTATATATTTTGTTGACTTGTGTACTTACATTATCCCAAATGTTTCCAAGAATGTTTAAATCCAGAGAAATAAGCAATTTTAACCAGGACACGGAGCTTGTCTGTGCGACACCTATCTATGACATCATACCTGCGTTACCCTCAGTTTCAGGTTTTATTTTGTAGAAATACATGGAAACACCAGACACTTTAATATGTGTTTTATTAGACAGGTGAGCAGCTGTTTGGATACATTCATCGACAGAAAACTAATCATGGTATATAGCTGAACTCAACACAGTAAGTCTTATTGTTTCAATCTCGTTTTCTTGATTTACAGCGAGTTTTACCATGCCTAATATTGATCTAGCTTATTGCAATGTGCAACAAGTGTTTCATAGCAGCCGCCGAGCGAATGCTCAGAGTAACGTTATAACATCATTTTCAATACACTCAAATGTATCTAATATGATAAATAGCGCTGCTTTACCCCACATACGCTTGACCGGAATCAAGGCGTCATCAAGCTACACCTTTGTTTTGGATAAGCGACCTCTAGTGGTGAAAATGTACATATTGTGGCTTTAAGTAAATGTATATTGATATAAGAATGTTTGCATATTTGTTCTGGAAACAAGACAAAAATACTAAGTAACAAAATCACTTTTTTTGTGGCGCAACGTTGACCTCTATGCTACTACTCCACATCAACAGTTTTGTACTAACATACTGTGACTGTCAAGACAAGACATAAAATGAGAACAAAGGACATTTGCATTCACATGCTGTAGTTCATTACGGCCTATCAAGCATTTATAAACTCTCTTTCTCTCCGTCATTGATGTTGTATTAAAGTGTTTGATGCAATTAAGGAGCATTTTGTTTCTGGCTCGCAGAACTGAGGCACACAAGGCAAGAAAGGGTCTATTATGAATATCCAATTCTGGAATAAGATTGCTATCTCATCTTAATCAAAAATACTTACATGCCAATATAGAAATTAGATGACATTTTACTACCAAGTTAAAGGAACAGTTCACCTTCTCTTTTACCTTTATTCACCTTCATGCCATTCCAAACCTTTATGACTTCCTTCTGATGATATATATTTAAATTTTCATTTATTTATTGTATATGCAATGGTAGTCAATGTCGTTCAGTCACTGTTGTTTTGGACTTTTACTGTATGTGAAAATAATGTAAAAGTAGATTTTTGGGTGAACTGTCCCTTTAAGGTTCAGATTGATGGTCCTTTCTGTGATGTTCCCATGTTAAGCATCAGCAAAGGTAATGTATCACTAATTCCAGTGATATAACGTGAGTTCCCTCAAGGGATTGAAAAAACCTAATATGACCATTTTTCATTTCTGTCACATCTAAACAAGTTTGCTGTGCTATTAGGGATATTAAAGGTGCTGTAAGCAATATTTTGCTAACTTCTGCCAGATTTAGCCACAGATTGTTTTTTTGCTGTTCCCAAATGTAGTTAGAATCAAAATAAATGATGGAGAATGTAATGTCTTATCTTTATTATTAGATATTGCAATAAGGAGAGACGAAACTAATTGTAGGGTGGTAATTCCACTTACATCAGTACTGTTGACTTATAACAAATTATTATAATTTTTTTTTTGCCAATGAAGTAGCTCTAATATCTATGATTAGTTTTTTTTTTTTTTTTTTAGTATTTTCTTGGTCATGTATGATATTGTTTACCACATGACTAACAAATAGCACAACCCTAAAGATGTTGGAAACCTGGCATATGAAAAAACACAACTGACACCAACTGATGTGATTTAGACAGATCAATAATTTCCCCATAGTTTATGCAAATGCATATTGTTGTGCAGTTGGGTCAGTGGAGGCCTGAACTGATTTCACCTCCATCTTTCTTTCATTTCATCCTAAAATATCTTTATATCTCTCCCCATCCTTATCTTCTTGTTCTTCTGGCTTGGGGTTCTGACTGGCACACTGCTATTTAATGGTTCAGGAAATCGGATTGCAGAGGCCTTGGACCTGTAAACTTTCACCTCTGGCACCTTAAAAATGCCACCCCTTTCAGCATTTCTACCGCACCTTCTCTCTCCTAAGCAGCCCTTAAAACAGAATGTGCCTGGTTGATTATGACACTGTAATCCTCCATTTGATTTTTGTAGAATAATAAAAAAACAGTGATAAGGGCAAAATAAATGTTTGGGTTTAAGGGCTTCACTGAGAAGGGTAGTGACAGCAATAGAAAAGGGTAGAGTGTGTTGGTGACTTCCAGCATAACTGCTGCTTGAAAAGTCATTTGAGACGAATATGAAGTTATCTCTTTTATATTCATTATATTATATTATTAACTGTGTGTGTTGTAGATTTCCTCAGACATCATTAATATGATTGACTAATGTTTAAGGATATTGGTCATACATTCTGTGATTTTGTTAACTCATTTTATTTATTTATTTATTTATTTTATTTTATTTTTCGCCACTACCAAATTGTTGAGATTCCCATCAATAGTAAAACATAAAATAAACTGTTTTCTTGAAATTTATAATGGTATCCATAGACACTAATGTGATAAATGTACTACTAGCCATTACTGTTGTCAAAATATGTTTGCATTTTATGTACGATATTCCCAACCATTTTTTGTTTTGATCTGTTAAGCAAGCCCTCTGAAACAATATTGCATCAAAATATGCTTGCGTTTAAAGCACAAAAACACAGTAATTTGTTTGTATGTTTGTTTGCACTTATCGTACAGCACACAAGTGGTAGAGATGCTTTAGTGATGTTACAATAAGTGCAATAAATAAATATATAAATAAAACTCAACAAGATATCATGACATAAAATTGGTCAAATGGTCGAGAGGCCCATTAAGGGTTAATTATGCCATTAATCTTGTTTATGTGAAAATGATAATCATTTAATGACTTAGTCTTTGGCTCTTGCTCTGACCACCTCCCCACCGCAACATTTCAATACACACAGAAGAGAAAGAGAAAGAGAGACAAAAGGGAGAGAGACAAATTGTGTTTCTGTGTGTGGGGACAAAGTGTACTTCAGATTGCTTTGAGTATGGCCAAGAAAAACAGCGATTTTGTTTAGAGAGAAGCCTTTTTTGAGAGGTTGAACAGAAATGATTTAGAAGTGTAAAATGAAGCTCTTCAAAAAAGAAACACTATAGTGCAGCCAGATTGCGGGGTGAACATGTCACATGCAAGTGCAGTGCAGCTCGTAACGCATATGCATTTGCAACTGTAATAATCAACGTTAAAGTGCTTGACTGTATTCATCTGTCCCTTCCACCGCCTGCTGTTTGTAAATTCTGCCATGGCAAGCAGTGGTCACATTTGCATGAAATTGACTTGTTTAAATAACCATAAAACATTCATGCAAAAAAAAAAAAAAACTGCAAAGCTTCTGTTGTATCCGTACCATCACTCTCACATTCGTCTTGGAAGTCCATTAAAAATATCACATTATTTCTTCTGTGGGCGCGTTGAGTGTGGCAGTGGTTGCAGATGATCTGAGGGATGAATATAAATCACTGAGGAATGGAGACGGACGGAGATGAAGAGTTTAGTGAATTCATTCCACCGTCCGCTTGCCGCATCTCATTCCATAGCCGTTTCTGCCAAATTTCGACATCTTTCTAATGACATTAGACCCATCTGTGTACCACCCCCCGCCAAACATTTTCAGCCACGGAGGACGATTTTGTGCGCTGTTGAAAGGAGAAACTGCCTTTAAAACAGCTTTGAATTCAGTTTAAACTGGTTTGGATGGAGATTATATCGAGCAGAGAATTGACTCCTGTCTTGTTGGAACTGTTAAATACATTTAAAGTGAATAGGCCCAGCATGGGAGGACCCATTTCTTCACTTTTTGTGTGTACGTCAAACGTGCGGTTATTGAAGGCCAGCCAGGTATTACCATCTGCAGCTGTGCCATAATCGATCGAGGATTAGTAGCTCAGGCTACTTGAAGTAGAAAATGGTCCCTGTGGAGCATAAAAGTAGCTAGACCTTTGACTAGTCCATGTTGTAGATTATTCTAGTCGGGAACCACCCAGGAAGAGACGTCTAAGTGATCAATCACAGATTGCATTGTTCATGTGTTTTTCAGGGGCGGGGCTATCTGAGATTATACCACAATAGTAGACACAGTTTGGCATATATTTGGGCTACGTCCACACGAAGCTGGAGCTTACCCTATCCGATCTTTTTTTTTTTTTTCCTCGTCTTAAGAAATATCTGCGTCCACACGAAACCACTGAAACGACTCAAAACGATGTAGTATAAATGCCGGACCAGTATGTGGTGCTGTAATTCTGCCACAGAGATACACTTAAAACAGCGAATAAGACTTGGAGCATGCACATAAACCTTGCGCGCTGTATACAAACTATAGTAAAGCTTAGAAATAATGCTTTATTTTGGCCCAGTAGCTTCTGCAGCACGAACACAAGCATCTAGAGTCTGCTATTGTTGTTGTTTTTGCTGTTTTGTGCTGTTAGCGGTGTCTGACTAGGGTCGACACGTGGGGTGATGACATCATCGTATCACAAAATATACGGATAGGCTGTCCACACGAAAACGCACTTCACTTTATTTTACACTATCGTTCAAGTGTTTGTGGTCAGTAAGAATTTTTAATATTTTGAAAGTCTCTTCTGCTCACTCAGTAATTTTGTGAAATATTTTACAGTGTTATTTATTTTTGTGATGGCAAAACTGAATTTTCAGCATCTTTACTCCAGACTTCAGTGTCACATGATCCTTCAGAAATCATTCTGATATGCTGATTTAGTACTCAAGAAACATTTCTGATTATTTAAAAGAACAGCATTTATTTGAAATATGCAATTTTTTTTAAATAATGTAAATGTTTTTATTGTCACTTTTGAATAAAAGATAATTTCTTTAAAAAAAATAAATAAATAAAAATTCCTGACCGAAAACTTTGAATGGTAGTGAATATAAGATCACATAAGAAAAAAAGTGGAATTAAACTACCATAAAAATACTGTACAGTATGCAAAAGTTGGATAACTCAGTGTCTTGTGATGGAATCTGAAGTTTCTTGTTTTTGTGATGACTAATGTTGTACAGTGGGTCATGGCTATTTAGCTATTTTACATGGCTATTTATTTATTTTTTTATTTTTTTTATATCTCAATTGCCCCTTTGAAGGATGGCTTATTTATTATTCTTGAAAATGTAGGAAATGTGAAAGGTGGTATTTCAGAGGCATGTTGAGTATGTACAGACCCTCATCATATGTCCTCTTCTCAGTAAAAGGACAAATTCCTGTAGGCCGTATCCAACAAGTCAGTGATGGTACATCAAAAAAGAAAGAAAGAAAAAAAAAAACTAGTGAAGTATTGCACTCTGTTTTTGTCTGACAGGAGAATAGCAAAGTTTGTTCTGGCTGGAAAAAAAATCTCTATATATAAAGAAGAGGAGAGAAGCTAAAGTCAAGTTCTACAGATCTGATCTAAGTGTGACATTGAAGTCAAACAAAGGTATTTTGAGAGAGGGGACAAAAAATGACTCAGGCCCTGACTGCTGGAAAGGCTCTCTAGGATGGGTTTGAAGTTGAATTCACCTCCCAGAACCAGAGCAGGATGAGAGATGAGGGGATAGTGCTATTCAAAAACCCAGCACAAACTACTTGAAAGGACATTTTGCTCAGATATTAAACAAACAAATCATGATTTTGCTCTCATTTTTTTATAATGGCATACAAGTGGTGTATTTTTGTGCACAGAAAAGTATCTCATACAAATTTTCCACCCTCGTTCTAATGTTAATGAATCCAGATTATTCTAAATGAGGGCGCACATGCTCACAGGTGCAATAATACACGCCCAAACCATATGCATGTAAGGACTTTCTGCTCAACCTCTCCTGTACAGCCATTTGTCAAACATGGGCAACTTTTTGAGCAGTGTTGCCGAGCGATGCTGCTTGGGCACTTTCCTATTGAGAATGGGCAACAAATTTCGATCTAAAGTATCCAGATAGAAATTTGTTTCAGCAATGGTGAAATTTGTTGCCTATTCTCAATAGGAAAGTGGCCAAGCGACATCACTCTGCAACACTGCCTGGCAACATTTCTCAAAAAGTTGCCCCGTGTATCATAGGCCAAGTCAAGTATGCCATTCTCAAAACCAGTCGAAACGATATATATGTAATGGATAATGTACATTCAGCCGTTTGTTATCACAGAATAAACCTCAACAGTCTTGCATCAGCCTGAAGGTGTTTATTCTGCGATAACAACCGGCTGGATGTACATTATCCCGCTTATTACATGGCTACTTGCCACATAAGTAAATAAGTAGACATGAAATATTGAGTCGAAATATTTTATTAGCTCTTTAAAACTTCTTCCACGGAGAGAGCAGTTGCTAGCAAGTTCAAACTAGATGGAAATTTAAGAGATACGGTACAGTCATACCACATATTACACGGCATTTCACCACATAAAAAGCTGATTTAAATCATTAGATCATCACCTGTTTGTTATCTTATAATCCATTACAGTGAACAAAACAATAATCGCAAAATGGCAGCAGATGCGTTTGTATGAAACGAGAGAGTGAGTCCGCGATACCGGATGACATAATTAAATAACTGTACACAAAATATTGATTTAACTGCATTTTAATATTTTATTAGCTCACCAAACGCAAAACTTCCACAAGGAAATTACTAGCAAGAGTATAGCGCTGAAGACTTCAGTGACCTGGATGAGCCTGTGTTATCAGTTTTAGTAGTTGTTATCGGGGAATAACATACCGCTGGATGGCGTGATTGATCAATCAGAATCAATTATTCCACAGAGCAGTGTAATAGTAACTAAATTAAATCATTTTTAACAATTAACTAATTGACTATAAATGTATTTAATCAATTTACAAGGCCCCATGAGGTATTAAGATAAGCTGTCAAACATTTTGAACACATTTAATCTGTCCCAACAAATATGTATTATCTTCATTCCATCTTAGTCCAGGATAAGTCATAGTGTCACACGTTTTACTAGGCTGCTTGCAATGCTGAAAATAAAATCTGTAACACAAGATAAAACGAAAATCTGTTTTGGTCTTATGAAAGCAGCGACAGTGCATTGCACTGACTATAGATAATCTCGCCTCATGTCGAGGATGGCAAAACTAGTCAAGCTGTTTAACTGCCATTTGAATATTAGACCTAAAATTAAAACATAATATTAATCCAATTGCTTACCATTCCATGCAGATTTTATGCTTGAATTCATGTGCACTCTTATGGGGAATGAGACCCGTTGTATGTACAGCAGGGGTGCCCACACTTTTTTGCGTGATGATCTACTTTTAAAATGATCTACCAACCAAAAAAACAAAGTTTAAAAAAAAAAAAATTCAAATGCTTGTTGCTACTACTGCATGTATCTTCACATGGAATTCAGGAGAAAAATGTTCATTGTTGATATTCAATTTTAACACTAAAGTCAAAAACATACAGCACAACAGATTACAATAGCCAGGGCATTTAACTTATTTTGATGACTGAATAGAATCAAACAATTTGCATAATATTTGTCGACAAAACACAGCTGCCACTGTCTAAAATGGTGTCAATCACAACTGATAGAGCACCTGCGATGGTCAGCCATTCAAACGGATTCATTGCCAAGGAGGAGGATGCTTTTCCCGACTTCCTTAATTATCATTGTATTATACAAACCAACAAGCTCTATGTGCGAAAATGCTGAACATGAAAAAGATGAAGTCTGCTCAATACGTGCACGCTCACTTCAGAGACGGCTGTTTCGTGCATAATTGGAGGAAGCTGACTTCGCGCTCTGTTCTCCGAACTCCGAAGCTCTTGGAAGGCACGATTCGTGCGAAGCAGGCTAGTTGTCATGGCAAATGAATAAACAAAAATCTCGCCTGTCAAAATGTATTAGTCAAATGCAAGTCAGACAGAAACTAAAAGGAGAAGGAAGGACATTGTTATATTTCTTTTTATTAAAATTTAAGAAAAGCATTTATTAAAATTGTGTGCGATCTACCAGCATTGTCTTTGCGATCGACTGGTAGATCACGATCGACCTATTGGGCACCCCTGATGTACAGTATATGAAGAAGCAGAACGAAAGATGGATTTTACTCCAGTTGTACACCTCTGTCAGTGTACAATGCCAGTGTAATAATGGAGTATGATAGAACAGCTGTCAAAGGCCTTAATTATAGCATTTTCTAAACGGCTAGAGGCAGCTATATATAAAGCTCTCTGTTTCAATAATGAGGATAAACTTAGAACGAGTGTACATCATCAGATCTTATTAGCCTCTGACACACTCTGTCCATCACTCCTCTGAGAATAAAACAAATTCCTGTGCACCTGCCATGTACATCTCATATTTTATGTTTTGAATGCTGATTTTCATGAAAGTTTTGTCAAGACTCAAGGACAAACCTAATTATCTGCATAAAAAGTCACATTAGCAAAATTGCCTGTGTAATTATAATTACTTTTTTTGCTCTGTTTTTACAGAATCAAGCATTATTTTTACTAAACCTGTCAAACATCTCTTTGATACATGGAATCTGAGAATTGTTCATTAGATTTCTTTTCATGTTTTGCTGCAATTGCTGTAGAGCATTTTTTTTTTTTTTTTTAAGGTGATGTGTTGGAAGTAAAGAAGTAAAAATATACATACTGTATGCTTCCTATGTCTCATTCATATTTTTCTGGCTTTTTATGTCTTTTTTTGTAAAATCACCACAGGCTGTTCTTTCATGTTTGATGACGTTGTCAAGAATAAACTTGCGTATTCCCATTGCAAATTCCAGGATCATAGCTACAGTCGAAAAGAAGAATCAATTGGGTACTGTTTGTGCCAATTCAACAGAAATTTGAATCTTTTAAATGAGCGTAGGCTGGCACATTTATGTAACCTGCTGTCGGTGAGTCGTTATCACGTTCAAGTTCATGTTTGTTTTCAGGTTTATGTTTAAGTTCATGTTTCAAGTTAAGTTAAAGTCAAGTCATAAGTCATGCCATCATCGTGTTTTGTTTATTTTGTTTTGGTATTACTCAATAAACTGCATATGGGTTCTCTTTCAACTTGCGTCAGTGTTAAATTTGTTAAATTGAGGTTACTTTGTGGTTGCAAAGTAACTTATAGTCAGTAGAATGTCTGTTGGGGGGCCATCAAAATAGAATGCTGATCCTTCGTTAATGAATAACTACACAGAAACAAATGAGTAATGCATTGTTAACTCTAGTAACTACTATTAACTAACAAGAAACTCTGATTAATGAATTAGTAAGTAATAGTGCTCAGTTGAATGTGGTAGTTCACCATTAGCTAATCAGTAACTACTGTTTTTTCCATACCTCCCAGAGAACTACTAAGAACTGCAGGTTCATAATTAACATGAATGATGCATAATGTATGATTAATTCTAAAGTAAAAGTCATGGTAACCCACTAGTCATGACTGAAGTATTACCAAATCCTTCAGAAGGAATTACTAATTATTTAGATCAGTATTCTAAAGTGAAAAACATGATAACTCTCTAGTAACTACTGAAGTCATTGTAAACTTTTGAGGTTTTTGTACAGTTTTCTACAGTAATTCCTTCTGATGTATTTGGTAACACTTAAGTAATTACTAGTGGGTTACCATGATCTTCACTTTAGAATACTGATTAAAATAATTAGTAGTTACTTTAGAGTTATGTAGTAACTCTTGAGTTATTACTATCCAATACTTACAAAACAATACTTACAAAAACCTCAAACGTTTACAATGACTCTAGTAGTTACTAGAGAGTTATCATGTTTCTCACTTTAGAATACTGATCCAAGTAATTAGTAATTCCTTCTGAAGGATTTGGTAATACTTCAGTCATTACTAGTGGGTTACCATGATCTTCACTTTAGAATTAATTATACATTATGCATTATTCACATTAATTATGAACCTGTATATTGTAGTTCTTAGTAGTTCTCTGGGAGGTATGAAAAAAACAGTAGTTACTGATTAGCTGATAGTGAACTACCACCTTCAGCTGAGCACTAATACTTACTAATTCATTAATCAGAGTTTCTTGTTAGTTAATAGTAGTTACTAAAGTGTTAATAATGCATTACTCATTTGTTCCTGTGTAGTTATTCATTAATGAAGGATCAGTTCTAAAGTGTTACCAGTATTAGTAGATATTAAGCAGACAGACTAATGACTAGTAGTTACAAAGTTGCAAAGTTACTTATAGTTAGTAGAATGTCTAAAGTGGACCACCATCGAAATAAAGTGGAACCTTTTATTTTTCATTCTAATGTGGTAGAAATGGGCAACTTCTTGTGGCAAGAAAATGCTTTGGTAAGCTATGATTATGACTTGGAAAAAAAGTCAAAATTATGAGATAACAAAATTGAAATTTTGAGATGAGTCATAATTTAGTTTAAATTATGAGATACTATCATAATTATGAGATAAAAAGTCAAAATTATGAGATATTTATGTCATAATTATAAGATAAAAAGTCAAAATTATAACAAAAACACTTTCAAATGAATTTGACTATAATTTCAACATTTTCGTCATAATTTTGTATATTATTGTACCATATTATATTTTTATGTAATCATTTTGACTTTGTATGCCATAATTTTGCCGGCAGCTATCGGTTTGAGCGAAATCGGTTGCACAAGCATACTTTAATGCTAAGTTAATTGTATTTTTATAATAGATAGGTAAAAAGTCTCACAACAACAACAAAAACATGGTATTTGTGTACCACTAATGCAGTAAAATGTACCGTATTCAATGAGAGAGGTCCATAATAAATACACGCTGGACTAGTGCTGTTTTTCTCATTTACTTGTGATACAAAATTAGACTTTTATTATACTCGGTAGCTGTGTTATATTTTCAGTTAATGTATTTAGAGAGACCTGTTGAAGGCCATTACTGAGAATACTGAGAGGGTCTTACCATGATGTACTGCTTTAACACTGCAGCACTGCTAGTACCTGACAAGGAAAAAAATAATTGAGAGAAAAAGTGAGAAAAAATGAATCACACATCATATGAAACTGCCAAGGGGAAAAAGACAGGGCCAAGAAGGGTCACTTGTAAAATGGATGGGGTAAAAAAAAAAAAAAAAAAAAAACTTGCATAGTTATTTTCTTTCTCCTGTTTTATTCCATCTGTGTGATGCTTTCATTGTTAGAAAGTGTGGCAAAGTCATGATGTCCTGTGATAAACAGAGCAGAAGCATATGAAATTGTGCAGTAGGAGACCTCTCCCTCCCTGTGCAGTCGCCGTTCGTTCCGGAGTTTTCCACGCCGCATCCCCTCAGCCGAAATGAAGGATAGGTGCGCAGTCAGATGCCAGCGGATGGGGGGTGGGGGGATAGAAGGATTTATCAGCTTGATTGTGGAGAATGATGGAGAGGTTGCGCTGTGGCAATCTTTAACTGCACAATTACTCAAGCGGATTTGCCATCACTAGCCTTATCTTCAAACAAGCAGCTTTGATCGATCATCTTGCAGATAGAAATAAGAAAAAATAAATATTTCCCCCTGGCGGGCGGAGAAAGCACCATTTGTAAATCGCTCTGCCACAGGTTAGCCGAGGTGATGGCACACAGCTGCGGTGCGAGATATCAACGCTCGCGTATGTATGTAAAAACCTGCTTACACAACCATCTCCTTTGCCCTTTTTCACCAACTTCTGGCATTAAAAGCAAGTGTCAAATGTAGTTTACAGGAAATTTACATGGATCACACAAATTGAACATGATATGGAAAAGAGAGCTGCTAAACCAGCAGAGGAGGATTTTGGCAGTAGAGCTGGTTTAGCAGGTTTAGAAAGCTGTGTGATTTCATTTGACAAATTAGCTCTTTTCCACAACAAGAAACATTCCCAAGCCTTTGCTTCCCTCACGTACCCTTTATCGATCTGAATCCTTTTAGGACTGTAATTAGTACTGGATTAAAACCCGGCCCAGCGCAACTTGGGCGCTGTGTGTGTTAGTGGTCCTCCTGTAACACATCATACAACTTTCCCTAGATATTTACACTCATCATTACTTATTTGCTTTTATTAGTACTTTAGAATGTGAGTACAGGTTTTAAAAACACACACAGTAAAGGCTAATAGAAAGTTAGCACCCTTTCTGAAGCTCCCAGCTAATCTAATCGCCCACACCAGCCTGGCTCTCTTCTGTTCTTCAACCGCTGGGAGAGGACTTTGATTTTCATCCAGTTGAATAAAAGGATCAAGGTCAATGTTTCATTGTAATAGCGAATTTAAGCACACCTCGCTAAACAGTCTGGAGGGCATCTGTTGATGGCAGCATGTATTCGGCTGGGAGAAGTAATTTTGCTAGGCCAATTTATGTTCTGCTTTGCTGTTAGGAATGGCCAGTGGAAGGTTGGATCAGTCTGATCTTGAGATTAATGATTAGATGGGGAAATGGTCCTTCCTGCTCATTCATCATTATGTTTTCATCTAATCTTATTGGTTGAGATCCAATATAGTGATATACAATCCAACATCACTGGGACTTTTCACTGTTTGTATCATTTCCCTTGTCGGTGTTTGTGTTTTATAGTGATTTATATTATTATTAAATTTTGTTAGGGATTTTTCTTTCTGAGTGAGAGTCATTAATTCATTTAGAATAGACTCGTTCAAACACTGATTTACACATTAATTACTTTAGTGTCCATCTTTATTAATATATCATTGAATAATTCATTAAATTGGTTTGTTCAAAACACTGATTTACTTCATGAATATATCTTAATATGACAGAAAAAGAGTATTATGTTAATATGCGATTTAGATTGTCTTTATGAGTGAGCCATTAATGATGATTAATTCAACCTGTTAGTTAAAACAAACACTGATACAATCATAAACTAAAAAATCACTGTCTTTGAGTGAGACTTTGGGCCCTATCTTACTCCCGGCGCAATTCAACGGCAGGTGCGATGCAAGTGGTTTTTTTTGCTAATTTCAGCCTGACACAGTTAGCATTTTCACATCCAGCACCCACGTTGTTTAAATAGCAGATGTACTCGCGGCCATCTGTTCGCCCATGGGCGTGCTGGTCTGAAAACGAGGTGTGTTCAGGTGCATTGTTGGCGTGTTGCTATTTTGAGGCAACTGAAAATGTCTTTGCCATTGACCAACAAAAACCTGATCTAAAGTCAACGACGCAGTTTTTTTATTATTATTTTTTTGTTTACTTTTTGCGTTAGTATTATGCGCCTATAGGCGGGTGCACAACGCACGTACACTCTGCTTGTTACACAGGGACACGCAGCAGCACACAAACATGCCAAATATTAAAAATAAAAAGAATTACAATGTAAAAGATTATTGTATTTATTGTAAAGATTACATGTATTTAAACTGACTCGTCAGGTTGAGGGTGTCTGTATTCCGCCATGTGAAGTAATCCGCCAAGGTGCAAGAGCACCTGACTTTTAAAGGGAATAGGAGATGACACTCTGATTGGTTTATTGCACGTTACGCCCAAAGCACACCCATGACTCATTAAGAGACTAGGTACAGCCCTTTTGGACCATGCGCCTGGCACACCAACCATTTTTTCCGTTGTTAAACTACCAAAAGTGGATTTGGACACGCCCTAAGTGCACCTGCGCCATGCGGTTCAGACCATGCTCTTAGATCATTAAAATAGGGCTCTTTGAATCATTTAACCGGTTCATTCGAAGCACGATTTATTTCATGAACTAAACAAGTGACTGCCTTTGAGTGAATCATTTAAACACATCAAATCGTTTAGAAACAAATCTAGTGGCTTTCCTTATGAGTCTTGGAATCATCATCTAAGGCTGCGTTTACACTGGCACAAAAAAATCTGATTTTTTGCTCACATCTGACATAGATCGGAATTTGTTGCACACGTGTCCGCACGAGATCCGATTTTTTGGCATCCGATCCGAGCCACTTCCAAATGTGGTTTTAAATCAGATACATATCTGATATCTGGACATGCGACCTACGTCTAAACATGCATATCCGATTCCCATTTGAATTCCAAGCCACCACAAGGTGAGGGTGACACGTTTGCTTACTAAAAGGTGGCTTTAATGTTGTATTATGAAGCAGACGTGTCTGTATGCACTCGCACTAAAAATTTGCAGCTTAATTATTTAGGTAGAAACTTTATATGTCTATCTATTTTTTCCTTGAAGGAAATTGCACACACACACACACATTCAGCAGCCAAACTGAACGGTTAATTTAAAAGAGACCGCCGTGTGTTTTTTTTTAATTTTTTATTTTAATAAACCAAAAGCTTCACTGGGTAGGCTAATCTCTCTCTCGTGTGCGCTCTCTCCTTTACTTGCTCTCTCTTTATCATTCATTCAAATAAATGTAATCTTACCTGCTACTTTATTTCCCTTCAGAATTCTAGATTTAACGACTGTAGATAAAATAACAAATGCAAATTAACTTTATTTTCCAGTCTATATTCGTTCAGTCAGAATTCGCGCTGCAAAACATCCATGACACTGACACTGATAGCATGGCCATTCAAAACCATTCATGTAAACACAGATATCCGATACCAGTGAATGTACTAAAGTGAATGTAAACACACTGGCCAAAAAATCAGATATGGTCAAAAGATCGGATCTGTGCATTGAGACTTGCAGTGTAAATGCAGCCTAAATGGTAAGTTATTCAATGCTAACTTCTTGTTTTTTGAATATGTTTTTTTTTTTTCATATAAAAGCAATATAACAAAAGCATCTATTGATGACTCGCATGATTCAATGTTTGTACATGCGTGTGACCTTAGACCTTTTATGTTGCACTAGATCAAGTTTTTAATATGCCAATGGCCTCTCTGAGTAATGCGGGTCCAATCAACTGTCAACAAGTTCACTTCAAAGGCAACAAAAAACGTTCACATTCAAAGCAAGAGAACAGATAAATAGAAAGACGTATCACCATGAAAATCTCTCTTTCTCTGCCTCTCTTTTTCTCCACAGGTCTCTCAACAACTCTCTTTCTGCTTCACTCATTACATCCCATTTACTCCTGTCTTTCTCTCCTCTCTGCCTCTGATGTCTATTATTTCTCATTTTCCTTGTCTTAATATTTGCCTCCACAGAGAACAGATGGTTTTTTGTTCCAGATGAAAAGACAGGAGAGACTCATTCTTCGCATTTCCATTGGCTTGGTGCAAAGATCCATCAGAGAGAATGTAGGGAATGAATAACAGTGCAAGAATTAGAGAGAGAATAGGAGAATTAGAGTGAAGGATTTAAATTTTACCTGTATCTTTCTGAGGTTTCAATGGTTATGCCTGAGGTAGTGGCCATCATATTATGGCCATCATATTCATAAAAGAATCCTGAAAAAAAGTGTCAAGTTTTCCACAAAAATATTAAACAGCACAACTATTTTCAACATTCATGGTAATAATAAGAAATGTTTCTTGAACACCAAATCAGCAGGATCATATGACACTGATGACTGGAGCAATACTTTTTTGTTGGGTTTTTTGTCACAAATAGACATGAGATGTTTTATTTCACATTTTCACTATTTAAAGGAAGTTGTAAGTTTACCCTTTTGAACTTATTGCTGTTGAACCAAAAATAAGTATCAAAGCTGTCTGCTAAAATTTACTGTTTATTAAAGCATATCTTCTTTAAATTAATAATGGCAAATGAAAATCCACAAGCTGAGCCCCCAAAGGTTATTTACTGTGGAGTCCAATGCTTTTCCTCAAAACAGTAATGTTAAGAATTATTTTGTAAATGCATTTTTGTTTTTCTTCTCTTAAAACTTTTTATCAGCCTATTGAATGAACCATTGAGGGCACCTCAAAATCATTCTTGCACAGCGGGGACTCCAATTTTATGTTCTTCTGTATATGACAACGGATGCTTAACTTAATGAGCACAAGTAAAGGGAGGGACCGCCAGAGTCAGGAACGTTTAGACGTGAGTGCCATCAGCACAACAGCATCAAGCGAGCAAGCCATTTGTTTCGTGCCTGTGAGAAACAGAGAAGTCAAAGTGATAAGGAGTTGTCTTTTTTCCCCAACCTCTAGCCTTGGAATTGAATTAACATTTCCATGGCAACCACGGCAGTCTCTTTCTCTCCCTGCCCCCCTCCCTCCCTCATGCTCTCATCATTTATCTCTCCAGTGTAAATTCCTTGAATTTCCCCCTCTCCTTTTACTGCCTATTTGTTTGGCCGTTCTTTTTGTTCTACAAAGTCGCTTCTAATGCTTTAGCATTCCAACAGGCTGGCGGGACGAGCGGTGGCCGTCATTGGAAAGGGAATGAGGGTGAACAGCGATTCCGAGCACAGAATCAGGTTGCTATTTGTCATCACAGAGTGCAGAGGATGACATTCTTTATGATGTGGAAAAAGACACATTCCCTGTGACCACAATGTCTCCAGCACTGCCCTGAGGTCCTGTCATATAGTCCTGGACATTTCATTATTGATAAAAGCAAAAGGCAAAAACAACATAGGCTTCTCTATACCGCAAAATGTGTTTCTATTATTCATTATACCATGTATTGTCATAAATTTGCATGCTATTACCCGAGTATAAGCTGTAGCTGCTGCAAATTAGCCAAATGTATCTGCTCTGATGCCTTGGCTAGGATCCTTTTAGTGTTGCTGTTGAGTTAAATTATTTCTAGAAGAAAAAAAAGGTCTCATTCTCTCCCTTCCATCCCGCTCCTTTAGACAAGCATGTAAATCAGCTCTAGCTGCGAGTTTCATCAGAATATCGTGAGGGAGCGATCTGCTCTTCATTTTAGCAATAATGTAAGCACCTCTGAGAGCTGCCCGAACCGCCCCAGCTGACGCAGAGAAGCCGGGACAGATACGGTCGATTATACTGGCTGAAATTCTGCCTGCCTGTGCCAGAAATGAGCAACACTGACAGTTTTTCCATTCTTGATTACAACCCATCACCAAATCTACTGTAGTCTCATTCTGTGTCAGTTTACCATAATGCACGAGGCTATGCACATAAATCCACATTAATGTGTCCGGGCTTTGTTTTGCTGTCTTCTCTGATTGCGTTGTTGTTCTGCTGTTTGTCATGGTAGAGATTCCATTTTGGTAACAGTGGGACACCCATTTTCTCATCAATAATTCAGTCTTCTCCCATTAAAATCACGTTGTCTCTTGTTTTTCTCAGGGAAACTTATGCAATTTGACACTAGAAAGCCGGTTTTGGTTGGGAGAAAGCATACATTTTATGTTCCTACATGCTTAAATTGCACTACGATAATGATCCTTTCGCTTTCCAAGAAATACCCTCTGCTTCATCTTGCAGTTAACACAGATGTGTAATTTTTGCCTTAAGTGTTTTTCTTTCTTTTCTCAAATGGCTGCATGCTGGCTTGGCTGACATGGACATCTTTAGGGAGCTCGGGGGAGGAAGGCAACCAGGGCCGAATAATGAAGAGAAAACATTAGAAACTGCAGAGACTTAATATATATTTATATAAGATTTACTTCATAGCAGAAGAGTACTACACACACACACACACACACACGTGACCCTGGACCACAAAACTAGTCATAAGGATCAATTTTTTGAAATTGAAATTTATACATCATCTGAAAGCTGACTAAATAAGCTTTCCATTGATGTATGGTTTGTTAGGATATGACAATATTTAAAAAACTGGAATCTGAGGGTGCAAAAAAAATATTGTGTGTGTGTGTGCTGTACTCTTCTGCTATGAACGTAAATCGGAGCACTGTAGTCTCTTTTTCATCCTAATTGCTACTTAATTAAATACTAGCACTCGTGTGCCCGGGAGCCCTTAGCGGAAGCCTAGCTCGTACAAACGGCTCTCCAAGCATGAGCACTGGGAAGCTGCCAGTCTCCAAATTGGATCAGAGGCTCTTTTTAAATTGGAATCGCTGTTGAAGTATCAGAGAGATTGGATTGCTGACAGCGAGCAGAATTAAGGCATTAAACATAGCATCTGTCCAGGTTCAGGGCGGGACACGGTGGACATTGAGAGGGCTGTCCCCGAAGTAGGAAGAGTGAGAAAGGGCCTAAGTGGCATGTTTCTTCAGGGTCTGAGCTCTCTGTGTTGTGTTCATGCGTGTCCTCTAGTAGGTTTTGTGCATATTTAGGGTGACTGGCTCAGACCACCAAAGCAATTCTAAATATATATGCAGGTTTGAAGAATTAAGAGGCCAATTCACTCCGTTCATGCTACATGAGCAGAATGAATTTCTGTGCAAATCAAAATACCATTCTTACATAAATTGACTCATTCAATTCAGTGTGACAATTTACAAAAGAATGCTTTCAAAAATGATTTACATATTTGTTCTGCTCGTGTTTTATACATGAAGCACAAGTCAAGGCTTTAATCCCTTACATTATATAATATCAGGTCACCATTACTATCATTATAACCTAGACCAGGGGTTTTCAAAATTTCAAAAAATGATATCCCTAATGTCATATTCTAAAATATAAAGTAAAATTGATAAAAATTTGGAACCAAAAATTATTCAGACATTTTGACCTGACCATGTTTTGCTTAAGTGTTATCTGACATAATTGAGATTATTTTTTTCTGACACAGTTTAACTCTGAGATCTTGTCATATTTTATTACCATTTTTTTTTTAACTATAGTGAATAAACTGTAATAATGAATGAAATGTTCAAGGTGTCTGAATAAATTTTGGTTTGACTTTGTGTTATATTTTTAAACCATAGATGTAGAAATTCCCACTATATTTATGTATGAAATTTGCATAGCATTTTGAGGGAATTATGTGGATAAAAGATTGAAATCCTATACATTTTTAACTGGAACTACCCCCTTGAAATTCACTCCCTGGACTCAGTGATATATCCCCCAGATATGATAAAACAATATATATCGTGGACTCAGTTCCCCTGATATATCCCCAGATATGATACAAAACAATATCATTTTCTATCATATCTAAATACATCATACTGCCTGTGTTTCATTATTCTTTCTTCTCTGCATTCAAATAAAATGATAAAAATAGCCTTAGATAATAATGCAATCAACAGCACATAACAGCAGTGTAGGAATCTGCTGGAATCCATCATTATGACTCACAGAGTCTAAAACCAGATACATCCCACACTCACAAAAACTGATTATTTCTGTCTTACATAATCATTAAGAACATCTTTCATGTGCACTTGATAGGTTGTGGGGTAAAGACCTGTCCCTGATCAGCCCCTGCGGGAGATTAGAGGAGCTTTAGGGGGATGATATGGCGGTTGTGAGGGGTAATATGGGATAGAGATTAAACAATGTGGACCTTTATCTTCTATTATACCATGTGGGACTTTTATAGTGCCTGGAAGGCCATCCATGGCCTTTTCTAAAGGTAATAGGAAGCATTAGGCTTATAATATCCAGTCTTACCAAATATCTTTGTCATACGCTATATAAAGAAGGTCTAAAATGTACAATACAGAAATATGAAATTAAATTAAAGGAAAGTTCACCTATTAAGGAAAATTCTTTCATCATTTATGCACCCTCATTGTGTTCCAAACTTGTTGGACTTTCTTTTTCTGTGAAACACAAAATTGTTTGGACAAACAAAAAGAAAAAAGTATACATATGTATAAAAAAAAGTGTTATTTTGTGTTCCGCAAAAGAAAGAAAGTTTGGTTTGGCTGCTGGAGCATCTTTCTCCATTTATGGCGATTTAAACGTACCTGACCGGGAATGTCTAATAGAGCCAATTTTGATGCCATGTTAACTCTAAGTATAGTTAAGAGAGCATTTTGTTTGAATGGGACTATTTTGTCCTTCTTTAGAGAGGCTTGTTTTTTGTTAAGACACAGACTTCACACTGCCTTGTTATTAGTCTTTTTGCTGCTCCGACGATATTGAGTGTTTGAACAGAGTTGTACACGAAGGCGGCTTGTGCAAATATTCAGCTGTTTAGAGAGTTACTATCTGTGCACAATTAAATTTTCTGTTTGTTTATGGTGCTGATACTTGTTATTTAGTGGCAAGAATCCAAGTTTCCAAATAGAAGAGGCCTGTATTTTGTATTCTGACAGCATCACTCACACATTGCATCTCTTGATTGCTCTTCACATGGATTTAGCGGTTTGAGACAGTGCTGGATGTGTGTGTTATGATTACAATGTATGGTGTCACTTGAGGTTTCAGAGCCTTTTTCTGAGACTCAGATTAGTTGTCAGTCTCGAGCTGGATAACCCTTCCCATCCTCCACTGGGAGTTAGCCCTGTCTGCGTCTTCCTTAGCCACTTCGTGATCACAAGCCGCGATTGAATAGCTCACGGGAGAAGCAGAAAAGATCGTTAAAACTAGGACTGTAAGAGAGATGTGTAGAGAAAAGACAACTGAGCGCAGAGGATTCTGGGCCTGATTCTCATTCATAATGAAAGGAATTGTCTAGGATGCAGTGTTGTTTTCTGTAGTTAATTACCTATGGCTTAGACAATTAATGAGCAGCAATCAATGGCTCTAGAAAACAATCTCTGCTCACTGTACCTGAATCAGTGCCCGCGATTCGGGAAAAAAGAAGACAAAGCAATCTAACGCATCGATCCGTCTACAGGAGATGTGCCAAACTCACCTTTAACAACCTTAAAGTGGTGGAATGGAAGGGAAAATATAGTGCCAGTGTAGACAGTGTTTTCCACACACAGGTGTTTCTCTGAATAAAATGCTGAATTGAGATGTTAAGGTTGAGCGATTGATGCATCCTTGACATTCTGTGGTGAAATGAGGGTAAAAAAAGTCTGTAGCGTGAACTATATTGCAAATCAATGCTGGAAAAGGAGCACTCAGAATGTCATGCAGAATGCCATATAGGGTTGAATGTGGCTTCAAATAAATAAATAAATAAATAAATCTGGATGCCTGTTCAGTTCAGAGTAAAAAAAAAAAAAGTGACTTTATACTGTATGACATAATGTGATCTCAGGATTGTGAGTTTATCTCTCAAAGAGACTTTATCTGTCTTAATAGCTCACAATTATGATTTAAAAGTACACTATGTAACTTTTTTGTTCAAAATGTATATAATGAGCGAGTATATCATGCAAATCCATCTTCCAAACTGTGTTTTTGTCTTATCGTGAATCACTATGGTAAGGCTATAATAAATGTTTATATTTGGATTATTTTAGACTGGGTGGGACGACAAACTCTGTGGATTAGCCCTGCATCACTCATCATATACATAAATAGAGAAAAGTAGCTCTGGCTACATTGTTCTTCGCAAGACACATGCAGTTTTGTTTATTATGTGCTAGAGCACCTAAAGTTACATGGTGTAACTTTGATATCTCACAATTATGACTTAATATCTCATAATTGTGGCTTTTTATCTCCCAGTTGTTCCTTTAGATCTCTTTAGATCTTAGCTATGTATTGTCATGCATTTTTATATTATTAAGGCATTTTAAAAAAAAATCATTGATATGTTGATATAAATGAAATATCTTCAGTAAGATATATATATTGAGTTGAATAATTTATAAAGAATTTATAGGCCTAATTATTATTTAAAATATTTATTTTAAAATATTCTCTGATACCACGTGTCACGGCTGACCACTTGTGATTGTATCATTAAAACTGAGTGCAAACAGGTCACCTTATATTTAAAGTGGTCATGACATTAGAAATCAAATTTGACTTGGATCTTTTGACATGTAAGAGGTCTTTGTATTGAAACACCTGCAAGTTTCATACGTAGCTTAAAACTATAAACAAAGCATTTCTATAATCAAGCTCTGAAAACACCCTGTTTTGATACTGCAGGATCTGTGACGTCACATGGGCAAATATATTTGCATATGACTTCCTCCAGAGCAAGACATCGACGAATAGTTATACATCATTGCACCATAGGCCATCATTGCACGCCCACTTGCATTCAGTCACTTAACGGCTGACATTTGCCTACACTGGATGTGAGCGCCGTGTTGCGTCAAAAGCAAATAGAACCCAATATAATCACTGACGCTGTCTACACTGGATACTGTCGACAACAGGACAAATGGAAGAGTGAAAGAATGTTCGCTTTGACGCGTCCAGTTTAAAGAGCTCTTTAGCATCTCTATACAGACTTTAGAAGGATTCCGGCATCGGGAAACAAGTGCATGGTTTATTTTAATGGCTTCCCGGATCACGTCTGAGGGTTATATGTTTGTTCAGAGCATTTTGTTTTGTAAACGAGGCACAGTGAAATGGAGCGTTTACAAAGAAACTTTTGTTGAAAGATGAAGAAGCCAACTGTATTGGATCTGACAGCAGCTGCATCACAAACCATAAGTAAATGATTTCATAATGCTCTGTCTCTAAATAATGGTTTCATAAGGATAATGTTTTCAAAACAATTACTTATGAGCAATAGTGAGTGGGCATTGATACTGTTTCCTGAGCAATGAGGGTTTTCTGCATATATTTGTTTGTTTTTTTTGTGTGTAAAAACTTTATTAACATCATAAGTGAACCTCAAGAAACATTAAAATATATATTAAAAAAATCCATGTCATGACCCTTTTAAAAATTGTGACTTTACATTTCACTATGAGACTTTCCATGACTCTATATCTTAGCTGAAGTCGCATGATAAACATTGGCTGTAAACTTTGTTGTCCTTTTGGCATTATCTTTTCTTTTCAAATCCCCATTTTTACATTGTGCTTGTGTTTAATCTCAACCCCAGTGGCTAGTGATGCCATTGCCTTTCCAAGGGCAATTTTTCTGTGCATGCATGAGCATGTGTTGAAGCGTGTGTGTTTGTGCGTGTACATGTGCTTGAGTGCGTGTCTGAGGAAGAGTTGTGTGTATCACTTCTCAACACATCTTATACTGTTGTTTATGATTCCCAGTAGCATTTGGTAGGGTAGAGCCAATAAGATCATCTCTTTTTCTCCTATGTGTGATTCCTGGAGTTGGGAGAGTAGTCTTGCTTAGTCAGACTTTTGACTAACAACATTGCAACAAGTCTATGTTGCAGCTTATTCTGGCCAAGAACCCAGTTACACAGGAGGAGATCATGTGACTGACATGTTTGGTGGCTGAACAAGCACAATTATTTTTGCTTTTGATTTCATACTGCTATGAAATCATAGGGGTGGGGGTGGGGGCTGAATGGGGAAAGTCACGTGAGAGGAGGCAATATCTCCATCGCGCAATGATTGGATGTAATTGGTTATGATTGGATATGATTGGTTTGTGTGATAAATCCCACCTCTTGTTTACATGCACGTTCCGCCTGAATGAACAAATGATGGCGTCAATGGAAAGACTAATTGAAAAGTAAGTAAACAGATCACCCAGTTAGATATCACTGCTTTATGTCACGTCAAAATCAAACTTGAAATGGACTGAAAACATTATGACTGCGGGGTTTTTTAGTGTAATCAGCTTGGTGAAATTAAAAATACATCTCCGTGTCTGTGACAGACGGTGTTTACAGAGCATGACTGATGATCCAAAATAGCCTAAGTTGACTATTAAAAAGAAAAACATCAATACACAAATAAAATATATTGTTTAAATTGTTACAGCCTTTAGTTATTATTTTGGAATGAATGTAGAAATGCTTAAAACACTAACTTGATGAGATTGACTTGGTTTTGATAAATAGAACATTACATTGTTAATGTAAAATTACAAAATAGAATTGTATTTGGTTTCTTTTTTTTCTTTTTTGATGTAATGTAAATTAATGTTCATTTAACAAGGAAGATGTGTCAACGTTAAGAGTAATGCACATGAATTTACATTTGATTCATAAAAAATTTAAAAATGTGCCTCCTCATTTCAGAACACCACTGCACGCCACTGATATTGAGATGTATCAGTTTCTATTGAGTTGTCCTCTGCAGCTCTCCTGACTTCAGGTATCACACATGGGCTATAAAAAATTATTTTCAGGGAAAAAAGGGGAGGAAATGAAAGGCTTCAGAGCCAAATAAACGTTCAGCAGCCATTACTCCAGTCTTTAGTTGTCAGTATTATTGAAAATATGTTAAAAACAGTTGTGTTTTGTCAAAACCATGGTACATTTTTTTTTTTTTTTTAGGATTACTTGATGAATAGAAAGTTAGTATAGAAAGTATTAAAACATCTTACTGACCCCAAACCTGTACATGTGTACATGTACATGTATTACTGTATAATAATAAAAAAAAACATTTAAAAGGGGACCTGTTACAGTATGCCCCTTTTCACAAGATATAATATAAAGTCTCTAGTGTCCCCAGAATGTGTCTGTGAAGTTTCAGCTCAAAATACCCCACAGATCATTTATTATAGCTTGTCAAATTTGCCCCTATTTGGGTGAGAGCAAAAACACACCATTTTTGTGTGTGTTTCTTTAAAAGCAAATGAGCTGCTGCTCCCGACCCCCTTTCCAGAAGAACGGAAGAGTAGGGGGAAATCTGGAACCGCTTGTTTGGAGAGACTGTTTATGATTGATGGGAATTATAAAAAAGGACTGGGTGGATTTTTACCATTATGGGCTGGTTGTTTAAACGCACTGTGGACACACATCTGTGTTCAAACACCATATTAAAGTGAATTTTACATAATAGGTCCCTTTAACTTTGGACTTTTTCTGTATTTTAATGGATTTTCCATAAAAGTGCAATCAAAAATTTTATCAAAATTATATATTTTTAAAAAAATTACTTCTGGAAGTAAAGCATCTGTCAATCAGATTGAAACCAATGATTTTAGGGTGGTTTGTGGGCTGAGGTTCAGACTAGAAGGTTATGAGGGGAAAAAAACATACAGCTGGAGGAACGGTAGAGAAGGGTTGGTGGCAGCAGAAAGCCCATGGGTCAAGTTTCTGAGTATTTAGTGGGATGTTTGAGTTCTCATTCAGCCCACTTTGACCTGTTGACCTCTTTAGAAATATCTCAGACTGTCTCTCTTTCCTCTGATGCAGACACTCAGGATTCTCTTCCTTTTGATCCGACACACACACTCAACCCACAAACAGAGTCACATCTGCACACATGCTCCTTGTGTGTCTCAAGAACACTCTGATGTGTTGGAGGAGTGAGCTGAATGCTCAGTGGCATTGAGGTGCACAATAAGCTGCAGCTCATTCTCCTCCAGAGAACATTGCATTCTGAGAAAGAGAGAGAGAGAGTGAGCCAAAGCAGAAAATGAGAGTGCCACTGTCCTCACAACAACCCGGCCTCACAGTTACCCTCTTCCAATGATCATAGTAACTACAGTGAAGGTAATGGAAACATGGTTTGATAGTGCATGATCACAGCACTGCTGTGTTTATTAGAGAGTAAACAGGACAACAGTTGCTTTCTCCAGAAGATGAAATAGAGTTTTGATAGTTGCTTTCAGCTTGAAACGATGAGAGGGACACATCATTCCCAACCGCTTCTTTTTCTTTCATTCCTCAGCGCCTGACCATCTGTCGCAGGCACACCGCAGTGCAATCACTCTCTTTTTCAACTCTCTATCAGCATTTCTTTCTTCACCTTTCTCCTTTCCTTCTGCTCTTTCCTCTCTTTTTTCTGTCACATCCTCCTTTCAAGTGTTCTTCTTTCTGTATTTGTCCTTCAAACACGTACACACACACAAACACTCGCAGTATTTCCACACACACATTCACATCTTTCCAACTGAGTCTGGCTGCAGAGCTGCATTCTCGGCTCACATGCACCTTTGTGATGTCAAATAAGCTCTCGGCCAGGAAACGGGAAAAAATACGATGTGATTATTTGCACTGGGTGTAAATAGCACTGGCCACACAGCATGGCTATTTGCACCCCAATAGCCTGGTGGAACTAGACAAAACTATGAAAAATGCTATTTAGATTTCAGAGAAGTGGCCTGGAGGGTTCAGCATGTATTGTTTGTTTGTGTGTTTTTACGGGAAGACCTGCGGTTCGAATGCAGCTTGTGATATTTTCCAAACAGAGACTCTTCACTCCATTGTTTCCCGTTTCTGCTTTCAATATCTTAAAATAAAAAAATACAAACACTATATATTGCCATTGTTACATATGCTACATGTAGATACTATAGTAATAACTATAAATTACACATAATTACATGCAACTAACCCTAAACCAAACCAAACCCTAATCCTAACCCTATAGTAAGTACATGTTACTTAATAGGGGGTTTCACACCGAATGGTTCTAGGAACTCAGTTATAGGATCTAGCCACTAGGATAGTTCCCCGGGAACTAATTTCTCCCCCCGGCCATGTTCCTGGTTGCATTCGCACCGGGAATAGGAACTCTGAAGCGGCCGACAGCGGCATCTTTAAGCACAGCATTTACAAATGCTAAAAACCAGTGGATGGAGGATGCCATGATCGGAGCTGTGTTTGTTGTATGTCGTGGGTTTCGTGATAACAGACAACAGGTGCAACCCTGCAGACAACAGGTAAATGCTGTTATCGCTGTTTTCCATGTTTGTAAAGTAAATATGTTTACAGGGCTTTTAAAAATGCTGGGTGCCGGTGTTTGGCTAATCAATGTACACTTATGTCATTGATAGTTCCTATAGTGCTAGTTTAGACACTACTCTGAAGTAGGAGCTAATTTAGATCCCCCAAAATGATTACTTAGAACTAAAATCGTTCCTAGTTCCTGCGGTGCGAAAACGGCGAAATCCGGGTACTTCAGCCAATAGTTCTAGGAACTATGAAAAGGTTCCTCAGGTGCAAAAGCCCCTAATATTACTCAGTACTTAAATGTATAATTATAGTGTAACAAAGACACCTTAAACTGTAACATTATAATGTTATACATTGATAGTAATTATTAATATACTATATGGTGCAATATAATATCCCATTAGCAATAGTAATATTCATTTCAACAGTTTGAAGATAAACAAGAAATTAATATTGAGAAACCTAAATTTTAGACACTATCTTGCCAGTTATCTTGCCTATTTTTGTTCTGCCAACAAAAATGATTGCAAACAAAGCCAAAGCAGAATCAGTTCGCATATCTGAGTCACAAACATTATTGGAGTTTAGTTTATAAATGAATCGGTGAATGAATTGTTTGAGTGAATGATTCAGTGACTCATTCATAAAGACAGTACCGTGTTTTATTTCTGAATTCCTGAATGAATTACTTGATTCATTCATCACTTTTTTGAACCACTTTTTTATGACTCAAAAACTCATAAAACTCATAAAAACAGTAATTTGTCTACAGAAAGAGTGCTTAAAGCCCGGAACAATGCTTAAACACCGACAAACTAGTGGCCACGAAAGCAGACTGCAGGGTTGGCTCACGTTGGCAGCGTCTGGGTCCAGAGTTGCCCTGACACACCAAACTGATGCTCGACACCCGACGGCCAAGTAGCACATCCGTTCTGCACCTGCGTAAGAAGAAATGCCTTTCCGTACCAGCAGGGGGCAGTAGCTGAACAGCCAATCAGCATGATCAGATGGCCCGACTGACCGACGAGCTCCGACGCCGATTCAGCATGTCGAATTGACCGAAAAAAGCAGACGAGGACCAACTTCAGCTTCCAGGCTTTAGAATACACACCACAGACATAAAAATAATTTAGCTTTGACATGTTCATTAATTTTTTGACATGACATGACAATGACATTTTGTTACACTTGTGAGTTAATTTATTTTAAAGCATTTTCATGTTTTACATGATGACAGCATGTTAACAAAATTAGATTTTTTTAGTTTTTGTATTATATAGTAGGCTATATATATTTTTAATTGGCACAAATTGTTGCAGCAAGGATGAGAAGATAAAGGACCTAAAGGAGATTATTCACAGGAACAGAACAACCAACTAATATAGACATACATACAAATGAAGAAGGGAAACTCAGGACTTAAATACAGAGGTAAATGAGGAAACTCAGTGATCAACAGGTGATCTTAATTAGACTAACAGGCAGACACGGGGAAACTAGGTCAGGATACACAGGGAAACAGAAACAAAACAGAGAACCAAACCAAAATACAATGAACAACACATAATTTGAATTTTAATATTATATATGTATATATTTCATAATTATTTGTTAGTATTATATTATTTTTGCAGTGTGTTGTAATGTAATCATATATTATATCATATTTTATTGTTACATTGTGAGATAAAATGTAATTACTTATTTAGTGTAAAGACCATTTGCCACAATTTATGCTCTTTTTGTACACTCTCTTCTTTATAAAGGATATTTAGGAGTGCAGAGCGATAGCTTTAAAGCTGCTTGCAGTGAGTAACTCTCACCTTGCAGGGTTGAGACCCAAGTGTGAGGGTAATGGACTAATAGACTTAGATCAGATGGTGCTTTGATGAGTGCTGTGGTGGACAGAGTGGTGATGTCACCTCCTGTTTTATGCCGGCGATGGACATGCTGTTGAGGTTTCAGACGAATCATTACTGAGCTGCAGGATGGAATACTGCCAGAGAGAAAACACAACTCCACATCCATATTTATGACAAAGATGTCCCTACGCACACACACACATGCGCGCACACACACACTCAACACACCTGCAGTTTTGATTAAAACACACACACACACACAGACATACAGATGCTCTGCCCTTTCAGTTTAAAATCAGTGAGCAAATATGTCCCTTGGAACCGTTGCTTTGTTGGAAGAGAGGTTTCTTTTTTCCTGTATGAATTTAGCCCTCAGCCAAATCTGTTCAAAGCATCTCTTTTTTCTCTTCTCCAGCAAAGGTGCACTTCTTGTAACCTCATTCTGGTAAAGTCAAAGTCTTTGGCCCCATAAATTATCCTCCCACACTGACTCTTCCATACCAGCTGTTGGTATTGAAAACCTATAAGCAAAGTATGATGAAACTCTGCATGACCTCAGTCAAAAAAAAAAAAAAAAAAAAATGTAAGAGGATTTTGCTCTCATCTCATTCAGGAGGGGTAAGTATGTCAACAACATCAGGCCGAGTGAGAAATCGACTACTTTCTATCATGAACAAAGATTTTAAGTTGTTGTTATTTAATTTTTTCATTTGATTTTTTCTCTATTCTGCTTAAAGGAATAGTATAAGCTTTTAAGCTTCAAAAGCATCATAAAAGTATAAAAAAATATTGTTTAAATCATAAATGTGGCCCAATCAAGATTAGGTCAATTTGATTTGTGACTGATTATGTGAAATGATCAGAAGCAATTGGATGATTCATTTATGAATCTGAAATTTCTGCTTTTTCCAGGAACTGCAAATGAGACTTTTATTATACTGAAAAGAACAGTTTTTAAATCAAGATATACTTTATATTCATAAGCTCTTTGTTGGTACAGTATCACATCAGGAAAAAATGCAATTAAATTTCATCACACTGAAAGTCACATTTCTTTTCGTTTTTTATCACGAACAACGGTTTTCAGTTTTTTTTGTTTGTTTGTTTGTTTTTTTTAACCCTATTCTGCTTAAAGGGATATTAGGAGCTTTCAAACTTCAAAAAGTATACAAAAAGAGGGGCAGACCTTAACCAAAAAGTGAGCGAACGCTTAGGGCCCCAAGGAATCAAGGGGCCCCCTGGAATACCCAAAAGCATTTATAAATCATATATAACCTATTAATTTTCTATCAAATTTTGTTTGCTCACCATTTACCACCAAGTTTTAACATTATTATTACATAATGAAAATGAAAATTTTGTAATTAATTATTCACCCTCATGTCGTTCCACACCCGTAAGACTTCTTCAGAACACAAATTAAGATATTCTTTGATGAAATCCGAGAGCTCTCCGACTCCTCCATAGACAGCAATTTAACCACCACTTTCAAGGTCCATCGTTAAAACAGTCAACGTGGCTGCAGTGGTTCAAACTTAATTTTATGAAGAGACAAGAATACTTTTTGTGCGTAAAAACAAAACAAAAATAACTTAATTCAACAATATCTTCTCTTCTGTGTCATTCTCCTACGCTGTTTACATTCAGCGCTTCCAGGTTCAATGTCAGAGTGCCTAATCATTATTGGCCGGCTCCTGCGTCAGCATCACACGCATGCGTCGTGCTGCTCACGTGAACAGCGTCGGCTAATACTAAGCCCGCGTTCTGACATAGAACCTGGAAGCGCTGAAAGTAAACAGTGTAGGAGAATGACACAGAAGAGAAGATATTGTTGAATAAAGTCAGATTTACAGTTTTACAAGAGTGTTTCTTATATTTTTTTTCTTTGCTTTAATAGAGAATATCTGTTTGTATTAGTTAGGCTTAGTTGTTCACCTCTCACTTTAACTTGGGGTAATTTTTTTTTTTTGGGTTAAGTCCTTTGAGAGATACAGACAGAAAAATAAGGGCTACAAAAGTAAAAGGACACATAGTTTGTGTGTTAGGGCCCCCAAAACACAATCGAGATCAGATCAGTTTGATTTGTGACTGCACTCTTTCAAGAAAAGGTTCTGTATAGAATCTTAAAGGCTTTTGTTAGGCGCTTCATTTAGAACATTTTAAGGGTTCCTGTCATGGGATCATTTTATGGATTTAGTTTTAATTTATTAATTTATTTTCATTCATTTTTTATTTTAATTACATTTTATGACTTTAACAGTTTATAACATACTTTATCATTAGAAAAAAAAAAAAAATGAAATAACCTGTTAAACATTAAAGTATTATGCAATCATTAAGGACATTTCTCCTTACAGTATATAGAAGCTTTTTGCCATAAAGTGTTCTTTAAAGTTGAGTCAAGAACCCATTGAACCTTTTTTTCTGTAAGAGCATGTTATGTGTAAAGATCTGATGCAAAAGAATGATAAATTTATGAATCTGACATTTCTGCTTTTTCCAGTAACTCGTAAATAAGACTTACTGAAAATAGTCTTTTTTTGGAACCGAAATATACTTTGAATCAAAGTATATTTATTTTTAACAGCTATTTGTTGGTACAGTATCACATAAATTTCCTCACTCTGAACATTGAAAGTCACATTTTCACATTTCTTTTCAATTTAATTTTAATAATCTGCAGTGCCCTCAATTAACATGAGGTCATAAGAAATGCATGCATTATAATTATAAATAAATAGAAAAATGTATTTTAAAATAGTTTTAGATGTAATATAGCATGTGTGGGCTGTCTCAGGCTATTAAATAATTAAGAAACATTGCTGCCAACAGTGGCCTCCCGTATCCTGCGTCTACAAAATGATTAAATATATAAACAATAGTATGCTTAATAATGCTGAAAATCACTCTTTTTAATTGTCACACTGAAGAAAATGTACAAAGAAGCAATTACAAATTAAACCCAAATTAAATGACCGCAAATTACATTTAAATATCAATAATAGTTGTTCTAAAAACTTCTTTGGACTCTCCTGAAAGATTATACCTGTACTTTATAGAGTTGTTTACCCTTTTATCTTTCATCTCTGCACTCTGATCTTTGGTTTATCATCTCTCTTAAATCTATTTTCTTGGCTCTACAAAATTAAGATTTTGCTTGGCTGAAATCCATCTGTCACGATCACCCTCAGTACCTGTCAGTTCCCGGACTACAGTTCCCATAATCCTCCCTGCCAGTCACATGCACACTCCACACCAATCATCTGTTGCCACATACACCTGTAGCCTATCATCTGGACTATTTAAGACTCACTCACACACCACCTCAGGGCGAAGTCTTGTTAACAGTTGTTGCAATTCTGAGCGTTTATTTATCCTGTCTGTCTGCCTGTTGTCGATCCTGTCTGGTTACCTGTTACTGATTCCCTGCTGCCTGCCTTTGGACTGTTTATTGTTATCTGTCCTGTGAACGATATCTGCCTGCCCTGATCTACTGCCTGTATCCTGACCACGTCTCTGCCTGTCCCTTGCTGTACCTGTTTGTTCCTGTTTGACCATGCCTGTACGACTACGCTCACCTAGCAATAAAGCTTTGCATATGGATCCCTGCCTGAGTCCCGCTTCGTTACACCATCAAAGCTCAGTGTTCTTTGAATATTGCATTTTGAAGTAAACTCACAACATCTGATCTTAGGACATGTCTGGAATTAGTGGGACATTTTAAATTTTAGCTCCAGTGTAAGATTCACTTAACAATGACATTTCAACATTTATTGAAATATATATTGTGTACCAACACTGTAAAATGTTTATTGTCAAATTAACAGTAACTTACTGGCAACAATTAACCAGTAGTTGCTGTATTTCATACCACAGTAAAATTACCGTAAAAACAACTTCAGTAGTTTTAATCATACTGTAAAATAAAGTACAGCATTAAGTATAATGCTGTACTTTATTTTACAGTATGTTTAAAACTACTGTAGTTATTTTTACAGTTAATTTTTATTATTATTATTTATTTATTTTAATTTTACTGTTAAATATTCAATAACACAAGTTATTGCTTCACATCAACTTTATTTAGGTTTCATCTGAAACAAACACTGATCTGAAACAAAAGATTCGTAGAGCTTCGAAGTTTCATAAAGCAGTGTTTTGAAATCGCCCATCACTAGATTTTGTTGAATAAAGTCGTTATTTTGTTTTTTTGGCGCACAAAAAGTATTCTTGTCCCTTTATAATATTAATGTTGAACCATTGTAGTCACATGAACTGTTTTAAATATGTTTTTAGTACCTTTCTGGGCATTGAAAAAGGAAATGATCTTGCTGGAAATGCAGGCCTCACTGAGCCATCGGATTTCATCAAAAATATTTTAATTTGTGTTCTGAAGATGAACAAAGGTCTTACGGGTGTGGAACAACGTGAGGTTGAGTAATTAATGACTGAATATTAATTTTTGGGTGAACTAACCCTTTAATTTTATGCCCAAAATAATGATAAAAACCTGAGAAAATTATGGCCTTTTTTCTTTGAATATACGGTAAAGTTGCATCATGTCAACTGCCTATTTGATAAATCTCAAAGGAGGAGAGATTTGCATATTTTCTTCACATAAAGATGTTAGGGACTAGATCCGTGACATGTGGTGCTTTGCTTTAATTTAGAAATCCCACATTTCTTCCCTTTCTTTGTTTTATATCTCTCCTTCAATCACCGCAGAGGGGCTTTGTTCAGAGACCAGCCCTTAGAGGAGATAAGAGAAGGCAGGTAAATGTAGAGAGTTGCAGGGGAAAGAGAGAGAGTGAGAGCTAAAGAAGATGAATGGAATTCAAGAAAGAAGAAGGAGAGGAAGGATGGATGCCGAGGAGATTTTTAATGAGTCACAGGTTGATTCCATCCGTTAGCATGTGAAGAATCACTTGTGATGAATGACTCCTTCAGTGCTTCAATTAGGGGGGAGACTTTGCAGATATGGTCAGTGATGCTGGAGAACACACAGCTACATGCTCAAAAAACAAAAACAAAAAAAAAATCTCATTTGCTGGTTTTAGAGGAATTTTCAGTCAGTTCTCTGCAGGTTACAATGTTCCACCAGTAGATGGTGGCAAGTATCTGTCTTTATGATTGATCCATTGAATCATTTGCTAAAACGGTTCGTTCATAAGCATTAGGTGTGTTCAGCTTGATGCGGCACTGCGCAGACCCATCTGTGTATGAGATCAAAATACCACAAAAGCGATTAGAGAGCAGACGGCTCTGTATGTTTTCAAAGCGCTCTCGCGGTACTTTGATCTAACACACCGATCTGCGCAGCGCCACAGTTGAACATACCTATTGATTCATGATATTGCGAGTAGGTCACTGAATCATTCAGTAAATTGATTCAATCAAAGCATTGATTCATTCAGGATAGAAACAAGTGGCTGGCTGTGTCTGAAATCCCATGCTCTCTTAGTAAGTACTTAATTTGAAAGTATGTTCTATATAGTATGAATTTGTATACTACATTTGCTATGTTGTCATTATCATGTGACCTACCACTTGCTTCACTTCCATTCTCAAACTCTCTCCTGTGCCCTCATGGGATAGTAAAGTGTCCATCGTATGCACACTTCAGAATTAGTAGTAAGTTATCCAGGTACTTTTTCCTTACTCTTTTACGAGTACTGTGAATTCGGACATACTACTCTTGTCACATATTTTTCACCCACTATATAGTAGGGAAATATGCAGTTTTGGATGCAGCCGCTGTCTTTACGCATGAGTCATTGAATCAGTCATTTAACCAAATCATTTAAAAACACTAATTCCATGTGACTTTCAGTGTGTACAGAGAGATGATATTTAATTGCCTTTTTTCTGATGTGATACTGTACCAACAGAGTCTGACCATTATTTTAAACAGTTATTAGGAATATACAGTAGATTCAAAGACTGTTCTCTTCAGTATAATATGATCAGTCACAAATGAAAACTGATCTGATCTTGATTGGACCAAATTTATGATCTAATGGAATTAAAATCTAATGGAAAAAAACATTCATGATATAAATTAGTTGACTTTTCATTCAGTCTGATGTTGTTGAAACACTTACATTCCCTTCCTAATTGAGATGAGAGCACAATCCTTACTTTTTTTGACTGAGGTTTTAGCAACTTGCCAGCTTGTCAAACATGGGAGACCAGCTGGTAAACCAGCTGAACACTAACTAGACCAGCCTACACCAGCTCAGGCTGTTATTTTCAGCAGGGTGAACACACAAGAACACCCTAATAGGTAGCAAAATAGGAACCCACTCGGTTTAGCCGCGGGGATTTGGAAGTTCAGAATAGCTTCCTCCAGCTTTTTTCTCACTCCATCCCTCCTTGACTTTTTCTTTGGCTGTGGTTGCTCCTCTTATACCTATCTTTTAAAAGCACAGCGCCAGGTGTGCCTGCAGCACCGCATTGATTCAATCCTCTTGTATGCTGGCAAGCTGGCATGCTAACCTGCGCATGCGTCTTTATTACACAAACAGGCATACTAAAACAGATCCTGTCAAGGCCGTCCCTTCATCAAACACTTACATCTTGACATTTGGAGACTTTCCCACCTGGGACTGTTTGACTTATTTTCCCTTACTGTGTAGCACATTTCCAAACAGCTCCTGCGGAGCGCACTGGCAAACATCTGCCGCGCAGGAAGCGTGCTGAGTTTGTAGCAGAGATGGTTATTGGCATTTGTTTCTGTTTTCTTTGAGTGTGCAATTATGGTTGTAATACAGCCTGTTAAAAAGAAGCTGATTTTATTTACTTAGGCTACTATATCTACTGATAACTGATATCTACTTTACAGTAGATTTTTAAAGTTATAAATATCCCCAAAGGAAATGTTCAATGTTATTTTACTCTTAAAATAATATAATATTTTTTTAAATAATATTTGTAAATAATAATAATAATAATAATGCTGTCAGAATAATATAATATAATATAATATAATATGCAGGTTACAATTTTCCACCTGCAGGTGGCGGCAGGTGTCTGTATTTATGAGTGAAACATCGAATCATTTGCTCCACCGAGTTGTTCGTGAGCAGGTTATTTAATCGTTCATTAAACCGATTCGTTCAAAACACTGATTCATTCAGGAATTAAACACTGCTCTGTCATGCTCGACGATAGCTTTGTTTGTAACTATTTTCGTCTGAGGAGCAAAACATGGTGTCAAAAATGTAAGTCACTTAATATTAAGTTCTTTTTTATTGAAATTATGTTTGAAAGCAATATCACAAATGCAGTCGTGCTGTTTTTGCAATTTGCGGCCTATTTGTAGATGAGTAAAATGCGTTTAGTAAATGCGACTGAAAATTGAATACAATAGAATAAAAATATTAATGCCACAATTTTAGTATTGACACAAAAACGATTTGTATGTCTAAAAGTTGTTCATACATAAATAATTAACGTTTTAGTGCTGTCAGTTTGTAAATATTGTACATGTATATGTTCACTGTGTATGAAAATGTAAGTAAATGTAACGTTACATGTGGTAGAACCACAATACTTGTGTAAAAATACACAAGAATACTCATGACATCACGTTGCTCTGACATGTGTCGCACTTTTCCAGTCAAGTAACGTTAGTCCGAATAAAGTCGGCATGAAATGGAAGTTGCAACTGCCGTTTCGTCCCTGTTGTAACCAGTGTTGGGCAGTAACTAGTTACAGTAATAATAATACTTTTTCCAGTAACTAGTAGTGTAACTAATTGCTAATAAGGTTTCAGTAATAATATTACAGTTACCATCCATAAAACAGCTCGTTACTTTGTTACTTTTATCTACCTTTATCTGTTTTACTTGGATTTATGTTACAATACTGAAGAAAAGATCTGTTGCTACTTCTTTCATCACAACTTTAATGTAACAAATTTTATTTGGAATAACACTCGCCAATTAGTCGCTCACAGTAAGACCAAAAAATGTCCATTTTGATTCCATGTTCGCTTTAATAGAGCATGCTGCAAGATTTTAAATGGTGCAATATTACACTATGAGGGAGATATCACCAACAAATTGAGCATTTTCTTCCAGATTGGTTTCACGCTCTCTGGGTAATTAGAGAACAATGTCCAGCACTTCTATCTCTAATTAAACAACTGATAAATATCTAATTCCTGAAAAAGCAATTGAAAACTTCACAATATGAGCTGAAGACAAATCTAAAGATATCTAATATCTGTTTGCTCTAATCCAGCACTGTGCCCAATTCTTTCCGATGATAAGATTGAAACACCTTTCAGTGGCAAGGCTAAGCTAGAGAGAGAGAGAGAGAGAGGAAGGATGAGTTGCGGATCTTCCTCATAAAAATGACAGAAGCAAAAGCCTCCACTATAAAAAGAAAAGCCAGTGCTCTCCTGGGACAAATTTATCTGGAGTGCTCAACAGTGTTAGATTTTCAGGGTAGAGAGGGTACTCTGTGTGTATGTGTGTGTGTCTAAGTGGTGATGGGAAACGTTAAGGACTCCTGAAATAGACCGGTGTGAGAGGCCACAAGCTAAGCGCTAAACCAGATCACTCAATATTTGAGTGTTGATTTTTTTTTTCCTCTGTTTCTTTGTCTTTAGCTTAGCTTCATCTCTCCTGCTTTTGCATGTATTTATAAATCCAAAAATGTCTATTTATTCAAACTAGAAGTGAACAAATACACCCACAGGTATGAGCAAGTGAGGAGGTGAGCATGTTGGGAGAAAAAAGGAGTGTGAACATGACAGCAGCAGCTGAGATTTACATTAGGTGTCGCTCAAGTTGAACTGTCAGAAGTCAGTGGGTCCTCTGTACTCACGGCGCTGTCACTCAGATGGGGTTTGTTTGTCACAGTTTGGACTTGCTGAGACTTGCACACCCCTATGGTGTTGTGAACTCAGGACTACATGTCAGGTCCAGAAGAAAAAAAAGAAAAAGATTTTGATGCAATGATGTTGTTGGAATTCTCAAATGAATCATAAGCTCTTTTAATGAATTGCCTGATGATTTGATTATCAGTTTGAGTTAAATTTGTTAGTTATTGATATCTGTTAAAATCGTAAAAACAATGAATGAGGTCTCATAAGTGTTGGCATGGATTTGTTAACTAGTATAGGGCAAAAAGAAATTTGATACTAATAAAAGTTTAATATCAGCAAATAATAACAAATAAAATGATTCTTGGACATACACTACATCAAAAGTTTGGGGTCGGTATGTTTTATTATTATTATTATTATTTATTCCTCTGATGACAGCTGAATTTCAGTGTCACATGATCCTTCAGAAATCATTTTAATATGCTGATTTGGTGCTAAAGAAACATTTCTTTTTATTATCAATGTTGAAAACTGGTGCTGCTTAATATTTTTGTGGACACAATGATACTTTTTTAGCATTCTTTGATTAATAGAAAGTTCAAAAGAACAGCATTTATTCGAAATGGAAATCTTTTGTAGCATTTTACATTGTCTTTACTGTCACTTTTGATCAATTTAATGCATCCTTTCTCAATAAAAGTATTAATTTCTTAAAAACAAATCTTACTAAACCCAAACTTTTGAACAGGAACATGTTTATCTACATTGCTTTAATGACAAAGTTTAGTTTCCTATACACATAAAAGCGTATTAAAAATAGCTAAATTAAAATATTAAAATTATTGGTAGTATTGGATATTAATTGATTAGAGACACAAACATTACATATTTTGTGTGGTTGTTAAAGGCAAACTTTAATGTCTGTGCTGCAGTTGTCTGCATGGAACAGTAGGTGCAGAACTGCAATGTGGGAGACATCAGAGACTGCTTTGTATTTTAAATTAAATGCTGCTAATGAACAATGCGTCACTTATTTATAATAAACACAATCACAATTATGTTGGGAAAAACACATTGAACAGGAATTATTTATGCTAAATTACACTAATTAACAGTAAACGCCCTGATTGAGTCAACTTCAAAAACACAGTGACAAACAGCACTCTTTAAGTACATTCTTTTTACCCTTAAAAAATAGATACAATTATTTTTTAACCAATCCAACAAACTGGAGATGAGCAATTCTCTGAAATTATTCACCCCCACCCTCATATATACAGTGGTGGTCAGAATTATTGGCACCCTTGGTAAATATGATCAAAGATGACTGTAAAAAATAAATCTGCATTGTTTATCCTTTTGATCTTTAATTCATAAAATTTGCAAAAATCTAACCTTTCATTGGAGGAAAAGAATTGAAAGTGGGGGGAAAATCACATTATGAAATAAATATTTTTCTCCAAAACACGTTGGCCACAATTATTGGCACCCCTAGAATTTTTTAAGAGTAAAATATCTCTGAAGTATATTCCCATTCATATTTACATTTTTTTAGCACACCAGGGTGATCATGAACATGAAATTGTCCAGCCATGACTTCCTGTTCCGCAGGAATATAAACATGAGGAAACACAAAGGCCAAATTCCCTTAATCATTCATCACAATGAGTAAAGCCAAAGAATATAGTTCTGATGTGCAGCAAAAGATTGTTGAGCTTCACAAAATAGAAAGTGGCTGTAAGAAAATAGCTAAAGCATTGAAAATCCCCATTTCCACTATCAGGGCAATAATTGAGAAGTTCCAATCAGCTAAAGATGTTACAAATCTGCCTGGAAGAGGACATGTGTCTATAATGTCCTAATGCGCGGTGAGGAGGAAAGTTTGAAGGGCCAAAGACTCTCCAAGGATCACAGCTGGAGAATTGCAGAGATTAGTTGAGTCTTGAGTCTCCGAAAGCCTAAAAAAAAATTATCAAACAGCACCTACATCCTCACAAGTTGTTCAGGAGGCTTTCAAGAAAAATCCTCTGCTCTCATCCAAAAACAATCTCCAGCATATTCAGTTGTCAGACACGACTGGAACTTCAAATGACACCGGCTTCTATGGTCAGATAAAACTAAAAAAAAAGCTTTTTGGCAGCAAACCCACCAGATGGGTTTGGTGCACACATGGATAAAAAGTACCAAGTAAAAAGTACCATGTCCACGGTTAAATATACTGCTGGATCTTTAATGTTGTGGGCCTATTTTTCTGCTGGAGGTCCTGGACATCTTGTTCAGATACATGGTATCATGGATTCTATCAAATACCAACAGATAAAAATCAAAACTTGACTGCTTCTGCTAGAAATCCAATGATGGTCCGTGGTTGGATTTTCCATCAGGACAATGATCCAAAACAAACATCAAAACCAACACAAAAATGTGTCACTGAGCACAAAAAGAAGCTTCTGCCATGGCCATCCCAGTCCCCTGACCTGAACCCTAAAGAAAATAAGTGGAGTGAACTGAAGAGAAGAAGCACCAACATGGATCTGGGAATCTGAAGGATCTGGAGAGATTCTGTATGAAGAATTGGTCTCTGATCTCTTGTCAGGCGTTCTCCAAACTCATCAGGCATTATAGGTGAAGACTCAGAGCTGTTATCTTGGGAAAAGGAGGTTGCAAAAAGTATTAAATAAAAGGGTGCCAATAATTGTGGCCAACGTGTTTTGGAGAAAAACATTTATTTCATAATGTGATTTTCCCCCCACTTTCAATTCTTTTTCTTCAGTGAAAGGTAAGATTTTTGCTAATTTTATGAATTAAAGATCAAAAGGATAAACAATGCAGATTTATTTTTACAGTCATCTTTGATCATATTTACCAAGGGTGCCAATAATTCTGACCACCACTGTATATATATATATATATATATATATATATATATGAGTGTCCACATGCTTTTTTGTGCGCATATGCAGTGTAATGTCTCTTCTTTTTGACATCTTGACTTGATCTCCTCCGCGGCATCCGCGCTCTCCATCACTGACACTGACGTCAGATCCCGCCTTCACTATGGATAGAGAATTGTGATTGGATGGTAATTTTGTTCTTCAAATATACTATCGTGATTGGCGACCTTTGATAATGCTATTCTTACATGATAGAAGACATGCTCTAATGCTCAACAATAAAGAATTTTTTTGAATTAAATATGGGACAAACATGATTTTCTTTCTTTTTTTTTTTTTTAATAAATCTAGACACCAAAAATATAGCTGAAATACAGGACTGTCCCGGGAAAAACAGGACGTCCGGTCACCCTATGAATCAGGCTTCTTAAACAGAGTCATTGCCTTTATATTGGATCACTGTTTACTTTCAAAGTAAAATAAGTCATTATTTTACTTTTTTGTAACATTATTCTTTGAAAGTGTCATGGCATTATGCAGTCCCTGGTGTGAACTACTACAAATATGAATGTTTGTGTTTTAAACTTCAGGCGATGGTTTAATATTCAATACTTAATGGGCCATGTTAAGACTCGGGATCATATGTAATCAAGCAAATAGCTAAATTATAAGACTTCATTTGTAATGATTGATCAATGCTGCCTTTCACTAACATAGTTAGCAATATCTAAGAGGAATGTGGTTCACTGACAGATCATAGTACTAATTCACAGAAGTGCTTTAATAAGTAAGGATTAGCCAGCCTTTCCATTTTCAGCCAGTCCAATCCATAACGGCAGCACAAAATGCTCTACCTCATTAAACAAGATCTTATTAACTGGAGCTTGGCTTATTCAGCTTAAAACTTGTGCATTTAATCAATTAAGTTGCATGCGTTAAGTTAATCATCATAATTCCACACATTTTGTGGGATCAAATGTCAAGGTTTCATTATGGTGCATTTTTAACATGATTGCCAGTTCCTTTTTTTGCAGAGTTTAAATGAACTGTTTTAAAAGAAGCATGTTTTCAATTAAATTGCTTCAAACTGCCTTAAGCTGTTATTGCTCAAGAGTGCTGAGGATAAACCCAGTAGTAGTTTAGTAGTTGAATCTGTTCAAGGAAAATATTTTAAACCTCTTCATTTATTTTTATTTTATTTATTTATTTGCTTTTTTAAATATTAGGAGGCTTTGATACAGTTTGACTCCTGGTTGATCCACTGATCACTTTCAGTCTTTTGACATTTAGCATAAACACCTTTTTCTGTCACTCAAACAGTGAAGTTTGTGTTGAGGCCTTAAAGGTCCACCCAAAATAAAAAATTCTGCCAACATTTAGTCACCCTCATATTGTTTCAAACCTGTATGACTGACTTGCTTCTGTGTAACACAATTGAAGATATTTTGAAGAATGTTGGTAATCAAACATTCCTCAAAATATCTTCTTTTGTGTTCAGCAAATACATGATTTTTTGGGTGGACTATCCCTTTAAATAAAGTAGCTTTCAAAAAAATACTTTTTAATATTCAACATTTACACAAAGATTGCTTTGATACCAAATTTGCCCATCATCAAAGCTTCAAAAACCTCTTCAACTCGACAGGCTGAACGAGTCCCATATTTTGATCAAAAAACAAAATCCCTTGGGTCTGTTTACAACGTTCACTCAACACAGTATGGAGTGAAATAAAACAGCTTAGTTTGCACATGGCCTCCATTTCCAACCCTGGCTCATTAGAAAAACGAGCCAGTGGCAACATTTCAGCAAAAGTATATTCTATTGCTACCTAACCGATAGTGTTAACAAAAGCATGAGATAAAAATGCATTTTTAGTTAGCTTCTCGCATTTTAGTAAATGCTAGTTTAGTAAGCTTGTAGCAGTCTTTTAAACTCTTTTATCAAGTGTCGTGATTCGTGTTTCTAAGGACTCATACCCGAGTTTTCTGCTTCGCAAATGCAACGCTTCGCCAGGTGAGCTACCAAGCAAGTTTACTACATCAGAAAACCCATACTTATGAAGCTGTTTATGTGATGCAAACATCAAAATGTTTTAGCTTACAAATCACATATAATGGTAAAAGGAAAAAAATGTCTTTATTAATCAGTAATCTGCCCTGTAATCATAATTAATGTGAAAAGGAATTAAAGTTGTTGGTGTTTCACTGCCTCTAGTGATCATTTCAGCTGGAGACTGCAGTGAATTGTATGTATAGGTACGTTTTTGCAAAAATATAGGTAGAGGCACGTTTTTCCAATGAGCCTGGGTTGTCCATTTCATCTTGCAGTTTGCTTTTTCAGCACTATTGTTTTGCGTTTTCCCTTCTTTTTTTTTTCCATTGTGGCCCTGGTTGACACTTCCATTTTTTATTTTTTTTTTTGCCAGAGGTGGCAAATTACACTGCTCCATGGCCAACTTCAACATACTGCATTTTACACTAAATAAAATGAGTCGAGTGAGATGAATGTTCATGTCTGACATCAGCTTTACTGCACATCTGGGAGCCACAAACTGAACAAGGGCAAAAAGGGTGAGTTTATTCGTAGGAGGGACTTTCGGTTCTTTGGGAATTAACTTATGCTTCATTCTAAAATGTTCTGCAGTAGGTTGTAAGATGTAATTAGATATGTCTTTGCAGCAACTCAATCAAAACAGTCAAGCAATAAGGCATTTTTGCAGCGAAAAAAATGAAGAAACTAATCAGAGCTCTTAAAGCAGCATCAGTGCTGATGAGCATCTTTTTATGCAAACTCTGTGAGTAAGTGCTGATGAATGGAATGTTTATCAAATTAAAATGTCAAAACTATGTATTTATACTGAAGAATGCTGGTTTCCTCGTATGTTTTTCCATAAACACCCCATAGCCTGTGTGATAGAGTCATAAATGTTTTTTGTCTGACAGTATTCAGATGGGAGTTTCTAAAAGTGCTGAATTGTTAATGAAGCTCTAAGTGGAGAGGAAATAATCATATTTGCTCAGTTGTAATTAAAGCCATTGGTAAAGACATATTGATCACCACCACCTTTGGCTGCCAGCCTGTGATTACGCTAGGGATTGAGCCATAAAATATAAGTTTCTTCAAGATGGCAAGCCACATGGTTACTTGAGTGAACAAAAATGAACTTGATGGTTGTAGAAATTCCATATATTTGCAGAACTAGAGAGCTTTGTTCTTAACCTTATTTAGGGATAGGTCACAATGGTCAGTTAAACTATCTACAACCTATGTTCTTTTTTTTTTTTTTTTTTTTTTTTTAAGTGCCTGGTTGCTTTATTAGGTAGCTCGTAGCTTTATTATGAGACATTTCTCAAAATGGTGATAGAATTTTTTTTTTTTTTTTTTTGGTAAACTGTGGACCTTTTAAGCTGGACTTGCTGGTGTTTGGCTTGTTTAGCTGGGCAGGGAACTGGTCTCCCAGCATGACCAACTGAAAACCAACTAACAAACCAACCTGACTGACCTGGGAAAACAGCTAAGGGACATTCACACCAAGGATTCTGGATTAAAGAAAAATTGAGATTGTATTTCACTGTTTTTTATTTATTTTGAGGAATACTGAATGTTTTTGTGCAAGTGAGATGAGTAAATGCATTTTCACATTTAGTCTAGAACTACAATAACCATCATGTTCACACAGCGCACACAACACCTTTGCTCTTTATTTCTCTTACAGTAACATGGGGACAGGAGAGCTGTCAGTCAATAAATGTGAAAAAGTAACTTGCGTTACTTATTTGAAAAAGTAACTTAGATATTTTTTTTGTAAGAATGATAAAAACATTGACAGCTAATTAGAATCCACCCGACTTTAAAGAGCTCAGTCACTTAAAGCAGTAGACGACAAAACTGCAGAGCTTATAATTAACAGAATGTTATTGTTCATTAGTGTGGATGCTTATAGTTATTTTTATGGTTATCATCTTGTTGTGTACAGGTCAGCAAACCATCTCGAAAATATACAATTTCTCACATATCTAATCTCACTGTACCATTTTATATTTTGTCAGAGACTGTCAAACCAAATATTTGTCCTGTCATATGATTTTGTTATGATATGGAAAGCTAATTCAAATGAATGTAAGATTAAGTCAGTCATTATAAACCTTCTCTCTTCTCTCTTTCTGTCGCCCACAGCTTGTGAGTTGATGAACAGAGGTATCCTCGCTCTCGTCAGCTCTATCGGCTGTATGTCTGCGGGGTCGCTGCAGTCTTTAGCTGATGCAATGCACATCCCTCACCTCTTCATCCAGAGGGCGCCCGCGGGCACTCCTCGCTCTAGCTGCCCGCCCACCAGTCGCGCCCAGCCAGACGACTACACTCTCTTCGTACGACCTCCCGTCTACCTAAATGACGTCATCTTCCAAGTGGTGATGGAGTACACCTGGCAGAAGTTCATTATCTTCTATGACACCGACTATGGTGAGTAGTTTCTCTTTACTGATGGCAGTAGTAAACGGCCGTAAGGAGCTCCCTCAGAGTGTGTCCAATCAGTGACCCCACATTAACACCCCCTTATTACCACCACAGAGAGGAAATTATACAGCATTATTACCTCCATCACTCATGTGATTAAGGCATTTTGCCTGTATGTGTTTAAGAGAAAAGGGCATGAAATGAGGAAAAAGCATTCATGGATTAACCACAGTGCTGACTGGGTCGTTGCCCATAGGCCTTTCAGTCCAAGAGGCCTCAAGCTGTTATTCTTTTTTTTTTTTCTTTTTTCTTTTTTCTTTTTTGAGCATATACCTTCACTTGAGCCTTCACCCATTGCATTTCATTGCGTTTTGGTCTTGCAATGCATTTTACTGACCGAACAAACTGGGTAAAGGTAACATGTTTCGTGATATGGTACGTTTTGACAGGAGCAGAGTAGACAAGGGTGAGAATTTGCCCGTGGTTAGTCAGGCAGTTGCCCAGCCACCAGATAAGAGCAATTTTCATTGATCGAGGGGCACTGAATATTTTCCACAATCATAAAGCTAATTACCCATGTCAGCCAGGGAAAGATTGATGGGAGGTAAAACAAAGCATGCTTAAGATGGATGTTTTAGTCATAACTACTGTACATTCTACCAATAAGAAAGAATAATAATATATTAAGAATTTTATTTGTTGCATTTAAATGAGAATTAATTAATTAATTACAATGAGAAAGTTGTTTCTGACCATTTGGTGTCTATGTTGGTGTTAGAAAAGTTATAGAAAATAGAAAAACATAAATGTATGAAAAGAGTATAATGGACAATAAAAGAAAAACAAAAGATGATAATAATATAAATTGACCCTTCACAAAGACCCACCCCCCTTAGTTACTCTTGCTACGTCCGACAAGCCATGGCACTCTCATGCCAAAATTCATGCTCTCATGCAGTTAAAAATACATTGTGGAGCAAAAGGCACACTGACAACGCGCCGACAGACAAGACAGAGGTGGTTACTTTTGGTATGAAACAGTCTTAACTTTCAAATTTGGTCTTTTTTTTTTTAAAGAAATTCAAACAATAAACACCGTTTTGTGCCTCTTTAATGTGTTGAACAGATCGCTGTTGCGCCTCAGTTTAAGCGACACATAAACCGATCATCTCGTCCTAGTTTTTGCACGAAATAAATGTGAATGAACATCAGAGGGTATGTTGTTTCAACCACGGAAAGATGTCAATACACACCATTTTTCAAGTTCAAGTCCACTGGTGTTAATTTATTAACTTTTCTGTCTGGTTTGTTTGTCGGACAAAATGGCGGATTTGATGTTATGATTGGTCAGATCGCCTGTCAATCAAACTCCCAGCAAAGGGTGAATTGACTAACGCTCTACAACTGTGAATCATACACAAATAATGCTTTGAAAGACCGACTCATTGATTTTATTCTAATTATGAATGATGTTAGCATGTTGCTAGGGCTGTCACGGTAAAAAAAAATTCACTACACTATTATCGTGGTCAAAAGAATTTAAAAAAAATCCATTTAAGACAAGTCATTTCACTCGGCGGCACGCCTCTCGGGCATGCAAGTGCAGCTCTTATCTCTTTGAATGGGGAAACTATTCTGTTCACCAAGCTTTCGATTAAATTTCATATTTGAAATCACCAATGAAATCTGACAACAACTGTCTCATAATTTTTGTTTCTAAACGTTCGAATCATGACAAAAAACAGCAATTTTCTGACTGGATCAAGCTAATGCACAGTCTTAAGCACGCATCTCTGTAGGAAGTGCACATCTGACTGTTTCTATAGCAACTTGAGCTTCTAACGGCAGCTGCAGTGACGCGATGACTTTACCAATAGCCGATTGGCTCTTATTTAAAAAGCAGGACTTATTTTGCCATATTGTGCATTGCACTTTATCCCATTTATAATAATAGGAATGCACCATGTTTCTATAAATACAATCTTTGTTCATAACAATATTATTGTGATACCTATGGAAATTGTTTTAAAAATGCTGCCATTTAAATTAATCTATTGCTTTGTTTATTTTGAATGAATCACACTCAAAATATGAGTGTAGATAGACAGAGAGAGAGTTTATAACCATAACTGTACAAAAGCATACAAAAAGAACTGTGATCAGCACTTCCTGCAGTCTGGGATGCCTAACACTGTCTTTTTTATGGAATACAAAAAATCCCCACACTGGCGAGCTCACTTTTTTCAGGTGTGGGTAGAGTGTCTTACTTTCATCTGTTCTTCTTCATCACAAAAGTTTAGGCTATTATTTGCATGCGTTGCCAATTTAGACTATCAGATGATTTTACTCGCACGCTGATATGTCTTTTCTGTGTGCACACACCTGAAGCATAGGCACAGAAAGCAGGCGGTCACACAGCGAGAGCACTGAACTAAGCTGTCTTTCATGTCTTATTGCAGTTAAACTGTCAAATACATAAACATGGTCGGTTAAGACTTAAGTGAACGTAAACAGTTGGGTCAAAATCGGATTGTATATTGGATCCATGCATGAGGATTTAAATTGACAGCAGCCTAATATACCTGCTAATTTTTTTTCACTGTGATTGTCATAATGCATCCTGAGGTTGACTTCTATGTGAATAATACAAGCACTGCTAAAACAAAGTATCTTAGCAGGCAGCGTAATTAAAATGTTTGTGTTCTGGAACATATGATGCCTTAAAATGTCTGTGTAGGCTGTTCAGTGCTCACTATGTTTGGAACAGAGCATTTGTGTTTGTGAGTGGGTTAAAGAGAGAGAGGGAGCGAGATATAAGTTGAAGAAATAGAGTGTAGTTGTGTGTGAAAAGAACTTCATGGTTGATGGTCCCTCTGGAGGGCATGCTCTGCTGCAGCAGGTTAAGGTGCGGATGAATAAGTACCTGTCCCTGAAGACAAACGGAAATGATTTCAGCCATGTCCAGAGGGCCATGTGCCCTGGGCAGCTATATAGTAATGAAGCCTTAGAGATCCTCTCCTCTCCTCCCCGCCTTAAGTGTGCGGAGAGCTTGACCAGTGACTCTGAAGATAGACTCCTCGGACATTTGATTAGCTAGCCTCTGAGTAACAGATCTTTCAGAGAGAACAAAGTGTTCCTAAATTGCTTTGGCTTTTTTAGATGACTTGGACAATAGAATGTTCATTGATAAATTGATTGTGCTTCCTTGGTGTCCCCTATTTTTCAGGACTAGTGGTGCTGGCAGAAGCCTCAAACAATAGAAAACAATCAATTTGTGTTTGTAGTCTGAGGTTTCCCTCTATGTTTAAAATTATATTTAACAATTTCTATGTCTAAAATTACAATAGTACTGTTGCTGGAGCATCTATATCGCAAACAGACACAGTGGATTGACACTAAACCCTTTAGAACTTTCAAAAGATGTATAATTTGTTAACATTCTTAATATTTTTAGACAGTAGTCTATTTAGTAAATGTAAAAAAAGGTAAATAAAGTGACGTCAAGGCTGTTGGCTCAGTGCGCCTCGAGGTTAAGTATCTGCCATAACTGAAGTTGTTCTAGTTTTTTGAGCTAAGAGGTTTTTGACTACAAGTTCACAAATAATGATTTCATTGACAATTAATTTGGGAGGACTTTTTTATTGCTAAATATATAATATACTACCATTTAAATGTTTAAGGGTCACCATGTTTCTATTTCAAATAATTGCTGTTCTTTTTAACTGTCTCTGATAGAATCCTTTAAAAAAAAGACACTATTGTGTTTTCCACACAAAATTAAACAGAACAATTATTTTCACTGATAATAATGAGAAAGGTGTATTGAAAATCAAATCAGCTTATTAAACTTTATTTTGAAGGATTATGTGACACTGAAGACTGGAGTGGCTGCTGAAAATTAAGCTTTGCCATCACAGGAATACATAACATTTTATTAAAGTATTATAATAGAAGAAATTTTAAAATTGTTATAATATTTCACAATGTTGTTTTACTGTGGTTTTGATCACATAAATGCAGACTTGGTGAGCATAATTTTTTCTTCAAGAACAAACGAACAAAAAATACCCCAACATTTATTAAAAAAAAAAAAAAAAAAACTACATAATGTATAAAAATGATACAATTTAAAAATATGTATAAATTGAAATTGAATCAAAATTATATTTAATTTCCTTACATGAACCTTTTGTTAAAGCAGGTGCATGGCAGTCCTGGTTCTGGTCCTGGATGCTGATTGGTCAATCCTTGTAACTTTCAAAGGATCTGATTTGATTGCATTTTTCTGCTATCCATAGTTCTGTACAATCACACATCACTACCTAGTAGGTATTTTAAAATGCATACTTCTCTCTCTCTCAACTGAACTGTGATGTAGGTCCCCTGGTTTGCTTATCTGCAGGTGCACAGCTGAAGACAAGTAAATGTATGGAGAGAAAAGAGAAGCCGTTGTTAATAGCTAAGAGCTATTAGCTAATACAAGTAGTGATTAAGCTTGTAGAAAATGTAAATGATTCATATACATGTATAATATGACGTGTGCAGTTTTCTTGACGTGCACAATTTCTAAAAGCTAAAAGTTCGAATTCCTCTTTGATTGTAGATTATACAGGTTGGTAATAAAGACATGTGTTCAACATAATGTGTTGTCTCACTGCTTAAGGTGAAGTCAGTGACCTTTAATACAATTACCACCTTCCATAAATTCAGTTTGAATAGCCGTGGCATAGCACTTATAATATTAGAATAACCTGTCCAGCACTTTGCCAGACCAGGATAAGGTTAATTTAATGTGCAGCAAGTCCAAATGAAATGATTTCATGGTTAACAGACAAGTGGATGAAAAAGATAAAGGAAATTGAGTCCCTCTTTTGAGAAGATAATTAATAATGATCTAGGCCAATGACCCTATTATCCTCTTGTGATAACCAGTCGCCCTCTGTATTGTAGGGTAGGTCAGGAGTGAGAATATATTTAATTGTACATTTTCTCTTTTCCTTATTCTGTGTTGTTAGAGGCCATCACATTTTCCTGAATTTAGTTTTCAAAATGTACATCCATCTTGGACCACCATAGAAATTCATGTTGGTGTAAGCTGGTCTTTTCATCAAGGACATCCTCTATCTCTATCTCTCTCTGTCTCTGTCCGCCTGTTTCTCTCTTAGAAAGATGAACTGTGACATGAAGATTTGTTTTTAGCCCTTATTGTCGTTCGCTAGTGTCGAAAAGCCTAGTGGAAACATTAAACACAGTAGAGAGGATGCAGCTAGTGGGAGATTCACAGCATGAGAGCTCACTCAATCAGCACTCAGCTGCAGGCCTTAGATCCGGTCCTTTGGATTCTGCTCACAGTTCCTACCAGGCCACATATGACTGTGTCACTCAGAGCATGTATCTAGCTCTGGAATTTGATTTAAAAAACTCCCAATGGCCAAAAATAGTGCCAGTTCCCTCTAATCAGTAATCAGTAGACTGAACCAGAAACTGGCATGTATTGACTCATGTCAAGCTTTTGAGTGACTTAAGTCTCAGGCAGGGGTGGAGGTACGCTAATCAAGCCCAGCACCATTGATTTCTCTTTTAGATAGACGGAGGTAGAAGTAAACTGAAAACTTAGTTTGGGATTTTTTTTTTTAAACCAGAAACTTTGGTTTAAAACTTTGGATTAAAAACATATACAGTATAATGATTTGATCCAATAAGCCATGTGGGTGTTTTTTTTTTTTTTTTTTTTTTTTTTTTTTTGTCTGTCTGTCTGTCTGTCTATCTATCTATCTATCTATCTATCTATCTATATCAAGTGTAGCATTAGTTCTGGCAGGTCATGTTAGTCAAGCTCGCATCAGCTGACACTCAGCTGATTCACATTGACCTATAGGAATATGTCGCCTATCACCGCATTTGTGTATGTATGGTCCATTCAGTATTATCAGCAGCTTTATCGCATTGCCCAGGAGCTAATTACCCTCCTCCATCCCCAGCTCCATCTCCAGCTTGTGACCCCATTGCTGTATATTTGTCTATGTATTAAAGAAGAACTTTATGCTGTATATATATATATATATATATATATATATATATATACACACACACACACACAAATGTCAATAAAATAATTTTGCACATTGCATGTTGTCTTTGTAATATAACCCAAAATGTTTATAGCAAACTGCATAAATGTTTTTTATATATAGTATATATGGAAAATATTCTTTGTTCTGTTAAATGAATTTTCAGTTCAATTTACAGCAATTTGTAACATGCTAATATATTTTTGAACATTGTTTATTGCAAGGAAATACAGACAAATACTTAAGAAATATTCATCTTACAAATTATTCTACCGTTTAAAAGTCTGTGCTAACAGTTTTTAAAATTAACACATTTTAACAAATAACTTTTTTTTTTTTTTTTTTAAATGAACACTTTTATTCAGCAAGGATGCATTAAATTGATCAAAAGTGGCAGTAAAGACTAAAGCAAAGAATATATATTGTGGTTTCCACAAAATATTAAGCAGCACAACTGTTTTTAACTTTAATAATAAAAAGAATCCTCAGCACATTTGAGCACCAAATCAGCATATTAGAATGATTTCTGAAGGATCATGTGACACTGAAGACTGGAGTAAAGATGCTGAAAATTCAGCTTTGCCATCACAAGAATAAATTACATTCTAAAATATATTAAAATAATATGTTATTTTAAATTGTAATAATAGTGCACTATATTACTGTTTTAATGCATTTTTATCAAATAAATGTGTCCTTGCTGAGCAAGAGACTTCTTTCAAAAACATAAAAATAATCTTACCAACCACCAACTTTTTAACCGCTGGGTATATAAGGAGTTTACACAAACATTTTATTTTTTACTGTTAAAAACTAGGCTTTTCAATAGAATGATCATTATTAATCTCATGATTTCCGACTAACCAGTCTTTAGAAAGCAGAATGAAACCCAGAACAACTTTTCAAATAGATTTTGAAATCATCAGGTCAAGGTTTGACTAGTTTACCACATGGGTTCAGTTCCCAGGGAAACTTTAATGCATTGTAAGTCTGCCAAATGAATAAAAAAATAGTTATGCAATTTTCCAAACAAGGTGATGCAGAGCTATTAATCAGACTGTTTTGTGTGAAGTTTAGTGATTCTCAAAGTTACAGCTGGGATTCTCTGACAGGGGACGTGAGGGCAGAGTATGTAATGATAATGGAGACTCTAATGCTGATTATAATTACATGTGCAATTTTTTTTTTTTTTTTTTTGACATGAAAAGGGCCTCATTTGCTTGTTACCGCTGTACTCTGTCTGTTTGTATTAATCTTCTTCGATATAACCTCCCCTGTTAAGACAGAACTAATAAAGCCAAGCAGGCTCCTCATCTTTAAATGAGGACTCTGTAATGACCCGACTTCATAGAGTTATAACTGAGAAATAACAAGCAGTGTACATGAACAGACCATTGCCTTCCGCAACTCTATCCTGCAATAACGTAGCCGTGTAACGTTTTCGTAAACAGCTCCTACCCAGATGCCACTTGAGCACAGGGACTGTATCGTGTCCCCCTATGTGTCCTCCACTATAAACACAAGCTGCTGTCTGCTGGAGCCCTGCCCTCCGCACTAGCAGGGGAACCCAATAAGAGATTTCCAGCAGAACTGCAGCCGTAGATTTGCTTTAAATTGGATCCAGTGCACAGATGGAGGCACCGGTGCTTTTGACCCTCCTCCGGAAAGCTGTGGATGTTGTCCTCATCTTCCCTTTTTAGCTTCATCGAGTGACAGTGTTTCAGTGAAGGTGCAGGCGGCGATGACCCTGCTAATTAAGCCTAGAACCAAACGACTCTGATTCAGGTTTTCTGGTGTTTTGAAAGTTAAAAACAATGGATTTCTTTTAAATGGTACTTCAAAAAAGAACTTTACAGCAGTGGTGGGGGATAGTTAACTTTAAGTAGTGACACTATTAACTGACTACATTTTTCAGCAGCATGACAGCAGTTCAGTTATTTTCTTAATAGTGTAGCTTTTTCTAGTAACAAGGTACTTTATCCAACAAGTAGCACTGCACATCGCTGTTTTTAATGTCCAATCTGAGGAAACAATTAAACAGTATCTATACTATGTATTATGTTTTCGGTTATGTAAATTAGGTGTTATATTTAGTATAAATTTAACTGTTCAAGTTTTATTCTGTCACTCTGGTTTAAATGATGATTTTTATAGGTCGGTCTTTAATTTTTTACATAACACATTTTTTGCCCCTTAATAACTTAAGTATTAAATAACTGTTAGTAGTTTGTAATGTTAACTACTTTTATCAAAGCATTAGCTTGACTGTAGTGTAATTATTTAAAATTATGACTAGTTTGTAGCTTCCCCAACACTGTCTAGTTCGGTAAATATATCTATATTGCAATTCTGTAGCCTGACAATTAAATCAACATATATGTTATTTTGTTTTTACAGACATACTTAGGGAAATAAGTAGGGCTACCCCCGACTAAAGATTTCTCTAGTCGACTAGTAGTCGTTCATTTAAAGGTCCAGTGTGTTTTTTAGGAGGATTTATTGACAGAAATGCAATATAATTGCATAATAACCCGAATTCCGGAAATGTTGGGACGTTTTTTAAATGTGAATAAAATGAAAACTAAAAGACTTTCAAATCACATGAGCCAATATATTATTCACAATAGAACATAGATAACATAACAAATGTTTAAACTGAGAAATTTTACAATTTTATGCACTAAATGAGCTAATTTCAAATTTGATGCCTGCTACAGGTCTCAAAATAGTTGGGACGGGGGCATGTTTACCATGGTTTAGCATCTCCTCTTCTTTTCAAAACAGTTTGAAGACGTTTGGGCATCAAGGTTATGGGTTTCTGGAGTTTTGGTGTTGAAATTTAGTCCCATTCTTGCCTGATATAGGTTTCCAGCTGCTGAAGAGTTCATGGTCGTCTTTGATGTATTTTTCTCTATAGGTGAAAGATTTGGACTGCAGGCAGGCCAATTCAGCACCCGGACTCTTCTACGACGAAGCCATGCTGTTATAATAGCTTCAGTATGTGGTTTTGCATTGTCCTGCTGAAATACACAAGGCCTTCCCTAAAATAGACATTGTCTGGAGGGGAGCATATGTTGCTCTAAAACCTTTATATACCTTTCAGCATTCATAGTGGCTTCCAAAACATGCAAGCTGCCCATACCGTATTCACTTATACACTCCCATACCATCAGAGATGCTGGCTTTTGAACTGAATGCTGATAACAAGCTGGAATGTCTCCCTCCTCTTTAGCCCAGAGGACACGGTGTCCTTGATTTCCAATAAGAATGTCAAATTTGGACTCGTCTGACCATAGAACACTTTTCCACTTTGAAACAGTCCATTTTAAATGAGCCTTGGCCCAAAGGACACGACGGCGCTTCTAGATCATGGTCACATATGGCTTCCTTTTTGCATGATAGAGCTTTAGTTGGCATCTGCAGATGGCACGGCGGATTGTGTTTACTGACAGTGGTTTCTGGAAGTATTCCTGCGCCCAATTAGTAATGTCATTGACACAATCATGCTGTTGAGTGATGCAGTGTCATCTGAGGGCTCGAAGAACACGGCATCCAATAAAGGTCTTCAGCCTTGTCCCTCATGCACAGAGATTTCTCCAGTTTCTCTGAATATTTTGATGATGTTGTTATGCACTGTAGATGATGAGATTTGCAAAGCCTTTGCAATTTGACGTTGAGGAACATTGTTTTTAAAGGGAACCCCTGGTTTTAAGACTTGTATGGCTTAATATAACGTAAATGATGTCTCTTACTGAAATATGTAGTAGAAAACCCATGAAAGATTTACGTTATTTAAAAAATCCATGACATATTTGGACAATGGGCGGTGCCATTTTGTTTGCGTTCTATGTCGATGACGTCAAATGGTTGCACTCTGTCAGCTACTTGCATTACTCTATGGCTATTTTTACCGCAACATAACTCGGAATATAATATACGATGCCACATTGTGCAGCTTTTGGTTGTAATTTTCAGTCGGTGAGGCACAAGAGAAGCGATGTAAGTCTTTACTGCTTTACTAGCGATAAGAGGAGAAAAGAATGGGAAGTTGTGAAGAATGTGGATGAATAAAACTTCCTAAACTTCTTTTCTCCGTAAAAATTTCTCCGTTTAAACATTTATGTAATCTATGTTCTATTGTGAATAAAATATTGGCCCATGTGATTTGAAAGTCTTTTAGTTTTCAATTTATTCAAATTTAAAAAAACATCCCAACATTTCTGGAATTCTGGTTGTACATAACTATGTTTTCAGTGGTGTATAAAGACCTTACATAATGAACTGTTATGTTTTTAATTACCTTAGAATGAGCCATTTCTATCTACATGCACCACGGGTCCTCTTACATGGAAGTCGCCATTTTGCGCCACCATGTTTCTACAGTAGCCCTAAACGGACAAACTGCTCTACAGAGCTGACTGGCTATTCTCAGACGAAGACATCTTTGTCCTAAGTCGGCCACCGTAGCTTCTCTTTGTGCTTTGACAGGGAAGGGGGAGCGGTGGACTGAGCTGTTGGTTGCAGTTCGCAACCTCACCGCTAGATGCCACTAAACTTTTATTAGTTGACTAATCGCACGTTTATTTAATTACTTAAATATACTGTTAATTACTTAAATATTCGGTGCACTCAAGTGCACACATAAAGCTTGCTGCAAAGCACTGGCATAATGATTATGAATGTGTCGGAAAAAATAGCAAGTTTATATAAGTTTATTATTATAAAATAACATTTTAATTGTTTATTAATAAACTAGTGTTTTCTGAGTCAGTGCTGGCTGCAAAGATGAAGTCATCTCCACAGTAACATGCCTATATATAGAAATGCACCTTTCATATGGATTACATAATCAGAGAGTATTTGTTTTATATTCAAATTGGTTCATTTAAAAGTATACGTTTCAAGCTTTCTAGATATATTTCTCATGTCTGTGAGGCAAGTAGCCTATACGTTGAGTTTCGGTTCATGAGACGCGCTGCTGTTGAGACCGAGAGGGCAGAAAGTGCATCCTGTTTGTTTTCTTTATTTTTCAAAAGCACAAAGTTTTGTTGTTATTGTGAGTATACACAAATGACTCCTCTATAGACCTTGAAAGTGGTGGTTAAATTGCTGTCTATGGAGGAGTCATATACCTCTCGGATTTCATCAAAAATATCTTAATTTGTGTTTTAAAGATGAATGAAGGTCTTACAGCTGTGGAACGACATGAGGGTAAGTAATTAATGACAGAATTTTCATTTTTGGGTGAACTAACTCTAAGATAATTTTCCAGTCATTTCATGATTTTTTGAATGAATGAATGAATGAATGAATGAATCAATCAATCAATCATATAGTGCTTTAAAGTATAAAGTGTAAAGTATACCCAAAGCTCTTTACAATCAAATCAGGGGGTCTTTCCTCAACCACCACTTGGATGATGCAACAGCAGCCACAGTATGACGACGCCAGTGCGCTCACCAGATGAGAGGAGAGAGAGTGATAGAGCCAATTGAGTGGATAGGGATTACTTGGAAGCCATGATTGGTAAGGGCCAGTGGAGGGAATTTGGCCAGGACACCAGGGTTACACCCCTACTCTTTTACGAGAAGTGCCATGGTATTTTTAATGACTAAAGAGAGTCAGGACCACGGTTTAACGTCTAATCCGAAGGATGGTTGTTGTTACAGTATAGTGTCCCCATCACTATACTGGTGCATTAGGACCCACACAGACCACAGGGTGAGCACCCCCTGCTGGCCTCACTAACACCTCTTCCAGCAGCAATCTAGTTTTCCCTGGAGTCTCCCATCCAGGTACTGACCAGGCTCAACCCTGCTTAGCTTCAGTGGGCAACCAATCTTGGGCTACAGGGTGATATGGCTGTGGTATGCAGATGCAGTTACGCATCTAAAACATAAGCATGATATTAAGTCTTCTTTTAACACCTTGTGACTGAAGGGATACCTACAGAAAAGGCTTTTTCATGTGAAGCTTTTCCTGAAAGTTTCTCTTTTTTTGCTCAAATCTCTGTCACACAGAGAGTATCACCTTCAAAACCCCCCACCTTAATTTCTCCCGGTTCCCTCGCCCCAGTCCCATCTTTCATGGACGCTTTGATCCTGCGTTCTCAACGCCTCCCCGCTCCTGTGGAAACGGTTTGATGTAGGGAAAGGCCGCCTGCGCAGAGGGATGAGTGTGCAGCAACTCTTCCTCTGTGAAATACATCTTTTATTTAGCACAGCCCTGAGACAGCACTTCTGCCTTGCCACACCGCAGTGATAAATGTTCTACACAGTTTTCTGCTGCCACCCACTCCTGAGCTCTGTTAGCACACATGCTAATGCATTTCTGTGCTACAAGGCCGTCACGGTAATGTAGAAGGTGAAAACAAAATGGCTGAGATTGCCAGGCGTTAGGGAGTTTATTTTCAGTCTGTACATGTACTATCACTGATATCAATTCTGATATTTTTTTGATAGATAGAAAGATTTTGTGATTTCTGAGGATAAAATGGGTAATTATAGTCATTTCATGGTTTTTTTTAAAATATATTTTCATAATAACAATTATGGAACTTAATTTGAATGTAATTTGTAATTTGAATTTAATTTGAAAATGAATGTATAACAAGTGTCAAACATCTAATTTTAATGAATGTCATCTAGCTTGATCATTGTTTAGTGTGTCATGACCTCTGGCAAGCACCGCTCTCTGAGCGCAATTGAGCGCTCTGTAGCTTCTTGTGTCCTTTCAGCATTTCTGCTCACATTCAGTTGAGCTCAATTTTACACAACTATTTCCTAACAAAATTTGTTCACTTCAAAGGTTGTAATGCATTCATTTTTGTGCTAAATAATAAATAATTATAAATCTCTTTTTATTGATTTGTTTTATTGACAACTATGTTAGATGTTTATGGTTCTCGCATTTGCGTTGAGTAATTAAATTAGTAATTCCTTTATTTATAAATGTTTTACAAAAATATATGAACATTCTTTTGAAAAAAACACTACAAGTTGGGGGTTGGTAAGAGATTTAAATGTCTTTGAGAGATGTATCTTGTTCACCAAGGCTGCATTTATTTGATTAAAAACAGTAAGATTGTGAAATATTACAATGTAAAATAACTGTTTTATATTTTAATATATTTTAAAATGTCATTTATTTCTGTTATGGCAAAGCTGAATTTTCAGTAACCATTACTCCAGTCTTTAGTGTCACATGATCCTTAAGAAGTCATTTGTAATTTTCTGATTTAGTGCCTAAGTAACTTTTCTTGCTATTATCAATTTTTAAAAGTGTTTTCCTGCTGAATTTTTTTGTGGAAACTGTGATACTTTTTTCAGGATTCTTTGTTAAAATAGAAAGTTATCTCCAGTCAACTCCAGTCATATCAGTAGCCAATAAATTTCACATGGAGCAAGCCCCCCCCTGGGGCAGCCATCTTGAAATCACATGACAGGGGATTACTGCTTGCTTTATTTCGTAACCTGCAGATTAAAGGTGGGATAAGTAGATTTTGAAAAACGCTGTTGGACATTGTTGATATTTGAAATCACCCAAACAAACCCACACCTCTCTTCATTGCTCCACCTCCAAAAAACACACTCCAATCCCAACCACACTGCTCTGACTGCTGGCATGCGAGGCGAGTGCACTAACAATGACACTAAACACCGCATTCTCTAGCGGTCGTCAATGTGCAGTAGTTTAACTTCAAAACTCTCACTATCTGGCCACTGTTACACACGCAATGCCTGTTTATCACAGGTGACGCGCAACAAAATGCTTCACGAAAAATAAAGCGCAGCTGATGAACGAACGACAAGGAAGCACAAAAATGAACGTACAATACACAAGAGTAAATACAAAGTGTTCGTTGTTAGTCGCCAACAGCACAGCAGCTCTAGACAATCAAAACCCAGTGTTACTCACATGTGAAGCGGAATCAAAGCAGCCTCTGCGTCTGTTTTCAGGCCTTCCCACTTAGCTCTCTCCAGCGCCGGAAAGCTTTTCTAATATAAAAGCGCTTGCCCAGTCATAAACCTTCATTCCAGTGATATTCTTTGAGCTCTTTGAGCTCTTTTGTATTGTGTCCCATCTCTCGTTCTGCAGTTTTCCTTTTTTCAAATCTCCCTCTTGCTCGTTCTGTCTCCTCGACCGTCATATGCCCCCTAATGCTGATTGGATACATGTTTGTTGTTGGTGTCGGCCCAACTAAATTCCAAACAGTGTTTTTGAAATTCTGCTTATCCACCTTTAAGTAATATCTAAGTATTGCATTTCTACAGTTTCATCAGTAACTAAAACATTTTCTAGGTGTGAGTATAAATCCAAAAACAGTTACAAAAAAAATCTTTGTCCTGCACCTTTAAGGAAACACATATTTGTTTGAATGCAGACTGTGACAGGGCCTCATAGAAAATGAATGTAGTTTCAATGATATTGTCTGTTGTTGTTCAGATATCCGGGGCATAGAGAACTTCCTGGACCAGACGTCTCAGCAGGGGATGGATGTCTCTCTCCAGAAGGTGGAATCCAATATTAACATGATGATCACTGGAATGTTCCGCACCATGAGGGTGGAAGAGCTGCATCGCTACAGGGACACACTGAGGCGTGCTGTGCTGTTCATGAGCCCCGCCACTGCCAAGGCCTTCATTACTGAGGTAAATTCACACACACACACACACACACACACACAAGCAAGTATGAATACATATCGCACACCAGCACCGAAAATGTTCACACTTACTTTTCATTCAAATGGTACACTAATAGATTTCTTTGCACTGCACAGATGCAAGTAGTGGCCCTCAAATCCAGCCAGCAGGCATTTAACAAAAGGCCTTCAATCTTTCAGTCCAACCGCATTTAACTAGTTCACATGTTATGTTATGTTGATCTGTGAGGCTCACAGCTCCAGGCAGGATATGATGTCATAGTAAATTGAATATTTTCAGTGCTTTTATGGCAGATTAAATACAGTATGTGTCAATATATTCACTGTGACACATTTAATTATTTATTTATTTTTTAATTTTTTATACTATAATGCAAAGCTTTATGTTTTCCATTTTGACCTGAGTCCCTTTCTTCCTATGGGTCATAGTAATTCATTCTGATTGAAAAATGTCACTTGTTTAAATTGGCAATATTTGTAAGGAAGCCATTAAGTGGCTTTGCTCTCTCTCTGATAACTCTCTCTGGGAATTAAACCATGAAGTATTGCTTAATCTCACATGCTATTCTCATTCGCCTTTAATTAAAAATATCCTGTGAAAAGCAATCAAAATCCAATTTTGGTTGAACGTGGGATAGGACAGGAACCATCAGTAGTGGTTGAGACTGCAGGCAGCTGTAATGACTCTTGGGTGTGGGGATGATAAGTTGAGTCTTAAAGATTTGCACTTCATCCAGGGAATCATCGCAGGAAATTTAAAACAGCTTATTGTTTTTGTTATTGGATTTGACTGAGAAAATGTTATTTTTACAAAGTGTGCTTGGCTACCATTTTGGGACAAAGTATTTTGCAGGAATGCGTTGGAAAGCACCTTATTGCATGTGCTGCTCATGCATGTATTTTGAAAGGAGGTTGGTCATTCGGACATTACACCGCTTCTGAATCTAATCTAACCTGAATTGATATTTGGAGAGTAAGCTGTTTTTTAGTGACCTATCAGCTTGCTTAAATTTTTAAATGAAATTAATGTCCTTCATGACCCCTGTGGATCTTACTGAGGATTTGATGTCAAATTGTACATTAAAAATGGATTAATAATAATAATAATAAAATTATACATATTTTATAAATAATATTTAGTGCCAGTTTTTTTTTTTTTTTTTTTAATTATTATTATTTTCATATTATTTAATTTTATTATTTTTAGCTTTTCAGAGAGGGTTTTACCATTCTTATATTCAACTACCATTCAAAAGTTTGGGAACAGTAAGTTTAAAAAAAAAAAATGTTTAAAGAAGTCTTTTATGCTCACTAAGGCTACATTTATTTGATCATAAATACAGTAAAAACTGTAACATTGTGAAATATTATTACAATTTATAATAATAGTATTACTATACTAATAGTATTTCTATTTTAATACAGTTTAAACTGTTATATATTCCTGTCATTGGTAGTTTTTAGCATCACATGATCATGAAATGAAATTTCTTATTATTATCAAGTGTAAACATTTTTTTTTTTTTTTTTTGTAGAAACTGTGATGCATTTTATTTGAAATTGAATTTTCTTTTGTAACAATGTAAAACCATTAATGGTGGTGTGTTTGTATATGTATACATAAAAAAAAATAGTATAACTATTAATTATAATATATTAAAAAATATATTCTTTGCAGTTTTATTACGTTACTATTAAATGTAGTTTACCATTGTCAGTATTCATTTTTGTGTGTATGTATATATGGGCTTTGACTGCATGCAGTGAGTGTGTTCAGGTCTTCTAGCACCACAGCAGGGAAGACTATTAAACATCTGTTGTGAGCGTTCATTACCAGGTCTTGAAACTGAGGCTGCAGTGTTCTGGTTTGTTCAGGAACTGTCACATAAAGGCAGTGTATCTGGCTTATCTAAGCCTTTTGTCTGCTCTATAAAGCTGATTTAAATGCCAGTTCATTGTTCAAGAGACATTCTGTATATAGTTAGAGACAAATTGCTCCTATTAGAAGTCATGTTTCAGCATGCAGCTGCTTCTCAGGTGTTTTATGGTCAATTGTGAACATATTTTACTAGGGCTAGTATTTAATAATGACAAAATAAAGAATTGCATTAGTTGCGGAGCAGCGGAAATGTTCTCCACCATACGCAGTTCATTTGAAACAACCTTCAGAAGTTTCTCAAAAAAATTCAGCTGAAAAGTCTTCAGTGTGTAGTACTGTAGTTTTTGACACATTCATTGAAATAATTGATGCTCTCCTATTCTTATTGTCGAAGTCTTTTACAAGCAGAGAAACTTTATGTCAGGGTTCTGTCACTTCTGTCTAGTTCATTTCTTAGTTTTGTGACAGAGCTCTGACACTGCTATTGTCTCGTCTCGTCTTGTCATGTTGAGCGTGCGGTTCCGAGTTCGCTCAGGCCGTATGCTCTTCTGTCCTTGTGAGTTGTCTTGTGTGCGGGACGTAGTGTTCGGATCCCGGCACTTCGGTCTAGTTTGGTTTCGCTCGTTCTTGTGCGCTTTGTCCTGTCGTGTGAGCGTTCGGTTTCGAGTTCGCTCGGGCCGTGCGCTCTGTCCGCATGTGTTGTCATGTTCTGTGTAGCATGTGGTTTGTTTACGTCTGCCGCGTGCTTTCATGTCGTGTTTTGTGTGAACACGCAGTCTGTGAGTGTGCTCACTGGCTGCGTGTTTGTGTTATGTTTTGTGTGAACAAGAAGCTTATGAGTTTCTCATAGTTGCGTGTTCATGTCTCGTTTTGTGTGAGCACATGGCTTGTGATTTGTTTGCATTGGCCATGTGCTTGTGTTTTGTCATGTTTGGTGTGAGCACATGGCTTCTTTGTGCCATGTGCTCTCATGTCTATTGTCTTGACCCCGTCCATCTTGTTACCTGATTATTGGTTCATTTGCCCCACCTGTCCTCCCTCATTACCTGCCTTGTTTGCTCTCCTATTTATTCTCTTTGTGTTTGCAGTCCTGTGCGAGTTCGTTGTCTGATTTTACCTGTGTGTTCCTTGCCTGTTCCTGTCCTGCCTTGTCCTGCCCAGCCAGTCAAGCTGCCAGTCGTGTTTTTTCCCCCCATGGGGTAGTTTTTGTTTTTGATTTATTTTCTATTTAATAAAAGCTCATTCATTCCTGCAATTGAGTCCTCGCTCCTTCCCTCATCATACTTGACTCTTTATTGTGTGTGAATCTTTGCTCTGGATTCTGAGCGCTGCCCATAGAGCCCCATTAAATAGTCTATGGCAGATACATGTGCCAAGATTTATGTTCATTGGACAAGAGATTTTGTAATTTTGGGTCCTGCTTAGACACTCTATGAAAGCATTATGAGCTCTATTTGCATTTGGGAGATTTGACATTGGGTAATACTTGAACTGGTGATAATGTACTTCTGTTAGTTTTGTTTCTGCTTATACCTTCAATGTTTTTGCATATATTCAACAATTTGGCAATGCCACTCTTAACTTGCTAGCAAACGTAGAAAATAATTTCTGAATCCTGTCCAACACGGACAAAGAAAGCTCAAATGTATCCAATAGCCTGTGTACTACCTGTCAGAGGAAGGCTGGGAGCGAAGTGAAGAAGTCAGATTGCAAATGGTCTTTCTTGGGTGAAAGGCCAGGCATTTAACAGGAAGAGATCAGCCTCACGGTGGACAGACAGAAGACATGATGGAGGATGGCAGTGAGGCGAGAGGTGAGGACATGGCTCAACCAGCCGCCTGTCTGTGTGATGTGTGTATGGTGAACAGTCAGAGACAGATGTCCATCACACTTGTGCCGACAAGCTGTCAGAGTATGGAGGGAAACCATCAGCTCCAATAGACAATTAAGGTTTATCGTTTTAAAGGAAAAAAATGATGGGTTTGCATAGCCTTGTCTATCAATTAGGGGTGGATCGCAATGGCTAACTGATCATTGTATATATATATATATTTTTTTTTTTTTTTTTTTTTTTTTTTGGTTACACTTTATTTTAAAGGGTTAGTTCACCCAAAAATTTTTTGTCATTAATTACTCACCCTCATGTCATTCCACATCTGTAAGACCTTTGTTCATTTTCAGAACACAAATTGAGATATTTTTGATGAAATCCAAAAGGTTTTTTATCCACCATGGAAAACAATGTAATTACCACATTCGAGATCCAGAAAAGTAGTAAAGACATTGTTAAAACAGTCAACGTGACTACAGTGGTTCAACCTTAGGGTGTATTCACACCAGGAAAGTCTGCTAGTTCACTTGCTTTGGTCCAGACCAAATACAATGTTGATTTTTTTTTTTTTTTTTTTTTGGTGTGGTTCGCATTCACACTGCCCTTTTTGCAAGTGAACCAAAATTTGTAAACAAAACCACACGTGTGCTAAGGTCATCCATTCATTAGACAGAAATTCTCAAGCAGAGAACCACACCAGAGTTTGTTTGGAATCGGACCGAGAACACCTCTTCAGCTAGGTATGGTTGTTTGGTCCGCACTTAAGTGCGATTGCTTTATTCACACCTGCCTAAAAGATCCGCACCAAAGGGGGAAACGAACTTGTGTTTGATTCAATCGAACCAAACAAGACAGGTGTAAATACGTGTTACGTATTCGCGACGCATGACGCGTGTGATGCATGACGCAGGAGCCGGCCAATAATGAGTCGGCGTTCTGACGTAGTACTCGGAAGCCTGTCTATACAACTTAAACAGCGTAGGAGAATGACTGGGGAGAGAAGAAATTAGTGCTCAAGTAAGTGCTGTGTAATATTAACTAACTACATGTACTTACTATAGAGTTAAGGCCCGTTCACATCAAGAACGATAACTATAAAGATAACTATAACGATATATATATATTTATAGTAAATTTGCATCCACACCAACGAAGGATAACGGTCTGTTTATTCTAAGGTCACGCGCTGTGGTTTCAAAGTGTATACAACATGTTTTTGCTGTTCTTGTTGCATTTACACGGCTTTAGCCAGCAGATGTCCTCAGCATGCTGGGTTTCGAGTGAATAGCTAGTGTAATCAACCTAATCTAACAGTGAATTTAGCTGATGAAGTCAATATAGTGCAACAAAAACAATGCCTAGTCTTTTTCACTGCAACTTCAAAGAAAGCTAGACAGCGTTGTCGAAACTAGCGCTGGATACCTGAGGTAATTTAATGTTACACTGTTTGCTAGCCTGGCATAATGATCTCATCATTAATACTTCTCACCATTTATTCCGATGGTATGTCTGATTGTTTTCCATATATACATTTTCTTTCAAGTATCCTTGAAAAGGGGGTCAAACAGTGGTGGCTTTTTCCGGACCTCGGCAATGTCGTCTGCCATTTTAAAGGTGACCTATTATGCCCCTTTTCACAAGATGTAATATAAGTCTCTAGTGTCTGTGAAGTTTCAGCTCAAATTACCCCACAGATCATTTATTATAGCTTGTCAAATTTGCCCCTATTTGGGTGTGAGCAAAATCAAGCCGTTTTTGTGGGTGGGTTGTTTTAAATCCCCGCCCCCAAGCTCGCACGTCATTCCAATACACTCACTGAGGCATTCAATACAGTAGTTCACACAGCAAATATAACTCAAAAAATGGATCTTTACAAACTGTTCTTGATGCAGCATATACCATAGGTATGGCATGTATTTGTGGATGTTTGCTAAAATTCGATTCTGAATGATTTTGATAGCGTAATGCACAGCTAACGTAGCTAGCTAAAACTACAAACTGTTGGAGAGACTCGATAAGAATGAAGATGCATTTATGAATTATACAGACTACACGCGTTTGGGTTACAAATGAAAATAACAACATGGCTCTGGTCTCCGTGAAAACAGTAAGAAACAATGGTAACTTTAGCCACATTTAACAGTACATTAGCAACGTGCTAACTAAATACATTCAGGAAGACAATTTGCAAACATTATGAATAAATATGATAAAAAGAAAGAAATAAATATATTTGAAATTGGATCAGTTGGTATCAATCCATCTTTGAGAATGAATGAAAGGCTTACCAAAACAAAGTTACTGGGTTGTCCTTTTTCACATTTTCTGTGCTGGTAGATGCACCAGAGACCCGATTATAGCATTTAAACATGGGAAAAGTCAGATTTTCATGATATGACCCCTTTAAATTATGGTTTAAATTCGAATGGATTCTGATTGGCTGTCAATGTTTTATCGTTCAACAGCAGGAAAAAAGATCATTTTGAAAGTGATCCCAACGATATTGTTTCTCTATATCTTTATCGTTATAGCTGGGGTGTGGACACTGCAATTCTTTTATATTTAGAATGATTTTTAGAACTATATCTTTATCGTTATTTTTATAGTTATTGTTCTTGGTGTAAACGGGCTTTCACGGTTAGGGTTAGGGTTTGATTTAGGGTTAGTTACTTGTAATTATGCATCTTTGCTGTTATTACTATAGTAGGTAAATGTTGTAACGTATAACTACGTCACCTTAAAATAAAGTGTTACCAATCATTATTTTTATATATTTCACAGTAAAACCCTCTTTAAGTTGAGTTTCATAATGCAGTTTAGCAAAATCTTACTGCCAGTGCCATAGCAAAGAGGATGCTACTTTCCTTATCATTTGAAAACATTGTCATAATCAGCCTCCAGAAAATGATCTTGCCTACAGACAGTAGTCTGACGCGTGCAAAATTTTAGCATAACCAGCTCTGCCAGATCATTTTCAGTTTGCTCTTAAAAATTAATATTACAGTCCTGTTGTGCTGTGTAGCTCTGACAAAACCCAGCACATTAGTTCCAGAATCCTTCCTCTTGCTACCACAGCAAAATATTTATTCATTTATTTACATTTCTGTCATTATGAGGCAGCTGCTGTTTCCCATCAGCCTGTGGTCTATGCATGATTCACAGGCCTCAGTAACTCGTTAACGTCTGTGGTCACTTCGGCTCAAGGTTACAGTGGTGACTGATGGCCCTGTCCTCACACACACAAACACATGCACAGGCTCACGCAAACACACATGCAGGCGTGTTTAGACAAGTCTCTCTAACCACCACCCAAGGTCACACTCACAGAAGCAGACAGACACAGCAGGCGAACTCCATCGGCACTCGCTGTGACCTTAAGAGCTCTGATTGGATAAGAGGTAAACACTGACAAATGGGAAATTGGAGCATCTGTGTGAGCCGCACTAGAAAAAAAGTCACAAAATAAAGAAAGACATTACAGAAGCGTGGCAAGATAACACATGACTAAAAAGGGTGAGGTTCATATCTTTGAAGGTTAAACAGACAAGAGGCAATGATTGCTTCCTCTTCAGCAGAGTCGCTTATGATAAAGTTATGTCATTAAAATGCCTCCTGAAAGAGTCACCAAGCTTCTTTTTTCATTTACATGAGAGTTTATATTTGAGGTGTTCATTCAAGGTGACAATTTGGATGTAGGCGCTTCGCTGAGCTCTTATGCTGATTGACGTATGAGAAACTTTTCTGCTGCTCAGACAAATCCTTTCCACAGCAGCAGGAAACGGAGAGGCCTTTTCAAATATATTATTTAAAATGGAGGACAGGAGATGATGACTGCTCAGATTCATTGTATGTTTTATAGCCGACCTGACATCATTGGTGCTTGTGCCGTGGTGACAGACAAGGGGAGTCTTACCAGGTACAAAGAACCTTTGTGATGAATTGTAATGAGCAGCGCTGCCCTTTTGCTATAGAAATTAACAAAGGTTTAATGTGTCAGACAGCATGGTTTTCTAAATCCATAAATTCATATGTGACAATATAATTATGAGAACCCCCATAGGAAAGGAAAATCTCAGTTGTTTAACCTAGACAGCAATGAGATTCTTTAAGTTTCCTGCTTCTCTCTCTCTCTCTCTCTCATGGTTGTGTGCCATGCAGAATTGAATTGAGAATGACTTTTAATTTCAAATTCAATTCCTGAATTTGAAATAGCAGTTTCATTAACTAGAATTTGTTTTTTGTTTTTTGTTTTGTTTTTTTTTGTTGTTGTTTTTTTTGTCTTGACGAAGTTTTCATTTTCTGAAGAGTTTCTCTTCCAAATATTCTAACTTTGAATGTTCTGAAAAAATCATATTTAATAAATACATTTGTGGATCTGAATAAAATAACTTCATTCCCAAAAATGCAATACTTGTGTTGATTTTTTTAAGAGTGCTTCAGGAATTATGTATTTTGGTAACACTTTAGTATAAGGAACACATATAAACTATTAGCTACGACTTTTCCCACAATAAACCCCTAATTTACTGCTTATTAATAGTTAGTAAGGTAGTTAAGTTTAGGTATTTGGTAGGATTAAGAATGTAAAATAAGGTCATGCATAAGTCATTAATATGTGAAAAAAGCCAATATTCTATTAATATGCATGCTAATAAGCAACTAAAAAGACGCTAAAATAAAGTGTTACCTGTATTTTTGAAGGCCACCCTGGTTCCCTCAACAAAAAGTCAATAGGATTTTTACATTTTAATGTCCCTGACAACCTCTGTAGTACCATTTAGCCACTTGTTAGTGAAAAACACGCCTTCTTCAAAACATGTAAAAGCTTAAAACACACACACACACACACACACACACAGGTTGTTAAATAAGAAAATATCTTGAGCTTGTGTTAGCCACAGACCTTATTTCAGGCATTTAACCAAATACCCATTAAGGGGCTGTTCACATATCGCATCTAAAAACGCGTGGAAAGCGTGGCCACCGCTTTCTCCTCCTTTCCAAAGTGCTTGCGCTCCCGTGGCGCCTGTCGTTGCTATGCAACCATGAACTGCACTCTCCACAATGACGAGGAAGTATCAGCAAAGGATTAATTGATTTCTAGCCCTTGCATTAGCTTTACTACTATATATATTTATGGAGATGAGAAATAAAAACCCACCCTGTGCAGCAGAGGTCTGCGCGGGACTGTTTTTTTCGTCCCACTCCCGCAAGGTTCTGTTCCGCACACACCCGCTCCCGCCTGAAATTCACTCTGTGTTCACCCGCTATCCGCATATAGTGATTTTCTTCCCGACCCGACGGGTCCCGCTAAATTTAGATTGTTTCCAGAATCTCGCATTTAAACTTCCCCTAAAGAAAGAGTGATTTGGGATAACAAATATAAAATGTTGCATAGCATATACAAGATTTGTATTTGTTATTTGTCTCATGATGCTGTCAACACCCTAAAAAATGTTAGAGAAAAAAATGTCACAAAGAATAATAGGCTATAAATATCACAGAGAAAAATAGGCTAAATTAAATAGCCTACAACATGTCCCTTAAAACTGTAGGCTAAACAAAAATACAAATAAACGAAAACTGTTGGCATAGCTGTACTGCAAAATGAAATCTTTTTTAACATCCACGCAAGAACAGAATGACGCTGACTGACAACCGTTTCAGAACGTCTATCCTCCAAAATCCGATCACAAAGGTTGAATGTTCTCTGAAGGTGCACTCGCGCAGACCTCTAATGCAAAGAACATATCTTGCCAGGTTTCTCAGGACAGGGACCTGGTGACTGTGTGAACGCCACCACTGCAGAAAGTTTTGTTCACTTCAAGATGCGCTGATATAAAAGCATCTCGGGAGCGACCAGGTTATTGTCAGACCACCCGCTCCCGCCTAAAGTACACAATAGTTACTGACCGCAATCCGCCTTTCATTCAAAATTTAATCCTGCGCAGCAAGAAATCTTATCGGGGAATGCAGCCGCGGGAATGCAGACCTCTACTGTGCAGCTATGATCAGCTGTTCGGCTGAGATTTCGATGTTGTTATGGAAAGGCCGAAGCTGATCGGTTGGTTGTTGTTACATGACCTGCGGTGCGCTTGCAGCATTCTGAAAAGTTGAGATGTCTGGAAAAAACGAGCGAGCTGCACTGCATGTGCGTCGCGACTGCGTCACTTCTATAGAGGGTATGCATTGACGTCACTTTCCCGCCAGAACGCGCTCCCTCAGGCGGACTGAGTGGCAAAAGAACCTGCTGCATGACTGGATTTAATAGGGGAAACTGCAAAAACGCGAGTAAAACAAACGATTATACTAAAGATTGGGCTCGATTGGGCTTGTCAAAGAAACCTAATCCATGGATACTGACATGCAGCCAGGAATCGTGTTTCCTGACATTTATATGTGCCTGAAAAAATACATAAATCAAATCTTCCTGTGAATATTTTATATAACTACAATATAGGTAGGTTTAAATCCAAGTAATCACTTATATCAATGTTATATATATCGTCATATCGTCCAGCACTAAAACTTATTTTTTGTCAGTGTTTATTTAGAAACACCCAATTATGCAGAATATAAGATGGTAAATATTTAATTGATGAGTTGTCAACACAATATATTACAATACAATATATACGGTATGATTTTACCTCAAAATCCAACATTTTGACACAAAATGATAATTACAAATCCATGTTTCTCTGCCTGGAGTTGACTTGTTTCTGTGAATTGCAGCAATCTGTTTGCTTCTTTTTTCTGTAGCTTTCGACAGTCTTTAAATATATACCTTTTGTGTCAAAGATATTTGTACAGTCAATCACAAAGCTCTTTCACGTTTTGGATGTGTTTTGTGTGTTTTTCGCGGCATTCACGCTGAAAACCAATGCTGCCACTCAGTCTTTTTGCCACTCAGTGGGCGTAACCGCAGTCATAACGGTTGACTGTGACGTCACGTGCATACCCTCTATTATGAGTGTCTCTATTATTTGCCGTGCACCTACATTTGAAATAACGAATTTGCTCACGCAAAAAATGAGATATGTGAGCGGCCCCTAAAAAAACACATAGACTTCAGAAACCGGAAGTGCAAAAATGCTAACTTATTTCTGGCTTTTAGGACTCATTCCCGCAGTACTCTATTGCAATTGAGTAAATTCCTCTTCCTGTCATTTGCAATTTAAATTCCACATCTTTTTATTTAATATGAACTTTTCTTCTCTCATTTAAAGGCTTTATATTCATTTTCATTTTGTATTTCCTAAGGAACTGCAGAAGAAACATCCAAAACAAAGTTGATTTTATTGGTGTGGATGCTCAAAAAGAGCAATGTTTGATGGTGTTCACACGTCACGGCGAAATCACCCTACAAATGGTAATATCTGCTTGTTAAGCTAGCACAGGTAACATTAAGAAAAATGACTTACTTTAGCCTAATTGAAACATAATTTAGAACTCAATTAAAATCTCCTAAGCCTTGAAAGAGCAATCAATGAGTACTAAAATTTTCATCATCATCATGTGATAAATGTCTATCATAGTCCATGTTTATTTAACTCAATACTTTGTTGTTGTTGCAGAAAAAGGACTTCCTTTGCATATTGCTGAAACATCAGTAAACCAGTGCTGTGTGAGCAAAGGCTTGTATTTATAGCGCAAGGGCCGGCAGCCTCATCCTCGCGTGATCACCGGGCCACAGCGGTGGTTGATCGGGACGTTACGAGCAGTGATGATTCTTGGACATGGGGTGAAGGCACTGATTGACGTGTCAGCTTTTTTACCGGGGTGGATGGCCACGGCTGTCAGCTGGCGAGCATTTCAGCCCACATGATGGATTATTTACAACTCTTGCGCTGCTGTCGCTCGCCACATCCTCCGAGCCGCTCCCGTACATTACATGGCCAATTACGCCACGCTGGCCATTTTCTCATCTCAATCAAATTATCTCTACATTGTGTTTAATTTCAGTCGCAAAGAGCTCAGACGTTTTTACATGGGTCTGTGGAAACAATATATCACCCTGGGAGTCCTGTTGAATGGGCAAACAGGCTGCCATAAAGCAGTCTTTGGAAAATAGATAACACAGCTAGTGCTAGCTTTTTCGATTAAAGTGGAATGAAGGATGAAGAATGAAATTACTCGCGCTAGTATTTCTCCTTAATTCATGCACTTTACTTAAATGAGAAGATTGCTACTAAGACGTCTGCGGTGGCAAGAGGAGAAGTGCATTGTAAATTCATAAATTTCCCCTTGACTTAGATGGAACCACTGCAGACCTTTTTCGACAGAATGACGAAAGATGTATTTACATTTATTTGTGTACATATTTATTTTTGCATGGGCAACAGCATCCGGAATGTCATTGATTGTTATTGATTCACAGGGATGTTATGGATTAATGGAATTCTAATGATTATTATCACCATCAGCAACTTTTCAGTTCACAGACTGAAAGCCTGTGCTCCTTTTAAATCGAAAAAATCCCTGCCTCGTTTGGAATTTGCATTGGATTTACTTGTAGTTTTGTGCCTGTTGCCTTGGGACCGTCTTATTTCAATGCCATGTATTTTCATTTATTTCTTTGCTATTAATGCTGCAAGTCTCCCAGAGAGAAATTTGATGAATAGTGACACAAACATGGCATGTGCTGATAAGGTTACAGTGGCTGGATTACTCCCATAATCCTCTTCCGGCTCGTGGTCCCATTACCCACTGCACAAAGACTCGTGCAGGGGTCACACACCAGGTCACGATTGCATTGTCACCACCCATCATACTTTGCTTTTGCCACCATCGGTCAGGTGCAAACAGTACTTTGTTGGAGTGTTGGATGATATCTGGGGACCCCCCTTTTGTGGCAGATTGCTGGATGTTAGATTACTGCAGTTTTGTCAGGAAGAGAGAGACAACACGCTGGCACCAAGTGCTCTGGTGTGAGCCCGCGTGGACCGGACTGAACTATTGCACTTATAAAGGGAGCTCTTGATTATTTAAAGTGCTGTTTTTTGAGCGGTGCAAGTGTACTTGGATGTTACACAGGGAATAATGAAATAGAACCAGCATCTGATGATTTTATGGAGTTGAACACATGCTGGCATCTGGGGATGTGGGATAGCTGAGAGTCAACCGCTTTTGAACCCCTAATGAGAAGCTGAGACTTGGGGGTTATGAACATTTCCACACATATTGCAGAGTTGCAGATTTTTTTTCCTCCTAAATGCCCATTCTTTGAGAACTAACATCTGTGGTAGCAACATTCATGCTCATAAATTTTGAAGTACTATAATATTAGCACAATACGGACAGGGATGCTGATAGAGGGGAGTTGAGACAATGTTTAGATATTTCACTAAACTTCCCCAGTGTGTTCTCTTCCCGCCAAGAGTGAAATTGCAACCTTAGCACCTCTGTCAGGGCCCTGCTGCACGCATCTTGTGTAGAGGGACAGAAAAGGTTACTTGTAAGTCAACAACATTTTTGTTTACAACAGCATCTAAGTGTCATGTTAAAAAAAAAAAAAAAAAAGGTTTTTAATGAACGCCATAATGAAAGTAGTCCCATTAAAGACCTTTTATAAGAAGTCATAAAGTTTTAAGAATAAAGTCATAATGTTGAAGTAGTAATATTTTGAGAATAAAGCCAATTTTATGAGAATAATCATAGCATTATTAGTCATAATATTATATGATTGAAGTTGCAAGTAAAGTAACATAATATGGAACATCATTCTTAAAACATTTTACAACAATATATCATTTTTTAAGTTTACCTAAAAAGGTGAATGCCAGGTTACTTTTAGTCTCATAATATTGCAACTTGAATCCAATATTGCTGTTGTAATATTGTTTTTGAGTAAATTTTGACTATTCTCGCAGTATATCAACTTTAATCTCAACATTTTACAACCTTAATATTGTAATATTGTGACTATATTCTCATCTTGTTATGAGATTATTCTCAAAACATTATGATTTTGGGTAACGCTTTATAATAAGGTTTCATTTTTTAACAGTAGTTAACTACATTAGTTAACATGAACTAACAATACTTCTACAGCATTTATTAATCTTAGTTAATGTAAATCTCAACGTTTACTAATACATCTTTAAGATCAAGATTTAACATTATTTAATGCACTGTGAACTAACATGAACATAAACATTTTTATTAACATTAACAAAGGTAATAAATGCTGTAAGAATATATTGCTCATTGTTAGTTCATGTTAGTTATGATAACAAATGAGACCTTATTGTAAAGTGTTTTATTTTATTTTTATTTTGTGTTTCATACTAATATATTATTATTATTATTATTATTATGACATGACACTAAAAAGCTGCCATACTTGTTTGAGTACATACCCTGATTTAAAAAAAAAAAAAAAAAGTAATAAAAAAGTACCCAGCGCTGACCTTTTTGTAAATGCCTTGTGGGTGTGCAAGGTAAAAATAAAATGAAAAATTCTTATTTATCTACTGCTGTCGCACTTGTTCCACACTTTGCTCAGTGTGGATCAAACATGGTAATGGAGAGAAATTACTTCCATGTTGCCCGCTACAGCTTCTTGCCTCTGCTGTCAACACATGAGCCTGCGAGGCAATTATTTGACTACATTATAATTATTTCATGTTAGGAGCTGCAAAGATGACTGCTTGGGCAAAGAAACATGGGAAATCCTGTCACTTCAACTAAGCAAGACTCATCAAAGGCAGGCTTGCTGTTTCAGCTGATCTGTCAAGAGTGCAGAAGCTTGATTATACAGTATTAATCTATTAAAACACAGGTGATCAATAGCTCTGATAGTTGCTCTTTGTCATGACACCCTGAAGCTTGTTTGTTCTAGCTCGCCCTTGAGGCTAGAGCCCCAGTTTATAGCCACGGTAAATCAGCAGCGTTTTTACTGTGAGATCAGGACCAAATTATACAAGCAGTTCAGGGTAATTAAGCTAAAGAGGGGTGTGAAAAGGATAAGGCCATTGTCCTCAGAAACAAGAGGCTTCTGACCTGTTTCTTTAACATGCTGTGCTCCTTGTACAGTATATGAAAAATTATCTTAAATAATCTAAATATCACTTAAAGGTGCAATGTAAATTCTGTTGCATTAGTAGCACCAAACTGTATTTTTATTATTTTATTTTATTTATTTTTTGCAAGTAATTTTTCTGCAACTTATATTTGGCCAGATCAGTTTTTTTTTCTTCCTCAGAGTGCATGTCTACAATGGTTGTCATAGTAACAATACAAACTTGTATAGGTTCATTATGTGTGAAACATTAGCAATAGATGTTTTCCATTGATTTTATTTTTGAATGCGGGCAGTGTCCAAATCTGAACACACTGCACATCAAATGGCAAGAAAAGTAATTTAATCACTCAGGCCAAGCGGTATTAACAACAATCAGATTTAAATTAGATTTCAAACCACCCTTTACTCACGTAATGTGATTTATTGCCAAGTAAAATAGTTATACAACAAAAAAAAATTGGCTGGAATGGAGCCAGATCAAAAACAATGCCTTAACGGCTATTTTGGGTATTAGCTAACATAATTTAAAAGAAGAAGAGCAAGTTATTACATTTTGATTGAAGATTATGAAAGGAATTTTTGTCTTTAGAATAACATGCACCAATGAATAGTTCACATTAAGGCCTTAATGTGCATTAAGAAAGTAAATAGGGTCAATTTTGATTTTGTGTTTACTATAATAGGACTTTAATGTGATCCTGATGATATCCAGTGAGATTCCACAGAGTGAGTTTTGAAACCTCTTGTCATGACTAGCCGTCGAAAGCTTGGCTTGTTTTTTTTATTCTGTTTTTTTATTAGTTTAATTTTTTTCCCGTGATTATGTCATTATAATTTCACAGCATACCCACATCCAATTTAGACTGTGCCTGTGTTATTAGAGACACAAGTGGCATAATTATGAAGCACAAACAAGTCTGAGTGTTTTTGTATGTGTCTGTTTGTGTGTTGCTGTGTGCATCCAAAGCTCCGTTACAGGAGACACTGTGCTGCACCCTCAGAGATGATGGCATGATAAGTGTGTGTCAGTGGCGGTGTGTGCTGTGGAAAGTCACACTACAGCAGTGAGATGGGCCACCCTCCTGACAGACTCCACACAGCGAATGAATTATACATGACTAAAGCTGCAGCTCACAGTGAGGCTGGCTGACATTAAAGCAAAATGGCAATTGTGACACATAACAGTTTTGATGTATTTAAAGTGCTCATGCTCGAGCAAGTGTAAGCTAAGTACATAACATGCTGGAATTCACTCTGAAGAATAATGTGCCGTTTGAGGAATTAATCAGCACAGAAAACTACTGGAGTTTTTTTTTCCCTATCACATATGGCATTCGTGGTGACACGGACTGTTTTTCTATGAGATCTTGTGTTTTCAACTTGGCCAAGAGCAAAAAAAATAAAAATAAATATATATATATATATATATATATATACACAGTATTTGTGTCTTGTTGCTCAGTAAAAAAAAAAACAATGAAATATTCTTAAAATAAGATAAATTAGTTTTAGAAGAAAAATTGTGTAGTATTGCGACTTTGTTTGTGTGAATACTGTACACTACCCTTAAAAAGCTTTGAGGTCAGTAAGATTTTTAAATGTTTTTGAAAGAAGTCTCTTATACTCATCAAGGTTGCAAAAATGCACTAAAATAGTAATATTGTGCAATGTTATTGTAATTTAAAAGAATTGTAATATGTTTTAAAGGGAACCCCTGGCGTTAAGACTTGTATGGCTTAATATAACGTAAATGAAGTCTCTTACTGAAATAAGTAGTAGAAAACCCATGAAAGATTTACGTTATTCAAATGGCTGCACTCACTGCTCTACTGACACTGTCCTATTCCTATTTTTAACGCAACACAACTCAGAATATAATATACAATGCCACATTGTGCAGCTTTTGGTTGTAATTTTCAGTCGGTGAGGCACAAGAGAAGCAATGTAAGTCTTTACTGCTTTACTAGCGATAAGAGGAGAAAAGAATGGGAAGTTGTGAAGAATGTGGACGAATAAAACTTCCTAAAGATCCGCATTTTTGTTCTTTTCGCAAGCCCTGGTGCCTTTGAGGCTTTTAGTAGACCACAGCTGAAAGAGTTTAGAGTTGACGATGGATATAAGTGTATGCTTTAACCAAATGCCGTGCCTGTCGTGGAGACTGACAAAGGTAAGCCTATAACACATCTCGATTGAGACAGACTGCCTCAAAGCTTGTGTGTGCTGTGATGAACGAGATATCTGTGATCGCATAAAACAGTAGCATCTTCTCAGCATGTTTAACTGTGTGTAATGCATTCAGGTGATCAGACGATTTTAACACGTCAATCATACAACAGTAGTTTGAATAGCCACAGAGACATTGCACAGCTTCGATGTTTCCATCCTCACTAATTTCGCGCTCTGGATCAAATTGAAAAGTTTGATCGTGTTTTAAAAGGAACCCCGCGGATATTAAGACCTGTATGCGTTACTAGATTACCGTTGCACCAAAACATACAGATAATAAAAAGCCTCAGTCATCAGGGCTAAAGTGAAGAGAACAAAGACACAGTTAGGAAGTTTTATTCGTCCACATTCTGCACAGCTTACCATTCTTTTCTCCTCTTATCGCTAGTAAAGCAGTAAAGACTTACATCGCTTTTCTTGTGGCTCATCGACTGAAAATTACAACCAAAAGCTGCACAATGTGGCATCGTATATTATATTCCGAGTTATGTTGCGGTAAAAATAGCCATAGAGTAATGCAAGTAGCTGACAGAGTGCAACCATTTGACGTCATCGACATAGAACGCAAACAAAATGGCACCGCCCATTGTCCAAATCAGTCCAAATATGTCATGGATTTTTTAAATAACGTAAATCTTTCATCGGTTTTCTACAACATATTTCAGTAAGAGACATCATTTACGTTACAAGTCTTAACACCAGGGGTTCCCTTTAAAATTTATTCCAGCAATGGCGAAGCTGAATTTTCAGCATCATTACTCCAGTTTTCAGTGTCATATGATCCTTTAGAAATCATTCTAATATGCTGATTTGATGCTGAAGACACTTTTTTTTTGAAAACAGTTGAAAACAGTTGTGCTGCTTAATATTTTTGTGGAAGCCATGTTACATATTTTCAGGCTTCTTTGATGAAGAGAAAGTGCAAATGAACATTTGAAATAGAAATATTTTGTAACTTTATACATGTATATAAACTTTTGAATGGTAGAGTAACCTTGAATTAAATTTATTTTTCTTAAGGCATTGGCAAACTGTAAACTGTTTGCCAGTTATATTTGAGGTTATTTTTATCCTAATGTTTACATTTGGAACAATTCTGACTGTTCACTTGATCCATTTCACCTGCAAATACATTCACAAAATGAAATTTGAAATATGAAAAGTATGTCTCAACATAGAAACTAAAACTTCTTGGCAAAGTTTTTAGTTCTCATTTGGATCAGCTGGGTCACTTAGGAGGTAAAAAGAGGTGGTGCGGAGGCATCTTTGTGATTTGTGGATGTCAAAGTTCAAGTCTAATTCTGGTCATCTCTCCATTTGGCTCTCTTTAATGAATACACACCATCTCACCTTCCACTTCCAGGGCTCAGGCAGGTGGAAAATATGAGATAATAACAATAATCATCATTCTGTGAAAGCACCTGGTTGAAGGACATTGCTTTCACCATATAATTTAAACAACTGCTTGTATTTGAAAGTGGATAGAGCTTGAATGTTTCTCCTTGAAGAGACGTTTTTTTTTTCTTCTTTTTTAATGTGTGAATTGTTAAAGGCAGGCCACAACCACTCGGGCTCATTAGAAAGCAAGGAAAAGGAATAATAGGAAGGAAATTAAAGAGATGTGTGATTGTGGTTAACAGTAGCTGCTTATTCTTCAGTGGGTTTTCACATTATTGCAGGTGGAGATCTCTAGTACTGAGGTGACAGCTCTCTTAATGGGGAACTCAGGGACCACAATCTGGATGTGAATTCATATGGCCTCCCCATAATTCTCAGGGTAGATTTACAGGTGACAGCACTGCCAAAGAGTGGGAGTCACTGAGTGATCACGGGATTTGATCTCGGGCGTAAGGCTTTACTTCAACCCGCTGTCATTCAGGGGTGTTGTTGCAGTTCAACAGCAAGTCAGACCAGATTCACAGATATTCAAATTCATATTCAGTTCAAGTTTTGATCATTGAAATGTGATTACAGATTATCCTCCTCTGTGGTTCTTAAAGGGGTAGTTTATTTAAAAATGAAGGTTTTGTCCTTTTATATATATTTTATATAATAAAAGTGAAAAAATCTCATAGAAGTGTTATATGCCATACAACAGGTTTGTGTGAAGGAGCGGTCACATTAGCGAAAAAAAGTTCCATTATCGCTTGCCAATAGTGCATCAATGGATAAAGTGTAGCGATGTATAAAACACAGCTCACACAGAAGTAACTTTTAAACCAATCAGCTTTCTGTTGGTCAATGCAGTGAATTTGCTTGACCAACCTGAACAAATCTGAGTGGGGAACTTTTTCACCCTCCACAAAATTCCCAAACACGTGGATTCCTATTGAAATGACTGAGTAGCACTTGAGTATGGACTACTTTTATGATACTTTTTATGCTATTTTTTATAATAATTTCAGACCCCATTTCCTATTCACAGTACATTCTTTAACATTTTTCATTTTGTGTTTGATGGAAGAAAGAACGTGGTGAAATGGTGAACTATCCCTTTAAGGAATATCAGAGATGTAGGTCTATTTGCTAATTTCCTGAGCCTGATTCTGCCCAGGGGATGACTCTGTTTAACTTGGACAGATCTTTTGCTTGAGGATTTTCCTAGATTTCTGTGTGAGCATCTCAGTCTCGTCTGTGCAAACTTTCAGCTCGTTGCCAAAATCAATACCTTCCTCCTTGGCAATGGACGGCACAACTCTCACCATCAACTTTAATTGCATATTCAAAAAAAAAAAAAAAAAAAAAAAAAGCATGGATGCAGCCACTTTTACCGTCTAATATAGAGAGATATTTGATCGGGTCAAGCACACTCTATAACAACCTTGAACTTTTTGCTGGCTTTAGGACAAGCCTTAGAGGTTCATCTTGGTCTAGTAGAAGTTAAGCCAAATGCTTTAATTAGGCTGAACCATCTGCCTTGGAGTCAAACTTTTGACTCTATATACTCAGTCACATACACTTTTCGTAAAACACTATAATGACCTCACAAAACCTCAGACATCAAAATGATTGGGCCATGTAATTAATACTAACAGCAGCCACTTTATGTCTATTACTTTTTGGGTGATGAGGTGGTGATGTACTTTTTTCCTTGATGAAGGCTTCTTGTTAACATATTAAGCTCTTTTTCATAGGTAACTTAAACATCACTTACTGAGCTATGGATTACACATGACACTTAGTATAGATAAGACTGGGGTGTTTTAATACTTTCAGTTTAAACAATTAGAAATGTGCTTTTTCTCTTAAGGATTAAAGAAGTCTTTATTGCATAAAACAAATATATTTATCTATTTTTGTTTCCTGCTTAATATGTGGGTTTGAATTGAATTAAAATGCGTATAATATTTACATTTTTTGTTTTATTAAAATGTTAATGAAATTAAGTAGGGTGAAGTGTGGTGGCAATGAATGGCATGGTTTTTTTTTTTTTTTATTAGTGTTACCACCCACCTTTGTTGCACTTGACACTAATTAACATGGTTTAGTGATAAACAGTTTAATTCTGAATTAATTTGTTGCTGATAAATACAGGAATTGTATGTCACGTGGTTAAAAAAACCCTGACTTACAAGCAAAATGTGTTAGTCTCTCCTATCTAACGGTCAATGATCAAGACCCCCGGCATAAAACCCACAGAGCTCTGTTTGTCAAGTACAGCCATCTTGTACCAACTGATGAAAAATGTTATGTCTCTTGTCTCTTATAATTATAAAGTTTTATTAGGTGTTTGTGGAAGATTAAAACACTATTAGCGCTGCTCTAGCCGTCAAATTCTCCAGCTGTTCCTTTTGTTTATGACCAAAATGTTTTATGACATCCACATTCAGTCACCTAAACAATTATGGTTAATGAAATGCAGTGCTGGTACAGTGGGCAGGAGAAACATTGGTGAAGGGTACTTCATTTTTGTGTCATGTTGGTGTGGGGAGAGAGAAGCAACGATGAGACACAATGGAAAGAACAGTGTGTAGTTTAAGATACATATGGAGACAGAGAAAATAAAACAGGCTGTAATACTGTGCCTCTGTTATGGATGTCAATTTAATTCTGTTTATTCATTTCATAAACCTTTGTCTTGTCTACTATTAAACCTTTTGAAGAGCAATCATTAAAAGTTCAACAGAAACCTTGTAGCTGTCATTGCTTTTTATACTAAATGAATCACATGATTGGAGGGGACAGTTCACTCCCTTCCAGATTCAGTTTCTAATTGGTTAAATGTTTCTTTTTCTCTCTCAAGGTGGTGGAAACCAATCTCGTGGCTTTCGACTGTCACTGGATCATCATAAATGAGGTGGGTTCCCCCTAACAATTTTGTGAGAAATCCAGTTTATTCTTTTTGTAAGCACATTTGAATATATTTGCATCTTTACATATCGATTTGTCTAAGTGAGAGGCGGACAAGGGCTCATTCGGAGCCTGATGAAGGTGGCCAGATAAGGACAAATTTCAGCTCAATGATTTAAATTAGATTTGGCAAGCATGGGAGTAGCGCTCCAATATAATTTAGTGCTTTCCTTAACGAATAAAGCATTTTTCCAAAATGATCCTGCAGCAAGGAGAAGACAATGAATATATAGACCTTGAACCCATCTGCCTGAATAGCTATTTCAATAACTTAAAAGTCACTCTCTATGGTAACCTCTATTAATCTCTCTGGTTTTATTTTAAAAAATAAAAGCCATATAAATCAGTTTTTTATTGGTCTTTTTAAATAATAGACTTCAGTGCACTATGAAACAGTTCTGTGACAAATTCACTCCCCAGGCCAAAAACTGCAAAAACACCTTGTTCTGAATTACAACAGTAGTAAGGAGGAATTTGTATTGATTCTGTTATTCCTGAGACCAGAAGAACTAACTTAGTGTAAAATAAGGGAAAGTCCACCAAACATTTGCTGTTTCGTGGATGTGTGTAGCACCAGCCGCTCTGCAAATTTTTATGAGGTTAAGAAAATGTGGCTTAATTTCCTCAATGCAATGCAGGATGTTTCAGGATGGAGCGTTGACAACTATATTGGACCCGACAATACACGCAGCAGAGCACTGTATCTCATTTCACATGCAAACTATGCATTGACAGCTGCTGTCAATGCCGAGTTTGCATGCGAATTACTCTTTTAATTCCAAGAGACAGAGAGATGGCCATGAAATATTAAATTATGACCATTTCTGACTCAAGATATTTTGACTAACATTATAAGAGTGAGTTCACCTTAGTGAGTCCAAAAACGTTTTCCAAACGCAAAAATAAATGACACAGTAAAAGTCAGATTTGACCCCTTTAAGAAACTTCTGATATAAACTAATCATATAAATTTAATAGAATATTTTAGAATTATCAGAGTAACCTTTTGGATAACCTTTTAATGCTGTTAACTTACTAGGACTCACCAGTTTAGGCAGGTGGAGCGTTTAGTGCATCTGAGGAAAGTTTTATGTCCTCGTATTTAAAACACACAGGGACATGACGTTACCTTGACATGTCCCTGTGTAGACACGCATTGCTCACGGTTGGCCTTACTTGACAGTACTCATAGGGGACAAAACAAGCAGCTGCCAAAACCTGAACCCTAAAATTGGGCCATAACCCTGTAGGCTCATATTTGTGTCATTCTAATTTAGCACTCCTAATTAAGCATCAAGGGCCTTTGCGTTTGTCATCCGGGGGTAGAATAATCCACTCAGTGTCGGTATTTTCAGGTCTGTAATGTCCTTGTGCTCTTGAAAGTTGGGCAGCACACTATAAAGGCCTCACATGCCCTCTCGTGATGCCTCCTACATTATCCGCCATCATTCTTACCACATTAATTAACAGCAGCACAAACATCGTTTGACAGCGTTCAACTGCATGTCAGGGAAGATTTTGATTTGTCCGATCAGAAACCTTAAAATTAACTTTCAGATAACAGGTTGCATTGTAGACAGCTTTAATTTTAATCTTATTGAAGGCTGAACGGCTTCGACGTTTCAAGTAAGTTCCTCACCGGCGTGCCACAAGTTCAGACTTAATGACGTACTTCATGAGAGCCAGTCACCAGCAATCACAGCTTTGCAGGTGAGAATGAAACTCAAAAGTGAAGGCTGTCAGAGGGAACAGCTTGGCCGCTCTGAAGTCTACCTTCACTGGGGGACGTTCCCTGTCCATTCTCATCACATCATTCCCAGCTCGCTCACTTCACTCTGCCCGTCTGTGGAAAAGATGGCTTCGGGCTAAAATTAGCAATCATTCCTCCCAAGGCTTCACAAGGACACGCGAGCACACACGGTCATGTCTTTTTGCCTTTTGGCAGCACTATGAATACCCATTCATGAGAATAATTGTAATGATGATTTTTATGTAGTTATGTTTCTTGTATTTAAATTGGACATCATTTTTTGCTAACTGGAGACTGTAGAATTTGACCTTGACTTGATTAGAGAGGACAACTTAACCATGTGTGAAGAAAGTTTAGTTTGTGTGTCAGTACCAGTGTCAGGAATTAACATTTTTAATGAAGGGGCAAAATTGTTTATCTTGAACAAATTTTCAGCTATATGTGTGTGTGTGTGTGTGTATATATATATATATATATATATATACACACAGTATACACACCAATCAGGCATAACATTATGACCACTGACAGGTGAAATGAATAACACTGATTATCTCTTCATCATGTATTAGGCAGCAAGTGAACATTTTGTCCTCAAAGTTGATGTGTTAGAAGCAGGAAAAATGAGCAAGCGTAAGGATTTGAGCGAGTTTGACAAGGACCAAATTGTAACGGCTAGATGACTGGGTCAGAGCATCTCCAAAACTGCAGCTCTTGTGGGGTGTTCCCGGTCTGCAGTGGTCAGTATCTATCAAAAGTGGTCCAAGGAAGGAAAAGTGGTGAACCAGCGACAGGATCATGGGCGGCCAAGGCTCATTGATGCACGTGGGGAGCGAAGGCTGGCCCGTGTGGTCCGATCCAATAGACGAGCCACTGTAGCTCAAATTGCTCAAGAAGTTAATGCTGGTTCTGATAGAAAGGTGTCAGAATACACAGTGCATCGCAGTTTGTTGCGTATGGGACTACATAGCCACAGACCAGTCAGGGTGCCCATGCTGACCCCTGTCCACTGCCGAAAGCGCCAACAGTGGGCACATGAGCATCAGAACTGGACCACAGAGAAATGGAAGAAGGTGGCCTGGTCTGATGAATCACCCTTTTTTTTACATCACGGGGATGACCGGGTACGTGTGCATCACTTACATGGGGAACACATGGCACCAGGATGCACTATGGGAAGAAGCGGTGATGCTGTGGGCAATGTTCTGCTAGGAAACCTTGGGTCCTGCCATCCATGTGGATGTTACTTTCACTCGTACCACCTACCTAAGTATTGTTGCAGACCATGTACTGTACACCCTCATGGAAACAGTATTCCCTGGTTGATGTGGCCTATTTCAGCAGGATAATGCGCCCTGCCACAAAGCAAAAATGGTTCAGGAATGGTTTGAGGAGCACAACAATTGTTGACTTCCCCAGACCCATGGAGGCCCCACCTCGCAACTTACAGAACTTAAAGGATCTGCTGTTAACATCTTGGTGCCAGATACCACAGCACACATTCAGGGGTCAGGGCTATTTTGCCAGCAAAAGGGGGACCAACGCAATATTAGGAATGTGGTCATAATGTTATGCCTGATTGCTGTATATATATATATATATATATATATATATATATATTCCCTTGGTGAGGGCTTTTTAACCATATAAAAACACAGTGTTGTCCATTTAACTTCATTCCAGTCATTTCATTGAAATGAATTTAGAATATGAACAAACACTAATTTGGAAAAAAAGAACTGAAAAAAGTACTGCATAATCTAATATGTTAAACCCATTATGAGATCGGCAGATAACAGAATTTTAAAAAATCATTTGGTTACATTCACATTTTTAACATCGGAATAATTTTTCTTACTTTTGGAGGAATTGTGTCCCTGATAGCGGAATTATTCTGTGACCCTGGTTGGTACAGTTAATTTTTAATATTTTAAGTAGTGAACTTAAAGTAAGTGAATGTAAAACTTTTAAAAAGACAGTATATTTTAAATATTTGTTTAATGGCATCTTTTTATCAATGAAGGCCAGTATCATTGATACTGCTACTGCTACTGATGTCTCTATGTCTCTAGCTTTTATAAACATGCCTTAGAAAAAATCATTACTGGTTTTCATCTTGAGACAAAACAATGGCACTGACATATTTGAAGATATGCCAGTGCAAGTTGCATTCAGTTAAATCAGCTCAAACATGCATTTTGGCTCAAGCCTTGTCTGCAAAACGGGGGTTAAAGTTATGAAAATATGAGGTTATGAGAATAGTAAGATTGAGATGGAGGATATCTACAATTGCCTGCACAGTAAGAAAAGAAAGTTTTAGAGAACTGTTTAATCTCTACCTATTTTTTCTTTCTCTCAACCAAAAGTTTATTTACTGAATTGAAAGTTATGATTGTTTCACACTTGAATGGAAAAGAGAGAGTAGAAGTAGGTCCAGGGAAAATATTACAGAAGCTCTTCTCAGCAAGATGCTTTTTATCTTTGTAGCACTGCATGGAAAATCTCTTTTCACATTAATTTTTCTTTCTCTGCACTTTTCCTCTCACATGTTGCAGGAGATTTCAGACATGGATGTGCAGGAGCTGGTGATGAAGTCTATAGGTCGCCTGACCCTGGTAAGACAAACCTTTCCTCTCCCGCAGAACACCAGCCAGCGCTGCGTCAGGAGCAACCACCGCATCAACACGTCCCTCTGCGACCCCAAAGACCCAAAGGCACAGATGTTAGAGGTGCGATTCATTCCCCCATACTCACATTTATTCATATCCATTCAAGTTAATCATAAATCATTTGCCTTCATTTCCTTTTTTGATTGTGTCCATTAACTGTCATCATTAGCCTTTGAGCTAACTTCCTTAGAAAACTAGAAAATGTCAGTGTGAAAATTAGCAATCTTGTTTGGCTGGGTTTTTAGTTCTTTTAACTGTGCCTGTGGGTGCCATTCCTGTTTTCTACTATTTATCCAACTGAATGCATTTTCCCATATGTAAATGTACACAAATGACAACAGAAATTAACAGATGTGATGTGTATTGAGCCACATTAAATACTGGTAAACATTGCACAGTAAATCAATACACATTTTCAAAGCCCCTACTCAGTGTTAATTCATAGTTGCGTGGGTGTATGTTGGTGTCAACAAGGCAAATATATATTTTCAGCAGGGCCAGGCGATATTTCAGATATTCACGATATATCACAATGATTCCAATACATATTTTTTTTTAATATTGTTCCTTGTCCTTTGACCCATGAGTGTGAGAGTGTTTAACAGAGATGTTTTAATAGTGTCTATTATTTATTTAATTCGGTAGTAAAAAAAAAAAAAAAAGTAGCATTAGAGGTAATCATATTGTGTTGTATATTGGTGTACATAAATTAAAAAGATTAAATAATCTGTATAATGATTTTTGCTTTTATAAAATAATCTTGGCTACAATGGTTGTTTAGTTGAAATTGTTTTTGTAAATCATTTTTACAGAGAAAAACATAATTATTGATGTTTCATAGAATATTAATCCAAGTGGCCAGTCAAATTGGACACAAATTATAGTAGACTCAAAATAAATATCTATTTATTTTGTAAGTAAAGAAAAGTTAGTATTTAAATGATTATTTGTAACCTGGTCATTTGAAAAGGAAATTTTTGTGTATTTATTTATTTATTTGATGTTTTTATCTTAGTGTCCACATACATTTTGGGGAAACTATAAATGTATGTGGACTTAATCAAAAGGCAGAAAGATGTTGAGATATATTATAATTCTGCACTTACTTTCAGAATGTTAGATATGGAGGGACAGGGACTCTTTTCTGTGTAGTGTTGAATGCCTACTGTATAAGCAGGTCATGTTTGACATTAAGAATTCAGTTCTGCTCAGTGGTCAGGAGTCCAACCCGGAAGAGCCCAATTTTGCCCTGCTCTGAAGCGTATCACATCCCTCTTTCTTGACATATATCCGACCCTCCCTTTGGAATACCCCTTTGCACCTCCCATTCCCTTTAAACCACCAATCACCTTCCCTGGAGAGACTCACTAACTCTCGCACTTCAAACAGACTTAATGGATTTCCCTGGTCAGCCGATCTTCTCCCCGCTGAATTTAACCCCGTCTTTGTCTGTTTACCCCCTTGGCACTGGCAGCTTTGTTGCTTCAGTGGTCTCAACTCCTTCTGCAAATGCTATATCATGAAATGGCCTTCCCAGAAAACAGCCCACCCAAAAACTGCAGCATGGTTTGCCATTTTACTTTGTGTCCAAGACATGAAACATAAATCAATAAGTAAGCCCTTTGTGTTTTTGCTCTTGGAAATGAAAAAAATACAGCGGACAGGGAAAAGCCACAAAGCTCGACAAATAAAAACGCTGTTACTTGGTAGTCTTGTGGATTCCCTGTCAAATCTGCTTCTTTGGGTCATTGGTCTTTTTGTTCGCCCATTCTCTTGGTAGACGAAGAGTTGTTTTCTGGGAGTCAGGAAGTGTAAATACAAGCACCACTAGTGTTTCCGTTCTGTTTTGGGATGTTGAACCCCGTTCCCTTGAAAAATGGAGAATGATCTCGTCTTAACTCCACTGTGTGCGTGAGAAACATTAGATGAAAGTGTCATCCCTGTCGACACCGTCGTTTTATTCTCCACTCTGCTGTGAAGCCAATGTACATATATATACTTCGTAATTGGCAGTTAGTTTGGTGGCTCTCAAAGCCATTACAGCCTCATATTGGAGCGTACCTGCAAATGCATGTTGATGGAGCCAATAGAGCATGACTCCTAACATAATTAGAATAGCCTTTTCTTTGTGCTTCTCTGATTACTGGTGAACTTATTTTTTCAAAGCAAGTATGCGTATAGCTTACCTGACGGATTGTATTCTTGACAATTATGGCAAAGCAAAGCTGATGGCGAGAGGTTTTTCTCAGCTATTTTTCAACACTGTTTGGAATTACTCAGACACTCGATACAGTGTCAAGTATGCAGTGCAGTGCGGGTTAATAAACAACGCTGGAAACCTAATGACCGCTTCACTCTATTTATTACCTTCTCATTAAAATAGAGACAACACATGGGCTTGATCAGAGCCGTGCAATCGATCAGAGCGGAATTAACTCCCCAATTTGTGCCAACACCACACGGTGTGGTGTTAAAGCTTGTTTATAAGTAAAATCGCTGATTGTCTTGTATAATATGGAATTGTATTTAAAATAATATAATTGTGCTCTGTTTTAAATCTAAAAACAAATTCAAATCAATTTAAATGCATTTTAGCTGATTATATATATATATATATATATATATATATATATATATACACACACACATACATATATATGTTGTAATTTTAGTAGACTGCATTTATTTTTTTGGGAAATACAATAAAAAATAACAGAAATATTGTGAAATACAATGTAATTTTAAAAAATTGTTTAAATAAAATGTAATTTATTCCTAAATGGCAGGAATTCCTAAATAGCTGAAATTTTTTCGCAGTCATTGCTCAAGTCTTCGGTGTCATGTGATCCTTCAGAAATCATTCTAGTATTATTTATTCTAACTATTTTATTATATCGAAGTTGAAAACAGTTGTGCTGCTTAATATTGTTATGGGAACTGTTATAATGTTTTTTTGTTTTTTTTGTTTGTTTGTTTGTTTGTTTTTGTTTTTGTTTTTTTTCCAGGATTCCGCAAATCATTTCTTTAAAAAAAACTGACCTCATACTTAGGAATTGTAGAGAATATCCATTGTTTAAAATGTCAGCTGCCACCAATGGTTTACTTAAATTTCAAATGGAGATGAAGAGTATCCTATATTTTTCGGAGTGTCTTTCATTTTCCCTAAATGGAAACAAAGCAGTATGCGGTTATGCTACAAGACTCAATGCTCAGATCCCATACTGATATTTTGACACAATTCCATTTTTGGTCCAGCTTGTTTATACTTACTTAGGACAAAACTGTCTGTTTACATTAAAACCTTGCCAAGAAGTATCCTTTTTTTTTTTTTTTTAATTGACTTGGTTCCATTGTACCATGACATTTGTTGTCCCTATAGTCATTCATGAACACTAAAGCCTATACAGTATGTACGGAAAGAAATAATGCTTAATTAAGTGTGTATTTTCTATTGCTTATTAAACTCCACTGACTTCCAGGGCGTGTTCAATGTGAGCAGCATGTTGTCATTTCCACTGTAGAGACCTTTCATCCCAGCTGTACCCACTCAGACATAAATCTTTTTCTTGTAAGAGAATATTAATCTGGTGTCTCTGGCTCTCTGTGCTCACATTGTCTGTTTCTTCTCTCTTTTTTTTTGTTCTTCTTTGTTTCCCTGCTGTTTTTTGACATCTTGTCAGATCACCAACCGCTACATCTATGATACAGTGCTGCTGCTGGCCAACACCTTCCACAGGAAGCTGGAGGACAGGAAATGGCACAGCATGGCGAGTCTTTCGTGCATCCGCAAGGGCTCCAAACCGTGGCAGGGTGGCAAGTCTATGCTGGATACCGTGAAGAAGGTACAGCACTGTACAGTGCTTAACATTAAAAAAGATGACCCGCTGACCTTGCAAACGTAAATGTTTGGTTCTCTGTGATATACTAAATATATTGTTGTTGTAAATTGTGTTTTAAATATATGACCAAGGTAGAGTTATCCAGAGAGCCAACATAGATTAGATTTTGTTGAAACTGTGAAAATGAGTATTCCCAGTCTTGGAAGCATCTGACTTTTTTTAAATAATAATTTATATCTGTCCTTGGTAACATTTATAGCAGTGTAATTTAATTTTTATTAATATTTTTACCTTTATTAGTAGTATTACTGTACATAAATTGCAATACATTAAAATGTATTTGTTAATATATTTTATTGCTATTGCAATTTTAAACTGTACTTGTGTTTTTTTTTGTAAAGAAAACATTTTTTTAAATTTCCTTTAAAATACAAAATTCTGTAATCATTTACTCACCCTCATGTAATTCCAAACCCATTTAACCTTCTGTTTTTGGCGGAACACCTTGTGCTTTTTAATGAATCATTCAGGCCATTTTGGTGGATCAATCAATTTTTAGATTTAACTCAAAAGAATGATTCGTTGATGGATCGGATATCGCCACTTCTCTCATGTACTCCAGCCAGATCAAGGGCACGTCAAGATTTTTAGTGAATAACGACTTCAATTTTGGTCTATCTGTTTTGCCTCACAAGACTTGGAATATAGTGCATGAATCATATATACTACTAGTCATTTTATAGTTTTACAGTTCCACTCCCAATCAGTTTTGTTGAATTGAAAAGAGTGGCCCAGAATTTTTTTTAAAATGCGCCTTCTTGTGTTCCACAGAAGAAAGTATGTCATACAGGTTTAATGACGTGTGAATAATGACAGACTTTTTGTGTGAACTATCTTTTTAACATTTAATGGAATGGCATTTAGGCACATAAATGATTTGTTAAAACTCAAAAGACCTGTGAAAATGTTGGCAGTACAAAGTAAAACCTGACCAGGCCAACAGAAAAGGACCTAACAGTGAGCCCTGATGTGATTAAAGAGATGTGATCGAGTGGGAGTTTGACCTTGGATGCATTTGCACTGGAAACCAAATGACTATTTGGTTTTGAGGACCGTAATGAGTCTCTATCTTTGTTCCGAATGGGAAAGGGGGGATGTTGTGATACAGTGAAACTCTCCCTGCCTTCTGTAGGGCTACAGAAATGGCACACTGCCTTGAGTGAGATGACAGTCTATGTTACAGGGCTAGTGACTCAGTGCTGGTTTAACACCATGCTTGGTGGGGAACGGTTTTACCCCCTGAGGGATGTACTGTTCTTCCTGTATTCACATGTATCTGATCCTCCCTGCCATCCCACAGTAGAGATATCACCTCTCGGCCGGCTCTCACCTCCACACCGCTGCTTGTGTGACAGTCATGTTGAAGTAGATAGGGCAATTTATTCAGACACTGGGTGACTGCTAGAACACACTGGCCTAGTACCGTCTTCAAATCTACCTAGATTTTAACAACCTCATTTCCAAGAGATGTGTGAGAGAATGGGCCGCAGACATGTATTATATATAAATATATTGAAATGGTACGGAGTGTTACACACTTATTTTACTGTACATCAGCTGCATAATGGCCTTGTATTCAATTCCCGGGAGACTGTTTGGACTGGAACATTGCTTTACAGCTTAATTAGGGGAAGTTTGTATGTATCGGCTTTACAAAGCAGCAGTTGGTGAACTCATTTGGAAAGCGCTCATCAGCTTTTATAATTGGCTGTCTAATTCTTTCAGTGTCACCACTGGTATTGGTAGAGTGAATTTACAACAATTATGTGTCTGTTTATGTGGGTTTTCGCTGGGCAGGACATGTTGTGGATGCGGTTTAGGAAGGGCTGAGGATTTTTGCTGGAACGATGCTTTGGAGTTCAAATGAGTGGTGCTAATGAAGAGAGGATGAAAAATGGGGGAGGACTTTTGCCATTTTTATTCATAGAGATAGTTGAAACAGGAGGAAATGGCAGGGACAAGAGGGGCATGATCAGCAAATATCACACAAGTTGAAAGCAAACATGCATCTGCCGCATGAGGCCCACTGTGTGATACTAACCACTGTCATGCTCTGAGCCATTTAAGAGATTATTTTGCCATTTTTGACAAAATATGCTCATGATGTGTTTATATAATGATGATGATGGCTTAAAGATGAAGTATGCAAATTCAGTGACACGTAAGAGATAAGCATTATTAACAATTTTATGTATTTTTAAAAAAAAAAAAAAATTGTTACACAACTGTTCAAATGTTTGGGTCGGTAAGATTGTTTTAATGCTCACCAAGGCTGCATTTATTTGAAAAATACAGCAAATATTGTGAAATATTATTCAAATGTAGTTTTCAACAGTATTGCAACAGTTTCCTGTTTGAAAATATTTTAAAATGGAATTTTCTGTAGCCATTACTCCAGTTTCATGATCCTTCAGAAATCATTTGGTAACACTTTACAGTAAGGTCTTATTTGTTAACATTAGTTAATGTGTTAACTAACATTCAATAACAATGAGCAATACATTTGTTACTGTATTTATTCATCTTTGTTAACATTAGTTAATAAAGATACAACTGTTCAGTGTTTGTTCATGTCACAGTGCATTAACTAATGTTAACAAATATTATTAGTAAATGTTGAAATTAAAATGAACTAAGATTAATAAATGCTGAACAATTAGTGTGCATTCTTAGTCAATGTTAACTAATGTTAACAAATGAATCCTTACTGTAAAATGTTACCAATCATTCTAATATGCTGATTTGGTGCTTAAGAAAAAATTGTATTATTATAAATGTTAAAAAAAAAATCTTAATTTGTTTGTGGAAACTGTAAAAAATATACTTAAGGAATCTTTTATAACATTATAAATGTTTTTATTGTCACTTTTAATCAATTTAATGCATCCTACCTGAATAGTAGTGTTAAAGGATTAGTTCACTTTCATATGAAAATTACCCCAAGATTTACTCACCCTCAGGGGTCACGAGTATGAGCTGAAGAAAGTGCTTCCATCCACATCCATCATAAGCGTACTCCACACGGCTCCTGGGGGTTAATAAAGGCCTTCTGAAGCAAAGCGATGCGTTTGTGTAAAAACATTATCCATATTTTACAAGTTATGAAGTAAAATATCTAGCTTCCGCTAGACCGCCTTCCGTATTAAATGTACGAAGAAAGTGTAAAACTCTTGCAGTTCAAAAAGCTTACGTTACGTCCTACACCTTCCCTATTCAACTTACGGAAAAAGTATAACTGACATGATGCCAGTTTACATTTTCTTCGTAACTTGAATAAGGAAGGCATCTGGCGGAAGCTAGATATTTTACTTCATAACTTGTTAAATATGTGTTTTGTTTTGTTTTTTTTGTTTGTTTGTTTTTTTTTACACATTAGTTACATTAGTTTTTTACACATTTTTTTACATTAGTGTGTACCACTAGTGGTGTGGAAATTACACACAGCGCTTGTGACAGCATTTAACGTGACATATTTATCCACTTTTCATTAGATGACAAAGCCATGTCAAAGTGAAGCATTTAAATAATATATCACTTTGTTTTTTTACAGGGAGGTGTAAGTGGTCTGACCAGCTTGCTGGAGTTTAATGACAATGGCACCAACCCCAACATCCACTTTGAGATCCTGGGCACCAACTACGGAGAGGACCGTGGCCGTGGAGTCAGCCGGGTAAGAGACATCACACTCAGACCTACAATATCGCTTCCAGAAACACAACTGTCTTAATTCAAAGAGCTTTTAGATTTTAATTGATAATCACAGAAGCCTAATGAATTCCATCAGCTTCCCTCAGAGAGGCACAGTGCATCAGCACACATTGTTTATCAGTTTTTCTGTTGTTTGCTCGTCTGTTCGTCTCAGCTTTGGTGGAGTGAGGAGGTAGTTAAGCAGCAGTAACATAAGAGTCGTTCCTCCAGTGATCCGCAAGATAATTAATCTGTTTTTTCCATTCGTTTGTCGTTAATTACTTTAGTCATATTTTTGTGTATTTGCTCATTCAAATATTGGTCCTAATCCGTCTCTGTCTTCCCCACGGAATGTGGATCAATTGCTCATGACAGAACGGCAGCTTCGGAGCTGAATAATGTGTAGATCAGGCTACGCTCCCGGATGGGGATACCCCAATCTCCTCTCGTCTGGAGAAATAAGTTGGACTTGTTTATTTAACTAGAATAAATGAAATAATTGATTTGTGTCAGTTGCTGATCAGCAAGTCATTTATACATTTTCCGTGGTTACACAAAAGCATTTAGCGTGCAAACATCTGAGATTTCAATTTCTTTTCTACAATTTTGAAACAGTCAGTGAAAAGTTATTTATTACACCCTGTGTTTAAATTACAGTAAGTGAGTGTTGTTGGCTGGTTTATTCGTCTCTTTCTCGTTGATCCTTTTGAAATCACAAGTCCAAAGGATTTTATAGATCGGACAGCAAAACTTGTTGTCATAGTGTAGATTGCGTGTCTGAAGTGACTTGGATCTGATAGAGTGAGATGTTAATCAGAGGGTCAGTGATTGTCCTTGAGGACTCCAGTGTGCCAAAGTCCACAGACAACCATCAGACAACAAGCTAGAGTCCTTTGATGATGCCACTTCCTCTTAACCACTGGAACCTCACTGCAACCTTACTGCAATCAAGCACAAATTAAATTGTCAGATTTCATTAAAGATAATGGTCTCTGACACAAACAAGATCTGTGCTGCACTTCCAAAAGATGAAATGAAATGTAAAGTAATTACATTAAGCAAGTTTCTTTTATCAGAGTGGATAATTGCTTCAGAAGCAATGCTTTTTATACTAGGTTCTGCACACTACTGCTGGAAAAGCACATGAATCAACAATATAAACTTAAAATATTAAAATAACATCTATGTCTGTATTTAAAATATATATAAAAAAATATACAGTATAAAAAATATATACAATATATACACAATATATATATAGTACAATATATACTGGATTGTATTGTGGATCGCCTGTGATTGACTGTATTCCTCTGACTGTATGCACTGAACTGTGACGTCCGTACCTTGACGGTTCAGGACAAATACATGTACCATTACACCCCGAATATACACCGATCAGGCATAACATTATGACCACCTTCCTAATATTGTGTTGGTCCCCCTTTTGCTGCCAAAACAGCCCTGACTGGGGTAAGAAGAAAAAAAAAAAAACGAATTCAAAATGTATGAAATCTCAAAAACTCTATCAAGTCTTATTAAGTCTCAATTTGGCTTAAGTAAATTTATCTTGATTTAAAGATGTTTAAATATTTCATATACTAATTAAGAACTGAACTGTGCCATTTTAGTCCCTCTTTATAGGTTCTCATGCATTTCTTTTGCAGTGAATAATCTGTATTTACACTGCTTGATAAAATGCACACACATAGTATAGATAAACAGAAGGCCTGTTCTTCACAAGTAGTGTACATATGTTTAAGCCACTTGTGTTTTAAACATCTCTCCAATTAACTGCTGTGTTACCAGACTTGCACAATATTTGCTTCCACACTTGTTGACGTTGACCAGAAAACAAAACCTGTTTAATGTGACCGCCTGCTAACACATTATCAGTAGTTATCTCAGCTATCTCCTGCGAGGGGGATTCTTCCAGCCTGCTGAAAATCTCAGAAAACACACTTGAGCGTCTTTCTGAAAGAACTTTGTAGTTTTTCACTCCACAGTTTTACAGTATCCTAAGGGATTGCACAACCCTTGCTCTGTTTTCATATGGTCAGTTGTCCAGAACATTATCAGTCCATTTTGAACAGGCTTTTAATGGCTTTTGTTCCTAACATAGACTTGTTGCTGGCGTAATTGGTGTGAAGGTGACTCCAGGGTAACAAATGATGTCCATATTTCAACATCCTGTTTTATATTCTTGCAGTGACAGTCTTCTATTCAGAAATTCTCATGGCGGCTAGTGAAAATGCTTTTGATTTGATGCAAATTATATTATATGAATTACAATTTGAGTGACCAGTTACATGTCAATTGAAAAAGGGAAACAAAAAGTTTCAATAAAAATCATAAAATGTTGCTTATCGCCAACTATAAATTAGATATTAAGTCCTATATTTTCAAAAAAATGTTTGGTCCCAACTGTGTATACACCAATATGTAGATGTACTATGTCCATATCTCCATTATAATGGTTCAAAGCATTCTGTCATAATTAGTTTTACCACCATGCAAGAATTAGTTTTCCGCATCATTAAATCCATTGGCTACATTCGGCTCACTTCTCTATATATCAAAACATCTAAAAGCTTCACTGTGGCGTAATTGCTCGATTAGCCATTTTGGCTAATCATCCCTGCTGGGATACAACATATTCTTTTGTTTTTGCCTTCATTGAAAATGTATTAGAGCACAGGTCGGGCAGTCAGTAGGGAATATGCGATGGAGTTTGTGCTAATGTGAGAGTCCACTGAGCCGGAAGAGGTAGGAAAATGTGCAGAGAAAAAGAAGAGGCTAGACAGATGTCATTATGGATGGAAGTCTGTGGAAGGGTTAGGAAAGTCTGTTACTAGCCAGCTTAACATCCCATCAGCATCAGCCACTCATCAACTATGTATGACCATCAGCAAGCACCAAGGTAGTAAAACCTTACATATGTGGTTTCTAACATCTGCTACATCATTAGCATAAAAACATACATTACCGAAAGTTTGGGGTCGGTAAGATTTTTGTTAATGTTTTTAAAAGAAGTCTCTCTCTTATGCTCACCAAGGCTGTATTTATTTGATCAGAAATATAGTAAAACAGTAATATTGTGAAATATTATTACAATTTAAAATAACTGTTTTTAATTTATTCCTGTGAAGGCAAAGCTGAATTTTCAGCAGCGGTGGAAAATATTTCAGTTCTTTGTCAGTTTTTCTGAGCAGGTTAATCTGATGGATTGAGGTTACCTTCAAATGTGTGTGCCATTAGTTAGATGTTATTTAGCTGGCTATCTAAACCAGGGGTTTTAAAACCTGTCCTGGATCACCCCCAGCATTGCACATTTTGGCTGTGTCTGAAATCGCCCCCATACCCTTAAATAGGGCACTATTTGAGGGGACAGCCATTTGTAGTGGTGTCCGAAACCATATCGAGTGCACTCATTCAATCCCATAATGCGACGCAATAACGAGTGTACAACTGATGTACAATCAACGGCTAGAGAATTCCCATAATGCACTGTGAGGGTCGTGCCAAATGAATTCCCGCGTCTCGCCAGAAGATGGCGCCCGTACTGTAGCTGAATCATCCATCCATCCATTTTCCAATGGATAGTTTCCATGACAGGGTTCAGGATAATTTTTTTCATCTTACTACTGGAGCTGCCAAATTATTATTAAACGACAAGCACAAACTATGCAAAAAAGCAACCCTTCCGGCACACTCAGTGTCCGAATTCGTTCACTCCTCTTCATTCACTCCTTCAAGTGGATTATAATAGTGGACTAATGTAGGGAAAAGTGAATGAGGGTATAGGGAGCTTCAGGTCAGGCTTCATTTGACGTGCAACTCTCACAGTGCATTATGGGTATTCTCTAGCCTTTGAGCGTACATTGGTTATACACTCGTTATTGCGGAGCATTGTGGGATTGAATGAGTGCACTCTAATGTCCGCAATGGTTTTGGACACCACTATAAATGGCTGTCCCCTCAAATAGTGCCCTATTTTAGGGTGTAGTGGGCGATTTCGGACACAGCCCTGGTCTTGCGGTCTCTACTAATAAGTTGATGAGTCAGGTGTGTTAGATAAGGGAGACAAAATCTGCAGTGCAAAATCTGCAGTGCTGGAGGTCCTTCAGGACAGGTTTGAAAACCCCTGATCTAAACCATGTGAGCTTTAGCTCATATTTAATATAATTCTATTCCTTCCTTCCCTAAAAGAGAAAACAGACCTTAGATGAAGACAGGTTATACTTGCAGCAATATTGTGGATTGACACACTTCACAGTCACAAAACCGAGTTTGCTTAGCTAGAAGCGCATGTGTTCACGTACTTGGAGTTTGTTTCAGGTCTTAAATGCTTTGTAGCTCTCTGTTGAGAACGATCTGTTATGTGACTAGGTAAAGGCAGCCCTCAGGGTATGGCCAGAATTGTACAGCATGACTTTGAGTGTGTTATATTAATATTCGGAAATGGCTCTGGCACCTTTTCGACTGGGTGATGTGCATTAATGTGTTCGCCGACGTGCAAGGCTAGGTTGTAGAAGCGCCAGTGTTAAATATGTGAAAACTGTACAGTGGGGAAAGAAATCCCCTCGGGTCTGACTCCCCATTTCCCCCAATTTTCCATTCCATTAGGTAGATTCAGATGTTCTTTGAGAGGAGCAGTCTCGGCCTGTAGGATCGGAGGTAGAGAGAGAGTGAACGAGCAAGGCTATCATTGATTTGTGCTGCTTTAGAGACATGTTTTTTTTTTTTTTTTTTTGGCACATTTTGTCTAGACATCTCCCTGTAGATTGTCAATGTGTTAAATGCTCTGGGTTTCTCTTTTCAAATGCAGCCCCTCTTCAATTTTCCAAGAGTAGAAAAGATATTTTCCTCCGCATGTATGACACGGATTGTATTATCATATTGTTAAAGGATGAAGTGATTGAATAGATATGGGAAAAGAGCTGGGCATAGCAGCGCTTTTGTTCTCTATAGTCCCATATTTATTTCCACACCAGTCCTCACTTCCACTTTGTAGACTTTTATAGAGATCTATTACTTTTTGTCCAAAGTACTTATTCTATAAAGCTAAAGTACCTATTGTCCAGATGTAGAATTTGGCTAGAAGAGTTTTTGAACTTTTGATCACAATCCTAGTTTTATTAATGAATGTGGGCTATTATATGAATAGAATGTCAGGTTAAACATATTTTGAGGTGAAAAAAAAGACACTTTTAGGCCGCCAGCATAATCTTTTTTTCTTGAAACACTCGATTAATGGGGTCATGGTTTACTTACATAAAAAAATATCTCTTTTACCCATTTTTGAATGTTATGTAATGTTTTTTTTTTTTTTTTTTTCCCTTATATCTAAAGGTGTTGTCATATTTATGGTTGTTGTGAGAATTCATGCAGATGAAAAAAAGTAATTACATTTTTTTGTGAGTGTGAAAGATTTTAACTAATGTCTCCTCATCTTATTGCCTGGTGGTTCATTTTTCCAAATACCACAATACATTGTAAGGTTTATGGATGTTTTCAAAAGCAACAACAATTCCACCAAAATGTCATACAGAAAAACAACAAGACAGTTTTACATCATTTTCGAATACAAAAGTACAAAATGTAACTTAGATGTTTACACAGAAAATCAAATAAGCGAATTCTCCATAACACATTTCTCCAGAAATACGTAACACGTTTCTCTGTAATGTGATCTTGTACTCTTTGCATATTACTGTGCAAAGTTTAAAAGAGAAATCTGGAATCATTCTTTTTTGTTCATTATTTATTTATGGCTGTGTATTTAGTGTTTGTATTGTGGCTGCATGCTGTGAATAGTCATAGAGATAAACACATCTTGCTCTCCCACAGGATGGATGTCCCTCAGTATAAAGAAATGTAGTCCTCAAAGCAGAACTGCCTGTCACTGCCTCAACTTCACTGGAACAAATGTCTGTTGTGGTACTGGGAAACATCTTAGACCTGTAGTGAGCGAAACATCCATTTTTGGTGATTTTAAAAAGGAATTACGGAGTACAGAACCCCTGTGATCGTTATTTATTTATGATGCTGTTTCGCCGAGAACTTTGCCAAAAACAAGAGACTCTGATAGAAAATACAGGGATAAACAGCATTTTTTTTTTTTTTTTTTTTTTTGTCTACAGAGGGATGATAGAAATACACACATGAATATATGAGCAATATCACACAAGTAGGAGTGCGATATGGCTCTATATCAGCATGGCGTGCACAACTGTTTTCAACTTTGATAATAACAAGAAGTGCTTCTTGAGCATCAGCATGTTGATTTCCTGTCTTCTTTAGTCTGATTGTTATAGTAATGTTGCATATAATGCAGTTAAAAATGCACATATGCATATGTGACAAATGCATTCGCAATGAGGGTGTATTGAAGGCTGTGGTCACAGGTTCTAGATCAGACCCCCAGTGTGCCCTCCTGCAGTCTTCCAATAGAATTACAGCATGTAAACCAGAGGATTACCTCAGACAGTGCCGTTCCATGCCTCTGTGGATCAGCACATTCCCATGTTCCTGCTCCAGCCGGATTAACACAACGAGTCCATAGTGTCCTCACCTCTTCATACCTCAGCGCCTGGACTTGCCAGTTGTTTCTCTCACTCTTTTTCTCTCACTCTCTCTCCTTTTCCTCCTTTCTTCTGTGTCTGAGGCTTTGATCACCACGGGCTCCTCTGCTGCCTGCTGGTAATTACCAGGTGCTGATGAAGCCGTCAGAAAAAAGCTAGTGTGTGCCACAGGTGCTGTGTCTACTTTTCTAAAGGTCAAGCAAAAATGTGAAAGTGACAAGTGTTTTCATCAAAAAAGCTAAGAATACTGTTGATTCAATGCCTACTCTGAAACTCAAACGTGAAAGGAGTCATATGTCAGAAAGATTCATAAAAGAGAAACATGGCTATTTGCTTCCCCATTCTTCAATGTAATGCCCAAGGCTATCTGTGCTGGACAAAAAGGCAGGAATCATGTGTCCTTCCTGCCCTCAAGTGACTTGAATGCACATCTTCTGTGACAAGCATGTTTTTAACTTCAATTTATTGATATTTTTGGGATGCAGTTTTGTTATATTTTAACAAAACTGCTTATTAATATTTGAAAAGCTTTTCTCTGTCAATTCACTGTCATAAAGAGGACAGACTGTATCAAGGTCGGTAAGTCTTTTCAAGTATCAGTTCATTTCAGTTGTATCCGACTCTTGGTGATTCTGCTATACGCGAGAGACTGTCCATGAATTTTCTTGGCGAAGATTTTTCCGGGGTACGTCGCCAGGTCTTTCCCTAACCCTCCCCATTACATGACTTTGAACTCATACTCACACACACATGCACACTAACCAGCCACTTTCTTGGTTACACCTGTTCAACTGCTCGTTAACGCAAAAATCTGATCAGACAATCACATGGCAGCAACTCAATGCATTCAGGCATATAGACATGCCCTGTGTCTGAAATCACCCCCTATACCCTTAAATAGGGCACTATTTGAGGGGACAGCCATTTTTAGTGTTGCCCGAAACCTTATCAACATTATTGAGTGCACTCATTCAATCCCCCAATGCACAGCAATAACGAGTGTACAACTGATGTACGCTCAATGGCTAGAGAATACCCATAATGAATTGTGAGAGTCGCGCGCCGAATGAATTCCCGCATCTCGCCAGAAGATGGCGTCTGCAGCTGAATCATTCATTCATCCATCCATCCATTCATTAATTTTACAAACCGCTCGTCTGCGGCATAAAGCGTAATATAATACAGGTATAAATTAATTTTTAATTGATTATTAAATTGTTTATCAAAGGTACAATACAATAGAAGGTTGAAAAAACTTTGTCTGGTCTGATGAGTTTCTATTTCTTCTACAACATTCAGATGGTAGGGTCAGAATTTGGCATAAACATCATGGATCCATCCTGCCTTGTATCAACGGTTTAGGCTGGTGCTGGTGGTTTAATGGTGTGGTGGATATTTTCTTGGCACACTTTGGGCCCCTTAGCAGCAATTGAGCATTGTTTAAACACCACAGCCTACCTGAGTATTGTTGCTGACCATGTCCATCCCTTTATGATCACAGTGTACCGGCCTTCGGATGGCTGCTTCCAGCAAGATAACACATAATGGCCCGGTTTCACAGACAGGGCTTAGCCTAAGGCAGGATTAAGCCTTATTTCAATTAGGGCATTTAAGTAGCTTTTATAAATGTTCACTAGAAAAAAACATTACTGGTGTGCATCTTGAGACAAAACATTGCCACTGACATATTTTAAGATCTGTCAGTATAAGTTACTTTCAGTTACAACAGCTCAAACATGCATTTTAGTCTAGGACTAGATTAAGCCTTGTCTGTGAAACCGGGGGTACGTCACAAAGCTCAAATCATCAAAAAAAAAAAAAAAAAAAAAAACAGATTTCTTTAACATGACAGTGAGTTCACTATACTCAAAAGGCCTCCACAGTCACCAGATCTCAATCTAGTAGAGCACCTTTGGGATGTGGTGGAACAGGAGATTCGCATCATAGATGTCCAGCCGAAAAATATGCCGCAACTACATGATGCTATCATGTCCATATGGACCAAAATCTTTGATGATCACTTTGCTATTAGCAAAGTGTACCTAATAAAGTGGCCGGTGAGTGAGTGTGTGTGTGTGTGTGTGTATATATATATATATATATATATACGCACTACCAGTCAAAAGTTTGGAATCGGTAAGATTTTTAATGTTTTTAAAAGAAGTTTCGTCTGCTCACCAAGGCTGCATTTATTTAATTAAAAATACAGTAAAAACAGTAATATTGTGAAATATTATTACAATTTAATATTATTACATTTTTCTGTTTGAATATATTTTATAAAGTAATTTATTCCTGTGATCAAAGCTGAATTTTCAGCATCATTACTCCAGTCTTCAGTGTCACATGATCCTTCAGAAATCATTCTAATATGCTGATCTGCTGCTCAAGAAACATTTATTGTGTACAATTGTACAAAATATTTGTGGACAATATTTTTTTTTAGGATTCTTTGATGAATAGAAAGCTCAAAGGAACAGCATTTATTTGAAATATAATCTTTTGTAACATTATAAATGTCTTTACTGTCACTTTTGATCGATTTAATGCATCCTTGCTGAATAAAAGTATTCATTTCTTTAATTTCTTTTCAAAAAAGTAAAATTAAAAATTCTTACTGACCCCAAACTTTTGAACGGTAGTGTATAATGTTACAAAAGCTTTGTATTTTACATAAATGCTGTTCTTTTGAACTTTCTATTCATCAAGGAATCCTGAAAAAAAAGTACACAACTGTTTTCAACATTGATAATAATCATAAATGTTTCTTGAGCAGCAGATCAGCATATTAGAATGATTTCTAAAGGATCATGTGACACTGAAGACTGGAGTAATGATGCTGAAAATTCAGCTTTGATCACAAGAATAAATTACTTTATAAAATATATTCAAACAGAAAACAGTTATTTTAAATTGTAATAATATTTCACAATATTACTGTTTTTACTGTATTTTTAATTAAATAAATGCAGCCTTGGTGAGCAGACAAAACTTCTTTTAACATTAAAAATCTTACCGATTCCAAACTTTTGACTGGTAGTGTATATGTATATATATATATATATATATATATATATATATAGTTTTAAAAGGAATAAAAGTTTTTCAAAACTGTATAAAACTTTTATAAATATAAATAGTACAGTACTAGCTTGCCACATGTGCTTTAAACTAGATTTTTAAAAGCTTTTTCCAAACCAGTAAGAATTCCTTTGTTCTTTTGAATTTCTGAAGAATATCCTGACCACTTTTTTCAATATAATGAAAGTCAATGGAGATTGGGCCTGTAAAGCTTCAAAAAAGAATGCAAAATCACCATTAAAATGGTTCCATAAGTCATACAGGTTTGGAAAAGCATGAGGGTGAGTAAATAATGACAGAATGTTCACTATCCCTTTAAACCACATACATCTTTTATCATTACATTCTCAATACTCATCATACTTGTAATCTGTTATTCATGAGAGGAGAGAAGAGAAGATAAAAAGAGAAAACATTCACAATCAGATGTCCCACTATTGAAAAATGACCCCTTTACGTCCATCCCTGTAGTAAGGGTAGATAAAGTGCATCAAAGCATCATGGTCAGTGCTTTTTCCAGGTGCTTCCTCTGGGGAAAGATGGAGCATGACGCCACAGTTAGACAGCAAAAGCGCACGACAGTGTTCCCCTGAGAAAAAGCACTTAGCAATCCACAGCCTGAAATATTCAACAGGGCCACATCATTATCTGCTGGCAGGCAGTGAGGGCTACATCATACAGGCTTTATGATGTGGGCTAATTCCATATACAGAACATTTCCTCATGACTGAATCGGTGTGTCCCTGAAGCCCACCGCCTCCAGCCTCATGCAGCAGATAAAGAGAGGATGCAGGGATCTGGGGTCAGGATCCCGCAAGTCTTTTGGACTTTCCCTGTTCATCCGGCTCATAATACTGTTTAGGGGCACCGACTTAAGGGCAGCATCAACTTCAAAACTGCTTTAAATATAAAGGAGAACTGCTTTAAATATAAAAGAGAGAAGCAGTCGTTCCTGTCTCCTCCTCCTCTGCTTGTTGGTCTCTCACTCGCTCACTCCCTCGCTCTCCCTGGGAGGCATGTTGTTGGAGAAGGTTGAGTCAGTCCACACTCTGTCAATGTCTTAATAGGATGAGGAGGAAGTATTTCACAGTTGCCCTAGATATTGCTGAAGGTGATGAGAGTCTGTACCCAGCTCTAATTTTTAACGTGTTTGTAAGGAAGTACAGTCCATTACGTGTCATTTCAGATCTTTACCGATTTAAACATCATATGGGTGCGAGCACATTATTTTCAGTGCATATGCAAATGTGCGTGAACAGGCAGAATTAGATCAGGACAATATCTAAATTTCAACAATGCGCTTTTTTTTTGTTCTTCATTTTGCTCTGTTCATTTTGCATCATTCTCTTTATAATCTTTATAACCATAATTAATTAATTCTGGTTTGAATACAATTTTTCTAAATTATTAAATGGCATTTCTTTTTAGATATCTTTTTTCTGCATCAGACATTGCCATTCATAATGTGCTTCAGACAAAAACATTAAAATAAACCAAAATGTTGATTTTAATCATAAAATAGTAATTATTATTGTTGTTATATAGTATAAATAAACTTAACTTTAAATAAAAATAATAAAACTTTTAATATAACTCATAATACTATAAACTGAACAGAATTTTGTATCTCGTAAACATTATGATTTGGATCTGGCCTATTACTTACAGCAAGACGGTGAATACAGACTTCTCTTGATGTTATATAAATAATAATAATAAAATAAAACATTTTTTCCCCCTGATAATTAAATAAAAAAAAAAAGATTATGATTAATGGTTATGCTCAAACATCATGATCTTTCTGGGAACTTCAAAAACTAATTAGTGGACACAGTGAATACTTTTAGGTGATGAATCTTTGACTTTGCTGCAGTTGTACTCACAATTTTTCAATCTCAATTTATAATTGTTTTTATTTTTTATTTTTTTTATAAACTAATTGACTTTGTTCAGAAAGCTTTATTAAAATGGCACACACGTTCACCTCTCTGAAGCCCTGTGCTGTCTAAAGATTAAATATTAAATAGATTGGCTTTAGTCCAGCATTACAGTCAGATTCATTATTGTTTATCCAATCATTAGTTCAAATGAATATTTCATTTTAACTGATAATTGTGTTTACAAAACTCTTTTAATCATAAACATATTTTCATTAACTTTTTTCACTTTGTAATTATTTTGCGAAAATGTTTGCATGCAACAATAATTATCAATTGTGAGTTTAATTACAACGCTTTTACAATTCATAGTTTAATTATAATTTATCTTAGGTAAAGCAGAATAACCTCTGACATAACCATATCCTACTTCAGTTAACAAAAGGAAGTCTGTTTGTCTGAAGGAAAATGGCTAGTCAGATAAAATAATTTGTTTTACCCAAAATATACACACAAAGTTAGGTATGTTAGATGTCTGCTTTTCCACAGGAAATGATTTGTTGTAACGTGAAGTTGGAAGTTTTCCTGTGAGTTGTTGATGAATAAATCGGACCAATGACAGAGGGGAGTTGTTCAAGAGACCTGTTTAAAAATATTATTGCAACTGTTTGGTGACATAGTAATAATACACAGTTTCCAACTAGAGATATAATAACAACTGTTATTATCTTACACAATTTTGCTTCTCAAGTATTTTTTTTAATGGTGTTTAAATATTTTTACTGGAGAACATAAAAAAAATACTCATTAAGAACAAGACTTTTTGCACTGTATTGTTGTTCTGCATAAGGGTGCAGAATATGTGCAAGTGTCATTAGGTGGGTTGTACAGAGAGACTTTATAGTTTATAGGCTTTATAGTTTCGATCCATTTAAGTGTGATTTTATTCCATTCACACAGGATCTGCCAAACTAAGAGTACAGACTGAACTTTAATGTACAGCCTGCAGCTCCTCGCTCCTTTCAGCAGTCCCCAGCATGCTGTGTCACAACCTTGCAGTCTCCCAGCCTTAATTCTGCTTTAGTTTAGCACACACAGAGAGAAAATGTTACTCTATTGAACATTTGTACATGACTTGTACTTCACTTCCATGGGGGTGATTGTGGTACACCTCAGTGTGGTTTCTCTTGAACAAAACAGAATAGACTAGAAACCCTGACGAGAGTTTGCCTTAGCAGAAACTTTTTCTCTCATTAGACAGCTTCATTATCAGGCATTGATGTGTGTTTGTGAGTAAAATCAATTGAATACAATTGATAGGAACCAACAGACCTGGTAGTTCAGATGTCAGCTGTGTCAGAGCTAAAGTGAAGGCATCTGCTATGTTCACCCTACTGATGGTCAGTCAGAATATTATTTGTCATTGTTATCGTAAGATGTTTTAAAGTAAAAACAATGTCCTTGTTTCCTTGTTTCAGTCCCTTTCAATATAAAAGTCTTTGTGACTGACTGACTCACTCTTAAAGGGGACCTATTGTGCAAAATTCTCTTTTTTTAATCCCCATAATTCATAAGCAGTGTCTCAGAACAAGCCGTTTTCAGATCCCTGGCAATGTGACGTCACATTAGCCAGAGGCCTCGCCCATGAATGTTAACAGACACTGCCGTTTTAACATAGAACCGCCCTGAGCGAAATCATTTCACACCGGACTTCTTTGTGAACGAATTTCTATACAAAGGGACAATACAAAACAGAGGTTGTGCTAAAAATTTCTTACTCATATAGATAGATCAGTAAACTGTTTGTGATCCAGCTTACAGTCTTCAGAGTGATACTGGATCTGGCAATAATGAAGGTGAGAGCACTTTATTACAGTTCATTTGTTGATTTACAGATATAAAGTTTACCAGTTTATTAAGCACCACCCGAAAAGGCATAAGGTCTTTATATATTTGTTTACTGTTAGTTGTAACGAGTGTTTCTGTGTACGCTGTGTATGTTGATTATAATGCAAGGGAGAGAGAGAGAGTTTATGGATAATATTTTAATGCACACTTGCACTGTTTTATTACAGTGATTTTCTAGAGTGTAAACAGACGCTTCATATTTTGTGTTACAATAAGTACAATAAACATTATAAAACTCGTCGGTAAACAGGCTTTTACTAATATAGTGGATAAAAACAAGAAGACAATATTAGTTATAACCATAATTAAACTAAACTATACCTGTTCTATCTCCATGCAGCATATATTCGCACTTTCTGACATTATAGTGCGTCCTGACTGAATCCTGACACCGGAGAATGAGCTCTTAAAATTCCACCCTCTTAGGCCGAGCGCAGCGGCTCATTTGCATTTAAAGGGCACACACTGAAACGTCACGTTTTTGCTCAACCCCAAAAAGTGGCCATTTTAACATGCTATAAAAAATTATCTGTGGGGTATTTTGAGCTAAAACCTCACATACACACTCTGGGGACATCAGAGACTTATTTTACATCCATAATAGGTCCCCTTTAAATACAGTTTTTGCCGCCATCTCGTGGCATATTAATGTAACTTTCAATGAAGTCGCAATCACTAACTGACTCTTTCTCAATACCAAAAAAATAATGCATGTTATTTATATAAAATATTATTTATTGAACAATAATATTTAAATTAACAACAGTAGCCATTATACCAGTATAAAAGGTAAAATAGGAAATAAACACAAGCAAACAGTTCAGTTAAACGTGCAAAAGCAGCATCCTAGTTAGTACAGGATTTAATTTCACTGTAGATATAAAGTTATGAAACTTAATATAGCCCTTGTTCCAGAGCAAATAGAGATGGCTTAAGTAATAAATTAATAAGACCAAAGTTTGATATACCCAAAATTGTACCACGAATTATACCTCATGTTTAAACGCTATCTACATAAGAGCCAGCGGCAAATTCCTGAAGGACTGGACAAGATGAAGCTGTTCTCTGCGGGTACATGAGCGCTGAACGGTGGCTTATGGCCTGGAGCTCACATCTCCAAAAGTGTTTAAACAAATTTTCAAATAGGTGCTATGGTTACATATAAATCACATATCTGAGGTCTAAACAACTACATTTTCGGCTAAAAAACTCTTAAAACTACATTCCATTAAAAATATGGTGGGTTTGCTTGTTAGCCATGACACTCGCTGTGAGAATGCTGACAGCAAAGTGATTCAAACAGTGAAACAGTTCCCGTGGCGGATATACAGTGTATATATATATATATATATATATATAGCAAAAAAAAAAATTCTTCCCACTTTCAACTACTTTTTTTTTTTTTTTCAGCAAATTTCTTATTATTAGGAAAAAAATTGAAATCCTTGGTAATCTTCTGATGGTAAATTTATATGTCAGTGTTTGTAGAGGATGGTGTGTCCTATAACCATTTACCATAATATTACCTCGCTTGACTCTTAGAGGACTTTGAGCATAATTGTAAGTTTGCTGCAAAATTAAAGCCCACTAATCTATATTTGATGGCAAAGCCACATGCCAGCTTATTAAGGTGTTCTTAAAATATGCAGGCATAGATGCTCTTTGTGACATTGACTTAAGGCGACTGTCATGAGCTTGCTGTTTCTGTGGTTAAATAAGCCTGTTGGGGCAGTCATGCCTTGGCCATTTGCATGACAGGTGCTGCTTTGTATCGTCAGCATTTCGTTTCTGTCAATTGAACCACAAACTACTTGTGTGGTACTATTTACAAATTGCCTGAGGCAGGGCTCTATTGATATGACCCTGCCTGCAATATGTTAGTATAGTGATACATCCCATAAGGTCCCAGTGGAGCGTCCTGGCGAGGAAGGGCATAACTGCTAAAATTAATTGCTAGACACAGTTGCTAATCCTGTGAACATGGATTCAGTGAGGTGGAGAATTCAATAGAAGTGTAGGTCAGCATTGACAATATGTTAATTGCTTGGATGGTGTGTCTTTAAGTGAAAACAGAGAAAACAGGCCTCAAAAAAAAAAAAAAAAAAAAAAACTGTTTCCCCCCTTGCTAGTCCTATAAGACAAGTTGTTTAGATTTTGTGCTTGCACTGCCAGTATTTTTATTGGCCCCACTACAAAATATACACATGCATTTTAGTAACATATTTTATACGTATCAGAAATACAGATTTTTATATTTACAAAAACAGACCAGGTTTGGGCTCGGAAAGATCTTTTAATATTTTGGAAATGTCTGCCCAGGCTATATTTATATAAAGTGAAAACACTAATATTGTAAAATGTTATTAAAATTTAAAATAATGGTTTTCTATTTTAATACATTTTAAATCTATTTTATTCCTTTGATGTCACAGTATCCTTCAGAAATCATACTAATATGCTGAGAAACATTTCTTACAATTGTCAGTGTTGAAAACAGTTATGCTGCTTGCTATTTTTGTCATCATAAATGTCTTTACTGTCTCTTTTGATCAATTTATTGCTTCATTGCTGAATAAATAATTCCTTTCACAAAAAGAATACTGACCCCAATTTTTTTAACTGTAGGTTTTTTTATTTTCATTAATAATATATATTTTTGTATTATTTTTGGGGGTCCATCATTTACTCATCCTCATGTTTTTTTTTTCCAAACCCTTGTGACTTCCTTTAGTGTACCACAGAACCAAGAAAGTCATGCAGGTTTTGAACGACACGAGGGCGAGTAAATGATGACAGCATTTTCAAACTTTCCCTTTAAGAGCTTTTTAAAAAAACAAATATGTCACAAGTAAAATATGTACTAAAATATAATAAAATATTTGCAATAAGACACTACTTTAAGACTTTAAGAGTGGGTGGTAAATAGTCATTTAATCACACATAGTGTGGCAAGCTTATCAAGACACCTTCCTTGCTTTGACTTTCCTCTGCCTTGCACTACAGCAAAGTGTCACATTATCATCCTAAGAGGTTATCGAAACCCTGGCATTACCCGCCGTAAGGGTCGCTCGTATCCACGTATCACCTTTGAAACTACCTGCCAACTCCAGCTCTGCGGCAGAGTGGCGGCAATCGCATGTGATGAAGATGAACAGATCCATGCGTGAAGTGCAGAAACGGCGAGAGCAGACGGCATTACGCCCGCACACAAAATGTGAATGTGCAGAATAGAGCAAGGCATTATGGGATGCTAATGGTGTCATTCTCTTGCCAGAGAACCCGGAGAGGCCGCTTGTTTCTATTCCGCAGTGAGAAATGAGCTCTTATCTGTCCTTCTGAAGATAAGAGGCAGACCTCTCTCTCTCTTGCCCCTTTTCTGCTTCTCTTTTTTTCAGACTTGAAATTTACAGTACTGGCTTTTGGGATGAGGCAGCTCACCCCAACTGTTAGAGGTTGACAAACATTCTGCTGCTGATTTGAGATTCAGCGTGCAAAACAAATTTTAGATGACAGAGGTGCTTTCTGTCACACCATGGCCTCAGAAATACCCCTGCTGAAACTGTTGAAACTATACACTAAACCACCAAAAAATGACAGTTCTGCTTCAGCGATTGTGATGATGGTGCCTTCTAGAATACTCTTATTTGAACGTCGCCATGTCGGCCTGTTGTGACTGTCACTGCTCTCAGAAGTCAACATGATGAGCGACGAGTCCAGAGATCGATGGATGTGTCGATGCATGTTGAAATGTTGAAAACATTTCATGCTTCTTCATATTTTTGTGGAAACATGATCTTTTGTCAGCATTATTTAAAGAATAGCATTATTTAAAATAGAAATCTTTTTGAAATAAATTAATAAATGAATTTTAAATAACTTTATAATGTATTTTTGTGTATCTTGCTTTTATTTGGCAGCATAATATGTCTATTTCATGCTTTAGATTTAATGCTTTCATGCTAAGGGATAGTTAACTTAAAAAAATTACAATTCTTTCATCATCAGCTTACCTTAATGTTGCTCCAATTCCTTCTTTTGTATTCCAAGGAAGTCATACAGGCTTGGAACAAGGGTTAAAATGCTCTGATATGCCTCCTAGAATGCTATGATTTGAACATCGCCAGGTCGGCCTGTTGTTTCTCACCATTCCCAGAAGTCAACATTATGACCGACGAGCCCAAAGGTCGATGGATGTGTCGATTCATGCTGACGCAGTCAGCGGCAGCGATTCAGCAATACCGCTACTTGTATTCCCATGGTGGATAATATTTTATCGATTAGACGAGGCTTGAAATTTCTCACAGGCATTTAGCATGCCTCGCTTGCTGTAAATATTGCTGTTATGAGTTTATGTAGACGTGCTCAAGAAGACCTTTATCAGATATTGCAGATTCGGCTTCCATGGACAGTATCTGGCTTTTATATTACATTGTTTCGCAATCAAACCATAATTACCGATGTTAGACTCACATTTGCTTTAGATCTGCTTTCCAGGGCCACTCTTCAAAAGTCTACTCCATGAGATCAATATGGAGACACTTAAAAGCATAGCAGTGCCCTTAACCACAAAAACATTCGTTTTAATTAATGGAGCTTTGTGAATCAATCAATCATACATCATAAAAACATTTCACCTGCTCCCACAGGAAAGGAAATGGACTGATAATAAATGTTTAATGGCTGAAATTGAAGGTTGATTGTCTATTGGATTATGCTGTTTTATAAATGCATCTTAGTAAAAGAGACACAAACAATCTTTTTTTTTTTTTTTTTGCACAAAATGACGATCTATATGGAACGGCTGTTCTATAAGATCAAGAGTGTCATGTCATAGAAATCCAGTTCAAGTGAATCAATTTATCTAAGGCTTCAGCTTGAATTTGACCATGAGTCAGGCTTGTCCTCACTGTCAATTATGTGCACAGATCTATTTGAATTGTGTAGACAGGAAGTGCACATTTATACTTGTCACCTGTTGAAAGCAAAGTGTCTATCTGGTCAGCTAGCTTGAAAACAAAACACTAGCTCTGTTGCAAACCCTGAGCTGTATCCATAGGCAGCCTTTTAAAGCATCATCATAGGTGAAGGCTGGGCCATCTAGCGATCCCAATGCTCCAAATAGCAATTAAACATCTAAAAGTATCTTTATTTGTACGTTTTCTGAGAGGAGTACCTTTCCTCTCTGCTTTTTTCTCTGCTTTCCTCTCTCTTTTTTCTCTGCTCGCTTCCTCTCAGCACAAGTTTGGTATCGTTGTAAAGCGCAGCATTCCAACTTTGTGAATATTCATAGCAAATTCTCGATGGCATGAGTCTGAACCAATGGAATGTGATTTTCAAACTTATGCTGATGTAAACAAAACTCGCGCTGACTGACAGATCCGAAGCGCGCGCACAAAGAGGCCGCGATCCTGCTAAACACATATACTCTTGGCGAGTTTTCACACAGACATTATCTGTTATGTCTTAAGTGAACATTTGCTTATCTGTTGGGGAAAAACATCTGATGTGTAACATTATATTAGATCCGTGTGATACAGTAGGACTTAATATATAGGCTGTCTGTTTCATTAATGTTAATCAAACAATTGTGGAATTATGGAAAAAAAACTTAAATATATATTTTTTCCTAGATATGGGTTTTGACTTGGTTTGCGCCAAATTTGGTGGTATTGGAATATTTGGTTGCTAGGTTATTTTGTTTTGGACTCGATTTTTCTCAAAATTGACTCTGCTGACTCTAGCAACTGTGGGATCTTCCTAATTAGTCACTTATGATGTTTAGCTGTCAGCTCCCTATGTAGGGAGCAAGACTGTTCACTAGGTTTTAGAACAGTGTGAATTGGATCTGGGTGAATTGAATTGCTATGTTTATATTCTGGACTGCCCAACCCCATGACTGGCTGAATTGATGATAAGTACCTATGAATGATGACGTGCCTATGATAAGAATGAATAAATAGTCTCAAAGGTTAGCATACAAACCGTTTTCTACAAAAAAATTTTCGGCTGGATCTTTGATGCAGCTTGATTTTCAACAATATCGATATTCTTGTCAAAGAAAATTCACACACATTCATATGCTTGTACCCCTTCCAGTCCATTAATATTTCAGATGATTTGATTACATAATGATAGTTATTAGGCTTGTACTTCAGACAGATTCGATAAGAATGAACTTAAAATGGCTGCCTTGGGTAAAAAAAAAAATAAAAAATGCCCCAGTGCCTCTGAAGTGGATAGTTATGTAAAAGCTTTGTCATCCTAGCCTCCATGGGATGTTGTGTACCCCATCTAATCCCATTCTAAATATTATGCTAATGACAAGCCAGAGCCCATGATAATACGACTCATAGTGTGCAGTATTATATCGAGTTGACATGTTTTAAACCTCTCGTGTATGAAGGTGAGCTGCATTTCCTCCCATATCCAGTGAGGTTTTTTTTTTTTTTTTGAACAAGGTTGTTTTGTTATGAATGCATAAAGGGTGACATTTGTATTGTACGGACAAAGCGTGACATTTGCACTGGTACAAAGCCAGACATAGAAGTATGTGTGCCAGTTTATTATTCCACTTATATTTTTGGTGCAGTTTGTATTCTGTCATAAGAGTACTTTCATGGAAAACTTCAAAAGCATCAAAGTCTTTTACATTCCCACCCGCCGATCCCCTTCATATCATGTTTTGATTGAGCAGGAAAATCTTTTCCCAACACTCTCTTGCAGGGGATGTGGAAATTTTGATCTCCGTGGAGAGGATTTTTTCACAGGTATCTCAACGTACTTTAGGAAATAATGCTTTCGTCTCTACGCTGTTGTTTTATTGGGCAAATAAATCAATAGTTGTTTTCTGTTGTTTTCCGACTTGAGAGGAAAAATGAGCACAGTAGGGCAACGAATTGTTTGTTTATGCGGCACACATTAGCTAAGTGTAATTAGAGTTTGGTGAACAGATTTGTGCTTGTGTATTAGAGCATAGCCCTAAATTACTCGTCTAAGTCATGATTGTTTGCTCCTTGCTGTGTTTCTATGTAAAAGCATGTTTTTTCAATGCACGTTCCTGTTGCATTGTATTAGTAATTGATTTTCACATTGTCTTTTTTAAGTGGGACTAACTTATGTTTACTTAACATCAAAATATGAGGTATTCAGCAGATTTGGTGAGTCACAGTCTGATTGCAACTTGCAAAGTGTGGTTTAAAAATAGCCAGAACCATAGGTTGGTGGGATTTTGTGTGTGTTGCAAGAGCCAAGCATTGTTAGACCATAAGATGCTGTGGCTTTTCAGAATAAATATTAACAATAACACTACATGGAAAGGCCAATGGATAAATCTATGATATGATGCCATGTCAGATGACAAAAGGAAGTTATTTCAAACACTCTGTCAGGGTTATACCTGTTTTGAGTTTGTTTTTGATCTGTTTCCCTGTTCTGTTCATGTATGAGTTTGTTTTTCTTTAGTCACATGTTCTCTTTTGTTCAGTTTCCCGCCACTTGTTTGTTCCCATGGTTTCCCTCATTGAGTTCATTTGTCCCAGCTGTGTCTCATTAATTATCTTGTTAGCTCCCCTGTTTGTTATTGTATTTAAACCCTGTGTTTCTCTCAGTTCTTTGTCTGTCCTCGTCATTGTAAAATTTGGTTGTTTTGTTCTCTGTTCTTAGTGTTTGGAGTTTTGAGTTTGTTTAAGTAAAGAAAGCTGCTGCATCAAGATCCTGATTATATTCGTTTGTGCTGCAACCAGCAACTGACGTTATTAAGTGAGTTTGGAGTAAAAAACATGTCATTAAATGTTCTCTTGTTGAAAAACAGGTTTGTAAATTTAACCGGTCCTACTCGACCCGCTCTGAGCGGGATTCGAGCCGGCGTCTCCGGAATGGGAGGGGGGCGTGCCTTTTGAGGCCAGGGGAGTGAGGTTTACATGCACAGCTCTTACTAGCTTGCCTCCGTTACATAAAACACTTCACATTACAAGTTTGGAATGATGTTTGGCATGTGTTGCTTTTTCAAATGCACATTTTATAAGTGACTCAAACAGCACTGGCAGAGATGGAGCAGCATTTTCTGTGAACCGATCAAGCTGCTCTGATCTCAGTGCTGCACATATACTTATTTATTTTTACTTTATTATAAAACTGGGGTGGACGTATCAGATATCAGATATGGGGCCCAAACACACCATCTCTGCACACTTTTACCTTAGTAACCCTTATTTTACTGTCTCTTTCTCAAAACACTCAACATTCTTTCTACATTTTTTAAGTAGACTGTAAAAATCTAATTTTAATGAAATGTAATCTGTAAATGTTGTATTTTCTCATTGTGAACTAAAACAATGAATCCACAAATAAATCTAAACTAACAAGCAACTTCCGGCAAGATGGCTCTGAACAGCAACATTTTCCAGAGCTCTTCAATTGACCCCTTAAAAATCATTTCAAAAAGCAAGTTAAGTCTCACTTGTTTACTTTAAAATAAAAGTAGGAATTTCAACATAAATACAGACATTTATTTTCGTTTGATGAACAACTTGGATCATAGTTATACAAGCGACAATCCGATCAACATGAACAAACGCGGTGCCCCACCAGCTACGCCGGACAAATTACAAAGCATGAAAAAAAAAAACAGAGCAGTGGAAGAGAAACAGCCTCCGGATAATATCGCTACTAATACAAAAATACTGGAAGTTGTTAACAAGTTGGCGGACAGATTTGACATCCAAGAGAGAAGGATTGAAGATCTCTCCCGTAAAATGGAGGAGAATTCCATGATTGCCGTGATGAGAGAAGAGGTAACCGATTAAAAAAACAAAACAGTGGAGTTAGAACGGCAAGTCGGCAAACTGCATGACGAAATGAAGGCGCTGACAGAAAAGTGTAAAGAGCAGGAAAGATACAAAAGGAGATGGAACTTACGTATCAAAGGCCTAAAAGAAAAGGAGAGCGAGGATGTCAGGGCAACAGTGATTTTTCTCCTTTCAAAAATCATGCCAGGTGTGCCTTGGAATGTAGATGACATGATGGACACTGTTCATCGTATCGGTAGGAAGGAGCAGAGTCGTACGAGACAAGTCATTGTCCTGTTTGTTAAACAGGAGTGCAGAAATGAGATCTGGAAGCTGTCCAAAGAGTGTGATGAATGCAAACAGGCTGGCGTTCGATTTGCAGAGGATCTAACCAAGGAAGACAAGATGGCACGGGAGCTGTTGTGGCCAAAGATTAAAGAGGCAAGAGATCAGAAGAAGAGGGCATATTTTCGAGGGCCTTTTGGATTCATAGAAAATGTACAGATTTTCCCATAAGAATGCAAAATGCGTTGGAAATATTTTCTGAGACTTATTAATGTGAACAAATGAGACACATGAGGTTATGCTTCGAGGGACCAATGTGACGTTAGTTTTTTTCACACATTTATTGTTGTGTGTTATTGTTAGCTTGTTCTAGCTAATTGTAGTACTACTGAATATTATGTTTACATTTTGTTCTAAGTTTTCTTTTATTTTGTTAAATACCAGGGGGCTTAAAGACAGTATTAAGAGAGAGGCTATATTTTTATTTTGCAAAAGGCAACAGACACAGTGCATTTTCTTGCAAGAGACTCATTCCAGTACAGAAGACTCAATTTTTTGGAGAAACCAATGGGGGATACCATTTTGTTTAGCCGTGGAACTAATAGATCTGCTGGCGTAGCTATGTTTGAACAACTGCCCTGGTAAAGTTGTTGAAGTTAAAAGAGATAAAGATGGACACTGGATTGCTGCAGTTTTGATCGTTGAAGGAACTTCACTGATTTTTCTGAATGTTAATGGTTATAATGGACAATCAAGGAACAAAATATTGCTGGAACAAATTTCAGAGACTATTAGTGAATTGAAAGCACTTTTCCCAACTGATAATATTTTAGTGGGTGGAGACTTTAATTGTGTCCCTGATGAATGGATGGATAGATTCCTGACAAAGTATTAATTTTTAATAATTCCCTAATAGATATTTGGAGACATGTTAACCCTGAATTAAGACAATATTCATGGATAAGACCCAATGGGAGTTAGATTTTAGATTTAAATAGATTTTTGGTTGATAACACAGGAACTCTTCAAATATGTTTCACAAGCTAAAATTTCTGCAGCTCCTATTACTGATCATTTTATAGTTACTGTCACACTGATGCCTGATACAGGAATAATATTCAGACAAAAATATTGAAGGTTTAATGCAAATTTTCTAAATGATGAGCAGTTTTGTAATATGATAAGAAAAATCTTATATTCAGTCAAGACAAATGAAGAGATTGAGGAAGAAGTGGGAATTTTTAAAATATAAAGTGAGAAAGTACTCAATTGATTATGGTAAAAGACTGTGTAAAAAGCAGAAAGAATTAGAGAGACAGCTTATAAAGGACATTAATGATTGGTGTAAGAAGAATCTGTCATTAGATATTAATAAGGAAGAAATTAGATTACAGTCTAAATTAGATGATTTTTATCTGAAAAAGGCACGGGGCATATATACGATCCAGAGCAAAATGGATTGAAGATGGTGAGAAAAACAGTTCCTATTTCAGTAGATTAGAAAAAACAAGACAAGGAAGAAATGCACTTACAATTTTATTATTTATATTTAAAGTAGTAACTGATCCAAAAGAAATAGATAATGAAGTATATAAATTTGATCAAAACCTATATTCATCATCCTTTTCTGAGGCAAACTCTGAGAATTTCTTCAAAAAAGTAGATCCTTTTATTCCTAAAATTGACCCAGATTTTAAAACGACTTGTGACTCTGATTTAAACATTGAAGAAATTGATGCAGCTATAAAGAAAATGGCTTTAGGGAAGTCGCAGGTCAAGATGGACTTGCAACTAACTTTTATCGGTTTTTCTTGTCTGATATAAGAGAAATGCTCTTTGAAGCACTGAAGGAATGCTTAGAAAGTAATACATTATTAACAACACTGAAACAAGCTATAATTGTGTTGATACCAAAACCAAAAAAAATATAAACTTTTTTGATAATTTAAGGCCAATTACGTTACTTAATGTTGACTACAAAATTTTTACTAATGCTTTAGCTAGTAGACTTAAAAGTGGTTTAGGTGAAATTATTAGTAATACACAATCTGGATTTCTTCCAAATTTATTAATACACAATAACATTCGGCTGGTTTTAGATTTATTAGATTATTCACATTTGCTAGAGGATGATGGAACAATATTTTTTTAGACTTCTTTAAAGCTTTTGACAAACAATATCTGCAACATTTTGGCTTTGGGAGAAAATTCATTAATATAATTTCAATGATACACAAACAAATTACAAGTGCTGTCTTACTTAAATCAGGCACTACAAGGAGATTTGATATTAATAGGGGAATATGTCAGGGTGACCCAGTTAGCCCACTTCTTTTCTTACTTGCTGTTGAGTTACTAGCATTGTATATTAAAAATAATGAAAGTATAAAACCTTTAAATGTTTTAGGTAGACCCTTGGTAATTACACAACTAGCAGATGATACAACCTTATTTTTAAAGGACTATGATCAAATACCTAATGCCTTAAAAGCTATATCTTTTTTTCTGATGCTTCAGGGTTATATTTAAACTTGAAAAAATGTGAGATCTTGACTATTCATGACAATACACAAAATTTAATTTATAATATTCCAGTCAAAAATGAGATCACATACTTGGGAATAAAAAATTTAAGGGACAGGGAAGAAAATAATATTCAAGTTGTTGTACAAAAAAATAAAAAAAAAATATTGAATAGCTGGTTACAACGAAATATTTCCATTTTTGGAAGAATTTTATTAACAAAGATGGAAGGGATATCAAGATTAATTTACCCAGCATATTCATTAGCAGTACCAGAAAGGTGCATTAAGGAAATAAACTGAATTCATTATAATTTTATTTGGAACAATAAACAACATATGATTCGAAAAGGTGATATGGTAAAATTAGCAGAAGAAGGAGGGGTGAATGTAATTGATTTTGGGGCAATGAACGGAGTTATTAAGTCAAGATGGTTACAAACATTTATAAAAGATGAAAAATATTTATGGTTTAGTCTTCCTTTTCATCTTTTCCAAAGGGTAGGCGGAATTTCTTTTCTTTTAAGATGTGATTTTGAACCATTAAAACTGCCTTTTAAGTTATCTGATTTTCATATGCAGGTGTTACTATACTGGAAAATGCTGTACAAGGATAATTTTACTCCACATAAGGCTATAATTTGGAATAACAGATGTATTTTACATGAGAGGAAATCTTTATTTTATAAAGACTGGATGGAAAAAGGAGTTTGGGCTGTAATACATTTAATGGATAAAGATGGTAATATGTTAAGTTATGATAATCTTAAAATAAAGTTTAATTTGGATTGTTCATATTATAGACAATATACTTTAGTTGTCAAAGCTATTCCTGTAGCTTTGAGAAATCTAATTAAAGGTATATTACAATATTCTTCTGTAATACCCACACCTCTGGATTTGTTTATTGACAAGCATAATTTCTTGGATGAAAAATGTAATAGCAAGGTTTTGAGATCACTTATTACAAAGGAATATTTTCCTTTTCCTGTTAACAGAAAAAATCAATCTCCAAGGTTTTCCAAAGTTGACACTATCAAAGTTAGAACCAGATACTTGTCATTTCCTTTGTTACCTAAAATGAAAGAAGTACATTTCAAAACAATTAACGACATTTATCCAGGTAACAAATTTCTAAGAGTAAGGTTTAATTTGGATAGCAATCTGTGTACATTTTGTCAAAAAGATATTGAATCTCAGGAACATGTTTTTTATAATTGTACGATTGTTAAATCCTTTTGGGACAGATTGTATGAGTGGTTGGAGACAAAAAAAAAAAAAAAAATGTAATACCTGCCTTTGACTATCATATTGTTAAATTTGGTGTCTTTTTGGACAACAAAGACATTGAATTTTTGTGTAATAATGTGTTGATTGTAGCCAAATTTTACCTACACACAAAATTCCTTCAATTATTATAGCACCTCCGATGAACATATGTGAGGAGTTACCTAGGTAGGCCTACGGCAACATTTTTGACAGTACGCCACGGTCAGCTAATCTTGCAGGCCTGCTTCCACAATGTCTACACTGCACAATGAATCTCTTATTTACATTGTGTCTACACTTTCTTTGTTATGAGAGTATTTTCAAGCATGTAGAACTCAGCACTGAGTAAAAACTCAGTTGTTTTGAACAGTGAGTGGTTTCTGACTAACTTAAACATCTCTGATTGGCCATTGTATTCAAGTGATCAACAACTTTGTCTCTGATTGGCTACATTGCTCAATGCTGCAAAAGCACGTTGTAAATAGAAACCTTTGATGCTCTCCAGAGTGCAAATACGTATTATTTTTACGTATTATTATTTTTCATATTAACAAAGTAGTTGCCGTGTGTGAATCAACGCCATCACTGTTAACTGGGAAAGTATCTTTGATTTGAACTGGTCCTCTCCTAACAAGCTCACAGCACCCTTTGTCCGACAGGTGTTTTGTGCACCTTTTGAGCAAAGCAAGGGTCGTCATTCATTAACACTGCAAGTGTGCTGTATGTATACATCTGTGTTGTTTTGTTCGTGGGCTACACAAACAATTTTACGAACAAGAAGTCATTACTTATTTTACGTCTTGTAAAAAAGGTCATAATAGGTGCCCTTTAATATTGAAATCTCTGACTTTTCATTGGAAAATTTATCTTTGCAGAACTGAGCACAGTTTGAGACATTGTTGCGATCTCTTGTGAAATTCTAGTGGAGATACATGGGAGATAATGTTTTTTTTTTTTTTCTTTTTTTTCAAGAGAAGGATCTGGGGAGCAAGTCCAAGCAATGTCCATTCAATCTCCATTTAAAATTATTGATCTATAAGAGAAGAAACTGATATATTTACAAGTTCTCATTTATGATGTTTCTTTCTTATGAGTAGATGAAAGCAAAAAAGGAATAGAAAGAAGAAAGAAACTCCTTGTGCTTGTGTTCTGAAATGAACTCATATACGTCACTGTAAAAATCTATAGGCTGTTAGTGTAATCAGTAGTTCTTTCTGTGCATGCATTAAACTTACTGTGAATTTTCTGCATTTTTTAGCTTGGCACTTGGGACCCCATCCACGGATTGAATGGAACACTGACAGATCGAAAGCTGGAAAACAACATGCGTGGGGTTGTCCTGCGGGTGGTCACTGTACTGGTAGGTACCATTACAGAATTACCAGTCAAGTCAAGAACTTTATACATCATCTTACAGCTACAGTAGTCTTCATAACTACAAAGTTTTACAAGATGTCACTGCTCTGATATTCACTGTTGCTCATAAATGACATCAAACTGACTTAATTAGGACTCCCCTCTGTTTGACTGGACCTCATAAGGTCGAAGTAACCCCAGAGTAATCCATATTCATTCCAGTCAGCTCCAGAGGTCTGTTCACATCAAGTCACCGGTCTCCAAGTTCATTAAGAGTGAATTTTGGGGTACGATGAACGTAGACCAGGGGAGCTGGGTTATATTGAGATTTGAGTTTTGCTATCTTCCCTCCAGCGCCGATTTGAGTGAGTCCCTGGAGTTCTTTAAAGATTCAGAGGTTTAAATTCTTCATATCCCTGCTTTGAAGTCAGTCGGAGAAGAAAGCGGTGATGCTGCTATTCTGTGTCTTTTCTCTCTCTCTCTTTACCCCTCTTTTTTCCTTTATTCTGTGATTTCTCGCCCTGACAGAATGCTCTGTGAATAACTTGCGTCCACAATTGCTAACAGTGAGCAGTCGGCAGAGGCTGTCATGTTAATGCACTCCCTCTGGTGGCATATGAGGCAGGGGACTAAAACTGAATGCACTCATGCGCATGTTGGCAAACTGTAAATACTGGTGGACAGTAAGATGGTCTTGAAAGATTGTGTGGTTCAGAAGGAATCTGCAGACTTCGGTAAATGTTGGTCAGTGACCATATAATCAAATAAGGTCAAATATTTAATAAAAAAAAACACACAAGCGCTAAGTGGATCCATAGAATTGTATAAATTATGAGTCAGCTAAAGTCTAACCAAAATGTGTGTGTGTATATATATATAATATATATATTTTTATATATATATATATATAAATATTGTCGTTTTTTAAATTCTTTTGCCATAACAACACACTACTGTATAATATCCTAACAGTCTCTAAAACACAAAGTATTCGCAATGCAGTAGCTAGTATATTCATTATATGCTGTTATTTCAGCAGCTCAGATTTTCATGTTATACTTCATGCTGCTAAATCTTTCATATTATTGACACATTTAAGTTAATAAATGTTAATACATTAATACAAAATGTTGAAAAAATTAAGTTTTAGAGTTAAGAGTTTGGTCTTTTACTCTATACATTTTTGTCATTTTCCACATTATTATCAACTAAAATGTTATTTTCATGGCTTAGAATGAGTGAATGGAAGATGGAGGAAAAAGACTGAAGTAAAATATCATTAGGTTTAATAACCTTGCTTTTTCTTAAAAAGATCTTTTAAATATGTAAAGATCTTTATACTCAATCTTTATTCTCTCTATAATTTCCTGTTTTGCATGTTGGTAAGTTTGATTAAGACAAAAGTTTTTCAGATATTATATATTTTTTTCTAAAAAATAATAATATAAAATGTAGTTTGTTTTTTTTTTTTTAAATTACTATTCTTTGCAAAAATATATATATATATAGTTTAATTTTTTTTCTATTTAATGTTACTTGAAAAGGACATTTTTGTCAAAGACAAACAATGACTAAAACAAAAACCTGTAAAATTGAAAACTAATCTTGTCTTTAGTTTGAATTGTATCACTGTATATTCTAGTCTATGTGCTATCATGTCAATATTCAGCTGTGTCTATTAAGAATGAAACTGAGTTTGTCTTTGTCTTGCTCAAAGACTCCTGGATAATAATATAACAACTTTTATTTGCAGTTCACAGGTGTTCCAGCCGAACACTGATTTACCATCTTTCCATAGAGACTAACTGAAGCTGCAATGTCTTTGAGTGCAAAATTGCAATTTCTAGTTCAAACACTGTATTAAAATCAGGATGAATCGTTCCTCAAAAAATGAAGAAAAAGCAAAGTAAGTGTGCCAGAATAGTTCCATAGACCCTTGTGGTGAAACATATGGTTTGGGAAGCAGGGAGCTTGGAACCATGGGATATGTTGTCATTTGTAAAGTAAACCTTTAGGTGGATGGGGGAGGCATATGCTCCCTGCTGGTGGCTGATGGAACGCTCCCTTTGGTCTAACTGCTAACTGGTAGCGGCCCACCGGCTCCTTGCAACTTAAACTCCCCACTGCTCCCAGCTGCCCCAGTGGCAGGCGTGTCAGTATACATGACGTGCCAGCTCTGACAGCTCTTCACCAGTCTGAGAAAAGCTGGTACTGTTCCAAACACAAAAACTGACTGAGAACACACACACAGCTGCTGTGAAACCTTACAGTCTCAATGCACCATGACACATGTTTTTGACTCACTCACCAGTGGATCATAGCTGCATGCATGAGAGAATCTTCAGAACATCTGTAGAAGATGGACGAAGACTGAAGTCATGGTATATTCTTATAAATTAAAAATCAAGTAATATATATGTATTTTTAATATAAAATTATGTGAAATGTTAATATGAATTATAAAAAAAAAAAAAAAAATATATATATATATATATATATATATATATATATATGCATAATGTATATGAATTATTACTATATTTGAAAGAATATTTCTCTTATGCTCACCAAGCCTGCATTTAATTGATGAAACATACAGTAAAAAGAATGTAAAATTGTGAAATATTATTACAATTCAAAAAGTTTTTTTTTTTTTGAGCATGTTTTAAAATGTAATTTATTTCTGTGATGGCGAAGCTGAATACTCCAGTCTTCAGTGTCATGTGATCCTTTAGAAATCATGCCGAGCAGTGATGGTTCGAGGACCCAATAGGTTGTTTGCACATGATGTCACGGGGTGGCACAAAATGCAGATGGAGGGCAGGAAGTGGTTTTCTACATAGGGAAGCACTATGAAATGCCTATGTTTTGCGTCGTTTATTGTTGCTCTAACCCAGGGGTGCCCAATAGGTCGATCGCAAAGACAATGCTGGTAGATCGCACAAAATTTTAATAAATGCTTTTGTTAAATTTTAATAAAAAGAAATCGTCTCAGGTTACGTATGTAACCATGGTTCCCTGAGAACAGGGAACGAGACTCTGCGTTAGAAAATGCTATGGGGAACGCCTCCGCGTGAACCGGTGTCTGAAAACAATATCAACTCACAACAATCCTATTGGCCAGCGACAGCCTATGACGTCATCATAGCGCGACCCGGAAGTATATAAGGAGCGCCTAGAGAACCAGTCAGTATCTTATCGTCTGAAGGGACTGTTCAGTAGGCAGCCCTAATGCATGGCTAGGAAACGCAGAGTCTCGTTCCCTGTTCTCAGGGAACCATGGTTACATACGTAACCTGAGACGTTCCCTTTCGAAAGGGAACTCAACTCTGCGTTCGAAAACGCTATGGGGAACGATATACCCATGCCGCCATGCTTGAGGGGAGTGCATGCCAAAAATGGCTAGACAAACATCAGAACTAGCAGCTTCAACTGAAGTGCCAGAACCACTCCCCCTACGGGTCATACATAGGCTGTCAGTGACAGCATTCCCTATGGCCAATAGCCCAAGCTATAAGCCTCAAAGAGGCCTTCCGCAGAAGGCCGCTCAAAGGCTTTTGGAACCAAGCTTCTTTTCAAAGAATAGAGGGTACCTTTAAGGGAATGTGGCCAGGGGGCCCGAGGGAACCCTAGCCAGTCACTTGTCAGGGGAACGTACTTGACCCTGATTGCCACCAGGGAGGCCAACCTGGTCTACTTTACAGAAACCTAGTCTTGAAATCACATTCTTCAGAGAAGAAATCCAGTAAGAGTGACTGCAAAGAGGCAGTAACCAACTCAGACCAGAGCATAGAGATGGGCAACAGGCAATTCCAACAGGCAATGTACTCAGTAAAAACAATTTTTACTCTTTAAGCAAGAGGAGTACAAACTTACGCCATCATGCTCTGAAGGAGGTCCTGCGACCTCAGAATGACATGGGCGTCAGCCAGTGGCAGTCTAAACTCTAAGGGAGCCAAATCTTAGAACCAAACTATCCAGTGAGGTTAACTAGTTTAACTCAACCTGAGCTAATCTTCTTCACACATTCCAACAAGCAGTGTACTTAGTAAAAACACTTTTTACTCTTTAAGCAAGAGGAGTACAAACTTACGTCATCATGCTCTGAAGGAGGCCCAAACAGGGCCTGCGACTCCAGAAAGACACATGGCGTCAGCTAGTGGCAGTGTCTAAGCTCTAAGGGAGCCAAATCTGAGAACCAAACCATCCAGTGAGGTTAACTAGTTTAACTCAACCTGAGCTAATCTTATCCACACATTCCACCAGGCAATATACTCAGTAAAAACACTTTTTACTCTTTAAGCAAGAGGAGTACAAACTTGCGCCATGATGCTCTGAGGGAGGTCTAAACAGGACCTGCGACTTCAGAATGACACGGGCGTTAACCTGTGGCAGTGCTAGTTTTCAAGTGAGCAAACTCTAACTGAAACGTCTTCCAACAAGCCTTGTAATACAACAAGCTATTATGCTCTGAAGGAGGCCCAAACGGAGCCTTCTACTTCACACAACACGAGTGTCAGCTTGTGGCAGTGTTCAAGCTCTAAGGGAGCCATATATTAAAACCAAAATACACCGCCTGAGACAACGGCACCAGGGAGACTTAGCAATAGTCTGCTACCTTAGCTGCTATCTATTTGCACCTACACCAAAGGGACAATGGGCCTTGGCCTGACAACTCTGATAAGAGGAGGCCAGAACTAGGAAAAACTACACTCACACAACAGGGGTAGTATAAAAAGGGCATAAAATGCTACTAGCAGACCGCCTAAACCCTAGTTCTAGCCTAGGCCAGCTATAGCTGTGGGCCTATAAGGCCAACACATAAGCATAGATCCGCCTGGGGCTAAGAAACAACAGCCTCTACCAACGACTCTCAACTGAGAGGAGGCAAACTCTGAGAATACTAATTTTCTACAGTAAAGCTCAGAGGAGCAAAGCTCAACCCAAGCACACAATGTCAGGTGGCCTGTAACGCCGACGCTAAACATAGATCTATCTGAAGTTAGTAAAAGCTAATCTCAAAACTCTAGCATTTACCAGAGGAGAAAGCTAATTAACCAAAAGGTGGCTAACACTGAGGCTTAGTTAAAGCCGACATCTGAATACATATGAACGGTGGCTTCGTTATCTGAAGCCAACACATCCAAAAAGGGGACAAACAAAGTACTACCCTTAAAAATATATATCGTTCCAGCCAACCTAATGGAACTTCAGGGCCCTAAGTCCGCATCCTATACAAGAAACTGATTATAAATATAAAGAGCCAATTTCAGCAGGTCTAACTGCTGACATTGTGTGTAAGCAACACCTGCCCGACCTGCTGCCGCGTATAGAGCGTTGGAGCCTACCTATATCATGAGATAGTTGCACTCATCTCGTAAGTAGGAGGCATCGACGCGTACCCATACTCACTCCATCAATACCAGCGAAATAACCTGCTGATGTTGATGAATGGGAGCTGAATACAGGTCCTTCCATGCCTTCTCGATCTCAGTATGAAGATCAAGAAGGAATGAAAAGCTTATGGTGGCTGGAGGATTATGGCAAAAAAGGAACCGTTCGACAAACAATCCACGAGCGGTTTCTTTCTTAACCTGCTCCAATGGCAGCTGCAGTCTGCCAGAGGCACGTTCCATAATCTCACACAGCTGTATATACGCGGGGGCAGGGTGCCTTTGAGGATTCAGGAGGTTCATCATCTTCATCCTCATCAGCCATCTCCTGCTCTCTTGTTTGACTTAGAACAAGAAGAGCAACTGCTGCTGAATCTAACGATGTCATAGACAACACATCATCATAATCACACAGCTCTCTCCCGTCAGCTGTCTAAGGTCGCGGGGAATTTCACCCCTTCAACTCTTCAACAAGCTCCAGCTGAAAACCCCTTAATCTAGTCTCTACTCTGCCTCAGCAAGAGTAAGACCCTAACCATTAGGTGCAGCTGCCGGTCCTTCTCCTCTCAAGGAAAAGACCAGAAGAGAGTGGAGCATTTTACAAGTAAAACACACTCACAATAACAAACAGGCAGGTCCCACAAGAACTACCTGTTCTCATAAAACAACGTTAAAGTTATGCATGTGATCAGATGTCAACACTATGGGACATGGATGCACACACTTCCTGAAACGTTTGTCAGACATAAATTGTCTTACCTTAATATCGGTTTGATATTGTTTCAAACAAAACAGTCCCTGAAGACGAAAAAGAAAAACCTGACTGGTTCTCTAGGTGCTCCTTATATACTTCCGGGTCGCGCTATGATGACATCATAGGCTGTCGCCGGCCAATAGGATTGTCATGAGTTGATATTCTTTTAGACACTGGTTCACGCGGAGGCGTTCCCCATGGCATTTTCGAACGCAGAGTTGAGTTCCCTTTCGAAAGGGAAATAACAATGTCCTTCCTTCTCCTTTTAGTTTCTGTCTGACTTGCATTTGACTAATAAATTTTGACCAGGCAAGATTTTTGTTTATTCATTTGCCATGACAACTAGCCTGCTTCACACGAATCACGCCTTCCAAGAGCTTCGGAGTTCGGAGAACAGAGCACGAAGTCAGCTTCCTCCAATTATGCACGAAACAGCCGTCTCTGAAGTGAGCGTGCACGTATTGAGCAGACGATTTTCATGGACACATCCATGATCTTTTTCATTTTCAGCATTTTCGCACTTAGAGCTTGTTGGTGTGTATAATACAATGATAATTAAGGAAGTTGGGAAAAGCATCCTCCTCCTTTTACTTGGCAATGAATCCGTTTGAACGGCCGACCATCGCAGGTGCTCCGTCAGTTGTGATTGACACCAGTTTAAACATTGGCAGCTGTGTTTTGTCGACAAATATTATGCAAACTGTTTGATTCTATTCAGTCATCAAAATAAGTTAAATGCCCTGGCTATTGTAATCTGTTGTGCTGTATGTTTTTGAGTTTAGTGTTAAAATTGAATATCAACAATGAACATTTTTCTCCTGAATTCCATGTAACACGCGTTTTAATTTTTTTTTTTATTATTATTATTATTATTTTTTTTAAACTGTGTTTTTTTGGTTGGTAGATCTCATTGAGTTGATAATTTTAAAAGTAGATCATCATGCAAAAAAGTGTGGGCACCCCTGCTCTAACTGAACAAACTGAGAAACCACAAGGAGCTTTTATCGTGTACCAAAAGTTAGTGTTCATCATTCAGGGGGGAAAATGCAAGAAATGAACTGAAAAACACAGGAAAAAATAGCTTGTAATCCTGCGTCTGTTGGAGACCATTAGCCCTGATTGGGTTTTTAATGTAGAGTTGAATAAATTAATAAATCATCACATCATCAACCCACATGCATGCCCGCAGCAATAACACTTGAACAACACAGGATGATGCTAATTTTAGCGACATGCATCACCTTTGCTCAATGTCTGCTATTGATTTCCATAGTAGAGATTGTCCACAAGATCAGTGTGAATTTGAACCACTGCATGTGTAGTCGGGTGGAAGGAATGGTCGTATAATGAGGGAAGGAATCAATGCAACATGGGTTGAACACGCATGTGGGGAGCCGTACCCCTTCTGGGCCGGCTCAATAAGAGCAAGGCTACATCTAAATGTAGATAAAAAAACGATACTGGAGGAATCCTGTTAAAAGGGTCATTGTCACTGTGCTTTTACCCCTAGTCTAAGTGCTACAGATATTCTTCAGATCGTGCTGAAGGCAGATTGGTCCGGGAGAATCCGGCAGGGGTCTCGCACAGGCCCCTCAGAGGGAGGTCTGATAGATGATAGACCTCTTGGCTATAGTGTGAGTTGGCATGCATATCCTCACTTCCTCTAATAGCTTATTGAGCGAGGGGGGTCTGGTGAGGATTAGAAAGCGCTGGCTTAATGTGCAAGCTGCATGCAGTCAATAACGCTCCTTCCATGATAAATCTGCCTGACATATTCCCAGAAACACTTCAGACATCAATAGGGATTTGTTTAAGAGAATATGAAAAATAAACAGCAGGCTATTATTTTCACTAGGCCACCGGCGCCACGCTACCGTGGTATTGGTTCACAATGGAATGTGAGCAGAGCTGGTGAAGACTCTGGAGGAAGATGTTTGCTGTTCACATGTTGGTTGGTCATCAGCCTTCAGCTAACAGCTGTGTGTTGAAAACAGCCATTCAGGCCTGTGAAAGCTCCTTGCTAAGCTGAGCTCCTCCATCTTCTGACTTTGTGAGATTGTGTTCAGCAAGAGTTTTGAAGTCTGTTAGTACAGATAAATAAGGGAATCAGATTTGTTTCTTTTTAAATGCATATTTTATCAATACTCTGTTGCTGACTTTCATATAAACAAAAAGCCAGGAGGACCAACTTAGTGGTGTTGTCAAGTGATTGGATATCATGCTAGTGTGATTTCTTATGAACTTTAACAAAATAAAGTTCTGGTTTATGATTTCCAGTAAACCCTGGATTCAACTAAATTTAAGCCCCTTTCACACAGAGATTCCAGAAAATACCCTGATAATGTGTCCCAAGATTGTTGATTTTGGTTCATTCACACTGCCAGTGATTTTTTTTGGAATCTGTGCATGAGTTCACACACATCCCATAAAGATCCCGTAAAGACACGTGACATCAGGATGTGACGTGTAATGTTTTCACAGCATCTTAAGTTTGCTTATGACCTGTGATTTCTTTCTCGAGAAACCACACTTATGCATTTTTTTCTTCTGATTTATTCATAAACAAGTGCCGTACTGTTCCATCAGCTGGCAGATGATATCAGCTTCAGTGTCATCACTACGACGCACCCCTTTACAGCATTGATTACAGCTTTTGTTTACACAGGGCGCATTCCGGGACTGATCCCGACAATTTTACTAGGTCCCCACCCTGGAATCAATCTTGGGATGTGTTTGCATTCACACAGAAGGCACTCTGAAAATTTTCTGGGATCAACGTGCCATGTGAAAGGGGCTTGATTTTAAAGGGAATGCAAAGGAATGTTTACAAAACATTTTTTTACTCCATTTCTGTTCCAAACGGTCTGCTATTATTTTTAGTGGAACACCAAATGTGTAATGAAAGTCCACTGAGGCAAGCGTAATGAGAACCCATGTGCAGTTTATTGATGTGATACCAAACTTAAACTAAACGTAAACTTGAAGAACTTAACTAAAACACGACTTGACTTGAAAATAACCATAAACTTAGACTTAAGCATAAACATTGACATGGACAAGACCTAAACATAGACTCACCAAACAATGGATTACACGAACAAAGCTAGATAAGAGACAATATAACATAAGGGCTATTTATACACACAACAACTAAACTAATGACTAATGACTAAACAAGGAACACCTGTGAACAATCAAACAATGAACCAATGAGAACACAGGACACATGACCAAAACAACCAATCAGAACATGACACATTCACAAGGGGAGCACATGACCAACGAGAAGCATGACTTTGAGAAATTAAAAAAAAATAAACGTCATGAAACTATAAAAGTGAACCAAAACAGACGTGACAAAATGAGATTTTTTTTATTTTTTTATTTTTTTATTTCTTTACTTTGCATTTAGACTAAAATACATAACCTTTATTCAATGATAAGCAAGGGAGGTTTTCTAGCAAAAGGGGGACCTATAGTACATTTTAGTCTGTTTCTCACACAAGTCATGTGTAGCTTCTGAAGACTTTGAACTTTTTGCACTTTTGAAGTTTTCAAAGTCAACATGAACAGTAGTTTTATAAAAAACAAAAATGTTTACCATCTTCTGGTTCTGTTTGGAAAGTACAACCCAGAATAGGCTGCTTCTTTGTAGCTTTTCAGAAGTGAAGAGTTTGAACATGAGAGTGAAATCTTGAGTCTGGAATAGTATTGAATGCATGATTGTGATTTATTAAATTAATGTGGTATATTTTGACTGTGTATGTTAAGAAACACAAGAAATACAGGAATTAGGGCTTCCTTTGGTCTTTTCGGTTTTGATCAAGAAGGCTAGATGAACCATATGTACCCACAGTGATATTAATCTGGCCCTAAAGAGGGAACCTAGTTTTGTGGCCCTGAAGTCGGTCTTGAAGAGTCCTTTCAGGAGCCTTCTGTTTTCAGAAAATCCCTCAACATATACTCTTTCTACCCTACTAAACTTATTTGTTATACCTCCTTCTCCTCTATATGAGTCCGTTCAACTGATAGGTTTGTGAAATGTATACTGCAAATGTACATATATCTCTGGCATTCTTCTATAATTGTGGGGACTTGCTTGCTCTTGAGACATTTTCACAATTTGATGTAACAGCTGTCGGCATTACTGAGGACATTTCCACTGCTCACATAGAGTCGCTCTCTAAACTTCCTCCTTATAAAAATAAGCATTTTTTCTGTGTGACCTTCAGAAACTCTCCAGAGCCAGTTTGGCAGTGTATGACAATGTTTGTAGACCTTTTATGAATCACCAGTAGGCCCAAAGCTCAGACTAAATCCAAATCGCATCATATCCACCTCCACAATAGTCTGCCAAGCTGGTTTTTGGAGATCCTTGGAGACTCCGCTTGTCTTTATCAGTGGAGAACGACTAATCAATTCAAATGGCGGTCGGTCTCGCTGCTTCAGAAGAACAGTTTCTTCAGCCATAGGCAGAGCTAATGCTTGTATGATGAGAGTGAATCTGGGTATATATTTTTTTTCATTTAAAATCCTTCTCGTAAAGACTTAATTTCTTTGATGTGAGCACAGTGAAACCTTAAATCCCTAATTGAGCATTAGTGATCTTATGAGTCAGTCAGAACCCACTATGAATAATGTATGACTGACAGCTCCATCAAGTTAAGTAATGTTTTGATAAATGTGAATCTTTATTTAACATTGAGAGAGAATGGTTTTTCAGATCCCTTTTCTATTGAATATGACTTTTTATTATTACATTTGAGAGTATATTGCCTACATTTTCATTCCAAGAAATTCCGAACTGATTTGAAATGTTTGAAGCGAACTCTCTGTAAATCTCTGGTGAAACTTTCACTACCCATAGTATGATAACATTGTGACGGAATGTTAATAGATTACCAGGTCTCTATTATGGAAGTACTGTTAAGGCCTATCTTGTCCTGGTGTGACAGTGAGACATGATCAGCTTACAGTAGACTAAATTCAGAATTTACCTATTATTTGCTTTGAAAAAAGCAACATTTCCACTTTGAAATGAATCCGAGAACTTTATGGTATAACATTATTATGGTTAAAAAAAAAAAAATAAATAAATAAATAAATATATATATATATATATATATATATATATATATATAAATAAATATATATATATATATATATATATATATATATATATATATGCATATTTTTAAAGTATAATTTCTGCATTGTCTTGACATAAGGTTTTCAGTTTTATTTGTATGATTATAAGTCAAAAGTATCATGTAGATTGTGATTAAAAAAAAAAAAAAACATTTAAGGCTAAACTAAAATAAAGACCTGCTGTGTGATATTCACTATATCCTTTCGCAGGGTTCCTTTCAGTTCCGCTCTGGCTGAAGTTTAAAACTGTAGCCTTTGTGAGGCCAGCCCAGATCCTCCAACCAATAAGCACCTCTCAGCATCACCTGTATTCTCTGTAAAGATTCACTCAACTACCCTAAAAACAAAGCTATACATATTTACTTTCCTCACATTACTCTTGATTGGATATGACATGGCACTAATTCCTGCCTGACTTTTTTTTTTCTCAGAATTATGCCACAGCTCATAAGGGGAGGTTAAAGCCAAGTGACATTGCCTCCTGCTGAAAATAAAATCAAATTATGAGCATTAGCTAAGCCGCTGTAGGAGCTTATGCGTCTGCTTCAGGTAAACACTTGTGTCAGCTCCAGGAATGGATCCGCCACCCTCAGAATCATGAACGTCAAGCTGTGTTCTCAGTAGACTATTTATGACACCCTGCTGACTCTAAAAGCGGTGCCCTCACTTACTTCAATGTCCATAGGCATTACTGTCAGACTATTTTTGTGTGTGTGTGTTTTAATCCTCTGTGACTGTTTTTGCTGCTTTTAGCTAGATGATTTAGTCCCTTTATAAGCTGAAATAATGATTTCTGTGCTATTGCTCATTCCAGGAAGAACCATTTGTGATGGTCTCAGAAAATGTGCTTGGGAAACCTAAGAAGTACCAGGGGTTCTCAATTGATGTGCTGGACGCTCTGGCCAACTACCTTGGTTTCAAATATGAGATCTACGTGGCTCCTGATCACAAATATGGCAGCCAGCAGGTTGATGGGACCTGGAATGGTCTTATTGGAGAACTGGTTTTTAAGGTAAGACATAATGTTCATCTATATTGTGCAAAATCTGTTTGTCTGTCTACTATATATCTATCTATATGTCTAGTTGGCTACTGCTTGTCTATTATTGACATATTTGAAATCCAATTATAAATGCTGCCCAATTCTGATCTATAATGTGTATATACATTAATGGTCAAATGCTGCACGGCTAAAACTTTGTCGACACCCTTTATAATAACAAGTTTGGCTATTTTAACCTCATTCATAATTAATTAACAAGTGCAAGAAATCTAGAATATACCATTAAAATCTCATTTGACAAACTTACTTTTTAGTCGATTGAAAACGGTCTCCACATATTATGTATACAAAAGGCGATATTTCAAGTGTTAATACATTTACAGCTCAAAGGACCATTTTAAACTATTTTAATGATGCAGAATTATTTTAGCGCAGTCAGCACTGCCTTTGATTTGACTAACATAATACAGTCTGGCTGAATGCCGCAGATTTATGTGCTTTCCTTTGGCTTTCTCAAACTATCTTGGGCTTTTCAATTTCCCTGGTATTCCCAAACAGTCTGCACTGCTTTGATAAAAAGAGCGCAGATTTCTTACATGTGAATGAGGGAAAAACCTCACACTGAAATGTTGTCCGCTAGAAGATAAACAAAAGGCAAAACTCACAGCAGTGAGAGGTCAGATACACATTTTCAGGACCATTACTCCAAACCTCCCGCTGCTTTCCATTCCACAGCTTTTTCAGTTCCGCGACACACCTCCATCCCTACTGCTTCCTGTGCTGAGAATATTCCTCACCACTGTTCAGTCAGGGGAATGGAAACATGAGCCACAGTGTACTGCCGCTTATCTTCATTTCCAGAGAGATAGACCAGAATGCAAGGAAAATATTAAGGAGCTCTAATCCCATTGTTACGGTCTCTGTTGACACATTGTTTTCCAGCAACTTCACATTTGTGTGCTTTCATGATAGACCAGACCTTTGATGTTTTATTGAAATTCAGTATTTCAGCAAAAGAGTTTTTTTGATTTTTCCTTTGCTTTTTGTGTTCTAATCGTGTAAAGTCACGATTACAGCTGTTATGACATGATACAACAGGCCAGGGAATCACAGAGGAAACAACTCTCATTTACATCATTCTGATGTTTTGGGTCAGTAAGATTTATTATTATTATTATTAATATTTTTGAAGAAAATAATACTTTCTAATAATTAATAATATTCAGGAAGGATGCATTTAATTGATGACTGAAGTGACAGTGAAGACTTTACATTTTTACAAAAACGTATTTCAAATAAAAACTAGGGATAGGCATGAGTTCTCGAGCACTCGGACGTGACAGCGACGATCAATCAGGAAACCAATGATCACCGTGACTTTAAAAAATATATACATATATATATATATATATATACAGGGCTTGACATTAACACCCGCCAAATGCGGGTAGATTTCAGCTGTGGCGGGTAAGACAGCCACTCCCACTAGCCACTTTGGCGGGTTGAATATAATTTCAGCCTACAGTCAAATGAAAGGTAGCTAAGCTCGTTCTAGCACAAAATTACAATCCGATCACAATTCCTTCTCGATTAACTTGCAGTTAGTGAAGGCAGGATCGGCGGAATCGTGCTGAATGACACACAACGGAAGCGCTCTCTCGCGTGCTCTCTCTCTCGCGCGCATGCGCGCGATCAGATCTCCTTGCGCCTGAATAGTCAAATACACGCACACACAGATGTCAAAATGTCCATCAAGTGGAGTATCTCGCATGGATACAGTCGGTTATGGCTTAAGTGGATATAAACAGGTAGGTAAAAATATGTGGATATATGGATATGTGTCAGTATATTACATCCATGCATTCAGCAGCCCAATTAAATACCTGTCTGTCATTAATGTTAATCAAACAACAGAAGATGTTAAATAAATGTTAAATAAACCTACTGTATCTGAAAAAAGAGTTTAGGCTAATTTAATTTACTGTTGTATTTGTAATTTGCTAATTTGCTTCTTCGTTCTTTTTATAAAGCCTTACAAAAATAACTTATACAATTATAAAATGTATCATATTATGATCATATTACCCACCCCTTGCCCACCCATACATACCAGCTGATATATGTAGGCCTAGTCTTGATTAGGTGGTCAATCTGCATTTGAAAGGGTTTTAAATCTAGCTAGTAAAAGTAAAATGACTCAAAATCAAGTAATTTTGGCATGCTAAAGTCAACTTTAATCATATAAATTGTAATTTCCCAACAGCAAATTTGTGGCCAGTGAAAATGCTGAGTGGCTAGTAACTTTGGAAAACCACTAGCCACAGTGGCTGGTGAGCAAAAAGTTAACGTCAAGCCTTGTGTGTATATATATATATATATATATATATATATATATATATATATATATATATATGCTACCAGTCAAATGTTTGGACACAGTAAGATGTTTAATGTTTTAAAATAAGTTTCGTCTGCTCACCAAGGCTGCATTTATTTAATTAAAAATACAGTAAAAACAGTAATATTGTGAAATATTATTACAATTTAAAATAACAGTGTTCTATTTGAAAATATTTTAAAATGTAATTTATTCTTGTGTTGGCAAAGCTGAATTTTCAGGATCATTACTCCAGTCTTCAGTGTCACATGATCCTTCAGAAATCATTCTAATATGATGATTTGATGCTCAAGAAACATTTATTGTGTACAATTGTACAAAATATTTGTGTACAATATTTCTTTTTTAGGATTCTTTGATGAATAGAAAGTTCAAAAGAACAGCGTTTATTTGAAATATAATCTTTTGTAACATTATAAATGTCTTTACTGTCACTTTTGATCAATTTAATGCATCCTTGCTGAAAAAAAAAAAATTAATTTCTTTAATTTCTTTACAAAAAAATAAAAATAAAAATTCTTACTGACCCCAAACTTTTGAATGGTAGTGTATAATGTTACAAAAGCTTTGTATTTCAGATAAATGCTGTTCTTTTGAACTTTCTATTCATCAAAGAATCCTGAAAAAGGAATATTGTACACAAATATTTTGTACAATTGTACACAATAAATGTTTCTTGAGCATCAAATCATCATATTAGAATGATTTCTGAAGTGACTAAATGATTTCTGAATTGACTAAATCTGGATAAAATGACTGAAAAGAAGCCAAGGCCTAAGCCAATCACAACCAACAGCCCAATAAAATCTATGTAGGTTTCTTTATAGATTTTAATATTGCAATTCTTTGCAAACTGGTTATTGACATCCAGAAAATCCAAACCATTAACGACTTCAGACTTTATGACCAACAAAGAAAGTGTGAATAGTCATTTTTGAGTCATTATTGTCCTCATCATATTTAATTTACAAAATAATTTTCAAATGTTTTACTCCCTTGAACGAAAGATTACAAAAATTTTGTTTTGTTTTCCGAAATGCTACAATGGGTGGATGGTCTTATTTTCAATAAACATCTCTATAGCTCCATAATTTTGCGAGTTGAACCGAAAATAAAGCTAAAAACTTGCTTGTTTACACTCTGACCCTTTCTTGTTTGCCACTGGCTGCAAAATACAACGTGAAAGTGCAATGCTGATGCTGCGTAGTGGATTCACACATCCATGAGCGAAGCATTTTCATTTCGGTTGAAGGGACAACCGAACACGTCCCCACCCTTCCCCCCTTATCAGTACTCTGAAAATGAAAATGAAAATTAAAATTAAAATTAAAAAAAAATGCCCATCCCAAATAAATACTATTGTTTTGAAATTTCTTTTCATCAAAGAATCCAGGGGGAAAAAAAATATATCACATTTACCACAAAAATATTAATCAGAACAACTGTTTTCAACATTAATAATAAGAAATGTTTCTTGAGCACCAAATCAGCATATTAGAATGATTTCTGAAGGATCATGTGACACTGAAGACTGCAGTAATGATGCTGAAAATTCATTCAGTTTTGCTGTCACAGGAATAAATTACATTTTAAAATATATTCAGATAGAAAACAATTATTTTAAATTGTAGTAATATTTCACAATATTACTGTTTTACTTTTATACTTAAAATAAAATGATCAATCATTTATATAACTATTTCAGCTTTTCTAAGCTTTTTTTACTCCACAGTCCATGAAATTAGTAGATTTAGTGAGCTGTGAGTTAATTGTGTGTGGTGGCATAAAATCAGGCCATAGTGCTTACGTTATGTACGTCTTCTTTCTTCTTACACAAGTGTAGGAGATGTGTCATTTTTTAATTCACTGATTTAAAAAAATTGTCAATGTGTGTTAGAAGCCGCTCTCCTGTTTTGCCCATTGTTGAAAATGTTGAACTGTTTCAATTTTGCTTTTAGATGTTTTATAAAGCCAGCACTTGACAATAAGCTGTTTTGTTTTTTTTTTTTTTTTTTTTTTTGGTACTATTTTCACAAATAAGTGGTGAATTTTCAAAGCTCTTAGTATTCTCCCATCAAAAGCTCATGAAAAGTTCATTTTTTTCAGGTATTACAGCATAATTGCAGTTGACTTGGTACAAAATCACAAAGTACTACAAATCACAAAACCAAAGTGTTTCACAAATACGAAGCTTTCATTTCAGGTAATTGTAATTATAATGCAGTTAACACTGGACAAATATTACAGGCATTATGGATTTTATGTCTATTTGGTACTCAAATGATGACTCTACATTACAATATCATACCATTTTGTTTTTCATTCAACACCTCTAAGGGCAGTTTAAAACATTTATTGTATTTTTAGCTGTTGAATTACTGTAGCTGATTGATAAAATTACTAAACTGAAAGAAAAAACTAAAGTAGATGTTTGTGCAATAAATACTGTTATTTAAAATGGGAAAGATTTGAGGTTACAGAAAGTTTAATCGTACATCAAACTTTTGATTCTTCACATTAGGCCATAATTCAACAAAAAATTTAGTTCATTAGCTTTTTATTGGGTTTACCACTAGCATACTAACACTGCATCTATTCTGTTCTCATTTTAAGTATTCTCTATTCTGAAAGTGACATTTGTCAGGCTCTTGTTATAAAGCAGGAAGTCTGGTACTACCAAGTTTCTATGTCGAGACAATCAGAGGAGCACTTGTTGTGTGGATTAACATTTGTGAAGTGATTCGGGCTCCGGATGCTTCTCTAACCCTGCTCAAACACAGAGGTCCTGTGGGGTCCCTGATCTCTGAAAATGGCCAGGCAGGTTAATGGGAGTCAGACAGATGACACTGGCTCTCACCCTATGATAATGACATGCCTTTGTTCTGCCGATGGTAATGTCTCTTGACAGGAACTCTCTCAGGCTGCAGAGGTCTCATCTAATCTCAGCACTGCTGTGTGCACCTAGTCACAATAATTTCCAGAACTGCCAAAAAAAGGAAAAGAAAGCAAATTAGATGTTGTTTAGCATTTAAAAGCTGAAACAATTTTAATTTTGGCAGCAGACAGTGTTACCTCAGGAGGAAGATGTGGATATTTTTATTTATTTATATTGTGATTATGGACAATGAGGAGTGCTGTGTATTTGCACATATTTTTATTTATTTTTGGAATATGGGATAGTAAATGGAAATAGATTTTTCATTATGTCTGTGGGTCTGTGTACCTTCTGGTCATTTTAAAAAGAAATAAAGAGAAATGAGAAATTAACTTTTTTTTTTTTTTTTTTTTTGAGAAATGGAAAAACAAGCAAAATTCATTGTGTATGCATTTGTAGGCTGCCCTGAAATGCCCCTTTTGTATGATTAGTCAACCCTCTCCTGCTTCTGTACTGTTACATGGTACGTGCAAGCTCACAATTCATTTTCAATGGCAGAGGCACAGCAGGCATCTCAAGCTTGTTCACAAGAATCCTGTGCTTACAACACAAGATTAAAAAAAAAAAAAATCGCAGAAAGTGCATGGACCTGTGTGTCCAGGTGTATTGTAGGTGGATGTTTTTCATACTGTTTTTCACCAAACAACCACAAGGAATAATATTTTTTAATCATTTTGTTTTATACACGTTTGTTTATGCATTTAAAAGGTGTTTTTATCCAAAGAAACTTGCATTGCTTTTAAGTTGTACATTTTTGTCAGTTAATCCATTCCCTGAACACAGCAATATAACCCATGACCTTGATGTTGCAAGCACCATGTTCCGTTTAAGCTACATGAGCTGTATTTACCAATGAAAAAATACAAAATAATTCATATGAACCAAAATTTATTTAGATACCTTGAACGTTTCATTCATTATTACTGTTTATTCACTATAGTTTTAAAAAAAATGGTAATAAAATATGACAAGATCTCAGAGTTAAACTGTGTCAGAAAAAAAATCATCTTAATAATGTCAGATAACACTTAAAGGGATAGTTCACCCAAAAATGAAAATTACACCATGATTTACTCACCCTCAAGCAATCCTAGGTGTATATGACATTCTTCTTTCAGATGAATATAATCAGAGTTATATTAAATAATGTCCAGGGTAATCCATGCTTTATAATGAGAGGGGATGGTGCCCCAAATTCTAAAGACATAAAAAATGCACTCATCCATTATAAAAGAAGTCCACACGGCTCCGGGGGGTTAATAAAGGCCTTCTGAAGCGAAGTGATGCGCTTGTGTAAGAAAAATATCTATATTTAAAACTTTATTAACTGTAATCTCTAACTTCCGCTAGCTGTTGTACGCGCGTTCATGAGAGAGTGGCGTTCCAGCTTGTGACGTAAGATGCATGCGCAGCGTGAGCTCCTGTGAGAATATGCTAGTCTCGCGAGAACCAAGTTGTGTACAGCAAAGGAAGTCCATGTGAAGAAGCCAATTATTTGAGCTATACTCTACATTTTATTAGTGTTAAAATGCTGATTTCTTGTGAATATCCGGGTTGCTTCAACAAAGCTAAAGTCTTGAGATTACGTGCGCCGACATCAAAGGGAGATGCAGAGCGCTGTGCGTGACTGGCTGCCGCTTCAAATCTGGATTGTTTGTTTGTATGTTTTGCTGCACTGATCGGATTACTGCTTTATTTGTATTTCTATATCACCATCGGAATACTGTGCTTTTCAAATTACTCCAATTCTAACTGTTGGTGCTTTGGACTTGATTGTTGACTGCAATTTTTACTGCCTGCAAGTTTTGCCATCGGGCTGCTGCGAGCTCTCTACCCTGTTGCGTCTTCCACCACTTTCGGCTCATCAGATGGTTTAGTTACCACTCTCTCTATCTGTTGCGCGGTTTGTTTACTGCTTGCTATCTGGGTGTGTTGTCTCCCTCTTATCCTGCTGTTTTTGGTGATGTGACTTACGGGGTTTGGCTTACTCCAACAATATAAACATGCCTCGGCCAACAGTTTTTCAGTTTGTTTTGTCTCCCGGGGTTCCTTGTTGGTATACTCCGGTTCAAACAAATATGGCTGGGCAAAAAACAAAGTCTTCTTTTGGCTTAAATCAAAACCTCCGACATTTTTCTTAAGAAATCCTAGTTTTGTACTTTTAATTCGTGACCGGTATTTTGTTTTGCTCTCTCCTCTGCACTTCTGTATTCATCACCGGAGCTCACACTTCGCATGCGTCTACGTCATAAGCTGGGATGCCACTTTCTCGTGAACGCGCGTATGACAGTTAGCGGAAGCTAGAGATTACAGTTTATAAAGTTTAACATATGGATATTTTTCTTACACAAACGCATTGCTTCGCTTCAGAAGGCCTTTATTAACCCCCCGGCGCCGTGTGGACTTCTTTTATAATGGATGAGTGCATTTTTTATGTCTTTTAGAATTTGGGGCACCATCCCCTCTCATTATAAAGCATGGATTAGCCTGGTAATTATTTAATATAACTCCGATGATATTTGTCTGAAAGAAGAATGTCATATACACCTACGATGGCTTGAGGGTGAGTAAATCATAGGGTAATTTTCATTTTTGGGTGAACTTTCCCTTTAAGCAAAACATGGTCAGATCAAAGTGTCTGAATAATTTTTGGTCCTAAATTTTTATCAATTTTACTGGTAGTCCACTGTATGAAGAATTTTGGGTATAATATGTCACAGTTTACTTTATTTTGCTATCCTCACTTACATAAATAAACTATAAATACACTAGTAAAACAACAACAAAAAAAATATCTAGTGTCTGAATAATTTTGACTGTATATCAGTGTTAAGGAGGTTTTAACTGATTTAATCAAATTAATCAAACTAACACAATTTTGCTACTGAAGATTACATCAGATGCAGTATTAAAGTGTTCGTTTCGTAAGGAATCAAATTTTCCTTGATTATGTGATAAAAGTGTTGTACTTTGAAAACATACTGTAGCTTTCACATCTCAAAATATTCTTCCTAGGGAGATTTATTGAAATTTAGCTGCAAAACATCTTTCAGACTTCCACAGGTTTCTGACATCAGACTCAGACAGAAGGATACATGTATAATATAATGTTTAACAAGGCTTTCTTATTTCACATTCAGACTTGTTGCATCACAATTGTTTTCATAAGTTATCCATTTTTTTAAATATTTTTTTATTTTTTTTATTTTATTTATTTATTTTTTTAGATATTTTATTGTATTAAAGGGGACCTATTATGCAAAATTCACTTTTACATGGTGTTTGAACATAAATGTCTGTTGGCAGGGTGTGTACACAACCACCTTATAATGATAAAAATCCCACTCCTTTTTCTTTTTTTTCAATCCCCATGAAACCTCAACAGTTTTTGAGCAATGTGACGTAACATTGTGCAGGCCCCGCCCACGACTGCTGACGGACTCTGCCGTATTAGCATAGTTTCTGCATTGAGCAAGTTGTACACTGTCCAACATTGTCTCGATGGCGGAGCAGCTATATCGACAAGATCTCGTAAGCGATTGAGGTGTTTTGTTGTTGGACGTAAGAGTGAAAATAACATTAGTCTTCATTTACTCTTGACACCTGAGCCGCTGAAGATGCAGTGGATTAGTTTTGTTTTTGAAGTGCACCACAGATCTAATATACACATGTAGGGTTGCCCCCTAATAGTCGACTAACCGTTAATCAACTAGAAGAGGCTTGGTCGACCAAGATTTTATTAGTCGGTTAGTCGCAGAAAAAAAACTCCACAGGAAGTGACGAAGTTGTGAAGTCACGCAGTCCGTGAGGGAGAGATCATTAAATTGTTCATTGTTAGTTCATGTTAGCTCTTTTCATTTTAATAATGTATTAGTAAAGTACATTAACTGTGATTAAAAAATGCTTTAGAAGTATTGTTCATTGTTAGTTCATGTTAACTAGTGTAGTTAACTAATGTTACCAAATGGAACCAAGTTCACACTACAGGACTTTAAACGTCAGCAGATCGCTGTGCTGTTCAGACTGCATGACTTGCTGTGGAGTCTTGAAGACTTTGTGGTGTTCACACTATGTGACACTACGTAAATGATCCGCAACGGGTTACACACTACACAAGCTGACAACAACTCTTTCACCCAATGACTTTATTTGAAAATGGATGTTGGGAAGAAATTAAATTAATTCACACATAAGTTTAATATTTTCAGGCTGACCTCCCAGAGTTAAGATAAAACATTTCCCTTTATTGTTTCCATGACGACGCGTCATGCTTGTCATGTGACACACCGCGGCCAGCCGGCCACACTATATGACAGATGTATCATGTTGCTCACCATGTGATCAACTATCTGATATTCCGATTCTCAATTATGTGCAAGTGCAACCTATATAATGACCTTGATCTTCATATATTGCGTGAATTCATCCATTTGTCCCGAAATACATGTGGCCGGTGAACTGGGAGAACAATAGAGTGAGTCAGCTTTATTTACTTACACAATGTGTATCTGATATGAATAAACGGCAAATTAAATTTGAATGGATTGTTATTGCTGCTTCCATAGACATTACTGTATATTTCATTGGGTGTAGCTCGTCGACACGTGACACCACAGGATGTCGAGTCGGCCGACAGCTCCAAATATTTAGCATGCTAGATATTTGTCTGGCGTCATTTTTTAACATATAATATGATTGTTAATGTGTGTTTTCTGTGAAATTCTGCTGTAATTTAATCTTTTTTTAGAGTTTGCATTGCTGTGTTCAGTGTTGTTCTTGTCTTATGCTATAAGTGTGATACACATATGAATCTGTTCTTAGCAAGATCTGGTTTTAAATATGTCAGTTTTCTGTGTGTCTTTTTGTTGGGCAGAGAGCAGATGTAGGTATGTCAGCCCTGACCATCACCCCTGAGCGGGAGAGTGTGGTAGACTTCACCACACGCTACATGGACTACTCCGTCGGTGTGTTGCTGAGGAAGGCGGAGAGGACAGTGGATATGTTTGCATGCCTGGCCCCCTTCGACCTGTCTCTGTGGGCATGTATAGCCGGCACGGTGCTCCTGGTGGGCACTCTGGTGTATCTTCTCAACTGGTTGAACCCTCCCAGACTGCCGATGGGCTCGGTCTCCTCCACGACCCTCTACAACTCCATGTGGTTTGTCTACGGCTCCTTCGTTCAGCAGGGTGAGTATGTGCGTGAGCGTGTGATATGCTTTGTGCTGGAAGAAGAAAAGAGATTCAAGAGCGAGAAAAAGTAGAGATATCGAGAACAGCAGGGCAGAAAGATAATTTTAAGTGCTCACTTTCTGTTTAAAGTGTGTCCGTGTGTAATGCTAGATGTGTGTGAGTGTTTTGTGCACCAAAGATTATATTTGACAAAAGGAGAAAATTACAGAGATAGAGAGAGTCAAGGGAAAGTGAAAAATTATACGCAAATCATATCTGCACTTTCTGGTTTTCTTTCAAATTCTTAAAGGGTCAAAAGCTGTTTTTTGGACAAAAGATAGAAAAAATCAAAATCTGTGAGCAGGAAAAGGGAGGGGTAATCTTTAGAAAAGGGAAACAAGCAAAAAAAGAGAGCGAGTAAAAAAAAGATAGTGTGTGAGAGAAAGAGGGAAAGAGGAAAACTGCGTCAGTCACTGTGAGGGTTTTGTATCCTCAACATGTTGAGCGAACATCAATTGATGTCATTAATTACCAGCAATATTTTGGCATTTTTGCTACAGACTGCTTGTGAAGGCCAATTCCAGTTTTACGGCTGTGACATATGCAGTAACGATGTGAAATGTAGCTTCTGAGAGGAAATACTAATAGCAAACCATTTGTATGCACTTTTCTAAACCCCTGCAGATCCCACTGTAGGTTTTCTTTCCTGTTTGTAGTTGTAAACAGTAGAAACTTTTACTGTTTTACTCTGTGACGTAAAATGAAGCAACAATATCTTCAGAATTAAAGTTTGGTTCTCCATAGAACAGAACTTTTTTTTGTGATTATTGCCTTTTTAGGAAAATATGGACGTAGTTCTGAAAGAGGTGTTAAAAGAATAGTCTGGAATATTAGTCTGCTGTCACTTTAAGAACTAATGTACAGATCCAGTATAATGATACACATCTGTTTTCTTTCTTAATTTTTTTTACGTTCACGTAAGCCATATGTAATTATATTTACGAGGATACTCAAGCACAAAGCACAAAGAGAACAGAATTTGTTGTTCTCGTGCATCTGTGGGGCTCTGTGTATGCACACAGAAAACAGCGTGCGAGTTCCAAATTGGGTTCTCTTTCACATCTTCTTGCACTTAAATGGTTTAAATTTGACTGAATGTTTAAACTGACAGGATGTAAAACACGTGCAAATGATGAACTTTCACTCTATGATGGTTAATCCGAGAATCACGTGCATTTCGAACCTTGGCACCTGGTCCGTACGGATCACGTATCCTTATAGTTGATATCTCACATCCTGTGACTATCGCGGATGCGCACATCACGATACCAATGCTAAAATGATATATCATGCAGCCCTATATTTTATGTAAACATAGTAAAAACAAATTACAGTGTATGGGAGGTAATGTGCCTATAAATTCAATTACGTTTCCTATTGATATTTTTAATTACAAGAATATGTCCTGTGTAAACGGGCACATAGATGGTGTATAAACATGACTATGGGAGATACTTAATGATAAAAGAATGTAAAAAAAAAAATAAATAAAATAAAAAAAAAAAAATAGAAAATTAGATCCCTCCTTTGAAACCATCAAACATGTAGGGTAAATGTTGTTTTATCTGTGCACACCTCATGTGGTGGATAAACAATAAAATTTTGTTTAAAAATTATATCAGAAAGCATTATTACATTAAAATTGAGACCTAAATGAGGTTACGTTCCTTGGGTAAACACTTCATTATCCCATGGTAAGGTTGACATTTACATGGAATTGCACTTAACTAAAAATCAGTAAATTTACATGAGCGGGTTATAATGATGATGATTATAATAAGACAGCCTAATTGCTCCCTTGTATCTGGGTCCATTTCTTTTCTAATTGCAATCTATGCTTCTTTTTAAAACGCGCTCATTATGGTGAGAAATCAGTTTATTAATGCGCTTTCATCAGACCAGTGAACCGAGTTCGGTGTCTTTTTAGGTTGAAATTGTTTAAATGGAGCTGATTACAAACTGGAATAGGCTACGGCACAAGAAGCAAGCAAAGACGGAAACACATACACACAATTGTGCTGTGTGCTTACATACATTCCCCCAACCACTTACAGTAAAACATCACCATCATTCTTTTGTCTTGCAGTCCTGTTTGATGTTCTGTGGAGAGCTGGTTGTACAAATACACCCGATCTCTAAAACAAGAGAAGTGAGTAGGGAGAGAAGGGACGTAGCTGGAATGGCATAGCTAGAGTCGGTCTCTTTGATGAGTCACTTTCATCTCTGCCTCTCTCCCCTGGCCCTGATGCTTCTTGACTTCTTGTTTTATATATCCCCCTTAAACAAATGTAATTTTCACATTGCTTTCTTTGCTCCTGTATCTTATACATTATACATATTTTTAACTCATTACTTCATTTCAGTATTTTTGCATATTGTTGGACCTTTGCAGTTCATGGAAAATGATTGCAGTAAATGTTAAAATACTTACTTTTCAAAAGTATATCCACAACATGTAAAATCATGTTTACAATTTTACAACTTTTACCATGACAGTGTAAAACTGTAAAAACTAAAATCATCATAAAAAGATCTGAAACAACTTTACACCTCAAATAGGATTTAATGAAATAAAACAAGAATTATTTCATTTAAAGAATTATTTAATAAGAAGTATTATTGTTATTATTATTAAATAAGAATTATTGCAAGTGTTTTTATAAAATTAGCTTCATGTTTCTTCTTTTAAGAAACGTGAAGGTAATTTAAAAAAAAAAATTTTTTTTTTTTTTTTTTTTTTTGCATCTTTTAAATCCCAGAAGATTTTGTGGAAATGTTCCTTTATCTGTGTGCATTTGTAAGTAAAACGTGTAGATTCGTAATTAATGCCAGGCTCCCTGATGTCTTAAGCTTACTAAAAGAACTGCTTTAATTAACTGAGAAAAAGCATTTGTGCTATAAGATCTTTGAAGCCACCCGCTGATCACTCCATAACCTTTCTTGCATGTACTGTAGCACTGTAATGAACTGTAATTCACATTTTTCCCTTTTCCCTTTATAATGCCCGGTAATCCTGATAAGATCTTTCATAAACAACACTTTTGTACTGTTTCACTATATACACTGCAACACCATACTGTCACAACTAGGTTTTGTTAAACTCACAAAGATGAAGATTAAGTAGAATAAACTTCAGTGATGAAGCTCACAAGATAATACAGCATATCAAATGAAACACAACATTACATAGAGAATGGACCAGGTCTTCGTACCTCGCTAAATACATCTGAGATGATTTGACAGACGCTAGATCTTATAATCGTGATAACTGATCTCTGGCTAATTTGGTTCTTCAAACGAATTTGTGGATTGGATTAAAATATCAGGATTAAATTGTCTGAGATTACTGCGCGTTCTCGTGTTCTAAAAAAGGGCAGATGTATCGATACTCGAAACCACGATCAGCAATACAGCGATTGGCTGCCGACAAGACAGCAACGTAATGACATCATAGAATTAGAAAAGACATCTGACAAAAAACTTCTGGACCTTTATAATGAAACAGCCAAGCAAACAAAATGACAGAACGACATAAATGTTATAATAGATAAATGAAATGTGCACTTTTTTTTCTTTTTTTTTACATGATTCCCAATTATTTAGATTCATGAGCATTTGTACTGTCATTACATTTTTATTTCAATGTTGTAATTCGCAATTAATTTAATTTTATCTTTGAAGCAGATTTGTTACGTGAGAGCATTAATTAAAGTTTTAATAAAAAATTAATTAAAGTCAAGATCAAGTTATCTGCATCTCCTGCACTGCATCAAGCCACTCCCATAATAGCGTCACCATTCAAATTAATGCACGGCTCATTATAATTTTACAACATATAATATTATTTTAAAATTAATTTGTTAATTATTATCATTTCAAATTATTATCCCTGGATAAGTAGCGTACTCTTGAAATAAAGTAGCAGTGGCTGGTACAGATTTTAAGTCTCAAATCCGCTTAAAGATGCTATCTATCCTGTTTACATGAAATAAGCCTACTCGCAAGCAGGTTTAAGCTTACGGACCTGTTGCTATGGCAGCAAGTCCTGGATGAGTGTCGAAGAACCGAACAATCCAAGATCATGCCAAATCGTCATCAATCAAATCCAACCAAATGGAAGGCAAATGGCAGGCATAGGGAAGACAGAACCTAAATATAATGAAAACATGATCATAAGAACATAACTGTGACAGAAGCTCCCCCTCCCAGAAGGCGTGTCCTCATGCCATAAATAGTACATCATAGGAGGGAAAGGGCTCTGAAGGAGGACGAGGAACTGGAGAGGGGCAAAACAAAAGTCCAAGGGGGAGTGGAGGGTGGGAGGAGCTAAGGGGGAGCCTGGAGCAGGAGGAGCCAGATGTAGGTGCAGAGATCAGCCATGACGAAGCCCCAGTGTGGAGTTGAAGGCGGGAGGATCCATGGTGGAGACTTGAGAGGCAACACCCTGGGGACGGCCAATGGAGACGCCACTGGAGATGAAGATTCAGGTGGAGCTGACACGGCAAAGAGCCCACACGACATTGCTGGCACAGGAGACCAAGGTGGAGCCACGGCGACGAGCATCCGAGGTGGAACGTCGGAACCTGAAGACTGAGGCGGAGCCGGTGAGACTGAGGACAAAGGTGCAGCCATGGGGAAGGTGGAGCCAGACGGAACTGAAGGTTCAGGCAGGAAGATGTCTGACCAAGGTGGAGCCTATGGGACGAGGGAACCCGGTGGAGTCGTAAGGCTGAAGGTTTCCGGTGGAGCCGAGGGAGGGAGGAGCCAAGGCAGAGACGATGCTTCAGCAGGCCGCGGTGGAGTGTTGGGTTCAAAGGCTGAAGGCAGAACCAGGGGATCCTCTGGACTAGGTGGAGCTGATGGCTGGAAGCACTTAAGCAGATCCATACGGTTAGGTGCAGGAGATGAAGAGGGGCTGAAGGGTACCAGAGGAGGCGGTGTTGAGGAACTGGCTGTTAGCGGAGGCAGGAGAGGGAGGCTGGGAGGACTCACAGGAAATTCAGGGCTGGACTGAACCAACGAGGACACAGGCAGTTCAGGGCTGAACGGAACCAGTGGGGAAACAGGGCGGGGCTTTCCTTCCAGCCTTCATACTCCACAAACCTTCCCTAGTCAATGCTCAATGTTGTGGGCTCACACACCTGGTCAGACACACCTTGTGGTTCAGGCTCTGGGGCGATGACTCTTTCCGTCCTCTTTTCAGGCTCGGTCTCGTCGGTCACGGCAGGCTGAAGTCTATGGCCTGCGGTGGGCTCTCGTATCTCCATCGTGTCGGGCATACCGTCCGCTGTAATGCGTGCCTTGGACCGCTCATAGACCGGCATAGTAGAATGAACAGAGAGAGTGGTCAGGGAAGTGCGTCTGGCACGCAAGATGGAGGAAGTCCTTTGTGTGTTCTTCCAGCGGACGGTCTCTCTGCTCCAGGCAGAGAAGTTGGAAGGCTTGTAGATCCATTGGGGAAAACACAAAAAAGCTCAGAAGATAATAGAGGATATCAAACGAAACAGAACATTACATAGATGAGAATGGACCAAGAATGCAGGAAAACTGCCACGTTCAAAGACAGAAGGCCTTTTTGCCTTTGCCATCAGGAGATCAAGACAGTGTGAAAGTCTGAAGGAGAATGACATGAAAACCCTATTTTTGCGCAGATTTGAACTTTTTAAAGCTATGGTCTTAAACTTTTGATCAGCTGATGAACAGCCTGTTTGAGTTTAAATGCAGTTTTCAATAAATTGCCTACTCCCTATTTTTTGTCTCTTGTTCCTGTTTTTTCTTTTGGCATTTTGTTCAGGAGTATATGTGTGTATATATATATATATATATATATATATATATATATATATACACACTACCAGTCAAAAGTTTGGACACGGTAAGATTTTTAAGGTTTTTAAAAGAAGTTTCGTCTGCTCACCAAGGCTGCATTTATTTAATTAAAAATACAGTAAAAACAGTAATATTGTGAAATATTATTACAATTTGAAATAACTGTTTTCTGTTTGAATATATTTTATAAAGTAATTTATTCCTGTGATCAAAGCTGAATTTTCAGCATCATTACTCCAGTCTTCAGTGTCACATGATCCTTGCAAATCATTCTAGTATGCTGATCTGCTGCTTAAGAAACATTTATTGTGTACAATATTTTTTTTTTTTCAGGATTCTTTGATGAATAGAAAGTTCAAAAGAACAGCATTTATTTGAAATATAATATTTTGTAACATTATAAATGTCTTTACTGTCACTTTTGATCAATTTAATGCATCCTTGCTGAATAAAAGTATTCATTTCTTTAATTTCTTTTCAAAAAAATTAAAATAAAAATTCTTACTGACCCCAAACTTTTGAACGGTAGTGTATAATGTTACAAAAGCTTTGTATTTCAGATAAATGCTGTTCTTTTGAACTTTCTATTCATCAAGGAATCCTGAAAAAAAAGTACACAACTGTTTTCAACATTAATAATAATCATAAATGTTTCTTGAGCAGCAAACTTTTGACTGGTAGTGTATATATATATAATTGCCTTATGTTTCCCAGAAAGTTCTCAATCCCAGTAATTTTGTCACAAATAAAATCATTCAAAGCTGCAATCTGCTCTGGGAATCCAATGTATTTATAATTGTAGTTTATTCTGCAGATAAAAGCTCATTTAAATTATTGCTCAAGCCTTCTGTTGTGCAGACATCCCCAAATAAACCGGTCGTTCTTGCAAAACCTGCAAACTTTAGAAGGTCCAGAAGCTATTTTTCTGAAGAGAGTCCATTTTAACAGCATGCTAAATTCTAAAGTCTTAACACTCAACTTTGGTAAGATGAAAGGGACAGACTTCTCTCTTTTTTTAACTGCTGTGTTTGAAGTAAAAACAACTTCTGCTATTTTTTTTATATGTAATATTATAGTATTTGTTGATATTTTAAATTAGCTTTTTCTATTTACAGATTTCATTTTAACTTTATATCATTTATTTTTGTTTTAGTTTTAGTAATTGTACTACTTCAACTTAAACTTATATCATTTAGTATCAAGGCAACATTTCTAATTTTTACATTTTTCTAATATTTACATTTTTCATCTAACATTTATATTTTATTTTTTGATTACCGAGAACAATTTTTTAACAGTTTTAGTGAACAATAACAATGAGTCACAACCGTGAGTGCCCCCCACAAGCCTGTCGACTTTGACTTGGTGTAACATGAGCCCTTTTCTCACATTAAACTGGTAAATACACAAGCAAGGGCATTCCATCTTTTTACTGACAAGTTGCCATTCATTCATCGGTAAACTTTGTGATGTCAATCGTCGGAAATTACCTTTAAACGCTGCACCATTTTATTCCTCCACCTGGATGAGAAGCACTTTAGTTTCTGTTCGATTTTACTTTTTTTTTTTTTTTACTTCAGAGTGCCAGGTATGAGGGGATGATCACATAGAACAGTTTTTTTGCCCTCAGAAACACATGACGCATAATAGTTACTATAGTATTGCAGTTACAATAGTGTGTGTTAATAACTGGGTCAATGACATGACGTGCTTATTTTTGTGTCCAAGTGCATTATTTCCTTTTAAAATGTTTGGGTACTCACATAATATAAGTGTATTCTTTCAAATACATTTTGTGTATCCACTGAAACAGGAAAGTCCTGATTGTTTGATACTAGATCTCAAGTGTGTTTTCTCTTGCGTTTCATAAGTCGTCGCAGAGATGGGTTAATTCAGAGTGCTGTGGAATAGAATGAGGTAAAACAGTTTACAGGGAGGTGGAAAAAATAGAAAGATGGAGATTTGACAGATTTAGTAACCCTTGCAATTATATAAGTTTCTGTTACACACAGATGCAAAATACAATTTGATATGTATGTTTTTTAGATACGCATACAGACATTGTTAATGTGTGCAGCATTCTCTCCCGTTGCCCCCAGGTTGTGTTCACACATCTGTTTAACTCGACCCCCAACCCTTACATGCATACACACACTAAAAAGTGTGGCGTCACAATGAATATGAGGGCCACAGGCTCCTATCAGTGCTTTCATCTCGGCTCTTCTCTCTTATTCCTTTCATCTTCATTCTGACTGAGCTCCCCCTCGCTCCACCATCAAGTCTGAAATATGAAAAGTGCATTCTCGAATGTTGTAGATTTCACTCTCTTTTTTCAGCCGCGTCATACGTCAGTCTGAAGAGAGACATTATAATGGCTTTGAAGAACCCTGTTTTTGTCTGACACTTAGAGAAGAGAACAGAACAAGCTATTTTTTTATTTTTTTTTTCGTTCTTTTTTTCCCATACCACATGTCCTTTGCCTTATCGCTGTCACACAGAGACCCAGCGCTGGGTTCCTCAGCATGGCGCAGGATTTGCTCTGACTACCATTAGCTTTAATCTGTACAACCACGGGCAAACCAGCACACAAACACCCTCAGTGGCTTGTGGGTCTTTGCCTTCCCAGTGTTTGAGCTCACAGACAGCCGCTCACAGACATGGACAGGAAAAGTCGAGCCCTAGATGACCCTTCAGCCAAAAATTAGACAAACTAAGATGTTCTTTGCAGGAACTGCGTCAAATCCTGTCGCAAATATTGCCCTCAAGGGTTGCAAGCTTTGAAAGGTTTCAAAGGCAATGCTTTTTTTAAAGGCTAGGGATCTGCAGCTTTTAAGGCCAAGGAACCCCTGTTGGGTATTATTTAAAACTGGGTGTTGCATTTTAAGCGTGACCTCTAGCAGCATGTGTTTAGTGACATAGAAATATATTCCATATATATATATATATATATATATATATATATATTTATTTATTTATTTTTTTTTTTAAATTTGACTATTTTAATGTATTCAAAAAACAATCATTATTAATACATAACCATATATTTTAAATACGTTTTTAAATATTATAAATAACATATAAATATAAAATACTAATGTATTTTTACAATATAAGCCCTAAGTATACTTACACAGGCGTTTGACGCATGCGCAATTTTAAGCAATATCTCACCACGAGTTACAACCCATGTAAACATCTTTTTATTCTTTCATGCTAGAGTTGTACAAATGAGGGTACTTTCTAACCTCTCGCGTCTATGTAGGCCTCCATTGTCGCTGTAGCTTGCATGCGTTCCGGTCTGTTCTGTTTATGCCATTTTTCTTTGACTACCTTGTGAATCAACGCCCCCAGGGCTTGGTTGCCACCTTGTGGATAAACTAATTACTGCAAAAAAATTAAATGCGCATGTACGACCTGCGCATACAAGTACACGCGGTTACAAAAATCCGGCGGTGTGCAGACAGCACGCGCGTACTCTTCTTGTGACAATATTTCGCGCACACTGTATGCTGACCCTCGCGTACACGTAAAAAGTGAACTATACTTTGGGCTATACACTCGTACACTTTGCAATATGGTTAATTTCATAAGCATTACTTAATGCATTTGATATCATGAACTAACAATGAACATTTTTACAGCATTTATTAATCTTGGTTAATGTTAATTTAAATAGACCATTGTTCATTGTCAATTTGTGTTCATTCATAATACATTAACGTTAACTTGCATTAACTAATGTTAACTAATGTGAACGGATACTCTTTAATGTGGGGGGGATGATGAAATGGGTAACACTTTACAATAAGGTATGCATAACTAGCATTAACTAACACTGTGTAGTACGTTTGTTACAGTATTTATTTATTTTTGTCTTATCTTTTTATTTTATCTGAAATACAACTGTTCATTGTTAGTTCATGTTAGCTCAGGTCCATTAAAGGCACAATATGTAAGATTTTTGCAGTAAAATATCCAAAAACCACTAGGCCAGTGTTATATATTTTGTTCAGTTGAGTACTTACAATACAGTGCCCTCCACAATTATTGGCACCCTTAGTAATTTTGAGCAAAGGTGGCTGTGAAAATAATTCTGCATTGTTTATCCTTTTGATCTTTCATTCAAAAAATTCACAAAATTATAACCTTTCATTGAAGGAAAAGAATTGAAAGTGGGGGGAAAAAATCACATTATGAAATAAATGTTTTTCTAATTATTGTATTATACACAATTAAGTATTATTCAAAACTTTTTGCAACCTCCTTTTGCCAAGATAACAGCTCTGAGTCATCTTCTATATTGTCTGATGAGAACACCTGACAAGAGATCAGAGACCATTCCTTCATGCAGAATCTCTACAGATCCTTCAGATTTGCAGCTCCATGTTGGTGCTTCTTCTCTTCAGTTCACTCCACTCATTTTCTCTTTAGGGTTCAGGTCAGGGAACTGGGACGACCATGGCAGAAGCTTCATTTTGTGCTCAGTGACACATTTTTGTGTTGGTTTTGATGTTTGTTTTTGTTTTGTTTGGATCATTGTCCTGATGGAAGATCCAACCACAGCCCATTATTGGATTTCTAGCAGAAGCAGTCAGGTTTTGATTTTTTATCTGTTAGTATTTTCTAGAATCCATGATATACCATGTATCTGAACAAGATGTCCAGGACCTCCAGCACAAAAATAGGCCCATAACATTAAAGATCCAGCAGTATATTTAACTGAGGGCATGGGGTACTTTTTATCCATGTGTGCACCAAACCCATCTGGTGAGTTTGCTGCCAAAAAGCTCTTTTTTTTTTTTAGTTTCATCTGACCATAGAAGCCAGTCCCGTTTGGAGTTCCAGTCATGTCTGACAACTGAATATGCTGGAGATTGTTTTTGGATGAGAGCAGAGGATTTTTCTTGAAACCCTCCTGAACAACTTGTGGGGATGTAGGTGCTGTTTTTTTTTTTAGGCTTTCTGAGACTCAAGACTCAACTAATCTCTGCAATTCTCCAGCTGTGATCCTTGGAGAGTCTTTGGCCACTCGAACTTTCCTCCTCACTTCACATTAGGACGATTTAGACACAAGTCCTCTTCCAGGCATTTGTAACATCTTTAGATGATTGGAACTTCTTAATTATTGTCCTGATAGTGGAAATGGGGATTTTCAATGCTTTAGCTATTTTCTTACAGCCACTTTCTATTTTGTGAAGCTCAACAATCTTTTGCTGCACATCAGAACTATATTCTTTGGCTTTACTCATTGTGATGAATGATTAAGAGAATTTGGCCCTTGTGTTTCCTCATGTTTATATTCCTGTGGAACAGAAAGTTAGGGCTGGACAATTTCATGCTCCTAGTCACCCTGGTGTGCTAAAAAATGTAAATATGAATGGGAATATACTATAGAGATATTTTACTCATAAGAATTTATACATGTATTGGAGAAAAACATTTATTTCATAATGTGAGTTTCCCCCCACTTTCAATTGTTTTACTTCAGTGAAATGTTAGAATTTTGTGAACTTTTTGAATGAAAGATCAAAAGGATAAACAATGCAGATTTATTTTCACAGCCACCTTTGCTCATATTTACTAAGGGTGCCAATAATTGTGGAGGGCACTGTATCCCAAATGTTCCCAACTATTTGTAAATCGTGCGAATATCACGATTTAAACAAAGGATACGGGACGTGTCCGGGAGTTGCCTGTCAATGGCATCGTATCCGCGTTACCGGGTTGCATGCCATTTATCAACACAAGTCACCTCGCATTTATTAATGATATTCTAAAATCGATCTAGCTTAGCTTACTTAACTTAAGTGTCTCACAGCAACCACCAAGCGAATGCACAGAGTAACGTTATAACATAATTTTCAACACACTCAAATGTATCTAATATGATAAACAGCGCTGTTCTACCTCATAGGCTTGACCGGAAGAAGCGGAGGCGACTGCGGCATAATAAAAGTTCCACTGCTCGCGGCGTGTCGCGTTCATCTTTCATTACCAATCGCTCCAGCGGCCTCGTTCAGCTCCAACATCACTTGGCCCTGCACTGCTTCATACTACAGTAACGTTAATAATCTCATCCATGAACATGATTTCTGCCCGAGTCCCGTCCCTATTCTTTTCCCCTGGCTGTGAGGTGAAGATGACATCTCCCAAGATTCCGTGCTCAAACTCGGCGTCATCAAGCTACGCCTTTGTTTTGAATAGGGGACCTCTAGCGGCGAAAATCTACATATTGCAGCTTTAAATAATGTTAAGATACAACTTTTGATTTTTATAATGTTAAGTTCAACATTTCCCAATACATTAACTAAGATTAATAAATGCTTTAGAAATATTATTGTAACCTTATTTTAAAGTGTTTGATTTTTTTAATGCATATTTTCATTTATTTATAAAAATTTGTTTCAGATCAAACAATAATTGGCGGATCTCCTGCCGAATTGAGCAACACATGGCCTCCACTGGCCTTACTCTTTCCTTCACATGAAACTGATTTCATCATCCTCCAACCCTACTGTACTGAGGAGATGTAATGCATGCAATATTGGAACATAACTCAGCACTACATGATTCATTGTGATTCGTGAATGTGTAAGGGAGATTAGTGTATAATTTCAGACCTTGCTGCGAATCGCCACTAGGATCCAAGATGTAAGCCACCTCACAGCAGTGCTTCCACAATACACAGCTCGACATGCTATAAGCATAAATATGCTTTCACACAAACATAATTTGCACACACACACACTGTCTGATATAGAACACTCATGAGACACATTCTAAAAGCTGTTTTACAAAGTATATTGAAGTTCCCAGCTCCTTTTTTTTTTTTTTTAATATAAGTATATAAGCAGTAATCGTTTAATTCAGACTTTTTTTTTTCTTGCTAGCATTCTTTGAGCTGAGGAAGTGGTGGGTATCATTTACGCTTTGCTTATGGTCTTGTTACACCTCTCATGTTCACATACCATGTAAACTGAATATCAACACAATATTGCTAGTTACACTACCGTTCAAAAGTTTTGGGTTGGTAAGATTTTTAAATGTTTTTGAAAGAAGTCTCTTATGCTCACCAAGGCTGCATTTATGTGATCAAATAAAGTAAAAACAGTAATTGTTTCAAATATTATTACAATGTAAAAACTAATTTTCAGCAGTCATTACTCCAGTCTTCAGTGTCACATGATCCTTTAGAAATCATTCTAATATGCTGATGTGGTGCTCAAGAAACATTTCTTATTATCGGTATTGAAAACAGTATTTTTTATAGAAACTATTGTGACACTTTTTTTTTTAGAAAGTTCAAAAGAACAGCATTTATTTGAAATAAATTTGAAATAAATTCGAAAGAAATTTCGTCTCCGAACAGCATGCAGTAGTGGTGTTCCTGAACGAATTAGTGTATTTGAATGAATCGGTTGAGCAAATTATTCAATAACTCACTCAAAGACAGTCACTTGGCACCACCTACTGGTATAACAATGCAACCTGCAAAAAGAGTCCACAGAATGCCCAGACTGTCATCATCCTTGTGGAACAAGCAAACAAAGACAAGCAGATATACTAAATACAACAAAAACACTTTATATGAACCATCCAAATGAATTGATTCACTGAAATGAATCAGACTTTCCAATGCTACATATGAGAGATCAAGGAACGTTCAGTTGTGTGTGTTTGAATATTTTCAGTCAAGATTCAAACAGCATTTGGTTATGCTACACCGCACTGCTTATTACTAGAAAAGCTACATTACTTTGAAAACAGCTGAACTACTTTCAATCTACTGAAAAAATGAAGCAAAGTGTGGCTAATTTTTGTTCGTTTCTCCTCAGCATTGGTTAGGACACAAACTCGTTGTATATACAGTAACACCACACACACAAACCTGTGGTTCTCTTCGCTCCCAGTAGAGTCTCTTGTCAAGGCTTTTTCTTGTATAATTGGGGCAGATCTATTTCAAGTGGATACTGTTACACAGTTATGAGAGAATACAGTGGTGAGAACAAAGATGAAAAGAGGAGAGCAGTTGAGTGAAGCTATTCGAGGGAGACAAGACTCGTCCTCACTCATTCTCCCCTCTCGCAGGGAGCCCCACACAGCCCATGCGAAAGATTACTCATTTCCAGCCTCACCTCACTTTTCTCCTTTCATTAGTCTGGCCCGTTTAGACAACCAGAGAGGTGCCGAGCCCCTCGGCTGCATGGAGTCGTAATTATTACTGACATGCTCAGCCTGCCCCGCCTCCCCGCTGACCTAAACTAGAGGAGTGTGGTGGGGAGGGTCGACTCTACCCGTCACGCTGTATGACCGTAAGCTGATCTCAGTGCTGACATCTTATTTGTTTCACCTAATCAGACTGTGGGTGGCACTTCACAAAAGGTGGCAAACAGGGAGCAAGGGGCATAATTAGTTATTTTGCCTTTCCTCTTGACAAAGGAAACTGTTGTCAGGTAGAATGGTCACTTCCATTTCATCAGTGTTTTAGGTTGTTTTATGGCCTACTCAGCTAACAATATTTTGGTTCCCAGAATGTTCTGTGAATGTTTGTGTTTGGTTCTTTGAACGTTCTCAGAATAGACATCCTAATGTTCTCTGTTTTCTTTACGCAAATAGGAATGTTCCATTTAGGTTTGGAGAATGTTCTCCTAAAGTCCCCTCTCTAAACAACAACAACAACAAAATTAACACAACAGTTTGCATCAGTTCTTTTTAGTTATGAATTTACGTTCGACCAACAAGCTACATTGAGTTAGAGGAAATTTGTAGCATAAACTAATTTTTAAGTTGATTAAAAAAATTAAGTCTCTACCAGAGTTGTAGCCCTGGAACCAATTAATCTTATCTATTTCAGTTCAAATCAACAGCTATCATAGCACATGCTAACATAACTTATTTAACATTTATATTTAATGAACAAGTAAGATATTACTTGTCACTGGCATTAGCGCAGTCATTGCTTAGAGTCAATGTAGTGTTTACCTTCATGTATCTACTCTTCAGCACAATGGTAACCACAAAAACTTCAACATTACAGAAACTCTTTTAAATATCAAAGATAACAGAATTAATCACTAACAGATCTTTCCATTCACTAAAAACAAATAAATGAACACTTAATTTCAACATGTATTCTTCTTATCTAGTCCTATGCAAAGCATGCTGGGAACTAGAAATCCACTGCCTAATTTTCGAAGTTATCAAGACAATTTCATTAAGTTACTACAACCTAATAAAAAAAAAAAAAAGCCAATTAACACAGAAATTTGAGTTTAAATTACAGACTATATTAAGTTGATGTAATGATCAACATTATGTCAACAGAACTCTACAAAATAATGTTTGCAACTTAAACGGTTTAGTTAAAACAATAAATTAGAATTTTTAATGTTCAACCATGCATTTATTTAATGCATTCAGGTAACGTTACATTCCCCTGAATTACTTTTTAAAGTGTAATTGGTAAATAATGACAGTTATAAGCAAGCATAAGTAGAATTTTGTAGGTTCAAAACTTGGTGTTTTGTTTTTTTTCTGTCAGCTAACAGTATTTGGTTCCATGAACATTCTGTAAATGTTAGATTTTGGTCCTCAGAATATTCCCAAAATGGACATCCAAAGGTTTGGAGAACATTCCCCTAACACCATGTCCTAACCAGGCGCGATAAGATTCCAGCTAGATGCAATGCGACAATGAGAAGCAATAAAATCAATCAAAAATCACAGCCAATCAGAAGAGAGTGTGGGCGGGCTCTCTCGGCAAGAGCACAGCAGACACAATGAAATGGGCAAGTACATAGTAAAATTCATAAATATTACACCATTTAAACATATTTAAAGTACATACGGAGTGACTGAAACAATCTTTGTCATGGAATACACTTGTTTGCTCACACTGAGTTGACAGTTTGAACTTTCTTGTGTCCATTTATTTATTTAAGATGTGAAGTGAATTAGCCAGTGTTGTTTTCATTACAGCTAAAAAGCAGGGAACACAGAACAGAAACTCACATTAGACGCTTTTAACATTAAATAAAGCACATAAACAGTACCTGATATTATCATTGCCATACTTTGTGTTGCTGTTCCAGCCGCGACGTTGCATAGAAATAGAAACCGTTTCTAAAATTGAATTGTTGTGTGTCGCCGTCACAGCTGGTTAGTACAAAAACTCAGATTAACATGGAAAAGATACCTTTTATTGCATGTCACGGCACGTCTGGTTAGGACAGGGTGTAAGAGTAAATAAGTAAATTTGTTTTATTGTTGTTGTGGTTGTTGTTGTTTTGCACATAAACAAGTCTTCAACTAGATTCTCAACTTTTTTTTTTTAAACTAGTGTACCATTGTAAACCAGCCTGTTCATGTGTTCTGCATTTTATCCGGCCTGCCTCCAAGCTCTTAACATGAATACTAAGTGGTCCACACGATCTTAATTAAATTTGCCATACTATATGTACAATTATGCACTTCTCCTTAATGTAATATTTGAAACCCAGGCTCTCTTTAGGGTAACCTCTCTTTTTAATATAATTGATTTTTCTTAAATTATGCTGAGATCTACTTATAGCTGTGTAACATTGATTTATTTTTACTGCAGTTTGCAGTTGTGCTATGTCTGCTCTATACCCTTGCCTTTAGTAACAAGCCATGCTCCATATAAAGCTACATAGATGAGGACATAGACACAGTAATACAGTCAGGAGTCACTTTACATTATATTATGCTAGTGGGTGATACCCACCTAGTCAATTTACTAGACTTACCTGACACCCATCTGAAATCGAACTGCATGTCTTTAAGGAATAGGCAATACGTGCCTTCTCCACATGCTAGTGTAAGGCTTTATGTGCAAAGTGCAGCATAGTTAGTCAGTACTGTAAGTTCTGTAACATTAGCAAAGGAATTTTGAGGTTAAATGTTGTCTGAATCAGAGATAACCTGTTTGATCATTAAGATATATGCGTAAGAGAATACCCAGCAGCAAAAACAGGTCTTCATCTTGAGATGAAGAGAAGAAATATTCTAACTGATGCACACAGGTGCTCAGCTTTGGTGTGTATCGGACTCTTGAGTATCTAATGCTCCTTTCCACATTTCTTTTTAATTCAAAGTGTATAAATTATACATTTATGCTGTTTGTGTGTATATATATATATATATCAAAAGTTTGGGCACACCCAACATAGCAAAACAAAACTAAAATTTTGAATTTAATGAATTTAAGTTTTATTATACACACACTACCATTAGAAGTTTGGGGTTGGTAAGATTTGAAACAAGTCTCTTATGTTCACCAAGGCTTCATTTATTTGATAAATATTACAGTAAAGTCATATTCGGTAATATTGTGGGATTTTATTACAGTTTAAATTAACTGTCTTCTTAAATGTAAGCAGAATTTTCAGCATCATTTCAGTTTCCTGTAACATTATAAATGTCTTCGCTGTCACTTGTGATCAAATTAATGCGGCCTTGCTGAATAAAAGTATTAATTTCTTTCAAAATAAAATGTTACTGATTCCAAACATGCATAGAGTTCATCTGTTCATAGTGTCAATACGCATACCAAATATTTAATCTGCCTGACCCTTTGAAAGTTCAGACCTCAGATGTGTAAGTGTACTGTGTGTAAGTGTTACTGTCACAAACCATGAATTATTCACTGTACTTTATTTTAGTTGAAAGTGTACGCCATTGGCAAAACTGGCTCTTGATGAATTCTGTCACATCAGCACTGTGTGACTAAGTGAATTAGATCCAAACACCATCCAGGAAGATTGAAAATGGTCAGTGACAGCTGGCCTTTCTAGATAGATAATTTATCTGTCAATCATCTCTGCAATTATACCAGCATTCATTCAGATGTGGGAGTGTAGAGTCAGACGAACTCATCGCTGCCTCTGCGCCTCCTTCTGAAAAGATCCTAAGCCCACCCCCACCGAGGGAGGACAGGAGCCTTTGTTTCATTCACGCTTCACTTCACACAGCTTTTCTCAGGCCTGCCGCTTGCATGAGGAGCTGGGCGTGTTTGCTGTAACCTTGGCCTTTTGAGTTCATAATTCATTCTGCCTAGCCAGAACATGAATGACACAAATGACTCATGATGATGAAATAATCAGACACTCTAAATGAAAACTCTTTTGGAATTAATTCATGAGGCCCTGCACCCCCTGCCCACCAGTTTCTGATTAAAGAAAATGAGAAAAATTGACAGTGACAATGAGGGGATTAAATATTAACTGCACATTGACTGACAGCGCAGACTCCTTGAACTTAAAGACGCTGATTTGCACTGCCTTCTTGCAGGGAAAAGCCCAAATATTGTTGCTGGAATATCTTAATATGACAACTTCACCTATTCTCTTCAACAGATACTTTATACATACATACATATATACATATACACTCACTGGCCACTTTTTTTTAGGAACACCGTAAATATCTAATCAGTCAATCAAATGGCAGCAACTCAATGCATTCAGGCATGTAGACACGTTCAAGACGAACTGCTGAAGTTCAAACTGAGCCTCAGAATGTGGAAGAAAGGTGACATTGAATGCGCCATGCTGCTTGGTGCCAGACGGGCTGGTCTTAAGTTTTTCAGAAACTGCTGATTTACAGGGATTTTCATGCACAACCATCTCTAGGGTTTACAGAGAATGGTCTGGAAAAAAAAGAAAATATCCAGTGAGTGGCAGTTCTGTTGGCAAAAATGCCTCGCTGATGCCAGAGGTCAGAGGAGAATGGCCAGACATGTTTGAGCTGATAGAAAGGCAACATTTACTCAAATAATCACTTGTTTCAACCAAGGTATGCAGAAAATCATCTCTGAGTGCAGAACACGTCGAACCTTGAAGCAGATAGTCAACAGCAGTTGAAGACCACACCGGGTGCCACTCCAGTCAGCTAAGAACAGAAAAACTGAGGCTACAATTCACACAGGCTTACCAAAATTGGAAGATTGGAAAATCGTTGCCTGGTCTGATGAGTCTCAATTTCTGCTGTGACGTTCTTGTTCAGATGTTAGTGTAACAATTTGCCATAAACATCATGGATCCATCCTGCCTTGTATCAACGGTTTAGGCTGGTGCTGGTGGTGTAATGGTGTGGTGGATATTTTCTTGGCACACTTTGGGCCCCTTAGTAGCAATTGAGCATCGTTTAAACACCACAGCCTACCTGAGTATTGTTGCTGACCATGTCCATCCCTTTATGATCACTGTGTACACATCTTCTGATGGCTGCTTCCAGCAGGATAACACGCCATGTCACAAATAAGCTGAAACTATCTCAAACTGGTTTCTTGAACATGACAGTGAGTTCACTATACTCAAATGGCCTCCACAGTCACCAGATCTCAATCCAGTAGAGCACCTTTGGGATGTGGTGGAACAGGAGATTCGCATCATGGATGTGCAGCTGACAAATCTGCAGCAACTGTGTCACGCTTTCATGTCAATGAGCAAAATCTCTGAGGAATATCCAGCACCTTCATGGCATATATTCAACAAAAATTAAGGTAGTTCTGAAGGAAAAAGGGTGTCCAACCCGGCACTAGCATGGTGTATCTAATAAAGTGACTGGTGAATATATTTATAGTACTTATAGTTGCCTCTGCACATTAAACTAGAACAAGAGAAAGTATTTTATCACACAAAAGCTTTAAAAATGTGTTGGTCAACTTGTTATAGTATATGATAAAGATTACTTATGGTACATGAGAAACTGTGAAATCCAGCATGAAAGCAGTGCATGAAACTATCTGCTTCTATTGGCATCAGATTTCGTTTTCTAATGGACTGCATGTCTACTGGCTCCTGTTTTCCCAACATGTTGCTGCCAGAGCTGATCGAAATGCTCTTGCAAACTGAGCAATGTTGAAATCACTACAGAGCCGCAGTGTTTATACTTTTCAGGGAAATCAACCTACTAATGGCTTACTTAATGTCTCTGCACATTGGACTCCAGTAGGAGGATGTATTTTAACATCGGGGGGAAAAATAAAACAGCAGTTTTAAAGCAAGTTTTCAGAGTTTTTTCTTAGTTTATATTTATGTCCTACTCTTGCACCAGGTTTTTTATTTGACATTGACAGGTGGTCGTTTTTTAATGCTGTTTCATGCTGGGGAAAAGTACCGCATCATTTGCCAAAGATACGTTCAAGCATAGAATTGTGCAATGACAGCAAAGGCTGGTGAGGGGAGCATAGGCAAGCCCAAAATTTAAAAATGTGTTTATTTAGAGCATATATAAATCACAGGATAGGAGAGTATTAACACTGGGCTTTTATATGGGTCCCTGTGGACTGTTATATAAAGAAAATGCCCTTAAAAACAGAAGAAAATAAACAAACAGCCCAGCTGATGGGTTTTGTGGCCATTTCAGCATACATTAACACCTTTCCCAACTGTATTAAGCACAAAAACCAAGGGTTCTCCTCAAGTGGGGAAATGAAATAATTTTTCTTGACGGTACAAACTCTGAAATTATATCATGTTCATTTATTCTGAAAATGAGAAACAAACCAGTGGAAGTAGAGTATCTGCTGAATCAGTCGTTCTTTCCTTAAAAGGTTTTTTTCTCTTAATTTCAGATATTTGTATGCAGTTTCTGAATAAACTGAAGTCCTCTACTTCTTTTCCAAAGAATTATAATGTCTTTTGATGAAAAGCATGAGCGCATTTGTCCATAATGCAATCCAAAGTCAATGCTCTCAACTGTGCTTTTTTAAGACAAAGCTCCAGATGACACGTCTCACATCCTCGCGTCAGAAATGTGCATTGTATCACACTAGATTATCTGGTGTGTTGTAGGTATGAATAAATGTATTTCATCTTTTTCCTGAGTACCCTTAACATGATTTGAAAAAGATCTCTCTCTCTATCTGTGAAAGCTCACTTGTTTTCCATGCATTTCAATATCCACTTCTGTCAAGTGCATATCCCTTTAAGTCGCAGCATCCCTTTATTCTCACAATCGCATAATTCAAAGCAAAGACAAAGATTCTGAAATTACGATTGCATGAGACTATGAATATGCAGTATAATATTTTATTTAATGTAAAAAAGTGAATTAATTTGAAAACAAAAGACATCTCTTGATCGTTTGTATTATTATTCTTTGTTCTTTTAACTTTGATATCTAAGCAACAGGAATATGAGATGTTTAATGTCATTCAAATCTTAATGTCTGACTGTCTATCTATCAATCCCCCCCCTAAACATCGCATTTTTACGCTTTTTTCGTAAGTTGCATAGGCAAGGTGTAGGACGTAGCGTAATCGTTTTGAACTGCGAGAGGCGTTACACTTTCTTCGTAAGTTGAATACAGGAGGCGGTCTGGAGGAAGCTAGATATTTTACTTTATAACTTGGTAAATATGGATATTTTTCTTACACAAATGCATTGCTTCGCTTCAGAAGGCCTTTATTACCCCCCACCCCACCTTATTTAATTGCACAAGTGAGTGAATAATGTGGACATTTTCTAAATATTCTGAGGCGCATTAATAATAATGATGTTCCTTGACATAAATGTCTTTGGTACACAGTTAGAAACCATGTTTAACATGCTTAAATATGAAATTCATGTCCTCTGAGGTGCTAGTCTACAATTGTAACTGAGCTAGATGGCTACTGACAGCTTGCGTGGGTTAGCAGGTCTTCTATGTGTTTAGTAAACAGCGATGTCTAGATGTGAATGCTGTAACCCAACCAGTCGTAAAGGGATTCTTACTTGAATAAGGTCAGATTTGGACTTGTCATCATATTAAAATACAGCCTAGAACATATTTAATTATAGTCTAAGCTCATTACAAATGGTAAAAGGTCTGTAACAGCACATGTAGCCACACACTGATGACTCAGTAATTATGCAAACACTTTTAAAGTAACCAAATCATGTATAAAGGTTATGTTTGGACACTTGCTGTGCATTTTATCTATCAAGGGGGCAACAGAAGGCAAACAACCCACATTGCTTTCTACTGAAGTATGTCATGATACACTCCTACAGCATCTAATGGAATTAAATCACATTATGAGCGTTCGTATGGGATTACATATGGATTACTCGAATATGTGCAGTGGATTCAAGTTGTCAATTTATGGACTGGTGTCTCTGTGGGACGTTTTATTAGCATAGTTCCAAGCTGAGACAGTGTCATGCTGGAGAATCTGTTTTAAAGATTCATATCCCATTTTACTACATATCTTTAAGAGAAAGGGTAGTGATTTTATCATTTTGTGTGTGTCTGTGTGTAAGAAGAACACCATAACTGTCTGGCCCATTTCAACATCTTGTAATATCCTTGATAAAACGTGAGTTATTGGGGAGTGTAAATTTAAACTTAATGCACTCCAACATAATATTCATCTAGTTTTTGGCATACTTGGCTGGAAAACAATTATTTAGCTTAAATAAAACTACATTAATGTGCTTTCGGTTTGCACAGTTCTGTTCAAAACAATGGAGAAAAAAAATAGCAACATCTTTGGGCCAAGACTGTTTGCTAAACTTGTCACATGCTCCATTTTGTATTCCATATGGGACCATCATAATTACAATACCTCTTAGCAACGCATGAAAATTCACTGGATTTGTGGGTGTACATACATATTTCATGATCACATATGCATGTGTACATCTGTGTGTGTACATGTATGACCTCAGGGCAGCATTTAACTTGAAGCAAAGTTGAAGGTCAAACCTTTTCGAAAGCAAGCAAAAAGCTTGCTCGCTTGATGTTATCAGAATTTTACATTATCTAGTGAGGACCTCTGTATCTGATTTTTAAAGTAGATTTGATATATTTTTTTATTATTATTATTTTATTTATTTGTTTTTCATCTGAAAAGTAATGATAATAATGTGTCCTCACGCCCATAGTGTAATAAATATGACAGGCAGATGATATATATGACAAGATGCATTTTATTAGGCCACTTTTTGAGAAGGTTGGATGGATAGGAGAACACAGAAAGCAGTTTGTATGCAGCAGTTTGGCTCTTCTGTCACATTTATCAGACAACAGCATTTCTAAAGCACTTTCTCTCATTCTGACATGCATCGTGAACACCTCTGTCCATTCAGGGTTCCCCACGCTTCACATAGCACAAAGCCATTTATTCATATAAAATAAAAAAGGAAGCATCCAATGTTATCACACGGTAAGCTACAGTAATGCACATGTATATATTGAATGGGAAAACTTGTTTGCGTTTGTATCAGATGTGGAGTGGTCTTTATTCATATAGACATCTACTATAGAGTAATCCTTTCTTAATCAGTATTTTTTTTTTTTTACTTGTTTTCCAGTGAGAATATATCTTATAATTTATATGTTTCACATTTTTATTTATTTATTTTATTTATTTATATTACATTTTTACCCTACATTTACATTGCATTTTTCAGTCAAAAAAAAAATTGCCAGTGGAGTAAAAAAAAAAAAAAAAAAAAGTGCTGGAAAACAAGAAAAAATACTTAAAGTAAAGCAAAGTCCATCAAATGCTGTTTTGACAGCTCCAGGGCTTTCGAGAAAATTACAGAATATACTTCTGCGTTTTTGTATCCGCTCCCACGGACAGTCAGATTGACAGAGTTATTAACAGAAAATTGTACGGTACTTTGTCTACTCTTTGTCTACAGCATTATGGTAAAAATGGAACACTATGGAAATTACGGTAACACTTTACAATATGGTTCATTTGTTAACATTAGTTAATGTATTAACTAACATCTAACAATGAGCAATACATTTGTTACAGTATTTGTTAATCTTTGTTAACATTAGTTAATAAAAATTCAGCTGTTCATTGTTTGTTCATGTTAGTTCACGGTGGATTAACTAATGTTAACAAATACAACTCTTGAATTTTAATAATGTATTAGTAAATGTTGAAATTAACATTAACAAAGATTAATAAATGCTGTAGAAGTGCAGTTTATTATTAGTTCATGTTAACTAATGAACCCTATTGTAAAGTGTTTCTGAAGTAACTAACCCTTTAAATGAATTAATAAAATACTGTTAGACTAGCAAGTACCTCCGTAGTCAGGATGGCGCTGAGATTGTACATGTTGGCAAGTTCTCTCTAAATCTATTATCACATTGGGGGGGGGGGGGGCGTACTGTCTGCCTAAGCTCTTCCTCTTTGCCCTTTTATTTTCTGCCCCTGTGCATATATGTTTCTCGCACCATATGTCTGAATCCAGCATGCTAGCTTTGCTATCTCTCAAGCTATGACTAAAGAGATGTGTTCTGAGGTGCACCTTGTGGTTTATTTACTTTTATTTTGATGATTTACAGCGTTGAAAGTTCCAGAGTGGCTGCGTGCTGCGATAGCAGCGCGGCAATCGGGGTCGCACTTCAGAGCGTTAAACTGTATGCAAATTGATGGCAATATTTGCCAGCTAGCCACATAATGGGATAGTTGGTGGCTTAAATAAATAGCAGTCATATACTGTACAGACACACATATATATATATATGCACACTCAAACCTGGCAGGCCTGGAGTGGTGAAAGGGAAATAAAGGTGACATGCTGCAAGGAGCCGTGCTCCAGCGAAACGACTAACATGTTTTTCCTTAAGTTATTTATCGCCAGAGTGCTTTTGGAAAGAATGGAAATAAATAAATAAAACTAACAGCACTCATCAGAAGCTACAATCTCCAGCTCTCAAGGTGCTGCAGAGATTTAAGGCTTTACAAGGTAGCAATGTATAAACCTTTGAATGTTCAGCACCAGTGGTTTCAAAGGGCTTATTTGAAGTTGCTTTAACTGCTGAGAAATGACGAACTGGAGAGGTAAATTTTCAGTTGGTTCTGAAAAAGTCAGAGTTATTAAAACGGGGGAAAAAACAAAAAAAAAATTTAACAACCTTATTTCAGTTCTTTTTTCTTCTTATTATTTTTTCTTCTTTTTAAGAACATTTCAGACCAAAGAAAAGTTGTCTTTGAACTATTTTTTTTGTTGTTGTTGTGTATGAACCATGAAATGACTAGAGATTAACATCTTATCAACAACAACAACAAATCTGGGACTGTTTCCTCAAATCTGTTTTGGTAAAACATTTTTTTTTCTGTTCTAACTCAAAGGTGATGTGTCTACTTACTATTATTTATATAATATTATAGTGTTTATTCATATTCTGAATTAGCTTTTATTTTATATATATTTATAATTTGATGTGCTTTTGTCATTAAATATTTCTATAGCTGTAAATTATTTTATTTCAGCTATAGTAATTTTTAGTACTTCATCTAGAATTTATGGTAGCAATGCAACATGTATAATTTTCGTTACGTTTTAAGTTTTTCATCTAATATATAGTTGCAATCAAAATTATTCAACCCCCTTAAGCTGCAAGACATTTTGCTGCTGAGAACAAACTTTTATGAAAACAATTCATCAAAGGCATCAGTAAACTATTATTCAAAGTTTTTACTGCAATCCTGGCCCATTCCTCGCTTGAAAAAGCTTCCAGATCACTGATAGTCTTTGGTTTCCAAGTTGCCACTGCTTACACTGCTTACACTGTACAGGCCACTCAAGAACATTCTACGACTGATCCCTGAACCAAGCTTAAGTAGATTTGGATGTATACTTTGGGACGGCTGTCCTGCAGGAAAGTCCATTGATCATCAAGCTTCCAAAATGGCTTGATATTTCAAAGAATTCACAATGTCCTTCATACAGTCAAGATTTCTACTTCATGCTACAGCAAAGAGGTCATGCTCAGGACAGCTGTCCCAAAGTATACATCCAAATCTACTTAAGCTTGATTCAGGCTTCATTTGAGTGGCCTGTACAGTCTTCAGATTGAAATCTCATTGAAAATATTTGGTGGAATTTGTAGAAAGCAGTGGTAACATGGAAACCAAAAACTATCAGTGATCTGGAAGCTTTTTCAAGCAAGGAATGGGCCAAGATTGCAGTAGAGAGGTGACAGAAGCTTCTAAGCACTTACAGGCAGTGTTTATTGGAGGTTATACAGAATAAAAGATTCTGCACAAAATTCTGTACACGTATGTTTAGAGCCAGTTTTATTTTTTTATTTTTTATTTTTTCATCAATGTCATTCTTGGAATCATTCAAATGTGTATTAATAAACTTTGTATAATAGTTTAATGATGCCTTTGATGAATTGTTTTCATAAAATTTTGTTCTCAACAGCAAAATGTCTTGCAGGTTAAGGTGGTTGAATCATTTTAATTGCAACTGTATGTATTATTATAGCATAGTTAATACTATAATTTAGTGTTAAGAAGAAATAGTTAGCAGGCAATTGTTTTTCATATCCCATCAGTCAAGATGTTTGGAAAGAATCCTTCTGACATTTTTGGCCTTCTTCAGCCTCTCTAGTAGAGTGTGTTGACGAGATGTGTATGCACTCATCCTCAGCTATATTTACAGGGCTTCTAACAGCCATGAAGGGCTCTTCACTGTTTCATGGCAGCTTTTGCCACTTGGGAATCCACTTAATTCGAAGAGTCCTGGTTGCTCAGATCCAGCTACTGGGAATCAGAGTCCAAGCATACAAAAGTTATTTTTTGAACATCTACCTTGAACACATGGGATTTCCTTGCAAATTGCTATTGAATAACAAATTATAATCAGTTATTTCTTAAAGATAACAACATAAGAAAGTATTGAAAGTATTTCTTTCTTTCATGCATAAACATCTCAGACACAACCGAGAAACTCATTCCTGCTTTAAAAGCTTTTGTCTCCCTCATACACGCATTCTCTCTGTTTCTGTCTCTCAGTATGTGCTAGCTCACAGCGAGGGGTTGAGAGGAGTGTGTAGCCCCTGGCCTGCTGCTGAATCAAAAGCAAGCAGTGAGAAACCTGCTGGAAATGGGGCTTGCTGATTTGATGTGCGTGGCAGGGCGGCTTTGAACCCTAGTTGCTGGGTGTGCAGATAAAAGCTACATTACCGTCCTGCTCATTTTCTAAAGATCAGCGTCCTGCAGCCACAGAGAATGGCATTGCAATCAGCACACGCTAAAGCACGATTCTATACTCACTGCCAGTCATATCTGATAACAGTAGTCTGTTCGCTGGTAGCCATACCTTCTATTAATGTTCTGCTTACTGCCGGTCACATTTCATCACAGGTCATTACCAGTGCAGGATTGAGCTAGGATGAGGGACAATGTTTTTTATAAACATGGCCAATGCCAGGGATTCCCAAACTTTTGCCAGCTGAACCCATTTGACCTAAAATATTTACTTGAAGTACCCCCTGAAATTTTAAGTTAATATTTCAATAATTTAACAATGCATTCATGTTTACGGTTCTGATGTCAGTTAATGGTCACGTGACATGCAGGTATGCTGATAAAATATTTCATCTTTTTGAGTTTTCAATTTTTATTTTCAAGTTGTTTTTTTATTATTTTAAGTTTATGATTTAATTAATTAGTGTTTCATCAACTCATGAACCCCCTGCAGTTGCCTCATAAACTACTTTTATAACTTACTATATAAACTTGTTATACAAAACTTGTACGAAAAGTAGATTTTTATGTTAAGTTTGGGCTTGTTTTTCTTATACAAGCAAACATAACTGAGGTATCTGGTGTTTGAAGCAGTATTTATAGAAGTCATTTGTATATTTCTTAATGGTAACAAATCAATTCTTTCCTCTGAATTAGAGCTTCACAATTTAGTCAAGATTCTTCTCACAATGGCAAAGTTAACTCATTCATATTTTTCTGTTCAGTTTCTCATTGAAACAAGGCTGAATTTTTGACTGATTATCATACCCAAGCACATCTGTGAAATGAAAAATAATCACACCAACAAAACCAACATCTGTAAGAGTTCTCGGTGAGAACATTTGTTTAAAATCGAGGCAATCGACTAAAAAGCTCATTTCCATATTCAGCAGTGCTTCAGAAAGAAGAGGATAGTTTTGTACACAAAGAAACTGGATGGTGGTGCAATTAAATATAAATTGTAGTGAAGATAGAAGGTATGACAACCTCCTAACCTCCTATGCTTTGTAGCCTACAGTACTTTTGATATCCTGAATCACACAAGACAAGAAGCAACAAGAAGCAGGATAAATCAACTTAAGACTGATGCAGCAACTCTGGCCTGGAGCCTGCTAAAGCATATTATAGTGAAAAATAATGAGTCTGAGGCTTTATATAAATTAGACTGAACACAGCTACAGGAGGCCAGCTAAATTTGAAGTTTAAAGTTACCACTTAGGGAAATACTACTGTAATTATATATATAAACATAATGATCTAAGGTTATAAAGAGTCCAAAGCTGCAGAAAAGCAAGTGTCAAAACATAGTTCTGTTAAGGATTAATCAGAACGTTCTATGCTAAAATAATTCTATGAGCTAAAGCGAGCTGGGAAAGTCGATTACAACCAACCCCTGAAAGATTATGTGCTGGTGTGTGGAGATACAGCTACAAAATGTGTTTTTGTGCACAATGCAGCATAGGAGAGGTTGAGTATATGACTATTTCAAATACTAGATTATCTTTTTTGGACTCTGGGCTGCACAATTATGATGATCGAAAACAGGCTGAAAACTGTGACCCTTGTCTGTGTTTGCAAATAAAAAAAGTGCCTAAACAGTCAATTTTACTTCGGCCGTCTTATAATTAAATACAAAACTAAAACTAATAATAATCAAACTAATAATCATACACCAAAAGCAAGCTATGTGACTAGAATGATCCAATGACATAATCACTGTGGCTGTCGTTGCAAGTTCACACAGAACAACTGTTTAAGCCCTGACTTCTGAACTCTCATTATATTAACAAAGCTGGCTATGCTGCAGAATAAACCTCTTACAGCATGTCAATGGCTTGTTGATCACTGCACTCAGGTCAGTCACTTGAAGTGTATATTGGGTGTTGCGCCATATACATTATAAGCATGCAGCATCACATTACTACTACAAAATAATTCCATATTGCATTTTATTTAGATTCTAAAGCTTCGTTTTGAATGTTAAGTGGTATTTCTTCAACACCCATTTTCTTGTGTAACTGCAAATAGAAGTGAAACTTAAAATATGAAACTTAAATTATTTGTGAATTAGATGCTGATTTGATAAAAAATTAAATTAAATTTAAAAAAAAAAAAAAAAAATTAATCTAAATTAAAGCTCTGATTAGCCATTGCATTCATGTGCACAAAAACTATTTTGACGTAGGGAGAGCAGACCTTCAGTAAATGAAATCCAGCAGTCAAAATCTTTTTTTAACAATTCATAGTTTTTAGTCACATGACTGGCACGGTGACCGGGCAGGCAAAACATCCAAAGAAATGCATTACAGGCCTGTCAATTTTTCATCTCAAAAGAAAAAAAAACTAAAATATGTGAATAAAATGCAAGTTTTGGGCACCCGTGATCCATATCCAGCACCTGCTGTAGTATTTCAGTCACTAAAAACAAACGTTGTTTTAAAACATTTAACGTGAAAAACACTTAAAGTGTACTAAAACAGTGATATTAAAAGATCCATTTCAGTATATACCTTATTGATGATGCAGACTGTATACAGGTGAGCAGATGAGGCCAGAATATGAACTCAACACGCTCAGTGGTTAAGTGTTTTCTTTATAATAGTTTTCTATAGGAAAATGCTTAACAAGAAACTTTGCGTTCCGTTTATATTCTACAAAAAATCATCTGTTCTGCCTGAAGGATGCATTTACTTCTTATGTAAAAGAAGTATCTTGTCATCTGTAATTATTTTTTATTTTTGTTATTTATTTTTGATGTTTGAGTTGCTTGAAAGGGCTGATAAATTAAAAAATATATTGTATTATTATTATTCATAGGTATTCATACTGTAACACATACATTTTCATACATTTGGACAATGTTGAAGTATTTAAATATGCACAGATTTAGGAATGTAAAAGGTTTTACAAATAGTACAATATAGTTTATAATTATATTTTTGATTATATATGATTATTTATATTTAGAACAGTCCATTTAGATTAGTAAATGTAATGGCACTGAACAAAAAACAAACTATTATTTTACTCGGTTTTGGGGTGTTTGTTGTGTTACGTCATTTGCATATTTCCTTTAGTAAATATGGTGCAAATAAACAATAGTCGCCACAATTCATTTTTAGCGAATTACTGCCAGAGTCAGCTGAAGGCACTTGTTGAGTATTCTCTGACATTTGCTTAAACTGAAGTCTGAATCTCTGAGGTTTACATAGCAGATGCTATTTAAATAGGACACTCCCTAACCTTAAAGTCTGATAACCTATAAGAAAGATGATTATGAGAAATGTGCGGGCCAACTTGCTATCATGGACTTGTTTGCTGGAATTAAAATTGCACAAAGTTTGTGTGGAGCAGAGAGTACACAGCCTGCAGGATGAATGTATGTGAGTCATCTAAAAACATTCTTTAATAAGACAGCTCATCTCAGTGGACCCCCTACAGAAATAGTTGTCAGATACCTTACTGAGTGCTGAAATGCTTGGCACTTACCACACAAGGCTGGAATGATACAGGAAGCCACGAGGATAGATGGGACTAATTTTTAACGGTTTTCAGTGTAGCTGCGAGCCTCGGATTGTGCAGATCCATCATTATTGTGGTGTGCGGTACTTTTATAGAAGCCGCTGTCATCTGTGGCTGCTGAATTAGCAGGGATCTGAAATGCAGAATAAACAGATGTGTTTTTGCTCTGACTGTGGTGACTGGGGAAATGTAGATTTGACATTACAATTGATGGCCTTTTTTGTCTGTCTCAAAGCGAGTTTTTTTTTTTCCTTTCTTTTCCCCCCCCCTTCAGTAAAGTCTCAGTTGTTTGAATCCTGCACACACACCGGATGAATCCATTTGTTTCCAGTCTGTCAGAGTACTGCACTACTAAAGATGAAGCCCTTTTGTTCAAAGCATATACAGGAATATATGAAAAACATTTTACAGTACAAATGGGCAAACATGACATTGGGGCAGGTCATAACATTCTCACATAAATAAATGCAATGAAACCTAAATACAGTAGTCAGCATTTGAAGTGGATCAAAACCTTTCATCAAAGTTGTCCTAAAACCAAAATGCAATACCCGTTCTTGTCTTAGGACTTTGATTAACTTTTTTGAACCACTTCAAATGTTGACTACTGTAAATCTAAGCATACATGATGTGTACAAAGTACATATAAACTTAAATAAGAATGCTGTCTACAACAAATAAAATTATATATTGTTTTAAAAAAATTATATATATTTGCACAGCAAATGTATTAATATATTAACCCCTTCAGACCCTGCGGTCATTGGACTCGACATCACATGGTTATTGGTTTAAACCAATAAAATGTTATGTTTTTATAATATGAGTTCTGCCTGGTCACTGATTGGTCCCTGATCAACCAAACACAATGAAAATATGACCCATATGACCCTTTTGGCAGTGGACAGGGGTCAGCATGGGTGCCCTGACTGGTCTGCAGATATGCAGCCCCATACATTCACTGTGTATTCTGACACCTTTCTATCAGAACCAGCATTAACTTCTTGAGCAATTTGAGCTACAGTGGCTTGTCTGTTGGATCGGACCACACAGGCCAGCCTTCGCTCACCACCTGCATCGATGAGCCTTAGCCGCCCATGACCCTGTCGCTGGTTCACCACTATTCCTTCCTTGGACCACTTTTGGTAGATATTGACCACTGCAGACCGGGAACACCCCACAAGAGCTGCAGTTTTGGAGATGCTCTTACCCAGTTGTCTTACGGTCACAATTTGGCCCTTGTCAAACTCGCTCAAATCTTAAGTTTGCCCAGTTTTCCTGCTTCTAACACATCAAATTTGAGGACAAAATGTTCACTTGCTGCCTAATATATCCCACCAACTAACAGGTGCCGTGATGAAGAGAAAATCAGTGTTATTCACCTCACGTGTCAGTGGTCAATATGTTATGCTTGATCGGTGTATTATAACCTTAATAGTATCAACTGATAATATTCAAGTTAATTTGAAGATCTTTCAGAGCTGTAAAACACTTTAAAAAAAAAAAAAAAAAAAGTTTAATGTCCATCGCAATTGACATCAGGTGTTGAAAGATATCAGCAGGAACCTCATGAATTAGTTGTGTGCCAGGTTGTGAAATTCCAATGTTAATGTTTTATGAACATTAATGTTTATTAATTATTAATATTATTAATATATGATTTTATGTCTTCAGTGTTGTGACCATAAACTGTCATTCAGTTTTTCATTAGTTTAAGTGAAAAATGGCAACAGTGAATGTGAAATGAGTGAATACACAGCAAGGCACACACATACTCAACACACACACTAATGCCTTGATGCTATATGCACACAATCATATATTTATCTGAACCAGCAACAAACAACCACAGACATATATACACAAACTAAACCACTGCAACCAACAAAAAGAATCAAACAAGTCTTTTGAGACTTCAACCTATCATCTTACCTTTTTTCTACATTCTTATTGCATTGCTGGTTGTTACAGTGTGTGTGTTCTCTTCAAAATCTTCAAGACTTACTATATATATACTTACACATACTATATATGTTTAAACTATATAAGTATGGTTAAAATATGATGAACTTTGTTGCTTCAGTCCTGGTGTCCATTGTAGTGGACATGAACAAAAAATGTAATAAAAAAATGAGCTGGCACAAACCTTTTTTTTTTTTTTTTTTTTTATACGTTGGAGAAAAGCAAATTTTCAAGTGAATATATATATATATATATATATATATATATATATTTTTATTTATTTTTTTTTTTTTTTCAGTGGAAAAAATCAGATCTGAAGGGGCAATATTTAATATATTTTCTTATTAAATATTTTCTTATTAAATAATTACATACAATATTTCTTTGGTTTGAACCAGAGGTCTCAGCAGTAAATAAATGAAGAATCATTGTTTAATAAACAGAGAGACAGATCTAATTTAAGCCTAATACCAACAAAATTAGAAAGCATTTGGATAACAAAGGTTGTGTAACTTATAAAGAGTGAAATATGCCTGAATATTTTAATCTATCATGTGATGAACTAAGTTAGATTTTAGTCATTTTAAAAGCTTACACATCTAGTTTCAGAGACAGCAGAGTCATCAGCCTTTTCTATTTGCTCTTTTCTCCTGTTTCCTCTACAGGTGGTGAGGTGCCCTACACGACTTTGGCTACAAGGATGATGATGGGGGTTTGGTGGCTTTTTGCTCTGATAGTCATCTCCTCCTACACGGCAAATCTGGCTGCTTTCCTCACCATCTCCCGCATCGAGAACTCCATTCAGTGAGTACACGCATTTATACAGAGTGTCACTCTTGCAGCTAGTATCAAACACTGTAATCATCCACACAATAACAAAATAACAAACAAGTTGTAGCTTTCAATCTTCATCTCAGTTGAATATGCTTTCGTTTAAGTGTTACTAACAAAGACATGCATTTCTAGGAGTGTTGATTAGATTTGGATAGGAACGGTATTAGGTGAGCAGCATTCTTCAAGTGAAAACGCCTGTCTCATTCATAAACTACAAAAAAAAAAAAAAAAAAATCAGATTGTGTCTATTATAGTCACAAAAAACACACAATTCCAGGCAGTGTGTAAATGAATACTCAACTTGGTTTCATTTCTGCTGTGTGTGTGTGTGTGTGTGTGAGTGTGTGTGTGTGAGTGTGTGAGTGAGTGAGTGAGTGAGTGAGTGAGTGAGTGCGCGTTATATCAGGACACAAATTTGTATAATGACATTGGTATGACATAGGTATTACAAGGAGAGGGTGACTTATGAGGACATTACTCCATGTCCCCATTTTTCAAAATGCTTATAAATCATATAGAATGAGTTTTTTTGAGAAAGTAAAAATCTGCACAGTGTTCTGTGATGGGTAGGTTTAGGTGTAGGGTTGGTGTTGGGTGATAGAAAATACGGTTTGTACAGTATAAAAACCATTACACCTATGGAATGTCCCCACAATTCACAAAAACAAACCTGTGTGTGTGTGTGGGGAAGATCTGCGGGTATGCAAACTCCCTGTTTTAATTTCCTGTGGCACAAATTATATCTATCATTCTAGTAAGAATGACATCAGACGTCTCTGCACCAGTAATTCATTTAACCTGCCTGGTTAAGAGCAAAGAGACAGACAGAAAATGCTAACATTTTAAAAAGGTGATTTTTGAAGTGTTTTTCTTAAGCAAATTTAATTTATGACAAGGTGGAACCTTTCAAACACTCACCAAAAAGTAGCTGCTGCTCTTCCTGTTATGAAAATGATGGCCTTCTGTTATTCGCATTCAAGAGTCAAGAATATGACATTTTTATTAACAGTAGCAAAAAAAAAATGCTTTTTTATGTAACGGGCAGATATGTAATTTGTGATTAATCATTATAAAAAGTAAAAAAATTTAATTTTATAAAAGAGCAGAATTTTTGACCATTTGAACCAGACTCAAATGACTTCCTCTTTTTTATTTAAATGGCTAATCACAGAAACAACTTTAATAGAAAGCGACCAAACTGCTTGTCAAGTGATAGACGAACCTGACAATGACTTTTTATCTTTTTTAAACTGAAATGAAAGGCAATGTGGATAAACATTCACAGCCACGATGTACAGAACACCACACAAAGATATATAGAAGAAAATGAATAAAAACATTTTGGATTAATAAACCTAAAAAATATATATAAATAACTGCAGAAAGGCCACACTTCAGATAGATATGCATTTCACATGTCGGCAAATCAAATTAAATCGGCTAAATTGCCTGTGCGAGCAAGCATTAACTCTACAGTGCAACATCGATGCACCGAAAAACAATCAAAAATAATTTACAGAATTGAATTAGAACAGAATATAGCCTACCGTTCTAATAAATACAAATAATTAAAAAAAAAAATTAAATGGTCACAAGCACAAAATGCATGGGAACATATATTCAGAACACAAGCCACAAATAGTTAAATTAAATAACCCAGAGTGATCAATTAATAAATTAAAATTAAAGAAATTATTAAAATAACGAAAGTAGCCTATAGCCAGAATTGTCAACTTTGAGACAATAAACACTAAACTGGAGTAGCAGTCTTTTTAGCTAAACATTCACAGCATCCAAAAATCAAATTAGAAGCGGCTGCAATGTTTTGAAATTACTTGTAGGCCTACCTGATCGAGAAAAAAAAAAAAATCCAGTCTTTCACGCAATCTGTCCGTGTCCGTTTGAGTCTTTTCAAATAGTGCGCTAGTCAGCTTGTTAACGTTGGCCAGCAGAAGTGCGCCACAATGATTGTAGTTGTTGAGCGGTAGGACATGAGCTGTTGGCACAACTTGCATTTTACTTTTTTTGGATCATCTTTTACCATTTCAAAGTGCATCCAATTCTGCACTTTAGATTTTCTTATCCCAGACATTGTTAAAGATTTAATCCCTGCTGCCAAGATGCCCTCTGTCGGTCACGGATCATGGAAAGTGAAACTTAACTCTGTCACATGGGTGGTTGGATTTATTCACACACATAAAAAAATATTTATTAAAAGCTTCTTTCTTTTCACGTTTTTATTTATAGCATTATCATAATAGGCTGTATATTAACTTATTGGGAGAAAACCGGTAGGTCTATGTGAAATCAGATATCGAGCACCCCCATATCTCTCTCATAACACCTCTGCGAAGATTTAACTGTGAGATTGGTAGTCGAATCAGACTCCTCCTATCGAAGCATTGAATCGTCAACTATTCAGGGTCATTATTATTATATATAAATATTATGTCCAAAACCGCTACATCTCGCCACCTTGGAATTATGAGGTTCTATCTGCATTCTGAGCAGTTTTGAGACATTGAGAAAAATAAAAATGCATCTGCAAGTTGCGGTTGGTGGTCGGTTTGTGTAAATGTGAGTTTTTGACCATTGTTTTCCACTTTTGATGTCATTTCTAGTGGGAAATTACTATTGTAGTAATTAAATATTCGCTTAGTTTTCACCAAAACTATTTTGCTGTAGATAATTAAACCATTATGCTGCCTCGGAAATCTGTCCAAAATCAGTTTCATGAGGTGCCGCAAAACGCTAACACTGCCTGCAAAGTCATTGCCTGATAGTTAGCCTTAGTTTTCGGATGCAGTCATAGAGTTGAACTCACATGTGGTTAATCAAATTCAGCAATGACTACCAGTGATAGAGTTAATTGTGCTTGTAACAATCCTCGTCATATAACCATGCAGGCGATTTTGGGAGGGAGTGTTACTAGGGAAAATGAGAGTATTTAGTATTTATTTTTTCAAGATCTCAGTTTGTTTATTTTTCTTTGCATTAGATTATCATTAATGAGCCTGTGCTTAGATCGCTTGATTCTAGCTCTATGCACCTAATTAGGATTTCCATAAATTTAAATGTATTATCTTTTAATGTGTAGACGATGGCAGGGTCATTACAGAAATAATTACAGCCTAAACTCCGCACCCAGGGGTCTGTTGTATTTAAAATACACAATTCAGTCAGGAAGAGCTGAAAGATTTATGAGACCAACTGGGTGGTTGGGTGAGTTCACAATTAGATTTTAATTTTAATTTAATTGTGAGGAGTTTCATTACCTAATAGATTTAAAGTTGGTACAGTTTGTTTAGCATCATATTCTTGTGTTGCTGTGAGAATTTTAAACCAAACGGATACAGGACAAAAAGAGGGAGCGTCAGTTCATCAGTCTCTTTTTATCGACTCTACTGATGCTAAGCCAGTGTTAATTAAATCAGAGCAACATCAACTTATCGACAACTCTCACTTACCCCACATAGCTCTTAACCAGTTAACACAAAATCTATACATTCGCTCATTTTATTCATCAGGCTGATCCTCAAGGAATTCAGACGAACGCTTTGTACTTATTTGATATTGAATGCATTTATGTGAAACTTTTGCAGCAGGGCTGAATTCTGAGGTGAGTGTCAAAAATGTGAATCATTGCCTGCAGAGTAAAATTTAACTGTGGAAATGGAATATTTTTTAGTTTTGTTTTACATTATGTACATGCTGGCACCACGATGGCTCAGATTCAGCTGAAGATGTTTAGAGAGAGGATTTATCATCTTGTGAGTGAGGAAAACACTTCAGTTGTGTCTTGTTTGTGCTGATTGCCATTGTTTTGAATGATTTGCAAGACTGCCACTGATTTGCTGGATGTAAGACAGCTTAGCAGAAAAAGAGAACCATCACTGATGTTCACTTTTATCTCAAAACAGCATGAAAATGGCATTCAATTTGTTTTTAAACAGAGAAAAGTAATAAAGACTGTTCTGCAGCCTTCATATTTAAATCTGCGTTACAACGTCCCCTTGTAAGGAAGTGCATTTGAATATTCATGCATATTGTTAAATCAGTTTAGAAATATAAAAATGGTTTAGGAAACAGATTGTACCATGTGGCTCTATACATGTCGATTTTCAACATGCGTCCATCTGTGAAGGTGAAGCGGGCCAGGCTACAGGCTTCTTCAGATTTGTTTTTCTTGCAGTTTCACATGCCAGTTTGCCTGCGGTCTGGCTAGTCACAGTCACTCCGTGCCACAGATGACAGTTTTCCTGGGCAAAGCAAAGAGATCAGCTAAGCGGCCATAGCATTTGAATGCCGCCAGATGGTCACCTATAAAGGGTGTGAAAAAGCGTATACAGATAGATTGCTATTCTTAAGGCTAATTGAATTTTGCAGTAACAAGAACACATTGCTGCTTTGCAAATGTTCCACTAGTATTAAAAATTACAGAGATACAGTCAAACTGAATCTATAAATATTGTAGATCTGCTACACCACATTCAGTCTACTTGTTCAACACTGAAAGATCTCATTTTGTGGCTTTTAGTGCATGATATTTAGCTTTGAGGTCATCAGGCATAACATTATGACCATCTTCCTAATATTGTATTGGTCCCCCTTTTGCTGCCAAATGTGCATATTTTTCCTGCTTCTAACACATCAACTTTGAGGACTGGCCCTGCGTTCCATTCGGAAGGGCTCATCCCTATGCCCTAATCCTTTCAAAGGGTTTACCCTCCGGAGTAAGAGCTTCGAAGGGATGAAAGGTATAGGGGTCAAAAAAAACTCCTTTTTTGGAACGCACTTCAGCATCATCTTAACGAGACAATCGAGGAGGCGCCTTCGTCTTTTTTCCCCTGGTTTACTGGTTTTACCTGGTTTTGTATTAATACGCATTAATTTACTGTGGTAACATTATAAGCTACTGCATTATAAGCACATACTCAGATACAAAAATGTATAGTATAATGCAATGTAAGTCGCTTTGGATAAAAGCGTCTGCCAAATGCATAAATGTAAAAATGTAAATGTAATGTAGCTACTGCCGGTCTTTTACTTTAAATATAATGTATATTGTGTCTGTGTATTTGAAACATTTGAATGGACTGATAAAGGGAGTTGTAAAGTATTTTTGTTGAAGTACAATGTCATTTTGACCATAATAATGTACCAAATCTAACTCGTATAAATATTGCAGTAGTATAGAAAAATACTATATATACGTTTATAGGTAAAATCGAACTCCTGACCTCCTGTACCTATTCTGTGACGTCAAACAACTTCCCTGTGCAAAGGATCACGGGGGCCCGAAGTGTCCATCAGTTGTACCCTTCGAAATCCTTCATTCCGAAGGGCCCTTTGAAGTGGCCAGTTTTGAGCACTTCGGTTTGGAACGACCCTTCAATATGGCGGCCATGATTGTTTTTACACCGAAGTGCCCTTCGGAGGGCGATATATCCCGTTTGGAACGCACCGAAAATGTTAACTTGCTGCCTAATATATCCCATCCACTAACAGGTGCCGTGATGAAGAGATAATCAGTGTTATTCACTTCACCTGTCAGTGGTCATAATCTTATGCTTGATCGGTGTATATATATAATACACTATATTATGCATCCTTGCTTAATAAAAGTTTTAATTTCTTTTAAAAATCATTTTGAACAATAGTGTATATATATTTTAAATGTATGTAATTTATTTAATAAATAACTGTAAGTACTGCTTTCAACAGAAAAAAACAACAATAATAAAAAAAAGTATTATGATTATTATTCATTGTTTTTAATTAATATCAAAGTAAAGGTTTATGGTGGGGACAAGTTCTTTTATATGTTCTGCCTAAACTTCCTGTTTTAATAATAAATGTGTCAACACAGGGGTGAAAACTACTTTTACTGCTGTTTTATTAAGTGCACAGTGACCTACAGAGTAGATGAAGAAAAGATGAAAGATTTGCATTAGCATTGAAATCGTAATGTCACAGACTGGACCTGCCTTGCTCAGTAGCCCTGCGGTGGTGTTTTATAGAACTGCAGGGTGCTCGCGGGTCATTTTTATGGCTATTCTCCATGCAAATGACACCCAACACATAACCATAATTCTTAGGGAGGGGCGGGGATTAAGTGCCGAGATTAATTGGGAGCAATAAAAGATTAACGTTTGTGGGCAAGTTCATTAAACCTTCAAAGAGTGCTAGCAGAGTTAAGTACTAGAAGAAGACGACAGCTGTCTGATGTAATAATATTTGATAAATTAGAGGTCAGTACAACTATCTGCAGGAATCTCAACGGCACCAACTCATGCGCCCGCTGTCAGTACTGACTTACTGCTCGAATGTATAGAAATATTAATATATAGTTGATCATGTTGAATATTGATACAATGCGAAAGCACTCATTTGTTTCCTGATAGGTTTTCTAAATGAAGTGAGACTTTGGAAATGCTTTGATGAACTGCATTATTTTGATGATGGTGTGAAGGGAAACCGATAAGGCTTCATCTTTATTGTGTTTTCCAATTATTTGCTTAATATAAATATTACTGCAGGGAATTAGTGTCTCTTGGTTGGCTAACTTTTAATTAGATATAAGATATTAACACAAATTGCTGAATAAACAGTATTCGACATAACATAAATGGGTGAGCGTCTGTGCAGCGAAGCTGCTGGATAGATTTATACTCACATTGGCACAATTAAGCTCAAACGTGTGGGTATTCATGCATTCACATTGTAGATTTTGCAAATAATGTTTTAATCGTTAAATTATTATGCTCCGGGCATCAAACCAATAATGTTGTTCCCCTACAGGTCTTTGCAGGACTTGGCTAAGCAGACAGACTTGCCATACGGCACGGTTCTGGACTCCGCCGTCTACGACCAGGTCCGCAGTAAAGGCATGAACCCTTTTGAGAGGGATCCGATGTACTCACAGATGTGGAGGATGATCAACCGGACAGGAGGAGCTGAAAACAACGTGGAGGAATCAAAAGAAGGCATCCGGAAGGTAGGACACTCCAGGCGCTGTGACTACCGCCACAGTTTATCTAATTACAGTGCTTAACTAAGCAACGGTTTGTGAAGATAGCGCTAATGTTCTCTGAATAGAGATATCAAAGCAAAAATGCGCTAATGTGACTTAATGGTGCTTGAGTTATGAGTGATTTAACTCTGAAAATTCCCCCACTGAATTCCCATACTAATTAGGTGCGGGTTAATGCCTTATTTGTTAACCCACGATTTTTTATTCCTCTCTTCCAAGCGTGTTTTCATTTGGAATTTTAAAAGAGCTCAAGCACTGCAATTAAAAAGGCTGGTAGGCAAGTGAAGTATGAAGGCAGAGAGTCTGCGCTGCCTTCAGATCTTGAGAGAATACTAAAGAGTAAATGGCTGACTAGAGTGTTTTGTTAATGTGATATCATCTCACAGGTGTTCGGTTAAATATTGTATGACAAGGTGACACCCATGTCTTGCCAGAGGCATCACCCTTCTTCAGCCTCTCCTTCCATTGCCTCTCTTCTGTTTCGCCTGCATGTCTCCCTCAGTAGCATGTTGGCTTCAGAGCGCCCCCTAGTGACCTACTTCTGGAGTTTCTCTCTTTATTTATGACCATGACATGATTTACATTTCAGCCATTTAACAGATGCTTTTACCCAAAGCCATTTACAAAAAGTGCTTCAGCTTTACATACGATGCTGTTTAGATTATTGTCAACAGATTGTCGCCGTACAAATCCCGTAACTAATAAACAAGCCAACATGATATAATTTTTTTATACTAATATTTTTGCAAGCAATGATACACGAAAATGTATATTTGTTGAAACCGAGAATTCTGGGCATACTGTGCAGACAAATAATTTTTGCATTTTAATTTTAAAATGCTAATGTTGGGTGCATTCATTTGTGATTACATTGGGTAATCCTTCAATTGTTATCAATGCAATAATATTAAGGTTCCAGCAGCATTTAAAATATTGTGTAGTTGTACATTTATGTGTGCTGTTAAATGCAAAATTGCCTAAAAAAACTCTATTCCCAACAGAAACAATGTTGACTTTTTTGGCACATAGTATTTTGATGTGCAAAAACAGTGATCTTAATATATATCATGAAATGGCTTTTGTCAAATAGAGGCACATATTGTACTCCATGACAATAAAGTGTTTAAGAATACTCAACAAAGGACAAACGACTTATTTTCCATTTCTAAAGGAAAAGTGGCAGATTCTAACTAACAGAAGCCGCTCTGCTTCTCTGACATGTCTTTCCTCTTCTCATTTATTACATAAATAGCCTCACAGACTCTTCGCAAGCACAGGCAAATGTTCTTTTCAGCCAAAAATTAAAGTTCTGTTATCATTTAGTTATTGACTTTCTTCTGTGGAACAACAACGTAGAAATTTAGCAAAATGTCAGAGCCTCTGCATACAGTGAATAGGGGGCTGTCGAGCTCAAAAAAGTACCATAAAAGTAGCCCATATCATTTATTTCAAGTCTTCTTAAACCATACAGTAGCTTTTTGTGAGAAACAGTAAATAATACTTTTTGTGTTTTACATGTAGAAAAAAGTTTAAAAATAAAGTATATGTTTAGAACAATGTGACAGAGTAAATTATGATGAATTTTTAAGAACAGCCGCAGAATTCACTGTGTAACAGCAGGACTTGTCGCAGCTTGTGAGATTGATAATAAAGGAGTGTCTGTACACTGGACAAACATCTGCTCTGATTTCCCCAGCAAATATTTACAATGTTTATTCTCAATTGTATTCATCTCTTCTCTGAGCTAGTCATGTACTAATGCTGAGAGCCCCTGTTTGTCTCATTTTTCAATAATAGGAGCAGACTGGGAATTTCATTTCTCTGCTAAGGAAAATGCTTTTATAATTCATGAGCAGAGCATACAAGATTTCTATTTTTATGGCACATTTTCACCCACATTGCAAAACATTAATACTTTCACTCAAGATGAATGTGTTTCATGAATTTTCATAGGTCTTATAAGTGTAGAAAATGAGGTGTCCCTGGAATTGAAGATGAAAAAAATGAAGGCAACAGTTGGCATGGCTTTTTTCTTTGAATTGAATTCATTTCCTTAATTATTTTAAGTAAATGTCTTGAGTAAACTTAGAATTGGTTGCCATGACTTAAAATCTGTCGTCATGGTAACAATTATCTTTTTTTATATTAAGTATCTAAGGAGATTAACTTTTACCAAGTTATTATACTTAAAAATGGTTCTATGCTAATTGTTCACTTTTAATTTGTTCAATATTAGCAAATTTGATTGAACCACGAAACTACTATAATCAAGTATATGGTTGTGTTTCCCTTTTTTCAGTGTACTGTAACCTTTCAGAATATCTTCCAGTGACATTGCATCCTTAAATGATTTGATCTTAAGCAACGTCATATTACAACAATAGTTTGTGTTTTCCTGTTCACAGCTAGTAAATCAAATGTGGATGTATGAAGGAGGCTTTGGCCTGGAAACTGTAGCACTCAGAGAAGGACATGAGAAGGTCTGGATCCTAGGAAGACATTTTTCAGGTCATAAGATGAGATATCCCCATTATGTCTAGCTCAGTACCCACCGGAGGAGAATTTTGTACATAGACCATTAGTTGACATCAAAACATGATGGAAAGAGGGGAGGGAGAGGGGGTGTGGAGAAGGAGAGAGCGAGGTGCCTTTGACTGCAAACAAGACAGTCGATATAAGCCAGCACTAAAAGGATTTCAATCATATTTCACCATACACAGACTTCATTATCTAAGGCTTATATGGCCAGCATGTCCATCGCTTGAGAGAGAGAGAAAAAGAAGGTAGCAACTGAGGGCAACATGAGAGGGTGAAGAAGATGAAGGTAGATGGGAAGAAAGACAGGAGTTTGCACAAAAACTATACTTCTGTCATTATTTATTCACCTTCGTGTCATTCTAAATTTGGATGACTTTTCTGTGCACTTACAATGAATTGCTACTAAAGATTTAAAGCTACAAAAAGGACATAAAAAGTGTCTTAAAAGCAATATTTGCTAAATATGTACAGGTACACTACCGTTCAAAAGTTTGCGGTTGGTAAGTTAAGAGAAATCAACCAAAATTCACTAACTATTGTGACCATTGAATCAGTGAGTTGAACTGCCCAGTGATTCAATTTCATGAACTAATCATTCAGACTAGTTCTGTAAACCAGATCGTATAGCTTCATATGATTTTAAATATTTAGCACGAGTCTTGAGGACCACTTTATGGTGCTTTTATGGTGATTTTGTATCCTTTTCGAAGTTTAAAAGCTTTTGTCCCTTTTCATTGTATAGTAATTGAATGGAAAACAGCAACCAAGACTTGTTTTTCCACAGAAGAAAGAAAGCCATATGGATTTGAAACGATCAGAGGGTGAGTCAGTGATGACAAAATATTCAAGTGAATTCTCATTATAGAGGGCATCTAATGATCTTTCCTTCGTTCGTTCTTCATTCACCAAATTCACATAAACACGCTATACAAAGAGCTGCTCTCTTCTCATTACACAAACACTTATTTATCATTTCATTCTCAGCTTGCTCATTAGCGTGTTGTCACACCGAACAGTACAAAACAGTGCAGTGCATGTGGGAAGTCGGACGGTGATTGTTTAGAAAGCGTAATGATGAGATTTGAGTCATCACCAGCTGAGGCAACGTGAACGCATGAGGAGGCCTGCTCTATGGGAAAGATTAAAACTCTTTAACACCTGCTTAGTGCCTTTGAGAAATTTCCACAAAGATCAAAGAGAGCCGCGGTGTTTGCATAGAACTGTGTTTAAAGTCACGACGCTCATCGTGTGCACCTGCTCACCACTTATCACAAGAAATTGCTGTTGTTGTTTTGCAGATATTTAGACCTTTGTTAATAGCAGTGTGAATGAGTTTGTGTTAATCTCATCTTTATAAGAATCCGAGAGTGTTTTATTAGCAGCATTAACGGATTTGAATCCAAGAGACTACTGTGGATGAGCATTAAGAGAATGTTTAGCGGTTATTTGTTAAAGGGGCTTTCAAAGTGACAGTGATTAAATCAATGCAAATTAATCGATAGTACTTAAAAAGGACATTGAATCTCTGTGCTTTTGGTAATTACAGTAGTAGTTGTTCCAGCTCAACCACTGTGTCAGAACTCTAAATGTGTTTCAGTTGGATTAAAACAATTTGTCTTTTTAAAATGACACATTAATGCTTTTGTCTGACTAAATTCGTAGCTTTCTTGCTGCAAATCACTGTCAGTGTGGACACCCTTTAAGAGTCTATTGCAAGCACAATCTGTGTAGTTTTACAGCCTGTGAATGGGGCAATCCCAAGAACACTTGCTGTGTTTATTAGTTTGTTGTTTTGTGGGGCAAAAAGATTATATTAAGGCCCACACACAACTCCATAAAACAACTCTGTAGATTACCACAGAATTGGAATGCCTAGCTTTCACAGTCTTTTTCACATCCTCATCATGTGTTTGATTATTAAATATCTTGACTAGTTTACTTGTGCCTTTCATTTGCTAATGTTAGTGTAGTACTCTCAGCTCAGTTTAACACATTTTACTATGTTTAATTCCATAGATTTTCCTCCAAAATCAGTGCAGATAATGCAAAACAAATTTGGATACAAATTTATATCGGAAAATCAGGAAATGGCAACAAATATTTTTATATATATTAATAAGTGTTGTTAACGAGAAAAAAAAATATTTGTTGCCATTTCCTGATTTTACACTGCCGTTTGTGGTCGATAAGATGTTTTATGTTTTTTTGAAAGAAGTTTCTTGTGCTCACCATGGCTACAAACATTATTATTATGAAATATTATTTAAAATAACATTTTTTTTTTTTTTAATATATATTAAAATGTAATTTATTCCTGTAATGGCAAAGTTGAATGTTTCAGCAGCCATTACTCCAGTCTTCAGTGTCACATATTTCTTCAGAAATCATTATAATACGCTGATTTGGAGCTCAAGAATTTGTTTTATTATTATTATCAATGTCAAAAACAGTTGTGCTGCTTAATAACACTTTAAATATTATATATATATTAGTCATTATACTACAGCAACTCTCTGAACCCTACTCCACTTACAACACTCAAAGAGACAAATAAAAAAAAAAAAAATTAAAGAGCTTTGGATGCCAAAAAGAGAAGATAGAGAGATAGTGTAGGAAATGTGGGAGAGGAAGATAATTGAGACTGGACATCACAGGTAAGATACAAATAAAGGAGGAGGAGAGGTGGAATGGAAATGTTGCTTTAACCTGCATTTGCCAAGACTTGTCTTCTTCCTCCTGATAGGTTTAGTGGAGAATTGTTGCTATAGGCTTTTTGATGGAATGAGCTGGCGTTAAAGCTTCAAGAGAAGGGGCAGACAGGAGAAAGACACAGAGAAGAACCTAAAGAGAGAGGATAAGTGTTCAGAAAAGATAAGAGCATTTAAAAAAAAACTGAAGAAGCGGCACTAATTGTGAAGCTATGTTTACTTTGACTATGACTTTAAATGCACACATATTCATATACAGCAATTTGCTGAGCAAAACTGAAATTAAAATAAGATCTTATTCAGGAGGGTTGATCTAAAAGGAAATTAGGCCCCATTATTGGTCTGAACTTCAGGAAAGACTGAGCCCAGAGGGCTGAATCTACTTGGCAGGACATCTGACTGCGTGGAGAATATTCTTTTTACTCCTCACTTCCTATATCAGTCTCTCTTCACTCCCATTCTGCGAGGAAAACTTGCTACATAAAGAATCTGTTAGCGGTAACAAAATAGGAACCTCATGGGCATACAGTGATGTCATGCAGTCAAGTGCTTTTTTCCAAGCTTTTGCATGTCCTTATATGTTCCATGTTGCACTTACAGTATACTGCCTAAATTTACTGTAGAGTCATGTGAGAATGAGGGTATACAAGATCAGTGCACCTCCATGCATGCACACATCTTTTGTATCATTACAGTATGATTGGCAAGTTTCGAGACAGCGTATCGAATCAATGGAAGTGATTATCAGCTGGTTCTGATCAGATTGTTTGGAACCTTGATAGAAACTGAAGGCTTTTTGCATACATATTTAATATCTAGACCCCAGACTGGGAACCAGTGTACTAGCACTAAAGCTACTTTTTGTCAGGAAGAGGGGGAAAAAAACAATGCCCAACAACATTTATTACATCCAAAATTACTAGTACGCACATCAGAATTACGAACCTGTAAGTAGCAACTTCCCAGGAGGACTTGGAAGGCAGCGTTATATCTGAGGTCTCTTATTCCTGGTGTGTCACTCCAAAAAAAATAAAAAAGGATTATGACAGGGTTGAATTGTTGCAAAGGCTGAAATTCCCTTTTTAAAGTAGAAACGGCTGACTTAAAAGTAAATTCTGGAGCTCACATTGCCATTTCTCTGAGCAATGTTTCACCTTCATGCAGATAAACATTCTCAATCAGACTCTTAATGAGTCACTCCGGTGAATCTTAATGACAAATGTGTTGTATTACTAGGGAAATGGAAAGCCCACACAGCAGCACTTCCACATGGGAAAAAAATGAAGGGGAATGTTGCTAATGCAGAGGGCATAAATTTGCAGGGAGAAACATCATTGTGAGAAAAAAGCAAAAGACAAACAGCCTTTAAAGGATGAGTTTAATCTCCAGCTCAACAACCCTCCGGTCTGCCAGCAAGATGACCCAAATTGGATCATTAAATTTCACTTCTGTATTCCTGCGGAGATGTGAGAAGGAGAATGGCCCCTCCACCCACCATTCTTTTCAGTTTGTTTTTTAGGAGACAAAGTTCAATTATTGAATTGTAAATGAATTAAAAGGACCAGGGCAGCAGTATCTAAGTGTCAGCAGCCGCATACATTTTGTGGCAACTGTGCGTTTGCAGAGTATTTTCTTGAGGTAAACTCCAGCGATGCCCTGCTCATTCTCATTCTGTCTGTCCCTGCATCCCTCCACCACATCTTTATCTTTGTCTGCGGGAGACAAGATGGCCCACCGCCAGACCTTAATGGACTTTTGGAAAGCAAAGAAAATAATACATCACAGGTCGAGAAAGAAGAGCTAGAAAAGGGGTAGTGATCCTAAATATTTCTTTCTTGCCAGCACATATTTTAGAAAATGACCACGGCCATTCTTAGAAATACTACCTAGGCCTCACCCAGACTTCCATGCACATGAATACAAACAAACCATTTGTTATTATCTAGAACAGTGGTTCCCAACCTGGGGTCTGTGCCCCCTTTAGGGGGGCGCCAGAGTACGCAGGGGGGGCGCCAGAGTTTATATGCTTTGAGGTCAAACATGGATACGAAAAACCTTTTTGTATAGTTTCTAGGAATGCTCTAAATGATTGGCCAAAAATGTTGACTTATCCAAAAATGTTGTCTTATCCAAAAATGTTGTCAATTACTTCCTTTGATTCTATACGTGGTCTCTCAGCTTGCCGATCATATAAACCGATCACATTTTTATGACGCAAAAGACGCAAGCTTGTTCACACCAGCCGTGAGAGCTGCGGCAAAAATGAAAAGTCAGCAGCGGCTGGTGTGTATACAATAACGCACTGAAAACGTGTGTATGGTTTAAACTACTTTATTTAAAAAAAAAAAAAAAAAAATCCAGAATTTTTCCAATCTGTTCTCTTTTTTTCCCTAACTTGTGAGCGTGTTCTCCTCATTAGAGCTTCAGGTGAAGGGTTGCCAGTAGTAGAGATGCACCGGACTGCCGACCATCAATCAGAACCGGCCAGTTCCGTTTTTTGTCCCGGACTTGCAGACAAAATGCATTGCAATAATTTCCCAAAATGTAATTTGTGTGGACGTTAACAGAGGCCAGAGATGGGACACGCTGAAGACGGGCGCAAAGAGAAGAGCAGAGAAAATACTGTACTGGGCAGAGCAAGCTCACTGTTGCGATGCTCAGAATATTGAAAGACAATTCTACACATTAAATTGGGGTGGGGGCTTATATGAATGCATTTCTGAAGGAAATGACTTACTTCACAAAGGTTTCGATAACATTTTCTTTTAGGGGCCGTTCACATATCGCGTCTGTTCCGCACGCAAGTCAGTTATTTCAAATGTAGCCGCGCGGCAGGCGCGCTCATAATGGATGTGACGCGGTCACAACGTGCATGCGGTGCATTTTCCAGGCGCATCGAGATGAAAACATCTCAACTTTTCAGAATGCCGCAAGCGCACCGCAGGTCATGTGACAAGAACCATCCGATCAGCTTCGGCCTTTCTGTAACAAAACAATCTCAGCCGAACAGCTGATCATAGCTGTACAGGGTGGTTTTTATAGCTCATCTCCATAAATATATCTAGTAGTAAAGCTAATGCAAGGGCTAGAAATAAATTTATCCTTTGCTGAAACTTCCTACTCCTCGTGGAGAGCGCAGTTCATGGATGCATAGCAACGACAGACGCCACGGGAGCGCAAGTGCTTTGGAAAGAAGGAGAAAGCGGTGCGGCCCCTAATCTTACCTCCGTATGATGCCTATTAAAGTAATGTTTATATAAGTGCAGCGCTGGTGCTGCTTTGTTTACAGAGGTAACCAAAGAAACTCTACACTGCAAAAATGCTTTTCTTATTTAGTATTTTGTCTTGTTTAGTCTAAATATCTAAGAATTCTTAAATCAAGATGTTTTTAATAGATAAGTAAAATGACATAAGAAATGTTTTGTCGTGTTTTCTGGAAAATAAAATCAAAATGATGTGAGTTTTTGCTTAAAAGCTAAATTATCTGTCCATGGGGTAAGAAAAATAATCTTGTTTCTGTTTGAAATCTTGTCCCAAACAGAAACAAGATTATTTTCTTACCCCATTGGCAGATAATTTAGCTTTTAAGAAAAAACTCACATCATTTTGATTTTTTTCCCAGAAAACAAGAAAAAATATCTTATGTCATTTTACTTATCTAGTAAAAGCATCTTGATTTAAGATTTTTTAGATATTTAAATACAAAGTAAGAAAAGCATTTTTTGCAGTGTATTGCTGCTGTTCCATAAGCACCACCTTCTGGTAGAGAGTGAGTTTGCATTTTATTTGGGGGGGTCCTCAGGGTTCTCAGAGTTTTTTATATATATGGAGGGGGGGCTTCATGGACAAAAGGTTGGGAACCACTGATCTAGAAAGAATGAGCAAAGAAATGGCAGTAACGTCATGGCTTGAATCGCAAATGACACCGCGAAACCTTTTCCCACTGTCTCATATTGTGAATGCTGGTGCGTTACGCACATTATTGCTTTTTTCTGTCATTGTAAGTGCCGGTCGAATTTCATTTTACCAAATCTGACATCCATGACTTGGCTTATCTGCCCAACACACTTTATACTTCATGATTTTTTTTTTTTATTTAGAGTTGTTTAGTCCAGTTTTTATGAGATCAGATGCCTCAAACTGGAGGAGTTTCTTTTGCAAATCTCAGGAGCTCTGACAGCATGTTGCTAAGCAAACAGCAAAAGGGTCAAGTTGTCTACACTAGACACGACAGTTGTCGCATGCACACCAATAGACGATTATTATAAGTACATACTGCAGTTATGTCGTCTGTCACTTTAAATGCTCGGACTTATTAAATCCAGGTGGATTCTGATTGGCTGCCAGTGTTTTTATTTTTCATCAACTGAAAAAAACATTCTGAAAGTGATTCTTACAATATCCTTCCTCTGAGTCATTTAGTTAAAGCTGTGGTGTTCTAGAATTAGACCAATTACTAAAACTTCATAATTATTGTTATAGCCATTGGCGTAACTTTGTTTTAAAAAGTGGGTGGGACAGGAGTGAGAAGTGTGACCTTCAGTAGTATATTGAGTTTAATTTATCGACATAGAACTCATTTTTAATGTGATAGTTTCATCTTTATATCTACTATAAAATAATATATTGTTAGTCCCGAGATTCTTCATGGTAGTGAATTAATACATAGATCCGTGATCCGTGAGTTCCCTTTCGAAAGGGAACTCGCTCTGCGTTTGAAACGCTATGGGGAACGTCACACGTGAGCTGATGTCTGAAAGCCAAGTATCAAAAAACTCCAATCCTATTGGCCGGCGACAGCCTATGACATCATCATAGCGCGACCCGGAAGTATATAAGGAGCGCCTAGAGAACCAGTCAGTATCTTTTTCGTCTTTCGGAACTGTTCTGTCTGATCGCGATTATGTCGACTCCGGTAAGGTTGTCTTTTTATGCCTTACAAGCGTCCAATAGAGTGTGTTCATCCGTGTCCCAGGGTTCTGACACTTGATCTGCACATTTCTGAGTCGTTTTTCTGTCTGGGGAGGAGGCGCATAGACAGTGCTTGAGAAGGGCGCTGTCTGTGTGTCTGTCTATTGTTTACTGTGGCGTCTCCCTGCTCGGACGCTCCGTTCTCGTTGGCACTCTTCTCGAGGAAGAGGCGTCGCATCTGTGCCCGATGATTCTGGCCCCCGTTTGTGCTGAGGCAAAACAGCGGCGCAATCATAGGGCTCGCAGGTGAGCTTCGTTGGGAAATTTGAGAAAGTTGTATTCTCTCTCTGCTTCCCGGGGCTGACGAGGATGAGTTGCTGAATAACAATGGCGTCCGTGTTTAACATCATTGTGTTCGGCAGCACGCGCTCCTCTGGCTGCTGTATGCGAGAGCTGCTGTGTTTCTGGGGCCGCGCTTTTTGGCGGGCTGGGGCTGCCGTGAGGCGCGTTAGGAAAGGGACCGCACGCAGGCGGCTCGGCGAGCATTCCTTTCTCTCCGTGAGCGTTGCAGCTCCCATAACTTTCCATTTCTTCCTGATCTGCGTTTGAGATCAGGAGGGCATGGAAAAACTAGCCATTCAGATTTGTATCTGAGCCCAGACAGGCGGGAGGAAAGAAGCGAGAGTGAGTTAGGGCGATCGATTGTAAACACAGTTGCGTTTATGTCGATTTCCCCAGTTACATAAGGGCGATTTATATCTACCCTCTCCTCTTCTTCTTTCACCTCCTATATATATATATATATATATATGTATGTATGTGTGCATGTGTATATATGTATATTCATTAATATATCAGATGCTTCTTATGGTCAGACTGATGGCTGGGCCCATAGTAATTATTTCTGTCGGCCCGCTTTTTTTAGGTTTGGTAATGAGAGGATCTTTTAGGCTTAAAAGAACCTTAGATTCCATCCTTTCACGTAAAGTATTAGGAGTCTTTGGTCTTTGAGCTGCAGGAGGGTCTATATTTTATGTGTTCAAAATAAGACCTTGTTTTCCTGTATAGTTTTTCTGAAGCGTGTAGTCAGGAAAAGTAAAGGGGTTTTCTTTGGGCAAACTGAAGTTGATAGGTTGGCTATTGTGCAGGCCACAAAATGGCTGCCTCTTAGCCACCTTTTGTTTAGAATAGCTTCATCTGCTAGAAGTAGTTTGAGTTAGCACTCGTCACTTCAGTTAAATATGTATGTTTAGGTCGGCCTTAATCGGCCGCCTGACATTGTTTGCTTGTGAGCTTCGCTTTCTTTCTCTTATACATGAGATTTGGAAGTGGGCCCAGGCTTCACTAGGCTTGTGGCCCTGTAAGAAGGCCCGTGGCTTAGCGGCCAGGCCAGAGCTAGGTTAGGTGTGTTATATGTTACCCCATGTATACTATCCCTCATCAGGTGGTATAGTTCCTAGTTCTGGCCTCCTCCCGAGGGAGCTGTTAGGCCGTATGCCCATTGTCCCCTTGTTTATGTAGTAGTGCAATTGGTGAGGTTAACAGCTAGGTGGTAGACTGTTTTTAGACTCCCTGATGCTGTTTTCTCAGGTGGTAGGCCCTTATCTTTGCGTAGATAAGTTATGCAGTTGTATGCTAGGCCCCACTTTCTAGAACTTTTCATGCTATGGAAAATGTTTTTCCTCTGAGCCATGATTCTTTTAATCAAGTTTGAGTTGACAGTGCTAGCTTTAGCCTTTAGTCCTCTAGGGCTTAGTACAGATTTGAGAATCTGTGTGGAGAAAATGTTTTTCCCTATTGGAAACAGCATGCATGTCAAAGCATTACGTTTGCTTTGAGTTCTAGACTTTTGCCCTACATTTGTATGTGAGCTTTCTTATGCTGCCACAGGTTAGCACCTGTTCTCGTAATAGCAGGCTCTTTGATGTTAGCCTCTATTGGAGAGAGATTGGTGACTATTATATTCCCAGTTGAGGTTTATTTGTGTCACTGAGTGCATCACCTGTTGGATTGCATACTCAGGTGGTATAGGACCACTTTTTGAGAAAAGCTGGTTTCTATTAGCTCCCTTTTGTGATCTGTTAACAGCGTTATTGCGTATAACTTGATTGTAGGCTCTTATGGTTAATTAGCCTCCTTCTAGTTAGCAATTGTATTTCTAACAAGTGCTGTTAGTTGATCATAATTTGCTCACATAGTTTACACTGCCACAGGCTTTTGCTACGTGTCCGTTTGAGGTAGTAGGCCATATAAGCCTCCTTAGACCATGTTGGCTTTGTTTGGTTCCCTTTAGTCACATATGATTTAGGGTACATTGCCTGTTGGAATGTGTAGCCTAGCTCAGGTTGCAGTTAGCTTCCCACAGCTATTGTTGGGTTAGAGCTGGTTCCTGTAGCTTGGTTCCCTAATTTCACTGAGCTGAAGCCACGTGTCATTGGAAATGGTAGGCCCCAACAGGCCTCCTTTTTGGATTCACATGTTGGCACAGTTTGTGTTTCATTCTGCAAATAGGCTGAGCGCCACTTATTGCTGAGATTGTAGGCCCCACAAGGCCTCCTTTTTAGCTGACTTGTTGGCAGGATGCCTGCGACTCATACCATCGGTCCAATTCCACCATCGGCCACGCCCACCTCTGTTGAGTAGGCCTTAAGCAGGCCTCTCGTGGAGTATGGTGGCGTAATATGCATTCCTTCTCTCAGTATTATGCGTGAAAGGTTTTCCACTGAATGCATGGCCGGTTGGTTGGTACGGTCCTGGACTGGCTGATGCCATGTGTTTACTAAGGCAGGCCCTGATAAGGCCTCTCCTTTAGTTTACATGTTGGCACAGTTTGTGTTTTTATTCTGCCAAACAGGCTGAGCGCTTGTTGCTGAAATGGTAGGCGCCTCAAGGCCTCCTTTTTAGCTGACTTGATGGCAGGATGCCTGGGAAGCCATACCACCATCGGCCCACGACCCATCGCTGACGGATAGGCCCTAAACAGGCCTGTTCGCGATGTATGGCAGCGTTTTTATGTATTCCCTCTTTGGAAAAATCTCTGAATACATGGCCCACTGGTTGGTATGGTTATGGTAGCCACTTGCTGATGCCACGTGTTTACTAAGGTAGGCCTACTTGGCCTCCGGTGTAGCATGTGGAGTTCAGTTATGTACTCCTCTCGCTGTGAGAGTAATAGGGTGCCTTTACCGAGTACTTTTGAGTGGCTGGCCCCTCAGGGTGAATGTTGTGGTGAAACCTTGGTTTAAACTACATCTGCCTCCTTGAGTCTGATTTCTACTCTAGTTGAGCTGAATAGCCTCCTAGTGCCTAGGGTGGATCTATTGTGCTCCTAGAAATGGCCACTAGACTTACGCCCATTATGTCTTAGAGGTTGCTAGGCCTTATGGGCCGCCACTTTTGAACATACTGGTGTATGTTTGTGTATATTTCTCTTTGAGAGTTATCTATATACACTTCCACGGTTGGCCAGAGGCCCAGGTGATAAATCTAACCTCCTATAGTTAGGTTATTTATCGGTCTTGATGCCTAAAAACACTGCCACGAGCTGATGCCACGTGTCTGTTAAGGTTATAGGCCCATCCAGGCCTTCCTTAATACGTGTTGGCGTATGTTGTACTCCTCTTGCTTTAAAGAGTAAAAAAGGTGCTTTTACTGAGTACACTGCTCGTTGGATTGTGTTAGGTGGATTGTCATGTGGGCACATTTGCAGCCTCTTCTGCTGCCATTGAAGTTGTCTGTCTGCCCCAGCAAGACAGGTGTTCCAGAGTGGCCTCCAGGCCACTTTCTGAATTACTTCTGTTTCACATATAGCTACTATCATGCTGTAGGCCCCTTTTCGGCCTCCATGATTATGTGCCCATTGCATGGTCTACCTGTTAGGTGAGCTTTGTACTTCCCTATTAGGGTTATGTTTGTAATAGTGCTTAGCTCCCTAAGCTGATCATGGTGGTAGGCCTTAATCAGGCCTCCTCTAAGATTCAGCCCTAGGCTGGTTTGTGCTCCCCTGTATAAACAGGCGTTTAGCGCGCAGCCTCCTCAGTGCGTTAATTAGCGCTGAGTAGATCCTAGGATGGCGGATTATACTCCCCTCAATACGAGGGTTCAGCACTCAGCTGAGTTCTGCTCTCCAGGATGCCCGTCTCTGTGTGGGTCTGAGTTGCTCCTGCCTTTTTGCAGTCACTCTTACCTGCTCTCTTCTGAAGAATGCGTCATGGAGATTCTGTACTCAGACAGTGTTGGCCAAGACTAAGTTTGTCCTATAACAGACCAGGTCGGCCTCCCTGGTGGCATTGAGGGTGACCGTTCCCCTCTAGTGACTGGCCAGGTTCCTTTCAGTTCTCTGGCCACATTCCTTAAAGGGACCACTTTCTTTTCGGAAAAGTTGGTTCCACATGCCTTTAATGACTTGGTAGGCCTTCTGCGGAAGGCCTTCTTGAGCTCAGCTTGGGCTGTTGGCCGTGGGAATGCTGTCACTGACAGCCTTTGTGTGACCGAGGTGAGTTGCTATCTGGCGTTTCATTTGAAACTGCTTGGCGTTTGTCTAGCCATCTTTGGCATGCACTCTCCTTAAGCATGGCGGCGTGGGTATATCGTTCCCATAGCGTTTCAAGCGCAGAGCGAGTTCCACTTTCGAAGGAGCGTCTCAGGTTACGTATGTAACCATGGTTCCCTGAGAACAGGAGGCGAGACTCTGCTGCCCTGCCATGCGCCGGGGCTGCCTGCTGAACAGTCCTCAAGGCGAAAGATACTGACTGGTTCTCTAGGCGCTCCTTATATACTTCCGGGTCGCGCTATGATGATGTCATAGGCTGTCGCCGGCCAATAGGATTGGAGTTTTTTGATACTTGGCTTTCAGACATCAGCTCACGTGTGACGTTCCCCATAGCGTTTCAAACGCAGAGTCTCGTTCCCTGTTCTCAGGGAACCATGGTTACATACGTAACCTGAGACGTTCTAATGGTCTGGCGGTCGAACTTTTGTTAGACGTGCCAGAGGTTCTGGGGTCTAATCCGGCCCTGTATAGTTTAGTTTTTTTTTTGTTTTTTTTTTTTCCCTCATTAAAACCAAAGATGTTCATGACTGATTGTATATCAAGAGCATGGCCATGTTTGTGTGCATGTTGGAACGAATAGAGAGTGTCCGCAATGGTTATATTGAAGCAGTCTGTGCACGAGCCACCACTCACTGATAACAGCGGCAACGAGCACTCAGCATGATTTCAAAAACAATACATTCCAGTGCCAGAACGTCTCTTATTTAACAAAAACAAACTAAATTAATACTCTGAGATGTTTAATTTGTATTAGATACATCTGTACCACGAGATGTTTCAAAAAGTAGTGGGGGCAATATTGACCCTTGTCATGACCCTTGACATGTCCCTGTCCCACCCACAAAATATGCCTATGGTTATAGTCAACATCCTTGGCGTGAATAGCCCATTTACACAAATAAATCCAAGAAGGCAGATGGGATAAGACAAATTAAGATCATAATTAAGCTTATATTTCTTTCAAAACTAAATTGTATTGGCAAATATAGTTAATTGTAATGGAAAAATATTATTATACACAATTTTTGTGTCTTATATGTATTTGTATACTTATTGGACTACCACACTGATCAGGTGTGGTCACATTTAACGTTGTTCAGTAAATTTTTGCATGCAAAGTCTGCATGCAATGTGAATTTTTAAAATTTTAATAGGAATGTTCGCAACGTGTTTTTCACGGATTCACCATGTTGACTAACAGAAAGCTGCTTGGATTGAAAGTGACTTTTGTGTGAGCTGTGTTTTTGTATACAATGACACATTTTTGCTTGTAAAATTTTGCTAATTAACCTTCAGCTTAGCAACATGCTACTAGCCATCACATCTGGACTGTGTCTGTTATGCCTTAAGACACTGCCCGGAGGAAGCTCCCAAGGTTTTGGAACAGAGCCAAAGTGTGCAACCTTAAATTATTCTGAAGTCAGAAGAAAGTGTGCTGTCAGTTCTGAGAGGACAGGCTTGCTGGAACTCTATATCTTTGTCATCTCAGCATGAGTAAAAAGCATAAAATGTCACATCACAGCCACTCCCGATGCAGAGGACAGGGGCTTCATGAATGTATGTCGCAACTGTGAGGAGGACCAGAGATGGAGCGCTGCGGATGACAGCCACATGAGCGATGGGGAGCACTCTGATTATACAGCAGGGTGTGTGAGCATGCATGCGTTCAAAGATGTGCATGTGTGCACTCATATCAGTGAGTGCTAAGAATTTCAGGATGTCTGTGTCCCGGGGACTTTTGACAGCTTTTTCTTGCCATCTTTGCAGGGATTTAGTGAAGCCTGTATTTTCCTGCTTCATGGACAAGATGCATCCACTGATCCATGCTGTCATCACAAATAGACCTAGAGAATCTGAAGAAATGCGGAAGAGCCATTACTTTCTAGACTAGAACAATAACCTTTCAACATAAAAAAAAAAAAAAAATGGTGTGGTCCAAGGTTTGGCAGGTAGAGACTGCAGATTCAGTGTTTGACGTGGTGGTGGCTGACTTCAAATCTTGCTTGATCCAACTCCCTTCTTTCTCCCACTTGTCTCTGGCTGTTTTTTGCAAGGAGTTAAAAGGATAGATCACCCAAAATTTATTCATTTATTCACCCTCATGTCATTCCAAACCCATATAAATCAATTGTATCTCTTCACAAGAATTGGATTACACCCCTCAATTCATATGAATTACTTTTCTGAGGCCTTTATGACCTTTTTCTGGATCTTTTAGGAAGTTTTGGTTACCTAGACTTTCAATGGTGGGACAGAAACCTCTTTCATTAAGCTTTCATTAAAAATATCTTAATTTGTGTTTCAAAGTTTAACCAAAGTCTTGTGGGTTTGGAATGATATAATGATGTAAAAGTTCTGTGCTTAAAAACTAAATTATTGCTCAAATAATCTGTTAAACATTTGTTTTATGAGCGGAAGAAAAGTGTTGTTGCAGAGAGGTTAGACGACTTTCTTTGCAATCAATCTCTATATTCTCTGAGGCTAAACTTAAGCAGTCTCATGGCTGTCTTAGCTGCTTTATCTTTCACCCTTTGTGTGGGAAGCTCAAAAGGATATGCACAGACCCTCTTCTCTTTTCTTTTGAAGGCTATGTCTAACCCTGGTGTGCTTGAGTAAATGATCAAAAGAACAGTTCAGCTTATACATAGCCTCAAATTCAATGTTAAATTAACCATTGTATTTTAGTTTTGTATGTGCAAACATTCATAGCACTTGGAGAGGTGGAAGCTTGCTGTAGGAGTCCTTGAATCTGTTTGTTTGTTCAAGCAGCATTCAAACAATGCTGAAAATTCAGAAGAAAGGTGACTTTCACAAACTGTCACTCTGTGTTTTAGTGGTGAGGATATTTTTACAGATTCTTTCTACAGGTTATATTGTTACCCGAGTGGGAAGCGACAAGTCGCAGTCTTTATGAGTGAGTCATTGACTCATTCAAATACATTAAAAAGATTCATTCAGGAATTGAACTAGTGATGTTCTTTATGAATGAGTCATTTAATTATTCACTCAAATGATTTATTTAGAAACACTGATTCATTCAAGAACCAAATCAGTGAATGTATTATGAGCAAGTCACTGATTCATTCGCTCAGCCAATTCATTCAAAAACGCTGATTCATTCAGGAGCCAAACAAGTATGAGTGACTCATTTAATCATCCACTCAAACTATTTGTTCAAAAACACACTGATTAATTCAGGAGCCAAACGTGTTGCTCGGAGACGGGAGTTGGTTGCTCCATCTGTCTTTGTTTGGAATTATATTTGTTGGCAGTGCAAGAACAAAATAAGTGACAATAGTTTATCTAAAATGTAAGTTACTCAATATTAACTTATCATTTTTTCCTGCTTTGTGTCAACAACTTTCTTGTCAAAGCTATGTAGCAGGTGTTTGAGTAAAGAGATCTTAAACAATGGATGGTAAATGATTCTTATGGCTTATATTGTCATGAACAGTGCAAAACATTCACTGTTTTACACTAACCGTTCATGACAATATAAGCCATAAAAATCATTATACTCACTTATATTTTCTGTCAGCCATTGAGTACATTTGAGTAATTTTAGAGCAAATTTGCCTTGTGTCTGAACACTTAAAACGTCTCAGATGTCCTTAGTTCATTTATAATGTGCTCCAGGTTCACTTTTTCACTTTTCTGTGAACATATACATACAGTATATCCACGTATAATTGTCCTTCACAGTTAATCTGTTCACTACTTTTACTGTCGCCATGTATTAAACAAGCACAAATGTAGACATTTGATCCACGACTAGTTGACACAAACTGCCGACTAGTGTCAAAACTGATCGATTAGTCAATATAGGAAAGACAATAGGAGTGTTAAAAGGATAAAGAGTTAGAAGACATCGATGAGAATTGGCACGCTATTCAGCGTGGGTGATTCCTGTCAAGGAATGTTCCTACCATCCCTGGCTAAATATTGGCTTTCATATGTCTTTTTTATTATTGTTATTCCAAAGTAGATAGAAATTTTCTATGAGTCAATGCTTTTCTTTTAAGAAATGAAAACCAAAAATAAGAATTACACTCCTTTGTGTGGTTCACCACTTCCACTAAATGTCAGAGGCATAATTCATCTGTTTTAGCAATCAATAGCTTACACGTCATATTCTCCTGCAAATGTCCACTCCCTGCTGAACGCACTGCTGTTTACCGTTTTCATGCTGGAGCATTATGAAAAATTGACAAGAATACTGCAAAATGTGACTTTGACATAATGAGATTTTTTTCTCTTTTTTTCATGTTGGAAAAGGAATTATGAGAAGCTGTTATATTTACTGAATGGTACTTCCTACTTTTTCAAATTATCCATTAAGTCATAGTTTGTTTGTTTTTTTAACCCAAAAATTAAAACTGACATAATTTACTTACCGTCATTTTTCTTTCTTCTGGAGAACACTGAAGAAGCAATGCGCAATGCAGCGCCAGGCGTGATGCAAGTGTTTTTTGCTAGTTTCAGCCGATTCAGTTGGTGCGAGTGCAACTGCCTTTTAAAGGAAATGGGAGATGAGACTCTGATAGGTTTATTGCACGTTACACCCAAAACATACCCATTACTCATTAAGAGAATAGGGACAACCCTTTTAGACCATGCGCCGGGCGCACTGACCATTTTTCCTGTCTTCAGCAAAAGTGGATTCGGACGCGCCCAAGTGCACTTGCGCCATGCGCTTTAGACCATGCACTTAGTTAAAATAGGGCCCATTATGTTTTTCGTCCATACAGTGAAAGTCAATGGGGTCCGAAATTGTTTTGTCATTGTATGGACAAAAAAGCTCTTCAAAATATCTTCTTTTATGTTCCACAAAGAAAGTAAGTAATGCAGTTTTGAAACAACATGAAGATTGAGTAAATGATGCTGGAAGTTTCATTTTTGGGTAAACTATCCCTTTAAGAAATAATAAGGGGTTTAAGACAGGTGATCGTACAAGCATGTTTTGGTTTGCAAAGTGATATCTCTTCATGCTACAGAGACTGCACTGTAAACTGTCTTCTAAAGCCATATTTTTTTAATATATTGAGAATTTTCCTCCATTATTCTTCGCATTGGAACAGTCTGTAAGGGGTTATATTTGTAATATTGCAAAACAACAGATTGAAATAGAGGAGTGAAAAAAAATAAAGATTCATGCCATATCCCATTAGCAACAGTATTTCAGTTCTAGCTCAGTGAGCTGTCCTGGACTGTTTCTCAAACATCTGTGCCTAATTATTCCTCACTCCCTTATAGATCCTGTCTTTGGGAAAGAGGTACGTTCTTTTGCATATGGTCTGTGATGGACTATTAATTGCTTTTCCTTCATTTTCTGTAGGATAGAGAGTACTAATGACAGCTCAAAGCCAATTAGAGAGGAGAGGAAACACGGGAGAGGAAGTTGTCACATATTGGTGTCTCTCCATGTTGTTTCCATCGAGTGCAGATTCGAGCACAGGCCACCTGGGTGTGTGATTTCAGTGTACCCTGCGTGAGAGCTTGTAAAGACCGTTGCTCAGCTGTCCCTCTCTAAAAACAGCTAATTAATGATATCCTCAATGCTATCTCTATATAAAATGAAATTCATTGGTTCTCTACTGAAAAAAAAAAATTGCCAGATGATTGTGTATGCAGAGATAGATAGATAGATAATATATTTTAATTAATTTTATATATAATTGGTTTTTATAATTATTATTAATTTTCATCCATACAATTAAAGAATGTATGGTAAAGTATGTCCCCCTCCCCCCAGAACGCGATCGCACCCCCCATTAATGTTAACACGCCCCCGCTCATTGTATGGATGAAAACATTTTCAACATTCTTCAAAATATTTTTTTTTAAATGATTACAGAATTCATTTTCATTTTTGAATGGACTATTCTTTTAAGCAGAACATTTGTAAAGCAGGCTCTAAAATTACTGCTAACCACTTTGCATTTCTAAATGAAGGCAAAGTATAATTTCAAGTATAATTTTCTCTTTTATCTCTTGACTTTTGCTTGTGATAGGAGTTCAGCTCAGTTAAAGTTTGAAATGATACATTTTTGGGTTTGTCTGATTTTTTTTTTTTAATACAAGCAACATCAGTCGAGACAAGTAGCAATTATACAAACAGTTTCAGTAAAGGTGTTAATCATGTATGGGTTAAATTATAATCTGAAAGAATATGGATTAAACATAAAATGGACATAAATGGATCTAATGGAAAAAGTGCTTTGGATAGAAATGAAAGAGCCCGCTTTGTCGCTCAGGACCTATTCTCGAAACAGAACGAAGCCGACCTTAATGGAGGTCAGGCTGTTCCATGTACAAAATCTTGCGGCTGGCACAATGGCCTCTGGGACCTTGAGCCTAGGCCTTTTGAAGAAGTCTCAGCAGGAAAGCCGAGGACAAAGTTGATTGGCTCTCAGTAATGTCGTCGTGGGAGATGATCACTCAGCAGGAATGTCCTCCTTCATCAAATTAAGCGGGCCTCTCTCCACACTTCCTCGGGTTCTCTGGAGCATGGTGTCTGGAGTGTCTTATGCTTTTCACCTTTTAGAGTTAGAACCTGAAAAATATTTTTTTTAAAACTAAGAACTAAAATGGAGAATCAAAAAGGTTTTTTTTTTTATTTGTAAATATAGTAAATGGAAAAATTAATTTTTCCTTAATGTTGACTTAAGGTTCTGATTAGAAATGTGAACACAAATCCAATATATTTTGCTCTGTAACTCAAAACCAGTCGGATGAATGCTACAACTGAAAGCTGTTAGCATTACACCCTCCAACAACTGTCTTTGGCTAAGTTGTGAATTTAATTATGAATATAATGTATAAATATTATATTCATAAAGTATGAACTGCCATAAAAAGGCAGCTGTTCAAGAGAACATGATTATCACTTTCAGGGAAGTTTGTGCAAAATGAAAAAGGAAGTTTTAGCCACCAGGGAATCCATTGTGGCTATTTTAGTTATGTGATAACTGATTCGAAACAAAAGATTCATAAAGCTGTGTTTTATCCATCACTAGATATTGTTGAATAAAGTCGTTTTTTTTGTTTTTTTTTTGGCGCACAAAAAGTATTCTCGTTGCTTCATAACATTAACTTTGAACCACTGTAGTCACATGAACTGTTTTAAATATGTATTTAGTACCTTTCTGGGCATTTGAAAGTGTAAATTAAAGGGGACCTATTATGCAAAATTCACTTTTGCATGGTGTTTGGACATGTAGTGATTTTACTTTCGCCCATCCAAGGACGCGAAGTAAACTAGGGATTGGTACTCACGTCACCGCTGACGTTGTGAATTTTGGGTCACACGTCTCTTAAGGTGTGGTTATGAGTACATCAAATGACCACCTCCCCCCCTTTTCCTAGTTCAGGGCATCAGTCAAGGTCTATTACCTTTGCAGTATGAGAACACTCTCAACAGGGGCTTTTCATTCATTTAGAATTAATGTAAAGTGGTCAGCTGATTTATTTGAAAGATTGGTGAGATTGCTAACTTGTAGAGCCTTTTCTGTATTATCAGCACAAGGAAGACACAAGTGTAATAAAATAAATTTTATTAAATTATTTATTAAACAAGAATAACTAACACAACTACTAAATGAATACCATGAATGATAAAGGAATAAAGTGCATAAAATACATAGAATACAAGTGATTAAGTTGGTGTGGCTATGGAAGAGTTATGTTATATTATGGAAAGATAAACTGTTTCTCTGAAAATAATAAGGTGGAGAACCTTATTATGCACTAAACAAATAAACGAAAGATTATTTGTTATTAACTAACATCAGCTATATTACATCTAATGGGAATTAGGGAATTATATACTGATAATATACAACAATGCCAAGGTCTCTGGAAAGAGGTTTGGTTAAGTGATATTTACGTTCCACGTGTTTGAGTCCGATGACGGTGACGTCTTCCACTGGTTGTGCTGGGTGACAATGCAGTGGGGAGAGGAGCCAGAATCTGTTTCAACAGTCTTGAACACGAAGCTCTGTGGGATGCTGATCTCCTGGAACACCAAAGGGTCCTAAAATCTGGAACACGCAGATGAGGCCCTGGCGTAGGTGCAGAAGGTCCTTAACAATCTGGAACACGCAGACGAAGGTACCTTGGAGTGAAGGTTTGCTCTCCTGAGCTTAACCTTGTTGCAAATGTCGTTACTGTCTCGCTGGACGGAAACAACGTAGTGTTTGTCAGTGTCTCTTTCCTCACAGGCTGGAGGCTCAGAACGTGGTCGTATCTGTTGCTGCCTCACTAGCTGTAGACCCAGATCATGGGATCTGTTGTTGTCTCTCTGGACGAACCAGAGGCTCAGAACGGTGTTGTATCTATTAGTGTCTCAGCTTCACAAGCTGGGACTCAGAACGGTATATCTGTCATGTCTTTCCCCTTTGAAGGGCAGACTCAGAACGGTATATCTGTTGTGTCTCACCCGATGGGAGACTCAGAACTTGGTATATCTGTTAATGTCTCACTCCTTACAGAGTTGAGACCCAGAATGAGGATTGTCTGTTGGAAGGGTACCTTTATCCCTTTCCGATGAGGAGGAGATTGCAATTTGGCGCTTCTCCATTCGAGTGCTGTGATTGGCTGCTGGCATCGGAGGGGACACACACAGTGTGGCCCACCCTTCTTTCCCCTGTGGAACTCATTTGCATAAAGCACAAAGTTGGAAGTCTGTAAAGTGTCTTTAAAGTTTACCAATGCATTTCTCACTTTCCAAACCACCACCAGAATACCTTTGGCAATATTCTAAACAAATAGAGACTAAACATGATGGGAAAAGACTGAACTGTCATGCATTCATTTAATTGTACATTAACAGCTGAATTTGTGTCTGATGTTGCATTACAAATTGCTGTCACTGAGAATACTTATTTCTGTGAATAAGTATGAAATGGATGTGTAGTTTGCATCAGTTCTAAGGTTTTCAAACATAGTTTTGAATGGATTTGGATGGATCTTTTTGATCTCTCTTTGTTTCACCCACTGCTGCTGAGGTCCCGAGGAATTTTTATGGCAGTCTCTGGCCAACCTTAGGAAGTAGTCTCTAGATGGGTGAAGGGCAGAAACTGCATGTGGACCAATGAGAAGTCCTGTCCTTCCCAGGCTTGGTACAAGAGGTCTTCTTCTTGCCCTCTAAGAGGTGTCTGGATCTTGTCCTTACATCTTTATCTGATGGCATTGGACAGTTTGTTTGTGTTAGTCCACCAAGATCCAATCAAAATGTAGCAAACCTTTGTCCGCTGTTACGGACAGAGAGGGGCCCGCCATAAACTGGGCCCTGGAATGTGCTGTTCACTACAGACATAAATGTGTGTTGGCAGTGTGTGTACACAACCACCCTATAATGATAAAAATCCAACCACTCTTTTTTTTTAATCCCCATAAATCATAAGCAGTGTCTCAGAACAAGCCGTTTGCAGGTTCCTGGCAATGTGACATCACTTTATAATTTTACGGTTCTCAGTACCAATTTCGGTACCACAGCAAAATCTGTTGGAACTATTTTACTATTTTATATAACCTATTTTAAAAACATATTAAATATGATTTGGACACATTTTGGATACATTTTGAAATATTAAAAAAAAAAATGCTCAAACATCCATTTTGTACTGTTGAAAAAACCAGCATATGCTGGTAAGGTAGGTTTTGAAGCTGGTATGCTGGTTTGAGCTGATTTATACTGGTCAAATGCTGGTCCTGTGCTGGTCCTGGACCAGTATAGGACCAGTATAAATCAGCTCAAACCAGCATACCAGCTTCAAAACCTACCTTACCAGCATATGCTGGTTTTTTCAACAGGGGTAACAGACGTGCGTGTTTATTTTAGCTATTCCGTCACACACTAGCCTGTAAAACTATGAAATAAATATCGGTAAATAATGGTAACCTAAATAATAAGAAAGTTAAATATTATTTAAAAAAAAAAAAAATTCGTTTTTTATTTCCACACAAAGATGCATCATATAGCCTACTGCTCTGCGCTTAGAGAGGGATGTAGGACACGAGCAGGAAAGAGACCATTTCTCTTTAATAATATCTTCGTTATCTCCTGATGTTACAAGCAACTGACACTTGTCTGAAGAGCGAGTTTTATCTTCAGACATTCAGGCTATGTTTGATTTAGCACTGCCAGAGAAAGCGAAAGAAAAAATCACCAGCGTGTGTGAAACGCGTTATACAAATAAACTTGACGCGCCTTATAAAGCCTAATAACAAGCACAGACTGTGTTAAATAGAAATTGACGTGCAAGCAAAAAGGTTTCTGTCCTACGGTGTTTTTTCTATTTTACCACAGTAAAGAATGCGAATAGCCTATAATAGGCCTAAATGTGAACGAAAGAAAGAAACGTTTATAATCCCCTGTGTGAGTGAAGATTTGGGAAAAGAAACAGAGATTCCATGTTCAGTGGAATAACTAATGGAATATTGTTAAATTCTCTGCTAATCGGGTGACCAGATCGTGATTCGCAAAACAGAATACAAAGCCTAAATTTATGGACTCACGTACCTCTCTCATTCAGCATGAACCAAAATGTTTCCATGGCTGCGATGTCACATTTAATTTCTAACCTGTTATTTATTTTGTAAACAAAGCTTAATTTGTGCTTCACTCGTGTCATATTCAAGTAAATACTGCCACAGCCCTATCAGTGGGTACCGAATATACCCGGATTCTCGGTACTACAGAAATGCTGGTATCGTCACATTTTCAAAATTTCAGTACCAACTTGGTACCGAAGTACCGGTACTTTTGACAACACTAGCATCCAGTGTAGTATCACTATCACTGATTATAATGGGTTCTATTGTCTTTGTCCGGTCTTGACACTGTGTTACGAAATAGCAGTGCCCGGCTGCATGTTATCAGTGTTCCACCTTTGAATCCTAGACCTCAAGCTTAACCTGACACATTCCTGTGCCATGAACAACAAGGTTCTGGATGCAGCAGTTTATCTGGTACAGTGGAACCACGGTTGTAAATGGCTGGAAATTGAAATCCATGGCTTAGTGTACATGTAAAACCATAATGACATATTACTTAACAATTAGTTAATAGTCATGTGCCTCAACAAGTAAAGTCATAACATAATGATACATTTGCAAATCATTAGTTAATGATTAATTAAAGCAGACAACTAGAAGTTGAAGTACATGGCTTCAAACCATTGTGGTAATTAACACATTAATTTACACTATTAGTTAATAAAATATGTTATTAAGGAATTAATACATTATGACACATTTAATAACAATTCATATATTACTTAATCTATTAATCATATAGAATCTTTATTAGTTGCTGATGCAGTAATCATTAATTAATGGTTTAGTTCTCCATGAGTCATACATTAACTCATGATTACCTGTGCATTAGTTAAGCATGAATTAATGCATATTAGTGCACCAGTATTGTAAAGTGTTACCAAAATTTGTTACTCAAGGATAGATCAGTAGTGTTCGTGATCCAGCTTAGTCTCCAGAGTGATACTGGATACGGCAATAAAGAAGGTGAGAGCACTTTATTACAGTTCATCAGAGATTTACGGATATAAAGTTTACCAGTTTATTAAGCACCACCCGAAAAGAGAAGGTCCTCACTGCAGAACACAAGATCTAGGGGGTGGGGTTGGATCTAGATCCAACTCCTCCCACTTTACATATCCCTAAACCTACCCGTCTCCGCCCCCTGGATCTAAACCTACCCATCTCCACCCCCCGGATCTGGATCAAACTCCTCTCACTTTACATATCCCTTAACCTACTCCGACTCCGCCCCCTGGATCTCGAGTGTTCTGCAGTGAGGGGCTACTGCCCGAAAAGGCATAAGGTCTTTATATATTTGTTTGCATGCAGCATATATTCGCAGTTTCTGACATTATAATGTGTCATGACTGAATCCTGACACCGGAGAATGAGCTCTTGAAGCTCTGCCCTCTTAGGCAGAGCGCAGCGGCTCATTTGCATTTAAAGGGCACACATTGAAACGTCGCGTTTTTGCTCAACCCCAAAAAGTGGAAATTTTAACATGCTGAAAATTATCTGTGGGTATTTTGAGCTAAAACGTCACATACATACTCTGGGGACATCAGAGACTTATTTTACATCTTGTAAAAGGGGGCATAATAAATCCCCTTTAACTTGCTATCAATGCAGGCCTCACTGAGCCATTGGATTTTATCAAAAATATCTTAATTTGTGTTCCGAAGATGAACGAAGGTCTTACGGGTGTGGAACAACATGAGGGTGAGTAATTAATGACAGAATTTTCATTTTTGGGTGAACTAACCCTTTAAATATGTGTCCGCAATAAAGGTGTAGCAATATAAGTGTGTACATAATTCACTTGGGTAACTTTGAATGAACTAGGTTTTTTTTTAAAAAAAGAAAGTAAAAACAACCTCTGTACCTTGTAAAAATTATGCAGCTGTGTCCTTTTGGAAGTTATTGATTTCATAAAAGCTTTGATTCGTTTCATACTATAGGGCTTACTTCTCACCAAATATCAGAGGAATCCTGCTGGTTTTTATAGAGTGTTGTCATTTTCCAAAGCCATTGAAACCATGAGAGCATTGCGAGCACTACATTTCCAATACAGTCACATCCAATGTGTGCCTGTTGTTAGGAGGAAACGTTGAATATGTATGGGTGAATATGAATCTAATGAGGGCATGTGCTTGATGCCTCCTTTAAAAACAATGTACTGATTAGGATGCACTGGGCATTGTTTGCTTTAGGGAAAATGGCTTGAAATAATTACCTTGGCACAATTAAAATCACAGCCCCTATGATTGCTATAGCCTGAAGGGCTGCAGGACATGCTTTACTTTTCTGTCTCTAATGTGCTCTGGGTCAAGAAGTTTCTCTCTTTCTCTCACCTTTTTTGTCACTTCCAGCCTGTGGGATATTTGTTCGCTGTGTGCAGGCCTTGTCTCTGTCACATGCCCATTATATTGCAGTTGTGGCAATTTTACCACCTGCAATTGTACCACAGGCAGTTTTTTCTCTGCTGCCTGAGTTCAATTGAATTAGAATCAATAGAATAAGGCCTCCGGTATTACAAAACAATCTCTATTCAGCTTCTCAACTTGTGGTGAGATCTGTTGTGAGGTGTGTGTGTGTGTGTGTGTGTGTGTGTGTGTGCGGGCACGTTTTTGTGATTTAAGAGAACACAAATTTGTATAATGACATGGGTATTACACTGGTATTACGACGTAAACATGAAATATGAGGACATTTCATGAGTCCTCATATTTAAAATAGCTTTAAAAACATACTAAACAATGTTTTATTAAAAATGTAACAATGCAGAATGTTTTCTGTGATGGGTAGGTTTAGGGGTAGGGGTAGTGTAGGGGATTGACTGTACAGTTTTTACAGTATAAAAACCATTACGCCTATGGAATGTCCTCACTTTGATAGCAAAACAAACCTGTGCGTGTGTGTGTGAGTGAAAATACATACAGGATGAATACAGTACATGCTCCTACAGAGATGTACAGTACACAAATTTGAAAAATTATGTCATTATTGACATAAGAGAAAGATATTTAACTGATTTTTTATAATTATTTTCATGTTATTAAATACTGTTTTTATCATTTAAATGCTACAAGTGAATTTAGGTGTCAAATTATTAGTGTTTTTAAAGATTACTTTTAAGTGAGCGTTAGATGACTGCAAAATCTACATGTAAACAGCTACACAATTAAACAATATTACAATAAAACAATACTGCTAACTAATGTAGACAACTTTTTACCATGGTAGTGAGGTGCAATACATGGTTTTATCCATGGTTAACATGATCCAAATGCTATGGAAGACCAAATTTTACCCTATAAATTTTTACACGTTACTGTTTTTGGTAATAAACATACATTTACATCTGCATACCAATTCAAGCCACTGCTACTGTCACTCATCTCAAGCTATACTGTCAAATGTGCATTTCTAAGAGACAAAATTATGCAATATTCGTTTGAGAAATGTTCCTCTGTTTGGCAAGTGTTTGTCATGTTCTGATTATAAAACCACAATTAACTGTCTGGTTTCTACAACTTTCACTCAGGAGCAAAATTCTGCCTTTAAACTTGAAAGAAATAATGATTTGATATTTATCGTGATAATTATTGATATCAACTGATATGAAAAGTTTTATTGTGATAATTGTTTTGGCCATATCCCCCACCCTATGTCTGTAGCCGAGCAAAATAATTTACTTAATACATACGTAATGAATATTGATATAATAAATATTGCTAAAAATTGTAATAGGCCCATTTCTAAAGCTCTTTGCAATGTATTTTGAAACAAGCACCCAAGCATATTGAACACTTGTAAAGGGACTCCGAATGAGCATAAGAGTTATCGGTTGAAGCCTGCAGAGCAGCTTCATATCTGTAAGCAGTGAAGTTGCATCTGCATTCGTTGCAGTGAAATGACTGCTGCTCTTATCTAAATAAGCTCTCGATGTGAGAATATTCTCAGTGTTTTCTGAAGCCAGGAGCCACTTGCAGCCCATTTTAGTGCTTAGCAGACTGACCTGTAGTTACACGCTATGTCTGGTAAGCCGTTTGGAGTAAATAAGATGTTTACTCATTTAATAGCGATTTTCTCTGAAGGCAGTCTCTCTGATCTAGCTCTGTCCTGTTGCAGACTGTTTTGAAATGCCTGAAAATTTCATGAGAAGGCTATTAAAATTTTTCTGCCTAAAAATTCAGACTTGTCTACCACCAAAAAACCCACGCAAATGTGTGTACATATTTTACATCAATAGTTAACCGTATCTTAGCATGAGGTCGCTTCAAAGTATATCCTTGGATGTTGAACTGCCGATAGACTTGAATTGAAAAAGAAGGCTCTCTGGTTTTCATTAAAAGCAGATTGATTTTTTTTTTTTTTTTTACGCAAGACTTTCGTAACCTTGAAATGTTCTCTCAGAGGATAGAAGCCATCTTTCTCTTGACTTGTTCAAGGATAGCATCTTCAGTATCGGAAATGAATACCCCTGTTGTCTGTAGCTGTTGAATAAACATAGGCCTTTTTTAGAATTCTTTCATAGAGCTGAAGATTTTGAAAAGAGCAGAGATTGTGAGTATTTAGACGTCTATATTATAGCATGGGTTTTTTCTACTGAACTTGTCTTGGTAGAAGTAAAATTTAGAAACGGCAACCCTGCAAACTCAGTTTGAAGATGTAAAACCTCCTTGTGTGCCGCTTCTCAGCCATACTTAATAAACAATCAGTGGTAAAAAGAGTATTGAGGTCCTGCTGGGATTTAATTAAGGCTTGATTGTTTTCGGCAATGGTGCTTTATGTGGACTAGCCACTTTTGATAAATGTTCAGCACCTGGTTGCATTATTTATGGACAGTTGGTTCCCACCTGATTTGGTTTTGAATTCGTCCTCATGTGCCTCTCTGTTTTTCTTTGAATGTGATTTCCATTGCATCTCTCTTAACTCTTCTGTTCTTTTGTGTACATATGTGTGTCTTTTTTCTCATCCTCTTAGGTGAAGTACGGACGTTTTGCATTTGTGTGGGATGCAGCTGTGCTGGAGTATGTGGCCATTAACGATGAGGACTGTTCGCTCTACACCGTGAGCAACAATGTGGCTGACAGGGGTTACGGCATCGCGATGCAGCATGGCAGTCCATACAGGGACATCTTCTCTCAGAGGTACTGTATGATGAGATTCTTATTATCCATATGTAGCTGTTCGTCTCTGAGGTCCTGCTGTTATACGAGAAGTGATTTTTCAAAGGAAAATTCAGTTTAAATTTGGCATTTAAAGTCTGAGTTTGTGATTTAAAATCAATTTTTCAAAGAGGGGAGAGCAGGAATGGTTGTAACACCCTGAATTGTAGCACAGTCAGTTTAACCACTTAGAAAGTAGGTACAGGGATGAAATCAGTTTTATACATGAGTGCCTCCCTCAGTAAGAGTACAACTTGTAAGTCTCTGAGTAAAAATTACAGTACAGAAACTGTTTTGAGGTAGAATTTGGTCAGGGTAATGGATATTAAATCACCGATCTGATTCTCTTGTTTGATTTATTGTAACATTTAAAACTTTCATCTAAATGTAAAAACAAAAAAACTCTGATTTGTACCGGAACAAATGTAGGAAACTTACATCAAAGTTTGAGATAAATAGCACAAAAAGCAAATGTATATGCAAAAAGTGTTACAGCCATTTGCAGTCTTCCCTGTTAAAGTTCATTTTTATATCTAGTTGAATCATGAAACTCTAGAGGGCACAGGCTGATAGGTCCTTTACATGCAATCTGCAAGCAGTCTCATCTTTACCGCATGGCACAAGCTGATTGGCCTCTGCTGATCCTGCAGCCAATGAGATTGCTTACTCAACATTTAAATAGTCTGGTTCAGTGTTTATTGTAGGCTAGTCCTGCAGCAAGCTATCAGAGTTCCTCTGAAACCCTCCACCTCCCCAAGCTCCACCTGCCTAGATCTGCTACGATTTATGTATGTCTGTTTATGCAGCAGCATCATATCTTACATGCTTACAGCAGCTCGTCTATGTATCTATTAGCAGTAGCAAGTCCATACTTGCTCTGCAGCGGCAGCAATAATCAACAGCAGCAGCATAGCAGACCTAGTCTGCTAAGACCAAATACATTAACACTGCCATATTCAATAGCATGCTAAAACTATTCCGTGATTGTAATATTATTATTATAAAACTTCTCTGTTCCTTCTTCTCTGATGTTGGAAAATGGGCCTCACAATTTCTTTTTATTTCTTTTTTGTCTGTGTGCTTAGCAGTGTGTTGCCTGAAATCCACTTGAGGTGGGAGGTCCTTATTAACGTAAACAGGCTATTAATTGACATGCGTATTTCATTTTTTCAATAATGTGGTCTTGGACAGCTGTCAAATCTAATTTTAATAGAGCCATTTAAAATGTTTTCCTGTGGTTCCTGAAACAATGGCGAGGAAATTGCACAGCAAAATTATATGAGAGTTTTATAAAAGGCTTTAGCCAGTCATAGAGCTCAATTCTTCAAGTGAAAATACAAACTCTTTTGCCCCACCTAAGAGGAAGTACTTCTATGCAGTAGATACAGCCCCAATGGAGATCAAATGTATCAACATACGATTCTTAATGGCAGGAACATGTTTTTTTCCGCTCCGCTGCTTCAATACGGAGAGCTGAATAGAGATCCACGCGGAGTTAAATCGTTCACTCTTTGAGTAAAATTGCTAAATTGAAATACCAGTATAGTGACAGACTGAGAAAAATATGATAGCATGGAGGGATGGCCCCATTGTTGATGTCAAAGTCAATACATTCTCTACATTTATCATCACCAGGAGTCTAAAGAGAGAACATGCTAGTGCAGTAGCTGAACACAGCTGCCATAGTGCATGAGTAAAGTAGGCCACAGAGAGAAGAGAAAGAGTAGAAAACTTGACTTAACTCTAAAATGATAAGTAAGGTATAAAAAGAATATGCATAGTGAAAGTGCACCCATAATCACTTACATTGTCCTATAGACACAGTGGTTCTCTGTAAAAATCCTGTGGATTTTGAAGAGCTCTTACCATTCCAAGTCACAGATCACCATCTTCCATCTGTTGTTTCAATGGGACTAAATGCATGCGTTTTTGTCTGGAAAGTGCACTGGAGGTACAGATTCACCTGAAATTTACTAAAAACTGTGACAGTATATACACATAATGTGTATACTTTGCAAATGCATATCAACTTATTCCACTAACCTTAACCTAAAGGTCTCCTAATACTCTGATGAGAGTTAGTTAACATGTAGTTGCATAGTTACAGTTGCAAAGTTAGTAGAATGTCTAAAGTGGACTCTCGAAATAAAGTGTAACCCATTTTGATGTTTTAGTAAGTAAAAATTACACATTTAATGCAATCTGCTTTAATCTACATGGATATATTTGTAGAATTCTGTAGACGTCATCCCATAAAGCCCCATTGAATCTGTGCAGAATTTGGAGTCTATAGCAGATACCTGAACCTTAGATTTAATTAATAGAGCAAAATTAATTGACCAAGAGGCAAACACAGCATTTTAGGTTTAGCCAAGGTTGCTGTGTTTCAGTGAAAATCTGGCAGGAGTGTTAGTTGTATTGGATTAAAGGTGGACTCAGTAGAATTTCAAAAACACTGTTTGGAAGTTAGTCGGGCAGACACCAACAACAAACGTCTAACCAATCAGCATTAGGGGGGGCGTATGATGGTCGAGGAGCAAGAGGGTAAGATTTGAAAATAAGAAAAAAAAAACTGCAGAACGAGAGATGGGACACAATACAAAAGAGCTCAAAAGAATATCGCTGGAATGAAGGTTTATGACTGGGCAAGCGTTTTAGGACCCGCATTTATATTAGAAAAGCTTTCCAGCGCTGGAGAGAGCTAAGTGGGAAGGCCTGAAAACAGACGCAGAGGCTGCTTTGATTCCACTTCTCGTGAGTAACACTGGGTTTTGATTGTCTAGAGCTGCTGTGCTGTTGGCGACTAACAACGAACACTTTGTATTTACTCTTGTGTACCGTACGTTCATTTTTTGTGCTCCCTTGTCGTTCGTTCATCAACTGTGTTTTATTTTTCGTGAAGCATATTGTTGCGCGTCAGCTGTGATAAACAGATATCCACTCGCACTGCGTGTGTAACAGCGGCCAGATAGAGAGAGTTTTGCTGTTAAACCACTGCACACTGATGACTGCTAGAGAATGCGGTGTTTAGCGTCATTGTTAGTGCACTCGCCTCGCATGCCAGCAGCGATCGGGCCGGGGTTCGAGACCGACTCGGAGTAGGGTGGTTAGGATTGGAGTGTGAGTTTTGGAGGTTGAGCAATGAAGAAAGGGGTGGGTTTGTTTGGGTTGATTTCAAATATCAACAATGTCCAACTGCGTTGTTCAATCAAAATCTACTTATCAAAGTAGCCTCTGCATCTGTTTTCATGCCTTCCCACTTAGCTCTCTCCAGCGCTGTAAAGCTTTTATAATATAAACGCGGGTCCTAAAGCGCTTGCCCAGTCATAAACCTTCATTCCAGTGATATTCTTTTGAGCTCTTTTGTATTGTGTCCCATTTCTCGTTCTGCAGTTGTTGTTTTTTTTTCTTGTTTTCAAATCTCCCTCTTGCTCGTTCTCTCTCCTCGACCGTCATACGCCCCCTAATGCTGACTGGTTAGACGTTTTTGTTGGTATCAGCCCAACTAACTTCCAAACAGTGTTTTTGAAATACTACTGAGTCCCCCTTTAAAGGTAATATACATGACTGACAGCATTTGAAATGCTAAACGCAGAGTGCTTAAAGGCACATTTAGTTCAGCGTTTTGTTTTTTTTTGTTTGTTTGTTTTGTTTTTGCATTTTTATGTTTGTAAATATTGTAGAAACATATTTCTGACCTTGGTTAATTATTTTTAAGTCATTTATTTAGAGGTATTTTGAGAAGCAGCTTTTAGGAGGAATATTTTGTCATTGATAAATGGCATTAGTGTTTCCCCCAGTCCTCTTAAAAAGCACCAGTTCTCAGATGTGTAAATGTGCAGATTGATGTAGTCTGCAACCGATCCGAAAATATCAGGGGGTTTATTGTTTATTGAGTACATGTGGTTTATAATCTAGCATGTATAGGCAGTTTCAAAATCATTATTTCTTAGGTTGAGATCTAAATTACACATTATTGATTGGTGTGCTGGTTCACACTGGAGGCATGTGAAAGAAAAAGAGGGAAAGAGTGTGAAATAAAGAGCAACAGAGAGAGGTATCTTAGATGTTTTGATTGAAGGCTTAGCATTGAGTCAGAAGAGTGCTGTCTCTTGTATATGATTGCATCTTTAGATGGTTAAACAGATGGCATGTTATAGAAACATGTGAAACCTGTGAAACTGTACGTGTGTGTCTTTGTTCACCATCCAATGTGTTCTGATAGTTAGTTAGTTAGTTAGTTAGTCATTTGATCATCCTAATGCTAATGTAAGAATCACTATAACTATTCCTCATACATAGGTTTAGAGATTTGAACAATTTTAATTGATAAAATGGATGGAAAAAATTCCCACAGACTTGAATTGAATGACAAACCTGAGCCATTTCTGAGGACCAGAAAATCAAAGAGATTTGAGAGAGAGAGAGTGAGACAGAGGCTGTTTTGATTTGGACCAGTTAGCAACCATCTCGTAATTCCATAGCAACCACCCAGGATACCCTAGCAATGACATAGCAACGTGCTAAAGACCACTCTAAAGATCAGTGGCCAGTTGCATAAACTGCTTACAAGTTGGTCATCATTTTTTTTTTTTCAAGACTGGTCATAATTTAGTGGCTATGTTTATGTAACTGGCCCCAGAATATCTTAGCAATCACATAACAATGGCATGGTATCAGTGACCTGCACCCTAGCATCATGGCAGTGCATTTTGTGCAGGCAACCGCCACTCGCATTTCCTTCATAAACTGTATAAATCTAGTTGCATCTTGTTGTTTTCATCAGCAGGGTTATTAGAGGAGTGAAGACCAAGAGTGAAGACCAATTACCCTATAAAAATGGCACACTCTAGAGCGATCACCACTTATACCTGACATTTTGCAGCCCACAGTGCCAGTCAATTTCCAGGACAGATGTGAGCTTGCTTATACTCCTCAGGGCAGATACCCATGTCAGCCTGGTTATGGCCACATGTCGCCTGTTTATACAAAGTCAGTCCCTTAGCAAATGGTGCTGGGAACACATGACATTTTGGACTCGTTGTCCAGCTGATAGAAATTGTTAGAACATAGCTGCACTACACTTCTGCCATTGAAAGCGCTGAGCTTGGTAAATAAATACAGTGTTAACACTGCAGATTTCTACATCATGAGCACTTCAGTATAAACAGAGCCAGAAGAATTGAACACATTCCATATCCTATACTCTTAAAAAAAAAAAAAAAAAAACTGATTATCCTAATTATCAACTAATTGAAGTGAATTTTCTCTAATTGAAGTGAATTTTCTGGGTTCTGTACCAGTTATGCTCAATTGACAGTGTTTGCGGCATAAAGCAAAAATAGAGGTGACACTGAGATGCTTACAATGGAAGTTAATGGGGCCAATATTTGGCTGATTTAGAAGCAATGTAAAGCTTATAATTTTACAAAAGCACTTACTTTACATTAATTATTTTGTTACAACTTGGGGCTTTTCACACTTGAAATAGTTAACCCGCTGTCATTCTAAACTTTGGGTAAACAGAATCCTGGGTTATCTTGCGTCACGTTTCTCATAATTTACCGGGGTTAAATAATTTTGGGTATTCATAAACTGACGTTTCACACTGTACATTCCTAAACCCTGGGTTAAATGATTAATTCACTTTAAAATGAAAATTATTTACTCACCCTCAAGCCATCCTAGGTGTATATGACTTTCCTTTTTCAGACGAATACAAGTTATATTAATAATCAAGCTTTATAATGCAGGGTTTCCGCGGGGCATTAAAAAGCATTAAAAGTCATTAAATGGATTTTGTGAAAATTAAGGCCTTAAAAGGCATTAAAAGTCATTAAATTTTATTCCTACTGGCATTTTTTTTAGATAGTTTTGAAGAAAAATAATACTACCGGTTTATTTTGAATATAGCGTTCATAATTAATAACTTTGATTTGCTGTCGCAAAATATGAACATTGGTGGGATACACACGCGGAACCAGTTTGGTAATTGCCTCCGGCCGGTGCAAAATTAACGTAACGCTGTTTTGGACAGCGGCCCAAGTAGACTCTCCAGTACTACCGCACAAGTGCGAGATCTCTCTTTTCTGCCGCAACTGCACCTCTATCTGCGTCTGCTCTGTTCATTTATTACATTTAGTGCAAGTGGCGATCGATAGTGGATAATAATAGGTTATATAATATATAATGTACTGACGGTAACAGGAGAAATCGAAACAAATGAGCGCAGCACACATAAGAAACTCGGTTAAATACTGCGGTAAAAAATGAACGTGGAGTTTTTATATTTATAACACATGATACAGTTAAGCAACATCACACGACCAAGAGTGCTGTCTTCCTGAATACCATCACTATTGTCAACGTGACACTGATTAAACAAGTAGTTAATATTAAAGGATTAGGTCACTTTCAAATAAAATTTTCCTGATAATTTACTCACCCCCATGAAGACTGAAGAAAGAAGGACATGGACATCTTGGATGACATGGGGGTGAGTAAATTATCAGGAAAATTTTATTTGAAAGTGAACTAATCCTTTAAGTCACTTACATTTTAGAAAGAACATTGACTGTTTTTGTTCCGTTTCTGCAGCGAAAATAGTTCCAAATAAACATCTCAGCAGAACCATAGCGTATCTCACAGCAACACTCAACCGTATTTTCTTTACCGTCTATTTTTGAGTGATTCAGTGTTTTGAACCAATCGGTTGAGTCAATGATTCAGTGACCCATTCATAAACAACTGCCTCATTCTTGATTGAATCAGCCGTTTGAACGAATCATTTGAATGAAATGACTCACTTATTAAGACGGTCACTTGCCACCACCTACTGGCGGTTTACTATCATTTTCACCCCAACATTTCTTATTAGTATTTTCAAAAAATATTTAAAACAATCTCATAATTAGTTAATGCAGTTGTAATTTTTTTTTTTTTTTTTTTTTATTGTAAATGATTTAATTTGATTTGATTTGATTTGATAGCCCTGTAGTGTGGTGTTATTCTAATTATTCGCCCCTTATAAAGGTTAAAAATTTTTTGGGGTAAATATCACAAATATGCAGATGTAAATATGTCAAAACTGCAATATTCTGAAAGAATATTCAGAATAAAGAATATTCTGAATGAAAGAATATTGCTTCAGAATAAATTTATATTTACACCACAAAAAAATCCTATTTTTCTGGACAAGCAACTTTTTTTACTCGGCCAAGTAAATGACCGATTTACTTCTCCATAGGACAAGCACATGACAAGGCTTAATGTCGAGCCCTGCATGTAGTCTTAATGGACCGCGTTTCAGTCACTATTTCATATTGTCTGACAACAAAAAGAAAAAGAAATAGATTAAATAGTTTTATTGGGATTTTGTTTGCATTAAAATACATTATGTGAGCACAAAGAGTAGCAGCAGAGAAGCAAACAAATCTAAAGGACTGACACTTGGCAGAATACGAATGCAACGTAATGACATAATGAATATTCTAATTGCCATATGAAGTCATCTATCGACTTTTAACAAATATATATACATATGGCATTAAAAATTTAAAAATTGGCATTAAAAAGGCATTAAAAAGCAGTAAATTAGATTTGATGAAACCTGCAGAAACCCTGTAATGGCAGTGCACGGAAACCACCTGTTTGAAGCTCAAAAAAAAGTGCATCCATCCATGATGCGACACCAGTTCCATTTTTTTTTTCACATCGTTTCACTTCGGAAGGCCTTTATTAACCCCCCAGAGCCGCATGGAGTATGTTTATGATGGATGGATGCACTTTTTTTTTTTGAGCTTCAGATAGGTGGTTTCCGTGCACTGCCATTATAAAGCTTGGGAGCAACAGGGTGATTATTAATATAACTTCGATTGTGTTCGTCTGAAAGAAGAAAGGATGGCTTGAGGGTGAGTAAATCATGGGGTAATTTTCATTTTAAAGTGAACTAATCCTGTAATGTTCTTATTTGAATATTCATGGTGTCAGTGTCACTAATTGGACAAATGCCGCACGCTATAAGTTTCATAAAGGCTCTAGCTCAGGGGTGTCCAGTCCTGCTCCTTCAGACTTTAGCTCCATCCCCAATTGCATCTGATGAAATGATTTATATTGATGAAATGATTTATTTTGAACCCTGTCATGGAAACTAGCATGTATACGCCTTAATTAAACAATTTACTAATCAATTAAACAGAAATGTATACCTGCATGATATTACGCTGTACCCACATTGGACCAGCAGTTTGAAAAATGGATGGATGGAGGATTGAGCTGCGGGCACCATTTTCTGGCGAGACGCGGGAATCCATTCGGCACGACCCTCACAGTGCATTATGGGTATTCTCTAGCCACATCAATTGTACACTCTTTATTGTGGTGCATTATGGGATTGAATGAGTGCAATGGATAACGTCCACTATGGTTTCAGACACCAATGCAAAAGGCTGTCCCATCAAATAGTGCCCTATTTAAGGGCACTATTTTTGGGGGAGATTTCGGGCACAGCCCTTGAAACTTCCAGGCAGGTGTGTTGAGGCAAGTTGAAGCTAAACTCTGCAGGACAGTGGCCCTCCAGGACAGAGTTTGGACACCCTGTCCTAGAGTTTCACGTTCTCATATTATATTTGGCCGACTGTACTATCAAGTTGTTGTTTTTTTACTTTTAGGGCTCTAAAGGTAAGAATGAAATGGTCTCTTATTCACTCCAATTTTTACGTTTTCTGTCACCATTTGACATTTTCCCCACAAACGCATGAAATGCTATAACACATGAAAATCAGGCACAGGAGTGGGTGCATACTGACATTTTAACATTTCGTATTGTTTATGTCTTATGGCTGTACTATTGAAACATTGAGCATTGCATCACGGAAACTAATTGTTGTGGTTCTCAGCATTGACACAAATGCTGTCAATCTGAGCTTAACTTGTACTGATTGCAAAATATTCTTTCTGCAAGAACATCTGACCAGCTATACAAAGGGGCTCACATGATCAATTTAGTGACCTAGAAATATTACAGAATACTTATTTTGTGTATATATATATATATGTAATCTGCGGGTCTGCATAGAGAGACTGAAATCGAACAAGTGGCTATTATACTGATATAAGTGTCTTTCACAATCTTTTGAGATGTCTGTCATCCTTCAGATGTTCTGATTCATATTGATAAGCTAAGAAGAAATTCCATCTGTATTTCCAAGGCAAAAAACTGCTTGCCTTTGTCTTTTTGTTTCTTTTCTCATCGTGTTTCCCAGCTCTTATCAAGTAGTTTGTCTCCCCGCAGACAGAGACATCTAATAACGTGATCATTTCTGCCGCAGCTGGTTGCCATAGCAACAGCTCCAGCAATCCGCACTCGATTCAGTGCACAGGGCCCGAGAGGCAAGCGAGGAGACTACATGACAGACAGACCTGAGGAGAGAACCGCAAATCCCCACCTGCATTATCCCCAAAGAACAGAAAAATGAGTTTGAAGTGCTACTGCAACCAGGTGCAGTGAAAGACAAAGATTCAAGCTCAGTGTCATACTGGGGTCTTAAATGAAAGCTCGTTGCAGTTGCCAGATCACCCAGTTGTCATGGAGAATCAGGTTGATCTGGACTTGTGCTGTTAACAGGGCCAAGTGTTTGTGTTTAGCCCCTCGATATTGAACATGGTCCACAGCCAGCTGAACTCCCTTGACTGTGGCTGGTCAGTGATAGTGAAATTTAAAGACAAAAACACAGAGCGACGCAGGTGAATTTGTTCCCTGCGTTTTGCCCTGGCCTGTCAATCGAGCACAACTTGTTCAGCACGCACTCTCCTTATCTCCCTCTCTTTGTCCTCACTCACCTTTCACTCCATTTATCACTCCATTTTGGGAGGAGAGGGAATAAAGAACAAATAAAATGTTTGCTGTTATGAAGCTGCTGTTTCTCTTTAAGAGCCCTGAAGGGAAAGCAGCAGGTTTGAGTTTTTAAGTAGTAAAAAGGCAAATTTTTGAGACCTCATGAAATCAAAATTTTAATTTTGTCTCTTGCCCTTTGTGTTCCTTTTGGAATAAAGACAAAAGTAAGTATAAAAATATTATGTGGGAAAAAGTATTATTTCAAATATTTATTAGTAATTCAAATTATTTGTAGAATTCAAAAGAAATATTGTTTCGAAGCAACATTTTTGGCTATTTAGATAAAAAAAAATGGCAAGCCCAAACTTCCTGATTCAATAGAAAACACATCAATGTGCTCATCAATGATTTCTACAATGACTGCTCTCGGAAGCTTTTAGCTTGATAATGGATATGACAATGTTAATGTATTTGGTCTTGGCGGAATACGCTGCTGCTGCTGAATTGCTGCTGCTGTTGATTATTGCTGCTGCTGCTACTACAGAGCAAGTACAGGAACTTGCTACTGCCGACACATACACCGATACGCTGCTGTGAGTATGTAAGACATACTGCTGCTGCACATATAGCATATATCAAGTACCCATAGCAGATCTATGCAGGTGGAGCTGGGGAAGGTGGAAGGTTTTAGACGAACTCTGAAAGCACGCTGCAACTGCTATAGTGAATGATAACCAGCCATTTAAATGTTGAGCAGCAAGCTCATTGGCTGCAGATGTGACATGAACCAATCAGCTTGTGCCAAGTAGTTAACGCTGTAAATATCATCAGCTTGCGTTAAGGACCTATCAGCCTGTGCCATCTAGAGTTTCATGACAGAACTAGGCATTTGTTTTCATGAGTTTTCATGGTTTTCTTTAATAAAAAAAAAAAGACATTTAAAGTGCTTGAGGAAAATATCCAAGACACAAAAACTTTTTTAGAAAAGTTTAGCAAAAGTGAGCAGGCAAAAAAAAAAAAAACTTTCTTTCAGCATATGGCCATCAGTAGGTTTATCTTCTCAACAAACAAGGTAAAATCTGGTCCCCTCTGAGATGTCTACTGTCATGTCTCTCCTGAGACTTCTGAAGACAAACATGTGGCGTATCCTCAAGGGCAAAACTGGACAGTTGATTTTCACAGGAAAAGTGCCTGGTGTTAATTCCTGTGGATCACACCACTCCTCATTTGTTGAAAACGCCAGGGTGTTAATTCATTAAGTACCAAGACTATTCATTTGCCCAGTCCCAGCTGCTAGAGAACCACAAGGTCAGAAACAGGCTTTCTAATGAGTCCTTGAAGGTTGACGCTTGTTTTAGACTTGGGTTGAAAAATGGAATAGAATAGAATAGAATAGAATTTACTCTGAATAATGGTTACACAATGTGTTCTTTCAAATTTATGCTTGCCTCCTCCTCACCTAATCAGCATTGACACAAATGCTGTCAATCTGAGCTTAACTTGTACTGAACCCAGAATATTCTTTCTGCTGTACAGGAGAGCTCACATGATCAATTTAGTCACCTGGAAATATTGCAGAATATTTCTTTTGTATATACTGTGTATGGGGTCTGCATAGAGAGACTGAAATCGAACAAGTGGCTATTATACTGATGAATAGAATAGAATAGAATAGAATTTACCCTTAAGAATGGTTACACAAGGCATTCTTTCAAATTCATGCTTGCCTCTTCCTTGCCATCCCACCAGTGCGGTCAGATGTAACCTATTATCTCACAGGCCTGAAGCAGCGCTCGGCATGTTGACCCACCAAGTGTTGACACATCCATCATGGCAACACTCATAAATGTCACAGACTAATTTTTCAAGGGTAGGCCGTTCCATGTGTCTGTGATAGGAGTTGTTCTGTGGTGACCTCTAGTGGGAATGAGGTCTTAAAGGAATAGCTGTGTTACTGAAGACCAAGCATTTTCATCTCAAAACTCATTCATCACGGTAGTTTTAATACCATGGAAAATGAAAACATAAAATGGAATATGCACCAATGTTAAAATAGCTAAATGTACATATCTGTCACCACGGGGATCATTTATCTAACCTCACTAGAAGGTTTAGGGTAATTGAAAAAATGCTGAAATAAAATAAAATAAAATCTAGACAAAAAAATGTGACCTTGGCATTTAACTGAAAATAAGTTGAAGTTGAAGTACTAAAATTACAAAAAAATACTAAAAATAAAATGAAAGCTAAAATAAAATATAAAAATAAAAATTAATTCAAAATATTAATAAATGTAATAGTATTTAAATAATACTAAAATAACACCACCTGCATCCTTCCTATTAAAGCAGTCATGATGTACTTTTTTAATCTTTTAATGGTCCTTGAGGTTCACGTATAATGTTTTTTTTTTTCTTCACAAAATATATTTGCAAAACATGATTATTTTGTGAATATTAGCAACATAATGTCATTGTATGGGTATTCGAGACCTGGAATATACTGCATTAGTTGTATTTTTTTTTGTTTGTTTGTTTGTTTGTTTTTTTTAGTACTACAACTTGAGGGAGAAAATAATAACGATAATAACAATGTTAATTTTTAAGTGAACTAATTCTTTCACTTTCATCAATTCCCTGTAAGTATCAGTGGGACATTGATGACATCTTTGTTTATTCAGTCACAGTACTAGGCATTGTAAAGGCACTGGATCATAGCTCCCATGTGCTGTTCTCTTGAATTGTCCTCATTGTGGTTTCAGGTCTCTGCTATTACACTCTGAATCCTCTGATGCAACATATGTGGGCGGTGTTGCATAGCTAAATGTTGTTGGCACGTTTAAAAAGTGATCTATAAAGCAAATCTCTCAACATTGGCCCACCTTGTTGTGAGTCTTGTGAGCTGTGTCCATAGCAGAATGTGGATGGGTCATTCTCCATCTGTTGAGTGCAATGGGACGTTTTTTTTACTCCTGTATTATATTGTTATGAGACAGGGATATGGGTATAAAAATGAAGGGTAGCTTTTTGAATAAATGTTGAACAGGATTTTCGATAGCATTGTGTGTTACTGTGAATACTGAACATTTTCATTGCGTGTGTGGCTGTTTGGATAAGTGTTTGCAGCAGCTGCAGTTTGGATGTGAATATGGGCTCTTGGAAGCTCGCTAGTCTCCTCCTCTGGGGCTAAATGTGCGCTGACTCCTGACTGCAGACAATCAGGCTAGAGAGAGACCGCCACGCAATACAGATCAGCCAATCAATGAGGCAAATTCTCCTAAACCTTTGTGTCCTGTATTCATTATCATTCATTTGCAGCCGCTGGACTGGCATTAGTACAAACTGCCATCACTACATCAGAACACACTCATTCTTTATGGTGAGGAAGATGCTGCAGCCTGCCTTTATTACTGAGGAGACACTGCCCCCTGGTGTTGGGGAAAAAAAGTGAATCACTGCAGCAACAGATGCCACTGAACAGACTGGGACCATTCCGAGTTATTTATAGGGTTACACAGTTCTCAGTGGCTCAATTAATGTGTAAGAATGAAGCAATCTGACATTAAATTTCAATTCATAACACAGTCCCTTTCTGTAATGCGACACACAATAAAATTGTGCATAATTGTGCATATATTTAGACCAGTAGTAAATGTCCAGATATGGAGTGCAGCACTTCAGTTATCTAAAGAAGCTTCATATTTGTCTTACTTTAGCCAACTTGAAGCTGTGAAGTTATTTCTAAACAAATGGATGATTCTTCAGTTAGGGGAACTTTTCTGTCTCCTGTAATTTTGAATGAAAATACACTACTTTAAATGGTTGATTATGGATTTTGTGGTATCTTTTACTTTTTCCTATTTTTTAAAAGTGCCAAAATTGTCTGAAATTTTGATATTTTGAGCTTGTCCCTCCAGACTGTCCAAGACAGTATTTAAAATTCAATCCGTTATTGGATATATAAGATATTTTAAGTATTTCTGCTGAAATTGCTGACAAAGTTGCTTGTTTTTATTAACAGAAACTGGGAGTATTGATATATTCAATTAATTAACCATGATTCATTTTGTGATTAAGATTTCAAGAACCTCAATGAGAACAGTATTATAAAAGTTAGTGATTGAGGGATTTAGAATTTATAATAATTCAGAAATAAAACTGTTTTTATAAGTTCAAAGTTAATTAAGTGTTAGGGAACTAGCAAGTGTAATCGTTTTTCCAAAGAGCCAAAAAATGTGTTTACCATCACAGAGAATATCAGAAATCCACATCATCACACTTTCAGCTAAAATACTCTTAAAATATCTTTTGGCCTAATACTGTGATGTTATGGATTCTTCGTGACCTTTACTCCAGGATAAGTGTTGTAACATAGACATAGTTCTCTGGAAGTATTCTGAAGAGTGCCTCCAAATAAAAAAATCATCCATATGTGTGTCTGTTTTCTTGCTGTGTCCAGGATCTTAGAGCTTCAGCAGAATGGGGACATGGACATCCTGAAGCTGAAGTGGTGGCCGCGGGACAGTCCGTGTGACCTGTACTCTCCTGTGGGCACTCGGAAGAGTGGCAGCGCCTTGGACATCCACAGCTTTGCTGGGGTCTTTTTTGTACTAGCAGCCGGTGTGGTGCTCTCCTGTCTTATTGCTACGGTGGAGACCTGGTGGACACGAAGGAAAGGCTCCAGAGTGCCTTCGAAGGAGGTAAGAGTCTTAAGGGTGGATGTAAGAATGAGGTTGATCATAAAAAGAATATAATCATAAACAGAAAACTGTGGAACAAGTTTAAATACAGTAACTATAGAGATTGTCCAACAATAGTTACAGTACTTCAGGTTCAGCAACATCACTCCTAAATTTCCCCTTAAAGGGATAGTTCACCCTAAAATGAAAATTAAATCTGGTTGATGGTGTTGTTCTTATACAGTATGCCATTGTTTTTCAAACCACAAAATGAGAAATTAAAAAAAAAGTTTGTCCATATAATGGCAGTGAATAGCGACCAGCATCAAGCTTTAAAAAAAAAAGATGCAAAAGTATTATAGAATGGTCTGATGAAACATATGTGGTATATTCCAAGTGTTCTGGGGGTATTTGACAGGGTTTGGTGAAAAACAAACCAAAATTAAATGTATTATTTAATGAAAATCTTGACCTTGGCTGTTAGTCTTCCTTGCTCAACTGCACGTTCATGTGACTCTATTAGCGCCACAGTTCACTCTGACTCACCTAGAAAAGGCACACAGGTTGTGAGAAATTAAGATTAATAAAAACACATAAAAAAATACAACGTCTAGAAATCCCAAAAAAGTATCTGTGTACTTTATTCACTGAATTGAACATCTCTGGACCGGAACTCTGTTTGTCTGATGACAGTCAGAATGACAGTTGACAGATGTGAATGCGGCAAACACAGCAGATATATTCACTCGAGAGAAGAAAGTCTTTCACAACTTTTTGTGTGCTTTTTCTGGGCAAGGTGGAGTGAACTGTGGCGGTAATAGTCTCACGAACGCTCAGTTGAGCACAAAAGACCAACGGCCAAGGTCAGGATTTTCGTTAAATAATAAATTAAATTTCGGTTTGTTTTTCACCTTACCCTTTCATATACCCCCAGAACACTTGGAATATATGACACATCAGGCGTCACATGGGGTCATTCTGTGATACTTTTGCATCTTTTTTAAAAAGCTTGATGTTGGTCGCTATTCACTGCCTTTGTATGGATAAGCATAAGTTTAATAACTCCATACTTCTAGACTTGTTTGGGACACGTCGCGCTCTGCATTTTGTTTGTTCGAAGCTTTCAACTGTAAATAACACAAATCCTGTGGACTGATCTGCCATGGAACAAACCGTTAATTAGAATCTCTACCAGTCGTGTGCCATCATACCACCCAGCCTTGAAAGGATATTAGTATAATTAACAAAAAAAGGCAAAAGCTTAACATGAGAAATAGTCAGCATTACAAGCAGTAGACAAAGCAAGTTAATTTTTCTGATAGCACACTTAAACGAACCTCTCCAAAAAGAACAGTGTTGTTCAATTGCCTGCCAAGCACATTAACGGTAATAGAGCTTTGTTGAGAAAATATAAATTAATAAACTAGAAAACATATGTGCTGATAAAAGCTGCATATATCAAGATAATTTCTTTAAGACAAGGCTCTAATTTTTCTTTAATATCCCATAGTACATTTCGTGAAGATAGGTTTAGATTAATGTGTTTGCACATATTGTTTTTCTGTGTTTTTTTGTTGTTCTTATAACTGTTTGCCTATTGTTCTTGCAATCCAGTTAACATTAATTAACAAATGAGCCCATTGCTTGCATTTCACATGACAACACTTCAATGTACCAGACATAGCAGTGACAGCACATTCATATGGCTGTGAATGAACCTTTGTGATGTCGCTCTTGATGCATTTCTTTGATTTGATGAGTTTATAGCTCCTTGTTATCTTCTGCAGCTGTCATATTGTGGGTGTTTCCTTTCCTGATATTACATCCCCATCTCCCGCATTACTCCAATTGAGTCCCATCACCCACCCCCCAACATACACACCTGACCTCTCCTCACACCCCTCTGGTCTGAGTCATCAGACTCTCCACAGGCCAAAAAAACACAGCATTTCATCTCCAGCGTTCCACCTGAAAAACAAACTAGTGCTTTTGATCAGCGGTCAGGGGCTTGTTCTTGTCTTCCGTCCTCCCGCCATGAAGCAGCTTTTATCTGTCAGGGGCAGCAGCAGGCCGTTCATGACCCCACAGAGAGAGCGGCTCTCCTTCATCCCCGCTCCTCTGAAGGCCGTCGTCCACTCCACTGCTCACCATAATGTTCAGACATTTATATGTAGAATTTAGTGTAGTGCATCTGGTCCTTGTAGAAATGGCAGATGAGCTTTTTTCAACCTCTAAGTTTTTTATTACAGCATGCCACAAATAGCAGATTTAAGTCATAAAAAGTTGAATGGTTTGAATTGAATTGTAATATGTGAGGGATTTAAAGCAAAGACAAACCTTCTACTAAAGAAATCATCTGTCTTGGCATTTTTAACCATTTTGTCGCACATGAAAAAATGTATTATCAGGAGTTTATTTAAGGGGTTTCCCCTTAGTGTTTTTCCTCTTATTAAATAATAAACAGATTTTGGGGTCGTAAGATTTTTTTTAATATTTTTTAAAGAAACCTCTTATGCTCACCAATGCTGCATGTTTGATCACAAAATACAGTAAAAACAGTGAAATATTTTTAAAATAACTGTTTTCTATTTGAATGTATTTTAAAATGTAATTTATTCCTATAATGCCAAAGCTGAATTTTCAGCATCAGTCTTCAGTGCCACATGATCCTTCAGAAATCATTATAATATGCTGATTTGGTGCTCAGGAAACATGTATTATTATTATAATTATCAATGTTAAAAACAGTTGTTCTGCTTATTATTTTTGTGGAAACATAATACATTATTTCGGGATTCTTTGATGAATAGAAAGGAACTAAGGATTTTTTTTTAATCAATTTCATGCATCTTGAAGCTGAATAAAAGTATTACTTTCTTTCAAAAAAATCTTACTGACCTCAAACTTTTGAATGGTGCTATATATATATTATATAGTATTCATTTTGTGTGATGCTGCACAATACATTGCGCTTTGTCACAAATATGTAGTCTCATAAGACAAAAAAATATATTTTTAATAAAAATAATACAATCTCATGCCAATAAATTCACCTACCATTGGCCAGAAAGTTAACATTGGACCTTCTACTGTATATAAGCATGCTAAGTCAATAATTCTAGCTAATGTAGTGGTGTAGTTGAAGATATAACACTGAGCACAGAGATGATTCTCTCTAAGAATTTTTCAAGTAGGGTGGAGCGCTTTGGCAGTCACACTTGAACCCCACTCCTTTCTGCCCCAGTGGTTGAATCATGCTGAGTTGGGCTCATTCCTCGAAGCACTCTTCCAGACGGTTCCATCAGAGTAGAAGCTTGGCAGATCTTTGCACAAATATTCACAAAGACATGCTGATAAGCACACATTTTAACACACACGGTTCGGTGAGCGAGACGTGTTAATGCCAAAAGCGACCAAGACAAGACTAACGCTAAAAATTAGCACATATCACACTCATGTCACAGATGTTTTTGGTTCTATAAAGCTCTTTAGTTTGTAGCAGAGTTAATTTGCATTTCTTTACTGCAAAATTACTGTATTTTTGGCTTGTTTTCCAGTAAAATTATCTATGCTTTCAGAGAAAGATTTGATAAATTAAGTTTATTTTTCATACCCCTTTAGCTAATTGTCTTAGCATAAATTTAATTAAATCTAGAGAGATTTATAACAACAAAAACTATTTCTGGTAATAAAAATGATCTGTACTTTCAGAAAATAATGAATAAAACCCAATAGCAAATAATGTTTTTGTTGTTTTAAGCATAAATTTAACTAAATTTAGAGAGATGTTTAACAAAAAACAATTTGGGCTAAGTAAAATAAACTTTCATTGATTAAATTAATAAATAAATTATAATTTTTTTTATTTTATTTCAAATAAAAATATATATATATTGTTTTAAGGATATTTAAATAATTTTGGAACAAGGCAAAAATACTGAATAAGATAATGATTTTTGCAGTATTTGTTGTCATTTTGGCACATCCTAAAAAACATTCTTCCATCTTTCAGCATGATGCAACTTTCTGTTTAGTGTGTCCCAGTGTCTTTGTACATCCTTAATTCTTCCTGACTGCTTCCTCTTTTCTTTGTGATATTTCTTGACACCTGGCTAACACTGAGTTCATTGCATACTAGACCAATAGAATGACTTTGTGCTTGTGTCTGTGTCTGACACACACACACACACGCATACACACACCAACACACACGTTGCATATGCTATGGTGTTAGTTTGTCCCTGTTTCCTCTCTGTTTCTCTGTGATCTCGCCGTCACGGCTCCTTCTGTGGTGTCGCAATTGGTCTGATATGATTCGATATGACAAGTCGTCAAAACGAGTTCTAGCTCGTAGTGATGAATTACGGTTTGCTACCCAAGTCAAATGTTTTTATAGCACACCACCTGCCAATCCAGAGCGGACGAGCAGGCGGTCCAGAGAACTGGAGGTTTTGCTGTGTGAATAAGCCATTTCACATGCCAAGCTTTGTGTCCTAATCATTCCTGAAAAACCAAATGATGAAAAGTTCTTCACCTCAGATGTCTGCTGTGTCATTGATATTGTGGCTGTCTGGAGTCCTGCGGTGCCTCTACATTTGTAGGCCACAGTATGAGGTCTGCATTTAAATAACCAACTGTTTTTCAGTCTTAGAAGAAAGAAAAATGGGGAAAAATATATTTTGCCATCATTTATTCCTATTATATTCACAGTGACTGTAGTAGTAGTGGGTATTTGAAAGTCAGACCTCATGTGGCCGCATAATTAACAGAGACCGCCGAACACCAAACAGCACTCTGTGTCAGTCATTACTCTGAAAATGTTTGATTATTTTTCAGAAAAGACCACAAAAATCATGTTATTCTGCTGTCAAAGCCTGAAACAACTTTTATTTTGTTGATTTTGTTTTATAGATAAGTACTCTGTGTTGAGGGGTTAAAGCGGGCGTGGGAGAGAAATGCAAAATGCCATTTTTACCATCTCACACTTCCAGGTATCTGGCTCCTTGGACATAAAAAAAGAAAAAAAAAACGTCTGTGTGCTGACTGTTTGTTTGTTGTCTTTTTCTACTCATTCCCCCACCTCTCTGAAAACAACCTCTTCCTCATCCTCTCATCTGCCTGCTTCATCTGTACGGTCATACCTCTGTCCTTTCACGCGCGCTCGCACACGCACATAGACACAAGCAGACGGACCGTCTGTGAGGCAAGACGAGCCGTGTCATGAGCCGCAGACTGACATCATGCTCACGCTCAGGCCTTCCTCCAATCACCTGTCACCTGCATGCTGCGCCACACCGCTCGACTCCAAGCTGAGGCACACGTTCGCCATCCCATCGCGAACTGTCTTCTGCCAGCACTGAGCTACACTCTTTCCACACTTCTCCAAGCCTCGAGCCCACGTAGGTTATGAAATGCGCAAAGATAAGTTTTGTACGGACTTGAGCAATCGCATATTTGCTGCTGAGAGAGAATCCACTTGGATGCTACAAGGACGGTCATTACCATTTATTTCCTGGAACCTTGAGATTTACGTATTTGCTCAGAAATGCAATAATATGGGCTTATGTTCAAGCCCACAGAGATCAATTTATTGGTGCCAAACTACGCAGAGACTAGACTAAATTGGCTAAATTAATACAAAAATGGTTGCAGTGCAAACATGACAGGAGATTATTTGAGCTGTGTAGCTTTATAGGGGAGCAGCCCAGCAAGCTGGCATTTGCAAAATATGTTCAATATTTAGATTGGTGCTACACACTGAGACTAAGTGCCTAATTCAGTATTTATTCCCAGTACAAATATTGCAACACATAAATTGTTGTTTAAAGCAGTGGTTCTCAGTCAGGGGCCTGAAGCAGAAAAATGTCTTAATAAATTATATATATATATATATATATATATATATATATATATATATATATATATATATATATATATATATATATATATATATATATTAGTTTTTCATTGCATCAGTAATTGCAAACATTTGTTTTTAAAACAGTGCCTCTCAATCAGGCGGCCACTAGGGGGCCTCAGCAAACTTCCAATAGCATATTATATAAAATATAATAATATAATATTGCGTGTGTTTTAAACTCTTAATTAATCTTCATAATTAAAAAAGAATAATTGAAAAGAATAATACAAAGTTATATTTCATTTTTTTTATTTCTTAAAATTGATAATATTTATAAATGTAAAAAAGATAAAAAAGATTTTGTCAAAGTTGTATGCATTAATTGGTTGCTGTGGACCATATATATTGATGCATTAACTACAACAAAATCTTCATCATTAACAATTAATGTATTGGCAGACCTAGTTTCTATTAATAAAAAGTTTGAAAACAATCACATTTGTTATTTTAAAGGAGGTACAAAAGAAATATCCTGTGTGGATATTTCAAATTTTCACAAGTGTGTTTACTTACACTGTAAAAGATTGACTTCAATCAGATTAGAGCAAAATTTATCTTTTTGAAAATGTACTGTAACACTTTAGTCTGATGGAATCATACAGTACTAGTCAGGCTTTTGTGAAGTCAGACCAGCAGACCTAGATAATGTGATTGTGCACGGCTTCATCCAGCTTGTATACACGTTTTAGATAACAATTGGCCTTTGCGTTGTGCACATGCCCTGGAAGACAAAGATGACGTGCATGTGTATTTAATCCTTCGGATTGAGATTCGACTACACGTATACTTGGACAGATGCTGACTGTAGCTGCTGTAGCTCCATTATAACTTAAGAACCACTGGTTTAAGGATTTCACGCTAGTGTTACATCAATAACTGCACTCTCAGAAAAAAAAAATGTGAGCAAAACTTGTACCTATAGGGGTACAACAACTTGTCACTTGGCAAGTACCCTTAAAGTATTTTAAAGTATTTATTTACCCATTAAAAAGTTAATAGTAGTAGTGGTAATGCAATCCCATTTCAAAACGGTTTTCCCAGGATGAATTTTGAGTGTTTAAGCTTTTGACTGATACCTAATTTATGATGATTACTAAAAAATGTGAAAATAGGCGATAAAAAACAGGACACTGACCGTTTACAGGCTATAGGTACATATTACTACTACACTTTAAAAAATTACTTTCCTGATTTGTTATCACAGCATTTTCTGATTTGTTATCACAGCTGTTGTTGTTGTTGTTAAAACAGCTTAGATAATTTATGTGGTTCAGATAACATACTATTTTGAGTTTCTGTTGATTAAACCAGTTTCCTTCATTGTATTAACTCAAATTTTAATTTCAATGAGCTCAAAATTTTAAGGAAACCACATTACTAAGTTAATCCAACAATAGTTTTTTACAGTGTAGGTACTAAACTGCACCTTTAGGGGTTGATAAGATACTGCCGTGACAAGCTGTTGTATCCCTAAAGATACAATTTTTGCACATTTTTTCTGACAGTGTATACATCATAAGTTAAAATGTCTAGGTTTAGACTTAATTTGTGAAATGTCACCATGCCCCAAAGAGAAAAGTGTAAGTGGTATTTATTATCTTCAAAACATACCAAAGTATTTTGAGAAGCACAAGCTCCCTGTTTCGTTCAACAAACCACCCTTCCCACAATCCCTCTTCCCTTCACTCTTACACCCCTATTATACCGCCTTCCTCCACTGTGGTGGTAGGACAGGTACCTACGAACTGCCCCCCTGACCTCCCGTCCCCCTCAGCCCGACCAGGTTTCCCCACCGCCCCTCTTTACTCAGGGCCACGCTGCCTGCTGCTGGTGGCTGGAATCAACAAAGTGCTTAATGCTGGTCCAAACCAGAGGCCATTTTATCTCTGAGCTCCCTGCAGCCACAAAGTCAGCCCACATCACCTTGTGAGTTCGTTTTTTTGTTTGTTTTAAGCAATCAACATACTTTATAGTAGTTAGTTAAACATATTATATACTAGATAAGCTACAGTTTTGTCACAACCGTGGTTTCAGATGGCTTGAAAGTGGAAAGGTTTTGTAGACTGTATCTACATATCCAGAGATCCATGTGTCACGCGACATTAATGTTGTTGATAGTCCAAGGACAGTACTAGTTAAGAGTGTGTTTTCATTACCGTAGCTCAGTATGTTTCCCTTTTTGTACCTTCCCCCCTCTTTCTCTGTCTTGCTAACCATGCAAACACTAAAACCTCACTGGGCCTGCTAATTCTCCATCAATACCCGCCCTCAACCTTCTTCCAAATTTTCCTTTTCTTTCCCTCCATTCCCAACTGCACCCAAACACTTCCTTCCCATCTCATTTGCTCACCAACTCCCTCCTTTTCTTTGCCTGCATTTCCTGTTCCTCCTTCACCGCCCATCCTTTTCCCTGTTAACCACCTCTCGCTGTCCCGCTTCACTAAACCATCCCGCTCTGTATCTGCTCTTATGATTGCACACCCCTTCTCTTCACTTTACACCTCTTTTCTCTTCTGATCCTGTAACAACCTTCGCTCCTCCTCCTGTTCTTCTCTCCTTCCTTATTTCCCCCACTCCACTTTCCTCCTCCCGTTCTCCCCTCCTCTAGGACGATAAGGAGATCGACCTGGAGCACCTTCATCACCGGGTTAACAGCTTGTGCACGGACGATGAGAGCCCCCACAAACAGTTCTCCACCTCCTCCATCGACCTGACGCCCCTGGACATGGACTCCCTCCCAGCCGCCCGGCAGGCCCTGGAGCAGATCAGCGACTTCCGCAACACTCACATCACCACCACCACCTTCATCCCCGAGCAGATCCAGACTCTCAGCCGTAGCCTGTCGGCCAAAGCGGCAGCCGGCTTCGCCTTTGGGGCCGTGCAGGACCACCGGACTGGGGGGCCCTTCCGGCAGCGGGCCCCCAACGGCGGCTTCTTTCGCAGCCCCGTCAAGACAATGTCCAGCATCCCGTATCAGCCCACCCCGGCCCCAAGCTTTAGCTACGGCAACGACCCGGACAGGGGCACCTCCATATAGACTGAAGGGGTTCCCGAGCCTGCGAGTTCGAAAACAAAAAAAGAGATATATGTAAATACAAATGTTCCTTTTTGGTTGTCGTTTTCTCTTGACTTTTGCTCTTCGCGATGGAGCTTGCTTGTCCCGACCGAACTCGTCGACAGGACGAGGATGGAATAAAATGATCATTATTGTCATTGTGGTTTGTCGGGAGATTTTCTCTGTGAACTAAATGAATTTGCCTTTTGTTTGCCACATTCGATTTTGTGGGGAGAGAAAGAAAAAAAAGACTTATCAAATGTTGCAATGATGGTATGTTTACCTTTTTGTTTTGGTTTTTTCTTTGTTTTGGAACGAAAAAGACTCTGCCAAGTGTTTCCCAGATCTGCAATAACTCAGTTTAGGAGAATCTTGTCTACTCATCAACTGAATTGTGCTTCATCTCAGCGCTCTGTTAATGTTCAGTGCTCCCTCTAGCTGAAGCGTTCGACAAGGCGCTGCTAAACTGAGAGAAAATAACCTGCTCTTCTCGGAAGCCTCACAGTGAGTGACTGTGTTTCTAAGGACCTCTCATCCTCTCTGCCTTCTCCCTGATGTTGAGATCTACTTTGAGTCTTTAAACAGACACTCTGTGGAAAAGACTCGATTGAACTTTAAATAAAAAAATAATAAACATTATTATACTGTAGGGGAGGGATGAAACAAATGCTACTAAATGTCTCTTACTGACTTTAAGTATAACAAATCTTTAATGCGTGGAATGTGTCTGGTCAGAGAGTTTTAACAACAAAATAAATGTTCAGAGCTGTCTGTAGTTTTAGTTTTCTCTTTTTTTTAATGATTAGTTTTGAGATTGCTTCAGTGCCATCATCTTTCATTGATTTGCATCATTAAACCATCAAGAGTTTGTATTCACTTCTGTAGCCGTACTCCAGGATTGGACAAAAACATTCTGTAGAATAGCTTCATTGTATATGCCACAATCTCGCGGCTGTGCGTCATAGATTTTGGGAATCTAAAAAGAGCGAGAGAGTTTTTAAAACGAATTCTTAACACGAGCCTTAGGAGACGGGGCTTTTTTTACTTTTCAAGTGTCAGTCCTCAACCTATTACTATGCCATTTGAAGACGCTGATACATGGCGACTTTTGAGAGGTTATTTGAAATATATTTCTATTTCATTTCGTAAATGTTAAGGGGTAATATTTATCTAACTTTTTTTTTTAAATGCTAATTGTTTAAACAAGGCCATTGAGGTGTGGTAAGAGTTTTAAAAAAATACACATTTTGAGGACAAAAAACAAACCAATCCTTTTCACTAACATAAACTGTATTAATATTTACTAATGTTAGTTGTTTAGAATGAGCTTTCAGTTCGTTATCCTCTGACTAATTCGCAAATGTTGTGTGTAGGAAACAGCAACAGTGTTTTGACGCAAGCATTCTAGATGTACTTTTCTTAAGATATGATTAATGAAAGACTATAGAAGCAATTTTATTTAGTATCAGTTTAAAGATTTTTATTTAGAGTAAATGAAGAGACATTAAAGTGTATATTTTACATGCAGATAATTTTTTTGTTGGATTTAAAGAAGATATAGAGTATAAAATCTGAGACTGTAAAGCTCAGTTAGCCACTATCACATTACAAGGAGTTCTCCGCGGTTTCTCTGACGGTAAGACATTCTCATTCGACTTCATTTCATTTTGATTTCCGAATCTGTCAAAAAGGAGGCAAGGTTTTTTTTTTCGTAAAAGAAGCATGCAAAACCTGCTATGCCTGTAACATTTTTAATTTCATACATAGAATTGTACAGGATTACATCATTTTCAACTGAGTATAATGTACAGTATTTAATATAGGCCTATTTTGTTGTATGTGTTGCATATTATTCAAATGGAACAAACTGAGGCCTCTGTTACAAGTGGCAAAGCTTTCTGTGTATAATTTGTCTAATAAACATGTTTTCTACAGTGGTATTTGTTGTGTTGTCTGTATCATCAAAAATGTCAGACAGATTTTAATAATGTCTCAAAATGCTTGTCGAGTGAATAGTAACGCTGTTCTACTTTACACTTCAGGATGAGCTCATCAACATGAAGTAAAGAGCTTTGAACACAGTGAAGGTTGTGGTCAAAGGTTAGCCACATTTGGCTTTTGACTTTGTGAAGCAGATTCATGCACTACAGGTCAAAGTGAAAGGCACCACACCAGTCATGCTCTAGTGCTTGGAGAGTGTGTCGCATGAACCTGCATGTTCCTGATTTAATAGGCCAAGTTCTTGTATTTGAGTCTGTTATTTATTTGTATGTAGACATTGGTCTCAGTACTACACTTTTTTCATCTTATAATGATAAAAAGTTTTACACTTACAGCACATAGTGAAGGCTGACATGCAGTTGAGATCTGTAGCTCATGTAAGAGTGATGTGCAATTCTATTTTCCATGCAGACATTTTTTGCTGCAAATAAAGATTCTTTATTGGTTCAGTGAAGAATCTTTAAAATCCATGGAATGAAAAGGTTTTTTAGATTGTTAAAATGCTCTTCACACTAAGAAAAAATGTTTTTTAAAGGTTCTTTGAGGAACCAGAAATGATTCTTCTGTGGTGTCACTGTTAAAACACCCTTTTACACTGTAAAAAGTAATATCTACTCAATAAAATTGTGATTACAAGATTACAGATAACAAATTACAAGTTATATAATTAATTAAATTCAACATATAAGAATTGAGTTAGAATTAACCAAATTAATTCCTTAAAAGTCAACCATTTAAAATGTGTAAAATTAGCAAACACCGTTACAAAAACCACAAACTGACATAAAAAGCAAAGAGTCAAACTGCCCAACTAAATGAAACACTGATCACCATAATGATGATCAAACACTTTCAATAACATGTTTTTCTCTTTCCTGAAGGTGTCTTCAATGTTGGCAATAAAAAAATAAAGTTCTTAATTCATCTTTGACATCTGTTATTCAGATATTTTTTGTTTAAATTTTACTTAAATTTTACTCATTTTAAATGGTTAACATTTAAGGAATTAATTTGACTAATTCTAACTCAATTCTATTTGTTGAATTTAATTGATAATATTGCTTGTAATCTGTTGCCAACATTTTATGGAGTAGATATAGCATATTGCTTATTTTTAAGAGTGTAGACTTGAAAAAAAGAGTATAATTTGTGGTAAATCAAATTAGAAAATTACATTAGACTTTCACTAAATTCAAGATGTCGAATGTTTTATTGTATGACGAACTGTAGTGAAATGGCTGTTTGTATTTTAATAATTGAGGTGAAATCCATCTTCAAATTCGTTCTCAAAAATGACCACTACGGTAAGTGCATTGTATGTCCACTAGATGTCGCCTTTGAGGCCTTTTCAGTAGATTTTATTTCTCAAAGTTATAAAGAGATGTATACTAAAGTGTGCACCTGTTCTGATATTTGGGAAATCAGAAGTCTTATTTGTTTCAGGCTTCATTATGGAAAACACATCAAATGAAACGGTTGTGGCTACAGTGTCTCACTTTGAAATGTGGAATCGGGGTTTAATTATCCTATGAACAATGAAAGTCCTTTAAAGTCTGAATTTAATCCAAATTATTACATTTTTTTCTATGTAACATTATTTGTTACATATATAGGAAATAATTATTTTATTTGTTACATGTTTTAAACAATTACTTTAGTGGTTGAAATTAATTTTAGAATAATAATTACTGTCGTTGTTATTATTATTATTAGTGTTGGAACCTATGATGTCTTTTATCAACTTTTATCAAGCACGCGATATCTCTGGGTTTCCCGGGAGACAGGAATGAAGAAAACAGCACGCAGACTCGATCGCGGTGGAAGCCCCCATCGAGACACATTTTGTGCCCTTTTTCCAAAGAGTTCTTCAGGCGTGTCGAATGGAACATTGAGTCGCTATTGTCCCAGGGACACTTTAATAATCGACGGCAGCAATCCCAACCTGTTGTTTGCTTTAGGACCTATTCCAAGACACACAAGCCGCCTGGATGAGGCTCCAGTTGGGGTGAGCTCAGGCGCCAGTCCGCAAGCCTCTGCACTCTTATGAATTCATGAATAAATGTAAAAAGATAAATGTGAAGTTTTTAATGCCAGAAAACAGGAATTAAGGTCCTGTGCATCACTGCGTTACATACTTGTTTCGGTGACTAACCAGGGAACGCAGCTGTAGCCTATGTCACAAAGTTTAACAATGCAGTTTTCTGCACATTGTCCAACTGCATGGTTTCACTCCTATTAATGCCCTTTCATACTTTCACGATATTTATAGACATAATTCCATTATTTTATATTTTTTTACTGGCTTTTGTAGCCTACTTTACGTTTTTTAATTTAAAGTGTAATTAACAATCCGACGAAAATTGCATCATTATTAGCCTATTATTATTATTATTATTATTATCTTACTGCCCATTTTGCATTTGCTCTCTTTCTGAAGCTCGTGACAGTAAGGGACTGTCGCGCCTCCAGATCAAGTTTCGGATCTTCGGGAAGCTCTTTTGCTAAAAGGGCGTTCCTTAAATCGGATCAAAAGGTTTTGAACTTGTTCAAAAAGGAAACGAAACTCAATCTGGTATAACACTCATTGTTTGAATGTGTTTAACTGTGCACCAATAGAAGAACGAATAATTGAAATTTATTTAAGGTTTATGTTGCACAACTATGATTTTTTTCGATAGGCTAGAGAAGTAGCCTAGTATATTTATTTATTAATTTATATAATTATAGGTATGATCATAAGCACAATTAGCCTAAATTATAGCTTATACTATTCCGTAACTAATAAATAAACAACTAAATTAGTAAAACCATTTGTAAATAACTTTCTCTAATAGGCCTAACTATTAAATTTCGTTGACAAAAAGATGCAAAATACAAAATGATGCGTGTTTCTTTCATTTCATGATGAAGACATAGCAAATGCCTATATCAAGGAAATGTAGCTCATCGTTTTTCTTCTTCTTCTTCTTCTTAAATGAAAGCTACAGAAGGTTTCATTTAAGAAAACGGGCCTGAATTCAGTGTACCATGTTCACGAGCATTTAATGAGCAAAGGTAGTTTCAAAGCACGGTGTCCAAATATTTTTCATAACACCTTTCTCTTCATTTCAGACTGTCAGGACAACTTTTTTTCTTGTTTTTTGTTTTTAGTATATAGGCCTGCTATCTAATTTCCTAAACATAGCGTGTGAGGAGGCTCGCCACATAACTTTATTCAGTCCCTAAGTTTCTGAGTACGTCCTGTGGGACGACCCATTGTGATAATAATTCTGTAGTTAAACAGGCTTGAAGCGCGACAATAAAAAAAAAAAAAAAAAAAAAAAGTTTGTGAATAATAACCTCTCTCGGGTTTACTACGACTTCTCATTGGTCGCCTACACGCGCCTGCCCCGCGTGCTCTTATTGGTCAAAGCGCCACGCGACCAGCTTGAGAAGGGGGGCTCCCCGGCGCGTGCCGCTTTTAAAACCGACGAGTCGCCCTGAGACACCAGTAAAGAAATCCTCTACACCACAGGTGTAAGAAGAGAAATCCTCCACAGCAAAAATCCCTTTCCCATATCCATAGCCACCCACTTTCCTCCTAAAAGCACAAAACAACAAAATGGATGGAATGAGCACGGATACAAGGGAGGTGGTTGAACTCGACGTCCAGCATCCGAGCTTAGGGCGGGGGGAGCAGCGCGAGTACCCACCAGCTTTGGCACTCATGGCCAGCAGTGACCCACGCGCCTGGCTGGCTCCCGTGCAGGCTGGCACCTGCGCGGCACACGCCGAATACCTGCTGCACTCGCCCGGCTCGAGCGCGGAAGGCGTGTCCTCTGCTTCCAACTTCAGGAAGAGCAGCAAGAGTCCTGTCAAAGTACGCGAGCTCTGCCGGCTTAAAGGAGCTGTGGGGGCAGATGAGGGCAGACAGCGGGCCCCATCCAGCAAAGCGACCAACGTCGTGCAGAAACAGAGGCGAATGGCTGCCAATGCCCGGGAGAGGCGAAGGATGCACGGATTGAACCATGCGTTTGACGAGCTGCGCAGTGTCATCCCAGCCTTCGACGACGACAAGAAGCTCTCCAAATACGAAACCCTACAAATGGCCCAGATCTACATCAACGCCCTGTCCGACTTGCTTCAGGGCCCCGGTGCTAAAGCCGACCCGCCAAACTGCGACTTGCTGCCTGCCAAGGTGTTCGAGGAGGACCGCTCTTCCAGAGGATCGCCGAGCGTCTGTCGGAGAGGCACGGGCGCGGGTTACCCGTACCAGTACGATGAAGGAACATTCGCCTCTTTCATGGAGCAAGAGCTTCAGTCGCCCTCTGGAACGAGCAAGTCCGGTTCGGAGGCCAGCAAGGACTCGCCTCGATCGAACCGGAGCGACGGAGAGTTCTCCCCTCACTCGCACTTCAGTGACTCGGACGAAACGCACTTGGAGTTGCAGAGCGAAGATGAGCTCTCGGAACTGAAACTTCCCAAGCACCGCGCTTTTTAGAAAACACACTACTGGACTGTCCATCAATCGTGTCAATCGTGTATTTGGGCTTTGTAATGGGTTGCTTTATTTATCCATTTGTTGTATGATCTTTTGACAATGTTGTTGTTGTGTCTGACGCCAATAGATTTAGTTGCCTTCTCGTGACATTGACCAGACCCCTACGCCATGTGAACTGCCGCGTGCAGCAGTGCCATGGGCTCGAATGTCATGCATAAAACTGTCTTCCGTGAAAGTTTTGACACTGTTTATTCACACATGATTGTCCTGGATACGATTGATTTTAAACCCTGTAAGAATTTGCGACTTCTAAAGTTTACGTGCACTTTAAAAAACGGGCCATAGGCTTGAGAAACATTCTTTTGTCATGGAACAAGAAATTTTGTGTTTATGTAGAAGTAATGCCAATTTGATGAATATATTTAATATAGCCATTAGATTTTGTACATCCGTTCATTTTTAATATTTGATTTCAACGCAAAGTTGTGTTCTGCTTCTGTAGCTGAAGTAAGCTATTTATTTTCGTTTGCCTTGTCAATTTTTGCGTTACATTGGAATTTTGCTACTCGTATGTTTTGTTTTATTGTAGAAATAAAAAGGGAAAATTAACATAATTATCTCTCATGTCTCTTTGTTATGTCTGTGTTATATTACAGGTTTTCATTTCGTTCATTTTCGTTTCATGTCTCATTACATTTCTAGATCGTATTGTTTAAATAATGTCAATTCCATACATATTGCAAGAAAAGGGCACAGCTTCATCTAATGTTATTTAATGATTTATGTTAATTAAGTTTAGATCTCAACGAGCACTGAGGTTTGGAACACTTTATTGGAAGTGATGTGTGACATAATCTGACATTTAATCATTACAACTATCAAAACATATGGTGAACTTTTATTAGGAATACACACTTACTTATTTTGGCAAGTTCAGTGGTTATTTGCAGCTTTCCAGCTTCATGAAAGAACCCTCTTCTTATCAAGAAACATTTTGGCTCTTTTTCAAGTTGGTTATTTGTTTCTTTAGAGAAAGTTTACTCATGTTTATCAGATCGGTGTATTGGTTTCTGGGTTATTTTAAGCGTAACAACATGATTTTCTATAGAGAATTACGGAACATAAGGTTCTGTGGAATCAGGCTGTGAAACCCTTATGGTTATAATTGGAACCTTTGATTTTAAGCGTGATTTATACGAAATCATTAGAGATGTACACTAGAACACACTCAATATACATCTACAATTAAAAAACAAACTTCAACTGATATGCCATTAACTCATAATGTCAGTTCATCTTTTCATTCTTTAACTTGATCATTCTGAAGTTAGTTTCAAAAATATTTTTGATTTTTTTTTTTCTATCGGAATTTTACTCAAAATATTTGTCAAATAAAATGTAAATGTCCTCTTTACGTTAATTCTATCGTCTGTGTTTCAGTCAGTTTACAGCCAACCCGAACTCATGAGAAAAAAAAGCGATTTCGTATGAATTCGTATGATTTAATTGGTCAACCTTTAGATTAGGGTCCAATTCTCACCATTGACTAACTTTAACTACGACTTTTGCCGCAATAAACTCCTAATTACTGCTTATTAATAGTTTTTAAGGTACACTCTAAAAAATACTGGGTTAAAAACAACCCAAGTTGGGTTGAAAATGGACAAACCCAGAAATTGGTTTGTTTTTAACCCAGCGAATGGGTTAAATGTTTGCCCAACCTGCTGGGTAGTTTTATTTAACTCGACTATTGTTTAAAAATGACTATATTGCTCGCTTAAAATGAACCAAAAGTATGTTGGAAATTAACATTTATTAATATGTTTAATAAATGAACATTTATTAATAAGTTCATTAAATTGCTTATTAATAAATGTTCACCTTTTGATTATTATTGTTGCCTCTAGTAACTATGTGTCTGATTTTTAAATAGAACTGCTCAGCACGTTGAGCAAACATTTAACCCAACCGCTGGGTTTGTCCATTTTCAACCCAACTTGGGTTGTTTTTAACCCAGCATTTTTTAGAGTGTAGTTGTTTAGGTATTGGGTATTAAAGGATGTCATGCAGAATAAGGCATTAATATGTGCTTTATAAGTACTAATAAACAACCAGTATCCTAATACGCATGCTAATAAGCAACTAGTTAATAGTGAGAACTAAACTCCCTATAGACTAAAGTGTTACCAATTAATTCGTACGAAATGTAAGCATGAACAACCTGATCTCATGAGAAAACGTAAAACGACGTTTTTGTGCTGTCACTCTAAAACAGCCAAAAATGTAAAATTCTATTCTTACATCAAAGTTCATCTTTTCATTTGGTCAGAGTTTGGAAGCACTTCTCTAAAGACGTTTAGCACAAACGTTAAGGTTTTCTTAATGCGGTGCACATGTATGCTGGTATGTTGCCAATTGCCCCCGTGCCAACTGTCAGCTTCTCTACCCTCGAGCCATGACAAACATCATGAATTATTTGATTTTGCCTATGAAAGGGCTTTAATGGTCTTCTTATCTATGAGTAACCTCATGTTTATTGAAGAATGTGTTTTAACTGTAATTGAAGCGTTTATTATTTTTTACAAAATTGCTAGCCGACCCGTGGCAAGTGGTGTTGGGTGTCCTCCTGGAAGCACGCGCTGTCAGCTGGTGAGCGCAATGAGCGGAGTCCCATAGGACCTGACTCGAGAGACTATACACTCGCTCGGTGAGTCTGCCACACACGCGCTCACACGCCCGCCAGCACGCACCAAAGTACACATGCTGACGTAGGCTACACACACAAACACGCTAACTCGTATAATTATCTTAAACTAAAAGGGAACTTATACAAATAGCCTTCTTTTGTTGTTGCTGCTGTTTAAAAAAAAAGAAAAAAAGAATTGCTACAGACCTCTAATAATGTTTAAAAAAAAACACATCTTTGCACATTATTTATGAACACATTTTTTTCAGATAAAAAAAGTGTTCATAAATAATAATAAAAAAGCTTTGTCATTTTAAAACCTCTTTTACCCCAAGTGCATTAGGCTATTATTACAAAAGCTCATTTTGATCCGCTCATTTTAAGAGTTGGCTACATTATATTTGTTTATTCTTTCAACAGTATTGCATTCACGAGTCACGCACGTTGTCTATAAGCCTATAGAAGCTACTGACAGAGTTCCTTTAGGAAGAGAAGGGATAAGTAATTTTCCAAAACTTTTTTGTCCGTTCCCTTGAAAGACTTCACTGGAATTGCTCAGGAATTATTAATGAAAGTGGGCGCTGTGTACCTGCTTTTTTGTGTCCCCACCCCTGCGTTTAACCAATCACTTGAGCCGCGTGTCTGCGATCCCTATCCAGATTAACATCGAGAATAATAGGGAATATCATGCACACGCTCAGAACGCTAAATTATTCACAACCTTATCCATAATACCTTTATCTTCTAGTGAACAGCGAGACCATCTGTGCCGTCCTGTTACATGCATCCCTCAAACGACAAACGCGCTCAAATTTCGCGACCACGCGCCTAGCTGACGCTTTCCAAACTAAGTGAAAAGTTGCATTTAAGGCGCATTTGATATTATTATTAAGCATAAAATGTCTGTAGTGTTTCCATATAGTCTATATGTTTGTATTCCTCGCCTTACACAACGTCGTACGGTATTATAAGGCGGAGACTGTCTGTTTATTTCCCAAAATATAGGCTAATTTAGATCGTTACAGGACCTGTCAGGTTCAGTAGTGCTGAACTAGGCTAATGCCAAAGCTTTCACCCGATATTTATGTCTCCTGAACACACACACACACACACACACACACACAAAGCTTGGAAAAGGCTAAAATGTTCGTCATTTTGTCGATACGCTGAAAAGTTATTAAACATTTCTGCTTTTAAAGGGCTCTGCAGTTATGTTGTTAGTTTTATTAAGTTGTACTCCTTTAAGAAACTTGTGTGCGCGCAGAGTAGAACTGACAGGTGTACTGTGCCCTTGCATGCAACATTCAATATGTGACCGCTATGCCGCAGACAATTAGAGCAGATTTAAACGAGCCTGGAAAAATGAGGAAGAGAGCCCTCTCACTCTAATCAACTTTATATATCTCCAATATATAGACTATTGGTATAGTTATTAAATTGGGCAAAAAAGTTATAGCCTACCTTTATACCAGGTCTCTTTCGTGAAGGCAATTTTATAGGCTAACACTTTTTAGATTTTTTTCCCCCACTGACTTCAAAACTATCCAAATCCACTCAATCTTTGTAGGCTATCTGATAAACGATGCAGTGTTCTCATTATTTACGAATGTTTCAAGTGTTTTCCTGTGACGTAGGAAAACCCATCCATGACTGAATCTCATTAAAATCTATAAAACTATTTTACTTCGTTACTGTTTTTTTTTTTTTTTTTAATACGCTTATTAATAGAAGACTGTGAAATAAGTTTAATGTTTGTCTTTTTACTAATTCGAATTAGCCTACATCAGCAATCAGCCCTATGGTGGTTTAAAAGAGAAAGATAATTAATATGCAAAAAGAGAAAGATGATTTATGGTGCCTTTATATGGTCTAAAACTTTTGCTTGTTTAAATTCAGAAATAATAACTAAAAAGGAAAATACTGTTATGCTACAGAGACGAAATGGGAAATTGTTTTTTTGTTTTTTCTTTGAAATGATCGAACTCCCATCTTTACATTTGTCGTGTCTTGAGGGGATACTTATATAGGCTACTGTATAACTGTCAGTTGACCCTCGCGTGCCCTTATAACACCGCATCGGTGACACCAACGTCTCTTTTCGTTTTACTCATGGAGTATTCCTGACAACAGCTGGGAGACTGCCTGAGTTGAGGTTTCACATCTCATTAAATATTGAGGTAGAGCGTTGAAGGAAAAACATAAACAAATACCCCTTCCATTTCTTAGGCAATTCGCGGGCTCATAGAATCTGAGAGGCTCGTGCGCAAAGGTGATGTCGTGTTGCTTTTCAACTTCATTGTAACCTACAAAACCAACATATGGAAATTCTAAGACAGTTATATTAACTGTGGCAACATAATATTTCTTATTTGATATGTTTAATATATTATGTAAACAGAAAAGGCTGGATCTTTTCCAACTTCACTAAGCTCTAAGCTCAGCATACACATTGGACTGTTTGAAGAACATAATGAAGTGGCTTTTTCAGCTTGCACTCTAATACTGTGAATTCAAATTTCGAACTTAATTTTCCCCTAGTGTGTTTGTGTGTGAGATCCTGGGGAATTGTTTGCTTTTACTCTCAACCATTCTTCAAAATGATGGACAGGTTATGAAGAACCTCCACCATGAAGATCAGCCTCCACTTCATTCAGGGCTCGACGTACTTACATATTTCTGAACATCAGGCATGCACACTGAACAAGTAAAGTGTTAAAAAAGTGAGTACAACAATGTATACTGCCAGCAGGAGCACATGCTCATTCCTATGCTTAGTTGAAAAGTGTGGTTCCTAAAGTTCATTGGAGATAAGAGGAGTAGGAGGAGCCAAGGAAAGGGCTCGGACTCTCTGGGGACATTGGAACAAAAGCTAAAACTGGGCCGTACTCTCCATCTGCTTCGAGACTGTAGCAACAACCATAGAGCAAGACAGAAAAAGAGAGAAGAGGGCATGTGGGGGTGAGGTGTACAAGGCATTCAAAAGAGAGGAAAAAGACAACTTTTGATGCAAGTGCAGAAAGTGAATGAGAAATGGAGAAAAGATTCACTGTAACGTTATAGTGCAGAGAGAGACTCATTCTTGACTATTTACTTGCACTGATCTGACAGACTTGTGCCAGGTAACTGTTAGCATTTGGATGTCAGCTTATGGAGACAACTGTATAAAATATTAATGTCAAGTAATGTATTAGAGGCCTTTGTTGACAGATACAAATACACCTGTGCATGTACCACAACTACATGGTTAAAAAAGCTTTGTGGTCTTTTTAAAAAAGATTGTTATCTAAGCAAGGGGAGAAAATAATAGAAAACGTCACATGAGCCGCTGAATAAGAGGTATGAATAATGCATAGGCTTCCTGTGAACACTAGTCTGCAGTCTCTGATGATGCGTATCAATGTAACCTAGATAGCCAGGATTTTTCTTGTGGAATCATAGATAATGTTATTCATAATGCTCTTAACTTGCAAAAGTACTAAAAAAGATGTTCACACATGTTGGAAAAAGTTTTTTGGAACATTGGAAGTATCTGTTGAATATATGCAACAGATATTAATGCACTCAACTGAATATTCCGGTTAAACTCAATCAACAGCATTTGTTGCATAATGTTGATAACCACGAAATCTGACTTAAAGTTAAGGTGAGGCACTTACAATAGAAGTGATTTAAAAATGTGAAGCTTATAATTTTATAAAAGCACCCAATTCTTCTGTTAAAATTTGTTAAATTATTTGAGCTGTATAGTTGTTCTTTTCATTTTTATGTTCATTTTAAAGGATTAGTTCACTTTGAAATGAAAATTACCCCAAGATTTACTCACCCTCAAGCCAGGTGTATTTGACTTTCTTCTTTCTGATGAACACAATCAGAGTTATATTAATAAATATCCTGACACGTCCAAGCTTTATAATGGCAGTGAATGGGACCAACGAGTCTGAAGCTCAAGAAAGTGCATCCATCCATTATTAACGTATTCCACACGGCTCCGGGGGGTTAATAAAGGCCTTCTGAAGTGAAGCGATGCGTTTGTGTAACAAAAAATATCCATATTTAACAAGTTATAAAGTAAAATATCTAGCTTTCGCCAGACCACCTTCTGTATTCAACTTAGGAAGAAAGTGTAACATCTCTCGCAGTTCAAAATGCTTACGCCACGTCCTACACCTTCTGTATTCAACTTATGAAAAACATAACTGACGTCACGTCAGTTTTTCGTAAGTTGAATACAGAAGGCGGTCTGGTGGAAGCTAGATATTTTACTTTATAACTTGTTAAATATGGATATTTTTCTCACACAAAAGCATTGCTTCTCTTCAGAAGGCCTTTATTAACCCCCTGGAGCCGTGTGGAGTACGTTAATAATGCATGGATGCAATTTCTTGAGCTTCAAACTCGTTGGTCCCGTTCACTGCCATTATAAAGCTTGGACGCGTCAGGATATTTATTAATATAACTCCGATTGTGTTCATCAGAAAGAAGAAAGTTATATAAGATGGCTTGAAGGTGTGTAAATCTTGGGGTAATTTCAAAAGTGAACTAATCCTTTAAGGTTTGAGGTGTTACATTATCATGGCAACAAAGTTGTGAAATTGGATATAATTTTGCATAGCAACTTTTTTGCACTAAAATTATGTAAACACACTTATTGTATTGAAAAAGTGTGTAAAACAGTGTTTAAGTACTGTCCTCATTCACTTCTTTTGTAAGTACCTCATTGTAACCCATTTTTTTTTTTGCTTGAAATTCATTTTTGTGGTGATCAACATTGCCACAAGTTTGATCTTAATTTGTATCAAACCTGGAATATTCCTTTTTGAAACATATTTAATGCTATATCATTTTTTTTTTTTTACAAATAATCTGCAGAAAAAAAACTGGACGGATTAGTCATTTGTTAGCTAACCTTGTCCACCTCATCTCAATGTCTTTCAGCATGTTGTAAAAAGAAACTGAAAGGGCAGTGGTGATTCTTCACTTCTTTGTTTCTCCTGTAGCTGCCCTTTTGTGTCTGCAAAATGTTCAAAGTGGACGTACCTACACCAACATGAGGCTTCTTGGGTAACCGTCCCATTCAAAGGTACACAATGGTGAGGCCAATTATATTGACGTTCAATGCCCTTTGAGCATCAGTTACATTCATTGTGAGGATATGGATGTGTGTGCATATGTATAGGAAACACCTAAACTGTAGGGGTATTTATTCTTTTTGTCGACTTCCTCATGGTTTGGGTTACATCCAGCGTGCCGTTCCCCTTCCGATGAACGAGAGGCTGCGATAGTGAATGGTTGAGGTCAAAAAATTGCCTCTCATAATGCTGGAGGCCTTTTTCCAGTCACACCTCAGAACATGAGGGGCAATTCTTTCTTTAAAAGTAGTGGTGAATGCTTTGACTTATATAGATTACAAGGGGAGACACGGATAATGATTGGATTTGTGGTGTAAACCACATCTAAGACCCTCCTGTGTGGGTTTTCTCTGGATGCAGAATTGATATGCAGTCATGAACTTCATGATCATGGGAAGCCTATAAAATTATTATTATACACCCATAAGCCAAATGCTCATACACTGTAAAAAATGACTTTTTGAAGTTGTAAACAAAGGTTATTGGAGTATGTTTTGCATTTCAGTCTTTCTGCTTCAAAATGTCATGTTTATTTCAATGTGTTACTTGCAGTTTCTTTGTAATTATTACTAATAATTATTTGCTGATGTTTATAGTTTGATCATTCTCTGTTGTTCACTATGCTCTGAAGGTTTATTTTATTGTGTTTTTTATCAGAAAATTATATTTTATTTATTCAGCATCAAAGACTATATTTTCATGGCAAGAACATGGTAAAATCAGTTTTGAAATTAACAAAAAAAATTTACAAACATCTTTAAAAGGAGATAAGGGATAGACAAACGGGATAAATAATTTATATATAGAAAGTATAAGCAATTTAAGGATTAGTTCACTTTAAAATGAAATTTACATGCTCATCCTCAAGCCATCCTAGGTGTATATGACTTTCTTCTTTCTGATGAACACAATCAGAGTTATATTAATAAATATCCTGACACATCCGAGCTTTAAAATGGCAGTGAACAAGACCAACAAGTATGAAGCTGAAGAAAGTGCTTCCAATCATCATAAACGTACTCCACACGGCTCCGGGGGGTTAATAAAGGCCTTCCGAAATGAAGCGATGGGTTTGTGTAAGAAAAATATCCAAATTTAACAAGTTTTAAAGTAAAATATCTAGCTTCCGCCAGACCGCCTTCCGTATTCAACTTATGTATTAAATATGGAAGGCGGTCTGGCGTAAGCTAGATATTTCATATATTTTTCTTACACAAATGCATCGCTTCGCTTCAGAAGGACTTTATTAACCCCCCGGAGCCGTGTGGAATACGTTTATGATGGATGGATGCACTTTCTTCAGCTTCATACTCGCTGATCCCATTCACTGCCATTCTAAACTGTGAAAGTCTCAGGATATTAATTAATATAACTCTGATTGTGTTCATCAGAAAGAAGAAAGTCATATACACCTAGGATGGCTTGAGGGTGAGTAAAGCTTGGGGTAATTTTCATTTTAAAGTGAACTAACCCTTTAAGTGTCCATGACATCTGTAATTCTTCCTAAAGGAAAGCATGTAAACTGAAGTCATGCGCCAGGACCTCTCTTGCCCCTCACATCTCTCTCAATGCCTTGAACTCATTTAACTCTGCCAGGCTTGGAGAGCACTGGCTGTCCCACCCACTCACCTGTGAAGGCCACGCATCTATTAAGGGACTCTTGCCCCCATTGTACAGTGGCTGCACAGATAGTGTTTCAGCTGTGAGCCATGCTCTAGGGAGGGATACTGTATATTGTCAGGAGTTTTCTTGTGTTTTATTCCACTCTCCTTTCATGGCCACTGAAAGCCTCCCCTAGTCCAGTTCCCCAGAGACCCTCACTCTCAGGTATCCTGTGGGTGGAGCAGAGGGGAGTGGGGCAAGCTAGGGGAGACAAGGATATCGCTTTCAGCTGTACGCAGAGACAACCGTGCCCCCCGCCCACCTTTTCTCCCTCCCACTCCCAATTAGGGATACATGTCCGACCCCTTTTCTTTTTTTTCTCCCCATTTCCATTCATCTATTCAGCACTCGGAGAGGAGCCTCTGACAATGGAGAGTTGTGGAAAGCAACTTTGCAAATCGTACAGTGTCAGGCAGGGCAGAGAGATGGAAAAGGTAGAAGGGTTGTGTTTTTGACTGAGATAGATAGATAGATAGATAGCAGAACAGACACATATATAGATGGATAGATAGACATATAGATGGATAGATGCTGAGTAATGCTTGAGTTTGTGTTTTTTTTTTATGCAGAAAAAGAGAGGTCTGAATCACTGATGAGTCACCAGACACAAGGTTTCGGGTTGTCATTATAAGAAAAAGATAGTGAAACCTGAGCTTAATGACTTCTAGTGAAAACCACTGTATTTGAGTTTTTAAATGTTTGAAGTTTATAGTTTGTTCCAGCTTCAAAGGATAATCTACTAAAATAAAAGCACTGGGATATACAGTTACATTGAGTTGCCTATTTCCTGAGTGGGCATAACTAAACTTCATCAGAGTGTCAATATATTGTGAGCATCCCTGCAATATGAGTGTGAGACATGGGAGTGGAGAGGAGGGAGTCATGCCTGCAGGGTATACTTAGAAAATGTGATCTCTTTTTAAGAAGTTTGTGCCCAACACTTACAGAGTGACTTCCATGTTGCATTAATACAGCCCAGATTCACTCAAGATACAAAAGAGCTAAGTAATTAGTTAACCAGCCAGCAGGCGTCTTAGAAACATAAGCCTCTCAGCACCATCACACCCCATTCCCCTCTTCCAAAACATTACTCAGCAAACCCAAGTGTTATTTTTAGCTACTATACTACAAAGTTTGCTACTGTTTACTCACCCTCATTCCAACCAATACTAAACGTTTTTTGTTTGTTTGTTTGTTTGTTTTTTAAATGCAGAAAGTTTTCTGTGATGGGTAGGTTTAGGGGTTAGTGTAGTGGGGTAGAATATACAGTTTGTACAGTATAAAAACCATATGGAGAGTCCCCATAAACCACATATACCAACATGTGTTTGTGTGTGTGAAACACAAAATTTGAATTTTTTTTTTTTTTTTTTTAATAAAGGGACCACATCTGTAAAGCTCCAGTACCATAAGAGCAACCCATAGCACAGATTTAAAAACAGTTGTCTGTGAACCCCCAGGGGACCTCAAGGGGGTGCTATGGCGTCTGTGGAAAAATTAGAGACTATTTAAATACTTTAGAAAATGTAAAACAGTAATACATTTATAACAAATAAACAAATCTGCATAGTATAGCATTGTGGGTTTTTAAGTGTTCATTGCATCATACATTCATAGATAGATAGTTTGTAAAAGTGTTGAATCTTTCTAGGAAGTTTCTCATCACAGCTTGCTCTGATTGACACTATTTTCTTTAAAAACACTGCATTGAAACAATTTTTATTGTGAAATGCACTATACAGATACATTTGAAAATTATAATATTGGGTAAAAATCAGTTGAAATGAAATAAAAACATTTTCAAATCAAATCATATTTTGATCTGATCATTTTAGACACCTTTAAGGGTGTTTTTTTTTTTTTTGAGTTTGACAGTGGTCATTGCAAGGACAAGAGCTGCATGAAGATTCTTCAAAAATGTTTCTTTTCCACCTTACCACATATTGTGTGTGTGTGTGTGTGTGTGTGTGTGTGTGTATTAGTTCAAATATAATCTGTTTATCAACATATAATTTCTTTGATATATAAGACATGCATAGTAATATTGAGTGTTGGGAAGATTACTTTGAAAATGTAATAGGTTACAGATTACAAGTTACCCTATTTAAAATATAGTGTAACTATTTCAATTACTTTATTAAAGTAATGTAACTGATTACATTTGATTACTTTTTGATTATTTTTCTAAATTTCTAACGAATGTTTTCAACTGTTAATTATTTTCTAATATTTAAACTAGACAGGGTTAACCTCTACAGTAGTTCTCAACACTGATTACTGTCAGACTTCTCAAAAGACAGAACCTTCATCACCTTCACCTTCGTCAGATGAACTAAGATTATAATAATTTAATTTTAAAGCACAGCCACCACAAAATCAGACTTTAACACCTCTTTTTACTTAGATATTTCTGAGGTTAAATACAGATTTAAAATCATAAGATATAGTTTAATAGCTATGATACTGTTTTTGAAATCAAATCTTTGCATAGCTGTGACAGGAAACACTGGCATCTAAATGCTTTGGGGGAAAATACAAAAAGCATATACATAAATCCAAATAATAAATAAAACAGTTATCAAATAAGAATGTGTCCTATCATTTGTCCTAAACTCCTGAAACATGGTGTCTCATATTTTAGAGCAGTCAATACAACTTGGGAAAGAAATCAATCAAATCTGTGTGTGTGTGAAAATATTCAGATGTAACCCCCTTTGTAATTGTTAACATTTTCATAAGTAACTGTAATTTAACAGATTACAGTTACATTTATTTTGTAATTAAATTCCGTAATTCCGTATGTAATGTAACAAGTTACTCCCCAACACTGGTACAGTATCAGTATGATTGTTGTGGAGCTGTTTGTTCAGGTAAGCATGGGAAAGCTCTCGGTGTCACCCATACTCGAGCTCATCTTCCCTCAATGCAGATTATCCCTACATCCCTCGTTTTCACATCATCAGACTCAATCCACATCCTCTTTCTCTTCTCCTGAGGGATGCTTCCCTCTCTACAGATCAGTGCTGCCTGACTGCACCTGTCAATCAGTGTCTCTTTTCCTCTCTCGCTCTTCACCTTTCCACCCTAGTTCATTTTTCCACACAAGATATGTGACACTGAAATTAAATTTGTTACAAAAACAACTGACATGCAGGAAAAATCTTTTTCAGTGTATTGGATTGGAAAACAGCACATAAACTGACAGAATATCAATTAATGACTGCAGTTTTTTGCCACTTATGTTAGAAATCTCTAGTGAGATTAATTTCAGCTTATCCAGATTATGCATATGACATTTACAGGCAGTAACTAAGATCTACATGTTTGCTCTTGATGTTGGATGAACTGACTATTGTAGCTTCCTTCATGAGGTGGTGTACAGCGTGTCAAAGCATTGCTCTTCTGTCTTTTCTTTTCTTGATGTACAGACAACCAGTCTAGCTCTTCCCCCTCCCTGCTAACACCCCCCCAATCCAAAAGTGTGTACTTTGGGGAAGAGCATGAGATGTGAAGGCTCTGCCCTGCCAGGGAGACAGGGGCGAAAACAAAATGGCACGGCTAACAAAAGGGCCTGTATCCAGGCCGAGGCTAGCCATTGTCCTGTGCAGAGCCTGTCGTCGAACGTGAGACGAGCGGGTCCCCCCTCCGCTGCAGGAACCTAATAGGAAATCAAAGTTCTCACGGAGAATGGGCCGGGCTCAGAGTTACCCTCCCTTGGGTCTTGCTGAAAGAAGAGTGCAGAAAGAGTTCTGGCAGGACCAGAGAAGGTTAATGCAGTGGATAGTCTTTCTGCTGCTTGCGTCTATGAACCACACTAAACTCTCTGTCTGTCTGTCTGTCTATGTGTCTGTCTGGAAAGAACTTCACTGTTCAGCGTATAAGCTCTAATTGGAAATCTTCTGGCTCCCAAAACTCAATTATGCACAAAAAATGCAATTCTTATCATTGATAAATCAGTTTTAGGGCCCAGTCACTACAATCCCCATCCAAAAATTCCAAGAACTTGATGAAAACCATATTTTTTTTTTAATTATTTTATTTATTTAACAGGAAATAAAGTTTAAGTATATGGAAAAATGTAAAACAAGGAAACTGACAAAATTATTTATTAATATTTAAAAAAAAAATAAAAGTTAAAATAAAAGTTTAAGACTTTTAAAGGGTTAGTTCACCCAAAAATGAAAATTTTGTCATTAATTACTGACCCTCATGTCCTTCCATACACGTAACTTTGGCAGTTTGATACGCGATCCGAACCACTGATTCGAAACAAAAGATTTGTAAAGGTTCAAAGCTTCATGAAGCAGTGTTTTGTAATCGCCCATCACTATATTGTTGAAAAAAGTCGTTATTTTGTTTTCTCGTCGTTTCATAACATTAAGGTTGAACCACTGTAGTCACGTCTTTAGTACTTTTCTGGGCGTTTGAAAGTGTAAATTAACTTGCTGTCAATGGAGGCCTCACTGAGCCATCAGATTTTATCAAAAATATCTTAATTTGTGTTCCAAAGATGAACAAAGGGGTTACGGGTGTAGATAAACATGAGGGTGAGTAATTAATGATAGAATTTTCATTTTTGGGTGAACTAACTCTTTAAGATACATATTTAAAAAAAAATTTCATTTAGATATTTAAGAATGTGTCACACTGATCATGTGACTTCACAAACAGCATATAAAATTATGCTGGAGAACATGATCATCAGGTTTTACACAAACTTGTGGAGTTCATGCAGCTTGAGTGGCGCTGTCATTAAAGCAAAAGGCAGGATGAACCAAATACTAAGACATGTTTGACAATATAAATTGTCCTGAAAACTGTCTTAAAGAAAGTATAACCATTTCCACTAGTGTTGAATGTCCATTTAAAGGGATAGTTAGCCCAAAAATTAAAATTCTGTCATCACCCTCATGTCGTTCCAAACCTATATGACTTACTTTCTTCTGCAGAACTCAAAAGAAGATCTGTTTTGTTAACCATTACTAACTTCTATTGTATAACATTTTCATAAGTTATACAATAGAGGGGGGGGGGGGGGGACAACAAAAAAACCACTGAGACATTTCTTAAAATATCTTCTTTTATGTTCCACCGAAGAAAGAACATCATAGAGGTTTGATTGAAATGAGGGTGATTAAATGATGACAGAATTTTTATTTTTGGGTGAACTATCCCTTTAAGTTAGTTTATATCCACTTGCGTTCGAGTCTTCAGATATGTCAGAGGTCAAGAAGAAGGCTTGAGTGGAACATGTGAATCAGCAAGCACCTCTTCTCATTGATAGAGGTGTTAAGCAGCTGTGTTAAGCTGCTTAAACACCTCTGAAGCCCAGGAGGCAGGAACAGGGGAAGGAAGATCACCTGAGGGAAGCTTTTTACTGTGACACAGCACAGCACAGTCTTTGGCCCCCCGGGTCTGTTTCTGGGTTACCTGCCAGAGAACAAGAGCTTTTTGCGGTTCAGATTCTTGGAAGGTGTTGGATGTCTGCAGTGTCACAACTAACAAAACCATTTGAAAACAAAGTGGCCCACTGAATGCAGCGCTGCAATGTGATCCCCGTCCCTTTGTGCCACAGTAGAAAATGTCCCCTCAGAAGCAAGGGGGAGACACACCATTTAATTCCTCTGATTTTCCCCTTTTAAGTGTATTCTTCAAAGGTGAACATGTTAACTATAAAAGAGCCATGTTACCTCTCGGGCAGAGGAAAACCCTCCCTCGGTTGTTAAATGTAAAGATGATAGACAGGTCTAATGTCACACTATAACCCAGAGAGCAAGTGCATTAACTACAATTTTTTTAAATTAAATATATGTTTTAATTACCCAAAATAATTTATTTATGTATTGCATTATCTTATTTTTCCTTTTAATAATGCATTTTATTGAATATTAAATATATTTATTTATTTATTTATTCATGCATTTATTATGCATTAAAAGGATAGTTCACCCAAAAATGAAAATTCTGTCATCATTTACACACCCTCAAGTTGTTCCAAAGCTTTCTTTTTTCTGCTGAACACAAACAAAGATATTTTGAAGAATATGGGTAACCATACAGTTGATGGACCCCACTGACTTCCATAGTATGGAGGAAAAAAATACACTGAAAAAAAAATCCCCACAAAAAAAAATTACGGTAAAAAAACAGGCAGCTGTGGTTGCCAGAACTTTACTGTAAAAAATACGGTAGCAATGTTTTAGGTTTTACGGGACTTAGTTTACCGTCAATTTTACAGTTCAAAACCATATAATTTAAAGGTTTATATTGTAAAAATGACGTTTCATAACTGTTTATTTTACACACTGTTAAAAAGATTCTGTTAAATTTACGGTAAAAAAAAGTATTTCATTAACTGATACATTGTTAATTTATCAACCTATTGAAGTACTAATATCTGTTTTGTACCTTTGTAATACACTGACAACCACCAAACACAGTGGTGATGAGTCACATGATGAATCAAAGTTCATCACAAGCAGTTTTTCCACAAGCTGAGAAGGACAATACTAATATATAGAAGGTGCACATGGTCATTCACACAAACACTAAACACCATCATGGTAACACACATGAAATTTTAAAAATGCAATAAACATTAATTTAACAACATTAGATGTAACATAAAACTCTAATGTACATGACTGGTTAGAAAAAACTAAGAAGAAACTGAGTTATTTCAACAAAAATACATCAGATGTGAAGTGTCACGCAGGGAATTGTGGGAATGTCAATTTACGTTTTTTCACTGTAAATTATACAATTACTTGATATTTTTCTCTTCCAAAAACTGCAAATTTACTGGTATTTTACCGTAAAATTACATTAAATGTACCGTTAGATCTATTAGAGTTATTCACCGTATATAGTACGGAAACTTTCTGCAAACCAATTAACTGTTTTTCAGCGTAGCAGTTTTACAGTCTTTTAATGTTAAAATCACGGTCATTTTTTTACAGTGTACTATGGAAGTCAATGGGGCCCATCAACTATTTGGTTACCGACATTCTTCAAAATATCTTCTTTTGTGTTCAGCAGAAGAAAGAAAGACAAAATTTTCATTTTGGGGTGAACCATCCCTTTAAAGCTGCAATAAAACATTTCAATTATAATCCGATAAAGAGATAGAAGGAATAGGGAATAGTTCAGGATTATTTGAGTCATATACCTGTGTAATTCTTTGACTTTTTCAGATCCCCTAGAATGTGATATTAAATAAAAAAACTCCTCATAATGTCTATCATGTATTGACAAAGTCTCTGTGTACTTATACGATGAAAAGGAGAAAATACAGCTCCATTAAATATGGTTATTTATCATAAAAATAAAGAGACCCAGAGTAGTACATGCTTTAAACTGAACTGATGTGGATTAATTTTAATTTGTAGTTGCGATTCATGACAGAGGGTCAAAATCCAGAGGGTCACTCTTGTCCACAGCGAAACTGAACTAAGGCCTTCCAACTGTCTATCTGTTGTGTTTGGCAGCGGTGCGATGGCTTATTCTCCTTTCCCTGTTGCTGTCCTACTCTTGTCAATCAGCTAGTTAATTACAGCCTGTGCCTACTGTGTGAAAACCTAAGTCAAGAACTTTGACCTCATGGGTTGTAGCCCCCTCCATTTCTGTCTACGGTGTCACGGCCGGAGAGGTGCTGCCACAGAGCATGTACCCACTGACCACCTGACAAAACGGACTGTCCAGCAACCCATGGCGGCCTTAATGGGCAAACGTCCACCTACGTGTGTATATGAGAATATGTTATGCAAGCGCAGAGGCAATGCATGTCAGCAAGGTCAAGAGATAAATGTATGATTGTGCATGTGTGTGTGTGAAAACCCTTTCGGTGTTGACAGTGACGGATGGAGATGAAGAGGAGCAGGACTCCTGGGACTTAAAGCTAATCCAGCATCCTAACAATGGGCTTTCCTGGCGGGAGGGCTTTGACTCGCTGTGACTAAGGCAGGAGGCGGAAAATAACACACTGACATGTTTCATTAAGCTTGTTAATGCCGTCTCTGCCCCCGTCTCTCCTCCCAGATCCCACAGGCTATACGCCAGACATCCATGTTCGGGAATGCGGCTGAAGGAAGATCTGATCAATCATTGTTTACCTAAGATTGAATAAGTAGACTGACTGGCATGGGAATAATGACTAAGCTGGTGGTAATGTTTATGAGCAATAGTGTAACTTATGAATACTTTTTAAATATTGGGACATGAGCACATGAAGCTTTTTAGAAATTATTTAATCGATAAACCTGCAGAAGTAAGCCACTTTTCAATGTTTTGTAGTATGTGACATTCATATGTCTTAATATATATGAGTTATTATTACACATAGCAGTTAGTTGAAATCTCAAAGCTAGTCACATTTTCTAATGTAGTTGAAGTAAGTTTCATTTCCCTTGTAGCTTCATTACATAATCAATTTGTTGGATGAAATGAGGGAAAGTCTTTTGAAAACAAGTAAGACTATATAACTTCACTTCCAATAAAATAACAAAAAACAATCAAACATGCTCAAATAATCAAGTAAAACCAACAGTCTTGTGTATCTATTATGTACTTTTTCTTTCTTGTGTAAAAATGTTTGTATCCATTAAAGTAAGCAACTGCTGAAATACAGTTACACCCTTAAAATAACAGACAAATTCTACTTCTGCTTTTTTAAAATTATTGTCCACCACAAGCACTGATAAAACAACATTGCACACAGTCAATATCACATATTGAAGCATTCTCACGTCCATAAACACTTATTACCAGTTTGTCTTTTCTTCACCACAGCCCAGATTAACCAGAGACGTATCTGCCTTAAAAGAATCTCAAAGAAAAACATATTCTTCACAATTCCTTTGAGGAAAATAATCTCATTTGCAGTGATCAATACCAACCTGGATCTGTGTGGAAGGCGAGAAAAAAACAGCCCGCTAAATAAATAAAGTGTAACACGAGAATGAAAATTAAAATGCCATCGCTTTGTGGCAAGATGAAAGGGAGAGTGTAAAAGAAAGGCTCTGGAAGCAGATTGGGTTAGGGTGCCCGAAATCACATCACTAAAGACTTGCCCTCTCTCCACAAATTCGATCGCGAGCAATAACCGACGATTAAGAGCGCACTCCATGGGTATAAAGAGAAAATTCAAAAGTCCACTGTGACTATGGGGACTTGGCAGGATTGGATTAAGGGCCAGAGAAGGAAAGTGACCACAGGGGAGGCATACTGATCAGAGAGGAGGTGAGAGGGAGAGGCATAAAGAACCCTTCCAGCAAGCAAAGCAAGCTATAAAACAATCATTATTGCATTTTAAAGAATTTGCTATGCATTATAGGTTTTACCCATTTGTGTTTTACCTTATTTACTCCTAAAAGGTTCAAATTAGTAGGCCTACCTTAGAGTAGATTTCACCCAAAAATAACAATTCTGTCATGATCCCCATGTCATTCTAAACCTGTATGAGCTTCTTTCTTCTGTGAAACACAAAATAAGATATTTTGAGTAATGGCTCAGTGTTTTTTTCCCCTCCGTACAATGGAAATCAATGGTCACCAAAATTGTTTGGTTACCAACATTCTTCAAAATATCTTATTCTTTTGTGTTCTGCAAAAGATAGATTTGTAATGACATTAGCAATGTTTCATCGCCCTGTTCTTATGCGCATTTTGAAGTATCGCATCAGAAATGAGTGATGAATGCCAAATTTGTTTTTGGGGGTACGCTCACTTGAGGTGGTTTTTGACTTGTGCGAAAAGAGTTAATTCGAATAATTGGAGATGGAAAAGCATTTGCTGAATAAATTATAATGTAGCAAACATTAAACCCAAATGACTAACCACGTGGCTGTTTCCGCTGATGGTGTCTGATTTACTGTTGGTTACTAGGTTACCAATACCACCATCGTCCGCTCGAACAGCTTAATGGAAATTCACCTAATTCGCATTTGTGTTTTTTTTTTTTTTTTGCAAACTTTGAAAAGATTTGCTTCACCTTTGGATGGGTACATATCACTACTCTCAGACAGGGGTTCCTAGCCATGTTCCAGGAGCCCAAATACTGCACATTTTGCATGTCTCTTTTATCAAACACACCTATTTCAGGTTATAAGCTCATTAGTAGAGACTTCAAGACCTGAAGTGGGTGTGTCAGGTAAAGGAGACGTGCAAAACGTGCAGGGGTGAGGGGCTGAATTTTCAGCATCATACTCCTTTTGTGTTCCGCAAGAGAAAGAAAGTCAAACAGGTTTTGAATGACATGAGGGTGAGTAACACATTTTTATTTTATTTTATTTTTTATTTTTTTACTCTTTAAGAATTTTTAAAGGCATTACAATGTCCCTGGCGTCCCCGAGACCCCAAACAGAACTTGAGTGTTAATACAAATCAGCAAAAATGGAGGAAGATAATGGCACAATGTCTAAGTGACCAAAATAACCTATGAACTCTGTGACCCAAAGTAGCCTACTCAAAATGCAAGAGTGAATAGCAAGAAGAGAAATACGAGGTGTGGTACCTCTTCTCTCCTTCATCTCACGGTGAACTTTAATGGCTGAAGCCCCCTTCTCTGATTACTTTCTGACAAATTGTCTTATCAGTCCTGAGGCCGATTGGGCGAATGAAAACATGACCCTGGCCTGAATCTCACCGACATTCATGCAGACATCTCGGGTACAACCGATGGGGCAGATAAGCCGGATCAGTGCAGCCACTGGAGTGGCTAACAAGCGGCCATTAGACTTTCTTTTCATGCATGCTGCTGGAAGGGGCCAGTGACCGGAGGGGAGGCAGGGGGAGGATGATGGTGCTGGAGAGGGGGAACAGGGCAAAGTAACCTTTTAGATCAGCATCATTGTGCGCTGTTAAGAGGCACAGCCTTTGTGCCCGAGAGGCAGGGGGAGCGGGGGGTAAGGTGGAGGGGGGCAGGCTGGAGATAAGTGGCTCCTCCTTTCTGATTCACGCTCTGCTACTCCCACAGTAGTGGATGGGGACACGGGGAGAGAGGCTGCCGTTGACACAGTGGAGGCTTTGTGGGAGCAGCCCAGACGGCCCCCTGGTTTAGAAACAGAGTGGGAAAGAGAAAGGTATGGAAAGACCGGGAGAGAAAAGCAGAGTCACTTAGAAAGGTCAAGAGGAAGATGAGGAGGAAGAAGGGAATCCGAGGTGGATGTGCTCATGGAGAATCATAGCACACCTTGAGATTGACCAGATCACTGACAGGGAGGAGGGTTAATGGGATGAAGGTAAAGGAGGTGGGGTTTAAGCTTAGGTTACACAAGTGCACGCCTGTCATGTCCATCAATTTCTTTTTCCGCTCAGTGTCACTAAGAGATAAAAGAAAGAATGGGTCTGGACTACTTCCTCTCCCAGGTTTGTGGGCAGGACTGAATATCACACCTCACAACCAGGGAAACATCACAGAGCTACAACACAATACACATGTTCAGGACACACTGAGGACCATTCAGAATATACATACTTGTACTTGGCAGATTTATATACTACAGATCACTGTTTTCAAGTGAAATTGTTTAACTTTCTTAATCAAATAGTAAATAGCAGCTAGTATGCTATGTTGTGGTCATTCTTCCCAATAATATGAACTAAATCCTAATTGTCAAAAAATTCTTAAAAAGTGTTAGATAATTGGGAAGAAAATAACATTGTAGCTCTTGATACAGCTGCAGCAATTAACTGACATCAACAAGTATTCAGTAGTACGCACAGTGATGTTTATGAATGATGTTTTTTTGTGTCAATCCTCATTTGCTCGTTCATATGTAGTACTTGATTTTAAATGTGAAATGATTAGACACATTCTGAATTTTTTGCACCGAAAAAAATTTACCCCTATTTGGGTGTGAGCAAAAACAAGCCGTGTGTCACTTTAAATGCAAATGAGCTGCTGCCACTTTCCAGAAGAGGGCGGCATTTTAACAGCTCACACTTCGGTTGATCAACAACAAAGCTGGACAATCTCACGCAGCCAAAATGACGATTGTCAGTAACGGTGTTCAGCCTTACATTGTTCAAACCGGAGTCGGACACTGATGAAGAGACTCAGGAAGAAGTTACAACTTACAGAATGCATCTGGACATTTCTGAAGGGTTAGTGGATAAATTTATATATTTGCTGTGGAGTTGATTCAGCTCATCGACTAGCATGTGCCGTCATGTTAATCTTTTGTGCAAATCCAGTGTTGAATTGACCCTCGTTTGTGAAGCAGTCTGGCATAAAATGACAGCGGCAACAACACTCTACTACAACAACTCTTCCTCTTCTCTAAAGCAGCCCAACATGCCTTGCCACCTTTGTGTTCTCGGGGGCAGGGTTTATGTAAATTTTAGGGTTAGTGATGTCACTAACCCGGGAAGAAGCTCGTTGTAGTCCCTACAAGCTATTTATTGTAGTCCTTAAACAGAGAATTCTTTATAAAAAAATATCTCCCTTTGCATTGAGCAACATAACTGTGCAGATGTTGTTTATGTCAAACAGCAACATTACACACACTAACTAAAGTTAAAAAAGTGAAATCATAATCAACCACCCCTTTAAAACTAAAAGTAGCTCATAGCATTAGCAAAACATAGCTAATGAACAAACATGCTACACTCTTAGAAATAAAGGTTCCAAAAGGGGGGTTTCACAGCGGGGCCATAGTAGAACCATTTTTGGTTTCCCAAAGAACCTTTCAGTGAACAGTTCTAAAAAAGAAGCACTTTTGTCTTCATATGAAGAACATTTCAATAAACTAAATTACCTTCTTCCACTATAAAGAACCTTTAGTGCAATGGAAAGGTTCAATGGACGTTAAAGGTTCCTTGCGAAACCATAGATGCCAATAAAGAACCTTTATTTTTAAGAAAAGTAGGAGTGAGGGATGTGTATATCTTTGGGAATTACAGATGTTCCAATCCATGTAGGTCTGATTATTAGCTGAGAATAATATTTATTATTATATTATAAGCAATCATCTCTACAGGTTTTTTTTTTTATTAAAAATAAGACTCGCTCACCTTTTATTTCTTGGTAATTCTCACAGTATATAAAATGTGGTTGGACACAAAGACACAGACAGGGGGTGCACATTCCTAAAATGAACTGTATTGAATGCTTTATCATAATAATTATTAAAAAGTGGAATGATCTTCGTCCAGGGCTTGGATACTGATCAAATGGGCTTGGTGCCCATTAAACTCAAAGCAAACGCAGTAGCTGTTGTATGAAGTCCACTAGCAAAGTGGATGAACAAAGGCAGATCTCATGGCAAAAGGAGTGAGAATCATGACGACCGGTCCAGAGCCTGATGATGGCCTCTTGAGACCTTGCAGAGGCCACGCTGGGAAGGGTCATGTCAGACATCGACTCCCATGGTGGGGCCCTTCTTCCTTACTCCTCCTCCACTGTGACTGTCACCACCTCCCCACTGGGCCCGTCCCAGCTCAGACTGACCCCACCAGTCCAAATCAGCAGGGGTGTGTTCCCTGCGTCACAGTCCCAGTCGAGCCATCACAGCGTCCCTCCAGTGGGAAATAATGAGAGCGAGGGCCTTGATGCTTTGTATGTCATCATTTTTTGTCCAAGAGCTTTCGGTGCCTGTACCTGTTTTTAAAATGTACAGTTAATATCAGACAAAATGGAGACAAAACATTTTGGTGGTGTTGTTTATCTTACCATATGCTTGTTCTTCATTATCACACATATGTGACACAGCGATGATAAAGCAGCAACCAATTGTTATTTTAATTCATAGTGAGTAATCTGGTAACACTTTACAATAAGGTTTAATTTGTTAACATTAGTTAACTACATTATATTTAACATGAACTAACAATAAACAATACTTCTACAGCATTTAATAATATGACTTAGTTAATTTTGAGTATTTACTAATGCACTTTTAAAATCATAAGTTGTATTTGGTAACATTATTTAATGCACTGTGAACTAACAAACAATGAACAATTATATTTTAGTAATTAACATGAACGAATATTAATAAATGCTTTAAAATGGGACCTTATTCTAAAGTTTTACTTGTCATTTTATTAAATGAAATACATTTGAATAGAAATATAAAATAAAATAATATGCAACATAAGCATATTTTTAAATTTACTCTATAAATTATATAAATATAAAATATTATATATATATATATATATATATATATAATTTATTATTATATTATTTTATATAATTATATACATTATATTTTATATATAATTAATATATTTATTATATATTATAATATATATATATATATATATATATATACAATTCCAATAAAATATATCTGGTCAAAGCAAATCACTAGTCATAAATCACATTCTAGCTGTCTGTCACTAATATCATCTCATATGCAGAATGATGCATATGAATGATGTTTATCTTCTCAGTCAAACAATAGTTCTGTAACTGATTTTGAACTTCTTAATCTGGGAATAATTATTATCATATAATATTGCTCTTATTGTGCATCAAAATTTTGATTCAAATCAAGTGTGTGTCTCTCACCTCTCATTCCTTGGGAATTCCCACAGTATATAAGAAGTGGCGGGACACAAAGAGAAGACACAGCAAGGAGGTGCACATTCTCTTCCCACACTGCCTTTACCCTGGAGATGGTCAGATCCCCCTCACTAACCCCAGCTCCCCCTCCTTCCCAACTTCCCTCCACTTCCATCTTCCTCATTGTAGGCTGATTTAATTAAAAATACCCAGCAGCACCACCCTGGACCTCGCCCGCCAGGGTGGGACCTCTAGCTGTGGTGCAGGGAGACATTGTCATTTACTGTTTGCAGACACACACACACACACACACACACACTATTTTCCATGTTTTATGGGAACTTCCCATTGACGTAATGATTTTTATACTGTACAAACTGTATATTCTGTCCCCCTACACTAAAACCTACCCATCACCCCTAAACCTACCCATCACAGAAAACTTTCTGTATTTTTAGATTTTCAAAACACTTCATTTAGTATGATTTATAAGCTGTTTTCCAGTAAAAAAAAAAAAAAAAGTGCCCATAAGTTCAAAATTTACTGGTATTATACTATCCTTGTGGGGAAATTTGGTCCCCATACACACACACACATTCAAGTATAAGTTTTTCCAGAAAAAAATGATATTCTTGGCTGACAAACATGATGCACTGACATGACAGGATGGCATTTCAAACTTAGTTACTCTATCAAAAAGCACTTTGCTGTTTAGAAGTTCCACTCACAGTCAATATAGTCAAAACTGCTCTGAATCATTTTTCTAATAAGCTGACAAAGCTTTTTATTAGCTAAAATATTTTTTTAGCTAAAAAAAATTAAAACATATTTTGAAATAACATTTTTTTTATTGCCCACAAACTCTTCTCCAGAAACAATAACTTTCTTTGTTGATCAAGGAAACATAATATTATACTGAGCCTTTTTTCTGCCGATTATGGTGGCTACTGTATACATTATATCTAAGGCAACCGCCGTCAACCATACATGAGAGTTATCCCAACATAAATCAACATAATTAATCTGCACGTTTCGTCCATCCTAGAATTGCAAGCCTTGTTTGACAGCTCCTGGATAATGTCTAATGAATGTGGAATGAGACAATGGCAATTAATTTTGTGATGATCTTGCCATTTGGAATGGGCGGGTATTTTGTTTTAGGGGGTGGGAAGGAGCCAAATCGCAGACATGTTGCCACGGTGATAAGGTACTCCCTGCCGCCGTCGGGTCTCGGACAAGCAGGGAGCCATGGCGACTGGATAGTGATAGACAAAGTGACAAGTCCGCAAGGATGGTAGGTCAACCTTGAGCACAATTCCTCAGACTTCCATAGGGATTTCATACACTTATGTAAGCCATTGACACAGTAAACTGATGAGAATGAGCACGGGTGGAGTCTGGTCATGGCTAACTTCCATTCTGCAGAGCTTTTGATATATGCAGGTTTGCAGAAACATCACTGGCACACACACATTATCACTATCTTAATGTTTCAACACATTTTCATTGTAGTTGTTGCAACTATCTTTACTTTGCTAATGTTGTGATGGGGTTTATGCCAATGAGACTGCAGTAAAACTAACTGGGGTCCCTGATTCAGTTCCCTGCTGTTTAGGGTCAGGAGTCTGATCAAACTCAATGTCAGTGTGCCCATTGTGTACATGGCACTAGTGTAAGTTATAGGAATCTCCATAGTGACAAGGAAAGGGAGACAGAGTGGCGGCATGGAATACTCAGCACAATTCAGGACTGCATACTGCGTACATGTACTTTTGACATTGAATACAGTAGTATGTGGATGGTTGCCAACTGTTATTATAATTATCACTGATTAAACAAAATAATAAATCCCTCTGTAAATTCACCATTAATCCTATTAAAAAGCTAGCATCTTGCTAAAAATTCAATGGGTATATAAAGAATGATCAGATAGTTTGTGCATGCACTGCTGTATAAAACTTTGAAACATTTCAATTATTATTCCAGTTATTCCGATTATTCCAGTAACCCAAATTATTACAATGTTAAATTAACCAATTACATTGTGGAAATGTAGAATAAAATATGATCTTGACATGATATGTAATATGATCTATGTTTAAAATCTCACAAAAAAGCTTTGTGATGGGGGTTTTGAGGACCTGTTTCCAGACAGGCATTCTTATGCTCTTTCTCTCAGAAACAGACACAGTGTCGCCCCCTTATGGACACGTAAGAGGACATGCAGCTTTGTAATCCAAGTGTGTCACCTAGTGGATGGGTGGAGTGATATATTAATGTGAAATTTGTCATGTTCGATGTCAAAATGTTAGAATTGTAAAACGTCTATTTTAATCTTTTAGCATGAAATCAATCAATCTATCAATCTATCTATCTATCTATCACTTTAAATTAACATTTATTTAGTATTTACATTTCCTCTATATATTTTATTATGCATTACTATAATTTGTACATTTTTCATTTTATTTTCCATAATTGGACCTCTGTAAAAGATCGTAAAGTTTAATGTTTATAATCCTGACTGAAAATTTAAAGGGATAAATGCCGCTCTATTTCTATTGGCTCAAAAACGGAAATGACGCATGTCAGTCGGTGGCGGGAACGTGTTATTTGATGTATTCATTACTTACCGCACTGTCATGCTCCAATGCCGAACAATTTAAGTCTTGGATATTTCACAGAATTCATATTTGAGTCACTTACTGGTGTGTCTATATCATATCGATGAGGCTGGCCTGAATATTTAATCACCGAACAGAATCAACAGCACGAGCGTCACCGGTGGATATTAGGTCGCGCGAGACCGACGATTCTCATAACGGAAAATATTGATATTACAATGAGCTTTTTTAACCTGGACCGGTTCCGTTTCCAAAAGGACAATGCAGTCGACAGGCACAGTAAATCATTGGATGAATCTAGCTCGGATAAGGAGAACCAACGGGGTAAGAACAAAAGGCCATTTCCCGCCGGGGCTTTGTTCATCGTAAATAATAATGGCTATGCTCAAAACCTAGTGAGCTTCCTACCTAGAGAGCATGGCGGGCATCGTAAACGCATTTGTTTTTATGTGTGATTATGTTGATAAGAGAATGCGAGTTTACATTGTACTGTACAATGTAAGTTTACATTGTACTGTAGCTGTAATGTATGTAAAGCCATTCATGGTTCTCCATTACATAATCCGCAAGATTTAATCTTCAACACCCTTATTTTGGGGTTGACGCTGACCTGCCCTCTTTTTTGTTTGTTTACCAGTGTATCAGACCCTATTTTACAGCATATTTGTGACTGCATCCTTGTAACATGACAGGATGGTGAATTCCTCAAAAATGTTGTCTTGATTCAGTGTTTAAAATAAAATTCTATTTTCAAGCAGCCCACCAAAGAAAGACCGATGGTCGATGTGCATCAGGCAAGGCATCAAGACACTCATTGGAGGATGTATTTGCAGATGATAAAGCTGTCAAGATGTGCAAGTAAGCTAGACTATGAGTTTGTCATAAGTGAGCCTGCAACACGTCTTCTCTCAGCTGCTTCACACATTTTTCTTTAGATCTGAAGCTTATTGATTGTCACGAGTGTTATTTATTTGAACGTTTTGAAACCCATCTCTGTAATAAGTGCAATTAACATACAATTACTTCACAGGGATTCAACATCAGAGTCCAAGCACCAGATGAACAAGGAGATGGAGGACAGAATCATAAAACTACTGGAGATCTTCCCTCAGAAGAGTAAGAAAGATCTACTGGAGGTAAAGAGTCCCTCTTTGTTATAACATTAATATTTAAAGCAGGTGAATTTTATATTGTTAGCATTGTAAATTTTATACTTTTATGTAACTATGTTGTGACAGGTGGTTGAGAGCACCAGCACACTGGAGGGAGCTATAGCGCGTTGTTTGATGGTTTATGGGGATGAAGGTAAAGGTTTTTTTTTTTTTTATATATGTTTATTTATTTACTTACCTTACACATTCAACCAATGATTTAATGCTCCAGAATACTAAATTCTTTGGTCAATCACGTCTGATCACTCTAGTTTTAGTTTGTACAAATTAAAGGTGATTTATAATTGAGGTAATGCAAAACTATATTTCATATAAAGCTTTTATTTATGCAGATTCAGGCAGACAGAAAGGCAAAGTGGGACATAGTGAAGATGATGATGATAATCAGCCAAAGAAGAGGAGAAAAATTGTGGTAAGATCTTTTTAATCGGATGTTTTAAACGTGTTTCTCTCTGCATTAATATGGAGAACTTTAAAATACCTGTTGATTTAGCGTTCAGATTCGGAATCTGAGGAGGATGAAGATTCTGAAGATGATGAGAGTCAAGAGCCAAGCAGAGAGAGGCAGGAGGCTTTGTTAAAGAAGATGAAGAAGAAACTGCCTGATATCGAAAAAGAGGTAGGCTAGAGGTTTGAAGCCATATTGAAATCATGATGAAAGAGCACTGGAAAGTTCTGGAGAGTTTGTCTTCAATTTGTGTAACAGGTCCTGAGAGATGTCCTGAGAGAGCACGAATGGGACTATGAGAATGCCTTGGGATCACTGCTTGTGTTTTCATCAACAGGTGATTTGTGACAGAATTTCAGCTACAGTTGAAGATTTAATTTTAGTCCAAATGGAAGTTTTAATGTGAGAATGAATTGACTAAAAGCCATCTGTGATTTATCATGTTAAGATTCAAGTTCACCAGAAGATCAGAGAAAACAAAAGTCAAAATCATCTCACTCCAAGGAAAAAAATGGCAAGAGTCTACAAAAGCCAGACAGCTCGTCTAGTCTGTCAAAATGGCTGACAGCAGTACCATCTTCCATGTCAAAAGTTTCTAGTGTGTCTACTCCAAAAACACAAAAATCTGCAGTCAACAAAAACACAACCAAAAACGCATCCTATAAACGGAAGAGGGGCGATAAATTGCCTCTAAATGACATCAGTGCGTCTGAGGACGAAGATGAGATTGACAGTGATGTTGAGAGTATCTCTGATGATCTGGAGTCTGAGGATGAGGAAAGCGTCTCTAGCAGTCTTCAGGACAAGATCATTCAGTTTCTCCAAGAGGCTTCACTAGATGAGCTTGCTCTGATATCTGGCTGCTCGATCAAAAAAGCCCAGAAGATCATTTCGCTGAGGCCGTTCAACACTTGGAAAGATGTGGTAAGAATTTAATATGTGCACTCTGTACTGTGGTTTTATTTGTCAATCTTAATCTTACTCTTTTGGCTGTTTAGGCAGTGATTCATATTCAAAGATTCATTAGACTTGGGTAAAATCCTGATTTGTGCCTCAGCTGTTTTTATTTTATTCTGAGTGGCAGGTTTGTATTTCTGGCTGTTGCCAGATTGAAAATTTAGCAGAATTTTATGTAATTTTTTTAAAATGAGGTGTCCAAATTTGCCACCCTACTTTAAAATTATTTGGTAACAAAATGGGAAATCTCCAAACCATTCCACGTACTAAATGCCTGGCACCATTAGCTATCTGTGGTCAAGACAGGTGAATAGTGCTGGTGGAATGGCATTGGGTGATGTGGCCATTCCCGATTGGAAAGGAAACCAAAACTGTTTCAGCAAGTCCCAGTTGGTACAGAGTGGCACTATTCAGCTACATTAACCACTCAACCAAATGGTGGAAAGTCTCTAATTGTGTTTCTCTTCCTTTCAGAAAGAGCAGTTCTATAAGGATAATGGCCTGTCTATAGAGCTGGTACATGGCTGCAAGGTGGTGCTTAAGGAGAGGCAGGTGGTTAGAGACCTCATGGGAAGATGTGAGAAGATTGCACAGAAAATGACTAAAGATGTCACCCAGGTCATAGAAGCGGGCATGGGCTCCATCAAGCAACCCAAAGTCCTGAGCAGCAAGTGAGCTCATATCTATTCTTATTATCAAACCTAAGCAGGGATGTGTTTTTTTTTTTTGTTTTGTTTTCCTTCTTTCTTTCTTCTTTCTGTATTTATACGGATATCCATATTTTTTGAAAAGTATGTCTTGTATAAATCCAAGAAAAAATGTTCGGGGGAGATAGTTAATGTATGATGGTTGAAATCACAAAATGGCCTTAAACAATTACTAAATAAATTGTGCAAGTTTCAAAAGCACAGAACTGCATTCATTTTCAGGTTTGATTCACAATAAATGCTACACTGCAGATGCTTTGTGTTTGAGTTGCATTTGGGAAGGCAACGTGTGCCAATGCAACGTGTAAATACTTTTTTTTTTTTTTTTTTTTTTAAACGGTACAATAGTATATATTATTACAATAGTAAAGATATCTCTTTAAAACTATTTTTATTTTATTAAATTAATAATAATTATTGCGGGGGTGCATGTTTTTCTTTTTTTTTTGTTTTTTTTTTTTGTGGGCTTTAGCTGATCGCATGCCTGGTTATTCCAATATCGGGTTATTCCATTTTTCTTTATTTTTAAAAAACTTTTGTTTTTCAATTCTGTTAGTTTCAAACTACAGCCCTATCAGCTGATTGGCTTGAAGTGGCTGATTCTTCTGCACCAGCACAAGCTGAGTGGCATCCTGGCAGATGAAATGGTGAGTCGCTGTCATCTTGAGTTCATACAGTGGTGTAAAATGATCCAAGTAGGTTACTGATTCCTTTTAAGTAAAGGACTATTACCATGGATATTGGTTATAAATAATTGGGTCTTTCCACAGGGGTTGGGTAAAACAATTCAGGCCATCGCTTTCCTGGCTCATTTGTATGAAAAAGGAATTAAGGGCCCTCATCTTATTACCGTACCCTCGTCCACACTGGGTAAGAGAGACTTATTTCAGTGGAAGTGTAGCATCTGAACTCTGCTTTAAATACTGCTTGAGATGATTGATTTCACCATCTCTCTTTGCAGATAACTGGGTTCGTGAACTGGGTCTTTGGTGCCCCAGTCTCAAAGTTCTTATTTACTATGGTGAGTCAGTTTCCAGGCAAGCACATTTAAACCTTTTTCATTTATTTTTTTTATTATAAGTTTCATTATTTAAAGTTTTTCAATTATAAAAAAATGTTTTCAAAGAATAAATTGGATTTTGAAACCTAGATAGGTCTCAAACCCCACTGTAAAATAATACATATCAATGCATAATTTTTATTTCCTTTTTATTCTTTTGTTTAAACTTGTAGGGTCTGTGGAAGATCGCAGATATTTGCGACAAGACATCCTCAGTGGCTTGATTGAATTCAACATCATAGTATCCACGTAAGTATAAGATGGCTCAGCTTATTGTGATACAGTCCTTTTGTAATGTTGCACTAAGAAAAAAAACACCAGACTTTGCATTTATGAAAGTCAGTTGTATTCAGTGATGTTAACACTTGCCTGTCTTTTTGTTTATTCTTTCTTTATCATCTGTATTAGTTACAATCTCACAATAGGGAATGACCATGACCGCAGTCTGTTCCGCAAGCTGAGGCTGAAGTATGCAGTGTTTGATGAGGGCCACATGCTGAAAAATATGAACTCGCTGCGCTACCGCCACCTCATGGCCATCAATGTCAGTACAAGCAGTCTTCTGTGCTGTAAACATTATTGTAAATGCATTTTAAAGATGTGCTGTTCCCTGCCATTCTCTCTTTTTGGGGTAGTTTGGGAAGTGCTTAATGAAGAGAGAGGAGGGTAGAAGAGTTGTTTGTGTGAATTTCTTGGTTATACATGGTTATTTGTGTCTGTCATCTACAGGCTGAGCACAGATTGTTGCTGACTGGAACACCTTTACAAAACAACCTGCTGGAGCTCATGTCCCTGCTAAACTTCATCATGCCCTCTATGTTCTCTAGCAGTACCTCACAGATCTCCAAAATGTTCTCTACGGTATACACAGATTACGTCTAAGTAATATACTATATGTGCCATCTCTTTTTAAAAAATGAATCTAAATGCTTCCCAAGTAAAAAGTAATTACTATATACCCAGACAGAACGCTCTCTCACTTGCAGAAGATCTGCTTTGTTTCAGAGGTCGTCAGAAGAGGAAAGCAGTTTTCATAAGGAGAGAATCGCACAGGCCAGACTTATCATGAAGCCATTCATCCTGAGACGAGTCAAGCGTGAGGTAGACCCTATTTTCCTCACTGTGATTAGAATCAGATCTTTGATTAATAAGTTACTATATATTGGTATAGAGAGGCATGCATTGCAGGACTAATTCATTACTGAGAAAATGTCACAGAATTGGTCATCCATCAAAATAAAATGTATCTACATTTTGTCCTCTGTAGTGAAAATATATATATATATATATATAGAATTTTATGACCGGTATATTTGTTTTTTGCCCTCTCTGATTGTGTGACTTTGCAAATGTCATTCTAGGTGTTGAAACAGCTTCCACCAAAAGTGGAGAAAATTGAAATGTGTCCCATGAGTGACGCCCAGCAGAAGCTGTATGACAAACTTTTCAAAAGACTCAAGAAGACTCCAAATGGAGACAGTATGTGCTATTCAGTTTTTATGCCAACATGCTGTCTAGAAGTAATGCACACTGTGTTTTAGTTTGGCTATATTGTATTCAGATTTACTTGACAAATTATACACAGGCTGTCAAGAAGATGCACTGGTTCCCTCTCAGCTGGAAGATCTGTAAAACAAAATGGGAATGTTTAAGACTGTTTTTCTATCCCTGAGCACCTGTCCCACACTCCCTCTCATCTCTTTGTCCTCAGAGCGGGAGCTTTGCAATGTGATGATGCAGCTGAGAAAGATGGCTAATCATCCGTTGCTGCACCGCCAGTACTACACCACTGACAAATTGGCTGCCATGAGTAAAGCTATGCTTAAGGTGAGGACTGGGAGAGGAATGTGTAAGGGAGGCTGAATAATAAATATTGAACTGTGCATATAAAAACAAAATATTTCATCATGGATTCAGCCCTGGGAGTTTTTTTTAGTGTAGCAAGTAGCTGCATAGTAGTGGTTCTCAACCTGGAGGGAGGGCCCTCAGCAAAGGGGGCCTGAAGATTAGAATTCTTAAAATTAGAATAATTTTTAGAATAAAATTTAGAACTTTTTTCAAAAAAGGTGAAACAAGCATTACAATGTTAAAACCACACAAAAACCTTTTTTATTAATCACTCCCTCAATGTTTTTTTTTTTTTAAAAAAAAAAAAAAAAACTAGGGTTGTAGGACTTAGGATGTAGGATTTACTTAAAATTTGTGAAATTTACTAGCAGTTTGAGTGAAAATTGTTTCAAAGAAATGGCAAGTAACATTAAATTAAACTTTTAATTGAAATTAAAATTTTGAAGTAGAAAATCTTAAATAGTGTTTTCTTGTAAAACATGCTCCAATTATCTTGCTATTGCTTATTTTAGGAGCCAACACATTTTGATGCCGACCCTGCACTGATCCAGGAGGACATGGAAGTGATGTCTGATTTTGAGCTGCATAATTTATGTAAGCAGTACAGCTCCATTAGCAATTTTCAGCTGGACAAAGAGCTCATCTTAGACTCTGGGAAGTTTGCGCTGTTAACCAAGACACTCGCTGAGCTCAAAGAAAAGGTTCGTCTTGATGCTGTTTAAAAGTCGCATTATTCACTTTGAGGTGTCTCAATATAGTTTGTTTTATTGCTACTAATGTGTTAAAATAACTTATTATTCTTTAACTTGATATACTAACTTAATATCTTTTACTCCAAGGGTGACAGGGTTGTGCTTTTCAGTCAATTCACCATGATGCTGGACATTGTGGAGATTCTGCTCAAACACCTTGATCATCAGTTTGTTCGACTGGATGGTTCTACTCCAATGGCAGAGAGGTGGGCTTTAGTACCTAATGTCACTTTGTTTGCACTGCACTCAATTTAGATTTGATCTTCAGGACTGACCATCCTCACTGTTACTTGGCAAGTAATAAAATGTGATTGTTCAGACAGACAATTTTCATTAAAGATGTTGTATCTACATATACTGTGGCAACCATAACTTGGTCATGAGAAAAAGAGGTTAGAAAATTGAAAATGTACTCACAATTCAGTTCATAGTGAAAGCAACATGTGAGCATAAATCGACGTGTTCAGACACGGCTGCTCACGCTACTGTGCTTTGTGTGTGATGTCCCAAAAAATTAAACACAAAATGACCCAGAACAACTAAACAGATTTGAGTAGAATGCACCATAAAATCATGATTTTGCTGCCTGTCTGAACAAATGTTATATCTACTTGAACCCTTCTTGTTTCTCTAGGATTGGTCTCATTGACAAATACAATACAAGTCCTGAGATCTTTGTGTTCCTTCTGTCGACTCGGGCTGGTGGCCAGGGAATCAACCTTGCCTCGGCTAACACAGTCATACTGCATGACATTGATTGCAATCCATTTAATGATAAACAAGCAGAGGACCGCTGTCACCGAATGGGGCAGACCAGGTTAGTGTCAATACAATGAAATGGAGATTGCCATTAACAAAGAAGGAAATGTCTTTCCTGATCATGTTTTTGCATTGCAGAACAGTGCAGGTGATCAAGCTTATCAGCAGGGACTCGATTGAGGCTTGCATGCTCCGCGTTGGACAGGAGAAGCTAAAATTGGAACAGGACATGACCACTGATGAAGGTGAGTGTCTGCACACAAACTTTTTCAGACCCACAGGTCACAGACAGAGGATAGAAAATCAAAAATGTTTATTCTCACCATTCAGTTTCTTAGTCAGAAGAACCTTTTAATCCATTGTCATTTGTTTTGTTCAGGTGAGGATGGTGCTATGACTGAACAAATGGCAGAGCTGCTCAAAGTCTCACTTGGCCTTTAAAACATAAAGAACATGGAGCCAGTAGCTGCTTGTGCATTTCCCTCCACTCATCAAGTGCAAACAGCAACACAAAACCATAAACCTAAAACCAACTTACTTCATGTGGGTTTGGTGAAGACTAGAAGTTTTCCAGTGTTCAAATATTTGAGGTCAATTATTAAATGCACACAAATCTTGGACAAATGTACTGGCCATAGAGGAGACTGTATTACTCAGGGATCACCTGAAATACTTATGTTAATCTTCCACACCATGTCTTAATGTGCCATCTGAATGACTGTACTTTACTTACCAGCAGAGTTTAGCCCCCAACAGAACTGGTGAGTTGGTTCCAGATTGCAGACCTACTGTAAGGCACTGCTGTAAATAACATATATCTGTTGAAGTGGTTACACTTGTACCTTATCAAATTTGTTCTGCGTGTGTGTCCTTGTATTATGTTTTTCTAAATAAAGATATTTAAATTTACTGAAATTGTCAATGTTTTAGAAGCATACATGAAACAAAATGGGTTTTCTTTAAAATCTAAAATATCTGCATGTATCCATAAAAACAAATTTTAAAAGTAGTCAGCCATTGGATTTAAACAGATATTGAAATTAAATTCAATAAAAATAACAAAAAAAATTCCTGAAAACAGTTTAAAAAAAGAGGCACAAGCCACAAATATTAGTAAAGAAAGGGAGAAATATTATTTATGCAGTATTTATTTATCCAGTAAAGACACCATTTGCAAATTACATGCACTCTTACTTTTTTATTTTACATTATGCAATATTATTTGAGAGCACAGCAGAAAAAAAAACGACCCTATAGGTCGTTTTTCAAGCACCTTATTACAACCTATATTTACGTTTTAAAATCATGCGCCCTCTAGCTGGTGTAAAAATAATGACAGTGTCGTGTTACGTCTGTCGTCATGAAATGACGCATGACTGTCCTTACCAATCAAAATGCGTGTTCATTTAAATGCAGTGTGGATTTGTCCTATTTCCATTTAGCAAAACTATTTTTTTTTTTTTTTTTATTAACGACTACACCCAACCCCACCCTACCCCTAAACCTACCCCTAAAACTATTTTTTTTAGTGATTTTATAGTGCATATAGCCTACACTTTATGAGCACATGCCTTCCCTTGGATCGAACCCACGATCGCATGATCATATGATTGCATATTGATATATATTGCAATGCTCTGCCAATTGAGCTAAGGGAAACCCGAAATATGACGCAGATAAAAGGAAACAATGCATTAAACATATAATGGGGTCATAATTTTAGAAAATGCACAAAACAAAAAATAATATATAAAAAAAGTTTTTCATTTATGAAATTAGAATCAGTATTGCTTAGGATAATAATAATGAGAAGGGGAAAAAACTGCACATTTCTCATACCCATCACCAGATGCAAATCAATATGATTTGATTACGGTTACAGTACACTACCTCCTCATTCACAATGGCTTTGAATAAAAAGTGTATGCTAAAGAAATCAATTTATAGCCTATGTAATGTAATATAATGAAATTTGTATTCTCACTTTTTGTTCATTCTGACTCTTCATGCAACTCTCAAGTTGGGCCACACTCCAAAGCACATCTCAAAGTAAGAACACCTCTTTGTTTTAATAAAGAGTTCCTGACACCACAAGAGCAATCAGACCACAGGTTACAGCAGCCTTTTCTCCTCCAGAATTCTCAAACATTTGATTAATTTCAACAGGATTTGCCAGTTGCCAAGTCTTTGTTTCTCTCATATAGTCATTGCTCAGACAAACCATCAGGCCATTAGACAATTTCTGGACAAAAGAAATTTGGAGGACAGCTGTAAGATTTGGTAAATGGGTTTTGCAAAGATGTCCAGTCCATATAGACCTCCAAAGAGGTATCCAGAGTTGTATCCAGAGAGGTGTTTTCTGAATTGTGGAACACCAGTAGGTGTCCACCTTTGCACGACGGACAAAAACACATTTTTGTTTACAACAAGTAAAGAACCATAAGAAACCACATTTGGAACAGGAAGTTTTGCATTCATTATAACCTCTTTCTACTGTCTCAGAGCGTAAATTGCATTTAAGGTAAGGTGCATTCGAATTGCACCTCTTATTTATAGGAAGTATGCAGGATATCAGGCGTGATCTTCAGTGAACCAGGCAGTCTTTTTTTATAACTGAATGAGTTAACTTTTCTTTTGTCTAAAACAAACAATCAACAGAATAATAGAAAATGAAACTATTTGCTGCATATTTTGCTAGAAAACACTGTTGATCATCATGCCTCCACCCAAAGTAGAACTTTGAACTAATATTCCCATATTTCTCTGTAATATTTAATATTATTTAAACTTCAGTCAAAGCTCTGTATTTGATTAATTTACCTTTAGCAATAAATAAGTAATAGTAAGGGAAACTACACTCTTAAAAAGATTCTTTATTATGGTTCCAGTAGTCACCTGAGTATCAAGTTATTTAGAGTTTTTGTTTTATTAAAGAATTGCTGTGCTTAGATCCAGAATTTTTTTATCATTACTTGCAACCAGCGCTGACACCAACAACTCTAAGGCCCGGTTTCACAGTCAGGGTTTAGTCTAAGCCAGGATTAGGCCTAAGTTCAATTAGGGCATTTAAGTACCTTTTATAAACATTCACTAGAAATAAAGAAAAGAAAAAACATTACTGGTGTGCATCTTGAGACAAAACAATGGCACTGACATATTTTAAGATATGTCAGTGCAAGTTGCTTTTATTTAAAACAGTTTAAACATGCATTCTAGACTAAGACCTTAAGCCTTGTCTGTGAAACCGGGGTAAAACTCTTTGTGTAGTCTTTGTGGCTCCACTGAAGTGAAAGTGTTTCAACCCTACCCAGCCGGGTTTTAGACTTTAGACAGGAACACAGTGAACATCCTGCCAAGTATTTCTTTTGTGTTTCAAAAAGACAAAATGTCATATGGGGTGAATTTTCTTTTTAACTTTTGGTGGCCATGAAACAGTATTACTACAATTACTTTGACAATCAACATTTTACAATTTCTTTTAAATCAGTTTGTTTTGGTTTTCATGGACTTTCTGTTTGTTGTCATTAGTCACATGTTCTTTTGTTATAGTTTCTCACCACACATCAGTTTCCATCACATGAAAAGAGTAATTTCCGGTTAAATCGGACATTGGAAATTTCAGTGAAACTTAAGGTGTACGACCTGTGTGCAAAAATATTTAAGTCAAGCGTTGGAAATCCCGTACACGTCCATACTTGAGGTGCACAGAGTTTTTCGGATACAGGATATTTCTGATTACACACACTAGACATGTTCAGAGATTTCCAGTAAACCAGCATCTGATGTCCTATCTTTTCTTTTTGTGGTGTTTATCAGTTAAAAATCAATCATCTTTTAAATATGCAGGTTATTTTAAATGAATCCTGTTTTGAATGATTCTAAGTCACTTAAAATAATCAGTGGTAGCACCAACTGGTGTAAAGATGTAACCAACAGAAGGTGTCACTGACCACAGTTATTGCACGCTGACAGCATCCTGTATTTCAGAAATATTAGATGAAGTAAAGTGAAAATTCATAAAACCATTTTAAATAGAGTATTTACCAAAACAAAACATTAAGTGCTGATTGTTTAAATTGAGTGTGTTTATGTTGTAAAATTATTCTAGCTAAAATTAGCTAGTTTGGTAAACTGCTAACTGGCACTTAACTGCTACATACATTTTTAAGTTAGCTATTAGTAATATATTCACATTTATAAAATTATGTTAGCCTTGCTTGTGTGCTTGAGTTGCTAAATCCCCTTTGACAAATCAGCAGACACTTTCTTCTCAACTGTCCTCAGAGGCTTCAAATACATTAAATGATGCCATTGTTCTTGAATACTGTTGCTCTTCAAAGAACAGAGTCATTAGTAACTTGCACACAGAAAAAGTTTTGTTTCTTGTTTGAATACCATTCAGTTACCCAAGTTATCTTGTATTTTATTCAGTTTCTGAAATGGCAAGAAAGCACTTTGGCTTGCTTTGATTTTTCTGTTCTTGTTGCTGTCCATCTAACAAAATTTCTTTGTATTATCAATGAGAACTGTACAATGTACTTAGCGAAAATGTGTATTGATTGATTGATTGATTGATTGTCACAAGATCCTCCATTCCCAGCCCCAACCATTCATCTGAAGGACTTTGGCATGGGAACCCTTTGAACCACCAGTGGCAGTTTCCACCGGATGAGAAAGGACATTGTAGAGGAGGATAGGGGTATTGATATCTCACTGAAAGGTCAATATCACCATAGAGTGCCTTTCAACCCTCACAATACTCACATATTTTGGTCTTACAGCACATGACGAGGTGGACACATAAAGCAGAACACACAAAGCATGACAAAATGAGTATTGGCAGAGGCTGATCACGTGAGCAGCATGATGCATGCGTGTGATGCTGATGCAGGAGCCGCCAATAATGAGTCAGTCTTCTGACGTAGAACCTGGAAGTACTGAATGTAAACAGCGTAGGAGAATGACACAGAAGATATTGTTGAATAAAGTCATTATTTTTGTTTTGTTTTTGTGCAGAATTTGGTATATTAAACCTTACATATTTTGAAAATATTGTATTCAAATCACTTCTGGCATATTTTATGCCGACAGGGTGGACAGTGTTAAAATTTCTTTTTATATTTTATGATTTGACTATATTTCACTCTCATTAAAATTGAATGAACAGTGCATGGGACATAGCAAAATAACACACATCGTCTTATACAAAACAAAACAAAAACAATTTAGAAAATGTATTAAAAGAGACAAGTAATGCTTTTGTTATGAATATTAAAACTTAGCCTAATATAACACACCCTTTCATAGTCATTTTTATGTTAAGTTATTAGTTATTTATGTACAGGACACCAAAAGGCACCCTACAGTGATATTGTCCCTGACGTTAGCCTGCTGTACTGACTGTATCACACACATACAGTTGTAGTCAAAAGTTTACATCACATTGCAGAATCTGAAAAATCTTAACAAACAAAATAAGAGGGAGTTGTTGTTTTTTTAGTATTGCCCTGATTAAACTTAACACTTAACATGTTTTCATATTTAGTCAAAATTATAGCTGAACCAGAACAACATCATATTTGGTCACTCTAATCTTAAGGCCTTAGCATTGTTAAATTGCAAAGATCTTGAGTTTTCTTTCAATGTCGTGTCCGTGGCAGCCTGACAAAGCCTGATGTTTCGCCATGAAACAGGAAGCTGTTGTAAGTCAGGCATATAATGTCCACCCTGCCACAAACTTCACATGTTTGATAATGCCAAGTTCACACTACAGGACTTTAAACATCGGCAGATCGCTGTGCTGTTCAGACTACATGACTTGCTGTGGAGTCTTGAAGACGTTGTGGTGTTCACACATTACGTAAATGATCTGCAACAGGGGTTACACACTACACAAGCTGGCGACAACTCTGTCACCCAATGGCTTTATTTGAAAAAATACATTGGGAAGAAATTAGATTAAATTTAATTAAAATTAAATGAACCCTTTCACACATAAGTTTAAAATATTCTGGCTGACCTCCCAGAGTTAAGGCCACCATTAGAATGTGTCTTTTATTGTTTCCATGACGACGCGTCATGATTGTCACGTGACACACTGCGCCACACTGTCATCAACTATATGATATTCCGATTCTCTTATATTTTTAAGTGAGTGTTTTGTAATTTAAAAACGATCTTGATCTTCATCTATAACGCACCACCTTGTTTATTTGCACTTTAGTTCAGAGAGTCCTGTCAGTCGGATTTATTACAGCACGTCAATTCATCCATTTGTACCGAAATACATGTGGCCTGTGAACTGGGAGAAGGATAGAGTGAGCTTTACAGTTACTTACACTATGTGTATCTGATATGAATAAATGTCAGTAAATTATAGGCTATTTGAATGGATTGTTATTGCTGCTTCCATAGACATCAGTGTATATTTCATTGGCTGTAGCTCGTCGCGACACGTGACACCACAGGATGTCGAGTCGGCTGACAGCTCTAGATATAGCATGCTAGATATCTTTGATGCGTTGTTGAATAGTTCACACATAAAGAGTGCGGCGCCGATCACCCGCTGATTTCTCCCGATCACAGCCCGACCTGTCGGCGAGCTCATTAACTTGCAAATCGAGCTTAAAATCAGGCTTAAAATCCTGTAGTGTAAACATGGCAAGAGTCCTGGCCTGAAGACATCTACATGCAAAAATTCATTTAATCATAGCGCCAACTGTTGGCAACATGAAATAGCATGCATTAAGTTACATAATACTTTTATGCACATTCTGTGGGAGCAGTTATGTCAGTTTGTTTAAAAGAACAGGATGAGCCATACTCCTTTTTGTTTTTACATTATGCAAAAATAAATGTGTTGAAAGTAAAAATAACAAAACAAAAAAACAGTTCAAGCAGGAGGTCACAGGTAATATATTTATTGATTTGTGTTTTCATTCATGAAATTTAAATCAGTATTGCTTAGGATAATAATAATAATGAGAAGGGGAAAAAGCTGCACATTCCTCATACCCATCACCACATGCCAATCAATGTACACAATTTCCTCATTCGTAAGTAGCTTTGAATAAAAGCGTATGCTATAGAAATCAATTGTATCAATTATATGTAATGTAATTAATGAAATCTCAAAGTAAGAACACCTCTTTGTTTTAATAAAGAGTTCCTGACACCACAAGAGCAATCAGACCACAGGTTACAGCAGCCTTTTCTCCTCCAGAATTCTCAAACATTTGATTAATTTCAACAGGATTTGCCAGTTGCCAAGTCTTTGTTTCTCCAACTCTCACCCAGGAAAGATTACCTTCTGTCATTACAGCTACAGAGTTTGTCGCAGTCATGCCAGAAAGTGGTGGGCTTGTGAACGGTGGGAGACGGACAGGTTTTAACTGACCACCCCTGAACACACCGGACTGGACACAGTACAATACCTGACAGCCATCACTAATGGCAGCAAGATGTTGGCTGAACTGAGGTGGACAGCGAGATTGACCCTTTGAGAGAGGGTTGCCAGACTGGCAGCTGAAGAAACCAGCAAAAGGCACAGAGGATTTTGTTGCTGTCGCATAGTCATTGCTCAGACAAACTGTCATGCCATTAGACAAAAATTTCCGGACAAAGAAATTTGGAGGACAGCTGTAAGATTTGGTAAATGAGTTTTGCAAAGATGGTCCATATAGACCTCCAAAGAGATATCCAGAGTTCAGAGGTGTTTTCTGAATTGTGGAACACCAGTAGGTGTCCACCTTTGCACGACGGACAAAATAAACATCACTACATATTTGGTCACAACAAGTAGACAACCATAAGAAACCACATGAATTACAGGACCTTTGGCACTCATTTCGAGTATAACCTTTTCTACTGTCTCAGAGCGTAACAGGGTAGTTTTGTATTTTGCAGGGCAAGAATAATCACCTGTGGCTGGGTTTTTCTGTGCAGTTTCATCACAGATGGTATTTACATCTGATGTCAATGGAGTGCATCGTTGGTAAATGCCACCAAAGCTAAGATTGGTGACTGGACCCTCACAAGATGCATCATCTACATTTGCCTGGAAGTTGAAATTTTTGGAATCTGGATTTATACACCCTGGAATGGTATTTACTTTATAGTATTGCTCTGCAGCTTGAGAAACTAACACTGCTAATTGATTTACTATTGGTGCTGGGAGGTCTGGGAATGTGGATGGATTAAGAAAATAGTGCAGCGGCAGCCCAGAGCGGTCAATAGCCACCAGATTATTGAGCGTACTCTCTTGCCATTTCTGCAGAGTGATGCCTGGGTAGAACAAAGCTCCACCGTGGCTCTGAGTGAAAGAATGTGTGATGTTACCCTGATAACTGCTAGTTTCAGAAGTTCCCTGGGATGCACTGACACCAATACCAAACTTAACTTTTTTAAAGTAACGGCTTGCTGATGCAGAAACAGAAGACATGTCAAACTGATTCTTCTGGATATAAGATGTTTTTAAATCTTCCTCTTGCACCAAAGTAGCACCTGCATCAACACTTGTGATGACATGAGTACCATAATCAAATACGAGTTTCTCTGACAGATACGTTGCTAGACGTGTTTGATTGTTCTTAATGGCATCTGCAATTTCCTCTGCCTGTCGAGCAAAGCGGGAGTCCAGAGGGAAGTTGGGATATGCCTTTACTGTGTACAGATGGTTACTGGACCTGAAAAACATAAAAATAAATAAACAAAAGAGAAAAGAGAGTCTGACTAAATAAAAGTTTATTTCAAAACCCTTCAAACATATACACCTTTGCAAATCAGATACATTATCATGGCATTAAAAAAATGTATAAATACTAACATTAAATTATCAATCATAATCAAAAATGAAAATTGTTTAGGTTTTCTGAATCTATATTTTCTGCAGTCATAACAATAAGTGAAAAATTGAAAAATAGGTCATATTAAAAATTATTATCTATTATATTATCTAAAAAGTCCAAATTTTTAGTGAGTTTCTGTAATTGAAGCTATATAAAATTATTTTCTGCTTTTTTGTTATCTTTGTTAAACTGTTGTTGTAACTTACTTGAACTTCGTGCTGTTACAGAACTCTCTTTCACTTGGTGGGTTTTCATACGTTGGTTTTCTGTGGAGAATTTTCCATTGAGCTCCGAATAGAAGGAAACATCTGCATTTATGGAGCTTGAAGTGGAGCTTCAAGCCATGACATGATGATCTCAGAGTTTGTTTCCACTGCGCTCACTTTCTGTGGAATAACAAAGACTTCATCTGGAATGAGATAGACACCATCTTCTGTGGTCTGACACTGGGAATAGCTCAGATTCATCACCCGTCCCATGTCTATGTTGCGCAGGTTATCCCAGCCTCCACCTGGTAGAACCTCCAGCACTTTTGAAGATAGGTTTTTAAGGCATGCATTGAGTCCATTACTGGGACGAATGAGTGGATAAAGGTAGCAGATATTGATGCAACAGCAAAGTATCAGCAGACAGAAGGCTCTCGACTCCATGATTGTCTGGTTTACGGTGTAAAAATGCATTCGAATTGCACCTCTTATTTATAGTAAGGATGCGGGATATCTGGGTGTGTGATCTTCACTGAACCAGTTTAGGCAGTCTTGTTTATGATTGAATGATTTGAATGATGACTTATCTTTTGTCTAACATACAAACAATCAATCAACAAATCTCTTTCTAACAAATAGAAAATGAAACTATTTGCTGCTAGACAAAACATGAAAACAATGTTGATCATCATGCCTCCACCCAAAGTAGAACTTTGAAATAATATTTCCATATTTCTCAGATTCAAATTAAAGTATTACTTAAACTTCAAAGTCAAAGCTCTGTGACTTTGACTAATTTACCTTCAGTAATAAATAATAGTAAGAGAAACTACACTCTTAAAAAGGTTCTTTATTGGGATTTATGGTTCCATGTTGACCTTTAACATCCATGGAGACTTTCCATTGCCTAAAAGGTTTTTATGCCTCATATTAAAAATAATATTTAACTTTTATTTCAATCAAAAAGAATAAATAAAATTTAGAAAAATAACTGCACCTGTTTCTGAATATTGATTGATCTAAACAGTGTAGACTACTTAGATAAAGCAATATTTAGAAATAGGTTCAATGATTTAAATTGGGAAAAAACACAAGCACAAAACTTGTAAATAAAATCATTTAAATATAGTCATATATATATATTGTTTTACAAATAAATGATGTTCACCAACTAAAGGCATCCCTTCGGAGATTCCTGTGTTGACAGTTTCACAAAATAGTCTATAGCATCTCTTTTGAGTTTGACTCCCTACACCACCCTTATGTTGATCCTCACTATGAAGCTCTTTGTACCTCTTATTCAGAAAACCTCCTCCTTTTCAATAAAACTTACATCTGCCTACATCAGCCTTTTACATAATAGCCTAAAGAAAGTCATAAATTTTCTGTACTAGCTTTTTGGTTTGTTTGTTTGTTTGTGATTCTTGTAAAATGAAACATAATTGCATGTAACCTAATGTGATAAGGAAGTAATTAATAACACAATTGCAACCAAAATTAAATTAATAGAAGTGTTTACAACTTTAAATGTAATGGAAATAAAGCATTTTCAATATACTTGTATGCTGTACATTATTATTTATTTAGCAGCAATAATAATAATAATAATAATAATGGTAACAATTTACAATAAGGTTCATTTGTTAACATTAGTTAATGTACTAACTAACATGAACTAACCATGAGCAATACATTTGTTACTGTATTTGTTAATCTTTAACATTAGTTAATAAAAATACAGCAGTTCAATGTTTGTCACAGTGCATTAACTAAAGTTAAAAACACATAACCAAAAGAAACAAATAACCAAAACAAAGTACACATTAAAGTACACAAACTACAGTTCATCCAAACACCAAGGAATACAGATAAGTCTTTAGATGTGTTAATAATAATAATAATACCAAAATAACCCAATAATAGGTCAGTGCTATATCAACCCATCATTTTTATTATCTGCTGGGTCATTTTTAATCCAACTGTTTTAAGTAAGACAAAATATCTTATTGCTACCTCATTATTTAGACGAGGCATCACACCATTAGACACAATTTTGGTACAAAGCACTCTGGAGGAAAGTCATGGGATTTAGTCATTGGGTTTTGTACAAATACTTTAAACAAGCTTCCTGGAAGAATCATGAATTGCTGTTCAGAAGCTTTGTGAAGGTGTGGAAACCACTACATTTTTATGCCACAGAAACTGCATCTCTAATTAAAAGAAAGCATATAACACATGAAAGTACACATAAAGACTGTCTGGTATCTGGGCCAACACACCTTGGAATGGTATGTTCTTAATCACACGTTGAAGAACTGATGTAGTTTTTGTTCCCTTTCGAAAGCTACACTCAATGCTGCGCTTTGCGCTATGGGAATACTTCATTGTATGACCAGCTATGAATACTGTGTATAACACATCAGTGAAATTGACATTGAACTTGACAGCCTCAGATGGTGTGGAAGTCATTGGACAAGCTTGGCAGAAGTATCCGTGATCACGGCCTATGCCTGAATATGACACACACCAGTTTTGCTTGTGTATTTGGGGAAGAGCATGCTGCCCTTGTGTTTGAGCATGGTGAGTGCGAGCATTGTGAAACATTCAGTTAAAATGCTTTGAGTTCGCTTTGCTTATTTTGAAGGGGTAGCACCCACAATGCGAGTAGTGAGGCTCGCACAATCTGGCCAAGGAGTGAGAGACGGGTCCATCCCTATCGCTTGCTCTCTCCAGATCACGATGTCCTTTTGCCTAACTACCGAAGTGTGCCCCAGCGCTTCTTCGGCTCAGGCGGAGCACACTGAATCTTGTGTTGTCTGTTGGAATGGAATGTGAATTTTCACAGTATGAAAAGACATTCGCTGGCTATCTCATTCCTGGAAGCTCATCCTCACTTAAAAAGTCAGCACTCCCAACCAAGCCATGTAGAATAACTTCCACGCTGGTGGGGAAGGCGTTTCAGTCAGCCAGTTGGGCTGGTGATGCTCTGCACACTGTGACAGGCAAACCAGGCTGATCTGCTGTAAGAAAGGCTCAAAAGCAAGTGTGTGATAAGTCACGCTCCCCTCTTAATGACTGGGGACCTGCGCGTCGCTCTCAGCATCCTCAGAAAGACCTGACATCAGGACTATCCTCTCTAAGAAGAAGAATTCCTGATGGCTTTGCGCCCAGGTCTGTGGGGTGGCCCCCTTGCGATGGGGTACTTAAAAGTACATCAAACAGCTGTCTCCCAGAATCCTCACAAAACCACTGTAACATCCCTGCCACCTCTGGTGATTTGGGGGCTGCGGTTTCCAGCGAAATGTTGGATGTTCTGTCGCTTCCTGTTATCATCCAGGAAAGTTGAACATTCAACATCCCCAACAGGAGGTACTAAAATTGGTACCCTTTAAAGAGACCTTGGCAGCGTGAAGCTACTGCCGGGTATCTCTCCTTGGGTCCTAAAGACAGTAGAAAAGGAATACACTGCCTTCCTCATTTCAACGGAATGGTCCCCACTACCGTGAAACTGGAACAGATGTATCTGCTGTCACAAGAGAATCTTTTCTGGACAAAGGTTCCCTTTCTATGTAGCTCAGACCCCGGTTCCTCACCTTGGGTCCCACTCTAGGTGTGTTGATGTTGCAAGATGCTAACAATAGACTCTTTCCGTAGGGGCTGGGAGTGGTCTTAGGTGGCTGTTATCCCAACCGTCTGAACAGGCTAGTGCAGCACATTCTGCTTTAGGTTCAGGACCCAAGCAGGACTCAGGTTAAGTTCCTGTCCCTCAGGGCGATTTATATCCTCAGATATCTCAATGTGGGAGCAGTTCTACTGTCCAGACAGAGGATATTGATGGGGAGTAGAAACTCCACCCCAAGGTAGTGAATCAAATCTGCTTAAGATTTTATAAAATGGAGATGGACCTCTTCGCCCCTCTACTTCTCTCTGAGTCACCATGTAACGCAGATCCAGTTAACACATACCCGCCATTCTCAGGGTTTATGTGGTTGCTTTATCGGCTTGCCACACCTTGATAGACGGGTACCACTGGGGAAGCATCCTCTGCTCGCCCACTTCATTCATGGGGCCAGGCAGCTAGGGCCTCCTGTTAGAACCAAGATCCCTTCATGAGACTTAGCTATAGTCCTTGAGGGTCTGGTTGAGACCCTCTTTGAACCACTAGAGTCAGTTTCTGACAAGCTTCTAACTATGAAAATATTTTTTCTTATGACTCACTTCTTTGAAAAGAATTGAGGATTTGCAGGCTCTGTCCAATCTTGCCATACTGCTAGAGTTTGCACCAGGAACGGCGGATCAGGAGAGACTTCACAGACCGGTCCAGTCCGTGCTCTTCAGGCGCAAGTCAGAGCAACACTTCATCTGCTATGGAGGTCAAATTGGATGAGGGGTGCCATTTCTCTAGCCTATGAGCCATGCGGTCAAGCTTCTCCTCTAGGAATTAGGGCTCATTCCACCAGGCGGGTTGCTTCCTCTCAAGCTTTGGCAAGGGGTGCCCCTTGCAGCAAGTATGTGATGCGGCAGGCTGGTCCACACATTCATTGTGTAAGATTTTATAGTTTGGATGTTCATGTTACTCTGGGCTCTCACCCCTTGAGTCAACATCACAAGCTCATGTCTGAGACCTTTGCGTGCTTGTGAGCACACACTACACAACCGTGATGGGTCCAGACACCCACAGTGCGGCGGCGCTGGTATTTTCGTTCCCATAGTGCAAGGCGCAGCATTGAGTGTAGCTTTTGAAAGGGAACGTCTCGGTTACTTGACTGTAAACCAGTTCCCTGATAAAGCGGAACAAGATGCTCCACTGTAGTTAGTTCTGATGATTTTTCTCGCTTTTAATGTAAAATTTACAATTGCGAGGGCATCTCCTGTTTCGCCCTCTTTGGGTTACCTAACAGATTTGTAGGATTTAGGTTTGGGCTTTGGCTGAGCCATTCCAAAACATTAATCTTTCGTTACAGAAGCCATTCTTTTGTTGATTTAGATGTGTGTTTTTTTAGTTATTGTCATGTTGTTCTCTTCATTTTCAGATTTCTAGCAGACACCAGAAAATTGACTGGTACTTGGAGCTATTTGTGATTCCCTCCAACTACACTAAAGCTGCAGAAGCCGCTGAAGAAAAGCAGCCCCAAAGCATGATGCTGCCAACACCATGCTTCACCGTATGGTGTTCTTTTGCTGATTTGCTGTGTTTTTATAACATACCTTTTACAATTTTGGCCAAAAGTTCAATCTTGGTCTCATAAGACCATAACACATTTTCCCACAAGGTTTTGGGAGACTGGATATACTTTTGGTAGAGTTTAGCCAGGCTTGGATGTTTTTGTTTGATTGTTTAGTCAGAAAAACTTGCATCTTGCCACCCTGCCCCATAGCCCAGAGATGGAGAATAGGGAGATTGTCAGTTTGTAGGGGAGCAAACAGTACTTGCCAGAAAGAGCTGCATCTCTTTTAGGCCTCTTGACAGCTTCCCTGACCCATTTCCTCCTGGTCTTCTCTTCAATTTTGTATGAATGCCCTGTTCTTTGTAATGTCACTGTTGTGCCATTCTTTCTAAACTTGTTGATGACGGTCTTTACTGTGTTCCTAATTCCTTGGAAGTTTTTTATAACCCTCACCTGAGCGATACCTTTCAACGATGAGATCTTGTTGATGTTTCATAAGCTTTTGTGGCCCATGGCTCTTGTAATAGCATGGAACCAAGAAAATGTCAGAAAAATCTTTTGTGAACAGCTGAGATTTATTTGAAGTTAATCAGTCACTTCAGGTGAAGATAGGTTTATACTATTTCACATGAGCTTGATGATTTGTTCATTCTGAACACAGCCACATACACAATTATAAAAGGGTACACTTATGCAGTTAGATTGTTTTTATTTATTTTTTCTGAATTGTGTCACTTTGGTTTTCATTGGCAGTACATAAGTTGTAATTTATCATTGTTTAATTTTACATCACAAAACTGTTTTATGTATAGACATTTTATATCCACTTTATGTCATTATTATTATCATAGTAAACATAATAATTATATCATTTAAAAAAACCACACAAATATGTATATATTAGTGCTGTCAATCGATTAAGAAAATTAAGTAATTAATCACACATTTTCTCTGTAATTAATTGTGATACCTGTCTAACAGTTAGGAAATATACAGAAATTGAATAAAGTTATCAAACACTTTACAGTCTTCATTGCATAAATTATAAATTAAATATAGATTAATCCTTATTAAAGCTACATTTTTCTCTGTTACCTTTGATTAACATTAATGACAGACTACACTAGGTAGCATACCTGAGGATGCTGGATTTTGCAACCTCCCTCTTGGAAAAGGATAGTGAAAGTGGGGCTTAAGCAAGCCCCAAAGGTGGGATGAAGAAGACTTTATTATTTAGAAAATAAGTAATTTAAGTATAATATAGCCATATGTTATTTTACTATTGAAATCATGTGTATCTGTAATTTTGAACATGGACCTGCAAGTGAATGGTACTGTATGTAATCCTATTTATTGGACCTCACTTTCCCCCAGTACACAGCTGTGCAGCCAGAGGGGACTTAAAATTAAACAAGCCATGTTGCAACTTTCCACCAGGGAGAGAGAACTCTCCCAATAACAACAGAGTCAGAATAACTTCACTAAAGTTTGTCATTCTTCACTCATCCTGGAGGGACCTGACTGCAACTTCACCTCCATCAAACTACTGAACCATCAAGACTTTGTTCTGAGACATATCCGTTTGTTTAGACTAGTTATGTGTTCATGATTTAGCTAAATTAAACTTTTGTTCACATTATTTAGAATGATATTGATGTGTGTCATAGGTTTATAAATGATTTACCTTATTTGATGAAATGGTGCATATTGTTTTCCCAGTTGAATGTTATAAGCAACTCAGACTCCGCATATGCAGAAATGGAGTTTGAGATGGGCTCCACACATGTAAATGATAACAATGCAACATGAAACGCTATGAAACACAAAGCGCATCAGACTTTATATGCGTTACCAAATGCACATTATTGGAAACCCAAACAAACCCAATACTACTTAGACTGAGTTTGTGTGGAGCAGAATTTACTGTGAACAGAGCCGCTCTGAGATGTAAATAATGTAAATAATTAGAGAGAGCGCATATTAAACCCAGAGTTTGTTTAATTTAATCACAGCCTTTGTGAATTCACAATAGCACTTTGGCATATTATGAGTTTTAATGCAGCGTGCAGCCTTTAGAAAACGGTCTAATGCTGCGTTCAGGCAGGTTTTTGAGCACATAAGTCACAACTTCAAATCACGACTCACGACTTTGTAGCGTTCCAGGCAGGTTTTTGAGCACATAAGTCACAACTTCAAATCACGACTCACGACTTTGTAGCGTTCCAGGCAAGTCACGCCAAACTGCCTGAGTGTAAACAAACCAGCATGGCGGGCCGTACAGGGCTTATGCTCATTTACAATTATTTCTATCGCCAAAGGTGCTTACTCCTTGCTTATTTGAGGGAAACGGAGGAGGAAAAACGACGCATAAGGCAAGAGAAGCTGTTATACCTTTTATTTTACGTTATTTTATCGTGCACTTGCATAAACACCACATCCGTAGGGGCTGCCATTGTTGTTTCGCGCCTGTTCAATTCAAACTCATAAACTGGTAGTAGGAAAACAGGTACACTTTTTCTAACTCATAGTTTTTCTCCAAAAAAAAAAAAAAAAACTGCTGCAGTAAAGTATGTTAATATTTATAATATAGGCTAGCTTACCTCGCATAAGATCTTGACCAAGCCTACTTTCAGTAGGCGATTTCTGAGAAAAGCTGTTGAAAGTGCATCGGAGTCGGAACAAGCACTTGTATCCAGTCAGCAATAAGGGGCGTATACACTCGTGATGGAGCGGGGAAGTTCCAGTGCTGCATAGAGACAGAACGCATTTATTATAATCTGAAAACCACGCCCACCGCGGGGGAAAACAAAGAAATGACAAAGAGGCAGCCTCACGCAATACAAAGTCAATGGGGACGGTTGGATTGTTTCCCCCGGTGGGTGTGGTTTTCAGATTAGAATAAATGCGCTCTGTCTCTATAGTGTGTTCGTTAATTTGAGGGCAGAGTTATCAAGATAGAGGCGTGATCCTTTTGGGTAAGTGTGTTTGTTTTGGTGATTTCAAATATCAACAGCGTTTCTCATTTTTATTTTTTATTTTAAAAAGACAGATCAAGAAAAGTGAGACATTCTGACAATTTTTTCTGCATTCAGTTAAAATCAATATATTGTTTAAATCAATTTAATTACTTTAAGAAAAACTTTTTGCATTGAGAAACTTTGCTTTCCAATTTAGTCAATGTGTATAGCCTTATTTGGTTACTTTGTAAAGAATATAGGCCTACTACCACAACTACTATTACTGTGATTAAGATAATGATAATGACAAGAAAAGGAAAGAGATTTTTGTTTGTTTTCTTGTAAAATAAAACAAATTTTGCACCCATCACCACATGTTAATCACTCTGTAATTTGATTACAGTTCTGAATTGATTGTATAATTTGCATTCTTTCCTTCCTGAATTTCTATGCCACTCTTAAGTTTTCCACAATCTAAACCTCAAGGTAAGAAATCCTCTTTGTTTTCATTAAAAGCTGTTCCTGACACCACAAGAGTAATCAAGGCTATCAGACCACAGGTTACACCAGCCTTTTGCCCTCCAGACCTCTCAAACATTCTGGTCATTTGATTAATTTCTTCAGGATTTGCCAGTTGCCAAGTCTTTGTTTCTCCAACTCTCACCCAGGAAAGATTACCTTCTGTCATTACAGCTACAGAGTTTGTCGCAGTCATGCCAGAAAGTGGTGGGCTTGTGAACGGTGGGAGACGGACAGGTTTTAACTGACCACCCCTGAACACACCGGACTGGACACAGTACAATACCTGACAGCCATCACTAATGGCAGCAAGATGTTGGCTGAACTGAGGTGGACAGCGAGATTGACCCTTTGAGAGAGGGTTGCCAGACTGGCAGCTGAAGAAACCAGCAAAAGGCACAGAGGATTTTGTTGCTGTCATATAGTCATTGCTCAGACAAACCATCAGGCCATTAGACAAAATTTCCGGACAAAGAAATTTGGAGGACAGCTGTAAGATTTGGTAAATGAGTTTTGCAAAGATGGTCCATATATACCTCCAAAGAGGTAGCCAGAGTATACAGCCACTTTCTGAGTTGTGGAACACCAGTAGGTGTCCACCTTTGCACGACGGATATAGTAAGCATCGCCACATGTTTGGTCGCAACAAGTAGAAAACTCCTAAGAAACCGCACGAACGACAGTGGCTGTAACATCCATAACGATTATAACCTCTTTCCACTGTCTCAGAGCGTAATAGGGTGGTGTTGTACTGCACAGGGCAAGAATAATCACCGGTGGCTGGGTTTTTCTGTGCTGTTTCATCACAGATGGTATTTCCATCTGGTGTCAATGGAGTGCATCGTTGGTAAATGCCACCAAAGCTAAGATTGGTGACTGGACCCTCACAGGAAGCATCATCTACATTTGCCTGGAAGTTGAAGTTTTGGACTCTGCACTTACACAACCTGGAATGGTGTTGATCTTATAGTATTGCTCTGCAGCCTGAGAAACTAACAATGCTAATTGATTTACTGTTGGTGTTGGGAGGTCTGGGAATGTGGATGGATTAAGAAAATAGTGCAGCGGCAGCCCAGAGCGGTCAATAGCCACCAGATTATTGAGCGTACTCTCTTGCCATTTCTGCAGAGTGATGCCTGGGTAGAATAAAGCTCCACCGTGGCTCTGAATTAAAGAATATGTGATGTTACCCTGATAACTGCTGCTTTGAGAGTTTTGTTGGGCTGTATTGGCACCAATACCAAACTTAACTTTTTCAAAGAAAGAACCACCTGCTGATGCGGAAACAGAAGACAAGTCTAATTGAGTCTTCAGGATATAAGACATTTTTAAATAGTCCTCTTGCACCAAAGTAGCACCTGCATCAACACTTGTGATGGCATGAGTACCATAATCAAGTATGAGTTTCTCTGATAGGTACGTTGCTAGACGTGTTTGATTGTTCTCAATAGCATCTGCGATTTCCTCTGCCTGTTGAGCAAAGCGGGAGTCCAGAATGAAGTTGGGATATGCCTTTACTATGTACAGATGGTTACGGACCTGAAATAAACAAAAGGAAAAGGACAATCTTAAATAAATCATTCCTTTCAAAGCTTTCTTTTTATATACATTACATTATGTGATCATGCTCTTATTCATGCAAATGCTTTTCAACCATTCAAGAGTGTGGTAAGACACAAAAGAGAACTCAGAGAAGTAGTGGTGCGGTCTGTCTGTTAATCTCCTGCTGTGTTTCAAAACACTGCTTCAGGAAGCTTTGAGCGTTATGAATCTTTTGTGTCGAATCAGCGGTTCGGAGCGTCAAAGTCACGTGATTTCAGCAGTTTGGCGGTTTGACGCACGATCCGAATCATGATTCGACACAAAAGATTCATAACGCCCAAGCTTAATGAAGCAGTGTTTTAAAATCGGCCATCACTATATATGTCGTTATTTTGTTTTTGGCACACCAAAAATATTCTCGCCACTTTATAATATTAATATTGAACCACTGTACTCACATGAACTGATTTAAGTATGTTTTTAGTACCTTAATGGATCTTGAGACAGGAAATGTCATTGCTGGCTATGCAGGTCTCACTGAGCCATCAGATTTCAACAAAAACATCTTAATTTGGTCTTACGGGTGTGAAAGCGGCATGAGGGTGAGTAATAAATGACATTATTTTCATTTTTGGGTGAACTAACCCTTTAATATTATAAAGCGGCGAGAATACTTTTGTGCTCCAAAAATAACAAAATAGCGACTTTATTCCACAATATACATTGAAGGGCGATTTCAAAATCTTGAATGAATTCATCTTCAATGAATCTTTATAAATCATTTGTTTCGGATCAGTGGTTCAGAGCGCCAAAATCACATGATTTCAGTAAACGAGGCTTCATACGTCATAAGTGTTTTGAAACTTCAATTGTTCACGTGACTTTGACAGTTTGATACGCGCTCGAATCACTGATTCAAAACCTACGATTCAGTAAAGAATCAAAGCTTCATGAAGCAGTGTTTTGAAATCGCCCTTCACTGGATATTGTGGAATAAAGTCGCTATTTTATTATTTTTGGCACACAAAAAGTATTCTCGTTGCTTTATAAAAATTAAGGTTGAAACACTGTAGTAACATGAACGGTTTTAAATATGTTTTTAGTAGTTTTCTGGGCATTGAAAAAGGGAGTGTTATTACTGTCTATGGAGGCCTCACTGAGCCATTGGATTTGATCAAAAATATCTTAATTTGTGTTCCAAAGATCAACGAAGGTCTTACGGGTGTGGAGCGACATGAGGGTGAGTAATTATAATTTTCATTTTTGGGTGAACTAACCCTTTAAGCATAGAATTGAATAAGTTATACCGGTTTCACAGACAAGGCTTAAGCTAGTCCTAGACTAAAATGCATGTTTGAGCTGTTTTAACTGAAAGTAACTTGCATCTTCAAATATATTAGAGCCATTGTTTTGTCTCAAGATGCACACCAGTAATGTTTTTTCTATAAAAGCTGCTTAAATATCCTAATTGAACTAAGGCTTAATCCTGACTTAGGCTATGCCCTGTCTGTGAAACCGGGCCTTAAAGTCTTAAATGAACGTAAAGTGTTGTGAGAAAATGGGATGTGTGTCAGATCTGCGTCATGTGCGGCAGGTCTTAAAGTGACAGCAGCTTAATAAACCTGCTGCTGTCTGTGATTAATGATAATCAAAGAACATAAGAAAAAGAGAAAATCACTCACTATATAACTTTTGTAGCTTTAATAAAAATTAATCTATATTTAATTTATAATTTATGCAGACTGTTAACTTTATTCAATTTCGGTAGGCTATATTTCCTACATGTTAGATCAAATATTTAAAATATGCTGTCTTTATGTTGTTTCTACATTAATCTATATATTAAATGTGAAATTATTTCAATATAAAATTATATTGAAAACTTTATTGTTAGGTGCAATTTATTACAGAAAAACATTAAATTAATTACCTAATTTTTTTAATCCATTGACAGCACTATATATACACTGCCGTTCAAAAGTTTGGGATCGGTAATGCATAATGTTACGAAAGCTTTCTGTTTCAGATAAATTAGTTTTTTGTTTTGTTTTTGTTTTTTTTTTTACGATATATACATCAAAGAATCCTGAAAAAAAATTGTATACAACGGTTTTCAACATTGATAATAATAAATGTTCCTTGAATTGATTTGATTATTTCTGAAGGATCGTGTGACGCTGAAGACTGGAGTAATGCTGAAAATTCAGCTTTGCCATCACAGGAATAAAATACATTTAATATATATTTAAATATAAATGTACCATTACATATTAAATGCATTTCATGACCTAATTTCTTTAATTTCCTGCAATTTAAAAGAGAGTATGCTCTTAGTATTATAAATATCTATACATTTTATCGGACTGTTGTTGTGACTTACTTGAACTTGTGCTGTTACAGAACTCTTGCTCACTTGGTGGGTTTTCATACGGTGGTTTTCTCTGGAGAATTTTCCATTGAGCAGCTGAAGATAGGAAGCATCTGCATTAATGGAGCCTGCTGTAGAGCTTGTCTGGTCCAGCCATGACATGATGATCTCAGAGTTTGTTTCCACTGCGCTCACTTTCTGTGGAATAACAAAGACTTCATCTGGAATGATATAGACACCATCTTCTGTGGTCTGACACTGGGAATAGCTCAGATTCATCACCCGTCCCATGTCTATGTTGCGCAGGTTATCCCAGCCTCCACCTGGTAGAACCTCCAGCGGTGTCAAACTTGAGTTTTTATGACATTCATTAAGTCCATTACTAGGACGAATGAGCGGATAAAGGTTGCAAGTGTTGATACAGCAGCAGAGTATCAGCAGACAGAAGGCTCCTGACTCCATGATCATCTGGTGTGTGGTGTAAAAATGCACTTCTCTCAGAACTGCATGTCTTATTTATTGTAAAGTCAGGGTGTGCGGTCTTCTCTGAACCAATAGACAGTCGTGTTTTATTGAATTATCTGTATCAGAAATTGAAACAATAAAAGATCATGTTACTTTTAATATGTGTTATATAACAACCGCAAACACACAAAGTAATCAGTCTACCGAAAGCAAAACTTTTTCTACTCTTTTGTTCTTTAACACACCCAGATATTTAACTTTGATATATAATGTCCCATTTTTGTCTGCTTCACATTAAAGTAACCGCTTATCTCTGAACACTGATTAAATTACAAAGAGTACTGTTGTTACAACCTACCACACTATTGAAGTTGTATTAATAGAATATTTTAAATGTTTGGTATTGTTAATATTTGTTTTAAATTGTATTAATTTAGTATGGCAGTCAAATTTACTTCAAAAGAATTTTTGGCTCTATAGAAGTGCTTTGGAAAGTGTTGTAACCACTGGTTACAATCCTGCCTGTCTGTTCAGGCATAACATTTCTGTTTTTAAACATGTAGATTGTGTGGATGTTGTAAAAACTATCCCTTTAACTTTTCATGACCATGAAACAGTACATCTATAAAACTGCCAGTTTAGACTGAAGATAATAATAAAATAAAATAATTTTATATATTTTTTTATAAACAATAGTTGTATGAAAGACCCATTTACTTGCAATGAACCAATGACCTTGGTGTGGTAAACAGCACAGAATGTCTTATTTATTGCGTATGGTCTTTATTGAACCAATGCACAGTTGTGTTTAATTGAATGATCTGTTACAAAACATGAAAAGATCTCATATTTCACTTTGTGTTACATTACAACCACAGACACGCATAGGAATCAGACCACTGAAAGCAAAACTGTTTTTCAGTAACAAATTTTGTACAAGTCTTAGAAATAAACATTGCAGTCTTCCACTTTTTCAACAAGAAACAACAAAATGTGCCATTACATTTGAACACTATAAATATTGGAAGTTTATTATAATAATAAGTATGTTATTATTCTTATTTTGTTGTGTGTATATGACGTGTCATCTCTAAAAATTACTATGCAGAAATATTCTTTATAATTATATTTTGTTCTATACAAATATTTCTTATGTTTTTGGTGAATATCTGCTACAACTGGGTCCAGTCAGGTGAGCATCACAAGAAGCATTGTAAGTGAAATAAAGGATGCCACGCTTTAATTTACAGCTGTGTGAATGAGTCCCACGTTCAGGTCTGACCACACATCTCCCCACCATGTCATTATAAATGACATCACTGTCCCACACCTCAAAAATGAGTTCATGACCAAACTCAATTGATCCAAAATCATAGCTGATGTTCCATTCGGGATCATTATTGTCCATAATCACCTCAGTCTCCTCATACATAAGGTTGTACCAAACTTTCACATAGCCGTCAGTGCGTGTGAAGAGATCTGCTTTCAGGCCTGCGGCTCTCTGCACCAACACTGTCAACATGCCACGGGCGGCTCGCATAGGGCAGCAGTTGTAATCCAGATTTGGTGTCTGAGAACATCCTTGATTCTCCTTGTGATCTACAGAAAGCATGTTCTCTTCAATATACTCTGTTACTGCACTTTTCAGATTGGCACTAACCTCAGGATCAGCCACCAGATGATGGAGAGGAAAAATTGCATATGATATAACATCAGGGTTGTCATGCAAGCTCATCATCCAGTTTGAGTACGCTTCAGCTGGGCTTTGGTTTAAAACAAGGTCTGGAAAGTATTTCTCACCTCCCAGCACCTCTATCTTGTGTGTCATGAAGCCCTGGTAGAATCCCATGCTCAGGTTATCTTTAAGGATTTGAGAGCATTTGTTGGAGAGAGTCACATTAGCTGGCAGGAACCCTAAATTCATCTTTAACTCAATATTCAGACAGTTCTTGATATCGGTCTCAGAGTAGCCCTTCAGGGTTGCAAGACAAGTTCGAAAAGCCGTGACCCGCCTCACTCGCCCTCCTAGATGGACTTGACGTATGTAGTGAGTGCCGTACGTATCTATAGTTCTTCGATACAGGGGTTTTGTTTCGTCATCATACTGTGTCGGAAGTCGCTGGAGATGTTTTGCAAATTCATTGCTGATCTCTGGGTGATCTGTAACTCTGTAACTGTAAATGAACAACAAAAGAAGTCATCTGTCAGCAGATTCTGAGTGTGTTTTCTAAATAAAACTGTCATTTGCCTGATGTTGTGTTTTTCAGTTATTTGGTCAAAGGACTTGATAAGAAAGTACTTAGTGCTCAGGGTTTGTTTTTCAGATAATGCTGTGATTTGGCTGACTTTTTGGTTTTCAAGTGTTTTATTTATGACTAAATTGGTCAGATGAGGATTAATCTAATCTAAACATCATTGAGATAAGGCCTCTTCCTCATAATACGTAATATCTCAAGGAAAAGAAGACTGACATTCAAATAATTTACTTGCACTGCAGCTTGCTTTTAAAGGTTGTGTTAACTAGGATCTTATGAGCCTTGAAATATATGACTGTCTCTGAAGAGGCAACAAGAGTTAACTTAATGAAAATACATAAAAATATATTACTTTTTTTCAAATCAAGTGACATTTATTTTAAACAAAGGTAAACTTTTTAAGCAAAACAAAAGGAAATGTTTGAGGGGAACTGACTTCATAATATATCCACCAAGTCGCCTTATGGAAATTATTCTTTTGTAAAGGCTTAGCATCAATTGCTTGCTCTGATAATTTGTTATCAATGCAATAATATTTAGTCATTTTATATGACGTTTTAAAGCTGAACTAGTTTCCCTCTAGCGGTTAAAAAGAAAACTGCACTCGTCTTGCGGAGGAATAGTGTTTTGGTTGTGCTCCGGGTCTGCTCCTCTGTGCGGATGAATGTGGTTAGAGGCACCGGTGTACACATAGATACATGACAACTTATCAGGATGGACAAATTAATAACTTTTCTTGTTTTGTTTTTTTACAACTGGTGATTCACCAGAGTCTTGCCGTTTTGAATGATCCGTGGTCAATTTTACTCGTTCTTTGTGACAACAAACTTTCAACTGCACGCGACTCACAGCCGGAGCAACCTTTTTGTTTATGTATATGACGTGAAACACAAGGGTGAATGGCGTATGTATGCAGTTTCAATCAAAGTGTATTTGGGTAAAGTAATTGTTTGTTAAATAGATTTTATTTGCTCTCTCCTATTAATGACACTGCTATTTTTATCACAAGAAGTTACATAGTTTGGCTGTAAGTGTTCAAATAATTTTGAGGCCACCACTGTAGGCCTACCTCATATGCAACACTGTCTAAAGATTTCCCAAATGTATATTTGCAAAAAGCATCGATCATTAGCATATATCATTTGAAAGTAGTCATTTTGATATTGTAATAGTTAAAAATGAAGGTATTAGGCTTAACAGACTAATGTAGATGATATTCAAGAGTTGTTCGATTTGCCCACCTTGGATGCGATACATATTGTATGAATGAGACTGCTATATAAATTTAAAATATAGCTATACCAGTAAACCAGTAATTAACTGTATGTGGTTTCTCAGTTATCCTAATCATTTAGCAAGGTTTTGTGCATGTTCAAAGATACTGATTCCAATTGTTGTCATTTTGTCGCAAGTTAAACCAAAAAGTCAGTAGAAATACAATGCTAAATAAGTCATAAATTCATATGGACTTACCTGTAATATGTACAACTGATTTCATGGAGGGCAAATGTTGCCTTATCCATTGCATTCTGAGAATGGGCAAATTTAGCAATATCTGAACGGCTCCCTCCCAAAATCGCCTTTCCAATGTCATCAAGGTTAAGGTCCATTTCCCAGTTGTTGTTGATGAGTGATGTTGAACTCTTCATTAGGGAGTCAACAGAATGATGAAGAGCAGTAGAAAGCTGTTTGCTGCAGCGGCTGAAGGGACGCCAGTCCAGCATGGCTGAGGGAAGTTTCTGCATCTGCCCTCCCTGAAAGCGGTTCTTGCAGACCGTACAAGTGCCATTGTCCATGTGTGACTTGACGTTGATCAAGAATGCACCTTTACGGCGCATCCTGACAACGTCAAAGCCTTCGCCTGCCAGGTTGTAACCAGGCACAAATGGTGCTTTCTCACATTCTGCCTGAGAGCCTGCGTGGCAAGCTGAACTCATGTCCCAGTGTGTCATGATCAGAGAAATGCAGAGAAACACATAGAAAACACAGTGATTTGTCTCCATGATGATGTCTACAGGGAAATACAGAGGGTTCACACTTAATTTTTTCCAGAATGGAAAAAACATTAATGAAGCAATATGCATGCATAATGAAAAGAAAAATACTAAGAATATTGGTGTAAAATTATAATGAAAGTGTTGATTGCCGTTTATTTTGTATTATTTATGCTGAAATGGCATTGCTAAAATATCCAAACTGTTAAAAAAAATCACCTCACCAAGTTCAATGTTATCCACCGAGTAGCTTTCATGCAATAGTCTATTCCAGCTGTGTTACACCACCATATTGACCTACTTCAGAAAAGTCTTTTTCTGTGTTCTTCCGAAAATACAGTTTCTTCATAAAATGTTACTGCTGTAGAGTCACTTTCAGGAATGCTAATGTTGAAAAGGAGCATTGTGTGAAAGCCTGAGCTCGTGGCATTTGTGGAAGGGAGTGTCTTCCTTTCAAGCCCTTTATTCTGTGCAGGGAAGATTTCATCCGCTGACTGGTTTTGTTTTGATTTTTTTTTTTAGTGAATACCAGCTGTGCAGTGGGGGAGGGTTCTCATGAGACCTGGCATAAGGGAATTGAGGATGAAGTGCAAGGTCAAGCTTAATCATGCAGGATGATGATGTATATTTTCTTCTGGATATGCGGAAACACACTGTGTCATGTTTTGTTTTTGTCTATGATGTATAGAAAATTATAGAGGACAAAAATGCCAAATTTAACATTACAGCAGCCCATTTTATTGTCTGAAAAAAATAAGTATCAATTAAACTAATTTGAAAAAAAAAAAGTCTGTAATTACAAGCCACTTCAACTCAAAAATTAAAATTAATTTCATGGCCATTTTGGTTTTATCTCTCTATTTGTGTGTGTTTGCACGTTCCAGACAGACTGTCGGTTTGTGCATTAGTGATGGGAATTTTTCCAAGTAGTGCTCACTGCAGAACCAAATGATGACATAATGGGCGGAGCTTGACCTAATTAGGTTTAGGGATTGGACTATGGGTAGGGTTAGGGTGTTGCTGGACCTTCAAGCTCCTTACATCCAGAGAGGGGGAGCTGAACATAAACTTCCACCTATTGGCAGTGAGCATCCTCTCAGTTTTTCATGATTTATGAGATTATAACTTTTTAAAGGGAAACAATTATCTCAAACAGGTAGTTGATAAATAGGGCAAATGGCAGATGAACTTAATTCCTGTTTTGTTTGGGTGGGTGGGGGCGTCAATGAATCAATTTGTTCAAAAACACTGATTCTGATTCATTAAGGAATAAAACTTAAGTGTAGCTCAGAGACGTTCAATGATGGCTCCATTTGGAACTCTCCATCAGTGGAGCAAAAGTAGCTGTCTTTTCAATATGTGTAACTTTTGCTTGACAATGTGTGTTTGATTATAGCACTGTGTTTTCCTGGGGCTACAAAGAACAGTGTATAAATCACAAAAAAGAAATACACTGATATTTAGCCTTGCTGTGTACAAGGTTGTTGGTTTAAATGTATAATATATATAATATATTTATTATAATACTGTATATAAAATAAATAATATGTAAGGCAAAGAAGCCACAGAGTTAGTGGAATAGTGACAGTTGGCCTTAATACATGCCAAACACACGCACACACACATATTTCTACCTACTAATTTTGATTGTTCACTATGTTAGCAAATTCATGTTTCCTGATTCATGAGATTATACTGTTACTTTTTAAAGGGAAACTATTATCTCAAACAGGTAGTTGATAAATAGGGCAAATGCTAGATGAACTTAATTCCTGTTTTGTTTGTGGTGGTATTTGAATAATGACCAGTGTCCAGGGCAGCACTCCAGGGCAACACTGTTTAACTGATTGCTCATCTGGGCAAACAGTCTTACATAGTGGTGCTACTTTAATTTCTCTGTATCAGTATGCTTTCTTACTTGTCATGCAAATGCAAGTTAGAACAGATAATTGGCGCCATCTTGAGTCTTCGGGTAAAAAAAGACATTTCTCAGATGATGAGATGAGACCGAATTTAAAAAGAAGACAAGTAACTGGGATTTTTTGGGAGATTATGATATACAAATTAATAGTCTAATGTTGTTTACAGTGTTTGTCTTTGTGCACCTGGACATATCAGACATACAATTATTTGTTATATTTCTCAAATAATCTACAATACCCCTCACCCAACAAAACAAACCATGAGGTAGAGTTTTAAGGCACTGCCCCCGAAGAGCATCTAACACCCCAAATGCAGCTAACAGCCTCTGGTTACAGTGGTAACAAAGATAAGATTTTGATTGGTTTACAACTCAAATGTAGTTTTACTCTCAATTCACTTTGAAACAGACAAATCTATCCTTTTTCTATACAGTTCATCCTAATACTATACCTGCTATATATAATAATTTGAGATATGTACAATCATCCAATTTTCCTATATAACCATATATGTTCTTTTACATTGTTTTGCATAATTAATTAAAACTCTATTAAAGAATGGTTCAGAATTGCACACTGTAGTTAACCAAGATCTAATGTATAGTCCTCTGACTCAAATTAGTTCTCTCTCATCAAGACAACTTTAGCAAAGATCAAGTGGAGCCTCAACAAATTGCATCAAGACAATTTTATTCAGTCGAGGCATGCATCAAACTTAGGGCCAGATTTACTAACAGCTTGCACCAGCACAAACCTGATGGTTTCTCAAGGCTGTTGATTTTGGCTACATGCTCTGAGTAGTATGAAAGTTATTTCCCACACCCCGGAAATTAACATTTCTTATAATTAATAAACAATTAACACTGAGTGTTCACTGGATCAACAGGTTAGTTGATTGTGGTATTAATTTTGCTACATCAAGTTAATTCTTAGAGCTGATCTAAATATTTATCATTAATTAGGCAAATAACTAGTTGTGATTAATTATTCATATTTCTTTTTGGGCTAATTTGCTACATCTGTAGCTTCCACCTTGAAAATAGTCAATTACAATCTCCCTAGCAACAAGTAAGTGAAACATATATAATTTAATAACTTAACTTAAAATTAAGATTTTCATCAAGATGTCCTTATATTTATTTACAAGGTAAGTCTGCCTGGTGTGAGGTTCCTGATCATGTTGCATGTTTAAGTTAATGACATTTGATCAGCTTTTCTTTAAGAACTCTTTATTAGTCACAAAAAAACAAAAACGTAGATATACACATATATCAATACAAATAATAAATCAGTAGAAAATAACTTTATATAAAGCCCATAATTCTGTATGTAATTTATTGCAGAGTATTCTTATTTCACAACAGTCTCGCTATAAGACTGAAACATTTACTGTACAGTATATCCTTACACTGAATCATTTTTAAATGTATATATTTTATGACATTCCACTAACAGAAACATTTTCTTTCAGATTTGAATTGAATTGTTAGTTGTAAAACAAATGTGAATGTAAGTTATTTTTAGAGAATGGTTACTGACTGAGATCACTAGTAAAATAACTGCTATACCTTTTACTGCTGCTGTAGCATTATAGCATTAAAAAGCTTTACTATAAATCTCTGAACAGTCATTTTAAAGACATTATGAAAGTAGGGGCTGATCAGGGTTTTCATTTGCAATCTCATTCTGTTGTTCTCTCTGAACCTCTATACTGCTCTCACTTTGACCCTCACCATCAATCTCTTCATAGCCTTTGCTCAACCCGATGGCAGAAAACCTCTTTCTCCTTTTCATTATAAACACCATTCCTATGACCACAAGAGCAACCAGAACCATTACACCAATGGCTACTCCAGCCTTTTCTCCTCCGGACATCTGAGAAGAAGACGTGTCAAACATTGATGCCATTTTGTTAATCTCACCAGGCTTTGCCAGTCGCCACATTTTAGTTTGTCCAACTCTCACCCAAGAACGATCGCCTTCTGTCATTACAGCTACAGTGTTTGTGGCGATCATACTGACCATTGGTGGTCTTGTGAATGGTGGGAGACGGACAGGCTTTAACTGACCACCAGTGAACACACCGGACTGGACACAGTATAGTACCTGACAGCCATCACTAATGGCAGCAAGATGTTGACTGAACTGAGGTGGACAGCGAGATTGACCCTTTGCGAGAGGGTTGCCAGACTGGCAGCTGAAGAAACCAGCAAAAGGCACAGAGAATCTTGTTCCAGCCTCATAATCATTGCTCAGACAAACCATCATGCCATTAGACAAAAAGTGTTGGGTAAAGTAGTTTGGAGGACAGCCATTAGATTTGGTCAATGGGTTTTGCATGCCTGGCCCAAATAAACCTCCAAAAAGGTATCCAGAGTACTCTGGGGTTTTCTGAGTTGAGGAACACCAGTAAGTTTCAACTTTTGCACGACGGACACGGTAAGCATCACCACATGTTTGGTCACAACAAGTAGACAACCACAAGAATCCACATGAATGACAGTGGATGTGGCATTCATAATGATTATAACCTCTTTCTACTGTCTCAGAGCGTAATAGGGTGGTGTTGTACTTTGCAGGGCAAGAATAATCACCGGTGGCTGGGTTTTTCTGTGCTGTCTCATCACAGATGGCATTTCCATCTGGTGTCAATGGAGTGCATCGTTGGTAAATGCCACCAAAGCTAAGATTGGTGACTGGACCCTCACAAGATGCATCATCTACATTTGCCTGGAAGTTGAAGTTTTTGGAATCTGGACTTACACAACCTGGAATGGTATTTACTTTATAGTATTGCTCTGCAGCCTTACGAACTGATGAAGCCATTTTGTTTACTGTTGGTGTTGGGAGGTCTGGGAATGTGGATGGATTAAGAAAATAGTGCAGCGGCAGCCCAGAGCGGTCAATAGCCACCAGATTATTGAGCGTACTCTCTTGCCACTTCTGCAGAGTGATGCCTGGATAGAATAAAGCTCCACCGTGGCTCTGAATTAAAGAATATGTGATGTTACCCTGATAACCGCTGCTTTGAGAGTTTTTTTGGGATGTATTGGCACCAATATCAAATTTAACTTTGTCAAAGAAGTTAAAGCCTGCTGATGCAGAAACAGAAGACATGTCTGACTGACTGTTAGAGACATAAGACATTTTTAAATAGTCCTCTTGCACCAAAGTAGCACCTGCATCAATACTTGTGATGACATGAGTACCATAATCAAGTATGAGTTTCTCTGACAGGTACGTTGCTTGACGGGTTTGATTGTTCTCAATAGCGTCTGCAATTTCTTCTGCCTGTCGAGCAAAGCGGGAGTCCAGAGTGAAGTCGGGATACGCCTTTACTGTGTACAGATGGTTACGGACCTGAGAAACAAATATTTGATAATATGAGAAAATGAACCAAGGATTGACAATCATCATTGCAATAGACAATATTCCATAATTTTTACATCATATTTATTGGTTTGTTTATTTTTTATTCATATTTTTCATATTTTTATATTCACATTTTTTAATTTTTTTAGATGCTCATAAAATTTGCAACATATAATAAAACTACATTTTATTTATTTTGGTATTAGAATGGTTTTTAGATTTTATGTTGCCATAGGTTATTCAAAATTAAATTTTTTCCTTAGAAATAGTAGAAAATCTTCTATATTCGTCCTGCTTCTAAATTCGTCCAGCTAACCCTGTTCATACAGTCCATATAACTCAGTATGATGTTTTTTACTTTTATTTTTGTACTTACTTGAACTCGTGCTGTTACAGAACTCTCTTTCACTTGGTGGGTTTTCATGCGCTGGTTTTCTGTGGAGAATTTTGCATTGAGCACTGAATAGAAGGAAACATCTGCATTTATGGAGCTTGAAGTGGAGCTTTTTTGGTCCAGCCATGACATGATGATCTCAGAGTTTGTTTCCACTCCGCTTATTTTCTGTGGAATGACAAAGACTTCATCTGGAATGAGATAGACACCATCTTCTGTGGTCTGACACTGGGAATAGCTCAGATTCATCACCCGTCCCATATCTATGTTGCGCAGGTTATCCCAGCCTCCACCTGGTAGAACCTCCAGTGCTGTCAAACTTGAGTTTTTACGACATGCACGAAGTCCATTACTGGGACGATAGAGAGGATGAAGGTTGCAGACGCTGATAAAACAGCAAAGCATCAGCAGACAAAAACCTCTTGACTCCATGATCACCAGATGCGTGTTTCACACTGCTTCATTCAAATATATGTGGCAGATTTTAGAATTTGCTGAGTTCCTTAATAAAGCCACTTCTCTATTTCATATCCGTCATACAATTAAAGTCATGAGACAAAGAACTTCCTCTTCATGAATTGGCCACCTTGAAGACACAAATTGACAAAAAAAAACTTCAACCTCTGTTGAAATGTTCATTTGAAGTTTCATGGGCTGAATGAAACAAATATGTTTTCTTGTGAATTATGGCCTATCCCTTGGTAAATTGATCTATGCAGTTATTCTCATTTTTCTGGGTCTTCATAATGTTCCATAATTTTTGATCAGGTAGGAGGGTTTTTTTTCACCATTTGTTTCTAAACAAGAGGAACTGAGATTCTTTGCTGCTTCTTGTTTTAGATGAACATGGCATTAGCAGGCCTTTTCAAATCCTCTTCAATATGAGAAACATTCAAAAACTGCTGTGGGTGTAGATCATGAAAGCTTCTAACAGGGTTTGTCATCAGAATTGCACACTGTAGTTAACCAAGATCTAATGTATAGTCCTCTGACTCAAATTAGTTCTCTCTCATCAAGACAACTTTAGCAAAGATCAAGTGGAGCCTCAACAAATTGCATCAAGACAATTTTATTCAGTCGAGGCATGCATCAAACTTAGGGCCAGATTTACTAACAGCTTGCATCAGCACAAACCCTCTTTTGGCAGTAAAAAACTACTGTCAGGATTTACTAAAGACATGCAGTGAAAAATTAGCAATGAAAAGGTGTGGACACACTTATAGGAGGATAGTGTGTGATTTACTAAGGTTTGCGTTTGTCAATTTACTGGTATTTGCCTTGCCTTGTTTAGTAAATCTGGCACTTAGAGTCATTATTCGACAGTTTCTCTTCCCCCTTTTAAAGAAGGGTGTATTAGAAACTGATGGTTTACTCAAGGCTGTTGATTTTGGCTACATGCTCTGTATGAAAGTTATTTCCCACACCCCGGAAATTAACATTTCTTATAATTAATAAACAATTAACACTGAGTGTTCACTGGATCCACAGGTTAGTTGATTGTGGTATTAATTTTGCTACATCAAGTTAATTCTTAGAGCTGATCTAAATATTTATCATTAATTAGGCCAATAACTAGTTGTAATTAATTATTCATATTTCTTTTTGGGCTAATTTGCTACATCTTGTAGCTTCCACCTTGAAAATAGTCGATTACAATCTCCCTAGCAACAAGTAAGTGAAACACGTATAATTTAATAACTTAACTTAAAATTAAGATTTTCATCAAGATGTCCTTATATTTATTTACAAGGTAAGTCTGCCTGGTGTGAGGTTCCTGATCATGTTGCATGTTTAAGTTAATGACATTTGATCAGCTTTTCTTTAAGAACTCTTTATTAGTCACAAAAAAACAAAAACGTAGATATACACATATATCAATAAAAATAATAAATCAGTAGAAAATAACTTTATATAAAGCCCATAATTCTGTATGTAATTTATTGCAGAGTATTCTTATTTCACAACAGTCTCGCTATAAGATACACTACTGAAACATTTACTGTACAGTATATCCTTACACTGAATCATTTTTAAATGTATATATTTTATGACAATAAAATAAAAGAACCAAGAGTTGAAGCAACTTTATATTTAACATCACTATTTTTAAACCACAAACATCCAGTGACATGTTAAGTTCAAGTTCAATCTAATAGTTGGCAAATGGATTTTGACAGGCCAGGTATGTGGGGAGAAAATCATGAAAATTGACAATCTAGAAACATGATGAGTGGATCCATTCAAGCACTAAAAAGATAACCTTCCTTTACAGTTGACAAATATATTTTTTTTTAATATTATCTGTTTTTACCCATAAGGGGGGAAAAAATCCAGTTTACTGTTTTTCTGCTTGCTGCTATTAAAACTGCTCTCAATGTTACTGTTTCTGTCTGCGTTAATGTGAGGAACAGTTCAGTCAGCATGTATTTCTAGCAGGTAAAATGTCGTAAATACACGACATTCAATCAAATTACCTCATCTTTCGCGGTCAAAACTGACTGCATCCACGCCAGCAAATCGCGCTACATTAGTGCTGTTTTCCACAATATACCTCTGTAAAAGTGGGGATTTAGCACTTACTAGCTTGAAGAACAAATAACGTATAGACTGCATAGAGATTTAAGATTAAAACTCTCTTCAATACAAAAACATACCCTTCTGTGAGTTAGTTTTTCCAGCAAGAATATTGCCCGAATATAATACATAATATCCCAAATATTGATTTTATACAACAGTCCAACAAACAAAAGGGTCATATTAAGTGATGTACATTTTAAACAGTATTGTCAGTATTTTTGATCCATTTTGCAACGAAAGCCACAGCAGAACTTCAGCACACAAGCTGTGTTTCGTGAACGAATCTGCGGATTTGAACGAATCGTCAATGATTCAATAATTCATTCATAAATACAGCCGCTGGCTTTGATACTGAAAGAATGACTCGATGATTCACTTATAAAAACACCACCTACTGGCGGTTTTAATGTAATATTTAAAAGTATCACTTCGTTTTTATCATCATTGTATTTATTTAATTTTTTTTTTTTTTAAATTATTTAAAGCATTATTTATTTTATAAAGGTATTTATAAAGGTAAAAAAATGCTCTGGAAAAATCGATTTAAGAAGGCAAATATTGTCCCTTAATGGAAAAGGTGTAACTGCAGTAAGTGAATATGAGAGGATGCATGCACAGAAGCATGTTAAATCCCTCAGGGGGTACAACACTCTGGAAAGTTTGAGAACCACTGAAAGAGGATATGTAGAATTGAACAAGTGCTACTGCTAAGAGTGCAATGTCAATACAGCCTGTTACCTTGATTCAAATTTTTCATAAGCTTAAATGTATGGTCTAAAGAGAAAAATTATAATGACTATTTTGTCTAAAGGCTACATATAAAACAGCTATCAAAATTAATGTTGGTAATTGTAGTTTGACTAAAAGTAATGACTAAGACTTGACAAAAATGCGATGACTTTTCGTCAACTAAAACTAGACTAAAATGTGACTAAGACTAAAGAGCATTTTCGTCTGAAGATAAAGACATAAGTTGCGTCCCAAATAACGCACTATACACTATGCACTTATACACTATGTACTTATGCACTATGTACTCATCCATGTAGTGTGTGAATAGTATAAGGTTATTTTGTCATTTAACATCGGAGTCTGACAGCCCCTTCCCCTCCACTATGTAACTAAAGCTGCGACAGTTGAGTGCATGAAGTGTCCAACATTCCACACTTCGTTTTTTCCGTTAATTTAGTGCATCATCCGGGTATTTAAAGTGTACTTTTTCTTTTTGGAATTTTCAGTGTGAAAACACTACTCGCACTGTTTATACTTAAAAACGTCATAGAATAGTGCATAAGTACGCGAACTGGGACGCACCTTAAGACTAAATCAAAAATGGCTGCCAAAATGAACACTGTTAAGTAGTAAAAAACATACTATCTTAGTCACACTACACTTTTCACTTTTGTTCACACTATACACACAGACATACATACAAGCACGTGCAAAAGGAAATTCCATCTTCCAATTTGGGCCAAAGTTCTTGTTTGATGACCTGATAGTCTGTATAGCAAAAAGATAACCAATAGAGGATAAATGTCAGTCTGTCAAATAAAAAAGAAAGAAAGAAAGAAAGAAAGAAAGAAAGAAAGAAAGAAAGAAAGAAAGAAAAAATCTAAACTTCAAGGCTACATGGTTTGTAATATATGGGAAAGTGAAATATGTATTATATTTTAATATTTTAAATGTAGCCTATAATATGTATTATTTATAACAAACATAATCTCTAGAACATTATATCATATCTATCTTTATAATATATGGCATGTTCAAAGGCTATTGTGTACTTAAAGTAACACTTCCTCAAAGATTGGTTTTGCACACCCTTGACCTCCTTTTATTTGAATGTAAACACAGAAGAGCACAATGCAATCACATGATGTTTTGTCTTTGGCTGTTTACCAAAGTTTGTTGGTAGCAAATATTATTGGATGGTTAAGAAAATGTTATGCTTTATCATACTCTAGCTAGTTTCTCTAATTCCTTTGCCAAAGTTAGATTGTATTATGTATCAAAATGTTAAAATACACAGATTGCAACAGTGTGAGTGTGCTTCTAGGTTTGTTTGGCCCACTTGCACTTTTGATCAATTTCACTGCTTCATTTAAGCTCCGGAGGGTTATAAATCTTTTGTGTCGAATCATGATTCGGATCGCGTGTCAAACCGCCAAACTGCTGAAATCACGTGACTTTGGCGCTCCAAACCTCTGATTCGACACAAAAGATTCATAACGTTCCGAAGCTTCATGAAGCAGTGTTTTGAAATCGGCCATCACTATATAAGTAGTTTTTTTTTTTTTTTTTTTTTTTTTTGGTGCACAAAAAATATTCTTGTCGCTTTATAATATTAATATTGAACCACTGTAGTTACATGAACTGATTTAAATATGTTTTTAGTACATTAATGGAACTTGAGAGAGGATATGTCATTGCTGGCTATGCAGGCCTCACGGAGCCATCGGATTTCAACAAAAATAGCTTAATTTGCGTTCCGAAGATTAACGAAGGTCTTACGAGTGTGGAACGGAATGAGGGTGAGTAATAAATGACATTATTTTCATTTTTGGGTGAACTAACCCTTTAATGTTTTACATCTTTTTTCAGTTTACCCTGTAACGCTCTAATGCCATTTATTAATTTCAAATTTTCTCTAACAGTTGCTTGAAGTTCAAACATATTGGTGATGTATAAAGTAATTGCGCTCTTGGATGAGCATTTCTTATTTGAACAAGTGAATAAGTGACGTGTGTAATTACGCACGAGCTTTATACGCGTTATTCGACTAGATGGTGTTCTCTGAAAAGCAGCAGTTCAATGTCTTATGGCCAAGGGGTCTCCAACCCCGCTCCTCGAGGTGCTACCATCCTGCAGAGTTTAGCTCCAAGTTACCCAAATCAAACACACCTGAACAAAGGTGTTCAAGGTATAGCAGGTAAGTGTGTTGTAGCAGGGTTGGAACTGAAGTCTGCAGGAAGGTAACTCTCTGCTTTTCAGAGAACACCATCTAGTGGAATAACGTGTGTACTGTAAAAGCTCCTGCGTAATAATTACACTTTCCACTACAAAACTCTACCAGTCATGTAATTCTTAACTTTTATCATCCGTTGGTATTATTTGCCAGTTTACATTTCTTAGATGTTAAAAATAATAAATATAAAGCATATAATAGAGTTAGGCTACCTATTAACTCTGTAAAAGGGTATTATTAGCCCAAAATGGGAATTAGGCTATTATTAATTTTTAAAAACACCAAATTCAATGCACCAAGAGACTAAAAAGATTTTCATTAATTAAGAATCGTTTTATTTTATTTTTTTTACAAAGGATGCAATATCCTTTAAAAACTATGAACAACAGCCATTATCCTATTCATTATTTCTTGGCAGTTTTTGCTTTGCTTGATTTGGAAGCTCTTCGTTTGGCTCTCTTGGGTCTTGTGGTCTTCTTGACCGCAGCTGTCTCGCTGGCCTTTCCAGGACTTCTTAAATTTCTCCTTCTCTTCTTAGGGGATTTCTTTGCCCCGGCAGGTTTCTTGGCCGTCTTTCTCTTTGCCTTCTTCGCCTTTGCCTTCTTAGGCTTTGTAGCAGCTTTCGAGCCGATCTTAAATGATCCAGATGCTCCAGTGCCTTTGGTCTGAATCAGGCGACCGCTGGCCACCAGCCGTTTAACTGCCAGCTTGATGCGCGAGTTGTTTCTTACCACATCATAACCACTGGCAGACAGCGCTTTCTTCAGAGCGACCAGAGAGACGCCACCACGCTCCTCTGAAGATGACAAGACCTTGAGGATCAAATCAGACACACTGGGTCCTGACTTCTTGGCCTTGGATCTTCGTCTTGGCGTTTTAGTAGCAGAAGATGGGGCTGGTGTGGCAGCTGACATGACTGACGGTTTATTTGAGCTGGAACATCAGATGGAAGAAGATGTCTGATGAGAATGAGTTGAAGGGCGGGTGCGTGCAATTAAAATACTCACCATGAGAACCGCGTAGACTCTAGTAGTCATGAATTCAGCGCCTTTTATGAGCCGCAATAATTTGTGTTTTCCGACTAATAGAAAGAGTACGTTTTTTGCTTTTTAAAATAATATAACGACCTGGATTGTCCATCAGAAAATCAAGAAAGTGCCACAGGAACATTTAACTTGTACGCAGCATCCAAACAATACAGTAATCATTTGTTTTTTATTTGCAAATGTGAAGAATCGATGTGCCGTGCCGTTTTAAGACTGAACAATGTCTGGACTTTGTATAATTACATGCTTTAAAACCATTGTTTACATATTATGTGCCATTATTCAGAGAGAGTGGACCATATTTAGTATCTTCATGAATTAATAAAGCGAATATTTTACAGAGTTTTTGAACAAATAATACATTTTCAGTCCACTAAAACACATTTTCTTTTTCTGTCAGTTTCAGTCAGTTATACGTTATGGCCCTACAAAAATATTAAGACGTTGAATAAATGTAATTAATACTGCAATAACACTGATAAATCTTTTTAATATATTCATTTTTTTTTTTTTTTTTAGTTGCCATCACCTACCAATCTGTCAGGTGGGATTGTTTGAGATGTCGTTTAAATGTCGTTCATTACGTCCATTGCGCTTATTTGGCTGATAGCTTTATAGTGCTAAAATAATCTTAGTTTAATTCATAAAAGCAGTTAAATTCTTACAGCTCGATCTTCTGGAGTTTTACACCAGAAGGGTGTCTCCTATGCTGAACCCTTATCTTTGATGCCATGTCAGTTGGTAGATAAATGACCTAAAAGGACCCTTTGGGTTGTTTTGCTTGTTTCAAAGGTTTTATTTTCTGTCAGTTTATTAAAAGATTACATTTGCATAGATTTTGTTACTTTTAAATCAAACATGCTGACATTGTGAGCACTTTGTGTTCTTCAAAAACAATATAACTTATATTATTTTAGTTTTCATTGTGATTGTATGTGTTTTTAGCATTTTAATTTAGATTTGAGCTAGATACATTTTAATATCAATAATAATTTAATAATTTAAATACTTTTTTATGTCATCCTGCAGCCCCCTTGGAAGGTTTCTGTTTGAGAACATGTGCTCTAAAATGTTAGTGTAACCATCAAGAAAAAAATAATAACATATTTTTCTTACACCTTGAATTAATCTAAATCATCATATTATTTAATATTTAAAAAAATAAAATAAAAAGATTTTCAGAAAAATCATGAAATTAATCGTTTATAATGAATAAAAAATGATATAATACATTTTTGGGGAGTCGCACCACACAACATTTTAAGTCAAGTCATTTTACTGTTACTTTTGTGACCAACTAAAATTTAAAACTCTGTGCTGTATTTGAGTTTCATCAAAATCTTCATTAAGCCAATTAAATTTGTGTTGTTTGGCAAAGTTCGACATATAGCGTAGACTGGGGCTTTTGCTTTCACAAGGGTATTGAGCATTAAAGGTAGGGTAGGCAATTTCAGAGAGGCTAGCAATAGCAAGCTAGCTTTGAAGGCATGAGATCCCACCCTCCCTTCAGAACGCTCTCCAAAGCCACGCCTCCTCCAACACACATGAACATTCAGCACTTCCAGGTGCTGAAACCTGGAATTGCTGAATGTAAAGAGCGTACGAGAACGACACAAAAGAAAAGATATTGTTGAATAAAGTTGTTATTTTTGTTTTGTGCACAAAAAGCCTTCTCATTGTTTCATAACATAAAAGTTGAACCACTGCAGTCATGTTGACTATAATTTAACAAAGTTCTTAGTACTTTTATGTATCTTGAAAGTAGTGGTTAATTTGTTGTTTAAGGAAAAGTCATATACCTTTGGGAATTTATCAAAAATATCTTAATTTGCATTCCGAAGATGAATGAAGGTCTTACGGGTGTGGAACGACATGAGGGTGAGTAATTAATGACAGAAATTTTATTTTTGGGTGAACTGAGCCTTCAATGTCCCCCTGTAGTCAATAATTTTATCCCTTAAAACTCATCTTTGATCACCAAAATTACATATTTAAAAAGTTTTTTTTCCTGTGAAAAAATTCTTAATGCCTTAAAATAGCTTAAATGTAACTCTGCAACAGGGGTTTTCAACCCTGGTCCTCGAGGGTCACTGTCCTGCAGAGTTTAGCTCCAACCTTGATCAAACTCACCTGCCTGTAGCTTCATGAACAGCTTAATTAGCTGGTTCAGGTGTGTTTGATTAGGGTTGGAGCTAAACTCTGCAGGGCAGTGGCCCTCGAGGACCAGGGTCGAGAAAGCCTGCTCTACAACCTTGCCTCATTTAATATACACAGATCTTTACTCTAATAATAATCAGCCCGGTTTCACAGACAGGACTTAGCCTAAGCCAGGATTAGGCCTTCGTTCAATTAGGGCATTTAAGTAGCTTTTATATACTTTCACTAGAAAAAAACATTACTGGTGTGCATCTTGAGTCAAAACAATGCCACTGACATATTTTGAGATATGTCAGTACAAGTTACTTTCAGTTAGGACTTGCTCAAACATGCATTTTAATTTAGGACTAGCTTAATTCTTGTCTGTGAAACCAGGGAATTGTGAAAAACCAGGAACTACTTATGTCATTTGAAACATTATAATTGTGTTTTGCCCATAAGACATTTAAATTACAAACCCTGTTTTACAGAAACAGGAGATCACACTGCATTGTTATAACCACTTAATTTAAATAAATAAATTAATTAATTAAAAAAAAAACACTATAAGCTGTAATGACAAACACAGATATGAGCAATCAGCGTAAGAATCTCAACAATGGTGACAACAAAATATTCAAACAATCAGAACAGATTAACTCTGGACATCACAAAAAGCTTCTAAAAGACAGAACAAAAAGCACAACAAAAAATAAAAGCAAATAGTAGCAAAAAATTCAGCTGCATAATTTGTTCATGCTGTGATCCATACTGGGAGATTTGTACTATTGTTCCCAACGTGCATTACGGCATGACACTTTTGATTGTCACCACTGTTGAGATTCATCTGCTGATTCTTTATGTCTTTGTGTGTCACCTTTGAAGCAATTTGGTTTTTTTTTTTTTGCATTTTCTAATGGATTTCTGCAACATAGCATGATCTCCTATTCTAAAACAGAATTTATAATGTGTGGTGTTCAAAGAAATGTTGTTCTTGTTCATAATTTTCGTATTAACTACATGTATTTACTATAAAGGCAGGAACACACCAAACTGATTGTTGGCTGACTAACTTTTCTCATTGTGTTCTGCACCGTCGGCTGAAGTTGGTCCTTGTCGGCTTTTTTTCAGCCAGTTCGACATGTTGAATCGGCGTTGGAGCTCGTCAGGCCATCTGATAATTCTGATTGGCTGTTCAGCTACTGCCACCTGCTGGTACGGAAAGGCATTTCTTTTTACGCAGGCGCAGAACAGACGTGCTACTTGGCCGTCGACTGTCGAGCGTCGGTTTGGTCTGGCAGGGCAACTTTGGACCCAGACGCTGCCGACGTGAGCCAAGCCCGCCGTCTGTTTTCGTCGCCACTAGTTCGTCTGCGTCGGCTTGGTGTGTTCCTTTGGTTATGTTTAGGATTAGGGTTTGGTTTAGGGCTAGATGAATATAATTATGCATAATTTATAGTTATTACAGTATCTACATGTAATATGTGTAACAAGCACACTGTAAAATAAAGTGTTACCGAAAAAACTTTTAGTGTTAGTTTTTCTCATGCTGTTGAAATTGTGTTATAGCTGTGGCAAAAATAGCAAGGAAAAATGTGGTAAGGTCATCTGATGAAGAGGTTGTCATCTAGTGGTCTGATTACACAGTGTTTTTTTTTTTAATCATGTAGATGTAATGCAGTTAATTTCAACTTATTTCAATAGTCTGTTATAAAATGCATTGCGGCATGAAGCATGTCACCATTGCTGAGATTTATATTTCTACGAGGGTCTATGGTTGGAAAGATGCTTGAGAAGTCCTGCAGCGGTCAACCTGTAGCTTTCACCTGCACACCCACCGAAGCTAAGCAGGGTTGAGCCTGGTCTCTATCTGGATGGGAGACTGGGTAGCTGCAGGAAGAGGTGTTAGAGAGGCCAGGGTCTGATCAACCTGTGGCCTGAGTGGGTCCTAACGCCCCAGTACAGTCGCAATAAGCTGTACTGTGTAAAGGGTGCAACCCTGGTGTAAAATAGTCCATACATCACTTACCGCCCAACGCCCCAGTACAGTCGCCATAAGCTGTACTGAATAAAGGGTTAAAATAAACCCCAGAAAATAAGGGGTGTAACCCTGGGGCAAAAATAATCCCTACATTACATCACAAATGATATGAGTACTTTTAACTTACACGGAAGCACTATTTATTTCATTACTATTTTTAGTGTTTTTGAAAGAAGTCTCATATGCTCATCAAGCCTGCATTTATTTGATAAAAAATACAGAAAAACAGTACTATTGTGAAATATTACAATTTAAAATAACGATTTTCTATTTTAATACTTTAAAATATTATTTACAAACAAAACCAACAGTCTGTACTGTTTCAAATTCAACCATTATTGAAATCTCATAACGGAACAAAACCGACTGTCATTAAGATATCGTAATTGAACAAAACCGACCATCATTAAAATCTCATAAAGGAACAAAACCGACTGTCATTTCAGTCTAGAAGGGGAACAGAACCAACTGCCATTGAAACCGTCAACCACTGAGATCTAGTAAAGGAATAAAACCAACCATCATTGAAATTTCCCAGTGAAACAAAACCAACCGTCTTTGAAATCTCATAAAGGAAGAAAGGAACAAAACCGACAATCATTGCGATCTCAAAAAGAAACAAAACCGACCATCACTGAATTCTCATAATAAAACAAAACCAACCATCATTTAAATCTCATAATGGAGCAAAGCTGATCATCATTGAAATCTTGTAACGGAAAAAAAACTGTCATTAAAATCTTGTAACCAAATAAAACCGACACTGAAAACCAAACGTCATTAACATCTTATAATGAAACAAAACCGACTATCATTGAAATGTCGTAATGGAACAAAATCATTGTCTGCATCATTGAAATCTCGTAAAGGAACATAACTGACCGTTATTGAAATCTCATAATGAAACAAAACTGACAGTCATTGAAATCTTGTAAAGGAACGAAACTGACTGATATTGAGATCTAAAGGAACGAAACTGACCATCATAGAAATCTCGTAATGAAAAAAAAAAAAAAAAAAAAAAAAAAGGTCTTTGAAATATCTGAAAAGAACAAAGAAACAAAATCGACAATCACTGAGATCTCACAATTTTAACAAAACCGACCACCCCGCTAGAAATTTTACGTTCCCAGAACATTCTCAGAGCGTCCCCACTGGTGTTAAGGATGTTGCCTAGTAACGTTCCCAGTACATTCAGAGACAGTCAGGATGTGGAGTTCTTTTAAGGTTTGGGGGATGTTATTTGGCGGACCTTCAGGGAACATTCAGGACGTTCTCTGAACGTTTAAGGAGCCATGTTTTATTTGGAAATGTTATCAGAACGTCCCTGCTGCCCTCGTCAAAAAATTTAATTAAAAATTAGAGCTAAATTGACTAACAAAAGCGGCTGTACAAACAAAAAATAATTTTCTTAAATGGCTTACAAAAAAAGCTCTTTATAGGTTTTTCCTTGTTTTTTATTATGAAACCTTTTCTTTAAAATGCAAATCTCTTGCAGTAAATCATTGACTGACAACAGCACATGCACGAGCTAATGTAATTGCTGCATCACTGCATCAACAGCTACACAGTTACTGCAGCCTTTAAATAAAGCAACATGCAGCACAGGCTCTACTCTCCAGCACAATGGTGACCTCACAAAACTCAGATAACAGAAACAGAACATTAAACACTAACAGATCTCTCTAGAGATTTCTACTTATTACAAACCACTCTGACTTTATTTCTTTCATACAAATCTTCTTAATGAGGTGTTGGTTTCATCAAAATTTAAAATGTCACCATTACAGAGGTAAGTGCTTGCTTCAGATGGGCTCTTGATTCTTGACATTTTAACATTAGATCTTCTCTGGTTGCTTTAGTTATCTCTTTTAGGCTCACACAGACGTTATGAATTAGCATATGAACCACAACAATGGTGACAATAAACAAAAATCTTTTTTGTGACTCTCAGAACTGATCTGTTTATCTGAAAATGTTGTCACCATTGTTGAGGTTCATACGCAGAATCTTGATGTCTGTGTGAGTCTACATGATCCTGTCTGAATAATTTCTTTCAAAATATGAAAGCAGTACAGGATTTTATACATAAGCATAGGGCTACAACAACATGAAAAAAAATACAATATTCAGAGATTACTGAGTAAGGCCACTGTAATGATATGCTCAACAATGAACAACCAAATCCATTTGATTAGATTTTCTTTTTTCTCACTTTTTTTTTTTTTTGTAACAAATGTGCTTTAGAAACAGTCACAACAATTGGAAAAAAATTTAGGTTAAAAAGTGTCAAGGGTCAGGAACCCAACTAAAGCAAGCACTTACCTCCATAACGGTAACTTCAAACTTTATTATTTTTAGTAAAACATCAACACCTCATTAAGATGTTTTGAATGAAAGAAATAAAGTCAGTGGTTTGTAATAAGTGAAGATGCTGAGATCTAGCGAGATCTGTTAGTGTTTAATGTTCTGTTTCTGTTATCTGAGTTTTGTGAGGTCACCATTGTGCTGGAGAGTAGAGCCTGTGCTTCAGTCAGTGATGGGCTGAGACACTGATGTTCTGCTGCATGTTGCTTTATTTAAAGACTGCAGTAACTGTGTAGCTGCTGATGCAGTGATATAGCAATTACGTTAACTCATGCATGTGCTGTTATCAGCTAATAACTTACTCCAAATGTTTTGCTTTTTAAAGAAAAGGTTTCATAATAATAATCCAAGAAATACCTGTAAAGAGCTTTTTTTAGACATTTAAGAAAAATCTGTTTTTGTTTGAACAGCCACTTTTGTTAATCAATTTAGCTCTAATTTTCAATTCAACTTTTTGACAAGGGCAGCAGGGATGTTCTGAGAACATTTCCAAATAAAATATGGTTCCCTAAACCTTAAAAGAACTCCACATCGTAACCGTACTGCTCTTAAATGTTGTGGATATTTCAGCAAAATGTTTACTTCGTTTAATAATAAAGTCTACAATAAATAAATAAATGTAGTCTAATCAATCACTGTTCAATCAATCTATGCTAAACATTTTGTGTATTTAACATGTTTACATTATCAACAGAGCAACACCATTCAACACATTCAACACCTCAAGCGCAGGCATAGTGCTTTCAGAGGGATGCCAGATTATTCTATAACTATTCTAAAAACTTTTAGAGTTGCTTGGATTCAACCCACTTTATTTAAGAAACAACATTTATGGAACAGTTCATGTTAGATTTTGTTGCTGATATTAATTGTGAGTTCACCAAGCAGACTTTCCTTGAAAGGGACTTTGGCTTGAATCAGAGCTCTGGAGAGACTGTGTGCAGCGTTACAATACTGAGTTTAATACAGAGAATTTTAAAAATTCGTTTACATGATAAGATTTACATAATACATAACACTGTTAAACATGATTATTTGACTCAGCACAATTTAAATACATTTTTTTAATGAAATTAAACAAGCACATAGATCAGTCAGTTCCCAAAGTCAGTTTTTTTTTTTTTTTTCAATAGGTAGACGTTCAGCATTTTGAAATTTTAGTCAATGGCAATATGACAACAAAAAGCACTGGAATATATTTACTTGCTATTTTAAGTCTCAAACCAGCCTTAGCTCTCTGTGAACGAGGGCCAAATGTGCCAAGCTGCTGTTTCGGACATCCCCACAGTTGCTTATGTCTTCAAATGTCGGAGACAGGACAAAGATCTTTCAAATACAGAGAGCAGTTTGTACAAGTCAATGAACGCATCTTTATATGGTCCAAAAAGTAAATTAGTGTTAATTGCGAGGAGTGTGGAATCTAAAGTAGCCTATTAGCACGCTTAGGTAGGTGGCGCACGCGTGATCTCTCTCTTTTTTCTCTCTTTCTTTCTTTCTTTTTTGTCAGCATCGGCAACTTCATCTTTGCAGCCGACACTGACTCAGAAAGCACTATAGTTTAAATGTTTTTAATAGTTAACAGTAGCTGCAAATCACGTCATGCATGCGTAATGAGTTAAATGTTTTGATTTTATTTAATTTGTTGCTTTTATTATCAACTTATTTATTAAATATAACACACAATCTGTATATAATTGCTGAAAAAAATTGTTGGGGTGCTATGGGGGTGCTTTGGTCTTTCTTGGGGGTGCTGAAGCACCTGCTAGCCCCTCCCTAGCGCCGCCCATGGTTGTACCCTATACTGAAGTCTATAGAAATTTCAAATACTTAGGCCACCTGACAACAGTTTAAATAAATTATGTCATCCAAACTGAACTTTCAAAGCTAATGGGTAAACAAGTTAAAGCTAAGCCACATTGTGTCATTGACAAACCAGCTACCATGTTGCAAAACCACCTTGACCTCAAGTTGACATATATTTCCAACAAGACCAACAAGACCTAATTAAATACATTATAACTTTACTTTTCATAGAAGAAAAATACTATATGGATATAGATTTTTGGTAGTATTTAAACTAAAGCAAATTATTTACATCAAACCAAAGTCCCTTTAAGACAAGTCATTTCACTCGGCGGCCATCTTTAAAACGCCTCACGGGCATTCAAGTGCAGCTCCTGTCTCTTTGAATGGGGAAACATCAAATTCTCTAAAGCTGTTTGCTAAGCTTTCGATTAAATTTCATATTTGAAATCACCAATGAAATCTGACAACAACTGTCTCATAAATTTTGTTTCTAAATGCTCGAATCATAAAAAAAACGGTATTTTTCAGGCTGGATCAACCTAATGCGCATGCGCAGTCCTAAATGCGCGTCTCTTGTGCCTCATTTCAGAGGCGCGCGTCTGACTGTTTCTATAGAAACCGGAGCTTCTAATGGCCGCTGCAGTGACGCCATGACTTTACAAATCGGTGATTGGCTCCTATTTAGAAGGCAGGGCTTATTCCGCCATATTGCGCGTTGCACTCCCATTCATAATAATACGAGTGATGCGTCTTGTGTAATTCTAGTCTTTGATCAAACTTAACTGTCCCACTTTTTTTTTGATGATGTGCATCTGTCCCAATTCAACTAAAAAATCTAGTGAAATGCAATGCCAAAAGTCTGTCATTATCACAAAGAAGTTATACTTCTTTAAATACTTTGTTCTAAAATATTACATTTAAAAAGTCCTAGAATCATAAAAAGAACTCAAAGGTTAAATGTAAACAGCTTTTATCAGTCCACTATCACGAAACTATACTGTGCCACATTCTCCCTATCTTCTCTAGTCACGTCACCTAGGCAACGCCGTACATTTACGGTATTTAGGACCTGGGGGTTTCCGTTGATGGCGTATGAGAGAGAGCATGTGACTGACTCAACTCTAAAGAACACGAGGAAAGAAGACGTCACCAACTCAAAAGAAGAAAAAAGAGAACGTTACAAACTATCCGAAACATTCCCAGCTTCGACTACCATCACTCAGCAGCAGACATGGATTGCGGAATTATAACATCCAAAAGCGTTCTTTTGCTTCTCAGTTTAATATTTTGGGTGAGTTTGTGATGTTCTTTTTAACATAAGTTCTGTTGTCATTTTTGTTGCCTAAATATAGCCCATCATCAGATTTAAGCGCTGGACATAATTTTATGAGGTTTACAAACCTATGCTGTCCATGTTCCAGGTTTTGAAGTTGTTTGATGACTATATTTGTAGGAAGAAGGGTCCTTTATAAGCATAACAATAGTTTGTATTCATCCAGAGGTTGTTTCTCCTCCTCCAGACCACTAAATGAATGTTTAGTCAGAGTTACTTGCTTCTGACAGCGAGCTCTTCTCTAGAATGTAATTTAATTTAGGGTGAGTCATTTGTTTGCTCTTTGTTTATACGCTTAAGACAACCATATGAAAGGGCTTCAGTGCCTTTTGCTATGCAGCCTTTAAACGTATTCACACTTGTTTATTTCAGAGTTGATATAACTGTCAGAGCTTATAACTTGATTTCAATGGAAATAATGATTTTTTGATTCCCGTATTGTCTGTGCCATCATGAAGGCCTAGTCATCTGACTCGGCTTAATGTTGCGTTCTCTTTTCTGGCTTCAGTGATCACAAAGGGGAGTTCTGTAGAAAACCAACACTTCTAAATCTTCTGCACAGCCAATTTAAAATTTTCCTGCTCACAGAGACATTTCTAAAATTCACAGAAACCAAGACAAACTTTTTAGGCCTGAGACCCTCAGGGGCCCCATTGTTCCCCTTTCCCAGCCTTGTCTGCATGCAAGACTTTTTCTAATTCCCCCAACAACAACAACAGTGCAATAAGTAACAAAACCTGGAAATCTGAGAACTGAAAGTTCTCATCATAGCATATTTGTCTTCTGAAAAGCTGATTTATTGCTGTTGTCATGTGTACTGTTCTACCTCAAGGGTTTCTGTTTTGCTTTTGCCCCTTCTGCTCAAGCTGAGGCACAAGACCAGCATTCCAGGAAAGATTAGTGGGCAGGAAAAGGTTACTCATGGTCTCGTGACTGTGCAATGTGACTGACTACTGAAGAAACAGATCATGTGCTAGCAAGTCAGACATGAACCAGAGTTCCAAAGTGTACTTGTTATGAAATGACACCATATGACATCATGTGAGAGATGATAAACTGATATGGAACTGAACTGTGTAAATTCTGGGAAGTTAAATAAGTGTCTCTCATATATATATATGTATGTGTGTGTGTGTGTCTGAATATTTAAACTTCTGTTGAAAAATATATTACATAAATAAATAAATAAATTATATATATATATATATATATATATATATATAAAAATTTTTTTTTTTTTTTTTTTTTTTTTTTACATTTTCATTTAGATTTAGTTTCATTATTTTAATATATCAATAATAATTTTAATACTAGTCATGGGAGTTTTTTAGGCCCCTTAGTGGGCCCCACAATCCCTTTGGTTGAAAACCACTGCTCTAAAGTGTCATGTGGTGTAACCATCAAGTAAAAAGTAATGACATATTTTTCTTACACCTTGAATACATGTGAGTGTATCATGAAATTATATTTACTATCAATTTTGGGGGGAGTCCCACCACATGACATTACACCTAAACTTACCTTGTCATAATAAAAAGGTCAAATTATCTGAGATTTTAGGTTTTATTGACCTTGACACATAGTCATGGGAGTCTGCAGGGGTCCTCTCTATGTTTATTTGTCAATTTGTGTTGCACCACTTAACTGTAAAGTTTCATGCTATTGACCCACCTGTTGTGTTGTTCTTTTTCAGGGTGCTGGAGTGGCCCTCGCATATGTTGGTTCTTATGTGATAAAGAGCTACAACAGCTTTGAAGACTTTGTCTCTGATAAGTACAGCATCATCCCAGCAGCCATTATAATCGGTGTGGCTGTAGTCATGTTTGTCATCGGGACTGTTGGCTGCTGTGCAACTCTGAGGGAGTCCAAAGTCGGTTTAGGCTTTGTAAGTATGAGCCATTCATCTGTGTGTACACCTTTTGTGCCCAAAGCTTTTGTTTCAGTTTATTTTATCGAAAATAGAGAGTAGGGTCCATTTGGTGGTTTCTATTCCTTTTTTTAAAGCTTTTGGGGTTAGTACTGTTTTCATCATGCTGTAGATCTTCATGGGGTTTAATATTTTATGCTTTTCTCTGAATTTTTCATTTAGTTTCTTATCATCATCATGATAATCTTCGCAGCCGAGGTGACTGCTTTTGTGTTTGGCTTCATCTACAGGGGCAGAGTAAGTTATTCTCATATAACTTATGAATAACATATTTAAAATGGGATATGAATGATTGGAAATTGTTTCCCTGTGATGTTTACAGATTAAGGGTGACTTAGAAAAGTCAATGAAAGACGTCTTCCAAAAGTATGATGGTCTGAACTCTGAAACCCATGCAGTAGATATCTTGCAATCTCAAGTAAGTCTGAAAGGTTCCTTCATATCATTGGAATATTTTTTGGTTGCACAGGAAATGACAGACAAACTGAGCAGGAAATGGATGCATGAAGGAGTCTCATGCTCTTTATTCTCCCCCTGATCTTTTTTTTTTTTTTTTTTTTTTTTTTTTACATTTACTCTCCACTTTTACATTCTCAGTTGGAGTGCTGTGGGGTGAATAACTTCACAGACTGGACTGCATCACCATGGTTTGTCCAGCATAACAACTCTGTGCCACATTCCTGCTGTAAAGCAAATGCTACACAATGCACTGGTCAACTCACCCAACCAGATCTTCTGAACACACAGGTTTGAGCGGCGTGTCATTTCATTTGATATTGTGCATTATTGTATTCAGTGAACAGTGTTATTTGAGTATTATTTATATACTATTATATACTATTTTACTATTTAATTTATATTTTTATATTTTAAGTTTTATTTTTTTTTCTATTTAGAATTTCAGTTTTAGTAATTTTAGTACTTCAACCTCAAACTTATTTCAGTTTATATTTGCATTTAAATTAGAGATGCACCGTTACCAAATTTCTCTACCGATAACCGATTATTCAGAGTGATATCTACCGATAACCAAATATTCAGAGTGATATCTGCCGATACCGACAACCGATTATTCAGAGTGATATCTGCCGATACCGACAACCGATTATTCAGTGATATTTACGATAACCGATTATTCAGAGTGATATCTGCCGATACCAATAACCAATTATTCAGAGTGATATCTGCCGATACCGATAACCGAATATTCAGAGTGATATCTTCCGATACCGATAACCGATTATTCAGAGTGATATCTATGATAACCGATTATTCAGAGTGATATCTGCCGATACCAATAACCAATTATTCAGTGATATCTGCCGATACCGATAACCGATTATTCAGAGTGATATCTTTGATAACCGATTATTCAGAGTGATATCTGCCGATACCAATAACCAATTATTCAGTGATATCTGCCGATACCGATAACCGATTATTCAGAGTGATATCTGCCGATACCGATAACCGAATATTCAGAGTGATATCTGCCGATACCGATAACTGATTATTCAGAGTGATATCTACTATAACCGATTATTCAGAGTGATATCTGCCGATACCGATAACCAGTTATTCAGAGTGATATTTGCAGATACCGATAGTTTCAGGGTTCTGCCTTTTATACCTTCTTTTAAATTAATGATAATTTCATTATAATTAATAATTAATAATTTATATTTTTAATTATATTTTGAAAGAAATGCAAATAAAAATCGGTGCATCTCTAATTTAAATGTTTCATCTAATATTTATGTTTATTTTATTCCAGCTTAAGTAACAAAAACAAATTTTAGTTTTAGTTAACAATAACAACACTGGCATCAGCATATTCAGCATATTGGATCAGCATATTCCCAAGCTGTCTTCTTGAAAATATGTAATTGTTTTTAAACAATTTTTGTGGGGGTAAAACATATTCTGATTTTCCTACAGGGATGTGAAGCTAAACTGGAGCAGATGCTTCAGGATGTGCTTAGTTATGCAATGTTGGTCATCCTGGGATTTGCCATCATAAAGGTACACAAGCTCATTTTAGCCTCATCATTATCCTTGTTTATCGGACAATGAATTTAACCTTTTTTTTGTGTGTGTGTTTCTCTCTCTTTGTCAGTTTTTTGGGATGCTCAGCATTTGTGTCATCACCTGCAGAAGCAAGAAGAATGACTATCAGCCTCTGTATGCGTGATAGTAAAATCTCCTGAATCCCTCTCTTGGGACAGTCTGTTCTCAATACTGTGCAGCTAAACACAGCCTCACTGGCACCATAAAAAACTGATGTTTGAAGGTGTGCCAGTATTCCAAAAAATCAGTACAAATTTTTTTTTTTTTTTTTTTTTTTAAAATACCTATCGTTTGAAGAATGCAAAAATGCAATTTGAACAAGAAATGCTGACAGGAACCACAGAGGTGTGTGGCCAAAAAAACCCCAAAAACTGAACGTTATCTAATTATCACAGAGGGGTCGAAAAAATATATAAGTGTGTAATAATATATATGTGTATGTATGTAGGCCTACCCAACTCCAGAAAGTTTGTATAGATATGTGACTGACTACTGAAGAAACCGATCATGTGCTAGCGAGTCAGACATAGTGTGTACAGATTTAGGTCAAACTTTAGAGTTGATAGATGCACTTCATTTTTAAGGATTTTATGTTTCTGTGTGCTTTAGGTTCTACATTATGTTCAGTGTTTTTTTTTTTTTTTTGCTTTTTTTGCTGCTATCCAAATTATGTCTTTAGAGTCATCTATGTGTATTATATCTATTAATATGATTTAGCTCAACAGAAGGATATTAAATTATGGAAATAAATTGGTCTGGTGAGTGTATTTCTGAAATTTTTAAGATTACAAAAGTGAATGTTAATAATTATCCTCAAATGACTGTTGTTTATCAACACCATTTCTGAGGAAATACCCATGTGAATTTAGATAAATTGTAGGCGTTGACTTTAGTTATTATCTGTCTTGTGCTGACACATTTGTGAAGATACTTCTCATGAAAGTAAGCCATGATCTGTCATTATCAGAAATGCTCTGTTGTTCTGCTTTTTGATGCAAATAACACAAAATGTACAGACACTATCACTGCAATTTGAAAATCTTCACTTGACAAATGAACAAACTGTCCCTTACTGTGTGGTGTTAAAAAGTGTTTTCAAATATTCGACATGATTTTAAGTTGAATATAATCATTAAACAATTCAATGTTTATAATACTGTAAAATGTTCTGGGTGAATACATAGCAAGAAAAAATATCAGTTAACACCAAGTAATTACAGCACTAATTTGAATGTAGTCATAATCAGCTTTGTTGTTTTTTAACCAGAGAAAACCCAAAAAGAACGAGACAAGGCCCATTAAGTTTAGTGCTTTAAAAATAAGAAGAATAAAATACAAAGACAAAACTATTTGGTGAAAGAAATCGTGCTATTACGAGTATCTGATTCAAGTCGTTTGCAATTTTATCCATTAGAGGTCGCTGCAAGCTTTAAAAACCCTGTGGTAAATTTTTCAGAGGACAAAATTAGATAAAGTATGGCGGTTGAGATTATTTCACTTCATAAAATCATCTGTATAATCTAGCTATATACATTATCAATGATAATAAGCATATGCATAATATGAGTGTAGCAGTGTAGAAGTAATTAAACAAAACACTAGTTTGTTTATCATCTTACACTGCTACATGTGTATCTATACTCTTCTTTTTTTCTCTCTCGCTCTCTCAGAGCTGACACTGGTGTTTGGACAGAGGAAATGTAGACGAACTCCTCATTTATCTAATTTCTTCCTTTCACCACTGACTCCTCAGTGCGGTAACCTGACCTCAGTCAGGATGAAGCGTTTGGAGGGCAGCCAAACACTTTCTCTCTTGCTGAGGAATCCAAAGATACTGCATCTCTGCACTGCCGGAACCGAGGTGCTCATTTTATTTCCAGGAACTGCTGTACTTGGTCTTTGGGCATTTATAAACTTTGAGTTGAAGGCACATAAACAGAATGAGGGCGAGGGAAGTGAGAGTGTGTGCAAGTACAAGACAGAGAAGCAAAGTTCTGGGAGACCACCTTGACATCTAATCTTGACACCTCAACTTCACTTTATCTTGTAAAAATGATGAGCACTGATCACACTAAATGGAAATCATCATTGCTAGCAGTATTTGCTAGTAGCTCATAACTTCTTCTTTTTTTTTTTTAGCACGTAACTAGAAAATAAGTAGTTGGATCGTTCTCCGGAAATGGTGGCATGTCTTTGTGATGATTTTTGATAGATTTAACCGTGTTTAATTTGTAAGGGGAAGAAAAAAAATAGGCTAAATGTTTAAAAACAATAATTTGATCTTACATTACATTTGAGGTTTTTTTTTATCACAGTATTTTTATAAGGTAAGATATAAAATGCAAATAGTTTTAAACAATATAATTATAATTTTATGTGTGTGTGTGCGTGCGTGTATAAATGCAGTGTACATAGACGTCACATTACTAAAATTACTCTAGTATATTTATAGTCAGTAAATTAACATAAACAGTGAGTGTGTCTGTAAAGTGAAGCACTTTACATGTCAAAAACAGATGCCCTGACCAGCCAAGACCACTAGCAGACCTGATGCCACAGCCCATCATTTAAGTACAGGATATATTGTCCTGCACAAGCGCGCAGGTGTCAGGATCACCGTCTGATGGACAGGGAGGGCGTGACGTCATCGATGGGGCACCAACGAGTTTGCCAAAGAAAAGCTTGTAGATTCATTCCACAGTGGAAGAGGGACACCGGGAGTAGAACAAATGAGGTGTATCTCAATTGAACGCTCTCTCAGTGGTTTCTCCGGGTGACACTATCGCGGGTAAGATCTTATATTATTCTCTGATAACACACACGGAAAATTCCTCACGGCAGCAGCAGCAGAGGCAGCAAACGGACAGACTAAAACCTCCATCTACCGGACTGCACCAGTGCCAAGATTCAATAACAAACTCTGAACTACGAAAACACCACTTTCCCGATGGAAAGGTATGTTCACTTGTGTTTTTTTCCAACACAAACAGAGCAAAGCCGTGAAGCAGCTGACAAAGGCAGGCGACGGTAAGAGATCCAGGAGCATCGCTGCCTTTGTAGTTTTCTCCGCGGATGGGCCGGAAGATAAGAAGACAGTGTTGTCAAAATCTGATTCTATACTCTATTTCTTACGTTTATAGGATCTTTTGTCACTTCTGAGTAGACTTGCGAGTGAAACTGTTCTTATTCTGTATATTACGCATGGGGCTGTGTATATGTATCCGTTCAATTTCAGAACCAAATACAGGCGTTACTGTTGTCACACAAAGGCGAATGAATGCAGCGCTGCCTATTGTGTGTTCAGCTGGACCCACAGCTTCATTTGTGCTTCATTCACAGGCTTAACAAGTTCTCCGTTTTTATTAATTTTCGTCACCAAACGTGCATAAATATGTACAATAAAATTATTCAGGGTAATAAATGTATACATTTTGTTCTAACGTTCAGCAACACATTGCATCCGCTTGCACGGTCAGCGCCATAGTCATATGCATTATTTATAAAGTTTGGCTCACCCACTAGTGTGGTCCCATTGGTTTATACTAAATTCTTCTGTGAACTCAGTAATTGTTTTTCTTTTTTCAAAAAGTTTTACACAAAGAAAGGAACAGCATTTTTGAGAAATCTCAATACAAATCATCACATGAAATAAGTACTCTAAATGTATTAGTGTTCTGTTTTATTCTACATGAACGGGTCCGTCTCCTCATGGGTGCCGCCATGTTGACATCACATGGTGTCGCGCTATTGATGAGTTACTACTACTTCTAATAATAATGTTACTTTTTATCTAGTGTTTAAGTCACTTTACAACACATAAACAATTAAAACCAATGTCCATTAAATATATATATATATATATATATATATATATATATATATATATATATATGAGATACTGTTTAAGAAAAACATTCAAATCAAAAGATAAACAGTTGTGGAGTAGTTCAGTTGGTAAAAAGAAAAAAGAAAAAGAAGTGCATTCAGGTTAATATGTCCAAAACCACTGGTAGCGTAGAGTGCAACATTCGGGTTGCGGAAATGAAAATCACATTCTTTTCCTATATAGGGGTATTGATTCTTAGCGATAAAAATCAATAAACCTTAAAGACAGACCTACTGTGAGCTAAATGTTTGTTGCTTTTGTTGAAGCCGTCAGTCAGCATTATTTCAACTTATTCTTTAAAATACACGTGTTCATCTGCGGAATTACTGGTGAAAAACTACCCATGATTCTGTGGAGAAATCTCCACCAATCAGAAAACAAAACAGCAAATTGCACCAAAAGATCTCTTTTGCGTCCGCCTATTCCCATGAATCCCTGCAAATGATGCAATAGAGTGAGTCTCCCATAAACTACTTTAATATTTGTGTATATATGCTTGCTTTGCAGTAAACGTAAATATGCTATTTACACAACATCTTTAAATCAATAGTTTATCCACCAGTTTTAATTTCATTGTCATTCACAATGCTTTATGGGATTTTAGTTTTTTTCCTCATTAAAGCCGTTAAGTACACACTCTGTACTTTTGTCGTTTTGTCCGATTTATAAATACTTTTTGCTACAAATCAATGTGTGTAATGTTTTGATTCCCCTTGTAGCTGGATGATTTGTTTCATGACTTGTTACACTTTAACAAGGTTTTTTTTTTTAATCCCTATGGGATAAATGAATGGGAAAAATACTTTCACAACCAAAGCAGTTGAAAAAGTGAACTGTTGCACTCTATTGAGGTGAATAAGTTTTTGTTTACATTTAGCTGGCTCTTACTGAGTTAACCTTTAAGAACTGAGTTGGAAAACAAGAAATAGTATTGTAGTGATATCAGACTATTAAGTCTAGTGTTAGGAATAACACTAGATGCTTTGTTGCTCATTATTTATATAATAACGTAGGAAACAACCAAGCTGACATTCTATAAACTATGAAACGTAAGAATGTTAATTTGATCATATTTCTAAAGCGTACTTGTCCATATGTTTATTGTAATTGTAATCTAATGATATATCTGCTCTCTTTCTTTCTTTCTTCCTTTTTCTCCACTGAAGGGAATGCATGAGGAGCGTGACACATAGCTGCGTGAGGAGAATGGAGGGTACAGGACAGCCTGGAGCTGGAGAAGGCAAGTGAAAGCTTTAGATTATGGATGAAACTAACCCATGATTTAAGTACCTGCCATTAATGTTAAAGTCAAACATCACAGAGAACCTCCAACTCCAGCGCAGGAGTGTAATTCAGTTTCATTATAACATGGAGTGTTTTTGGGGTAGGGCTGAATCCTGGGAGACTGAGTTACAGAGTGTTTGCTGTGTGCAGGAGGCACTGGCTGACTGTGGGATGTTGCTATGGAAACACTTGCCCTGTACTGGGTGTTGAGTTGTATTCCACCCAGTACTGTGCCCCCGTTGCTTTGATAGTATGCAACTGTGATTTAAGATCTCTTTCTTGAAGAAGAAGTGTTATTATTGCATTATTAGGTTATTTATCATTCTCCTCACTCTCTCCAGCCTCTCACAGGCAATGCCCTATTGCTCCTCTCTAAGCAATGGCCTGGCAAAATACATCCCCATTCCGATATGGCTTTGACCTGGGGGGACATTACCAGGATCTGCGTCCTCTGGGCATGGGAGCATCTGGCCTCGTCCTCTCTGCGGTGGACAGGCGCAGTGGCCTGCGTGTGGCAGTGAAGAAGTTGGTAATGCGAGATGCCGTCAGTGTAAAACACGCTCTGAGGGAGGTGAAGATCACCCGCCGCCTTCAGCATGAGAACGTGGTTAGGGTGTATGACGTGTTGGGGCCGTCCGGTCACCCTTTACCACGTGACTTGACCCATGTGCCGGCAATATACATCGTGCAAGAGTGTATGGAAACTGACCTGGCAAGGTTACTCGAGCAAGGGCCGTTGCCAGCAGAACACGCCACCCTGCTTTTTTATCAGTTGCTTCGTGGGCTAAAGTTCATCCACTCAGCCAACGTGCTGCACCGTGACCTCAAGCCAGCGAATATCTTTATCAACACCGAGCAAATGCTGCTGAAGATCGGAGACTTCGGCCTGGCTCGCATTGTCGACCCACATTATTCGCACAAGGTAAGAGTCACAGTTGCAGGGCAGGAATGACTGCATCACAAACTGTTTCACTCACTAGAAAGAATAACATCTATTTAGATAGGTCTTTGTTAGTAGAAATACTACAATGATTTCTAATAGAGATATCTGACTGATATTTCTTTATCAATATTCCAAGATAATTTGTTATCAGTGCTGTAGTATTAGATCTACTGATAAATGGCACCATTTTGTGACACACACACACACACACACATATATATATATATATATATATATATATACACACAGTCAAACCAAAATTTATTCAGACACCTTGAACATTTCATTCATTAATACAGTTTATTCACTATAGTTTAAAAAAATGGTAATAAAATATGACATAATTATGTCAGATAACACTTAAGCAAAACATGGTCAGGTCAAAGTGTCTGAATAATTTTTGGTTCCAAATTTTTATCAATTTTACTGGTAGTCCGCTGTATGAAGAATTTTTGGGTATAATATGTCACAGTTTACTTTATTTTGCTATCCTCACTTACATAAATGAACTATTGTGTCCTTCACCCACTAGTAAAAATATATCAAAAATGTCTGAATAATTTTTGGTTTGATTGTGAATAATATATATATACACTACCAGTCAAAAGTTTGGACACGGTAAGATTTTTAATGTCTTAAAAAGAAGTTTCATCTGCTCACCAAGGCTGCATTTATTTAATTAAAAATACAGTAAAAACAGTGATATTGTGAAATATTATTACAATTTAAAATAACTGTGTTCTGTTTGAAAATATTTTAAAATGTAATTTATTCTTGTGATGTCAAAGCTGAATTTTCAGCATCATTACTCCAGTCTTCAGTGTAACATGATCCTTCAGAAATAATTCTAATATGCTGATCTGCTGCTCAAGAAACATTTATTGTGTACAATTGTACAAAATATTTGTGTACAATATTTCTTTTTTATGATTCTTTGATGAATAGAAAGTTCAAAAGAACAGCGTTTATTTGAAATATATTCTTTTGTAACATAATCAATGTCTTTACTGTCACTTTTGATCGATTTAATGCATCCTTGCTGAAAAAAATAATTAATTTCTTTAATTTCTTTTCAAAAAAATAAACATAAAAATTCTTACTGACCCCAAACTTTTGAACGGTAGTGTATAATGTTACAAAAGCTTTGTATTTCAGATAAATGCTGTTCTTTTGAACTTTCTATTCATCAAAGAATACTGAAAAAGAAATATTGTACACAAATATTTTGTACAATTGTACACAATTAATGTTTCTTGAGCATCAAATCATCATATTAGAATGATTTCTGAAGGATCATGTGACACTGAAGACTGGAGTAATGATGCTGAAAATTCAGCTTTGCCAACTCAAGAATAAATTACATTTTAAAATATTTTCAAATAGAACACAGTTATTTTAAATTGTAATAATATTTCACAATATTACTGTTTTTACTGTATTTTTAATTAAATAAATGCAGTCTTGGTGAGCAGACGAAACTTCTTTTTAAAACATTACAAATCTTACCGTGTCCAAACTTTCTGACTGGAAGTGTGTGTGTGTGTGTGTGTGTGTGTGTGTGTGTATATATATATATATATATATATATATATACATATATTTTTTTTATTGTAGTTTAATTATCATTAAGTTATACATTATTTAATTAAAAAAGAGAAATATGGCAATAATTACAATAATCCCAATTTATAAATTAGTTTAACAAAAAGACATTGATCAAAGAATGGATTTATTTTTGTGACAATTTTTAACTTTTTTAAATAATAATAATAATTTTAAAAATAACCAATACATATTATGTTTTTATTGTTGTATTTTAATGATCATTTATACATTATTTGATCAAAAAGCAGAAATATAACAAAAACTAAAAATCTGTTCTGCATATTGATTATTGGACATTGAAAATATGGAAATAATTTGTATTGTATTGGCCAAATATCGATTCCATCAAAGCTCATCAAGATGTTTATCTAGTATGAAGTCTTGGATTACACTATACCTGTGGAGTTTTGGTGAATGTTTTTGGCAATAGTATGTTTTTGTTTTTGTACCAGGTTATTGTTTATGTAAATAACATGGTAATTATCAGGTAACCTAATATTTATCAAAGCACTTACAATCTGATGCGGCTACTGTGCAATGGTACTTTTTTTTGTAAGGGTGTTGCTCAATTAATGCTGAATAACACTGTGAAGAACTGGATATATTAGTTCATTTTTGGGAACTTTTAAATGTAAGTAGTATGTACCGTCATACTGTTAGTTTGTACTGCCTTACAAGCTTTCAGTGTGGTTCACCCTGCAGTTACAGTCTGGCCTTGATTAGCAGAATCACATTTCCTATCAATTATCATGTGCTGCAGGCTATTAAGATAATGACATATTAATCCATTTACAGCTTTATCATCAACATAACATCCTTAGGAACAGAAGTACTTTAGATTATCTGCTTTCAATCTTTTTGATGGTTCTCATTATCATAAGTCTAGGCAGCTACAATTTAGATTTAAGCAGTATCTGCTGTGCTACATACAAAACGTTCTTATGCATCTCTTCATTTTATATTCCTAAAGTTAGTTAAAATACCTATTGATTGATATAGATTCTTTAGAATGGATAGTTGTTTGGAGAGTTTCTTGAAGCATTTTTAAGCGCTGTGTTTTGTTTTTGCTTATTTGATCCTGGTACCCTATTAATATAACAACTCAGTCTGTCTGTAGTTACTTCATATTTCTGTGCATTTCACATAGATAGATGGTTTCAAACTTTGACATTTTGACATATTGCATTACACAATAATTATGAACAATTACCTTGATGTTATGGCAGCTGAAAGATTAATGTGGCACTCTACTGTCTCATTGTGCTTCTGTATTATTTAGCAGAGCTCACTGTGTAACACTAGCAGACCAGGAGAACAACATGAATGGAGAGCTTTGTGTGAGACAGGACAAGGTGGGGTGAATGATCAGTAAAGGGGGATAGTCACAGTTTGGGATGGAAAGAACAGCCAAAATAAAAACAGCCTTCCCCAGGAAATTATAGAAGGGCTATTATTGCAAGAGCCCTGTTTAAAATGCTGATAGTACACTGATAGTAGGAAGCTGAGATTGCAGACTCTATAAGAACAGCATCCTTCTGCTCTCATGTCACTCAAAATATTCATGTATTATCAAAATGTCAAAGCTCTGTCTTCAGTGGCTTCAAAAGTTGTACACTTTGTGGCAAGACATTTAAAGAAACATTTTTGGTATGTTTAACTATAAAACAATATATTATTATGCAAAATTAATTAAAAAGTATTCAGCAGATATTAGTCATGGGTCTTTCATATGGGGAACTCTTCTCATGTGTTTGTAATTTGCATAATGATGCATTTAAAAGTTAATGATTAACATATCTTTAGAAAAGTTCACAATGCTGTTGCAGATGAAATATAATGTGGATGACATTGAATAAATATCTTTTCATCAGGTTAGATACTGATTATTAATCACCCAAACCCCTATCTAAACCTGTCTAGTGTTTGTAGTTCTAATCGAATCCTCATCCAATGGGCAGTGTGGGCAATATTAGCCGTTAGAGTGTGCACAGATCTGCACTTTGGATTCTAACCGGAAAAAGTGGACCATCTGGGTACCTTTGGAATAATCATTTTATCATACTATATATGGGACACACTAATTCTAATTTCGAATGCTATTTAGGATTTATAGTATGCGAATTGGGACACAGCAATGGTCAAGACGAGGTGATTTAAGTGACTTTGAACATGGCATGGTTGTTGGTGCCAGACGGGCTGGTCTGAGTATTTCAGAAACTGCTGATTAACTGGGATTTTCACGCACAACCATCTCTAGGGTTTACAGAGAATGGTCCTAAAATGAGAAAATATCTAGTGAGTGGCAGTTCTGTGGGCGAAAATGCTTCGTTGATGCCAGAGGTCAGAGGAGAATGGCCAGACTGGTTTGAGCAGATAGAAAGGCAACAGTAACTCAAATAATCACTTGTTACAACTGAGGTATGCAGAAAATCATCTCTGAGTGCAGAACACGTCGAACCTTGTACTACAGCAGCAGAAGACCACACCGGGTGTCTCTCCTGTCAGCTAAGAAACTGGACAGGTAACTGAGGCTACGATTCACACAGGCTTACCAAATCGGACAATAGAAGATTGGAAAAACATTGTCTGGTCTGATGAGTCTCTATTTCTGCTGTGACATTCAGATGGTAGAATTTGGTGTAAACAACATAAAAGCATGGATCCATCCATATCAACAGTTAGGCTGGTGCTGGTGGTATAATGATGTGGTGGATATTTTCTTGGCACACTTTGGGCCCCTAAGTACCAAATGAGCATTGTTTATTGCTGCTGTCCATGTCCATCCCTTTATGATCACAGTGTACCAGCTGATGGCTGCTTCCAGCAGAATAACGCACAATGTCACAAAGCTCAAATCATCTCAGACTGGTTTCTTGAACATGACAGTGAGTTCACTATACTCAAATGGCCTCCACAGTCACCAGATCTCAATCCAATAGAGCACCTTTGGGATGTGGTTGAATGAAAGATTCTCATCATAGATGTGCAGCTGACAAATCTGCAACTACTGTGTGATGCTTTCGTGTCCATGTGGATCAAAATCATTCCAATATACTGATTTGGTGACCAAGAAACATTTCTTGTTATTATCAATTTTGAAAACAGTTGTGCTTCTCAATATATTTCTAAAACTTCTAAGTATTTTTCTTTTTCTTTGGTCATGTCTCATCACCCTTAGGATACCAAGTGAGTTGGAACCTGTGTTCCCCCTCTAAAATATTAGTGTGTCATTGTACCTCTGAGTTTGCATTAAGCTTGAGTGAATTAAGGGCAGTAGTTCCCTTCACCCATTCTCTGAACGAGTGCCTGCAACTCTGACACTCAGTGCTGAGAGCGTCTGTTCCCCTCTCAGCATGGAGGGAACATTCAGTTCCCAAATCTAGAGGACCACAGATAAGTGGAATATGGATTCACAGCAGCATCTGGATCCACATATGCTAGCAGTGCAGGCAGGGGACTGATAGGGCCCCAGATGGTTATACTCATTCAATACGACATGAAGAATAAAGATGATGTGGACACTGAACTTTATCTATAATTTAAATAAGGAACCAATGGGCCAATTCAGCTGTTCTGTAGCTCAGTTATGATGGCTATGTAAGCAGCAATTTAAAAATATCCATAGATAATAAGATAAAAACATACTGTAAGCTATATTAAATTCCTTATTCCTTAATAATTTTTCTTAATAACTTATTATTGTCTTTGAAACAGATTTGACTTATGATTGTTTCGGAAACTTGATAAATCAATCCACAAGTGTCTTTAGATAAATTTAAAGCTGTCATGGAGATTGTATTGTATTATATTATATTATATTATCAATAGCCAACAATACATTGTATGGGTTAAAGCTTTAAAGGATTTTTTTTGCACCCTCAGATTCCAGATTTTCAAATAGTTGTATCAAATATTGTCCTATCCTAACAAACCATACATCAATGGAAAACTTATTTATTCAGCTTTCAGATTATGTATAAATCTCAATTTCAAAAAATTTACCCTTATGACTGGTTTTGTTGTACAGGGTCACATATCATATCATATATTATATTATATTATAGGATTTTTGTGATAAATATAATAAATATGAAAATAAATAATCTAATAATATTTATCTTACACACTCTAAAAATATTTATTTATCCTATTTGTGGATTTTTAGCCAATGTTGGCAGCAGAAAACATCCTAAATGTCGAGTCTGTCTCTATGTAAGTTGCACTGACAGCTCAAAATCAGCATTGCTGACATTTGTTGGTTAAGATGCCTGATTCCTGACATTTTTTTCCTTATTATTACTCACTTTCAGTCTTTGTTGGCTTCACTTGCTTGTGATTGTGAACAGTTTCAAAGGTCTGTGTGAATCAGCTCCAGTGAGAAGACAAAGGCCCTCTGTATGTAGCAGGATATGTAAATATCATTCTCGTTTGTGTCACCATCACCCTTCAGAACCACCCTACTGAGGCTGCCTGCTAAAATCTCACAAATAATTCATCACCTGAGCCCTGGGGGAGAGTGGGAGGTGAGAAAGAAGAGGAAAGGATGAAGGAAGGCAGGAAGGATGAGCTGAAGGAGATTTATTGGGAGTCATAGGGTTACTGTATATCAGCTGCTTCTCATCAGACTTAACACAGATGCTGAGTCATATGGCATTTTTTACACCCTACTCTACTGTTTTTTTTATATATTTATACTACACAAACACTACAGTTTGTTTGAAGAAATTTGTTACAAAGAAGCATTAAAGACATTTATGATGTTTATTTACATATATTCATATATTTTCTTTAATTCAAAGTAACTTAGTGTGCAAATCCGTATTTCTTTTTCAGCCTGTCAACCTTCAAAAGTACAATAAAAATGACAATTATCCTATGAAGTACACCATTTAATTGTTGTGCATATGACATTATCTTTGCTATGCAGGGATACCTGTCAGAGGGAATGGTCACTAAATGGTACCGTTCACCAAGACTGTTGCTGTCTCCAAATAACTACACTAAAGCAATCGACATGTGGGCCGCAGGCTGCATTCTGGCTGAGATGCTCACAGGACGCATGCTGTTTGCAGGTAAGGCTAGAAGAGCACTCAGTAATGAGCAAGGGGCCGTCATTAGTGTTTCTGTTGCTCCATTGGTTTTGTATAGATCTAGCTGTTCACTTGAGAAACAAGAACATCAATCTTCATTATCCGGACTCAGTCTTAGAGCATCCTCTAGTGGCTGTATGTGGCAAAGTAAAAAGAGATGTTTAGACTTGATATATCAATCGATTTCTATTTCTATCATTTTCATTTCACAGTACTACATTGGCAAGATTGTTATAAATACAATATTGCCAGAGTATCAATACATGCAACAAGAATGACAAGAATAGGGACAAAAATTGTATTTCAAATAAGGTAAAGTAAAACAATACGAATAGCAGTAACAAATAAAATGGTTACAGACAATACAAAAAGAGTATTTAGTGTTAAACTATATTTTTATATTGGCATGATTGTTATACATTTAATTTTGCCAAAAAAGTATTAATATATAAAAAAAGGTTCCAGTAAAAAATATAAAATAAAATAGGAAAGGTTATAGTTATACACAGACAGCTTGAGAATTTAAACTGATTAAAAAACATTCTTGCTTACTACACAAGCTTCGTGTAACATAGTTCTTGTTATAAACTGTAAGATCTTTATTTATCAGTAGGGGAATAGATTAGCAGTCCTAATGAGATGATTTTTTTTTTTTTTTTTTTAAAAGGATTAGTTCACTTTAAAATGAAAATTACCCTATGATTTACTCACCCTCAAGCCATCCTAGGTTAGGGTGATATTAATAATCACCCTGATGCTCCAAAGCTTTATAATGGTAGTGCACGGAAACCACCTGTTTGAAGCTCAAGAAAGTGCATCCGTCCATCATAAACATACTCCACACAGCTTTAGGGGGTAAATAAAGACCTTCTGCAGTGAAGCAATGTATTTGTGTAAGAAAAATATCCATATTTAACACATTATAAAGTAAAATATCTAGCTTCCGCCAGACTGCCTTCAGTATTCAACTTACGAAAAAGTTTTTGTAAGTTGAATAGGGAAGGCGTAGGACGTTTTGAACGGCAAGAGGCCTTACACTTTCTTCGTAAGTTGAATACGGAAGGCGGTCTGGCGGAAGCTAGATATTTTACTTTATAATGTGTTAAATATGGATTTTTTTTTACACAAACGCTTCGCTTCACTTCAGAAGGGCTTTATTAACCCCCAGAGCCATGTGGAGTATGTTTAAGATGGATGTATGCACTTTCTTGAGCTTCAAACAGGTGGTTTCCGTGCACTGCCATTATAAATCTTGGGAACATCAGGGTGATTATTAATATAACGCTGATTGTATTCGTCCGAAAGAAGAAAGGATGGCTTGAGGGTGAGCAAATCATAGGGTAATTTTCATTTTCAAGTGAACTAATCCTTTAAGTGGTTGTTTGCACCCTGATGTAAATAGCCCTGGTGCAGTCAGACAAAGTTACGGTGCCTCTGTTTGTTTCTCTTCTCTAAGGTGCTCATGAGCTGGAGCAGATGCAGCTGATTTTGGACACTGTGCCTGTTATTAGAGAGGAGGACAGACAGGAACTGCTGAAGGTCATGCCCTCTTTTGTAGGTCAAGGGTGGGAGGTCAAGAGGTCACTCAGAGAACTACTGTCAGAGGTGGAGGACAAAGGTAAGATGAGAATATTTATTTTTTAATATGTGATACTGTGATACATCAACAGTTTCAGTCACAGAATCCACATTTCAGGCATTGATTTCCTGGAGTGCATCCTCACCTTTAATCCCATGGACCGGCTGACAGCAGAAGCAGCTTTGTCTCATCCATACCTGCAGAGATACTCGTGTCCTCAGGATGAGCCTGTTTCCTTGCAGCCTTTTCGCATAGAGGACGAGCTAGAAGACAGTGTGGTCACTGAGCACGGTCATGCGCTCAGCTCCCACTGGGACAGGTACACCGCTCACATGTCACACATGAGGCACTCTGATTTATCAACACCCAGAGTTGTGTCATTTGTTACAGTTTTCCTGGCGCTCACAGTTCCACTGCTGCTGACACAGACCTACGACAATATAAAAAACACTCTTGCTCTTTTACAAGGAATGTTGTTAAATCTATATAGCTGAGAAGAATCATTGTTTAGTTCATAAATTAAATTTAAAGGCTTTATTCATGTTGTATTTCTTGCATGGACCTTATACTGAAATCAAAAACTAATAAAAAAAAATAATAAATGTAATTAAAAGTAATATTAAATAGAGTAAATAATAAATTTAGGGTTCATTTTAGGCATGTTGAATGAAAACAACACTATGTGACAATGGAAAGAAATTAATCAAGACAGCCACAAGACTAAATATAGTATAAAATAATATATTTTATTAATAAATTAAAATAATATATGGGTCAATGACGTGATGGGTCATTTTTTTGTCCAAAGGCCTTAATAATAATAAAAAACAAAGATATGACATCCAAAGTATGTCAGGTAGTACAACTAGATCTCTTTTATCGAATCCAAAAGGTTTTAATTATATTTTGCTACATATAAAAGTATTTTAAAGATTCTGAAGTGTCAAAATGTCATTCAGTTTAACCGTCCAAAGGCCAATACAGCCACTTCATTTGTGAATAAAATATCTTAAAATGTAATAAATGTATATATTTTTTTATTCTGGCATGATTTTATAACATCAGATATCAACATAGTGCAAAATGGTATTAAAATTATGTGTAGAAGTCGTTGCTTTGTTATGAGAAAGAATGTCTGGAAAAATTTATTTCATTGTCATTCAGAGTAACCAATATAAAGGGACCATTTTGGATCAAGTCATGTGGTCAGTATCATATGACAGGATGTGCCATCATTCAGACACCTGCAAAGCACCACATGGTCATGAAGCAAATTAACTAACTCTTTAACCATTTAAAAAAAAAAAAATCATGTTTTCAGTTGCTCATACGCATGTCCCGAAACATCAGGTCATTTGGTACAACCTCTATAAAACATGGAAAGTATTGTAATATTTTAAAAACTTGTACTAAATATAAAATGTTTGATTGTCCTTTTGCTAGCTAGCTAGCAAGCTAACCAGCTAGATATCAGCCTGTTAGCATTTTCAAAAATCGTCATTCGGTATAACCAAGTGTCATTCGGTAAAACCGAATGACTTTTTTGGTGACACATTTTGTCCATCTTGTAAAACATGACAAAAGCAGTGTTAATTGAAAAAGAAGTGTTAAATAAAACCACAATCTCATTGTTAACACTTAATAAAACTTCAAAATTAATTATATTTCCATTATGTTTTTTTTGTTTTTTTTTTACACTTTTAAAAACCTTATTCGTCAATGACCCATATACGTAAGTCATGGATAATACAATTTAATATAAAAAATTTAAACTTTCTTTCAAAAGATTTTTTAATGTTTTAAAAAAAGTCTCTTATGCTCACCAAGTCTACATTTATTTGGCCAAAAAATACAATAAATACTGTAATTTTGTTAAATATTATTACAATTCCAAATAACTGTTTTCTGTTTTAATATATTTGAAAATTTAATGTATTCCTGTGATGGGATTAACTGAATTTTCTTTATATAACAACAATATATGCTCTGAAGTGTCTGCATTCATTGCATACATTTCACTGTGACACAGTGTTGCTTCTAGTGTTGTCAAAAATATATCTATATTTTGATATTTTTATATCGATACTAAAACAAATATCTGAAACTATTCCAATACTCCTTTTCTTCAGTATCGATACACCGATACCTGCTGTGGGTTCTAGCTCTCACAAAATGTCCATCTTGGCAAGTATTCATGTAAACAGTCAGTTTTGGAATGTAAATTGAGAAAGACAAATGTTGTGTAACAGTATATTGGATCTTAAAGTGACAGCAGTCTAATAAACCTGCTGCTGTCTGTCATGTTAATCAGAGAACAAAAGACAGAGAAAGTCACGCACTGCTCTTGACTGAATTTGTAACTTAAATTGTTAGCATTAATCTGTATTTAATTTTTACAATGAAGATTATCCAATGTTGTTTTACTTTTTAATTTCTGTATATTTCCCAAATACTAATGTTAAAGTTTTTTTTTTTTGTAAATTTAGTTCAGAGTTTCAAATAAAGTGTGTGTAAGCTATTGCAGCAAAATTACCCAAATTATCAAAAATTATGAGATAATAATAATAAAAATGTCGATATGGCAGTTTTCCCTGTGGTATCAAAAATGGTATCGATTATCGTGTCATATCGAAGGTTAGAAATATAGAACAAATATATTTCTCATAACAAATAGAAATAATAACAAATGAAAATATTTTATGAGACTCTCTGAATGCTTTGAAATTATGTTTACTCACTAATGAAAACAAAGGTCTCCTCCTTTTCCTACAAACTATGTACAGTACATAGCTAGAAAAATATTTTAATATGACTACCAGGACATAGTATGACCAAGATAAAGCTTTTAGTGGTTTGTTGCAACTTTATTATTTGGCAGTTTACCATCTTATATGCATCATGTTTTTGCAAAGCAAAGAAATGGGTTTGTTACCCTACGGGTACATCATGCAATAGCGGGTTGCCAGATAGAACCATTATTTTAACAATAGTATGTAGCAAACAAAAGCAGTTTGAGCTGAGATTTGTGGATCCAATAAATTGCATTAGTTGTGATTACTAGAGCATAATGAAACCAAGAATTTCAGTTTTGGAAGAGCAAATTAAAGCCTACAGTCGTTCTTTGATGCTTTTTAATGATAAAAGTTTGATTGTTAAAAGTTTGTGGGTACATGCACACTGGAAGAGTGAAAACAAGGGTCACGTGAAAGGCAATTTACACAGATGGGTACTGAAATGCCCAGAGGACTTTCCAGTGACGTAGAATGCTGTTCAAATATGGAAACTTATTAAACCCCTGCATAATTAAATCTCATAGCGGACTTAATAAAAATGTCATTGTTGTCTTTTATGTGGCCATATGGGCACATCTGACACAAAGTCTTCCTTTACTGCCAACAGTGAGAGGTGAAAAAGCTTGTTAGCTTAGGTCAGGAACAGAAATGAACTTTTGAAACATCCAATTATTTTTGACAGAGTGTAAAAATGCTGCTGTTAAAAGAAATTAATGTCTATGCTACAGATTGACTCTCTGTTTGTGAAAACAAAATTTGTGGTTAAAGTAATACACTTGCAATGGTCAGGACAGGAGTATTTGACAGCACATACAAGTTTACTGATTAATTTGATCGCACTAGTCAACTGTTAACATGTGTAATGTGCAGCTTAATGGCTATATTAAACTTTTACTTGTGTATTTGCATGAAACAGATGTATGATTTTGTAAACACTACCATTCAAAAGTTTGAGGTTTTTGAAAGAACTGACCAATGCTGCATTTATGTGATCAAAAATACAGATACAAAAATTATTACAATTTAAAATAACTATATTTTAAAATGAAATGTATTCCTGTAATGGCAAAGATGAATATTCAGCATCATTACTCCAGTCTTCAGTGTCACGTCATCCTTCAGAAATCATTCTAATATGCTGATTTTATGCTCAAGAAACATTTCTTGTTTCAATGTTGAAAACAGTTGTGCTGCTTAAAATTTTTGTGGAAACCGTGATACATTTTTCTTTTCAGGATTCTTTGATGAATAGAAAGTTATTTGAAAAAGACATCTATTAAGGTTTTTACTGTCACTTTTGGTCAATTTATTGCATCCTTACTGAATAAAAGTATTAATTTCTATTCAAAAGAAAAAATCTTCATAACTTTTGAACGGCACTGTATACTCTAAATAATACTGTGACTTACTGCTAATATACACCACTTTATATTTTGTACTCTTTGTACAAATGTTCATGTATGCTAAAACTGTTTATATAATTTTTCCAGGTATGATGGGAGTCTGTCTTCAGACGTTTATTGGCGCCACAGGAGCAGTGTGGGTGCATGCAGAGCGTCTCAGAGCTGGGAGAGGCAGAAGACGAAGAAGTTCAAAGAGATCCACGAGCGAGCTCGACGGCTCACATCGAGGAGGCTCAGGTAGACCCTCGCAAATACTCCCACAGCAGCTCCGCAGAGCGCTTCCTGGAGCAGTCCCACTCGTCTCTGGAGCGGGTCTGCGGACAATTCACGGAGCTGGACTGTGGTCGCTCCTGCGATTACAAGGTGGGCTCTCCGTCCTACCTGGATAAGATTGCGTGGCGAGAAGGGAAGCCGCAGCACTACTCTGAACCAAAGCTAATACTGGACCTGTCTCACTGGAGGCATAACAGCATGTCTGCTCCAAGAGGTGGCAGCGTGGAGAAGCTTCTTGCCGAGCCTGGAGATCTGTTTCAGGAGATCTCGCGCTGGGTGGAGAGCACACAGTCTGGACTCCACTCGCCCGGTTCTCCTCAAGAACCTCTCACCTCCCTGTGTTCCCCTCCTCAACCGCTGTCTCCTACACTGCTGCCTCATTCTCACACGCAAATCCCAGCACGTTTGCAACTGTCCAGCCCTCACCAGCTCCATGAGGACAATAGGAGGAGTCCCACCCCATTCTTCTCCGCTCCTCCATCTCTGCTGCCCTCATCTCCTTCCTCTCCTCATCATGATTCATCCGATTATCCATCTTCCTCTATTTGTTGTGGAAAGGATGACGAGCCCTCGCAGATGGATCCTTCTGGAGAGGAACATTTTGACCTAGATGTGTTTATCTCTCAGGCTCTGAGGCTTTGTAGTCAGAGCGAAGTACTCTCGGAGAATGCGGATGCTCCCAAACCAGGCAACGTTAGCCGCGTTCATAATATCTCAGATCACAGACCCTCCAGAACACAAACTCCACCCCCTGAGATTGTCAAGGCTCACGAGTGCCATAAAGAGCACTGGTAGAAGAGATGTGACTGTTTATTTAATGATTTTAAAGAGGTTTGATTAGTACAGCTTATTTAAGGTGGCATGAATTAATGTTAATACCGAGGACCAGAAGATTTTTGAGAATGTTGTTTTATGATGCTGAGATTCTGTATTCCACCAGAAATCCAAAGTATTTACCTCTAGGCAAAAACATCTGAGATCTCAGATATGAATTGAATGGAGCCCTGAGGGACCATGGTGATGTGAACATTTTTATTTGTTCCCACAAGAAACTGTTCTGTCTCTCAAGAAAATGTTTTTATGAGACATCTGTGTGCTCTCGTATTTGATTTCCCGCACTTCAATGCTCTGTAAACTATTCCAACTTTTTAATATTTTTTGGTGAATTGATTTAAAGCATATGAAAACTAATTTTGTTAGACAAATTTTGCAAGTTTCTTAGGAAATGAAAGGAAAATGCAAAAAGTATTTTTTTTCCCCTTTCAACTAATTTTCCCCCACAACTATATCTCTTTAGGCCCTTCTGTAAATTTGAAACTAAAATGTTTTATTGAATGTTACTTAAAGTTTTGTGCAAGATTGAAGGATTTGTCTGTTAATTCTGTTTAGCACAAACTTAGGTCTGCATAACTTTTAATTAGCACTTTATTAAATTATTAAAATAAGTGCGTAATGGAAGTAATTTTTCAACCGTTATCTAAAAAAATGGCACTTTTGATATTAAAGTTTTCACTTACAATGAAATAAAGACTCTAGTCATTTCAGTGGCCTAGAAAAAGATGTTTCATTCTACATAAGGCATTCCCCATTATTGTCCACCATGTCTAGACAAAGGCTATATATTACCAAGACGGTTCACTTATATTACTATGAATGGGAGAAACTGCTATGCATAATATGGTGGAACAAGTACTTCTAAATTAAAGAGCCCATCGCCAATTGGTAAAGTCAATGCATTGCTGCCGTTCGAAGCTCTGGTTCGCTTGGCACTGCCTATGCACATTGGCTGGACCAACTTGAACTTTTTTAATGCCATTTGAGGATAAGAAATAACATTTATGGGACAGTTAATGTAAGATTTTGTTGCTGATATGTTTGAATGTGAATTTAGCCCGAGATTTCAGTATTTCCCCATTCAGGTAGATTGGTGTTGGTCTTGCATGTCCCAAATAGCTGCCAGAGTCGTTACAAATATGGCCGCCAAAAAGAGAATTTGGTATAGAGCAGTCAGACCCTTTTTATTACTAACCCCCCTGTCACCGGACACTTTTGGTTGAAGAATTAATCATGGCTGTCAAATATGCCTGTGCATAAGATATTTTTACAATACCATTGGTAAAACAATTGGATCCACACTGTCAGTATAAAGTTTAAGACTATTAAATGAGTCAGCAAAACCAAGTGTGTAATTTCTATGCAACTAGTGACACCAACCATCTTTTCTTTTTTTTCTTTTTAAATAGCTTTCCTGAACAATCCCCCATCTTTCATTAGTAGGCCAAACAGATAACCATGCCCCAAATTCCTGCCTTTGGTTTCCATGTCAGGATGCTTCAATGTCTTGTATATCCACATTAAGCTGGGGTTGTGATAAATCATTTTAACAAAAATTACAAACTTCAACTTTAAAACATCAATCAACAAATTAAAACAGGAGACCGGCAGATTGTTATTATTCTTTGTAATTTTAATTCCCATAATTTAATTAGTTAAAATGCAGACAACTTTCACAAAAAAGTTCCAAAAAGAAAGAAAACAGCAATACAGTACATATGCAGATAAGGGGGGTTTGTTAAATTAAATTTAAAGCCCTGTCTTCAGATGGTACCAGACAGTTAACAGCACAGCATTCACATCATCATGGAAATAGAGATGACACAGCAGGCAATCAGCAGGCCAGCAGAGGATTGGGCTACATTCTATTTTCAAGTGCAGATAAGAACATGGAAACTTAAATGATATTAGTACACTACGGGAGAATGTCACTACAGGCTGCCAAGAACAGTTATGAAACCTTTTGTCATCACACCGGTTGTGGATATGGATGATTTTGTTTGCGCAAATCTTACATAGTGATCTCTTTGAATTTTCCAATTATAAAATGTCCATCAAAAAAAGCACAAAATGGCACTGAAGTTTTTGATCTAGCATAGTAGTGGTTAACATGCCATTCTTTGAATGTTACTCAAAATGTGCTGTGTCAATATGTTACTCAAAGCTATCCTTGTGGCCAAGCTACTGCAGCCCAATGTTCGGTTACGCAAATATCTAAACGCAGACACAATTCCGAAATTCAACGCAACTCAAGTGCGCATCGCATTCTCAATGTTGCCGCAAGGGGTGCTATAGAATGGAGCCCCTAAAGCAGGGGTGGGGAACGTTGATCCTGGAAAGTTTAGCTCCAACTCTAATTAAACACACCTGAAGCTAGTCAAGGTTACAGGCAGGTGAGTGGTTTTTTTCAGGGTTAGAGCTAAACTCTGCAGGACAATGGCCCTCCAGGATCAACGTTCCTGCCCTAAAGGGACATCGTGATGGAAAAATTATGTCAATGCTTTTGCGCTTTCTCGCAAATGTTTTGCATTTGCCCGAGAAATTTTGCATTCGCTCGCAAAACTTGAGTTATTTGCGAGTGAACACAAAGCTTCCTGGGGAAACGCAAGAAACAGTGAAATATATTTTTCCCATCACCATTTCGCTATAGTGGCTTCATACTATAGTGGGATTTAGCGTAAATTGCTTTCAGATAAACTACTTTCTTGACAAAGAAACATTCTGAAGAGAATATAATTGAGAAATTTAGCTAAAATCAACGTTTATAGCAACTTACTTGAATAATAACACATTTGGTTTAATGTTGGATACATTTGAAAGTAAATAAATCGCCCCCTTGAGTGCTGAGGGCTGTTAAAAACTGGTCAAACACCGAGTGTCTGCGTTTATGTACTTGCGTAAAGTGTTTCTGGCCTTTTTCTTTTTTTTTTTTACTGCATATGTGAATGATTTTGCTGGTGTGCTGCTATAAAACAAACCAAATCATAGCAGAAAGGCTGATTATATCGCCAGTTTGATGCAAAATATTGGATGCTAGTAAAACATTTTACTGGATTTTGCTGTGCCCCTGTCTGACTCTCAACGTTGGTATTGCCACTGCTGGTGAAGGGCCGATTGACCACAGTCTGGCAGCTCAATATTGCATTTCAGGGAAACAAAATTACAAAGTTATTCAACCTTACTTCTCAAAACATAATCATGAAAAACTGTTGAAAAAACTTCCAAACACTCTCTCTCTCACGCAAGGGAGAGAGAAGTCCCTGGGCAAGAAAAAAAATGGATATATGGAACCAATCCACATTACTAACCCCTGTCGGAACTTTTCTGACTCTTGCAATAAAATCATCTTTAAGAAAATGTTCAGTGGTATTCAGCACTGAATTTTCTTATAATAGTTTCTGGTACATAATCATACATAATCAACATAAGCTGCTCCGGAGCCCAGTTTACTCTCCATGTAAGAAGTCGCCACCCACGTAAAACTTATATATGTAGAAAAATATAGTTTAATGAAATTTATATATCTATTCATTTTTTTTATTATTATTATTTTTTTAATCATATCCACCATGTAAAGTTGTGTACTACATATAGCAGTGTGAGTAACACAGGATCATGATGGTTCACACTGCTAAAACACAAAATGACATGAAACACCTTTGCACTATGCCTGGTTATTTCATATTTAATTTGTGATTAATAGTTAGTTGATTGGCATTTTTAGGCAACTGCAATGAGTTATTCTACAATATGATTACAATGTAAACACCACAGTACTTAAGTTACTGTATCCAACAAACAGTAAAGCACAACATTACAAGGCAAATGGCCATATAAGCATAGATTTGTTCTTGATGAAAAATAAAAACAAAAGTAACACACACACACACACACAAAAAGAAACAGCAACACTTTGCATTGGTTCAAAGCCACACGTTTGTACAGTTTCCAAATCTGGTGACTATCTCGAGGCAAATTACAATGGTGCCTGACAAACATCTAAGCTCAGTTCACCTGATATAGCATGGTCATTTTTTGATGGAAATCATGAGACTTTTTGGTTTCTTGTGGTGTCAGGGCCACAAATAGGTCGTTACATATTGACCTTTCATTATATGACACATTTGTGTCTCTGAATCATATATTGTCCTGATGTTAAACAAATTCCAGTTCTGATAAACCTCAATGTGATATCAGTACTGAAGGCTTTATCAGTGAGGCTGAATCAAGTAGCTGGATGCTGATATGAGATTCACTGATAGCCAGACTCAGCATCTAATACTGCCTCTCAAAACACCATCAATGTGAAGTGGGTAAATCTATGTTTGTGTGTTTGTGCTGGTTTTATGGGTCACCCCAGTGCCCGTCAGGGGATTTTGGCTGTGTCGGCACATATAGGTATTTTATATTGGCATCATCCATTGGGCTCGAAGAACATTAAATACTATGGCTAGCCTGAACTACTAGCATCCTTTATATACTTTCCGCAATACAAAGACAAACTGATCTCTTTTGTCTGGACATCATTTAGATTGTAAGTACAAACACTGTCAAAGAGATTGGCAATGAAACTTGACCATCAGAATCTTTGGCTATTCTTTTTCCAAAAAGGGAATAAAATCAAATGGGTTTAAATCACCTATTGATATGTATGGATTAAAAAAAATGCTGAATTATTGAAAGTTTAAATTTAATACCTCAGATATGCTCCTTTTTTACCTCTTCAAATGATGGTGAATTCCTAATTTTTCATTGACATGGGAATCCTTTAGGTTAGTCGATTGGAGAAAAAGTTGTAAATCGTTCATTTGAAGTTATTTTTGATATAGCCTGACAGGATTATGAATGTAGCGTCTTGTCATAAGAAAAGTAAATGTTTAATATTTGATCATTTTCATATGCTTGGAAGAGCATACGTTTCATGCAACTACCAAACCTGGTCTAAAGTCTCCTTAAATGTAACAATATAAGACCTCGAAATAAGACATAACTAAAAATCTAAAATCCAAAGCTGAATATATACACAGTAGAAATTATAGTAGCATACATAGTTAAAAACATGATTTTGTCTTCACACCTTCGTTGTTTTTTTGTTTTGTTTTGTTTTTAAAAAAAAGGTCTGAATGCTAACATATCTAAAAATAAATACAACAATAAAAGAACAGGGAATTCTTGCACATTATCCACTAGAAAAATGATTCATCTTATAATATTTCATGTATTATGAGATAGCACAGTTTTGTCACTTGTCTTTTATGTGGCATAGAGGGTTGACTGAGGTATGATTTTAGCAATGCAGCTAATGTAGGTTTTGAACAGCAGGATGCTTCTCAGTGTCATTTACGCAGAAGTTTGATGTTTCAGCGAATGGCAATAAAGGTGCGGTTATAACGCACCACACATGGCATATTTTTGAAAACATTACACTTAGAGGCCCAGGAGTAGTTAATAACTATATTTTGTGCCAATATACTGTCAATTGTGCCATAAAAGTCCCATTCTTCATATACTGATATTTTATGGGAGATTGGCAATTGTAACGGTTACGAATGCACTGAGTATGTGCACATCTGTCCAGTTCTGTCTACTCCTTTGAACATGTAGGACCACAGATGAACGAGAACTATTTTTTTGGAACTTTGAATATGTACCATTTCATATCACTGAGTCAAAGATCTTGCGGTTTATGGTAACATTTCAACAAAACAACAGAAAAATGAAACGGAAATAAATACTCTCGACAAGATTAAGGATATTTAAGTCAAAGGATTCTGGATGCTTTTCCAGGCAGCATTTGAAGACTCTCCCCACCCTCTGGCTGTCCCCTTATATCATGATATTTAATTTTTTTCTGTCTCTGTCTCAGTTTTATTTTTTTGTCATTACCCTTCTATACCTCCCTCTCTCCTCCCCATTTTCCATCTCAGACGAAAGGCAGTATGCCATAGACGAACAGGGCCATGACGGCAGCGCTGAAGAGGCCTGCTACAGGGACGGTGACAAACCAGGCCAGGAAGATATTCCGGAAGAGACGCCAGTCCACAGCCTTCTTAGAGCGGATCCAGCCTACCGCCACCACTGAGCCCACCTACACCCACAGCAAAGACAAAATCAGCAGTAGCACGATACACAAATATGAAATGAAAACAATAAAACATGGATTTCAACTAGGGATACAATCTTCATGGAATGTATTTTGTTATTCATATAAAAGGCTTTTTAAAGACCCCATGAAATCACAAGCATAGTTTTATGTCCTGTTTTCTATCTTCTGTTGAATCAGGATGCTAGATTGAGGCATATTAAAGTGCTCACCCCATTATTTATTTATTTTTTATGGTCAAAAGCCCTGGGGGCAACATAGCTTAGAAATTTAGATACATCTTGTTGTTAACAGACTGAAATATATCAAGATATAATATATTACTATATTGAAAATATGTTTAAATCAGAGATGCTATTAAAAGCCTTAACAGGCATACAGTAGTTCACCCAAAACAGAAAATTCTGTCAATTCATTTACTCACTCTCATATCATTCCAAACCGGTAAGACTTTCATTCATCTTTGGAACACAAATGCAGATATTTTTAATATTCTCTCATCATGATTGTCCCTCCAACCACACATCAAAAAGTATAAAAATACATCATAAAAGTAATCCATTTGAATCAAGAGGTTTAATCCAAGTCTTCTGGAGGTACATTTAGGGTTTTATTCATATATAAATTTGGTTTGTCCAATTATATTTCAATTGGGTTTTACATATAAAAGCTTTATATTAAAAAGTTAAAGCATGCAAGGTTGAGCTTTTATAGCAATAAAATCCTAAATTAAATCTGATGGCAGAATTTTCATTTTTTTGGCTGAATTATTGTTTTGATGCTCTTATTCTCGCAAGTCACCAAAGAAAAAGAGATCACAAAATGTCAAAATCTCATAACAGTCTTTAGTAAACAACTGAATGAGCCTATAACAATCATTACTATATAGACCATGTTGCTTAATTTTAGATAGCCACCATAAATATATAGGCAATATTTGATATATTGCACACTTACACATTATAGAGATAATTTTACCAAACAAAAATGTGTGCAAAAGCTCTAACTAGCATATACTGTACATAGCTTCAAAACTAAGAGACATGAGCTAAAAGCCACAAAACTCTGATTTTGATTTCATAGGGTCACGTGCTTAATATGCGTCTCCTGAATGCACTGAAATAACAAAATACATGGATTTGATTAATTGTGCAAAGTCCTGGGGGGCAGTGGTTAGTTAGAGGACACAAAGTACCACAAGGTTTGAAATTAAGCTTTCGTTTTCTTTAAAAAATCTGGGTCATTCCTCACTGAATTACAATTAAGACCTACTGTCCAGTGCTTTTAACAAAGCCATTATCCTGCACTGCATTAGTCATGTTCTCCTTTTGCTTGAAAGGTAAAGTCATGTCATGTCCTGCCTACCACAGGGCAGCGGGAGGAGTAACATTTCCATACATGCTGTGTGACTCAGGGGTTCCGGTGACAGGTGTTGTGCTAGATACAAGAGCGATCTGGCTGTTCTTATACGGTCAGTGTAACCGAAGCCTCCGTCACAGGGGGCTAAATCTGGAGCAAAAGTCAACCCAAAGTCAACAACGGAGAATAAAAGACTTCAGGCCTTTAATTCTCCCATGACTTTCTTCAAGATTTAAACCCCAAAGTTCATGTAAGATGCTTGACCTGTGGGCCATGCAACTAATCTGTGAATTCAAGACAAGCACCGTGATCTTTCTGTGAATTTGGTGGTATCATTTGTTTAGCAAACAAGCAACGCTATTTATTGAGGCTCTAATCAATATACACCTGATGAAGATGAGACTCCTCCACAGCTGCCATAGGTTTGTTCCAGTTTCAAAATGATGCCATGTAGGTGGTTTTACTGGACAAATCTGAACATGAACGGCCTGCCAATTCATATTTTGGAAGTTATGACAAAAAAAGCCCATAATTGTTAACAGGTAACCCCATAATGGGTAACAGGGTTGAAAAAACAGCCTAAATTAAGTCAGTCAATAGTGGTGTTGTTACTGTTAACTTAAAACTAAAACTATTAAAAATGGATTTAATTATTGAAATAAAGTTTAAATAAAATATAAATATTAGATGAAAAAATTAAACTTAAAACTTAAATATTTCTAAAAGTAAAAAATATAAATATAAATGACTAAAACTTAATCTAAAAAATGAAAACTGAAAATATAAAAATAAAAGCTAATTCAAAATCTTAATAAATAGTACAATAGTTTATAAATAACAGTAAAATAATACTGGTCAAAGTAGGGGCTAGATAGTTCGGGACTAAATGTTGTTTACATATTTCACATAAATTCTGCATTTAAATTGCTGCATACAGTCGTTGGAATATAACTGTTGGATATAGGGTTGGGTATCGTTTAAATTTTAGCGATTCCGATTCTGCTTATTGATTCCTAGTTTTAATTCCAGTATGTTAAAAACATTTAGTCAAACATTTATATCAAACATATTTATTCTGTCTTTTGGCAAAACGTTTTGTTTCCATGAACAAAAATCATCAGCCTAAAGAACACTAATATTTTCCTATGGTTTTAACAAAAACACCACAGCAAAAACAACTGAACTAACTAATATAACTTTCAAACATTTAATAGACAAGTAATAAAATAAAAAAACTAAAAATAGCACAAATAAACAACTGAACAGAGTTCAGCTACAGAAATTGTAATCAAATGAAAAATAACACTGCATAGTTTTCTTTTTATAAATAAAATATAGATTAATCCTTATTTAAGTAACAAAAGTTATTCAGTCAATATAAATGAGTGATTTTCTTTTTCTTTTGTTCTTTGATTAATGTTAATGACAGACTGCAGCAGGTTTATTAGGCTGCTGTCACTTTAAGACCTCATGTAGGATCCAATATACTGTTACACATGCGTTTTCTTTCTCAACGGTTTACGTTCACTTGTGTAATTGTGCGTTCAAGTGCAAGAAAAGCGACTCTCTGTGCGAGTGCCGAATTGAGTTCTCTTTCGCGTGGTCTTGCGCTTGAAAATGGTTTGAAATCACATTCAAATGTGCACACAGGAATCGATAAGCGGAATCAAAGTTTTAATTTTATTACAAGTATTTGATTCCAGAATTGGAATTGATTTTTGATTCCCAAAAAAAAAATTGTTATACTTTTTAAATTGCACCAAATTAACATGTTAAAATTGACATCCCTAAACCAAACTATTAACTCTTTCCCCACCATTGATGGAATTTTCCGTCATTTATGACAACGCTTCTCCATCATTGATGGAAATTTCCGGCAATCCATGTTTTCACTGTTATACAGTAGGAAGCGCTATTACACATCTTCTGAAAGCGTACAAAAGGTAACACTTTAGTATGGGGAACAATTCTCACTTTTAGCTAGTTGCTTATTAGCTTGCATATTGGCTGTTTATTAGTACTTATAAAGGACATATTAATGCCTTATTCTGCATGACCACATTCTACATCCCTAAATCCTACCCCATACCTAAACTTAAACAACAACTAGTTGCTACAACAACTTTGCTTTATCTTACTAAGTATTAATAAGCAGTAAATTAAGAGTTTATTGAGGCAAAAGTCATAGTTAATAGTGAATGTGTTCCCCATACCAAAGTATGATCAAAACACAGGCGAAAAAGATGCAGAAACAAGTAATAAAAGCATTGCTTATGCACAAACAACGCAATCATCAAACAGCCTCAAAACTGCCAAACGGTATCGAATGAAATGTCGACCCAGGACATGGTATAGGTCTGTCAAAGTTTTGGGGGTGCTGATGAAATTGATCTACTTCATCTGTGTTTTGATCATCGCTATGAATCCGATCCGGATGTAGTGTTTTACAAAAATCAGCTTTTTGTTCAAAAATTTTTTTTTTTTTTTTTTTTTAAATGAAACTTAGCCACATACAAGTGTTGATAAAAAAAATATGCATGAAGCTCTTTTTTCCTTTCTTTTTTTGTTGTTGTTTGTTTAAAAGCAGAGGCTCTGTACGTTCTTTTGATATATTGCATGTGCAGAGATTCATACAACATGAAAATTTAGTGAAAATGATCAAAAATCAAAATCAAAAAAGAGTTAATGTTAAATTGACAGCCCTAATCCAAACTATTAACATCTATTAACGTTAATTTGACAGCCCTAATCCAAATTAGCCTCAATCCAGGTTTTAAAGCACTAGAAAGATTTTACAAGATGCTTATAAATCTGAATAGAGGTCATGGAGTAGGATGAATCTAAATATACTTAAAGCCTCTGAATGCCCTTGAATCACAAAGCATCCCAAAACCCCTACAAAAAGCACACGCAAGAATAGAGAATACAAAGAGATCAGCTCATTTCCACTCCAAGGATTTGTAGCAATGTAGCAGAATAAGTAAATAAGCTTTTGTATTGATTTTTGACTATAGGTATGGTTGCTGGACTCATTTCTGTCAAGGTAATGAGGAGAAATGAACTACTTTTAAATGGCATCACTGCAAGTGACATGGTGTGGTTAACACATTTAGCGTCTCAACTACAATGTGAACTACACAGTACCTTATAAAAACATACAGACTTCGATTAATGCCTTTTCTTTAAAACAACTTAGTAGATGAAAAAAAAAAATAATGAATCAAAAAAGTGAATCAAAGCTGCAATCATGGAGTGACATGTTTGCAGTGGTGAGCACTGATTGGCTGTTCAGTGATTATGCTAGTGAAGCTATGGGGTGGAGTTTAGCACTACCAAAGCTTCACTACTATACCAATACCTTGCAGTGGGTGGAGCTTATAGGAACGCCCACATTTGAGGCAACAAGCACTGTTAGAGCGCTCATTACTTCAATGCAAAATCCACTGTGAAAAGACGACAAATGACAAGACAAAGACAGATAAAACGTAAGAGACACACATAGCATGGAGCAAGACACCAGTAGCACGAGCACAGGTGGACAAAATACACAGCAACATGCCATGAGAAAGATGAGGAGGGCACAAAGAGATGATGTGGTGAAGCATCACTTAAACAAAAATCTGTGAAAAGAAGACCAAGTTATTTCATTCAGTATGCACCAAGGCCACGTCTGAGAGAAGAGGAGGGAGAACTCGTCTTCATTTCTAAAGGGTTTGAGAGAGCCGTCTTAGCCTTAATGAGGGTTCATTGTCCCAGGATTGACATCAGTGTGAAGTAAAGTTGATTTATAACCATCAGAAACAGTGACCAAGCCAATAACATCAGTAACTGGATGACTCACATCAGAGAACCTAGGATGCCTGCCAGAGTAATCGTGATTAAAAATAAATACCTCAAATGACATGAAAAAGAAGTGCTTAACCTTCAGAAAATGTTGCTCATCCTCTTTAGAAGGTCAAGCAACATACTATAAGAGCTGCTTTATTTTATATTTGTTATTCGTTTTGGAGAATTTTTTCAACCTGTTACTAAAAATGTTGGTAATTTTTGTCTAAATTATGTCTGTCTAATAATGCAGTCATAAACCGGAATTATGATATTTCCTTATTTTCTAACAATAAAAAAATAAATGTAATAACTGAAACTGATAATTATTTGACAACACTTTAGAAAATGACTAAATGTTTGTTGGTAGATATTGACAGTTATTTTAGTATTATTTATATACTATTATAGCATTTATTATTTTTTTGATTGGCTTTTTTTTATATTTTCAGTTTTCATTTTCATTTTAGTTTAAGTTTTAGTTATTTTATCATAAGCTTTTGTTTTTTATTAGTTCAAAAATAAATATATATAAGAAAATTATATATATATATATATATATATAAAATATTAGTTTATTAGTTAATTATTAGTTTATTAATTTAAAAATAAGTCTTTAAAATATTTAGCTTTCATTTATTTTTATTTTAGTTTTAGTATTTTTAGTATTTCAGCGTAAACTTTTATTTCAGTTAATTGCCGAGGCAACATTTCTAAATTTAAGTCATTATTTCAGTAAACAAAAATTATTTTTTCAAAGTTTTAGTTAAATAACGCTGGTTATTGATCAGCTTATATTTCCCATAAATTAAAGAAAAGTACTGAACCAAATTCTTCTTACAGTACCTTCAATTTAGTAACAGGGTTCAATGGTTGAGCTGGACAAATGCAGTCAACAATAAACATTTAAATGAGGTTATTTACTTATCTAAACATTATGCTTGTGGTAATTAAAGCTAAGCATTTGAATGAATTACAATGAATTATAATTATAGAATTGTTTCATTGTATGATTTTAATTGATTACAGTCAGGACAGGATAAAATAATTGTCAGACATCTGATTGATTTTGAAACTCCTACTTCTCATACCATGTTCATTTTATGTTATCTAATAGTTCTTTTTGTAAGTACATGTGATTTGTGCATTTATTGTAGCAGGATAGTGCCCTATTTGTGGACAAGGTGGCAAGTGTTTCAAGTGTTGCTGTGCTTCATTATTTGTGATTCACAACAGCATCATATGCTGAAAGCTGATTTCGGCAGCTCTTGTTCCCTGTAAAAACAGACAGCTCCCTCCTCTCTCCGGGTGGCGTGGACACAATAACCTGAGGGGCCAGCTGGGGTCTGACCCAATCTTTACCTTGCAGTGTGTCGTACTGATTGGAAGTCCGATATTGGACGCCAAAACAACAGTGAGCGCTGAGGCCAGCTCAATAGTGAATCCACTGCGGGGGGAGGGCAACAGAACATAACTTTATACAGTTACACCTGCAGTTAAACCAGTAATGACAATGCATGCCACGGAGAGAGGCTGGTACACACGTACTGCATGCAGGTCTGGAGGAGCGGAAACATTTTAACAGGCATGCAAGAAGTCCACGAGGAGATGAAGGTGGTGCAGTAACAAGAAAACAGGGTTGACAGGTTTTCTGTCAGTTTTTGCCTATAAAATTGTGTCAGTATATATGTGTGAGGGAGCATCACAGAGTAAACGTGTGTGCATGCATGCAGGTGGAAACAGCAGCAGCCTTGTGGTGATTACTGTTCTGCTGAAATTGTGCTGATAAACCTTCCTGTGGCCTCTTAAAACACACAGACAGCAGGAACATGTGGGTAAGATATGCACTGCGCACAAACAAGCAGACAAACCATCCACAAAATCATGCAAACCTAAAAAAAAAATCTAAACAGCAACTTTTGAAATAAGGTATACTTGCATTATCCTCAAGTTAAAGTGCTCCTATTATTCTCTTTCGGAAATTACTTGTCATGTAGTGTGTAATATAGTTATGTTCAAGTGTAAAAAGTTTACAAAGTTTCAAAAGATCAAAGTACAAATAAATGGAGATATTAGCTGGGTTTTCACACAAACGTGAAGTGAATCTTTTCAAAGTTCGCAAAAACAAAAAAACAAAAACGTGATTTAGGTGCGTTTCCATCAAGCTGTTCGAGCGGATGACAGTGGTATTGGTAACCTAGTAACAAACAGTAAATAAAACACCATCAGCAGAAACAGCCAATTAGTCACGTGGGTTTACTGTTTGCTAAGTCAGAATGTCTTTCCATCTCCCATTATTCTCATTTTCTCTTTTTCGCACAAATCAAAATGATGTTTCCATCACTCGTTTCTGATGCGACACTTCAAAATGCGCATAAAAACATAGCTATTGTCTTCCAAAAGAAAGAACTGATTCTGAACTGAAACGAGTCTTCAGTAATTCCAGTCTTAAATCCTGCATGAATCGATTTAGGTTTGTAACAAATTTGTGTAATGCCAGCTTATGGTCTTCATTGGCTAGGTCTACTTTGACCTGCCCTCAAACACAGTACATCAGCTTGTGGAAAGCTAATTGTGGTGAATTTTGATTCATCATGTGGTTTTCTGTTTTACCACCTGTATTGTTATGGTGGTTATCAGTAAGTTATATTTTTTACAGTGAAGTACTGGCGACCACAGCTGCCATTTTTAAGTCCTGTGAAACCTAAAAGGTTGCTACGGTATTTTTTTATGGTAAAGTACTGGCAACCACAGCTGATGGTTTTTTACTGCAAATTTGAATCCTGTTGACATTTTTTTTTTACCCGTAAATTTCAGTCCAGTAAAAGCTAAAAGGTTGCCATCATATTTTTGCAGTAAAATACTGGCAACCACGGTGAAATTTATTTTACAGAGTGCAGTTGTAGCTAAGAACTGAAATAGCTTGGTTTGTGTTATCAAAAGACACTGTTTTCGGTGCTGCAAAAGCAAATTCACTTTGTATGCACTTCCAAAGGATGCAAACTCGTGCTCGAATTGATACGGTAATACCAATGCGACTGTTACTGTCCGTATCACTGTGTATACAAGTGCTGAAATTCACAGACTGACTGGGCCATCTGACCAATCAAAACAGAGTAGGCTCATGAAAAGTAGAGGCTTAGAGAGTCTGAATCCTTTATTGAACCGTTTCAGACACTGTGAGAAAAGAGGTGATGCTGCAATGTATATTATGAGAAAATGATTTTTTTTTTTACTTTGGATGCCTGTAAACCTATTGTAGGAGACCTCCAAAACAAAATTAGAAACCTTTAAAATAGCATAATAGGGACACTTTAAAAAAAAAAAAAAAAAAAACTTCCTGTCAACAAACATCAAAGCCAAAGAGCAACCTGACAGATGCTGAGGTCATGTCGATTGTTATTTTTGTGAGCTATGTGAGGGAACAGGGCTGGGAACATGGCCACCTGATCCTGATTAGATTGTCATGCAGGATTATAGAGTGACCCTTCAATGTGAAACCTCTACCATCACTAACACTTATTTCGATAAACTGCTAATTTGTGAGCAAATCAATATAATTTACAAATAATATGATTTTATAAATAATAACACAATACTAACTTTTTAATAACAATCCTAACTTTTTTCCAATCCTTAACTTTTATGAATTATCTTTTTTGTTAAAGTTTGTTGTTACTACAATGCTACATTAATGCTGCATAATTAACAACCATGCTAACGTTTTAGTTTATTATTTTTATATGTCCAAATAGTTTTTATAATTATAAAAAGTATAATATATATATATATATATATATATATATATATATATATATATATATATATATATATATATATATACACACACACATACACATTTTTTTATACATATACCTTTTATTTTTTGTACATTAGCTAAATGAAAATGATAAATATTTCCTTGGCAACTAGATAAAATAAGTTTGTTTATAAAGTTTCAGTTTAAAAAAAAAAACGTCATGTTCAGGGTTTACAGTCTGATTGCAGTGACATTCTCGTGGAGAACTAATAATGCACAATTAATATAATTTCTAAATTTAATATTTTAAACATCATACACTGTTTTGGAGCTTAGATGTTACTGTAGTCATGTTCAACAGAAAAATATTATTAAATTAAATAACTGGCCTAGTTTGAAGGCTTATTTAAAATAATCATCTTTGGTTTTCGGCAGAGTGTGTCCAGAAAGTTTCGATCAAGGTACATTTCAGTGTCTCAGTGTATAGTAATCACAAGCATCCTTATAAAAATGATCTGCAGCTCATTTTCTCAGAACAATGATGAGACTTCTTTTTATAGGGTAAAATCTTTTGTTCTTATTATCAACTCGAGCTCATTTGTTTTTGACAGTCTGTCTTGTTACTAAGAGAATGCAAGGTCGCTGAGGCCATGTGCACAAGTGTCTTGCTAAATTTAGCAAACACAGGCAGTTCTGAGTGGAGGGTGCAAAACAGTGACTGGCCTCTTTAAACTGCCTTTATTCTAAAGTGTGTTAAAAATGTAAATTACGGTCATTCTGCGGTGAAATTTAACCGGATTTGTGGTGGCAACACAAAGAGGGATTGAGGGCAAGTACCCAAACGAGAGAGGAGAAAAGCCGATATTCAGAACTAATCTAGCAAGATTTCAATATCAGATAAACTGTTGTGACCCTGCAGCCAAAGCACATGCTCCGTTTCTGTAGACTACGATTACACCTTCAGCACTGCTTTAGGACCAAGAGGAAGGTTTTAGTTCGGTCAGATTTTTACACCAAAACTGGTCCTCCATTTCTGCTATTTTCCACTTGCTACAGGAAAAGATAGACAGCTTTTGTTTAGTCAGAAATAAATAAACATGGAAAAATGGTGTGTTTTTGACACCATTGGAGGCCACTTATATTAAGCCTGCTGTACACTGTGCAATTTTTCTGTCTTTTCTAATTACTGCTTGTTAGATTATATAGGAAATGAACGCAGTGAGATCCTGGGTGAAATTACAAAATGGCAAAATTATGGCCAAAATCGCACAGTGTGCACTGGGCTTAAGACTTCTTACACTGCTGGATTAATCACCACATCTGCATGCAACAGAAGCACACGCATCAACCATCATGCACAGACATCATGCACTCTGCCAAAATGCTGATCTCACCTGGAGGGGGTGATTGGAGTGAGGTCTTTGCCCATCGTTTGAATGACACGTCGACCCCAAACCCACAATCCAGCACAGATTCCCAAGCCGCCATAGAGCAGCAGCCAGACCGGTGTGGCCGCTTCCTGCATCACCCCACCCTGGTCATATATCATCCACAGGGCCACCAAAGGACCAATTGCATTACTGCAGAAAAGACAAAACAAACACAGAGGAAAATTACTACAACAAGGATACAAATTGTATGGAGATCAAGCCATGTGGTCTTTAAATCAGCTTTTATTATCAAGTACACTATAGTACTGTTCAAAAGTTTGGGTTAGTTAGATTTTTTTTTATGTTTTTGAAAAAAATCTCTTATGCTGCTCACCAAAGCTGCATTTATTTGATCAAAAATACAGCAAAAACTGTAATATTGTGAAATATTATTATAAAACAACAGTTTTTAATTAAAAGTACAGTAAAAAGTTGGTAAAAATATAGTAGAAAGTAGCATTTATTTGAAATAGAAATCTTTTGTAACATTATTAATGTCTTTACCGTCACTTTTGATTGATTTAAAGGATTAGTTCACCCAAAAAATGTAAATTCTGTCATTAATTACTCACCCTCATGTTGTTCCACATCCATAAGACCTTTGTTCATCTTCGGAACACAAATTAAGATATTTTTGATGAAATCCGAGAGCTCTTGACTCCTCAATAGACAATAATTTAACCATCACTTTCAAGGTCCAGAAAGGTACTAAAGACATTGTTAAAACAGTTGACGTGGCTGCAGTGGTTCAACCTTAATTTTATGAAGCGACAAGAATACTTTTTGTGCGCAAAAATGAAACAAAAATAACTTTATTCAACAATAACTTCTCTTCTATGTCATTCTCCTACGCTTTTTACGCCCGGCTCAGTATTGGCAGACGCTGTTCACGTGAGCAGCACGACACACGAGTGTGATGCTGACGCAAGAGCCGGCCAATAATGAGTCAGCGTTCTGACGTAGAACCTGGAAGCACTGGACTGCATAGGAGAATGACACAGAAGAGAAGAAATTGTTGAATAAAGTCATTATTTTTGTTTTGTTTCGGCGCACAAAAAGTATTCTTGTTGCTTCATAAAATGAAGATTGAAGACGATGTCTTTAGTACCTTTCTGGACCTGGTGGTTAAATTGCTGTCTATGGAGGATAAAAAAACCTCTCGGATTTCATCAAAAATATCTTAATTTGTGTTCCGAAGATGAACGAAGGTCTTACAGGTGTGGAATGACATGAGGGTGAGTAATTAATGACAGAAGTTTCATTTTTGGGTAAACTAACCCTTTAATGTGTCTATTATTTCAATGTCTTGTACAGCATCTTAAATATTCTGTGCTAGCAGAAGTGGTCTTTTTTTATAAATGAATTTGCCCCCCAAAACTAGTAATAATTTAAAATAATTTGAATGCACAAAAATATAATTACTATAAAATATTAATAAACAACTATTATTAGTACTACATTTTCATAAATTTATTTTATTTTTGTGATTTTAATGCTACGGTGGAAAAGTGACAGGAAATGATGGGGAGAATTTTGTTTAAACTTGTTTAAACACTAAATAAAAATACAACAATCAAACTGTCACCAATAAAACCAATTTAAAGATTTCAACCATTTAAGGCATTAAGCAGCTGAAGTTAGCCTAAACTAATGGCCACATCTCACGCCTTAACAGTCTGGATATGTGCCAAATCATCTGTAGAGCCGAGAACCAGATCTGTGGCGTTCAACCGAGGGCTTGTTCTCAGGACACACTAATGCTGTGGAATGTGAAGAAACGATGCAAATAGTACAGTAGGTCTTATTCTGACCTCGCTAATCTCACACTAAAAAGCAAAAATACTAAAAAGAAAATACTAAAGTTTCTCAAAAGCACACTGAAACATAAATACCTGTTGTAGAAAAAAGAATCTTGGTTTTGAAACCTATAAATACGTCAAGTGGCATACCTGACATCGTTCCCCCCATGAGCAAACGATCCGAAACAGGCGGTGAGGATTTGCAAAAAGTGGAAGAGCAGGAAGACTTGAGGCTTGTCCTTCTCCTCCTTGTCCTCATCAACACAGTCCTCCAGCACACCTTCAGCAGGGACCCGCGGCTCCCTTTTATCTGCTGCCAATTTCACATCCACATCACCTTCCTCTGCTTCAATCTCGGCCTCTGCAACTGCGTTACAGTAGCTGGAGTAGCTGTCATAGCGCAATCGTTTCTTCGAATAGAAGACGCTGTCGCCCACTAGCTTCTCGCTATCCTCTGGAGGAGGGGCGCTGGACTCCGACCGCATCAGGGGCTGCACCGGCATGCCGCAGATGGCCGCTGTGTAGCATGTGTAGCTGTTGTTGCGGCGAAGGTGACGGTAGTTGTTGTCAGGACGCGAGCCGCTGCGCTCGTCCTCCAGGCGGCCCAGGTGGATCTTGTGTAGGAGGTCCTTGTAAAGACCAGAGTCCTTGTGAACCGTGTGATAGACCTGGCCGTCGCTGCGCATGTGTCCATCAAAGCTGAATCCCCCATTGGACACAGGTGACTTGAGGCAGCCGTTGGTCATGGAGTTGGTACGACCTAACATAAAAAAAATAAAAATAAAACAAACATATCAGGTCAGCGCAGGACATTTTAGTCAAATGGAACCCATTAAAAACAAGATAACCATGTCTTTTTAAGTACCATAGACTCTGCCGTTGGGCAGGACGGTGCCTCCATTAGCCAGGCTGTTCAGCTCCCCTGTGGACTCCTCTGTCAAGGGCAGCACTGCATCGTTGCTGCTTTTCGCACCTGGAAGCTCTTTAAACACAGGAGCTTCCTCTTCCTCCTCTGGAATTTTATCCAAACTCTCATCAGAGATGCGGGAAAGAGCATGTGCTTTCTTCAGGCGACCTGTTTGGCGGAAAAAGGTAGGAAATCATTGATAAGAAAGTTATCAAAAATAGGGATGCACAATATATTAGTACCATATTGGTTAACGCCCAATATTAGAGTTTTTAAATGATCGTATCCATGTCGGATATTTAATTTTGCGTGCTCATTTCCCTTATTTTTACATTTACATTACATTTGTAATCATTTAACACTCACTGAAAGTTACCGTATTTTCCAGGATAGAAGTTGTGTTTATCATCTGAAACATGCTGCAACTTATATTTCAAAGCAACTTATATAATGTACATCAAGCACCCAAAACATGATCAAAGTGCACACATTTACTAGAGTGTGTATACAAGTTTATTTTTTATAGCGCACGTCCCAAACACTGGTAGTTGCAGTTGCGCTTTAAATAAATTTGTTTAGGCTTATCATTTATAATAAATGAAGATTATAATGAATGTCTCATTTATTTGTTTAATACTTATATATTTTTATTCCTTTTCTGTTCTGAATACCGTTACATTTAGTCTATTTGTTGTTGAGTAAGGGGAACTAAAATGTATAAAGTATTCATAATGTTTGTAAACACTGTTTTATTTACCGGTATTTTACATTATTTCTGAATGTAATGATAAAATGTGGATTATACAGCAATATATGTGGGGTTTTTTTCTCTCAACAATGCAATTTTAACCAGGTGTGACTTATAGTCAGATGTGACTTATTTTCTGGAAAATACAATAAATCTTTAAAAACAATAATACCCTTTTCAAATAACATTTTTTTTTTTCATTACAATGTTGCATTTAAAAAGATTTATTTTAGTTTTAATGTTTTATTTTAAATGTGCACTTACATTCAAATGTTGGGGGTTGGCAAGATTAGTATTATAACAAAAATATTAATACATAATTAATAAAACATTTTAATTAATACAGCCATAATTTTATTATCAGAGCATCCCTAATCAAAAGAAATGTTCTTTGCCAAACAGAAAGGGGGGGATTTGGGGATGGTGAACTGGTGAAAAGCTGAAAATTAAAAGCAGCATTTACAAGATTACAGTGAAAACAACAATCAAGCAAACATAATCACTAATAAACATGGATAATCCATGCATAAAAAACTGTGCTATCGGTATGATTACCACTGGCCCTTTTAAATTGAGCAGGGATAATGAACAACAAGCACTTTAAATTAGTGCCTCTCATACTTAATGCTAATTTGACCTTTACTAATAGAATTTATCCTTTTCAAAAGCTTAAAGAGCCAATAAATAAATATATCTATTTTTACAACATCTCACTTGGGAAACCACACTATGAAATAGACCCTTGATCTGAAAACAAATTCACTAAAGCATGCAACAATTCAACAACACACAGATCCGTGAGTGAAAGCAGTGCTTTAACATTTAATTTCATTAGTTATTCATTTCATTAAGGCACTTCTCTCAGTCAAAACATGTGGGCAGCCAATCTTGCATTGAAAAAGGTACAGCGACTGCACAATGTCCGTGTGACTCATCTGAAAAAAATAGTGATGTTCTCAAATAAACAGCTTCAGTTTATTTGCTTTTCATTTCTCTCAGCATCAGTCAAACGCAACATGGGCCCACAAGCCAGAGCCAACAAAAGATAGTCTTTACATTACAGATCGCCCCAGCAGAGAAGCAGATGTTAGGCAAATCCTTCCCCTCCTGATCTGGTGAAGATGCCTCATGCTGAGTCACATCTTTGACTTTTTCCAAAGCTAGATTAGAAATAACATCTAACTTAATGGCCAGATGTCAAGTGCACAAACAATTTCTGCAAATGTAGTTAGTATACAAATCACAATTGTCCTCAGACAACTGATTCCTAATCGGAAAAAGAAATAGAACATTTAGGGCAAATGGTACAGAGATCTAAGAGATCTACATTAAAAACACCTAAAACCACTAGTCTGCGGGAGGGAAAAGGAAAAGGACAGTACGTACTTGCTATTTTCCTTCTCATCCAGGGGCAAACAAAAAACCAGACCAGACCGGCGCATACCACAGCACCCGCCAAGGTAATGAGGGCAATAGCCCAGACGGGGAGCATCTCCAAGCCCAGTACTGCACAATAAAGAAAGAGCGTGACATGGGCACACACATAATTAAAGTTTTCTGTGAGATTTAAAAACAATCAAGTGAATACATTTTAAAAGTAAAGGCATTTTATATGCAAAGCTGTATCAAAATAATGTGGCCTCTTCAATGACACTTATTCAGTGACAACAAACAAACTCAAGGCAGATCAAGGACGTCTCTTGGGTGAATGTGCTATCATTTCAAGACTGGCTTACAGGGAGCTCCAGTGTACATGATGGAGAAGGTGTTGATTCCGATGGTCGAAGCATAGAAGAGGGGCAAAGCGCGGAGACCATTGGGAACAGGGTCATCCTGTAATGGACAGATCACAGAAAGAACATCAACTCTGAATAAAACCACACAGATGTCACGAATATGGACAAAACATTTCCAATTTTACATTTATTGCTCCTTTCTTTTCTTTATAGATTAAAGTCACTGTGATTCTTTAATAAAAGTAGTTGCAATATTTTGTAGCTTAAAAGAACCAATCCATTGTTGGTTACAATTTAAATCAATGTTATATTAGTATTATTTATTTAGTATTATAGTATTAATCATTTCAATGAGCTTTTATTTTTAGATATTTAGTTCTCATTTTAATTTTATGTAATTTTGTCATTATTAGTATTTTTTTTCTATTTAGCTTCAATTTATTTTTATTTCTAGTTTAATAATTTTAGTACTTCAGCTTAAACTTATTTTAATTAGTTGCCAAGTCAACATTTTTAATTTTCCTTTTTATTCATTTATTTTTTGTATCTAATATTTCAGTTATTCCAGTTATTCCAATTAGTTATTCCAGTTAGTTTTAGTTAAAATAACACTGATTTAAATATGCACTTAAAGGGATAGTTAACCCAGAAAATGAATATTTGATTATTTAACAACCCTGTTTTATTTTAAACACAAAATGAGACATTAAACAGAATGGTTCAAGCTGCTCTTTTCCATAAAAGGAAGGTAAAGTTTGGGTTAAACATCAAAACGAAGAAGAAGAAAAAAAAATTATCTATTTCAGAGCAGAACATTTTCAGTTAGAACTGCACAATTCTGGATAAATTGAGAATCACTTTTTTTTGTTTGTTTGTTTGTTTAAAATAGAGATCACAGTTCTCCCAAGACTCTGAATAGACAACTAAACAAAATAACATGTAATTAAACAACACATTAAAAAAAAAATTGTTTTGAATGAATGGTTCAATTACTTGCTCATAAAGACTTCACTTGTTTACTGGATGAATCAGCATTTTTGAACAAATCTCTTGAATGAATGATTCAATGGCAAATACTTTTTTTTTTTAACAGTCACTTGTCAGTCCTTGTCTTTTTGGAGCTTGGCATTACAGTACATCACATTTTACTTGCATTATACAGAAAGTAGCTGCTTGAACATTCTACTAAGTATCTCCTTTTATTTTTCACAGAAGTAGAAAGTCATACAGGAACAATAGGCTGGTGAGTAAAAGATAAATTTTCATTTTAGGTGATCTGTTCCTTTAAACCACTGTGCTTATGTGGCCACAGGTAAGAATGCATTTCCCAGCTGCTAACTCTTTAAGGCTTAAATATTTAGGTGTTTACAGAAGCAGAGCCTACACCAGGCACACATTTAAAAGATGAACTGCTGTCGACTGCAAAGCAGTTGCTGTGACATCGCAGATGAGCTATTGTCAAAGCAAAACAATCTAAACAGCCACAGGCACAGTTACTTGGAAATATAACTGAAAGCACATTAATCAGTAAATATAATGAAAACATGAGGTCTAACAAGGACTTGTTATGGACCAGTATATAACACTGAAGTAGGGCTGCACAATGTTGAAGAAAAATGCGATTTGTGATAACTTGAATGAATGCTTTAAGTGTGTAAAATAAATTTAAAATGTATTTAAAAACTGAAAAGGATATAACCAACATACATGTTTCACATTCTTTTGTGAGAAAAAAGCATCCCTACAACTTCTGAAAGTGAACAGCAGTGTTTTACTGTTTTAAGCGTCATTTTAACGTCAGTGTAAACCAGAGGGTTTAGGTAGTCCTACATTAGGTTTAACAACAGAAATGGAATAATAAAATGTAAAAGAATAAAACACTGCTTAGTCTTCACTGTATAAATTAAATATATACTGATTCTTATAAAAGCTTCAAAAGTTATTCAGTCAAGAGCAGCAAGATTTTCTCTTTGTCTTTTGTTGTTTGTTTAACATCAAGCACAAAGAGTGCTGCACGAATCCAATATATTTTTACATGCATACTTTCTTTCCCAACTTTTTAATCCACTTAAGACATAACTGACTGTGTTTACGTGAATACTCACCAAGACAGGCATTTTGACATAATTTTGTGTGTATTTGGCCGTATCAGCTGCGGAAGAGAACTGAATACAGGATCACGCACTGTTCTAGAGGCGGCTTCCTGTGCGCGCAAGTGATTTTAATAACATTAAGCATGTCACGCATATGTAATAGTCCAGTCTACTCTCTGCATCAACCCAAAACTTGGACTTTTTGTAATCTTTTGGAGTATTAAAATCATGCAGTTATCGCACGCCGTTGTATACATTTGTGATATTTTGATATATCTCGTAGCCCTACTCTAAAGGACTAGGAGAAATACCTCTACTGCACTTTAATGTTTTTATTGGATGTGTGAATAAAAAGAGAACAACACTTAAAGCCTGAGTACTTTGATCATTTTTTTTTTCTTTTCATTTTGATGAAATTTTTCAAAGCAAGATCAGTAAAGTAGAGTGATGTAAGACAGGTGTAATAGTCGACCCATGACTCACCTTGTTAAGAATGAAATATCTGATGATGAAGAAGAGCAGGCCAGACATCAGGCCAGACAGCAGAGGGGAGATGAACCATGAGGCAACTGCATCAAATAAACAGCAATTACTAAATCAATAGCATACCAATATAATGATGCATTACGCTGCTAGAGGCACAAAGGCCAACATGCGACATTACATCAATTACATATCTCGGTTACAAGAATATTGACAGCAAAAATTAGATCATTAACTCCAGAGAAACAATACATAAATGCATGCATTACCATACAAACATTTGGGGTTGGTGAGGTTTTTACACTTTTTTTTTTTAAAGGCGGCTGTATTTATTTGATCAATAGTGTGAAATATTATTACAATTTACAACTGTTTTCTATTTGAATATATTTTAAAATCTAATTTATTCCTGTGACGTCAAAGCTGATTTTTCAGCATCATTACTCCAGTCTTCAGTGTCACATGATCCTTCAGAAATCATTCTAATATGCTGATTTGATGCTGAAGACACTTTATCAATGTTAAAAACAGTTGTGCTGCTTAATATTTTTTGTGGAAACCATGATAAAAATTTCACGATTGTTTGATAAAAAGAAAGTTCAAAAGAACATCTTAATTTGAATATTAAAAATATAAATCTGTAACATTATAAATGTCTTAACTATCATTTTAGACCAATTTAATGCATCCTTGCTGAATTAAAGAATTAATTTCTTTTAAAAAAAAATCTTACTAACCCCACACTTTTGAACAGAGTAGCAAAGCGTAGCATTAAGTAGTAAACAGTGCAATAAAAGATGAATTAGACAGCAGAAACAAACAGTAAAAGACTGACTTTAAGCACTCAGTTGCATCAAGGCAATGAACAAAAAAAAGTTTGCTGGCATGAAAATAACTACCACAGTTTGATAAATAATGATGTTCATTATGCATTTTTTCAATGTTTTTTATTTATTTATTTTTTTTACCAATTTTGACTAACTGCATCCACTGTACTCCTTTTGTGCCAATAGCAACCATGGAGAAGCCAATAGTAGATCCCACAATGCAATGAGTTCCAGAAATGGGCAATCTCAGAAAAGAGGCAATGAGCTGCCAAACCGCAGACCCTGAAAAAGACGGGAATATGAGTGGGAGGTGGAGCAACAAAAAAAAAAAAAAAAAAAAAGTCTTTCAGCCATATGTTCTCTTCCCTTCTGGCTTCAATACAGTCTCTAAAAGGGTTTACTATTAACATTACAATATAGCTATTCATTATTAACTGACATTAAAAAAACTCCCAAAGACATGTTTGATTTCATTACGTAACTTCTTTTAAATCATCTACACAATGTTCTAACTTTGAGTTTTACATTTCTAGAGTTACATTTTTAGATTAAAAATTTTCCCATAAAAGCTAATTTAACCCAGGCATCAGCTAAGACACTATTACAACTCACTATACAATATGTAATAATGACTCCCAGAATCTGGCAGACTACAAAGAATAAACAAATGCCTCACTAAGCTTCTTCATCAATCTTCAAAATGACAAACTGAGGTTAACTTTAAATGAGCCATTACTTACCAACCATAGCGCTGACCTCTCCCGCCATCAGTATCGGCGCTGTGTCATTGTATAAACTGACATCTATAATTCCCTTCCGAATGGTTTCCCCGACCTTGGCACCGAGGAGAATGGAGCCCAGGGTCTCAAATATGGAAGCCAGGATGCAGGCCTGACGCAGCGTCACCACTCCTGACCCCACTGCTGTGCCAAACGAGTTTGCCACATCATTGGCCCCCACTGAAAATGCCAGGATGAAGGCTATAATGAAGCCAAGCACGACCATCCACAGGTATGTTTCCGTTTCCATCTTGGCTTTTGTTCACGCAAAGCTTACAAATGAATCCCAAACAACTACAAAGAACTGGAGTAAGCGCTGTACTATGAAGGAAATTCTCCTTCGCTTGGTTTTTATTTCTCCCAACTTTCCCCAGGCTAAAAGAGTTCTTGGGGGTGAGGTACACTGCTAACTAAGCCGTTTAACCTCAGTCTGTAGAGTGCTGAGCAGTGTAGGCAGGAGAGAGCATTCCATTGTTTGGCCCTCTAAGTGTCCTGTCCACAAAGACGCCTTCAGCTGTCAAAACAAGAGAGACAAGGACATCATTACACAGTATTCACACTTTCCTTATAGACTGCATAATGTAGCAAAAAATAAAAAAAACATGGGAAATTGAAAAGTTTTCGGGGACATCAAGGAATGTGAGAAATAGGACATGAAAAAAATTAAAATACAGGATTAGGGTAATTTTCCACATATAAAGTACAAAAATGAGGCAGAAACATCAACAAATGGACAGTAAAAAGCGGTGCTGCTAATGTTGATTATTAAAAAAAATAAATAAAAAATAAATAAATAAAAATCAAACTTTGGGACACATTTAAAACAATGATCCATGTTTTGTGTTGTATTTCTAGTAATAAACATCAAATAAAATAATGACAAAATTCATAAAAGATTAATATGAGAATGAGTAACGGTGGAAAATTACCACTCAGGAAGGGCTATCTATAGGAACTAAAATGTTGGTTTGTAGATATTTTCCATAAATAAAAGAAAAATGTGTTTAATAATTTTCACAAAAAGTCTGATAACTTTTCACATATACAGTACGAACTAGAGGTAGAACATCAAACTTCAACAAATGGTCAAAAAGGAGCTTATCCTTAAGAAAATGGTTACTATAAACCTCAAAAATTCAACCTTTTGGAGTAAGGACATATAAATACATTTAAAACACTGATCTAGTGTTATTTTCTAGTAATAAACATTTTAAAAGCAAAATTCATAATTAAAAATAAATAAACAAACATGCCAGAAATGCTACATTGTTTGTGGGAAAATCATGTGGTAACAGGATTAATAAACAGAAATTTGTTTTGACTACAATGAATTAGGAGGTGCCATACAGACATCTTGTATGTTAAAATTAAATTATCATGAAAATTTGCTATATTTTTTGTAAGTACAATAAAGATTTATTGAACCAAAAACATGGGATTGCGAGGTTTGAAATAAGATATCAAATAGCATTACGTAAAACAGAAAGAAAAGCACTTGATCACTTACATTAACTGGCCACCTTACACTACGACACCAAGGGCGAAGCGTTTAGATGTGACCAAGACACAATGTGACTAACACAGTATACGTCCATAACAGAATGTAACATCGCAGTAAGCACTGCAAAACAATCACTCGTGCTTCACACCTCCTCTCTGCTTCTTGGCTTCGTTTCAGGTTTGAGTCTCCCACCGAGGCGAAGCAGTACAGAGAGTCGTGCTCCAGCTGCACTGTGCAACACTGCAGAGTCGCAGCCCCTAATACCCGCTTACAGCCTCCTCGCTTCCTGCTTTCCCCACTCTAAGAATCTTAGTGGGTCAAATTCATTGGAAAACGGCAGGTCTGTAAATGGGCCACTATGTGCTTGGTGAAATCTGATCAGTCCTGTTTATCAGAACGACTGATCCCACACAAGGGGACAGTACGGTATTTAGACCATCAGTCAACAGCTGATGACTGAATGGACTTTAAAGCATTACAAAGACACAGTATACGATCATATAGTGATGTCAAAACCAACAACTGTAAAATTACACAGCGTTCTCACCACAGGCCAGACCTGCAATGCAGAGGGTGAAAAATCACTGCTCAGAACTGATACTGAAGTCAACTCGAGGGGGGACAACGGCACATTCTTCCACTTCACTAAGCCTTTTGTTTAAAGGGAATTAAATGTAAACAGTGGGAAAAAGCCAGACTAATACATGCTCAAGGTATTTACTGATTGTGTGCAAGTGTCACGTGAACGGCAACACCTCACGTACCAAACATCACATGGTTGTTGACATGGTTGTCACAAAAGATGGTCTGTATAGTATTTACGGTTATGTTTTAGTCACCCATGGATGTCGTCAACACCAAAATGGCAGAAATAGGAGGCTCGAGAAACCTGTCTGAAACTGTCATTATTTTTGCAATTCGATTTAGTACAGACCACTAACTTTACTAGTTACTATAAATAAAAAGAACCCGATACAGTGTCCTCGGTTAAAATCGCGTTCTGCAGGGCGGGGAAATCAAGTCCTATAGAATTTCGAATCAGCATATTAGAATGATTTCTGAAGGATCATGTGACACTGAATACTGGTGTAATGGCTGCTGAAAATCCAGCTTTGACATCACAGGAATAAATTACATTTTAAAAATATATTCAAATAGAAAAGTTATTTAAAATTGTAATAATATTTCACAATATTACTGTTTTTAATCAAATAAATGCAACCTTGGTGAGCATGAGACTACTTTTAAAAACATTTTTTTAAAAATCATACCAACCCCAAACATTTGTATGTGTGTGTGTATATATATAAATTATATATATATGTATGCGTGTGTGTAAATTACATGTATAGCTATTTATTGCATATCTGTTCAATTAAGTACAAAAACTGCTAGTAGTAAGTGAACTTCTAAAGGAGTTATAACAACCAAGGAGCAGATATTGGGTTTTTCAGAAAAATATGCACTCTTGAGATAGAAATGTCTAATGCATACTAATAGCAGGTCTGGATTTTAAAGAGGTACATTTTAGAACTAGTAATGGTTACAACACATTTTTGGAAAACTGATGCAATGCCAAAACACTGATACTGCGATGTGACATCAGGACAGGATGATGAGCTGAGACAATTTGGATGAAATTAGATTCTTCTGCTGCTCTTGGAAATTTGAGGTCTATTTCTTTTTGGCCCTTCAGCTCTTTAGCAATCTGTGTTACAGCTTTAGCAGTTCATTTGCTGACAGCACCTGCCAAATCCTATTTTTTATACTATTATCAAAGACTGATTCTTTTTATGAGAAGACAACCTTATTCAGAGATTAAACGGATATCAACAATAATCTACATTATTATCTGTCCACAAGGTTGACCTTGTTTAAAATGTGAGAAATGCAATCAGTCTGGGACTAACATTTCAAGACATACTTAAAGGGTTAGTTCACACAAAAATTAAAATTCTGTCATTAATTACTCGTTCCAAACCCGTAAGACCTTCGTTCATCTTCGCAACACAAATTAAGACATTTTTGATGAAATCCGAGAGGTTTTTTTAATCCTCCATAGAGAGCAATATAACCACCACTTTCAAGGTCCAGAAAGGTACTAAAGACATTGTTAAAATAGTCGACGTGACTGCAGTGGTTCAACCTTAATTTTATGAAGTAACGAGAATACTTTTTGTTTGCAAAACCAAACAAAACTAATGACTTATTCAACAACATCTTCTCTTTTGTGTCATTCTCATACGCGGTTTACATTCAGCACTTCCAGGTTCTACGTCAGAATGCCGGCTTAGTATTGGCTGACGCTGTTCACGTGAGCAGCACGATGATTGCGTGTGATGCTGATGCAGGAGCCGGCCAATAATGAGTCTCAGTTTTCATCAAAAATATCTTAGTTTGTGTTCCGAAGACGAACGAAGGTCTTACAGGTGTGGAACGACATGAGGGTGAGTAATTAATGACAGAAATTTCATTTTTGGGTGAACTAACCCTTTTAAAGGATAGTTCACCCAAAGAAGAAAATTCTGTCATCATTTACTCACCCTCACATAGTTCACAACCTGTATGACTTTCCTTCTTCTGCTAGTTTGTTTTTATTGAATGGACAAAAAACCCACTGAGACATTTCTCAAAATATCTTTTTTTATGTTCCACAGAAGAAAGTCAGTCATACCAGTTTGGATCGACATGAGGGTGAGTAAATGATGACAGAATCTTCATTTTTGGGTGAACTATCCCTTTAAGGGCCCATACATGCAAACATGAAAAACATCAAATAGGGTGCACAAACCCTTGTAAACCCTCAAAGCTCATTTATGATGCATTTCACAGCTTTACACAGATTTAAAAAAAAATAAAATAAAAAAAAAATAGTAAGTTATGACACCTTGGGACATTCGACACAATTAATCCGAGACACAAAACAAGCACTGAGAGAAGAAGATCACCTAATACTAACTAATCTGATTCTGAATATTAAAAGCATTCAGCTTATACTTTGATTGTTAAACACAGGAAGAGAGTGTGTGGGGTCTTTTTTATACATAATAATAGTAATATAATGCACCCTGGCTAGTTTTTACAATGCATTCCCCTTGATACTGACATGCCCTGTCCAATATATGAGGTACATACAGAACCTGTTGCATTAGACACGACACAAGAAGAAAGGAGAGAGTGCAGTAAAAATGTGTCTGTAATGACTGCAGCACTCTAAACTCTAATTAAGTGTACTCACCTTTGGGCTATGCAGTGCTCAGAGTTTTCCCCCTTTTTTGGAAAGTGGGGTCGGAAAAAGGGTCGAAAAAATGAGAGATGGACAGATTAAACGTGAGGGATCATGAATGAAATGATGTGAAAATGCTAAACTGATGCGCTGACTTATGCCAGTAAAACAGGAACAATGAGACTGGTCAATGGATTCAGACAAAGAAAAGATCACAACGTTGTGTAAAATGCAGTATGAGGAATTGCCAGATGGAGAGTCAGACGTGTTGCAGGACAACAGCAGCGTGATGCTCATTGAAAAACCTGTCACTGCAGTCTAGACTGCTTCTTAAAAAGAGGCAGCAGCATCACAGGCCAGCCAGCCAATCACACACACGCTCAGTGGGAGCGGTGGATCTGATTGGCTAATGCAGCATGGGAAGAAGGACCGACGAGGGAGATCAAGCCAATGAGAGTGAAGAGAGAAGAAGAGGGTGGGTGATTCCTCTCTGACAGTCAGGAAAAGGCATGCAGTCGCACCAAGGACATTCAATGCTGTATACACTGACTGCTGGCACCATAATATCTGCATTATGACTCTCTAAAGGCATTTAGTATCAAATAAATACAAATTACCAAACGCAAGAGGACAATTAATGAAGCACCACAAAACTGTCTCTCCCCAAAGTGGAGCAGACAATTTCAGTATTATGGGATATGCAAACACCCATCATGGCACAATAAATAAAAGGAAGTCAATGGTATACAGGTCATTTGTGTGGGGAAAAACAAGGGTCATGTTAGAAAAACAATTATATATCACTTATTTTAAACATATATAAAAGAAGATGAAAAGAAAAACAAAACCAAACTACATAATACTGTTAAATAAGTATTAATAAAAAAAGGTGTGTCGTACATAGCCATCTTTGCACACATTAATTTGTATTTCTGGTCCCTAGATAGGCTATTGTCTTTTAGGAAAGAAAGGACTGAATTATGAATGTTTCTGACAGTAATATACTGACACTAATCTCCTTCACAGTGAACAATAAAATCGCATCTGGTTTCATAATCTCATTACGCAAGGCTCCCACACCTTTCGACCAATGATTTTGCATTATTTTTGCATGATATTTCCAGTCATTTGGATAAACTCAACTCTAAACTTAACTAAACTCAACAGTAAGGATTTTTCTGCTACCCTAGTTGGAAAAGAAGTTCAGATTTCTACATGCTCTGTCAATATTTTCAATGACCCCCATATATATTCTAAATGTAATATTTATTTTATAAATATTTCAGAGCTTAACATTTATTTTTAAATATTTATTAGCCTATTCATTTTTCAGTTTCACACATATATGAAATGTCAAATAGTTTGATATATATCTATAAATATCTATTTATATAAATAAATATCAAAATATAAAAATTAACAAATATTTGTGTTTTTTTGTTTTGTTTTGTTTTTGTCAAAGAATGTGTGCAATAATAGCTGAAAATTATACACACCAGACAGAAAGACAGATAGATAGATGGATAGAGAGATAGAGAGAGACAGACAGACCTTTACTGGAAGTTTTTTTTACTCTCTGTCTTCCTTTCTTTCTTTTTGTTTTTCTATCTTTCTTTGTCTCTTGCAGTGTTTGGAACAATCAGTGCTTTCAGGATGATGATATCATTATCATGTGCCCCCACCCATTCCCAGTCCACATCTCTTGCTCTGAACAGTGAACACTCAGACAAAAACAAAGGCAGAACATGCCGAGCGACTAACCCTCTCCAGCACATCACAGACTGCCCCACGCCGCTGACACTTGAGGGATGTCTGTAGCTCTGAGCTGATCGACTCACCCTCAGGTCATCCATCTCTCAGTCCTTAAAATAGCCAAACCTCCAGAAACAATCATTTGTCCACTGCTGAGACTGTAGCTATAGGTGATAGCTGCAGTTATTGGAACACTCTCTCCAACAAGCAGCGTCAGAAGGGGATGACAGGCTGTCAGACATTGTCATAAGCAATTCTGGGCCTCATTGCTCTCTCATCTACACAGCCCTGACTCACAGACTAAGCGCAATACCGGCACCACATCACGCAGTGCTTCAGAACACAACACTTTTATCAACTTGTCCTGTGGCACAGAGATACTCTAAACAAGTCTGTGTGGTTTCTGGCATCATGGGAGATAATATATGGGTGGTTTGTGAATAGAAATCCGTAAACAAACAAATGACATTCACAGGATGCAATCTAATGACTTCCTTCTCTTCCTTTGTTGTGCTGACGAAAACCACAGAATAACAGCCACTGTGTTTACAATGTTTAAAATGTCCATTGTGTCAGATGAGATGACATTACAAGTGAGTGGCTGGTTTCATTTTTCATTAGGGATGTATTAATATTAAAATTCTGGCTGACACTGATACAGAAAATTCTGAGCTTAAAAAAAAAAAAAAACTTACAACTAAAATCAACCATTTTAAATGCTAAAATTGAATTCAGGCATCACAACATTATAATGCACGGTATGTAAAATGATTATTAATCATTTTGAGATTTGGTATTGGTAAATATTAAATTTATAAGTGCTAAATGTAAGCATTAGATGATGTCAAAGCTAATGTAAATGAAAAAAACTAACATAAAAAAAAAAAAAAAAAATCAAATATCAGCTATATAATAACTGATATGGCACCAAATACCAATATATAAGGCAAGTTTAAACAGAGGTGGAATGATATTTGTTTTTTGATGCATCATTTATGAAATATTTTTGAAATAAATCAAATAATTATATAATTATAAAATATTAATTTGAATAAATATTAAGGGAAGTTGGCCAGTTTATGTAAAATTAATTATGACATTAAGACATTGTTAAAATTTTAATTGTTCTAAATTTAGAAAAAAAAAAAAAAAAAAAAATCACTTCTGAATCAAACTGAAAATCAATGATTTGTAAATGAAATCAGTTCACTGCAAACCCAAAGATTCACAACCCTGATGTTTTTCACTGCTTTTTCAGTCTGTATGAAGATCGTGACAGGAATCCTGCATCAAATAAGCACTCAAAATCAACAATGAAGCTCCACAATATTATGACCCCCCCACACAGACAGTGATGGTTTCAGATGTCTGCCAATAGCTGCTTTTACACTGATAGCAGGGTGCTCACTTCCTAAACTGACCCTAGGGTGCTGGAAATAGTCATGACACATGAGGCAGTTCAAAGAAAAGAGCAACCAGCTGTCCATGTACATATTCTATAATCAACTGTAATACATACAAAACACCCTCACAGGAATACGAACAGGAACAAACTGCACACAGACACCCTCTTGAGTGCACACCACTCCTCCTCTAGTGCCAAGCAGTAATTTGATATTTTTAGATGGGCACTCTGCTGTCTGTGTGGTGTTGGCAGGAGTAATAAGTGCTTTGGTGGATGGTTTATGGAAAATATTAGTTTAGAGGCTCCCATTCATGTTCCCAGCTTGAAAGCGTTGGAAAGCTTAGGTGTTACGCTGTTAAATGTCATGCAACCACACAGCTTGCAGTGCGATAAATGTCCAAATTAAGACCTGTGGGTGGCTGAGAAATGCAGATGAAAAGACCTCGTGCTACTAATATAACTATTAATTTGTCATTAAAGACCCCATAAAATGGCTTTGACAAGTTCAGTTTTCTGGCGAATCAGAGGTGAGGCAAAGGGTGTCCCTTTTTCTTTCAAAGCCATAAACCTTAAAACATGCTACTGCTAGTCATGACCAAAATGCAGTTTTTTTTCCTCTCTCTCTATAAAAAAAAAAATAATAATAATAATAATAAAAATAAAACATAATAAATGCTGCAAAAATGCAGTTCATTTTTCAAAAAATGCAAACATTTTTGTGGGACTTAAAGTCAAGTAGTCTGACAAATGTCCAGAAACTGTAATAAAGAAAAAAAGTCTCATTAAAAGGCTGAAATCCATTTTAAAAAGTGACATAGTAACTATATATTATTTCTTTTAAAAAATGTGAAATTTAATTTTTTTTTTATTTTATTTTACTTTTTTAAGTTCAAGTTTATTAATACAGTATTATAGTAGTTATACAGTATTATTAATACTGTATAATATAATAAAATATAATATATTTTGTTTACAAAAAAAACTTAAAATGCGTAATAATAAAAGTGAATTTTGTCATCTTTTAGAAGTACAATATATCTTAAATATACCCTAAAGTTAACAGGCACACAGACTAAAATACACAAAACTTAAATTTTCATTTCATGATGTCTTTAACTCCATAACATTACATTTATTGTTTTTTTCTGGTGTGATATTTATTTCATAAATTTTTGCTTGCACCCTTAAGGAGGAAAAGAGTTCCTTTTAAAACATCTGCAAGTATACTGGTCATTTCAGAGACATATTTGCCAAAATTATGTAGTAAAGGCTCGGTGACAGTATGCCTACAGCAACATCTAGTACACTAGAGGCAGCCCCTGGATACTGTTGACCTGCCTTTCTACATTACCCTAACATGCCAACTGCCAACACAAATTTGAATTTCAGTCACAATTACTTTGGTCACAGATCTAAATTTTATCATCAGTCAGATTTTTTTTTTTTTTTTTCCCCCTCAATTCTGTCTCTAAATCTCTAGATTTAGTGACTGAAAGATTCAGTGATGACAAACACATGACAGACCTGCGCACTATTAATGACAAGTACAAAATTTTCACCCATTACCCTATAGTGTGCGAGCAGGGCTACAGTGACATCTGGGACTGGTTCCAGTTGCCGAGGAGTGACAGCAAGACAACAACAAGCAGCCATGTATTTCCATGTGACAAAAAGAGAAAACAAACCCTTTTCAGTTCTTTACACACTGAACTTGTACATACTGGCAAAGCACAAACTTGTTTGATGTTGAGAAGGGCATGTACAGGGTGTTTCTGTTCTTCCTCCAGTCCTCAGGGTGAGGCTCTGTGGATTCCTTCTCCGAATTTATTGGTGGGCGTAAATGGAGTTACTCAAAAACTAACTCAACCATGGGCATTTTAGGCATTTCATTTTGTGCTCTTGTAACAACAACCTAACTCTTAACACCACTTAACCTGGTCATAAATTGAGCCACGGCACTTCATTTAAAAAGCCATTCATCTTCATGCTAGCTTAATAGAGTCAGCAACTTCACTTTGAGAAGCCAAGTGTTTGCCATAATGTCCCACATTCTTGTTTAGAAACATTTCAGAATGTCACTATTTCATAAACAATGACAAACTAATGTGTTCACCTCCTCTCCTTCTTCTTATGTCATGTTTTTTTGTTTAAATTCCCCCCTTAGGTGGGAATTCAGTCACACCATTCTGTTACAAAAAGAACCATAACCTGTTCCAACATCTTCACAACACCGTCATGTCCCTTTACAGAGAATTAGCCATTGTGTTTAAAGAGCACCTCCCAGCAGTTCCTCAGACATATCAATGACTTATTGTTCCTTTAGTGCTGCAATGGGCATGGTAAACGGGCAACTTGCCTTCCTTTGAGAATGCCAAGCGAAGAGCCAAATGTTGTCGGGGATACACACAAGGCTGTGTTGTGAGTACTGGCATTCAAAGCTCAGAGGGAGCGTATGGAAAGTATTGTGAGAGCAGCAACAGGGAACATGGAAGATGGGTAATTCACTCCCTGTATTGTGGAAAACTACCTCATTCCTTAATTAAAGGTATTAACTCACTATCATACTATACCTTAGATATATTTATTCATTTTTTATCAGCATCAAAAGATATATTTGTGGCAAAGATTAAAAATAAACTAGTATACTCTAAAAAATGCTGGGTTAAAAACAACCCAGTTTGGGTTGAAAATGGACAAACCCAGCAATTGGGTTGTTTTAACCCAGTGGTTGGGTTAAATGTTTGCCCAATCTGCTAGGTAGTTTTATTTAGCCCAACTATTCTTTAAAAATTACTGAATTGCTTGCTTAAAATGAACCCAAAAGTATGTTGGAAATTAACATGTATTAATATGTTTAATAAATTAACATTTATTAAATTTAATAGTAATGAACAATAAACATATTATTAAATTGATGCTTATTAATAAATGTTAACCTTTTGATTATTATTATTGCCTCTAGTAATTATGTGTCTGATTTTTATTTTCCAACCTATTTTGGGTTTATTTTAACCCAGCCATATAGTCATTTTTAAACAATAATTGGGTTAAATAAAACTGCCCAGCATGTTGAGCAAACATTTAACCCAAAACAAAACAACCCAATCGCTGGGTTTGTCCATTTTCAACCCAACTTGGGTTGTTTTGAACCCAGCATTTTTTTTAGACTGTAGTAATAAATAATATACAAATAAAAATAAAATATAAAATCTTTATTATTAGTTTAATATTTGAAAGAAATTCTAAAATTTTCCCCAAACGAAATCTCTTAAGGTGCCAAGTTAAGGCTGCACTTTGCCAAAATTTAGTGTTAAGACATAATGCTTGCATAAAAGCTCCTTCATCACAGTATACAATTGTAACAGCTGTGTAAAATCAGTTATGCCACCTCACTCTGAGCAGTATTAAACAATCTCTGAAATGCCACTTCAGAAGAGTTTCTGTGCCACCTCATTGATTGAGGTTAACTAAAGTTTTTTGTGAATAAACTCATAAATCGCTGTGACCAAAACTGGGAAAACTGGCTTTAACCTGGCCATTTCTTTTTTTAGTATGTTCAACAACTCAGCAAACACTTATCAGATGTAGGCCCGGATACATAAACACTAAGAGGCTGTTGCTGTCTGATTCTATCACAATGTACACAAAGCACATGCTGCTGCACATGATGCTCTAATACTGCTTTTAAAGTCTCTTTGTGTGTGTAAAGAAAACACACATTCACATACACATTTATTACATGATCTAATGACCAATTTTTAGGCATTCAGTGATTATTTGACATTCTACCCTTTCAAATCTGTGGAGAAATGTGTGACCTCAACAGAAGGTGAAGTCTGTTTTGTAGGTCCATAAAAGGACATAAATCTGATATACCACCAAATGATGTTATGCGCTGTGAGGAAGCATACAAGGCTTCCAGTGTATAAATACTATTTGAAAAAATTAATTTCATAGTCTTGTTGTGCTGATTCATATTTCATAGCATATTCCTATCAAGATCAGACTGAACACCAACTATAAATTGTACACTAATAATTATATATCAATATATACAGTAAGAGATGAGGAAGGGAGTCTAGACACATTTATTTCACATGTTTACATATTATTGTCCATTATGGTCCTCAGATTTAGGTGAATTAACTGGTCATTTTCATCTGAAGCATAAGTTACTCAATATAACATAACAGATAGTTTAAATTCTGGACTGGTCAGTAGCAGGCAGCCATGTTATATTTAAGGACATGGTACAATAGTCAGGTTCCAAAACTAAAATTCCCATTTATTTTCGCTATCCACCTTATTCCTGACTAGCCTACTGCGTTTCGAATTATGGGTTGCACTTCCGATTTGGGGAACTTCCATTTAAAAAGACTGAAACGAATCGTTTCAATTCATAAGCTTGCCCTACAAATAAAGCTCATCTGTCAGTTTGACTGAATGAGCTGTAAATTTTTTCTTTCATGTTTTATTTTCAGACGTCATGAGAATAATGTAACACTTAACGTAACATGTTATAACAAGAATATCTATGGCAGGAGCTCTTTTCAGTCGCTGCTTTCTATCCTCGTGATTATTTTCTTTTGTCCCTTTGTATACCGCTGTAATAGGCCTAATATGAAAAAGGACAACATATACTGCACATTTGTAGTCTGTTCTCCCGATATAATTTACGATACATCCCATTAATAATTCACTGGAATGCACAAAGAATATCTCGTTTTTCTCCTCAAAGCCTCACGTCTCTTTCCAGGTTTGTTTTCACAGGTAAATAAAATTTATTATCTGTAAAAATGATGGAAATCACTTTGAAATAGTATCACACAATGCTGAAGTTCATCAACATCTATTACATTTACATAATATCACTATAGTTATTAACCCATCCGTTATTGCTGCGGAAAGAATCGCGCTTTTTCATGGCCTGTTGAAAGTACCTTGTTGATGCTTTTACACTTTTAAATGTCCTTTTAATGTTCGTTGGTTGAAGGGTGAGTAGAATTATGTCATCTCACTGTACCCAGTTTTAAAAAAAAACGTATTATGGCGTTCATAGAGCAAGCCTTTCACTGACTGTTTATTGCTTAAAGGTGCAGTATGTAAGAATTCTGTCCGCTAGAGGTCGCTAGAAGCCTATTCAAAACAAAGGCGTAGCTTGATGACGCCAAGTTTGAGAGCAGAATCTTGGGACATGTGGTCTCCACCTCAACGGACGGTGCAAAAGAATAGGGATAGGACTCGGGAAGAAATCATGTTCATGGATGCGATTATTAACGTTACTGTAGTATGAAGCAGAGCAGGACCGAGTGTTGTGGGAGCTGAACGAGGTCGCTGGAGCGATTGCGCAACACACGCCGCGAGCAGCGGAACTTTTATTATGACACAGTCGCCGGCGCCGCTTCCGCTTTTCCGGTCATGAGTATGAGGTAACACAGCTTTGTTTATCATATTAGATACATTTGAGTGTGTTGAAAATGATGTTATAACATTACTCTGTGCGTTCGCTCGGCGGCTGCTGCGAGACACTTGCTTGAGACACTGCAGTAAGATAGATCGATTTTAGAATATCATATTAAATAATGGATGGCTTTTGTTGATAAATGGCATGCAATTCATTTTAAAATTTATTGTAAAAATCTGTATTACTGTTACTAAAAATAAAGCTGCATCTGATTATGCTGTTAGCTACTTGACAAAATAGTTTTTCTCTGAGGCATGGTAAAGCATGGTACTCACAAAAAAAAAAAAAAAGAAAATTAGATTTAAACAATAAGACTAAACGTGTTGAGCTATCTAACAACAATTAGTTTTCTGTCTATAAATATATCAAAACAGTTGTTCCCTTGTCTATTAAAACGCGTAATATATTAAAGCGTCTTTGGTGTTTCCATGGTTTCTACAAAATAAAACCGGAAACCGAGGGTTAAAGCGGGTATGACGCAATTGACAGGCGACTCCTCACACGTCCCGGAGCCTTGGTTAAAATTGCAATTTTCTCACGATTTACAAATAGTTGGAAACATTTGGGATATTGTAAGTACTCAAGCGAACAAAATATAGAACACTGGGCTAGTGGTTTTTGGATATTTTACTGCAAAAATATTACATATTGCACCTTTAACGGAAGTTACACCCATAATTCGCGCAAAGCGTCATGGGGCGTAGGAATAAGGTGGATAGAAAAATTTATTTTCAACAATAATTTAATAAAAATCATTGAAGACAGACCTACTGTGAGCTGTGAAGTTTGTTAATGCATGGTAGATGCTTTTTGAAGCCATCAACCCACATTATTTCAACATATTTTTTTAAATAATCATAAACTGTGTTCATGCCATGTCATAATTACCGTAAACAAAGTTATGTATGCTTTCGAATCATACACCTTTGATGTCATACACCAATCGGTCTGCACAGCGCCTCTTCATGTCAAAAACACCTTAATTTGCACTGGTCAGGTGGTATAGCGGCCATGTGGTACAAGTCATAGCTCTCAGAAAATTACAAGTTTACATGTTGTAATTACAAGTTCTACAGTAAGTTGTTACAGTAATTACGACATGGCTTGCCGTGAACACACCTATATTTAACAGCGGAATTCCTGGTGAAAAACTACATTACCCATGATTCTGCAAAGAAATCTCCAATCAGAGAATCAAAACAAATCCCAATTTGTACCAAAAGAATGACTTGCCATTGGCAATGCTTCTTGTGATTGTTCTTTCCCCCATTAAAGCTGTTAAGTACACATTCTTGAACCTTTGTCTTTTTGTCCAATTTTTGAACAATTATTTACTTCAACTTAAACTTGTAATGTTGCGATTTTGGGCAAAATAGGCCACCTAAAAACATGTTGGCCGTTCATATGTTCATATCATTGCGCAGCTCACATAGCAGTTTGTTATTTGTGTTGCGTTGCAATGTTCCTTTATGAAACTTCAACAATCTTCACAATAAAACAATGTTTTTATGTAAATTGCTGTTTTTAAATATTTATTTTGTGATAACCGAATTATAAAACGCACAGGGATTTCTTGTGCCTTTTACACCTTAATTAATTACTTGTTACTTGTAATTAAGTGAATAAGTACAGCTATGACTCAGTGCGGCAAGAGGCAATTCTTTTCGTGTGACACTGCTTAACTATAAACGACATTTGTGCGCTATATTTTGTTGTGGGTCGTGTAAAATAGTTTATAGTAAATACGTGCTTCTACATGCTTCAAATGTTAAAACAGACAATCACGTGTGTAACGTCTCTCAAATCACTGCAGCCTGTCCGTTGCTGTCTCGTCTCGACAGGCTCTTACCTGACTAGCGTGACCTTTTACAAATATATAAATTCACATGAAAACAATTCAGCAAAACGAACACCATGCTTAATACAAAGCGGTTAATAGCATTAAATACCAGTGGACAAATCTGACCCTGAGAAAAATCACGCAATCCCTCCCATTAATATACAATCATTTTAGAGACAATATCACCGCGTCTCAAAGCCATATGTAGCTGCACACACGCGAATAACAAAGTAATAAGCGGGCCTTTTCCTATTCCTGAGCGCGTGGTTCTGAAAATATTCCCGGTCGCGTGAATCTAATCCATTGACGAATTATCGACGGCTTGACAGCGGTCAGTGACACAGCTCTTACTCACCAAGAAGAAAATGTAGTCCTCCGGCGAGGCTTTACGTGCTTTAAGCGACCAGTCTAAAAGACTTCACTTTATGAAGAGAATTGCAGCGAGGAGATTCCTAAACGCTTCCTTCAGCTCTGGCGACCATGTTTGTCCTGACTGACTGACTGACTGTTGCTGGTGTGCATCCGGGCGCTTGAGGGATCAGGGGGCAGGAGCTTTCCGTGTACGGAGAAAAAACGGGAAAGAAGGTGTGGACAGCAGCAGTATTAACATCATGTGACATGGCATCTGACGCAATGGCACATCCGGTGGCACTTCCGGTCTTCATTGGCATGTGTCACTTAAAAGGTGTGACACGTGTCAGTGGATAGTGGCATGTGCCACTGACATTGTCGCGAAACACTGACACTGTGTCGCGGTCTCGCGGACCATGTCGCCGTATGTTGTGACGCCTGCAGGAATGACTGACGTAATTGCTCAAAATCCTAAATAAATAGTATAACTTAGAGACATGTTTTTTTTTTTTTAAATCCAATTAAACATATTAAAATCGGTCATATTTTTTCAAACATGTCAGGTTTGTGGACATCGGTCTCTCTAGGGGGGTCCGGGGGCGTGCCCCCCCGGAGGAAAATTTTGTACATTTTAAATTTAAATGCATAAATCTGGTGCATTCTGAGAGCAAAATTTAAGTTTTTAGATCAATGAAGAAATTTGTTCTCTTGTAAACAATTTTGTGCTCTAAAAGTAATTTATTTGTTGGTGATTGTAGGGTACATTAGTCACGTACACAACATGTAGTAGGCTAAATGATAGTTCATAAGTGGTCAAACATGTAGAGTATACATTTAAACCATTAAAAATATGTAGCAAAAGAGGTTACCTTTGTTGAATTAATTTATTTCTAGAATAATTAGTGGGGGCCTGTATCTATACACCTGTATTTGTGGAACTAATGATCACTCTTTGATTTGGTAAATACAATTCAGAATGCACTAAACAAACTACTTCATTATAGAGAAAAATAACAAATGAATAAAAATATATAATCATAAGCTGACCAATAAATAAATAAAATTAAGGTGACTATACAATTCAGCAGCAAAAAGCATGCAAGCAAAATCTTGAAAAAAAACTCTGCACAGTAATTTTATAAAATCTAAATATGTTAATAAAAAGTTTAAAATTACTATTTGTATTCTTATGAAATGAAAACTATTTATATTAGATTTATATTTATATGTGAATGTAAAGAATTATATGTACTTATAATAATGGAAGATTAAAAGACGTTTATTTTAAATGTATTGTGCAGCTTTTTAATGGGGCAACAAGATATGATAGATACGACAGAACAAAATAGGCTATTAATAATCTTTCAGTGTGCAAAACCATGATAATATGAAATGCTTCAAAACAGCAGCACACACCGCTTATGCGCATCCCGGGTGCAGAATGATGTGCTTAAAGCAATATGGAGTCACAGCGCGCAGTTACGCTGCGCTGCGCATTGAAAAGTTGTATATCTACATCTAACAGTTTATTGAACATATGTTTCTTCTCACTTTTAAATGCCAGTTATTGTGTGTGTGACGCAAATTCATAGTCTCTGTGTTGTGTGAACTAACAGACACCCTGTAGCCAGTATAATGACATCGTTCAGAAGCAGCAATAAACTCCAGCAAGATAGCAAATCCACAGCCCTTTATCTACATATCAAGTATTATAATGGGAATATATCATATTGGAGAGTTTTACCGTGCTGACTGTCGTTACCGAACGCGAGGCGCTGTTTGAGTGCTGACCAGAGAATGATTGACAGCTGCAGCGGAGGGAAAGCGAGTTTCCTTGAACTTAAATTTAACGATGTACATATTCTTCTGTCCCTCACATGAAGCTATGGAATGGCTTCAGATGACTTTGAATACAGTACACGAAAATTTAATTGGTGCTAGTCTATTTCTTTTGCTCTATGACTCCCATTTTTGCCGTATAAAAGAGCGCAATTATCAATCTGTTATTTAAATATCGCGACAGGCCTCTTTTGAGACTGTGGCGGGCCGCCACAGTCTAGTTAATGTATGGGAAACACTGGTAATGCAAACAAATTACTTTACCCAATACTGTACTAAGTTTTCTACAACTAGGCTATAGGGTATATTATACTACAATACACTACAGTTTACTGCAAAAACTAAAGTATACTACAGTATTTATTACAGTTTATCAGTTCACTATGTTAATATTACAGTAGCTATGCTGTAACATTCATTAACATAGTATTGTAAATACTATAATATATACAGTATACAACAATTTACTATAGTATGGTTCAAAAACACTATAGTATTTACTATAAATTACTATAGTATTTTTTCACCTGGGGCGCCACAGGTTTGCCAACTCTCAGGCTCTGTCTTGCTCTCACTCTGCCCAAGTAAATCTCAGGCCAAACTGGCAGCTCTGCTTTGATACGAAACAAAGTTTCAGCTTTCAAATTTTGTAACATTCTTCCAAACAAACTAGCACTGTCCTGTCAATATATTTGAATGGGCTTAAGCAAAATATAGGACAGCTTCACTATAATTGCAGAAATTTTAATTGGTAAACATTACAGCATTTGGTGCATTAATCATTCTGCTGACGACATTTAGCTACATTATCATTTTATTGTAGAGTGATGGAGAGGCAACATTAATATGTTTTTCTTGTATTTAACCCTCAGGTATTCCTTGGGTCACATTTCATATTCCTTCGTGGTCAATGTGTCTGCACACCTTAGGTGTAACTATTTTTAATTAAATGTTCTGTATTTTACTGAAAATATTTCTTGTATTTTTTATTTTTATTTATATTACAATTTGTGCAGCATTTAAGGTTAAATAGAGAAAAGGTTTATAGAAGAGGCAAATATTTTGTCCAGAAAAATAATTTTCATTTGTAATGCCATGGTTTACCCACTAGGTGCCTGTACATCTAGTCTAGTTGCTATAGCTACCGGTCCTATCAGATTACTTATTTTTAAGTTTTGCATTTGAATAAATATTTAGACATGATCAATCACTTGATTTTTTTAAACGTTAAATTGTGAAGTTTTACTGACTTGAAGTGTGCTAATGCATCTATCTATTAAAAGAAAAAAAGCCATTGCTTTAACTTACATATTTGTTGAGCCTCCTTTCTTTCTTTGCTTACTGAAAAAGGTTTATACATTTTATATGCTTTCATTGACTTAACTGTGGGGATTACTCTACAATAACCACAAATTCATTTAAAATATAGATATAATTTAATTAATGTGGTAAGTAGTTCTCATCTATGGTTTTAATATTTCACAAATAATTTTATGGAATTATGTAATTAGACAAAAGTATTTTTAACAATGTGAACATGCATTCCTTCTGCAGATACCCAAATGCTTTGTAAAAATATTTGACTTGCTGTAGCTAGTAGCCACATTGTAATATCCAGTTTCTGCAGTATCTACACACCTACATTGCAGTATAAGAGCTAGTGTCAAAGCCCAGCACACTTCTTGAATGGTTGGTGCCAGTATCAAGTATCAACTAAATGGCAGTGGATTCAAGAAAATAGGCGTTTTAATTAGGTTTATTATGGGCTGTTTTAGATATGGCTGTTATAGAAATGTGTCCTTGTGGGTGCACGAGCCACGAGGTCATTGTTTTTCTGAGGAAAAGGAGGTTTATTGTAATGTCTGGATCACGTGACGAGAGTTCGATTCTTATCCACAATGAATCTCGATTGGGATAAGAATACACTAGGTATCAATTCTTAATTATTAGTAATATTTTATGTCTCAGAAAGCGGGCACGTAGTTGTCAGTATTCGTATTGTTACGTAACAGCATTTGCGCGTTCTCAACACATGCGCGCCACACGAGACTAGTAATGGAAGTCCGACTCTGTCCTTTCTGCGAATCGGTTCTGTTAATGAATCGTTTTGAAAAAAAAAACTTAAAACGATTCAGCGATTATTTTATGCTCGGACGTTATTGCATAATCACGTAGTCCACATTACATCCTAACGTTCAACAAATATGTTTTATTAATAAGGAAGTTCGTTGTAATTTCATTTGTGATTCATCTCATAAAAACGTAATTTAGAACCTAAATATCTGCATTATATTAAACAATATTATTGTAATATAATATATCACGTCATATGCATTTTAATATTTTAAACCGGGTTAATTCAGGATAATTGGGACATTTTCTCCACTCATCTCAATGGCAAAAAGTGTCCTAATTATTTTTACTTTACTAAATTATTTTCTTGAATGAATCGTTCAAACCAATGTTGTGATTCAAAAGATTCATTGAACAGATTCGACTGTGTAGAATGATTTGTTCATCAACATACACGAGACAAGTTCAGAAGAGCAACACAAGTTCACTGAGTTCATCCTAGACGTTGATTTACAGCATCAGATATTAAGGTAACATTTAGGAATATAGCATTGATCTTCACCTCTGTTAATTAGCCTACGTGCATCAGTCCGAATTTTGTGCCATCGGGTTGCTTCAATATAGGCTTTATAATAATAATAATAATAATAGAGGACAAGTTATTTTTTAAGTGCTCTGTATGCTTATATATTCTACAAATGGCCGTTTGCATAAAGTTAAATTATTCGAGAAATTAATAGTTGTATTGAATTTTTTCGTCCACATACTAATGCACATTCAACTAGCCTACATTTAAGAAGATCAAAAATGCCAAACTCATTGCTGCTATAAGAGATCCTTTAAGAGCCGTACGATAATATGAACTATAGGCCTATAGCCTATATACAGTGGCCGTTTGTATAATTAAAATTAAATTATTATAGGGCTTGATACTTGATAGTTATATTGAGATTTTTCATCCACCATTTAAGACGAGCAAAAAATGCCAAAGTTGTCGAACAGCGCCATCTGCTGTTTCATCCCGACATGCAAATGTTGATTTAGTAAGACTAGAAGTGCTCGTTTAAATAATAATAGAAAACCTTACAGTGAAGATTGCACATTTCTACATCTCCCTTATGAATCATATAACAAACCGGTAACTAGAGATTGAGCAATGAGGCAGAAAACATTTGACATCCATTCAGTTAAAGCTATTCCTGAGTGGGCAGTGTCTGGCAGAGCCAAACAAAGCCCTTCTGTGAGACTTATTAAACTGAAGAGTGAGCGAGTTTCACTTCTGAGTCTACTCGCATAATTTAGCATGTGTTTTGGACAGTAAATAGAAAATGGAATAGGCCAGGGTTTTATACATTACGCAGTTGGGCTGTAGGGCGTGATTTTTTTTATACCACTAGATGGCGGTGGAGCTTCTTAAATAAACTGCCACAGAGAGTTCAACACTGCAGTGCCACACAAATGTGCCAGACGGGGCTGATGAGAGCAAGAGAAGGGCAATTAGTGTGATGATGAATTAAAGAGTGATTGTTGACTTTTCTTCACAAGATCAATAAATGTGAAAACAAAACTTCAACAAATGAGGTGAGTAGTGCACATTTACCGTAAATCAAGTTCATGATATTCCGTCATACCTTTCAGTCTTCCCATGAAAAAGATAAAAAAAAAAAAAAAAAAAAGGTGGGTCTAGATGTTTGTACTGATAAATTATTAATAAAATATCACGTTCAGTAAATGATCACCCAGGTTTAAATTATTAAAATATTTTTTCTTTTCAATTTTTTTTGAGTAGAAAACTTTATATATATATATATATATATATATATATCACTATAGTTTGTACTGATAAATTATTAATAAAATATCACGTTCAGTAAATGATCACCCAGGTTTAAATTATTAAAATATTTTTTCTTTTCAATTTTTTTTTGAGTAGAAAACTTTATATATATATATATATATATATATATATATCACTAATCCGTCTCTACATTAATTATAACACTGAACTGAATGTGACAATATACATAAAAAGGCCTAATGATACCAATAAATTAAGCTTGCAGATTTTCAGTGCATTAAAGCCTCTGAATATGATCAAGATGGCAAGCAATGTCTACAACAACATGCTCACAAGATAATACCATACACAATGGTATCTGTCTTATGTATTTATGCTAAAACTTTTTTTTTTTTTACTAATGAACATCTTTCTCAGTGAGGATGTCATATCTTAATTATAGTTAGCTTTATTTGTACCACATTTAAACAGTACAAAATACAGTTATACATTTTCTGATAATATAAATAAGCACATTCACATGCACAAATAAAAATAAAATAAAACGATTCAGGTTAATTCAGGGAGGGGGGTGAAGTACTAAAAGTGCCAGGTGAATAAACTCGTTCATAGGTTGTCAGAGAGTTAAACAGCTTGGAACCATAGTGACTAAAGTCCACTTTTTTGCAGGTTTTTTTTTTTTTTTTTTTTTAACAGCCTGCAGTTAGAAGATATGCCTGATCTAGAAGGACTATATTTAGCAATTATTGCTAAGGAATGCTGGGGCAACACCATGAAGACATTTAAAATCTGTTCTATAAGACAGCAGTGAAGGGATTTAAGTGCCGAAATGTGATTCCTTAGTACAGAACGAATCTACATTCTGTAATACAAGGTAAGTCACTTAAATTCACTTCACTCTGGGATTTGGAAGACAATAGGTGAGCTTACTTGTATTAAATGGCACAACACGCACACACACACACACACACACACACACAAATCAGGAATGTGAATTATGTCCTAGTCAGAATGGGCAGAGAAGATTCTGATTGGCTGAGGGGGCTGTCAGCATTGAGTTTTGAAGCTTGTGGTCAGATTAGATGAGAGAATGAGAACCGTGGCAGTAAAAAGAAGGATCAAGATAGCAGGAAGGACTCACTTTAAGCCTTCTGAAAATCCATAATGACACTCACTGAGATTATCTTCATCTTGACTGGGACTTGCACCATCCTGGTTTTTGGACGAAAACTAGTCTGCCTTCTTATGATGCTTGCCCCAAAGCTCTTCTGTCCTCTTCCTGAGTCTTTTTTCACCTCTCTGGGGAAATGGGCAGGTGAGATACACCAAATTTTTTTATTTTATTTCATGCATTTTTCTGTATATAACAAGCAGTCAAGTTTAGTTTTAATATTACTTAAAAGATTTTTGCAAAAAAAAAAAAAAAAAAAACTCAACATAATCTCATTCAGCAATAAAAATTGGTGATAGGGTCTGTTTATATATATATATATATATATATATATATATATATATATATATATATATATATAATCCGACCCCACTACCACCCAGACTCTCATGCAACCCAGGGACCCTTAGTATATATTTGAAAAAAAAAAAAAAAACAACTAGATTTTATTGGTAACCCTTTACAATAAATTTCATTGACATCATTTAAAGTTACTGCATTAAATCATGCTTAATAGATGGTTAGTTTAAAAGTATGTTATTAGTTAACAGTTAAAAATGCCATGATTTAAGCATTTAAAAAAATGCAGTGTTTCTTGTATCTTCTCAACGGACCCCCTGCTGTACCCTGAGGGACCACTGGTTGGGAACAGTGAGAGTGAAGGAATAACCATGTCACCCTCCTACAAGCCAGCACTGGTTTTGTTCCACTGTTTGACCCAGGAACAAGTTTCTCATCTCACTTTAAATTGTCACTCACAAAATGTCTTGCTTCCCTAAACAGGACTTTTATTGTTGGAAAAAGAGGGACCCCTCCTTATGGCTTTCTTGAAATCATACTGTGTATACAAGTTCAGCAACACAAAACAACAATTCCAGCCACTTTTTCCCAAGCTTCCCTTCCATTCCATTCCGGCACTGAGAGTGACAGAGAACAAAAGGCAATTAGAACAGTATGTTCCAGGACGCTATTTCTCTTTTCATTTCTTGACTTTGAATGGTTGTTCCTGTTCATTTGAAATCCAATTAACATTACGTTTTCTTTCTTTCTGGGACTATTCTTTCACTTTAAGGCTTTGAAAAGTTCTTCCTGGTGTGTGTGTGTGTGTGTGTATGCATTACAATATCCCTTCTCAGGGGGTGTTTTCTAGCATGTTTAGACATAGCACATCTGCTAATCCTTTCACTTTGAATAAATAATCATGCAGAGAGTTTTGTAAGATGTTCTGCACATTCTAGAATGTCACAGTTGGTTCGGCCTGTATGAGTGCATGATTGAATGTCTATATATGCAAACCGCATGAACTGAGAACATAAACTTATATAAACATTATCTTGAATTCAAGTCAATGTAAGTCACATTAATATATAAAAAAGGTAGTACTTTACCATAAGTGAGTGTTAGTTTATGCATTAACCAACAATGACCAAAAGGCCTATATTATTACAATATTTATTAATATTTGTTAACATCAGTTAATACAAATACAAATGTTCAGTATTAGTACATTAGCTCAGGTCTGTTAAATAATATTAACAACTTTTGATTCTATAAATGTATTAGTAAATGTTGAACATCAACTATAAGATTAAAACATGCTTTAGAAATATTTTGCAGTGTTACTGTAGTTCATGTTACCTAATGTAGTTAACTAATGGTTGAGTTTAGGGCTTCTGCAGGTTATCAGATGGGCACCCTCCCTTGATGTTTTGTCGATTTAAGCCCATGTTATCTCAAAAGGGCTCAAAGATAGAACCAGCATTCTAGTTCCACCCCGCTCTTCACCTCCAAACTCAAAATGTTCTTAGCCCTTAATCTTGTTGGTTCTTTTTTATCCATATCCATATCTGTTTGGTGATGTTTGCTACCAGCTGCTTCCTAGCCTGGCTGTCAATCCCAAGCAGTCCAAGGGTCCTCCAAAGATACTGCCCTGCGAAACTCCTAGAGCCAATCTTATGCTCTTCTTCCATCCTCTCTTCCCGGGGTTCTGTCAGCTCAATAAGTACCACCTGCATGGTACCCTTCGACCAGAGCACAATGTCACATCCAAGGCTAGTATGGATTTTTTCCTATGGGGATTTGAGGTCTGGACTCCTTTACTCCTTTAAGGCCCCTTAAAAAGTTGTTTTAGCTTCTTTCTTGCCTGCTCCACCCCCACCTGCCAGCTGAGTTCAAATTTGGTCATGTTGCCACCGAAATGTTCCACCAAACTTGACCTGCACAAGGAGAGGATGTGCTCAAGATTAGCTGGCCTTCCGCAGAATGTGCAGCTGTGGCCTTCATCTTTGGAGGTTTGATGAAGTAGGTAGGACATTGTATATGGAACACAACAGAAACTTAATCCAAAGCTCTTCCATATTCCCTGCCTCTCCCACACAATCTCCCACCTCGTCCAGTTGCCCTGCTTATTCAGTTGCCTATTCAGACTTAACATGTTGACATTCCTCTGCCTTACAGACCTCCCTCTGCACCATGCCATGCCGATCCCTCATATTTGTCCGCTTTCAGGTTGCCCTGGTCAAGCAACCTAGCTCTTACCATCCCCAGGCCACTGACCCGACAATGTCAGCATGATTCAGGCGCTCCTCCACCTCCCTCAATGCTCTGCCAGCTAACCACTTGGAACCTGTATTAACCTCAATGTCCATCTGACATGCTTGTACGTCTCTCTCGCAACATCATAGCCTGCCATGTTTTTGTTACTTTATACTCCTCCACCACTGATGTTACTGGCAGCTGCAGCTTGCTGCCTGTGCTGTACAGGCCTATGGAGCAGAAGCTTTTTCGGAATCTCCTCAAACAGTTGTTCATCTTCCTTTCCAACCTCTCCATAGTAGAGATGGGTAACTCAATGAGTTTGAGACACCATGCTGGTATCCCCAGGCCTTATACTTGCCAGGTAAGCTGCTCCATCACACTCTGCTTGTCATTGAGGTCTGCCCTGTACCACTTCCCCAAACTCTTCACTGGCTTTACTTGGACCGGTGAAATAGTGTCCTCTTATGGCTCGTATCCACCGAGCGGTACGGTTCAGTTCAGTACAGTACAGTGCTATTCGGGACGGTAAACCCTGATCCGGCTTGCGTTTCCACCGCCAGCGATACCCTTACTTGATAGGCGTGGTTTATGCCGGAAAAGTAGTCATTCTTGCGTGAAGAAGAAAGTGACGGTAATCAACAATGGAGGACATACAGCAGCTTTGTTTGAGCAAAGGCTGAAGGCTGAAAAACAGCCGAAAAATACACATTGTGCTGCAACAGTATTGTGTTGTCATTCCCCTTGTAGAATGCGCAAGTGACGATTCTCTGTCAACTGATTAACGTTCTGCAGTGAGTGTAGCTCCACCCTTTTGGTACTGGTACTATTGGTACTATTGTGCTCGGTACCCCAGTGGAAGGGTCCTAAAAAAGTGGTACGGTACGGTTCGGTATTTTGGTACCATTCACAACTTCTGACAATGGAAACGGAAATAATTGCGTACCGTCTCTGTGGAAACGAGCCATTAGATCTTAAAGCAAAACTGATTTTTCAAATGGGCTTGAACGCCATCCTTGTCCAATCGGCACGCTCGACCAAGTCCTCCAGTGTCCATCTCCCTTTGGGTACTGATCTTACCGTGATGGTCAAGTCATCCATGAATGCTCTGATGGGCACCTGTTGGGTGCAATCTGCCAGTACTGCGCCCCGATGTAACTTGACAAGGAGGTTCATTGCTGCTGAGAACAGAATGACTAAGATTGTACACCCAGTGACAATGCCCACCTGCCAGTGAGTGGTAAATTTCCCGCAGATGAAACGCATGTTAACCTTATTGAAGTAGCACTGTATTTATTAATTTATTATAAATTATAAAACTGAAGCGAGCCAAATGAAGATTAAATGATTCACAAAGGTTTACAAAGATTTTGACACATTCAAAACATTTAGCTTATCTTGAGATCTCACTGAGGGCAGAGTACTATTGTACATCTTGTACACAAGAACATTGGTGCAAAGAAAGAATGAAAGCATGGGAAACAAGTAAGAAAGACACAAAAAAGTCATTTTCCCACGCAGAAGACAGCACATGGACAGTTCAAATCTTTCTAGTCTGCAATGAAAGCATGAAGGCAGTAATTACATCTTACATCATTTCCTCAATACACTGGCCCCACTGGCCCTCCAGCACCCCTTTTCCTCCCACTCCCTTGTACCACCTACAATGTGAACTTTTCTGATAGACTAATAGTCAGAGGCGGAGAGAAGATGCAGCTCCAGACTTTCAGAGAAGATGACTTTTCACACATATGCAACACTCATGCTTCCTATTTGTTTATTGAACTGGTGGGTACACGCAGTCTGTTCAAGAACATGCTGTTAAAACAAATAGACACTGACTGCCTATCGTCTGAAGCGTATGAGATTCTCAGAGGGAGTGATGGGAGCTAGATTATCATGTTCTGGATACGCTTGAGAGCTCCAGAGCTTATTATCTGTCATAAAAGACATAGGCCTAAATCATGTATAGGTCATAGTTATTTACATTGTAAAAAATATTTTTTAAATATTGTTAAATTGTGTTTTCTTTTTTTTTTTTCTCAAATTGAATAGGTTGTTGATCACATTTGAGACAGAATATCAAATTATTATTCTTACCGTTTACGGTTTCAAGAATAATACTAAATATTTCCTCTGTTTCAGTGGTCACTGGAGGGTCAGATGGAATAGGCAGAGCATATGCAGAAGAGGTAACAAGCCTATGTGAAAATTGTTTTACTATGACTATATCTAATATTGATATTAGATTAGTTCAATAATTAAGTATAAGGATAAAAAGGTAACAGTAAAATGTTTCTATGTTTATCTTTATTATGAACAAAAAATATACACTAATTACTACTTTTATTTTTCAATGCATTAAATTGATCTAAATAAATGGCAGTTTCTATACATTAAAGAATAATGAAAAAAAATGTATCATGGTTTCCACTATAATATTGTCACAGTGCAGGCAAGGAAAAAAGGAACAGAAGATCTCAATTGCAGCAGATTTAGTTTTTTACAAAAACAAAGATGGCAAAAATCAGAAGGCAAAAATTCACCAAATCAGCATACTAGAATGATTTCTGAAGGATCATGTGACTCTGAAGACTGGAATGATACTGAATTCAGGAATTACAGGAATACATTTTAAAGTATATTCAAATAGAAAACAGCTATTTAAAATTATAAAACTTTTGATCAAATAAATGCAGCCTTGGTAAAGACTTTAAAAAACCATTAAAAAATCTTACCTACCCTAAACTTTTAGTGTATATATAAATGAATAAAATCTTTACTCAACCCATTGATTCCTGAAAAGTTTTACACTATAGTGCTGCAGGATTCCTATAGGGAACTGATTGTGTTCAGTAATATGGTGTCCAAATTTCTGCAGGATTTATTTTGTATGGGCAGTAGGAGGTGTTTTTTTTTTTTTTTTTTTTTTTTTGGTCAAAAAGTGATCTCGGAATGCTTTCTTCCACAAAAATGTGTATACCTGTGAAGTAGCCCTATAACCAACTTGGAACAGGAATTGATCTGTAGTTAAGTCTGCTCCAAATTCTTTGTTAAGATCCCATACTGTATTTGTCACAGTCACCAGCCCTGTCATCTGCTTTCCCATCATCCCTCCTTTTACTCACCTGCACTCCGTCAACAATCAACACTGATCACCACCAGCTGTCTCTCATCACCTGCACTGTTTAAAAGCACTCTCGACACACACACACTCCTTGTCTTGTCATGTCTTGTCTATGACCCAAGGCCGTAACCATGTCTCGAACATTGGGGGATTTTTTTTTTTTTTTTTTTTTTTTTTTTTTTAAATAAAGCATAAAGAAACAAAACTGAACAAAATTGCTACTAATACAATGCTATTTCAGATATATACAATAACATCTGTAGAAAAATGTTTAATGTGATAGTTTCATAATACAATACATTGTAAGTTCCGAGATTCTTCAATTTAGTAAATAAATACATAGATCCGCAATGAATATTTGAATTCCCTAGTGGTCTAGTGGTAAAACTTTTGTTAACAGTATCAAAGGTTGCATGTTCTAATCTGCCCTCGCATAGAGTTTTTTCTCATTAAAATCTAAGATGTCCATCAATGGTTGTATATCAAGAGCAGGGACATGTTTGTGTGCATTTGTTTTGTGATTTTACTGGAAAAATAGAACCTCCACAATGGCGTTAAGCGATCGATTGAAAAATCGAGGAAAGTGCTTAGATTATATTCATCAGTGACTGTTAAATGTGTGTGTGTGGCTACTCACCTGTTTGTGTCCATCCTGCTGCAATCACATTCCATATCATGTAATTACCACTGTGTTCAAAAAAGCCTGTCTTCATTTATACTTACCATCTCCCTGGTCTGTGTTCCGTGACAGAAGACTAGACTGTAACAGACTGCAGCACTATGGGCATTATCCTCATCCCAGTTGATCCTGCCAATGTGCTCCACTCCTTAGCACAAGATGGCCGCCCACTTGAATCTTATGTGGAAGAGTTCCTCCAGCTTGCCCACCAGGTACTCTGGAATGACAGGACTTTAAAGACAGTTTTCTGGAGTGGTTTAGATGATGACCAGCTTTTCCTGCAAGCACCAGCCGCTACAACCCCAGGTAATCTGGCACAATATATCGATCACATATTGTGGCTTGCTGGTTCATCCTTCACAGTTGGCGAGGTTGATGAAGATGCCATTCCAGAATCTCTTCCCATCATGGTTTCCATCATTCCAGAATTCATTCCAGCGCCATTATCCTCCATATTCTCCCAAGAGAGGACTATATTGAGCCCAGCCCAAAAGAGGAAGCAATGAAGGGAAAAATCATACCTCCAACACTCCATTTCCATTCCAGATTCTCGTCCCCAGATGGCTGCCATTCCAGTTTCTCATCCCAAGATGGCTGCCATTCCAGAGTCACGTCCCAAGATGGCCACCTTTCCAGAGCCTCATTCAAAGATGGCCACCATTCCTGAGCCTCGTCCCAAAATGGCCGCCATGCCTGAGCCTTCAGCCGTAATGGCCACACCTGGTCCAGAACCTGCTGAGGACCTATGGTTAATGGATTTCTGGTCAGAGCCAACACCAGCCCCTGACCACAGTCCAGTGACGGCTCCAGCCCCTGAATCTCTTCCAGTGGCGGCTCCCTGCCTCGTCCCGAGTCCAGAGGCGGCTCCAGTCCACAAGCCCGCTCCAGAGTCCGCTCCAGCCCACGAGCCCGCTCCAGAGTCCGCTCCAGCCCACGAGCCCGATCCAGCCCATGAGCCCGTTCCAGAGCCCGCTCCAGCCCAAGAGCCCCCTCCAGAGCCCGCTCCAGCCCACGAGCCCGCTCCAGAGCCAACTCCAGCCCACTAGCCCGCTCCAGAGTCCACTCCAGCCCACGAGCCCACTCCAGAGTCCACTCCAGCCCACGAGCCCGCTCCAGAGTCCGCTCCAGCCCATGAGCCCGCTCCAGAGTCCGGTCCAGCCCACGAGCCCGCTCCAGCCCAGAAACCCATAGCTCCTGCCAAGAAAATTTTGGAGGGGGGCCATATATCCATGGCCATAGTGGCCGAGTCATAGTGGCCACATATCCATGGTCATAGTGGCCGAGTCTGGGGTCCAGGCCAACACCACGGAGGCCACACCGCCATGGCGGATCGGGCAGTTCAGGGTGCCATGGCGGTGTGGCCTCCGTGGCCAGCTCCGCCCTGGCCTCCCGAGCTCCCTGCTCCGCCCTGGAGGCTTCATACATGCCTGCACTCACTCACCCTCTTGTCAAGACTCCAGGACGCCCGCCCGGGGAGTACTGTCACAGTCACCAGCCCTGTCATCCACTTAGAACTTCATTTTCCCATCATCCCTCCTTTTACTCACCTGCACTCCGTCAACAATCACCACTGATCACCACCAGCTGTCTCATCACCTGCACTGTTTATAAGGACTCTCCACACACACACTCCTTGTCTAGTCTCGTCTATGACCCACCGGATGTGCTCCTTTGATGTGACTCACCTAAAGACTTCTTACCTGATGTTCGTCTCCTGTTCCACGTCTCCATTCTCCTTCATCTCCGTTATCCAGCTCCTCGTCCCATCTCCAGTCCTGTGTTCTCAGATTATATTCATCAGTGACTGTTAAATGTGTGTGTGTGTGGCTACTCACCTGCTCTGTGTACATCCTGCTGCAATCACATTCCATATCCACCATTGCAATTACCACTGTGTTCAATAAAGCCTGTCTTCTTTTATACTTACCATCTCCCTGGTCTGTGTTCCGTGACAGTATTAAAGCAATAAATTACAAGCTCATCCCCTATAATATAGGCTGTTTCCATAACACTTTACAATCTTTGTATTTCCTGTCTTTCTGTGCAGCTTTCAAAACTAGGTATGAGCGTGATTGTCATCAGCAGAAATCAAGAGAAGCTTGACAGAGCAGCCAGAAAGATCGGTGAAGTGTTTACTGTTGAAATTTCAGTTTCTTAACTTGTCTGTAGTCTTAGAGCTCAGTTTAACCAGTTTTCTTTTCTTGTTCTGACAGAGCTCACTACAGGAGGGAAAGTCAAAGTAATAGCTGCTGACTTCACCAAAGATGATATATATGGACACATTAAAGAAAACATTGAGGGTCTGGATATTGGTATTTTAGGTCAGTAGGTATCAGATATCTCAATGTGTCAAAAAATGAGCTGCATTTGTTAAAAACAGTAGCATTACTGTTACTTTTCTTTAAACACAGTGAACAATGTTGGGATTCTGCCCAGCCAAATACCCTGCAAGCTACTTGAAACATCTGATTTGGAAGAAGTAAGGTCATCTATGGCTCATACAGTCATTGTTCATATATTTATCATTATAAATAATAAGGGTTTTCAAACTGTTCCTGCATAGATCCTTCTCATCACTGCACATTTTCAGTGTCTCCCTTTACTTAAAGTCAGCTTAAAACTATAGTACATGCTGCTATCAGCTCCCATTAACAATGTAGTACTAATTATTTTAGTTATTAGTAATAGAAAAATGCCCACTGTAAAACTACAGTACATGGAAGCATGTTATAATAAAATATCACAAATATAGATAAGGTAGACCTATTACAGAGTATTTATCAGATACTGTCATTTATGTTTCATGTGGTGGCCTCTTAGAGAATACATGATGTTATCAACTGCAATGTAAAAGCCATGGTTAAGGTGAGTTAACACAAACAGAACTGTACACTATAAATACTGTTGGCTCTGTGAAGAAATGCTTATGTTGCTCTATTTTAAAAACATCTGCTTAATGCATATATGTAAATGTAACTGGGTCTTCACCACTCACTCATATACTGTACAAATGGATAAGGCAGGTGGGTCACAGTGGTCACACCCAAAACTGAGTCACAGCTCTGACAGGGTTGCAGAAAGCAAGGAAAAAATGCATTTAATTAAATGCAACTATTGATATAATTGTGCATAATTAGCAAAATGTACATTTATAAACTTTTTAAATTTAGAAAAGTTATCTTTTATCAACATCAAAGTCTATCAGACTTGAAAAATTGCCAATTTCAGCATAAAATGGAAGTTACAATAGTCTTTTCTTCCCTATTGTGACATATATTTGAGTGAAACATCTTCTCCAACAGGAAAAAACATACTGGGCAGGACTTGATTTTGTCTATGGGAATTGATTGGAAATAGTTGTAGTTTGCTATTGCTGTGATCTCATGTGAGTGACAGGTTGTCCCGCCCTCACGCCAGTAAACACATCATCAGAGAAGAGATGTTGTTCCAAGAGATGTCACTGCATGAGGGAGGGGAAGTTATTTTAATTAAAGATTATGAGGGCACATGAATTTTAAAAATATAATGATGTACACAGATCATTTGTAATAAATACTGCAATATTCCATAAAAATTAAGATTTTAAGCCTGTCATGTTAATAATTTTGCATTTTTTTAATTTTGCATATACATTTAGTTGTAATAGTAACACATTTTAGTGTTTGATTTCGAGAAAAAACATTTTTTTTATTTTTATATTTTTTGGTTGAAATTTAGATGCTAAACAATGTTGAGTGGCCACTTGACGTCCAACATAAAATCGTAAAGAAAAGCCAGTTGAGAATCATTGGTTTAGTGAGATTTAATAGAATGCGCTCACACTTTTTTTTTAATCATATTTAGATGTGCAGAATTGTGCTACCAGGAATGCAGCAAAGGTTTGGCCTTCTCTGTTAAATAGTTTTCTCATAATAGTTTTTTCAAATTTTGGTTACACTCTATTTTGATGTAGGTTTAGGGTTAGTGGAATAAGTTGACATGTAGTTGCAAAGTTACTTATAGTCGGTATGTCTGTTGTGGTCCATCAAAATAACGTGTTAGTAGATATTAAACAGAGACAGTCTACTAATACTCTAATGAGAGTTAGTTCAAATGTAGGTTCAGTGTTAATTATAGTAAACAGAATGTGTAAAGGGGACCATTAAAACAAAGTGTTGCCCATATTTTAACATATGACAAGCACACTGACAAAAAGTATTTCCTTAGAGGAAGAGGAGTCATTCTGAATGTGTCTTCTGGCATTGCCAAAATACCCTGCCCCATTTACACCTTGTATGCAGCATCAAAGGTAAATTTAGTTAAGAACAAAACATCTACACAAAGTTGAAAAGTTCTGTCTTTTTCTGCAATTCTATCTACCATTCTGTACTCTATTAGCAATGTCAACATGTATATAAAAACAAACAAACAAAAAAAAAAAAACGTGTGTGTATATATATATATATGTGTGTGTGTGTGTGTATTATTTAACATATACTGTATATATTTACAGGTTTTTGTTGAGAGATTTTCACAAGGTCTTCAAGCAGAATATAAATCCAAGGGAATTATTATTCAGGTAGAATAAAAAAAACTTTAATAACACTTAAATAATGTTTTTGTGTATCAAATTTTACATATACGGCTAATCAGGGGTAAGATATAAATGTCCTCATTCCCTAATGTATTTTTTTTTCTCAGACGGTGGCTCCATTTGGGGTTTCAACATCAATGACAGGACATCAGAAGCCAGATATGGTTACATTCACAGCTGGGGAGTTTGTAAGGAGCTCACTAAAGTATCTGAAGGCTGGTGATCAAACATATGGCAGCGTCACTCATACCATATTGGTAATGACATCTGTTTGTTATATATACATATCTGCACTCTTAAAAATAAAGGTTCTTTATTGGCATCAGTGGTTCCATGACAAACCTTTAACATCCATGGAACCTTTCCATTGCACAGAAGATTTATTATTGTGGGAAAAGGTTGATTAGATTATTAAAATGTTCTTCACACTAAGAAAAAAAATAGTTCTTTTAAAGGGTTAGTTCACCCAAAAATGAAAATTCTGTCATTAATTACTCACCCTCATGTCAATCCACACCCGTAAGACCTTCGTTTGTCTTCGGAACACAAATTACGAGAGGTATATGACTTGTCTATAGACTGCAATATAATCAACACTTTCAAGGTCCAGAAAGGTACTAAAGACATCGTTAAAACCGTTGACATGACTCCATGGTGCAACCTTAATTTTATGAAGCGACAAGAATACTTTTTGTGAGCAAAAACAAAACAAAAATAACGACTTTATTCCATAATATTAATAATATTAACATCCTTCTGCGTACCCTCTCTTTTCCACTTAGACAGAAGTTACACCTTTTCCATTAGGGACAATATTTGCCCTCTTAAATCGATTTTTCCAGTGCATTTTTTTACCTTTATAAAATAAATAATGCTTTAGATAAAAAAAAAAAAAAATCAATAAATACAATGATGATAAAAACGAAGTGATACTTTTAAATATTACATTAAAATATACAAAACTGTTTAAAATGTACATCACTTAATATTACCCTTTTGTTTGTTGTATAAAATCAATGTCACATTTGAAATCATGTGGATATTCGGGAAACATTGCATTCTTGCTGGTATAATATGATCAACATTAAAAACAGTAACTGACAGAAGGGTATGTTTTTGTATTGAAGAGAGTTTTAATCTTAAATCTCTATGCAGTCTGTCAAAACGTGATTTCAAAAGAGTGATTTTGATAAAGTTTTTAGTCTTTTAGCCACATTTCAGTCTCGTCTTATTTCATCAACAATATTGCATGTGTTGATTTAGTCACAGTTATCGTTTAATGATATTGGTGTCGTCTCTCATTAACAAGTCTTAGTCATGGAAAAAAAGGTTGTCAATTAACATTTTGCGTCATAGTTTTCGATAACGAAATTAACACTGGCCAATGCTGAGCCGGCAATACTGAGCCGGCAACACAGAAGCCTTCACTGTGCTTTCTGCGTTATCTGCGTAAGGAGAATGACAGGGAAGAAAAGAGATTGTTGAATAAAGTCGTTATTTTTGTTTTGTTTTTGTGCACAAAAAGTATTCTCGTCGCTTCATAAAATGAAGGTTGAACCACTGCAGCCACGTCGACTGTTTTAACGATGTCTTTAGTACCTTTCTGGACCTTGAAAGTGTTGATTATATTGCTGTCTATGGACAAGTCATATGCCTCTCGGATTTCATCAAAAATATCTTAATTTGTGTTCTGAAGAATGAAGGTCTTACAGGTGTGGATCGACTTGAGGGTGAGTAATTAATGACAGAATTTTCACTTTTGGGTGAACTAACCCTTTAAGAACTGTTCACTGAAAGGTTCTTTGGGGAACTCAAAATGTTCTTCTGGCACCTCTGTTAAAACCCCTTTTTGGAAACTTTATTTTTAAGAGTGTGTATTTTCTGTACATGTACCAAATGTATTGTTTCTGACCAACGTGTAATTCTCCTATAGGGCGGGATTTTGCAGTCCATTCCCACTTGGGTCCTGCAGAGTGAAGCGTTTCAGCATTACTTTAAGAAATATGTGAAGGAAAGGGTCAGAGGCTGAGAGTTGACATTTTCTAAATATGTAAACACTCCTGGCCAAAAATCGGGCCAAGACAAAAATGGCTAAACACTAAGCTTTTAATTGTCTTAAAGGGATAGTTCACCCAAAACCTGTACGAGTTTCTTTCTTCTGTTGAACACAAAAGAAGATATTTTGAAGAATGTTGGTAACCAGACAGTTGACAGCAGTAGCCACTGATTCCATAGTAGGAAGTCAATGGCTACCGGGTTACTAAAATTGTTCAAAAAATCTTCTTTTGTGTTCAACAGAAGAAAGAAACTCGTACAGGTTTGGAACAACATGAGGGTGAGTAAATAATGACAATTTTCATTTTTGGGTGAACTATCCCTTTAACCACAATTTATTGGTCAGGAAATGGTCAGCAAAAATTTAAGCAAATGCACTACTTAAAAAGCCATCACAAGTTTTTGGCAGAAGTTGTATGTAGAATAATGAATCACAATAAAACACGAGTTGCATAGTGATGCTCCAGAGCGGTGTCTTCAATAATCTGCTGAGAAATATAATTTTAAATGCATCTCTATCACAGTGAAGCATGGAGGAAGAGCTGTCATTGTGTGGGGATCATTTTTAGCTGCTGGTATTGGTGAGCTATACTTCACTGTGAAAAGTCATTTAATGCTTTGGAGAATAGGAGAATATTGCAGAATGGCTTGCTTTCCACAAATCAAAAGTCATTATCTAAAAAGGAATGATCAGATGAAGAAAATGGTCATGCTTAAATTGCAAAGACAACCAAGAAGTGGCTTCAGAACAAGTCTATCAGGCTCATGTTTTGGCCTGGTCAGATCCCAGATTTGAACCCAAAAGTGAATATTTGTCTTGCATTAAACTCAATTGAACTGGGAGAAAATTTCAACCACTCATGAACTGTTTAAAGCCATTAACATTGAGTGGAACAACACTGACTCTTCCTGTAAAAACCTGTCTGCAAGTTGGGAAAGGCTATTCCATGCTGTTACTTTATCCACAGCATTTGTGCAATTCTTGCTAATTTCCTGACCAGTGATTTGTAATTAATATGGTTAAGACCATTTAAAAACCACTAAATATTTTGGCATTTTTGACTCGGCCCTTTTTTTGCCCAGGACTACAGTATTGAGCATTTGATACTTAAACACCACAACTGTTATGCCAATTATGACAATAGTGTATGTAAAAATACTAGACTGCAAAAGAAAGTGAGAGGACGAAACAACTGACAGGCCTCCATCCACGGTCCTTCAAAATATGCCATATCAGTGTTGATAATGGAATGTAATAATTATTAATCATAATCATATCAGTAGACAGGAGATAGTTGAGCAGAACTGACCTTGATAACATTAACAGAAGGTCAGTCTCACAAAGGCCAAATGACAAACTAAGAGATGTGACCTTGTTTTTTGTCTATAAGATTAGAAATGTTTGGTCTTATTTAAAGGGCATTTAAAATCATGTTGTTTTCGTTGGAAAGATCCACAAAACACATAAACAGTTTTTTTGGCGCCACATAGTGGTTAAATGCACTTTCACGTGATCTTTAAAGCTTGAATGTGATGCGTTTTTTTGTGTTGTCATCATCATTATCCCATTATTTTGAATTTTATGTGAATAATCACTCTGTAGCTGCAATGATATGTTGATAGCACTACAAGAACACACATTTTATAATATATATATACACACTACCAGTCAAAAGTTTGGAATCGGTAAGATTTTTAATGTTTTTAAAAGAAGTTTCGTCTGCTCACCAAGGCTGCATTTATTTAATTAAAAATACAGTAAAAACAGTAATATTGTGAAATATTATTACAATTTAAAATAACTGTTTTCTGTTTGAATATATTTTATAAAGTAATTTATTCCTGTGATCAAAGCTGAATTTTCAGCATGATTTGTGAAAATCTAATGTTTTTTTTTTTGTTTGTTTTTTTTAAAAATGGCAGATAAAGAAAAGACTACCTAATATGCCAAATCTGATTAGGTGTTAATTAAATATTAACACAATCAGTTAATTCATCATAATGAGTCAGTTCATTCAATGATGGTGATTATGTATTTTATTTAGGTCTTTTTTTATTACTATTTAGATCAGCCAGTCAACGGATCATTAACAGACCACCAAAGCTCTGCAGACCAGTTTGAAGAATGCTGCCCTTGTGAAAAAGAAGTACACATTAGCATATTTTTTAAAAAGGGTAATAATATACTCTAAAAACTATACTTGCGAACTGAATGTAATATTTTCGGACACTTAATTGCATATAATTTACAAATGAATGAAAATGAATTGTAGTTTAAATTTATATTAAATACAATTAGTTGAAATGCAAGTTTTTGAAAATGATACTGTTATTGTCTCCGTGGAAATTATGTAATAATATTATTACAATTTAAAATAACTGTTTTCTGTTTGAATATATTTTATAAAGTAATTTATTCCTGTGATCAAAGCTGAATTTTCAGCATCATTACTCCAGTCTTCAGTGTCACATGATCCTTCAGAAATCATTCTAATATGATGATCTGCTGCTCAAGAAACATTTATTGTGTACAATTGTACAAAATATTTGTGTACAATATATTTTTTTCAGGATTCTTTGATGAATAGAAAATTCAAAAGAAAAGCATTTGTTTGAAATATAATCTTTTGTAACATTATAAATGTCTTTACTGTCACTTTTGATCGATTCAATGCTGAATAAAAGTATTAATTTCTTTTAAAAAAAAATAAAAATAAAAATTCTTTCTGACCCCAAACAGATTTCAGATAAATGCTGTTCCTTTGGAACTTTCTATTCATCAAGGAATCCTGGGGAAAAAAGTACACAACTGTTTTCAACATTGATAATAATCATAAATGTTTCTTGAGCAGCAAATCGGCATATTAGAATGATTTGACTGGAGTAATGATGCTGAAAATTCAGCTTTGCCATCACAGGAATAAATTACTTTATAAAATATATTCAAACAGAAAACAGTTATTTTAAATTGTAATAATATTTCACAATATTACTGTTTTTACGGTATTTTAAATTAAATAAATGCAGCCTTGGTGAGCAGACGAAACTTCTTTTAAAAACATTAAAAATCTTACAGATTCCAAACTTTTGAATGGTAGTGTACATATCAACATATTTTAGAACCATTTCAAAAGCAGTTACAAGTAAATATTAGAAATGAGGCATCAGAGGGGAAAAAATTGTTCATTTCGCATTTGAAGAACCCTCTGAGAAATAATTGGGCACTTTTAAAACATCTACAATGATATAATTAGGCCTACATATTTGTAATATACAAGATGTTAAGGCTACACTACACAACTTTTTGTCCCGATTTACAGTCTGGACGAGTCTCCGCTGCCGAAAGTCAGTTTTATTATTTTATTTTTCCCAGTAACAGACATTGCACACTTGACCACACTACACTCTTATGGATCTTCCTGCAGCAAAGTCACTGCATTTAACTAAAAAAAGAGCTGCTAGTTTTGTTTCTGTGACACTCAGCCAGCAGAGGGCAGATTTTTGATTCTGCAACCTGAAGCGCGTCACATGTAGTGTGTGATTCAAATTTCAAAGATCTCTTGAAGATTCTGAGCAGGTAAACTACACAGACATGTGCAGTCTGATGGGGGATTTCCATTTTAGATGTAGTTCCTTAATAAAGCTGTTCACACTTGAGCAAGCTGTCTTGATTGAAATACAGTTGACAGGATAACTATCAGTTTCCAGTCATATTAAAGGGGTTTGTGTTTTTACTACAGGGAATTTCCACTAATAATTTATAATGCTACTGCTTGTAACAGAAAAGACATTTATGTGGAATAAGGCTAAGGCAATAATTAAAATAAAAAACATTGGGAAATGTATTGTGTTTATGATGTCTAGCTGGGTAAGCTGTGCTTGCTTTGACTGCAGCAGTGATTTGTGAAAATCTAATGTTTTTTTTTTTTTTTTTTTTTTAAAATGGCAGATAAAGAAAAGACTACCTAATATGCCAAATCTGATTAGGTGTTAATTAAATATTAACACAATCAGTAAATTCATCATAATGAGTCAGTTCATTCAATGATGGTGATTATGTATTTTATTTAGGTCTTTTTTTTATTACTATTTAGATCAGCCAGTCAACGGATCATTAACAGACCACCAAAGCTCTGCAGACCAGTTTGAAGAATGCTGCCCTTGTGAAAAAGAAGTACACATTAGCATATTTTTTAAAAAGGGTAATAATACTCTAAAAACTATACTTGCAAACTGAATGTAATATTTTCGGACACTTAATTGCATATAATTTACAAATGAATGAAAATGAATTGTAGTTTAAATTTATATTAAATGCAATTAGTTGAAATTAAGACTACTTTTTTGACCCACTTATTTAAGTACATCTTTGTATGTAACAATTACTGCTATTGACTTCTACTGCTGGATGTACTGACAAGCAATTATGGTAACTAAAATATTCTTTTCTATTAAAACGTGTATGTCGTAGGCTATATTTGTAATTAGCCTACACACTAGTAATGATGAAGTTGCAATTTAAACATTTAAATATATATTAACTTTAAATATAATATCAAACAACACACTGCAGTTAAAATTATAATCAAGTACTTTGCATATGCTTTAGTATGATCAACACATCAAAATAAGAATAGCCTACTTCTTTAAGGGGCCGTTTACACGACACCGTTTTCAACAAATAACGGAAAACTTTTTAAACTTTTGAAAACGGGTTTCAAAGTGCAAGTTTTTGAAAATGATACTGTTATTGTCTCCATGGAAATTACAAAAACACATTTTTGTGAAAAAAACGGTGACGTCATGCGCATGCTTATTACGTGTTCAGTTTATAGGCGCGTAGTGTTTCTTTCAAAGTGACCTCGCCAACTACTGGCCTGGCAGCAGAATGTGTTTTTAATTGTTTTCACGGATCCGTGTAAAGCCTGAAAACACAAGCTTTTAAAAATGGGTTTTAAAGTGCAAGTTTTTGAAAACTATCCAGTTACGTTCTCTGTGTAAAATACAAAAAGGCCCAGTCCCAAATGGCACCCTAAACACTCGCGGTCTTCCTACGAGTCCGTACTTTCGTGACATAACGCCGCTTTGACTGTCGGGAAGAAGTTTGCTGTGGAGTTCACTTCAGTGTGGGCTCTGCAGAAGTGCGCATCGAGGGCACATATCGACCGGAAAGGGGGTGCTTGCGAGCACCCTTCTGAAACCTAAAATGACAAATGGGACACCCTACGGTCTCAAGGACTTAACGGACACGTGCACGCAGCAGCCATTGTAAGTCCGTAAGACTGAAAGTGCACATGAAGTGTGCCATTTGGGACAGGGCCAAACAAGAATTTGTGAAAACGGTGATGTCATGCGCATGTGTATTACATGTTCAGTCTATAGGCAAGTAGTGTTTCTTTCAAAGTGACATTGCCAACTACTGGCCTGGCAAGAATAATACAGCGTTTTTAATCATTTCGCGGATCCATGTGAACAGGGATCATTTTGACAATGTTGTCGTCTGTATGCGAAAAACATTTTAGTTTTTAGTACATTGTAACATTGTTTACATACCCTAAAACATTATTTAAAACATACTTAAAGTAAAACTTTTAATTTGACATTATTAAAGTGTACTTAATGTTTTAAGAATCATAGACATGAAGGTGTAAAGGATTAGTTCATTTCAGAATTAAAATTTCCTGATAATTTACTCACTCCTATGTCATCCAAGACGTTCATTTCTTTCTTTCTTCAGTTGAAAATAAAGGTTTTTGAGGAAAACATTCCAGGATTTTTCTCCATATAGTGGACTTCAGTGGGGTTCACCGGGTTGAAGGTCCAAATTGCAGTTTCAATGCAGCTTCAAAGGGCTCTACAGGAAAAAGGGTCTTATCTAGCAAATTGTTCATTTTCTAAAAAAATTAATAGAAATTGATATACTTTTTAACCACAACCTCTTTTAACCGCTCATCTTGCACTGCTCTGCGATCCGCCACGCATGGCATAATAACGTTAGAAAGGTCACGCATGACGTAGGCGGGAATACCGTGCAAGGGCAAAAAACTCCATCTAATTTTCTTTTGTTTTACTTCAATATCGTCTGACATTGTTGTTTTACCTTTTTTTTTTGTAAAGGGCGTTTGGCTTAATCTTTGCATGTTCGCTTTGTAGACAGTGGATCAGTACTTTCGCCTACGTCGCGTGACCTTTCGAACGTGATTACGTCATGCGTGGCGAATCACAGGGCAGTGCAAGATGAGCATTTGTGGTTAAAAAAGTATAAACATTTTTATTTTATTTAGAAAATGACTGATCGTTTAGCTAGACAAAACCCTTATTCCTCGTCTGGGATCGTGTAGAGCCCTTTGAAGCTGCACTGAAACTGCAATTTGGACCTTCAATCCATTGAACCCCACTGAAGTCCACTACATGGAGAATAATCCTGGAATGTTTTCCTCAAAAACCTTAATTTCTTTTTGACTGAAGAAAGAAAGACATGAATATGACATGGGGGTGAGTAAATTATCAGGAAATTTTAATTCAGAAGTGAACTAATCCTTTAAGTGGCATTTTATTTAATTAATATTATACGTTTTTTTACTTTTAGGATACAATGAAGTACACTGAAAGTGCACATTTAATACAATTAAGCACACTTCTTTTTCACAAGGGTGGTTTAGAGATTACTTTCAAGTGTAGTTTACAGCTTGTTGCATTGCGGTCAAAGCTTTTGTTTATCATCAACGTTGGACTGTCTTGTCCGTGAAGGGTGTCTAAAACAAGCTAAACATAAACCACTGCTTACCACAAACATGAGTTCGGTGCATTTGGGACAGTTTAGAAAATAGTTGAATATAAATAATGTTGTAAAATGTTTTGTTTTTGTTTACTAAATTTTGCAACATTTAACAGCTGCACATAGTAATGAGCCAACAATTTGTTTTCATGTTGGAAATTTTCTGCTGAAATAAACGAGCACAATGCCTGTTTATACCAGCAATAAGAACATGAAAGTGAGAGGACTGCTTTGTCATCACTCTACATCTGACTGCAGTCTCAATAAGCTTTGCTTGTGTGGTCCAGCTTCAAGGGCTTCGAGTCCCAACACACATAAACAGCAGGCAGATGTAGGAGCACTGACTGTTTACCAAGCTCTCAATTCTCTAAACAACAGATCAAATGACACTGAACTCTGGCAATCAAACAGAGAATCTGCCTTGTTCCCCAATGGGTAAATATTTACCCTAATATATCAAAAGTCCCATTTGTCAGTGCCTGAGACAGACATAACATGAACATTTTGTAACCAAATAGTTCCTCTTTACTTTCTATTTGTGTCATTTTCCCCGTCTTTGCTCTCAAATTTTTTGGTGTTTATCGTGACAAGATCTAAAAACATCATTAATATCACTATCTGGGAAGTGGGATCAGCTGTGTTTGTTTACTTCAGTATGTACTGAAACACTTCAAATTAGGTCAAGTAAGGATGGAGCATGTGGGAACTCTTTCGGGGGTCAGACCTTCATTCTGAGTGGGAGTTTATTGTTATACTACATTTTCCAATGGTTTTGTGAGGTGTGACATTCAATAAGTTACTCATGTTACACTAAGTGGGAGAAAACCAATGCAGCTGATGCCTGAGGGCTCACCTTAATGATGGTGGACTCTCCATCATGGTAACCACGGCTGTATTTCCTAATAAAATTAAGTAGGGGGATTTTTGTGGACCGGCTGAAAGTGTTAATGAACATGAAATCAGTTCTGAAGAAAAAGTGCTCACTTGGAGTATGGTGGTTTAATCAACACTTTTCCTCATCAGAAAGATGACATTGAAATGAAAGGTGCCCTATTCATCAGTCTGAACAGAGGTTGGGCTATTTTGCGCACTCAGAAATCAAATCAAAATGCCTGTTACAATGACATTGTAAAATAAGCAAAGTAAATCAGAGTCAGCAGACCGATCTCATACGTGACTACAGTCTTGGTTATTTTATCAGGAAAAACAAACAGCCTGTTCTACCTGCCCCAGACTGAACTGCTGTGCTGATGGAGGTGCTACTAAAACAAGCAAATATTGAGTGATTTCTGAATATCTCTTTGTCCAACGTGGAGCAATAACAGGACGTCCAGTTCGTGAGTTTGCATATAGCAGAAACTGTTTCATTTACAAGAGACTAATTCAAAACCATATAAAACAGGCGTTCCTTTTTTTGCCAGCCCCTATGAACTAAATTATTTATTTGAGGTACATCTTGAGATTTATTTAAGTTTTGTTCTAGAATTTCCAACATGTCTAAAAACATAATAAATGTAATGATTACAAGATTTGTGTAAAATGTTATGTTATTTTGCCAATTCATTGTATCCTTTTTATACCATATAAATGTTTTATATAAAATATAATCATGACTCAAGCATCATTACTTCAGTCTTCTGTGTCACATCCTTCAGAAATCAATAATATGCTGATTTGGTGCTCAAGAAACATTTTGTATTATTATCCATGTTGAAAATGGTTGTTCTGCTTAATATTTTTTGTGGGAACGGATACATTTTTTATTCATTCATAAAGTTTGAACAAACATTTATTTGGAATAGAAACCTTTTGTAGCACTGTAAATGTCTTTAATGTCACTTTTAATCCATTTAATGCATCCTTGCTGAATAAAAAAGTATTAATCTTACTAACTCCAAACTTTTGAGTGCTAGTGTACTTCTTAAATATATTAAGTTACACTCTAAGAAAAGTCATAAACGTAGGTTAATATGTTAATGTTAATATGAAGGAATTGTATTGATTTTATTGGTGTTTTACCCATATTTTGAATTACACATTGCATTGTTTTGGGTTTTAGGTTTAAAGGAAATGTCTGTAAAATTAACAGGTAATATCCTGGCAGAAAATTACCAGTACCCTTTACATTTTTTTTTCTTACAGTGTATTTAGCTTATTTCACAAAACCCAAGCTGAGAAACCCTAACATAAATGGTTTAAAACCTGAACGCATCCATGGATGGATGGATGGAAGGATGGAAGGCTATCGTGGAACCTGAACCCATGATGGAAAAGCCGAATGCCAGAACTACATTCAATATAAAAACACTAAAAAGGCTTACAAGTACAAACAACTAAGTTTCCTTCAGTACCTATAGATGATCTTCAGGAATATAAGAACTGAAGACTAGTTTGGAAACAACCCTACACTACCTAAGGTTTTTGACAGGCCTATACATTACAGATAAGAATCTACAACTCTGAGAAAGCTATTTTGTGAACCAACCGTGTTTAGTGAGGATGATACGCCATCCTTGTTTTACCTCCCAGAAGTTTGGAGGCTGTCTTGAGTGTTCTGTTGTAGCCCCAACTTGTCTTCATTTGTATTGATGCTATCAACACATTCAAATTTCAGCATTTAAGAGAAGACCAAGAGTGAAAATCCTACCCGTTCCCTCCTGTTTACCTCGGTGCAACAGCTGAGCGATGTCAGACAACAGCTGCAGGTCACCATGTCATTTCTCTCATTGTGCCACCACTAATGCACTGAAGACTGAAAATACAGCTGTACAGAGGATAGCGTCAGGGTCACAGGTGCTGAGCTCTGCGACACATGGCAGATGAGATTAAACAAATAGCAGCGGCCTTAAGCTTCCATGAAAGAGACTGCAGCGAGAGAGATCCATGTCACTTCATCAAAGCAATTACACCACTTCAAAACTATTTACACCACTTTGTGGTCTGAGGTCCAAGACCACCAACTATTTAAGACATTTAGCTGCCTGAAACCAAATGAGAGGCATAGTTGAGTGGGGGGAAAAACTGCACTGTTTCCAATTCCAAAATACTGTAAAATATTTCAGGGAAAAATTAAAAATTACCAATTTACATTCAACATTTAACTACCCCACATGCTCTTTACAGACAATGATTTTCTCACTATGTATGAATTTTTAATCATATTTTAATCTTAATATGTACATATTAAAATTACACATTCAATTCTTAGTTTTTTTAATTTCCAAAATCTGCCACCAATGAATCATCTTTTGTCAATGTCATTTTATTGTAATCATTTTTTGTAATCAGTGTTTTCAAATATCTACATTTTACTTTTATGGGAACCATTTAAATTACATCCTTGTGCCTTCTTTAAAACATGAACTGTCATACAATTAAAAACAAGATAAAATAATAATTACATAAATTGCCAGTCAATTATACAGTGTACTGAATCCTGAAAAAACAAAATACATTTTTTTTTTCAATAAATTCATAATTAAAAACAAATAAAAACAAATGCACATAAATAAAAAGCCTGTCCTTGCAATAAAACATAACATTGTAAATAATCATAAAAAAAAAAAAGAAGAAGAAAAACAGGAACCCTAAAACTAGCGTTTCCAGATAAATTTCTCATTTTTTTTCCAAAGTTGCAAGCTTTCGGTTTTCTCATTATTTCTAGACTTTGCAGAGACACTAACGCTGTTACAGATCTTCTCCACCTCAGTCAGATCTGTGAGTTTGTTAATGCTCTCCTCATTCCCCTCATTCAAAATGTCCCAGAAGTCCTTTCCTTTACTTTTTGCTCTTTCTGTGCATGTAGATGTTTTCACATCCCTCGGTTGGTCTACGGTTTTCTTCTTTGACTTGAACAAATCGTTCAGGATGGATGTGTCACCTATAAGGTCTGTGATTTTAAAGGAGCTGCAGGTCTGGGTTGAGCTTGATGAAACATCATCATCTGTAGAGACACAAGGTGACCATGAAGTGTACTCCTTGTCCTTGAAAGGTTGTGAGGATCTAGTAATGTTGATTTTACTTTCTTCTACTGGTGCAGTGCACCTTTGAGAAAGATGTCCAGAACTTAATGATGAGTATTTGTCTGTGGAGGACATCTTCATTTTGTTGTTTGTGAGGTCTGTACTGCAATGAACGTGAACCTCAGAGGATTCTGGTTGACCCATTCTCTTTTTCTTTAACGGTTTTCTTTGATCCTCAACTTCAGGGGTTGGTACCTCAACTTGAGGTTTAAGAGGGTAGTTTGGGTGGGCTCTTTTTGGGGTAGTTCTTTGTCTGGATGTAGAAGGTGGCGGTGAGGTGGGTGGCTTTGGCTCGATGTTGGGTTTAGGAAAGGTCTTTTCGGTGATGTTCTTGAGTTTAGGGCTCTCCTGGCTGTAAAAGCTCCGCAATCGGCTCAGTCTCTGCGCTGAACTGTTCTTCAGAATGTCTTCTGCAAAGTCTCGCACAGAGTCAAATCCAAAGAACTGAGCCATTTCTTCCAACTGCTGTCTGTGAGACCAAATATTATCTTAATGACACAAATCAAATTATCTTATAGTGATACAGCTATCTACAAAATGATTTTTAAAGCTTTAAGTGTGTTGATTTGGCTAAATAATCTGTAGTAACTCATTAGACTAGGTCAATAATAAATAAAAAAAGTAAAAATCTGTAAAAACTTTAGTTTAAAACACAAATTCTTTAAGATGTACTCTTTGTATTCATGTTGGTTTCGTATGGTTTGGAAAAAAACATCACGTTTTTGGGGAGTTGCACCACATGATGTTTTATATCCACGTCATAAAAAAGTCAAATTATCTTTTATATTTTAAGAGACTTATTGACCTTGACACACAGTCATTAGGGTCTGCAGGGTCTTCATATGGGGTCCACATATATAATTTCCTGTTTTGTTTTGGGACTTTTTTTTCTGAATGTTTCTGCAAGTTGGTTAGACCACACGACTTGCAACTTGAAATATTAATAAGCAGTTTAGTTTAAAATTGAGTGTACTGTACAATTCTAAGAGATCGTCTTATACTCCATGCATTGCAAAATACAGGCAGGGAGCAAGTTTATGACAGTCTGTATATTATCTCATAAGACCACAGCCCATAAGTTACAGCATAATAAGAACCAGAGGATTTGCTTAATGCTAAAACACGTGACATGAAACACACTCTTAAAGGGATAGTTCACCCGAAAATGAGAAGTCGGTCATCAGTTACTCACCCTCATGTTGTTGCAAACCTGTATGACTTTCGTTCATCCGTGTACATAAACATAAAAGAAGATATTTTAAGAAATTACCCCCCTTTTTTCTATAAAATGGAACACTCTTCAAAATATCTTCATTTGTGTTCTGCAGAAGAAAGTCATACAGGTTTGCAATGACATAAAGGGGAGTACATAAATTATGACAGTATTTTCATTATTTTGAGGTGATCTATGCCTTTAAAACGAATTAAATGACAAACCCCAAATTCCACATTTTAAAAGCCCCATTATAAAACATAAAAACACAACCTTGAAAATTCAGTGTAAGGGTCTTTAAGGAAAACCACTTAGTAATTTGAAACTGAAAGAGCTTAGAAGCTTCTTGTGGCGTAACTTCTAATGGTTGCCACCCTTTGTGGTTTCAAAGCAAAAACTATCTATGAAGCAAGACCCTTAAGTATGTGTCTGAGTGGAGTTGAATCCCATTACAGCAGTTCATCAAGAAAAAGAAAATATATATACTTGTGTGTGTGTGTGTGTGTGTGTGTTTTCACCATTACATGAGCAAACAGTACATTTGTGAGATTGTACTGAGGAGAAAAGCAGAATAAAGAGGTTTTTGCTCATGACTTTGGCCAGACTTGGGAAATGGGTGGGTGAGAGGGCTCCGGGGTGGTCTTCCCTCACTCCTGCAGCCCCAGGGGCCAGGCGGGGGCAGCACACCATAGCTGTGGGGAGAACTGGCACATGGCCCTGCGCTACCAGGAATTTCCTCTCACTGACTTGCTGTTCTAGTGTTTGTGTTTTTAACCCAATTGACACAATTATTTGCTTTGTGTGGAGATGACGGCTAATCGGATCTTGCGCGGGGAGAAAAGTGAAGGGATCTGGAGCAGAGAATAGTGTTACCTGCACATGCTACTGGGTGTTTCGCCCACTATGACAGTGACATTGTTCTGGCGGTAAGAGGTTTTGATGGTGTGGGTGACCGGATGCTCCATGTGAGGTCTGCCATATGCTAGCGGTGTCTGACCTCCATCGTTGTGATCTGCGAGTACGGGATCAGATGACCGGGTGGAAGTCTATTACACAATAAATACACAGAATGTTAGAATTGGACTCTAAGATTATTTTAACAAATCTTTCCCCAAAAATCGTGATTCTCTCCCAAATAATTCTGGATTGGTCGCCCAAGAAATCCTGTCTGGAATTTCAAACTACTTATTAATTACTGTATAATTATTGAAAAGCAAATGCAGGACAAAACATAACGCTGAAAAAAATGGTACGTAGCAGATCTGTATCTGAAGTGGATTTATACCACAAAATGTATCATTTTAAACAGCCGAGGACAAAATGGCCGAACTGGCTTTATTTTACAACATCTTTAAGAAAATAATCAAACAATGCTCTGTCTCATGTAGCTAAATCTCCTGTGCCACAGCAAATGAAATAATATTTCACAGAAATTGTGATTTTCCTCTCTGAATTTTATGTAATGAGATAAAGACTAAATAATGCAAAAACAATACATCTTTCAGTTAAATTGCCTTGATTCCACTCAAAAAAGAGCCTGTTCTTTTAATGAATCACTCTTAAAAAAAAAAAAAGTTACATCTCAATCAGTCTGAATAATCTTTTACCAAATGAACGCATTGAATTGGGGCAGTTACCGAATCAACATTTGATTCACTCACTAAAAAAGCTTTTACATTCAGTCATCTCTGACTGCAAAAGGTTTGTGTAATCAAGGACTAAAAAAAAAATCAGTTTTGTTACTGACTGGTTGCTCGAATAAATTATATTTAAATTTGAATACAAAAATTATTACTGATTTATATAAAAATACATCTCTCAAATATTAAAATGATACAAAGATACTATTGTTAGTTGCACTGAAATACCACACACACAAAAAGTACCACACACTCACTCTAAGTGAGCTTGGTGTGCAGTGCATAAATATAAAACATGTGGAAACCTCTGATGAATCCAGAAGCTGGTTTGCAGGAATCTGCGAGTGCTTTTTGAGTTCAAACACATCTCGTACGGCAGCGCGGCTCAGGCGGTCTTCTGCTCTGCTGGAGCCCACTACCTTCTGATTCGAGTGGGTGTAGCTCACGTGCTGAAGTCCACCTGTCAGAGAAGTCAAAACGCTCAAGTATATTAGAACAAAGAGCACCGGAACAAACTCAAGGTGACTTCAATCTTCTCAAAATATCAAAACTTTTTATTATGAAATGAAATGACTGGACTGAATATGTAAAACAAACTACATTTAGCAACATCTGATTGCACTGTAATGTTATTAACTGCTATTAAGTTATTGTAAATTAATGTTGCGTGCAGTTATTTATTTATTTATTTTTATATTGTGTCTGTGTGGTCCTGGTAAACCCTACGTTATGTGAACAAAATGTCCCCACAAAGATGGCAATATCCAAAATCCTTGTCCTTTTGGGGATATTTTGGTCCCCATGAGGAAAACAGCTTATAAATCATACAGAATGATGTTTTTTGAAAATGTAAATCTAAAAGGTTTAGGGGCTAGAATATACAGTTTGTAGAGTATAAAAGTCATTATGTCTATGGAAAGTCCCCATAAAACATGGAAACCCAACAAGTGTGTGTTGTTTTTCTTAAATGTGTATTTTTTTGGTTAAATCTATTTTTGGATTGTTTAATTATACATTCTGTTTGTGATAATTGGTCAAAAACCAATAAAGATATTGAATTTACAAGATTAAGTTATACCTAATAATGAGTCCAGTGTTCCGGTGTTTCCTTCATCTCTGGATTGGGTTTTGTCAGATCCTAATGCGCTCTGGCTCTTTAAACCCAAAGATCTTTCAGTAGTGTCCTCCTTCCCAGAAGATCGTCTGTGAGCTGATCTACTCTTCTGAGGAGAAGGACCCTTCTTACATCTCATGCCTTCCTGAGGCACTTCATCATCTGACGAAGCAAAACTTCCAATATCATCTTCAGATATTTTATCTGCAAACTTCACCCTTTTGTGAAAATGATTCTTGCCACCAGTTGTGCTGTAATTGTTGTGTTTGTGTGATCTTGGTGGAAGAAGCTCAAGGTCTGCTGACTCTTCTGATATTCTCTGTTGTTTACCATCAGTGACTCCCTCCATTCCTTCCTTAGATTCACTGGACAGATCCTGTGTCTTAGAAGCTTGTCCCTTAATCATGGTGGGTTTTGCATAGTTATCCTCATCCTGACTATGGCTACTAGAGTCCTCATCACTGTCCATCTCCTGCTGTCCTCTCTGAGCCATTTGTCTCTGCAGCACACCATACAGGCCCATATTGCCAATACAGGTAGTACCAGCTCCCATCTGCTCTCCTGTGTGTGTTTCTGAGGGCCTGGAGCAGCAGGGATCTTCATCCTCACTTGCACTGCTGAAGTCCAACACCCCAGCGGGTTTAAACCCAGCGCCTGCTGATCCACCTGTTTGCTCAGTAGCAGCATCTGCTGACTGGGGATCCTGAGGTAAATCAAGATGGTTCATTAGTTTTATGAAGATGTTTTGTTTTTTTAACTATCAATATTTCTTTTATTATTTGTATAAAAATATGAAAATTAAGGACACAAACGATTTAGTGAGTTCTTCAAACAGTTGTTATAGTTTTATTTTTTAAGTTTTTTATCTGGAAATTTTGTTCTATTTCATGTTGTGTTTTTTTTTTTTTTTAAAAATCACCAGTGAATAAAAATGTTTTTTGGCAATTTGTTGGCACTAGTTTTTCTTATTCATCATTTTATTTTTGTATTAATATACCTCAATTTATTTGTATCAAAATACAGTATATATATATATATATATATATATATATATATTCGTTTTGTCTGCTGAAAAAAAAAAAAAAACAGAACTTTGTAGGAAACACTCTCAACCAAGGAAGCATCAAACTTTACATTAATTTGTACTTCACAACAATCTATATTGAAATACAATATAGACATTTTTTTAATGGATAACATCTAAAACTAAACTTTACCACACTTTAATGATAGCGACATCCAGTTTTCAGCAAAACACTGATTTTAACAAGCTGAGACGTTGCAGTTATTGCCCATCCTCTTCAGAAACTCAATGTGTGAGGTTCTTTCCAGAAGAACAATTAGACAAGGCCACTGCTGAGTAAATAAATGTGGTATAGATAGTATGTTTCTGTGTGGTCTTCACCATTGGGCTTCAGAGGGGTTTGATTACGACCATGTGTTCGCCCGTTATTCCGTGGGAACAGATAGATGGGAAAGAAGAGGGGAGGGATGGGTGGGAAAGAGAAACGTTTCAGACACGGGTGGGTACTCACTGGCTCCTGCATCCTCTCGTCCAGTGCTTGAGTTCTGGCTGTCATGATCCCCACCTCCACTCGGCCTTCTCTCTGTGAGCCAAATACATGATTCCCATCATGTCAATGAGAAGGAATTCATTTCATATAAACAGTTCATTAAAGGCATGTCATTAGGGATATGTATGATCAGCTGGGCCCTTACAGACAGTAAAACCCTGCAGATAGTTTCCACATGCTCATCTGCTCATCAGAACCTCTGAATTATAAATTCACAATGTGCCCTAAATATGTACATTGATTTCACAAGACTAGGGCTGGAAAACTGAACAATATAACATATATCAAATATATATATATATATATATATATATATATATATACACAGGACTTAGACGCTGGGTGTTTGAGTTGTTAGTTAGAGAGTGTGCCAAATGCAATGTTTTTGCCTTTTTACCTCCAGAATGCGATGGGTAAGACAAGTGCCATCAGTCTGCAGGCGGAAAAGGTTTCGGGTGCCAAACAGCTCCCCTGCTTTGCCGTCAGTACCCTGAACAGCCTCAAAGTAGCGTCTAGCATTCTCCCGACCAATCACTGATGACTGAAGTTGCTGTCAAGCAATAAAGAAGAGAAAACAAACAGATCTCAATAAATTTGACATTATTTTAGTGTATTCGTATATATTTAGGTGCAATGATGAGGGAGCTAAAACTACAACTGCACACAACAACAAATGACTGTTAAATTGTATAGTATCTGTATAGTATGGTATCGTCATATACCTTTTCTGAAATGTATTATGTCCATTTTTTATGAACATACCTGTTTGTAAATCTGGCGCAAGTATATGATCTCCTCTACCGTTCCTAAAGAGATGAGTCTAAAAACCGTCACATCCCTGCACTGGCCAATACGATACGCTCTGTAAATTAAAACAGAAAGATTTACAGGTCCACACAAGTCTTATTGGGACCTTGATAAATTCCATACAACCTGAAAATGTAAACTACTGTTCAAAAGTTTGGAGTCAGTAAGATTTTTTCATGTTTTTGAAAGAAGTCTCTTATACTCATTATACAATCATGAAATACAGTAAAAACAGTAATATTGTGAAAAATTAACAAATTAAATTCAATATTTTAATATATTTTATTCCTGTAATGGCAAAGCTGAATTTTCAGCATCATTACTCTAGTCAGTGTCACATGATCCTTCAGAAATCTTTCTAATATGCTGATTTGATGCTCAAGAAACATTTATTATTATCACAGCTGCTTAATGGTTTTGTGGAAACCGTTATAATTTTTTTTTTTCAGGCATCTTTAATAAATAAACAGTTCAAAAGAACAGCTTTTATTGGAAATATAAATCTTTTGTGTGTAACATTATACATTTCTTTACTGTCACTTTTGATCAGTTTAGAGCGGTTTAGTGAAAAAATTCAAACCTTTGAACATTAGTAGTAAATAATTTTGAGAATGATTGTCAATATTCAATATGCTGTCTTCCATCATTTTGGCATGCTGCTGTGAAATGCGAATACCTAATTATATGAATACTTCCTTTCATAACTAGGTTTGCTCACCTGTCAATAGCCTGGAGATCATTGGCAGGATTCCATGTTGGATCAAACAACACAACAACATTCGCTCCGATGAAGTTGAGACCAAGCCCACCGGCTCTACAGAAAAAAATTGAAGATCAAAGTCATTGTGAATCAGACTTTCATGTTGTCGTAAATTTTGGGAGATCTCGTAATTAATAGGCATAACGAAACATAATAGCTTTTGGGGCCACACTCACAAAGTAGACACCAGACACAGGTTGACGTCTCGAGAGCTATTGAACTCTCTCACTATCTTAACTCGGTCCTTAGACTTAGTGTTTCCATCTAGTCTGTGGTACTCCAGACCCTCGGCCATACAATAGCTTTCCAGAACATCTAACAGCTGCGAAAGAAGAAAGAAAGTTCATGTTTAATAAAATTAGGACTGTCAATCAATTACAATAAATTGCAATTCTTTATTTAAAAAACAATTATATACACTGATGACCAGTCACAGGTGAAGTGAATATCATTGAATATCTCCTAACAAGGCCACATATTAAGGTCTGGGTAGATTAGATGGTAAACAAAGGTGTGCAATTAATCGAAAAATGTTAATCTATTGACAGCCCTAATATATATATAAATTATTGTGATATACATATACACAAACTTTTTATAACCTCCTCACCTTGGTGGAAAGAGAGAAGAGTAGAACTTTGTCTTTCTTCGCGATAAAGTGATTTAGTAGCTTTTGCAGAACCTGAAACAGGAAGAAAAACAGGACACGCTTTTCAAAATGATGATGGAAGCAAAGACCATCTTGCTTATCATAACGAGAAAACACACAAAGTTTTTCATTTAAATTGTAATGAGAAATAACACGTCAGTCAGTGGCCACTGGGTAGAGATTAACAGAGCAGGCTGTGTCTTTTCTTTCTATTGCTGATGTTTCAGAAACCAACCGCCATTCTTGTGAGGATGCCAGTAACTCAGTATCTGCCAATAACAGCACCCTCAAGATGCTCCGGCTAAAGGGAGGGGGAAACCTTTGAAAGGAAGGCCTGAAGAAACGTTAAATACTGTCCTTGTTATTTCTCAAGGAAGTGTATCCACAGTCTCTGAGGGAAGACAGCTCAGGGCCAGTGCTAGCCACAAGAGGGTTTATTAATCTCCATATTGCTAGGGAAAAATCCGGAATGGACTGGAAATGAAGATATCGTAGCGAAGCAAATTTTCTAGGCTGTTTGTTTGATGATGTGGGCACCCCTGATTCAAATAACTGTAATATTTAACTAAACATACTTTTACACTCAGGGTTCAACAATGATGATGGGATATATTTATCTTATACATTACTTTTTATGTCTTGAAAAATTAAAACAATGTATTCAATATAGTGTGAATCTTTTTTCCATCATGTGCAGGTCAGCAAAAGTGTGTGTATGAAGTTATAGAGTTTTGTAGAGAAAATAACAACAAAATGAAATATTTACATTTAATGAGAACTGAATATATTCAAATATAAAAATGCATTGTTAAAAATAAAAATTGATAATTAGGAAAAATGCCTCACCTTCATTTTTCCACTGTACATGGGGTCAGACATTGCTTCAAAGGCTGCTTGTTTGCACCTCTCTGTGAAATCTGGAAATTTCCTAAAAACTTGCTCGCAAATGGCTGTCACATATTTTTCCTGTGGTTGGAAAAATTACAAAAATATTTACAGAAAGATAATGAGGATGATGATGAAGAAGACAATCTGTTCTTGATGGACAGAGTCCATTTGAGCCATTCTAAATTTACTGCAAGATACATTCAATCAAAACTCAAATCTGTTTGAACAGACCAGTTGCACTGATATACACTGATAATAATCAGAAATGTTTCTTGAGCAGCAAATCTGCATATTAAAATGATTTCTGAAGGATCACGTGACACTGAAGACTGGAGTAATGATACTGAAAATTCTACTTTGCCATCACAGGAATAAAATCACATTTTAAATTATATTAAAATAGAAAACAGTTTTGAATTGTAATAATATTTCACACCATTATTATTTTTACTGTATTTTTGATTAAATAAATGCAGCTTTGGTGAGCATTAGAAACTTCTTTCAAAAACATTACAAATCTTATAAACCCCAGACTTTTTAATGGATAGTGTATCTGACAACAATCCTTTACTGTTCCCACTACACCCGATTACTAACCTGTTTTTTGCTGGTTCCTTCTTTGGACTGCAGTAGTGCAACATGATTGGCAACCTTTCTTAGTATAGCCAGATAACTGAAGTATAAGTGTCTGACCGGCACACCGTCTGCGTTCAGTTTGTAGCAGCACTTCTTCTGTGGACGGCCACTACCACAGTGACACTTTACTGAGCTCTGCAACAGCAGGGTCACATCATCTGTGTCCAGCACTGCTTGGTACACCGTCCGCTGGAAGTCTGTGAGTGAGCAATAGACAACCTGGAGAGGGACAAGACATGAAGGAGTTCAGATCAGTACTGTACTATGAGAACTCATATTATAGCAGTTGATTTCTTTGACTTGAACTAACTCACTCGATCATCTTTCTTAGGTAGCTGGTCACTGATAAGGGCCTTTGTTCTCCTGAGGAACCAGTATGAGAGTTTTTTGGCAAGTTCCTGGACTGCTTTACGGCCTTCTGCTAGAGCTCTTTTTGTCACAGTGTGCTTCTGCCCCTGCTCAATTGGGTCTGAAAACCTGTTTTTAAAACCCGCCAGAGTACCCAGGCATCCAGGAATGGCCCTATGACACGAAAGTGTTTTAAATGAATGAAATCAATGAATGAATGAATAATTATCATCAGACAAAAATATACAACTTTATAAACCCCAGTCTACAAAAGCATCTAAGTCTGAGTGTCTCACCAGTCCATAACACACCACAGCTCCTCAAGGTTGTTCTGAAGGATTGTTCCTGTCAGTCCAACCCTCACTTTACATCTCATCTCCTTCATGGCCTGAGTAATCTGGGACCTGTGGTTCTTTATTTTGTGAGCTTCGTCAACGATAACAGCAGCCCAATCAATACTGTACAAAAAAAAAAATTATATTATGTAATGTGAAAAAGATGAGTCACCATTAATTGGATTTAATCACAAAGAAAAGCAGAAAATGAAATATGTTGAAAACTGCACTGGCCAATGAACTTTGTAGTATGAATGTTTAAATATGATAAGAAATAATAATTTTGGCCAGTAACCATTTTGAAATATACTCAGTATAACTGAATAATACCATGCAAAAGTGTGGGTCAGCAAGATTTTTTTTTTCTTTTATTTGCGAGGACACATTAAAGTGATCCAAAGTGACGGTAAAATTGTGATAATTTTAAAAAAGTATTTTTATTTCAAAAATAAATGCTAAAAAATAAATATTAAGCAGCACAACTGTCTTCAACATTGATACACTGATAATAATAAGAAATGTTTTTTGAGCACCAAATCAGCATATTAGAATGATTTCTGAAGGATCATGTGACACTGAAGACTGGAGTAATGATGCTGAAAATTCAGCTTTACCATCACAGGAATAAACTACATTTTAAAACATATTAAAACAATTACTTTAAATTGTAATAATATTTCACAATATTACTGTTTTTACTGTACTTTTGTATAAATATGCTACCTTTGGTTAAAAAATCTTACCGACCCCCAAACAGCATATTTACATGATGAAATAATAACATGATGCTGCATAAATAAATGAAACAAACTGAGCTCAGTATCAACAATATACCTGTTAAACTGGTCCAAACAGATTCTGAGGGTCTCATAAGTGGTAAGAGCAATCTCACATCTTCCTCTCTGCACACGCACCAGTTCTTCATCCTTCTTCACACCGTGCACCACCACAACTCTAAAATGACCCCAAGTGTCTAACTCATCTTTCCAATTGTAGAGGACAGAGAGCGGAGCCACAATGAGGAACACCTGAATAAAGACAAACAAACCACAAAAAACTACTAAAGGGCTTATAACGCAGTATTACACAAGAAAATCATGCAGTAAGGAAATATTAGATCTCACATGCATAACAAAGCTGATACCTTCTGAACTTGTTCTGAAGGCTTCTGTGACAGCAAAAACTGTGGCCTGTTGTTCTCAACATCTTTCCATGTACCAGTTTTCTGCAGAACTGCAGCCAGGAACCCGATGACCTAAAAGAACAAAGGAAAGAGGAAAAATGAACAGTCCTTACTGGTTTTATTCTATCTATACATTGTAATATGCAGATTTGCATGCATTTACCTGAACAGTCTTTCCAAGACCCATATCATCACCCAAGATGCATCCCCTGGATTTGGCATACTTATGATAGATGAATTTAATGCCCTCTCGCTGATAGTCTCGTAAATATCGATTGATGGTGTATGGAACTTTTACATCACTTCCTGACAGCAGAAATGGCTCAGAAGGACCTGGAGGCGTCTGGTTACTGTGGAAGAGAGGCCGCTCATCCTCAAACTGAGGACTGGATGTTCTGACATTTCGGCCCTTTGTAGATGAGCCTTCCTCCTCCATCTCCATCAACACAGAGTCCACATCAATACAGGTGCTAACTAGATAATGGCTTGTTTAGTTGTGACAGGCTTCTCCTTTGAAGCAGCACAAATGATGAAATCATTTTGATGATCAGTGTAGGAGTTGTACATTTGACCTGCAAAACAGAGGCTAAATAAATAAATTCCATACAAGTCATGTGATTTGGGTATTGAGAACTTTGCTGAACGGTTAAAGGTAAAGCTCAAGTATATATCCTCCCAAAATATTATCATTATTAAATCAACATCAGCATTTTTCTTTTTCATTCAATGACAGTAAATGGGGACAGAGACTGTCATTCCAACACCTTCTTTTGTGAAGGAAGATAAAAGGAAAGAAAGCCGCACAGTTTAGGAAGAACATGAGATGAGTAGCCTAAATGATTTTTCCTTTCAATTTTTCGATTTTCATTTTTTTGGAGGGTGCACTATCCCTTTAACTAAGCTCAGAAGTCTGACACGAATCAAATCACTATAATAATGTTCGTAAATAGACAGGTATAACGTCACTAAAATTATGTATTTGATTTCATATTTATTTGTTTTAATTTAAGTATTTTTACGTTTTGCGATCTCTTTAAATGCTATTCTAATTTCATTCGTTACACAGTGGAAGTCAGTTGAGTCTTACCATCATCATGAATTCATTTTAGTGTCGATGTAACGTTGGTTTCTGGGATGATCATGTATTTCTGGTGCCTGTAATTGCCTTGACTGTGAGATAAACAAGTAGTTATTCCTCTGCATGTCCAATGTATTTTGATTTCGTTCACATCAACTTAGCAACATGCTGCATGCAGCGTCACAAGGGACAGATTCGCGTTTATTTACCTATTTGTGTGTTGAGAGCAGCACTTTCCGTACAAGCGCTAAGAGAGAAAATACATGAATTATTAAATTAAATTAAATATAACGAAGCTAATAATTGTAATAGATTAAAGATTAAATTAATAAATTCAGATCAAATAGACTATATTTCAGCTCGTAATATTTATACTGTTAATTTATTAACTTGAAAGGGCAGTTTACACCAATGCTAACATCAGTGTTGTTTTTGTTAAATAAAACTAAAACTATTAAAATAATTGAAATAAATTAAATGGAAAAAATATATGTTAGCTGAAATAAAATATAAATATTAGATGAACAACTTAAACTTAAAACTTAAAAAAAAAAACAGAGAAATGTTATCTTGGCAACTAACTAAAACTAAAATAAAAGTTTAATAGAAATATTTAAAAAATAATAAAAATGACAAAAGCACATAACAAAACTTACTAAAACTAATTCTTTAAATTACCTTTTATATTTGTATTTTTCAGTTTTCATTTATTCAATAATAAATACTATAATAAATGAATAAATAATATCATAAATAATGCTAAAAAATAATAAATATGCCTGAGCTATGCAAACTGAGGCCTTATTGTTCTACCTGGTGCAAAAAAGGCACATATTCCACCTAAGCACCTGATCAATCATATGCTGACAACTAAATCTTCAAATCAAAACATTTTTAATTGCAGTTAAATATGGAAGGTTGTGTATGGGGTGTGTTTCCCGAAGCCAACTATGGTTGCAAGTTCTGTCATTTCCAACTCAATTCAATGGAACTTGCGACAATAGTTGGCTAACTATGCTTTTGGGAAACGCACCCCAGACCAGTGCAAATTAGCACAGCAATAGACCTACACTGGCAGCTAGGCTCAGACTGGAAAAGTTCCACTCATTTGTTTGACATCCTCCTAATGTATATCCTCTCAGTAGATTATGAGTTTCTTTCCAGGGAGCCACCAAATCTGCTAATTATGGTCAACGAATGCAGTTAATGGCTTTGCTCAAGGGTGGTCCATATCTCTTTAACACATTCATTCTGACTGACCTCACCATTACCACCCATCTTGGGTGGCTGTTTTACATAGGGGGCAAACAGACCCATGCACTTCAGTAGAAGAACAAGTGTTGTGTTCGACCCAGTGCTATGCCTACTGCTATGTAAACCATCTGTCATGACTGTTTGGGCTTCTTCATAAGAACATATCCAGCAGCTGCCCAATAAATTCCCAGCGTTGAGAGAGGAGGAACAGAAAGTTTCATTTTTATCTTGCAGTGTACCATAGCCGAGCTTCCTCCTCATCTTTAGCTTGGATAACAATAACGACAAGTTGTTTCCTTAGGTTTTCATTCACAATTAGGCCCTCTTGATTGTTTCTACCACAAATATCCTCAGTCTTTCAGGTAAAACGTTTCCTGAGGAGTAATGTTCAAATGGAGACACATCAGGCTTTTCCTGAGCAATAAATGCCCTTAGACGACTTTCCTACAATAGGCCACAGTGTTGTAATTTTGAGCTCCAGGCACATTATGTTGTCCCATACAGTAGTGTAAAGGGCATTTTTCATTAGCAGTGTGAGATGGCAGGCAGCAGAGACCACTGATGTTCCCCCTCACTGCAGATGCTGAATGGGAGATTTGTCCTCTTCTCCCTGTGCTTAGGAAATTCTCCATCTGTGTTTCACAGACTTTCTCCCATGAGTCACTCAAACTTAGAGACTTAGAAAGCCAAAACCAATTACTGCTATGCCAAAAATGACAGTTTCAACTTCATAAAAATTGATTATGGAAATTTAAAAAAGGATTTTGTTGATGTTATTGTTTTTATTTCTGTATTAGCTTGCAGTAACTAGACCAGAACTAGACCAGTAACTGCAACACACCAGACCAGAGTTTTTTTAACTTGTTGATGACACAAACCCATATATGATGATCCTATTGTGAGGGACCCCCTTCCTAAAATATAAAGACAGATATGTTTTTAATGTATGAAAACCCATTTCTACTGTATAAAATATTATCTCCATTTTTATATATAAAACAAAAACTATGGCTGTCAGAAATAATATTTTTGTGATTGTGATGACTTTTTACCAGCATTTAGAATGCTTTGGTAATAATGTAATATGTTAAAAGACATTCTTTATAATAAATAAATAAACACAAACAAATAAATAAAATATGGCTTCAGGGAATTAATGAATGAATGAGGATTCCAGGGGAAATAAATAAATAAATATATAAGGGTTCTTGGGGGAATGAATGAATGAATGAATGAATGAATGAGAGTTTCAGGGAATGAATGAGTGAATGAGAGTTTCAGCAAATGAATGAATGAATGAATGAATGAATGAGGATTTCCGGAATGAATGAATGAATGAGGATTTCCAGAATGAATGAATGAATGAATGAGGATTTCCGGAATGAATGAATGAGGATTTCAGGTATGAATGAATGAATGAATGAGAGTTTCAGGGAATGAATGAATGAATGAATGAATGAGAGTTTCAGGGAATGAATGAATGAATGACTGAAAGAGGGTTTTTAGGGAATGAATGAATGAATGAGAGTTTCAGGGAATGAATGAGTGAATGAGAGTTTCAGCAAATGAATGAATGAATGAATGAATGAATGAGGATTTCCAGAATGAATGAATGAATGAATGAGGATTTCCGGAATGAATGAATGAGGATTTCAGGTATGAATGAATGAATGAATGAACGAGAGTTTCAGGGAATGAATGAATGAATGAATGAATGAGGATTTCAGGTATGAATGAATGAATGAACGAATGAATGAATGAATGAATGAATGAGAGTTTCAGGGAATGAATGAATGAATGAATGAAGGTTTTTAGGGAATGAATGAATGAATAAATGAATAAGGGTTTTTAGGGAATGAATGAATGAATGAATGAATGAGAGTTTCAGGGAATGAATGAATGAATGAATGAATGAGGGTTCCAGGGGAAATAAATAAATAGGGTTCTGGGGGAAAATAAATAAGTAAATAATTAAATATGGTTCTTGGGGGAATGAATGAAAAAATGAATAAACAAACAAACAAACAAAAGAGGGTTCTGGGGAATGATTGAATTAGTGTTCCAGGGGAAGTAAATAAATAAATAGGGGTCTGGGGATAAATAAACAAATAAGGTTCTGGGGAAATAAATAAATAAATCTAACCATCAACTACATAAACAGCTTACAGACTACAGTCAGAATACACTGTAAAAAAAAAAATTTGTAAAAATACGGTTAATGTACTAGCAGAAAATTACCAGGTTATTATCAAGTAATTTTATGGACATTTCTGTTAACCCTAAAACATAATGCAATGAAGTTCAAAATTCAAAATACAGGTAAAACACAAAAAAAAAAAAAAAATACAGAAAATTCCGTCAAATTAATATAATATAATTAATAATATTTTTAGTGCTAACAACAGTACGCTTGTACGCTTATCCCTCCTAACCTTGTTTTCATGCACGAAAAATGAAATATGTGGCCTACCCTGGAAATCCATTACTACTAGTAGTTTTTTTTTTTCTTTAACATTATATGAACAGGGTGATTATTAGGTTTGCATTACTATTCTTTTAGTCTTTTCCCAATATATTCCTCACAAATGCATTTCTTCATATCAGCAGTAAAGATTTACAAAATCTCCTTTCTGTCGAGCTGGAAATTTCAGCTGTGTGTGAGGTCTGTCTCTAGCAGATTCCAGAAGTTTTGCGTCATTTCCCCACGTCTCTGTTTGTGTGGTCAACATCACAGACACACCACTGAATCTTTCAAACAGTCTGAATGAGGTGTCTGATAGAACCGTAATATTTTTCCCAGCCCTTCATCCACAAGGCATCAGTCTTCTTTCCCATACAGATTTTTCAGGATCTGTGACATTTAGGGACTGCTTACTATTAAAACTGTAAGGATGCACACAATTAAAACTTTCATGTAAACTACTAGCGTGTCTCAGTGAGACATAAGCGGCTGATTTGTGGTTGAATTCACCAGCGCCTCATGCTTGCAAAATAATTCTAGATTTCTGGAACGAGTACATACAACTTTTGTGATTTCTTTGGACCCGGCTTTGGCAACGTGTGCCACATTCTGTCAGCTATTTACTCTCACTGTTAATTTAAAATGTCACATGGCCCAGAATATTAATGCCTTTGGGGTGGAAAGGGCTTCTCTTTTCTTTCTTTTTCCTTCCTCCTACCTGTTTTTTTCCTCATTTGTATATAAATGTAGCTGTCCACACGTCAATAGTAGTTACTTAGAAATTATTTTTGAATATACTTGCTATCAAAGATGTTGTCCACATCCAAGACAGCGACAAATAGAGTGCTGCCATGCGTTTCAATGTAGATGTATACTTGAACATTCTCCAAGCTTCTTGAACTAAATCCAGCCCCTTTATCCCTCTTCCTTTGTCTCTCTCACAGGCAATTATACAACCACAAGCACACACTTGAAAAGCACACACTGATCGTCTTAAAGTGGGGTCCTTTATGGAAAGGCACAGAAACTAGTTGTAGAAAGAGCGCAAATAACAAAACTACTTTACAAAGTACACTATTTATTTATTTATTTATCGTCATTCCCATCATCTGCTGGCATTCTCTTCAGGCTTTGTGGCACAAATGATTTAACTCAGTGAGCTGCATCGCCAAATTCAGGCTGACCTGAATTGGATGGGCTGGTCTCTTTTGTCCTGCATTGAGATGGAAAGACTGGATGAAAAAAAAAAAAACATATTTACAACTGAAGCGGCGCTCATTATGCCGGGACCCCATAGAGGGCCCTTTTGTTTGTTGACTTGAGCTACAATAAACACATCAAGCATCCAATATAACTCTCCCTGTTCTATCATCAAAAGCCTCGATGGGCCTCTTACTGGTCTGAGACTGATTTGATAAGCAAACAAAACGCAAGACCAGTGAAAAAACCTGCTGGTGTTGGCATTTTTGGAGTGCTCTGATACAGTTGGTAGGAATCGCCTATTCATCCCTGTAGCTAGACGTTCTCCCGCCACCATTGGACACGGGCATGGTGGCATGGGTTTTATGTGCCACCACAGACCAACTGAACAGAAAAACAAAGGCTTTCTGAAATGTACCAGCTCAGCAGAACCCAGTGTCCACGTCCCTGGCACGTACAGTATGGCCACAAATCGTTCTACTTCAGTGCAGAAGAATTATTCCGTTTAGCGTTTTAAACTGAGGGATTATACTTGCCCAAATACAAAATGGTGTATCATAAATGTTTTCTTTTTGTAATATGAATAGGCTAATTCTATATGATAATACTTTTTTTATCATTCCTTCATCAATTATTTGTGTTACTTTTTAATACTTATGTATAGATTTTATTATTTTACCTTTAAGCCTTAAAAATCCTGCCCCCGAGAACATGCAACAAAGGTGGCGAGGCCATGTTGGGTTGCTTTAGAGAAGAGGAAGAGTTGTTGTAGTAGTGTTGTTGTGTTTGCCATCATTTTACGCCGGACTGCTTCACAAACAAGGGTCAATTCAACGCTGGATTTGCACAAAAGATTAATATGACTGCACATGCTAGTCGAGGAGTTGAATTAACTCCACAGCAACTACATAAATTTATCCACCAACCATTCAGAAACGTCCAGTTGCATTCTATAAGTTGTAACTTCTCGCCATCAGTGTCCGACTCCGGTTTGAACCCTCTATGGTACAGCATTGCCATATGGCAACAATTAATTTCTACTCATTTCCTTAATTGATATTCAGAAAAAAATACAATATATTGCACTACGGGAATTAAAAGGGTAGGCCTTAAGGTTGCCAATGATGTGCTCTTTCCCACTGTTTAAATGATAGGGATCTACTTATTTTTGGTTTGCATGAGTTCCAAGTATATGAATCTATCAATTTCTAAAAGAAATGTGTATTTAAATAGAAAAGAAAACCATAATTTTATAGAAAACTACTTTTTTGACCATTTTCCATTGTGGTACAGTGTTGCCACATGGCAACGTTTCCCTAACGTACCCCCAAAAAATCTTTTTTTCAAAAATCTTTTTTGATTTGCATAATTGAAGCTATTTCATGTCATATAAACTTATTTGAAAAAAATATTTCATGGTTAGAACATAATGCATACCATACAGGGTTAAACGGCTGAACACCATTACTGACAATCGTCATTTTGGCTGCGTGAGATTCTCCAGCTTTGTTGTTTAGCAACCGAAGCACGAGCTGTTAAAGCTCCACCCTCTTCTGGAAAAGGGGCCGGGAGCAGCAGCTCATTTGCATTTAAAGGGACACACACAATTTGACAAGCTATAATAAATGATCTGTTGGGTATTTTGAGCTGAAACTTCACAGAAACATTCTGGGGACACCAGACACTTCTATTACATCTAGTAAAAGGGGCATTATAGGTCCCCTTTAAATACGAAACATGCGATGTGTGAAGAAAAGTCAAAGTACATATTTTTATTGTGGGTTATTTCGTAATCAAACTGTAATTTTGTCAAATTATGGAAAAGGAATGAAAAAAGTGATTGTGCTTATTTAGCCTATGAAATGCTATGGAACAAGCCTTCAAGTAGCTGGTCATCAAGGTGTAATTTTGTCCAATTATGCAAAAAGTTGAATGAAGAGAATGAAAAATTCTTATTTTTTTTACAAAATAGTAGATATGAAATTAGCCTTCGCAAGACAAAGGAGTCCAAAAATGTAATTTCCTCCACAGAATGTTATTAAACAATTACATTCTGAAAAAGATTTGACCTTGTAAATGACCTTATAACTACAGAACCCCTAAAGGGACACGGTGGTGGAAAATATCTGGGATGAGAGGAAGCTTTTGCGTTTGCTCGCAAAACTTTTGCGTTCCCCTGAGAAACATTGCATGTGCTTACAAAGAACGCAAAGGTTTTGCGAGCGAACACAAAGTTTCACAGGGGAACGCAAAACTTTCGCAAGAGAAAAATGTTTTTTTTTCCCTCCCATCTCATATTTTTTCCATAATCATGTCCCTTTAGGAGCTCTGTTTTACGTGATGGAAATGCTCATTATGTTTAAAAAATCAACCAATAAGCTAGTTTAACTTCCTAAGTTTAAAGTCCACAGGGACTTCAGTGCCCTTACAGAAACACCCAGGTGTGCTGTGACAATGTAGATTGTAAACATGTTCATGAGATGTATTAAAGGGTTAGTTCATTCAAAAATGAAAATAATGTCATTTATTACTCACCCTCGTGTCGTTCTACAGCCGTAAGACCTTCATTCGTCTTCGGAACACAAATTAAGATATTGTTGATGAAATCCGATGGCTCAGTGAGGCCTCCATTGAGAGCAAAGCCATTCAAACTCTCAAGGTCCATAAAGCTACTAAAACATATTTGAAACAGTTCATGTGAGTTCATCTTAATATTATAAAGCGACTAGAATACTTTTTGTGCGCCAAAAAACAAAATAAAGACTTTTCAACAATATCTATATGGGCCGATTTCAAAACACTGCTTCATGACATTTCGGAGCTTTACAAATCGAATCAGTGAATCGGAGCGCCAAAGTCATATGAATTCAGCAGTTTAGCCGTTTGATCACTAATTCGGATTCATAAAGCTCAGAAGCAGTGTTTTGAAATCAGCCCATATAGATATTGTTGAAAAGTCGTTATTTTGTTTGGGGTTTTTTGGCGCACAAAAAGTATTCTTGTCGCTTTATAATATCAACATCGAACCACTGAACTCAGATGAACTGTTTCAAATATGTTTTAGTAGCTTTATGGACCTTGAGAGTTTGAATGTCTTTGCTCTCAATGTAGGCCTCACTGAGCCGTCGGATTTCATCAACAATATCTTAATATGTGTTCGGAAGATGAACAAAGGTTTTACGGGTGTAGAACGGACATGAGGGTGAGTAATAAATGACATTATTTTCATTTTTGGGTGAATTAACCCTTTTAAGAGACTGAAGAGTCACTGGCATCAGACCACACTACACATCCTCAGTGACCTCTCAGAGCCGATTCTCACACCATTGCCACATAAGGGAATTGTGTGATACTCTCTCTCTCTCTCTCTCTCTCTCTCTCTTTCTCTCTCATCTCTTCTTCTTTCTTTGTGTGTGGCCCATCTTTAAATAAATCCTTTTCTTACACAGCGAATTATTGTGAAAAAATATAAAATGATAAGCACAAGCTATGTAATGTAAATGGAATGACAATTTTTTTTTATATAATTTAAATGTATAAGGGAAAATGTATACATATGATGCAAGTGCATAATGAGGAAGTGCACACACACACACACACACACACACACACACACACACACACACACATATACTTCAAATATATGTATATATATATATATATATATATATATATATATATATATATATATACATTTATATACCTCAAAATTGATATATTTAACATTCATATAACCTTACCATTCCACAAATTGTTCTTTATAGAAGATAAAGATGGTTCTATGGCATCACTACCAAAAAAGAAGATATATATAACAAAGGACTAAAGGACTATAAACCTTCTTCAAAACTTTTGATTGATAGTTGTACTAAAGAACAGGTTGAGGGATGAGATTTTGTCTTTATTTTCTTATCCTGTTTGGCCACTAGGGGGAATGCAAACAACAAGCAATCAACTGTGTCCTCTTTGTGTTGTTCGCACTGGCTCTACTACAGTTCACCACATTCAAAAGAGTTGCCTTCATGTGACCCAAATGAAACAGTAAAACTCTAATACAGTCACAGTGGCATTGGTTACACACATAAACGCCACTGAAGGCAGCGTCAGTGACCTGTGGCTACATAAATACACTCATGTGGGTGGTCATAAAGCAACAAATATTATACATTGATACTGTCTTTTAGAAGTTCACTTCATGTTTCGGGTCATGTTTAAGCACTGATACCAGATAGCAAGCTGAGCGCAGAGGCGTTCTGCCTATAGTGGTAAACTAAATACTTCTTGGTGTGTGGTCTTATACCTCCCAGGCTTGTTCCGGGGAGCTTGCGCTCATGGGTTCCAAGAGGGGAAAAAAGTCCAGCACAATAAAAGGAATGTTCGTTTTTACCAGAGAAACCACGTGTCTCTATTGTGTTAAATGTCGATGCAAACGCAGACATGTCTACATAAGAAATGATTTGGGGGAAATATTTGAGGTTTTATTTTTGACAACACTCATAGAGGCTTATTAACTCATTATGCTATAGTCAAATATGCACATTTGAAATGTTAAAATACATGCTTTAAGCAGTATTACTTACAATGCAATGATATATTTGCAATGCCAAAATGAACATTCTGTCATCATTTACTCACCCTCATGTCGTTCCAAACCTGTTTGCATTTCTTTCTTCTGTGAAACACAAAAGAACTTAGTAAACACTGTTAAATAGTGCTATATAAAACCTCAATTTTGTCATCATGAACCTTTTGACTCTTGAGACTAGACATGCTAAAAAAGGTTGCATTCAAACAGGATATATATGTATGATATACATACACATGCAAACACACGCTTGAATCATGTCTGTGTTAATCAAGAGAGTCTGAACGTAATTCTGAGTTGTGTTTGTATAAACTGCCTGTCAGTAACAATCCTTACAACTTTAGGAAAGACCTGCTTGCTACAGACGTGAACTAAACACATAAGAAGAGACACACTAAACGAGGGTGACTACCGACTGCGCTCAGACAAATAACTGTACCAGGGAACATAATCTTAGTTATCGCAGCGATAAAAAATGAATTCTACTCTCGAAACAGTCAGTTTTAAACTTGTCAGGGACATAATTCTTAAATGATATGAAACCAATTACAAACTAAATGCAATTATAAATGTAATATATAATCAAAAACCTCAGAAGTCTTGAAAACTTGCCAGTGCTCTTTTTGTGGGGCCCGATCAGGATTTTCATTGTGCTTACAAATTGAAAGAAGACAGGCATCTGCTTAACAAATACAAATGTATGAAGTGTTTATTTTCCCAAGATTTTCCCCTCGGTTGCTGCCACGTGCAAACACCCCTGCAGCACATGTGGCCGTACGTCTTCTTGAATGCTGTGTTTGACAGTTAGGAATAATCACTTTCATAATACAAACAAGTTCTGGCACCGGCCCTCGCTGTGTAAGCTATCTGACCAAAAGACAAAAGGTACGTCAGTGAAGCTTTCCAGGTGTTCCACTGAATCTGTGTCAGTCCTGCATCCCAGATTGGAGATAAACCCCGGTCTGAGACACATGAAAAGAAGTTCGTTCATTCTGAGCTGTCTTATTGCTCATTATCATCAATATGCTTGTATATGATTAACACCTGGTGTTTATTTTAAAGATAGTTTGAGAAGAAACGTATTTCCATTTCTGTTCATTTTTCAAGATTTATTAAAGGAGATGTTCATCTGCTGCACTTAATTTACCTGCTATGTCAAAAAGACCAATCAGATTTTCTCAAATTTCACTCCCACAAAGATAAGAAATGACAGCAGAGGTTAGGAATGAGCTACTCCTAATATCAAGGAATCATGTGAATGACAATGCTGAGAAAATGTGAGAGTTACTGATGAATGACATTCAAAGAAACCAGAAAGTGTGGCAGTCTGACTTCATAGAAAAAATCAATGAATTCTGTCATCATTTACTCACTCTCATGCAAAGGCAAGACTCTCTATTTCCTTGGAACACAAAAAGAAGATATTTTAAAGAATGTACTACTTTACATAAAATGAAAATAAATGAAGACTGAGGCAATCAAAGTAGCTATAATCATAGCTGCCAACTCTCGCACATTTGTCTCTCAATTTATGCCAAATAAGAAGACAAGGCAAAATAATCACTACAAACCTGCTGGGATTTTTTTCCCTATCGGCATAGCATGACTGATCTAGATATTCTCGAGTGGACTGGTTTAAAGCAGAAAGATTTTGCACCAAACAAAGTTTTTCCCGTACTTCTCAAGGTGAATGTTAAAGTAGACCTGAAATGAAAGTTGCGACAGTCTTTTCAGGCAGGGAAGTGTTTCATTTCGGAAGCAGCGACTCAATCCGGTGTTATGAGAAATCGAGTCCCCCACAGGAATCGGGTCTCCTTTAGGACTCAGGCAGTATGCCTGATCAAAAGTTGTTATCTTGGAGTCCTGACTAATTATAACCTATTTCACTAGTATGATGTTTATTACATTAAGTGCATAAACAACATGCTTGAAATATAAGGATAAGGATTGTTGTAATGAAATGTATTGTAATTTAATAATAATTTACATAATAGGGGAGAGCGGGGCACAACCTAACGCTTTTTGACTTTCTCAGTTTGTGTAAATCTGCTTAGGGTTCAGGGTATTTCTTTTGTTCCACATTAATTTCACACTTCTGATACAAATATGTGGCTTTGTTTCATTAATACAGTGTATACTTTTTTCTTTATTTACCCCAAAAGAAGGGAAGTGAAATGTGACAATATGCCCCATAGGTGGGGCACATTGTAACATGATGGGGCATGTTGTAACATGACCATATGACAGCTAAAAATGTTATCTGATTTAATTTAAAAAATATACAAGTCAAACTAAAATATTTTGTCAGTAAAAGACAATAATTATTTTTTCATATAAAATAATAGCATTTTTTTAGAAATTCAAATTTAAATAATTTTGTAGTTTGACAATGAACACTCTACAAAACACAGCTATACAGCACTGGTCAAAACAATACACCCAAACAGATGAAGAAATATATTCAGACATTCAGAAAAACACAGAGCTGAACAAAAACACTTCTCTCCCTCCACTCACAGCTCTCACAGAACACGAGACAAATAGACGATACAGTACAAATGCTGAACATTTCTTGAAATAATATTTTCTGGATATTCAGGTTCTTCCTCTCAGTCTTTATTCACCTTTTTTTCCCCCATAGTTTATCAACAGAAATTCATAAAAGTTGATTATGCCAGTTGTATCGTAACTGTATAGAATAGCATAGTTCTAGTGACCACCATCACTCCTTCACCACCTGTTTACGCCAGTCCCATGGCCAAACCAGCGCCCTTCTCTGGATCCACGAGTGCGGTTGCATCTCGCTGCATACGAGGATTCCATCGGGCTAGAACGATTCATCCAACTCTCCATTCGGTTCGCCACTCGTATGCAGTCGTGTTTAGAAGAACACCAGGGCCAGTCGCTATTTACATCATCTCTCCACAGGCCAGACTCCATCAGCCCTCCAGAACCAGTCAATGAACGCATGCAACTGGAAAATAACCGGCTGACTTTCGCTAAGCGGCAGAGGTGGCTGACCCGGGGATTGTGTCTGTACTGTGGTGCCAATGGGCATGTCATTTCTGCATGCCCCACTCGTCCTCCTCGTCCCATGGTGAGTGCCATTCTTCCTCCCATCAATAAGATGAAGCCTCTCACTACCATTGTAATGCTTACTGTTTCCATTCCAGTCAATGCCCTCCTCGACTCCGGGTCAGCCGGGAACTTCATCTCTGGCGCCCTCTGCCATCAGCTCAAGCTCAAGACCACTTCTTTGCCGTCCATCTACCAGATCCACACAATAACTGGCAAACCTCTCAGCCATAAGCAAGTTCATCTGTGTGCTGGTCCAGTTAAGCTCCAAGTCGGGATTCTACACATCGAACATCAACATCTGCTGGTTCTGGAGTACTCCACCACTGATGTGATTTTAGGGCGCCGATGGTTGGAGCAGCACAATCCTGTCATCTCGTGGAGAACCGGCGAAATCCTGAAGTGGGGCGACACCTGCTTACCGAACTGTTTCCCTCTTCTACCACAACACTGTTCTCCTCGTCCTGAGACGCTCCCCGTCTGTACTACCTCCATCGAAAGTCCAGTAGAGAAATGTTCGGTGGATATTCCTCCATGTTATGCCCCCTTCAGCGATGTCTTCTGCCCGAAGAGAGCCTCCAAGCTGCCTCCACACCGGCCATGGGACTGTGCCATCGATCTGCTTCCAGTGCCCCGTGGGAAGATCTATCCGTTATCAATCCCTGAGGAGAAGGCCATGGAGGAGTATATAGAAGAGGCTCTACAACAAGGTTACATCCGTCCGTCAACTTCCTCTGCTGCTTCGAGCTTCTTCTTCGTGGCCAAAAAGGACGGAGGCTTGCGGCCTTGTATTGACTACCGGGCTCTCAACAAGATAACTGTAAAGTTCCGCTATCCACTTCCCCTCATCCCAGCGGCTCTGGAACATCTCCGTGGTGCCACTGTATTCACCAAGTTGGACCTCTGCAGCACCTACAGTCTCATCCGAATACGTGAGGGGGACGAGTGGAAAACAGCTTTTGTGACCCCTACTGGACACTACGAGTACTGCATGATGCCGTATGGCCTGGTCAACGCCCCCTCCGTATTTCAGGACTTCATTCATGAGGTGCTCCGGGAGTTTCTTCACAAGTTTGTTCTGGTCTACATTGATGACATCCTGATTTACTCCCGGAGCATGGCCGAACATCACCACCACGTTGCGGAGGTCCTGAAACGCCTGAGGGAGTTCCATCTATTCCTCAAGGCAGAAAAATTTTCATTCCATCAACCCTCAGTGCAGTTCTTTGGCTACAGTATCAGCAGCAGTGGCATCCAAATGGCCGAGGGGAAGGTTGAAGCCATTAAGAACTGGCCCACACCATCCACCATCAAAGAACTCCAGAGATTCCTTGGAATTGTGAACTTTTACAGAAGGTTCATCCAGAACTACAGCTCCATCGCATATCCACTTACCAACCTCCTCCGCAACAAGCCCAAGTCTTTGTCCTGGTCACCAGCTGCCACCGAAGCCTTTAACACCTTAAAAGAAGCATTCACCAGCGCACCGCACTTCATGCACCCTGACCCAGAGAAGCCCTTCACAGTAGAGGTTGACGCATCCACTGATCCACAGGAGTAGGAGCGGTGCTCTTGCAGCAGCAGGGGAATCCAGCCAAACTCCATCCATGTGCCTTCTTCTCCCGCAAACTCAGCCCGGCGGAGAGAAATTACGACATCGGCAACAGGGAGCTTCTGGCCATCAAGCTAGCCCTTGAAGAGTGGAGGCATTGGCTGGAGGGTGCCAAGCACCCCTTTACTGTACTCACCGACCACAAAAAGTGGTCCGACCACAAAAAGTACTTAAGAGATGCTAAAAGACTGAACCCACAACAAGCACGTTGGGCATTATTCTTCACCCGTTTCCACTTTAGCATTTCCTATGGTCCAGGTCCCAAGAATGTTAAGGCAGATGCCTTATCCCGTCTGTACATTCCAGAAGAGAACAACGAAGAACCCGAACCCATCCTTCCAGAGAATATAATCGTGAGTCCCATCAAATGGTCTGAAACCTCCATTCCCTCCTCCAATGCCTCCACCAACGCTCCGCCGGGCTGTCCTCCAGGTTTGCAATACATCAACAGAACCCAGCGCACTCCACTCATCCATTCTTCCCACACATCACTGGGCACTGGCCACCCAGGGGCCAATGAAACCCTCTTGCTGCTGAAGGAGCGCTTCTGGTGGCCAAACATGGCTAGGGATGTGAGAAGGTACGTGCAGGGATGCCAGGAATGCGCCATCTCAAAAAGCCCTCGCCATCTTCCCTCCGGCAAACTCCATCCTCTCCCTGTTCCTAACAGACCACGGTCACACCTAGGAGTGGACTTTATCACGGATCTACCCGCCTCCAACAACTGTACCTGTATCCTGGTGGTTATCGACAGATTCTCCAAATCCTGCCGACTGATACCCTTAAGAGGTCTGTCCACTGCAATGGAGACTACAGAACTCATGTTCAACCACATCTTCAGATATTACAGAATTCCAGAGTATACTGTATCTGACCATGGACCCCAGTTCATATCCAGGGTGTGGAAGGCATTCTTCTCTCTCCTAGGTGTGACCGTAAGCCTCTCCTCAGGTTACCATCCTCAGTCAAACAGGCAGACTGAGAGGAAGATACAGGAGATTGGCTGCTTCCTCCGTACCTTCTGCCATGGCCACCAGGACTCTTGGAACCAGTTTCTGGGTTGGGCCGAGTACGCACAGAACTCTCTGCGTCAACCAACCACTGGACTCACTCCCTTCCAGTGCGTGCTCAGTTACCAACCCCCACTCTTCCCCTGGTCAGGGGAACCGTTGGATGTACCAGCTGTCGACTACTGGTTCCGAGAGAGCGAGAGGGTCTGGGACGCAGCCCACCATCAGCTACAACGAGCTTTGCGCAGACGCAGGATGACAGCCGACCTGAGACGTTCCCACACTCCAGTCTATCAACCAGGACAGAAGGTCTGGCTGTCAACCCGGAACATCAGAATGCATCTGCCCTGCAAAAAGCTCAGTCCCAGATTCATTGGTCCCTTCACCATCTCGAAGCAGATCAACCCGGTCGCCTATCGGCTCAAGTTACCTTCACAATACAAAATTCACCCTACTTTCCATGTCTCACTTCTCAAACCTCACCACCCTTCTGTTTCCATTTCCACAGAGCCTGGCGCAGCAGCTGAACCCCCCCTTCAAGTCAAGTCAAGTCACCTTTATTTATATAGCGCTTTTTACAATGCAGATTGTGTCAAAGCAGCTTTACATTGATAACTAGTATATAATTTTGGCTGCACAGCAGCTCTTAAAGAATAGTGTCAATGTCGGCAGATCAAAGCACTGTTCAATATCAAATGTCAAGTGTCCCCAACTAAGCAAGCCAAAGGCGACAGCGGCAAGGAACCCAAACTCCAACAGGTGACATCAGATGGCAAACAGGTGGCAAATAGACTGCTGTGTTAAAAATGGAGAAAAAAAACCTTGGGAGAAACCAGGCTTAGTCGGGGGGCCAGTTCTCCTCTGGCGAACAGTGCTTTGGTACGATTAATTCCTCTTATCCTGGAAGATGGAGCCGCCTATCAGGTCAACGAGATATTGGACTCCCAGTGCCGTGGTGGTCTACTGGAGTATCTGGTGGACTGGGAAGGCTATGGTCCAGAGGAGCGCTCATGGGTACCCAGAAACGACATCCTTGATCCCACTCTACTCGACGCTTTCCACTCTTCTCACCCAGACCGACCTGCCCCACATGGAAGAGGATGACCACCACGACGCCGGGCTCCTCGGCCCTCAGGAGCATGCCGTGGGGTACTGTCACAGACCCGCCAGGCTCCACCATCACCCAATCACAGCGCACTCCCTCACCAGAGTTCTGAACACGCACACCTGTCATCAATCATCACCCCAATCACCACAGATACAAAAGGCTCACACTCACCTCAGTCTTCGTCCGGTCTCGTTTGCATTAGGACATGCTTACCTCAAGGACTCCCTCGTTACTCACCATCTCCATTCCAGCGTGTTTCCTGTTCCCTCCTGTGTTCTTGTCTCAGTGTGCTTCTCCGATCTTCGTCACTCCTCCTTCCAGCTCTCCAGTTCGCTACCATCCACGATCCTCACTCCTGCAAAACAAAGGACAGTATCAACCTTCCCATTATCATCATTCAAATGTCATAACTGCTATTTACTCACCTGCATCACTGTCTGTCACTGCTGTCTGTTCAATAAACACCACCTACCTGTATTCCGTTGTCTCCGACCCTTCTGTCCGTAACATGGGGTAGGTGTAGATGTTAGTAAAACACAAGTGGAGGTGACGTATTTCCTGTTCGAGAGTGGAGCTCCACTCGCCCATGGTCTGCAGCCAGACCCACCTCCGATTTTTGCCTCTTCTTTTACTTTTAAAATTGTTTGAATGTGTTAACTGGCGAGACAAAACACGTCCAAATGATAAACTTTCACTCTATGATGGTTAAATTTAGCAGTTAATCCATGAATCACACGTGGGCCGAACCATTGGACCTTATCCGTACAGATCACGGATTAACTGCGATCCGTTGCACACCTAATAATTAAAGAACACACTTATCATCATGATTGCTATCTTACCAGATAAGGAGAAAAATCCTACTCCAGTAAATAAACGTGTCCCTGTGAACCGGTACTCAAAAGCGCTTCCTGTTTTCTGGATGACTTTTATGATAGCCTACTTTTATGATGTTTTTGTGTCCTTTTTGAATCTGTGAACCTTTTTGGGTGAACTAACCCTTTAAGGTTCTTTGTGGAACCAAAAATGGTTCTTCTGCGGCATTGCTTCGGAAACCTCCCTTTGGACCCTTTATTTTTAAAGGGTTTGTTCACCCAAAAATGAAATTTCTGTCATTAATTACTCACCCTCATGTCCTCATGTTGTTCTAACAAAAAGAAAGATATACCGTACAGGTTTGAAATGAGTGCAAGAAATGATGATGAGAACAGATTTTTGCAATACAATGAAACTATATAATGCAATTACATATTTTTTGTCAAATGTTATACTGTAAACCACTTTTTAATGCGCATGAAAACAATATCTAAAAGATCTCCCAGGGCACAAGATCATTCATCTGCCTTCCTTGTTATGGCATGTTATTTGACATTCTGCAAATTACTTTATGCTGACTTTTGGTGTGAGTACAGTACAGAAAGAAAGAAAGAAAGAAAGAAAGAAAGAAAGAAAGAAAGAGGAAATCGGTAGATATTAAGTCACACCAAACATACTTTCAACATTTATCCCATGTCTTGCATTCATCTTTTAGTCTGAAAATGAATAGGCTTTGGCTAATAGGACACAAAGCCTGTTCTTATACTTTGTGATATGTATAGCATGATCTTATTGTCAGCAAGCTCCATCAAAATATCACCCTGCAGGTTCACGGTCCCTGGAGACCTGCAACTGGACCTCAACATCTGCACCACACCTCTTCCCTTCTCTCACCCAATCACTCGATCAGTAAATGATGTGTTTTCCCCAAATTATTTCATAAGTGCTAACAGGCTCTCAGAGTCACCAGCGATTGTGTGCTGAAGAAAGAAGGCAGTAAATCTACAAAGCAGGCATTGATTGGACCTCAAATAAAGCTAAACACCACACATTTGAAAAGCCAGTGCAGGTTTGCATTGTATACTTGACGTTTTATAAAACGGTGTGATGAAAGGATAGGAATAGAGTTCACAGAGCAAAGACATCTAAATAACTAATGGAGTGCGGTATTTTGCTCATGCTTTGTCTCAGAGTGTATAATCCAAGCATGCCCTGTGGTAAATGACTACAGATGTCTCTCTGTCATATGTCAAAAGTAATAGTAAACATGATGAATAATATGTCAGAGCCTGAAAACATCAGATTTGATTTAATATGAGGACATAGATGTATTCTCATACACTCATAAATGCCAATGATGCACACAGCTCTCTTTCAAGTCGCACGTCTTAAATTTTTGGTGCTGGCGTGCATATTAAGTAGGCCTACATAACCATAAATGATGTCACATCAGTATATGTAATATTGGCAGCGTCCGGAGAGCGAGACTTAGTTTAGAATAATACAATTAGTTAGGAAAGATCTCTGTCAAGAGACTGCAATACAAACCTGTCTGCACAGATTCCACATTCACCATTTCACAATAAATAAAGGCTTCTTTATAAAGACAGTATGCCGCTGAGAAGCTCAATCAGCTGCAGAGCTTTGTATATGTAATACTTTTTTGCCTAAATAATCATGATGCAGCCAATGAATTCACATATATTACAGCCAGCTGTGTTTACTTTATAATTGCCAATCTGAAAATGCTTCAAGGAACAGAGGGTCCTTTAGGGCTTGGAGCCACAGAATTGCGCGCAAGCTGTAGGTACTGGTGGAGAGCCACGTCATCATATAATTCACTCCAAAATGACTCTGTTTTTGGAGAGTATTTTGCTTTCGCCAGAAAACACCCGCAGTATTTTACTCAGAACTGATTGATCAATTACAACAAGCTTAATACAGTCTTTGTTAGATCTTTTGCCAGATTTTACTGTCCAACACTTAAAAATAAAGGTTTTATTGGCATCTATAGTTCCATGAAGAACCTTTAACATCCATAGAAACTTTCCATTGCACAAATGGAAGGTTCTTTATAGTGAAAAAAGGTTCTTAAGATTATTAAAATGCTCGTTACATTTAAAAAAGGTTCTTTTAAGAACTGATCACTTTAAAGGGTTAGTTCACCCAAAAATGAAAATTCTGTCATTAATTACGCACCCTCATTTCATTCCACACCTATAAGACCTTCGTTCATCTTCGGAACACAAATTAAGATATTTTTGATGAAATCCGAGAGGTATCTGACTCCTACATAGACAGAAATATAATCACCACTTTCAAGGTCCAGAAGGTACTAAAGACATTATTTAAACCGTCGACGTGGCTGCAGTGGTTCAACCTTAATTTTATGAAGCGACGAGAATACTTTTTGTGCACAAAAACAAAACAAAAATAACGACTTTATTCAACAATCTCTTCTCCTTCCTGTTATTATCTTTACGCAGGTGATGCAGTAAGCACAGTGAAGACTTCTGTGTTTAAGTCTGAATGCCGGCTCAGTATTGACCAAAGCTGTTTACGTGAGCAGCACGACGCATGCGTGTGTTGCTGACAAGCAGCAACCTCCCCCAGTTTCTCTTGAAGCCAATACGCAAGTGACTTAAACTGCAATTCATCGACTGGCCGCTAGGGACAGGCTCCAAAAGAGGGCAGAATCTCATTGAGTCCCATGTTAAAACGGCCAACTTTACAGCAGAAAAAAACATGTTTACAGCCTGGATCAAATTGTGGTTTTGGTCTATACTGCTAATTTTGTCCGTCATGACAAACAAAAAACAGTACTTTTTGTCCACAAAAGCATTAAATCCATGAAATATTGATATATTATCCATTGTTTGCATCACATTTCTTCTGAATAATCTGCTCTCCATCATCATTCTTCAAGAAATTTTGCAATCTGAGCAGCGTTTATGTTGCACTGATTGGATTCATCTCGTGATCACTATTTCATTATAAAGGTATGAAGTCCCGTTTGACTTTTCATGTTGTTATTTGCACACCAGACACAAATTACAATTACTGGTGCTGGAGCATCTATATCGTAAAAAAGACACCATAGATTGACAGTAAACCTTTAGAATTTTCAAATGATATAACTTGTTATCTTTATTAATCTTTTAGACAGTATCTTAGATAGATAGATAGCTTCTTTAGCCTGCTAACATGATCACGTCAAGCTAGGCGGGCGTGGTTTCAGTAATCAGGCACTTCAGTTCCAACCATGTCCCGCCTCTTTGCCCATTTTCAGTTATCCGGGAGTGACGTGCGGTGACGCGCTGCTAAGATGGCAGCGGCCTCATTTTCGCTTCAAAAATGCTCTTCAGAAATCTACGGGTGACGTCACGGACACTATGTCCATATTTTTTTACAGTCTATGGTTGCTGAAGCAGGAGCCGGCCAATAATGAGTCGCCGTTCTGACGTAGAACCTGGAAGCGCTGGATGTAAACAGCTTTTGAGAATGACACGAGAAGATATTGTTGAATAAAGTCATTGTTTTTGTTTTGTTTTTGCGCACAAAAAGTATTCTCGTTGCTTCTTAAAATTAAGGTTGAACCACTGCAGTCACGTCAACAGTTTTAACAATGTCTTTAGTAGCTTTCTGGACCTTGAAAGTGTTGATTATATAGAGTCATATACCTCTCGGATTTCATCAAAAATATCTTAATTTGTGTTCCGAAGATGAACGAAGGTCTTACGGATGTGGAACAGGTGTGTTAATGACAGAATTTTCATTTTTGGGTGAATGAACCCTTTAAGGTTCTTTGTGGAACCAAAAATGGTTCTTCTGCGGCATTGCTTCGGAAACCTCCCTTTGGACCCTTTATTTTTAAAGGGTTAGTTTACCCAAAAATGAAATTTCTGTCATTAATCACTCACCCTCATGTCCTCATGTCGTTCTAAACCCGCAAGACTTTCGTTCATCTCCGGAACACAAATTAAGATATTTTTGATAAAATCCGAGAGGTTTTTTTATCCTCCATTGAAAGCAATGAAATTACCACATTCACTGTCCAGAAAAGTAGTAAAAACATCATTAAAATAATCAGCATGATTGCAGGGGTTCAACCTTAATGTTATGAAGTGACAAGAATACTTTTTGTGCGCAAAAACAAAACAAAAATTACGACTTAATTCAACAAATTCATCTCTCCCCTGTCATTCTGCTACGCTATTTTCGTTGCAGCACTTCCGAACTGTCCGAACGGCAGCTCAGTATTGGCCAACGCTGTTCACGTGAGCAGCACGAGGCATGCGTGTGATGTTGACGCAGGAGCCGGCCAATAATGAGCCGGCGTTCAGACGTAAACACAGAAACGCGGCACTGCTTCAACTGCGTAACAGACAGACAGAGAAGAGGAAAAATTGTTGAATAAAGTCGTTATTTTTGTTTTGTTTTTGCACACAAAAAAGTATCTTGTCACTTCATAACATTAAGGTTGAACCACTGTAGTCACATCAATGGTTTTAACGATGTTTTTACAACTTTTCTGGATATTGAATGTGGTCATTTCATTGCTTTCAATGAAGGATAAAAAAAACCTGTCGGATTTCATCAAAATATCTTAATTTATGCTCTGAAGATGAACGAAGGTCTTACGGGTGTGGAACGACATGAGGGCGAGTAATTAATGACAGAAATTTCATTTTTGGCTGAACTAACCCTTTAAGAGTGAATATTTTGCAAATTAATTTGAATACCGAAGCAAATCAGGTTTTAATATGTTTTGACCTTATTTTCGTTGAGAGTCTGTAGAGCGGGACAAACATCACACAGCTGTGAAGCAAGACAACCATGATTTCCAAAGACCTCTCATGAGGTATAGAAATGATATTGTGTGATTAGTTAATATATGTGTGGCCTTTTGTGTGCCGGGACACTGGGGAGCTACTCACATCTTGCTAATGAGAATGGAACGATTACTTTTTTTTTTTTTTTTTTTGTGGAGACTTGGACAAAACCAATCTTACATTCACAGGAGTGTTATATTTCTGAGGACCAGCAGTGGTGGAACAGAAAGGGTGTATGGTAGATTTCTATGGTGATGGAATGAAAACAAAACACAAAATCAGCGCATACTTCAGAATTTAAAAAAATAATAATAATAATAATATGAGAAGGGTCCACTTACTTAAGCCTGAAATTTATGATTGCTAAAACTGTAGGCTAAGCACAGATCAGGATCTGGGCATTGGAGACCCAACCGCTCTGCAGGGATTTACAAATATACTACAAACAAAACACTGCTTTGATGATGTGTGTAGAAAAATAACTTTAAATGTGGATGGATGGATGGATGGATGGATCAAGACAGACAGACAGACAGAAACTACTTACATGTACTAATTGAACTAAAGCCTAATCCTGACTTAATCTAAGCCCTGTCTGTGAAACCGAGCCATAGAGTTACACAAAAGAAAAGATATTTTAATCTGCATTTTACCCAAAGATTTCTAAAGAAATATCTCTAAAAATTAGCTCTAGCATTTGTTATTATTACATTTGAATCTCATAAAATGCAGTATAAAACATTTTGACCATTGAAAACATCCAGCCTCCGTGCAAAGGTAAATAGCCAGTTTTTATGAAGTGTTCTCCTTTCTCTAGTGTCACACTGATTATACAAGAGCCACACAATCGCAGAGGAAATTGGAGAGTGTAAACACTGGCAGAGAAGTGCTCAGAGCTGTCAAACACATCTGTGTGATTGAGCACAACCTTGTGCTATAGAGTAAACATGGGAAAAGTCATGGGTACATCACTGTAGTGGGAACCATGGCAAACTACAGAACTGTTGGGAGAGATTGAGTGAAACATAGTGCTCAAGACAGATCATATAGCTCAGAGAATCCAGCAGAGGAAGTTAATGACTAATGGTCCAGTTTTTTTTTTTCTTTTTGGAGAAAAATAATATGGCTGTAATAATTTCCTGATGGTGGGGTGGGATAGGAAATGGATTCTTCATAACGATGTATCTCATTTTCGTACTAATGTCAAGGCTTTCCTCCCATAGTCTCCTAAACTGGTGACATCACCACTCCAATCATTGTTCAGTGTTTATATAGTGCTATATAGCTGCATACATTTGTATTATTTTGTGTTGAATAATGTGCTTTGTGTTTGTAATATATTCAATAATGCGAAGGAAAACTAATCATGATGTATTGCAGAGCATCACTGCGGCCTGGTACAAGTCAGATTTTTCATTCTCAACAGTCATTAACTATTTTTGGATGTGTGATCTCATAGTATAAAACCTATGTAATGTTTGCACAATTCTTCATGGAAAAAAGACAAGGAATTCCCATGTTTTGGCATAGACTTGTTCAAAACTGTATAATCCACCTATGCACAATAAAAGACAACCATCATTAATTGCATTTTTCCTTTGCCCTGGAGCCTAAAACTGGTACTATACTTACAAATACAACTTATAGAAAATTAATTAACAAGAAAGAAAGAAAGAAAGAAAGACCAACCAAACAAGAAAGAAAAAAAAATAAAAGAAACAAACAAGAAGAAAAACAAAAGTAAAGAAACAATAAGACAAACAAAAAATATGAAAGAAAGAAAAACAAGAAAAACAAACAAACAAAAACAAAGAAATTAACAAGAAAACAAAAGTAAAGAAATAAACAATACTGAAGACAAACAAACAATAAGGACAAACAATAAGAAAGAAAGAAAGAAAGAAAGACTATATGAATAAAATACAAACAATAAGAAAGACAAACAATATGAATAAAAGACAAACAAAACAATAAGAAAGACAAACAATAAGAAAGACAAACAATATGAAAGACAAACAATAAAAAGAAAGAACAAACAATAAGAAAGACAAACAAGAAAGACAAACAATATGAAAGAAAGACAAACAATAAAAAAGAAAGAAAGAACGAAAGAAAGAACAAACAAAAAGAAGGACAAACAAGAAAGACAAACAATATGAAAGAAAGACAAACAATCAGAAAGAAAGAAAGAAAGAAAGAAAGAATGAATATGAATAAAAGACAAACAAACAATATGAAAGACAAACAATAAGAAAGATTGATAGAAAGAAAGACAAACAATAAGAAAGGCAAACAATAAGAAAGAAAAAAGAAAAAAGAAAGACAAACATTATGAATAAAAGAAACAAACAATAAGAAAGACAAACAATAGAAAGAAAGAAAGAAAGAAAGAGTTCTGTTGCTTCTCCACTAGAAACGGCTCCTCCGTACTTTCGTGCTCTTGCAGTTTTCTTCGTGTGTTTGGGCTCCGCTCGAGTTGGACCCAGCGCTTCGGATCCTGCAGAAAGTGGGCTTTGCTTCTTTAAGACTCCCCTGAAGTTCGAGATGCACACACGAGGGCTCGCGGCTTGGGTGGTCTCTCTACTTTGGTGAGCTGTTGCTAAGCAGCTAATAATAGTCGTGTTTGCTGAGTAATTTTTGCCCTTCTGGAACCAATCAGAGCCCAGGAACCCCGGCCATCTGACAGCCCCGGAGGCGGGATTTCGAGTGGTTTTGCCACGCCCTCCTCCCCTTCTCCGAATGGAGAGTGATCTTTTTTCACATCTATTGAATCTCTCAGAGATCGCCTTGTCGCGCGGCCTGAGGAGGGACCACATAGATCACAGAATGCTTCAGCCACCGAGGGATCGACGTTTCCACAGCATCCACTTAGCCTTCTGATATCGCGAACTTTCCAGCGGACGGCGTGAAAGTGGGGAATTGTTGGAGACCTCCAGATTCGCGAAATGTTGGAATGGAAGGCGCAGACTCTGACTCGCCGTCTCAAACAGGAGTATGAAGTGCTTCGCGGATCTGGGATCAACGAGAGACAAACTTGGTTTTCTTCGGATATCACTAAACGCTCGCGGGGAAATACACTAGCGCGGATAACGAGACGTTCAGCGCAGACTTTGCAACATGGCCTCGGCTGTTAATGTCTCCTCTGAGCAGGAAAACAGAGACCCCGATCGGCCGAGGTTAACGCGGAGAAATAGGGGCAACTATCGGACCGCCGCGGCGGATTTGGAGTATTTGCAGCGGCCGAGCTATTGCGATGCTGCCTTTGCATTGGAGCAGATATCAGAGGTGCTTTTATGTTTGCCCTGTTTGCAGTTGGACTTTGTTGGGAATCTCTGACAAAGTGCTCAACTTTAGTGAAGTCGCTAGGTAACGGGATAGCCACGGCGCCGATGGGGGTGTCTATGCGTGAAGCAACCTGTAGCCGCTTGAGGGACCCTCTGCATTTGTTCACCGTTATGTCCATCACTCCCGATACATTAATTGTAAACATAGCTGTCAGACGTGAGGCTGAGGTCTGAAAGTGAAGCGAAGTGTAGTTAGTGATGTTGGCCCTAACCAACTGATTGAAGCCCCCTCAGATAGGATCTACACAGGGAGTAGTTTTCGTCCCGCACTGCTCAGGCACGATCCATGTGGCTGCCCTCTTCCGTTCACAAATATTGTCGTAACTCCCTCTGTGATGGCTGCAGCACTTCCCAAATCGCATCACATCGCGTCCCTTCAGCTATGCGACCCACGTGCATCTCCGACTTTGGACACTGTAACCTGTTTCCCTGGTACAATGTCCAAAGGATGCAATCTGTCACATCGCAGCCATACTCAGTTTAATGTCTTGTTATTACGTGGGAATATAACTCATTTGAATTATGCTCTTTGAAAGCCGACAGAATGGTACACGTAGTATGGCAAGCTGTTTTAACATTTATTCATTAGAACTAGTATTTATGTTTTTGTTTCCAGTTATTATTATTACATGATTATTATTTGTTAGTCATCCTTTTTCAGTTTCATTAGTAATAACTATGTCTTAGATAATAGTTCTTATTCCTTTGCTACTAGTCACAGTCCCAATAATATTAATAGCAATTCTGTTGTTACTGGGAGCAATTTGAATATTTGCCATCAAATTCTTTGAAGAACCTTTGAAGGTTCAAGTATGAGCTATTATTTTAATGTGGTATGTACCAGCTTTTCTAGCACGTATTTATAAGACACCTGAATCTGTGTAATTCTTATACATAATAAGGTGAGTTGTAGATTTTTTTTTTTTTACTTGTCATATGTAATGACCAGTTAGAATGGCTGCTCTGTGTTTCAATTATTATTAGTATTTTTTTTTATTATAATTATTTACTGGTAAGATTAGAAATGATTCTAGTAGCAACTTAAATACATGCTAGTGTCTAATAAATTGGTTTTAGTGTTTAATTAGTACTAGGAAAACTGAAATAGATGGTAGTATCTTATAACCTACTGAATAATTACAAGTAAAACTGGAATAGATACTAGTCTGAAGTTGAAATCTGAACAACATAAGTGAATTCAAATTTCCAACCAGTAACAACAATAGTTATTGGTGACTAGTTGTAAATGAATAAGTATCTAGTACTACTAGTATCTAATAAATAGTTATTTCTAGTGACACTGAAAAAGATACTAGTCACTACTGGATTATTTACCAGTAATAGTAGTAAACTAGTAGTAAAAAGGATGCAGCTAGTAACTAGTAGTAACAATAGGCCTAAGTGGTTGCTACATATAAATAGAAGTTTTAAGGGATAAATGTTAAAATGGCTTGCCATAGAAATAGTGCTTGAAAGTGTCGAAGGGGTACTTTTAAGACTTTATGAGTGGTGTGTTGTGTATACATAACTTTAATTGTTTAATACATTTTAAGTAATTACTTGGGAAAAAAAAGGTTATTCCTGATACTACACCTATTTAAGCCCCCTAAGTGCCATTTTAACTTTTTTACTGCATTTAATTGAAAAAAAAACTATGAATATGTATCGACGGAATTTAGTTTATCTTTTTAACAACGTGATGAGAGTTTAATATTTGCTCTCTTCTTGTCTTGTAGGGGAAGGCGACTGGGAGGAAAGCGCCGCTGTGGTTGAGAGCAAAGTTTCAAAGACTTTTGTTTAATCTTGGCTGTTACATACAAAAAAACTGCGGAAAGTTTTTAGTTGTGGGCCTTTTAATATTCGGAGCTTTTGCTGTTGGCCTAAGGGCAGCTAATCTGGAGACGGACGTGGAGAAACTCTGGGTAGAAGGTAAGAAGCTGTTTTCCTTGTTCTTTAAGTCTTTCTAATACGTTTTCCCCTCAAGTGTAATCTAAAGGCAGACCTGAAGCTGTGGGTATGGGGTGGGGGGTCTGTCATGTAAGCTGAAGGAATTGTTTATTGTATTGAGGTCTGGCAGAAATCCAGATTAAACGTGAAAAGAATGTTTTTCGCTTCGAATTTGCCTTGCGCGCACGAATGCATTTGTTTATGGAACATTATAGCGCGCGCGCCCGCCTATAGTTTCCAAGTTCGATACATCAGTGGATATTTAATTTAGAGAGCAATGTGAGTGTTTTTAACACGAATAGCCGCCATTTTGTGAGTGTGTGCGAGTAAGTGTGTGTGTGTCTGCCTCCAGCAGTTGAATCTGATCCGCGCTGCTCACAGAGCCTGTGTGTGGTCCTGTTTTGGACAGCGTTCAACTTTCCAAAAAGATTTGTCTCAGAGTTTCAGCAGGAACCGAGCGAACTACAGGCAGAAACGTGCACTCAGACCCGACACAGACTACAGCTTATAGGCGGTTTGAAGAAAGTTTGAAAGAGAGTTGTTTTATTTTATGAATAAACCAATTGTGAGATGTTGGGGCCGTAGTGTGGGTGGTGATTTTTTTGGAAGGGGGGAGGGGCAAATAGGCATTTCTGCTTTGATCTACATTCCTGCAGTTTAAAGAACCTTTGATATGACCACAAATGATATAAGAGCTTACCTTATAATTGCTTTTACAGTCATTATTTTTATATTAAGTTATTTTAATTGGATAAGTTGGCTTACAGTGTGTTTTTGGACTGTAAATACATGCCATGTTCTGTCCATCCAGGACTGATATTAAAGTCAGTGGTGTGTAGTAGATTAATGAAATGAGACAGTTGCCTCTCAGTGTTTTTTCAGTCCTGTGTAAATTCCTGTTGCATTTCCACTTGATGTGCCTTTAAACCGAACACCGTGTAAACATGAAACACTGTTTACCTTACACTATAAACAAGCAGCTAGTGTTATATTTGTGTATTTATATTAACAATCTTTTGCATTTCTAAGCATTTTTAGGTTTTATATAGTTGTAGATTATTGTTTCAAGTCATTTCAAGCCGAAAATAGTGATGTCTGAGTGGGTGAGCTGTTTATTCTGTAATTAGTTACACATTATTTTGGCCAGTTCAGTCCTATTTGCAGACCTGTTCCCATCATGATTGGCGGCCATTGTTTCGATTATTGACTGATCATAGTAAGTTATGTCCTGTCATGTGACTTTTTACCAGTATTTTTCAGTTAGCCCTCGTGAAACAATATTACTTTATAGAAATTAGTGATTTTTACACTAATTGATCTCATACTTAGTATAATATGATATATTGTTTTTATACTGTAATTTTTTTTATCAATTCTTTTGAGGAGGCACTGCCTCCCTTGGAGGTCTGGAAGCCTGATTGCCACTTCATGACTTTAAATTATAACTAAAAATAGCAAAAAAAAAAACTCCACTTTTGTTCGTATTTGATTCTAGGTTGAGTTTTCTTTGTGATAATGCAATGGAACATGCCAAATTGTGTGGACACAATTTTTGGCCAGGCTGTCATACAAAGAAATTATGAACACATGCAAAAGCGAGAGAACCAACAAATTACAAAATATTAATAACCAGTGTTGGGGGTAACGCATTACAAGTAATGTGAGTTACGTAATCAGATTACTTTTTTCAAATTTTCCCATGTATTGACTGACACCTCTCCTGTCCCCATGTTGAGAGAAATCATGAGTAAGTGCAGAGGCGTTAGGTGCGCTGTGTAAACATGATGGTTATTGTAGTTCTAGAATAAATGTGAACATTCATTTACTCATTTCACTTGCACAAAAATTCAGTATTCCTCAAAATGAATAAAAACAGTGAAATGCAAACTCAGAATATTATGCAAACCTGGAATAATCAAATATGTTAAATAATACAGATATACTTTATGTATTTAATCTCACTTTCCCCAACACTGTTAATAACTAATTATGTTGAAGTCAATGTATGCTGTTTCCTTTGAGCTTTTTTTATGCATTTTTTTGCATAGTAAAATAAAACCTGTAGCTAAAGTGTGCCTTTTTTGCCAAATAATTTTGTCAGATAAATACCTTGACCGAGTTAGTGATTCGTTCTTCCCTCATACCGTCCAGTGCAAGTTATATTACACTTCCAGTTCCCCTGGAGCACCCAAAAATGAAAATTCTGTCATCATTTACTTCCCCTCAAGTTGTTCTAAATTTGTATGAGTTTCTTTGTTCTGCTGTACACAAAAGAAGATATTTGGAAGAATGTCAGTAGCCAAGCAGATCTCGTCCCCCATTGACTACCATAGTAGGAAAAAAAATACTATGGCAGTCAATAAGGGACGAGATCTGCGTGGTTACAAATATTCTTCCAAATATCTTCCTTTGTGTACAGAAGAACAAAGAAATTTATACAGGTTTGGAACAACTTGAGGGGGAGTAAATGATGACAGAATTTTCATTTTTGGGTGAACTATCCCTTTAAGTGATTGCTTTTAGTTAGTGGCTACTATGGTAATGGAGCCGGTGCAGGATCTCTGAGACCTTTTTGGTCAATCCTACATGGGACTCATCTTGGAACCTTTTGCCGTAGCAACCTATATCCTTAAACCTCAGTCTATCCCTTAGGTATAGAAAAATGTTTGCAGTACAGCTAAATATTTTAAGTAAATACTTTAGTGGAGTGTCAGGAATTTTTAAGTCTGTGTAAAGCTGTCTAAATATGTGTTCTGAGCACTATGTAAAAATGTGTTATTAACCACCCAGCCAAATTTGAATGATAAACAAATCGCCAGGTAAATAAAATAAGTTATCAATCTTAAAAAAAATAAGCAGTATTCTCTGCTCTCAAATGCTCGGAGCGTGTTCGCTGACGGCGCTGAAACCACCCCACTCACGGGAAACACATAAGGCAAGGCAACTTACACTCATTGGTGGGCATTACAGGGTAATTACAGTAACTCGCGATTGAGTGGGCAAACCACTGATGCTAATGCGCTCTACTTATCATAGTGTTAGGGGAGGAGCCATGCTCAGTGGCTCCAGTGCGTCATCGAGCCATGATTACAGGCCCACCCAAAAAATCCTGAACACAAAAATGGTGAAAAACTGTTTAACGGTCTAACTCCACAATTCAGTACTGCATAGTTCACAGTCTTTGTAATGTGTTTTCGGCAATACATTTCTAACATTTATAATGTGTTTAGAAACAAATCTCTGAATTGCCTTTACACAGACTTAGTAATATTCTCAACATTAAAGTCATTTTTGTTAAATCAACTGTGAACCTTATCACAAACACCTTGCTAACCCAGAGCTTTATCCTCTCTGCAGTTTTATCTTTGTTGCTCACTTCCACATTTCCTTTCCAAGAAGTGCAGGAGGTTTGCAGATGAAGTATGACAGTCAGTTGCTGGACACACACTCACTCACACCTCAGTTGTTCCCATGTCGAAGCACATGACAGCTTCCAGATGCAGTAACATTGAGACCTGTTTGTTTAGATTAAACTCCACAGCTGAGGGATAGATTAGTTCTGGTTGGCCAGGTTCTGCGCTGGGAGATGTCGGCCCAGCGTCCATTAGGATGCATGTTTATGTTTCGTTTGGAACAGACTTTTGCTAGCGACCTCCAATTGACCCTTCGTTGAAGCTGTGTCGCTTACTCTCCCTTAAGTTCAGCTTGAATGGGATTCAGTGTGATCTCATGTTGGCTTTCATCACTTGCCATTGTGGGCTGTTACGCTCCAACCATTATAATTTGTTTGGTTGCTCTTCAGATTTTCAACGTTACATGATTGATGTAGATAATGTTGTCATAGCTTTTCGATTCACTGGCTGTATCCTCTCACTGATCTGATATGAATGTAGCTTTGATGTGTTGGACACCAATGTTGTGGAGACTTGTGGACGTCTAGCTTAATACTTCAGGTCAGATTTTTTGCAGAAAGAGAAAAAAAATATTTAAGTGTGTATATACATTATATATATTTTATAATATTTTTTTCTTTAAAAAGTTGCAGATGAAATGAGTAGCCATCTTTTTTGCTTTTCAAAATCACAGGCTCCAAGTTTTTTTTTTAAAGAAAATACCAGCACCGCCTGAACTTAATTAAAACAGTTTCACGTAAACATTCGCCTTCCTGTATGCCTTCCCCTCCTGGCCGATTTCGAGAAGGACTGCTCTTGCAGTGAAATCATTGAAATATCAGGGTTTGGGTTGTCCTATTCTCTCGTGCAGGGGGTAGGAGGAGTAGCATGAGGCTCGGGGCCACAAGGCTGTGTCCCTTAGGACCTGAGGTCATTGAGTAGAGACTCCGCTATTTAAAAGCTCATCTGATACTGGCTACATGACCCGGGTGCAGAGTGAGGGGTTCCAGCTAACGCCAACGATGATGAGAGAAGGTTTACTACACTACCCCTCCTGTGGAAGAAGAGCTTGATCGATTTAAAGGCATTTAATGATTAATTTAACAAGCAAGATTTTTTTTACACCCAGCAGGGGGCAGCGTAAATTTATTAGATAAGTGATCAATGTGCAGTAAATCTGGGTATCATGGAAGACATGTAACTTGGGTTTATTTAATTCTTGTTTAATTATGTTCACTTTATCAAGTTTTTTAGTGTTTCATGAATTGAGCCATCTCTTTTCAGATATTTACTCCTGAAGTTCTTTCCTTGGACATGAAGTGTAGGCTGAGGATGCCTTTACATTCAAGAGGTGTGGACATATTGACAAATCTCCCCTGGTTGTCCAGTGAAAACATGAGGACGATTAAGAGTTAGCAGTGTGGAGGAGTATATAACCTGCAGTGCATGTTAGGAAGAAGTTCTCTTTTAATATAAAGGAAGTGGCTGAAGAATGTGGCCTTCCCGCATTGTGGTGAAGAGATCGGGATTTAGTGGAATTCTCCCTGTTTAGATGTACTCTGGAAGGCTTGGACACACATGGCTGAACTGTAAGGGATGTATGTGGAACGCTGAGGGCTTTGAGGTTTTAGCTGGTTTGAAGTTTGAACCACTTTACTTATGTTTAAAGAAATGGGCTCTGTGTGCCTGCCCTGATTGTATTCCTCAGGACATTTTGCTAATTATTTATACTATGTAAATATACTATCTAACTATGTAACAATCAACTGTGATGGCTAATATAAATTACATTTAGATGGACTGGATATTCATGTTCTGCGCAAGCTCGTTGCCACAATCCTAGTGTGTTGTTGGTGATTCCCAGGGTGTTGCTCTGTGGTTGCTTGGTGGATACTGTGATATTCTGGTCTGGAGAAATGGCTCCGTTCTCAAATGTAACTGCGATTTTTGCCTGTTTTCTTCACCAGGTGAAAGTTGTAATTGCTTAGAAAAGCAAAACTGCATTGTCTTATAAACAATTAACACAGTTTGAAGGGTCTATTCATGTCAGTAGCACAAACAGTGCAGGACAACTTACATGACAAAGCAGTTTAAAATGCAGCAAGTTCCTTAACATATATCTGATTATCATATTTTTGCACTTGACTGTGCCTAGATTTGGCTCAGGTCCTTTGCAACTATGGGATTTTTGCCCATTTTCTCCACCAAGCGAAAGCTGATCAATTAGAAATATAAAAGTGCACCTCTTCTAAACTTTCCACACAATTTGAGGTGCAATTCATGTCTATAGCACAAAATTTAAAACCGTTTGTTTAATACTTTGCAGTTCTCTAATGCACGTTTGATGTTCGTATTCTACACTGTCTATAAATCATGATTTCTTCAGCGGCAACCTCAACAGTTTTAAAACTGACGCAAGTGTGTGGAAGACAGATATGAATTGAGCAACTCCCATCCACAACCGGCATCCTGACAGCCCTCCAATTCCTGTGTTTATATTCTGCATACCTCCACTCCGTGTTATTCAAAAAACAGAGACACCGAATTGACGGAAAAGACTCATGCTCTCTCTGTCTCTCGCTCTCTACTACTCCCTTTCCCCTCTCTTTTCTTCCGAAAGCTTTCACTGCACTTCAGTCCCCCCCCGGTTCTCTGCTCCTCACACTGACACCCCCCTCCTCCCCCTTCACTTGGGAGTCCATCCCTGGGATGCCAGATGTATTACAGAGTGAAGCGCAGCAATGTAAACACTGAGTCCTGCCATGGATGCCGGGTGGTCTGGCCCTCCCCCTCTCCACCCTCCATCTCTCTGTGGCCGAGGGGCGGAGGATTTCAGCGAAAGAGAGCGAGTGGGGGAGGGGAGCATAGTAGCTGAAGTGTTATTTGTGTTTTGGCTAGAATGGCCGTTTTTCTGCAATCTGCTGCTTCGGTTAATGCTTCATACCTATGGGCAAAGATGGTATGAAGTTCAGCCTACATCTAGACCGGTTTCCTTCCAGTCCTTTGGGAACTGTTTAGTTAACTTGTAGTGAAATTTGAAACTTTAAAACATGCCTTTAAAGCTTGGTTAACCTGCAAGAAGTGTTTACTATTTTGTTTTATCAGCATCCAAGAATGAAATTGATCTTTTGTATAGTGTTTTTAGGTTGATTAAATTGTTTTGCATGTGAATGTAAAACCGTAATAGAAGTGATTAGTGCATCTGTTGCAGCTTTTTGCATTTTGTTTTATTGATTTAAATTTAAATTATAATGTTAGCTACCTTAGATTATCAGTTGTTATATCAATTTTTTACTGCAGACACCTGTAATCAGTCAATCAGACACCTGTATTCCAGAGAGTCATGTAACAACAAGCAATATTTATTTAAAAACCCTGGCTAACTGGAAATGTCCCAGTGATATCTTATTTTGCTGGAGCTCACCGAATATTTGGGTAGGTGTGCACACTGAACCCCCAACCTTGAGTGTGCACAAACCCACACACACACTTTTCCCCATGCTTTTTGTTGCAGTGCGATCCAGTTCATTTGAATAGTTTTTTCTTAAAGCAAGGGACTTGAATGAAGCCAGCAACGTGGAAAAATCTACCCATTCAGGCCCCTCTGAATGTACATCTCTGGATTGCAGTAAGCTGTATTTGTAGGCAGCGGACTGCTAAATACATCCATTTTTCGTGGAGCAGATCTGGACAGGTGATTAGCATAATTAGAGGAGAGCTGGCCATACATATGGTAATGCAGTGTGGAGTAAATGGCAGCTGCGGTGTAAAATTTGTGTCAGGGGTCGAACAGACTGCTTGGGGGCATTGTGCTACAGCTGCGGGTCAGGGACTCTCTCTCTCCCTCACTTTTTCTTTTTCTCTCATTTTCACTTTCCCTCTTTCCCACCCTTCGTATCTCCTCTGCGAAAGGCGGATAAGTGCATGGTGAAGGTCAATGTATGGAGCCACTACAGGGCTTTACTCTATTTGCGGATATGCTACCTATTTGTATTACTATTAAAATTGACGTGTAGAAGTGGCAATGTTATTTTTCTTTGGCCAAATGAAACGTAATGAAGACTTTAAAGGCAGCTTTCTGGTTCAGATGTGAGCTCGGCAGTCAGTGGCATGTCGAAACCGGTGCATCGGTGACAGAGCCGTTTGTGTATTGTTGCGGGTTGTACGAGGGAAAGAGTTCATGCCGCTATGACCCTGTGCAGAAACTTCCGTGCGACCACAGGGGGTCTCTCTGAGTTGGAGTCTAATCCAGCTAATCCCGCCCGCAACACAGTCATAAAAAGTGCCTCCCTGTGCCGGCATTGCCACACACAGCCCCCCACCCCCCAACCCCACCTAAAAAAGCTGCCATAAGCCACACCATCCCATCATGCAGCGACCCCAGCAACCATTCCTCCTGGCCCTCCAGCCGCGTGATTGGCGTAGTCGGCGGGATGAAGTGGTGGGCGGTAGGGGAGCTTGCAGTAGTGTGGAGTTATGTCATGATCTTGAAGGGGTTGGGTGCAGCGGTTTTGGCTGTGGTGGAGGGGGGGTGTTGGTGGGATGTTTCTTTTGTACCAAACCCCTCACACCCCTCCAAAACGGGCCACTCAAAAGCCACTCTGCTGCTGAATGGCGAGAATGGTAATGCGCCGCTTGAAAACTCGGGGCAATGGGAGAGTCCTTCCAATGGCAGCTCCCCCTGTTCGTGAAAGGGAGGTTCAAGGGTTAATGTTATGCAACAAACTGAATGGGCCCAGTGGAGGCACCAACACACACTGACATGCACACCAGATTCTCCGGCTGCCCTCCTGCACCCCTTACATACCTGTAGGTTAGACGAACATGGATGGTTTTCTTTTCTGCTGTCTAAAGTAGCTACATATTAGTTAGCGAAATTGATTTGATCAATTTGATTATAGGCGTCTCAGCTGCTGCACATTTTAGTGTATTTAATAACTGGTTAAAGCATAGCATTGATGCTGTGTCGTAATTACTGTGATTATGAGGTGGAAACCTGTGACGTTCTACTCTGAGCTGTTCACGGCCAAAGACTCGGATTTGCGTTTCTATGGCAACATTATCAACACAAAAATGAATCCGCAGCAGTCGATATTGTTCAATATTGTGGTCTAGAAAATTGTGTGTTCACAAGAAGGGCAATTACACAACATTTTAAGATGAAGTAATGTGCATTTTAAGATAACTAATGCGCTCACTCACAGAATTAGACACTGCTCTTTTTATAACACATTTCCCATTATAAATTATGATACCGCTTGGACTGTTGGTCTGTTGGGTCGGATTGCTTTCTCACCTCAACTGAACCACCCCAGAGTTCGTTTTCAATCAGGCCAAGACCACCTCGTTCAGGTGGTCTTGGAGCAATTGTTTAGGTGCAAATCCGAGCACGATTGCCATGTTCATATATGCCTAAACCAGGGGTGTCCAATCTTGCTCCTGGAGGGCCACTGTCCTGCAGAGTTTAGCTCTAACCCCAGTTAAACACAACTGAACCAGCTAATCAAGGTTTTTAGGCATACAGGAAACTTCCAGGCAGGTGTGTTGTGGTAAGTTGGAGCTAAACTCTGCAGGACAGTGGCCCTTCAGGACCGAGTTTGGACACCCCGGCCTAAACGGACTGAACTAAGAGAGAAAACGCATCAGGTTCCAAAACAAATGCTTCAAATGAGCCAGATGTGAAAATGCCCTTAATCTCCCAAGAATGTATACACCTGTCCATATCGATGCAGTTCATGGGCTTATTTCTCAAGATTTGATCCATAGGATTAGACAATTATGCTGGTTTTTGAAAGACCTTAAAACACACCTGCAGTCATGTTTGAATGAATTCACCTCTTGTTCTCTGTCATTCTTTCTCGTTCACATTTTCTTTTGGTGTTAATTTCACACCTGAGGGCAAGGCCATTTGTGACCCCAGAACCTGTGCGTCTCAGGAGGGGTGTTGAATTCTCCAGAGTTCAGGTCATAATATGACGTTTCCAGCAATATTGAAGTCTTTCTCTGCGAAGTGAGCGACATCCATTGTTCTAGTTCCTTCCTGTTGCCTCTGTAGGACGTACATCAGAGGAGCCATTCATGACATGAAGGTGACCCAGTTCGTGGTAATCCAGAGTGGAGACTTTTCTGATTGAAAGCTGACGTCTGAGGTTGTTTCATCCCCAAAACATGTTGGTGTTCCCAGAGCCTCAAAATCAGGAACATGCTAAGCTTGTTTGGGATGTAATCAACCTGGTCCCAATAATCATGTTGAAGTAAAGCTCAGGCTTGCTTGAAGCTGCAATTAATAAGGAATATTATAAACAATCCCCCAAAACAAGATCAGATGTACATTTGGGCCCAGGAAAAAAAGAAATCCATTGCTTTCTAATGAATGCTTCTAGACTTTTCCCTCCTTCTCAGCCTTTTTCACTGGCAGGGTGGTCTGCCCTTAGAAAAAAAGCATGGTTATTTTCAACTTTAATACAATTACAACGGTTTGAAAATATTCAACGTATGTCTGTCTCGTGAATTGAAAACCATTGTTAAATTGGATTAGAGCTTATAAGTTGTTACAGATTGCTTTACACAGCCCTTCCCCCAGAGTTGGAGTAGGTTAATGAGAAAAAGACATTTTTTTTTTTTGCTTTAGTTACCAGGCATGATAGATGTTTCTGTTTTTTTGAAGTTTTAGTGGTTTTAAAGGGGAACAAAACAGTCAAAAAGAGTTGAATTGGTTGCAGATTTGTTTTATTTTTTGTTGTTTTATGCTTGCTTATGCTGCGTGAAATTGAGACCATTCTCACATATGTTCGGAGTGTGGAAAAATTGTGAAGAGCCTAAGTCTTGTTGCCACACGCTAGGTGGGAGAGGACTTGGTTTAAAACCTGCTAGTGTAACTTCTTAAGAAAAACATTGGTAATCACTAACATATGATTCTGACTTCATTTTTCTTTGTCCATGTCCAGGGTTTTTCATGGGTCAAAAATGGTCTTTAGTGGTGGCGGATGAACGCGGCCATCCACACACACAGTACAAAGTACCCTACCCATGTGAACTGCAAGCCCAGTACTGACAATAAATCCATAATAAATTAAATAAATGAAAAGAAACAGTTTGTAATATTAGCTCATTATGAAATATTCATGAAATTTTTATTCATGAAATGATAAATAAAATCACTGTCAGGACAGATCATAAAACAAAGTGCTTAGAACTATTTTATATTTAAAAATCTGTAATATAAAGTCACTGAGTGACTGATTTGAAAAGTTAGTAATAAAATGAACGCCAAAATAACACATCCTCTCCACCAATAAGCTGGTGTGTGGTGGGCGTTCTGGCGCAATATGGCTGCCATCGCATCATCCAGGTGGATGCTGCACATTGGTGGTGGTTGAGGAGATTCCCCCTTCCATATGTAAAGCGCTTTGAGTACCCAGAAAAGCTCTATATAAATGTAAGGAATTATTATTATTATTATTATTATTGTTATTACTCATTACATAGGAAAAGTGGCAGATCTATTATTTTGCATTTACACTCCAAGACTTCATGCACATATCATTTGACATACAGTATCAGATTGGTTTGTTCTGCCCATTGCTATGGTTATCACTGTCTGTCGGATTCAACTGTGCATTTAATTATGGTTTTCAATCCATAAACTTTGCAATGTGTAGTCATCAGCATGAAAAATAGATATTATAGCTGTTATAAAGTTCAGGGAGGAAGGAGGCGGGAACAGGCGGACATTCAACGTAACTTTAATAATAAAATAAACATAAAGTACAAAACAAAAGTAAAGTGGCAGCCCCTCACGGACAACTACCGCATATAAACATAATAAAACAACAACATAAAGTCCAGGTCTGGTCCTCTGTCATCCTTCACTGTCGTCACTTCTTTTATCCTTCCAGAGCTCCTCTGTGGGACTCGAGACCGATGTGGCACGCAGGTGACACTCATTAACACTCACACCACCGTCCTCGCTCCATTCCCATGACTCTCGGCCTCGCACTGCTTGCCACAATAACCTATACAGAAAGCGAGCAAAGATCACTGCCATTATAATCACTGAAACTGTCAATTATAACTCGAGGTATGCAAAGCTGCACTTTTGCAAAAACTCACATTATAATCAATGAAGCTATCTACGCTGTGTAATAAATCTCTTATTGATATCGTGTTTGTACTTTGTTGGTTATAATGAAAGGATTCATGAGTGTGCAGAACTTTCAATTTGCCCGTGTCGAGTAACCGGTAAAATACCGGAAGTGGTGCTTTCCACGGACGAGAATCCATGAAACGCATTATTAGACCATTTTCTAAGGCTGCACGATATTAAACCCATTTAAAAATCATAATGCTTTTGTGAATTTACAAAGGCTGCGAATCAATTAAATAAATGTAAGTGCTGCAGGTTTAATATATATGCGCTGTAATTATTTGCATACGTGTAGGATATCTATGTGCGTCTCAGAGTGGCTCCGTTCACAGTAAATGCAGCTTCATGTGAACTGTTATCATTTACATTAGTGGCGCATCTCAAACTCCATCTCTGCATATTCTGTGAGTTTGGATTGCTTTTAACGTTCATCTGGAAACACAATGTGCGACATTTAATCAGATTTGTAAGGTAAATCATCTTTAAACCTTAGCAAATGCAGGAGAATACATTTATACAGTAAGTTTCTACTTAGTGCAATGTGCTAACTGCTCATCGCGATTTCAAAATAAAAGTTTAAACTCTTGTTTACGTCCTCATGTTCTTGTTCAAGAAATTGTAGCATTTCTGTCGTAAAGAAATGGCCAAATATTAAAGATTAATTGGACATTTGAAATAAATGTTGTAAGCCAATATTAAAGAAGGATTAGATCACGTTGTAAAGTGTAAAAACAATCGTCAGGCCACTGGCGCCCTCTGCAGGCATTTGTTATAATACATCAATACATTACGTATTTTGACAGTTTTGTTCAATAAAACCATACGATTAATTGCTTTTGATACTTTACTTGAATCAATTATTATTGTGTTATTGCTATTATATATTTAATTTAAGCCATATGTGTAAGTGAATGTGTTTTGCTGTGTAAGCACCTTTATAATGACCGTCGTAGTTCAGCTATATGCGCGACGACCGCCGCCATGTTTGTTTACGCCGCAGTCAGGAGAATAGATCTGTTGGATTTACAACACGTGAATTCATCCACTTCTTTCGAAATACACGGATGGATGTAAGTGTCCGGTGAATTGGGAGAAGAACAGGGTAAACTTTATAATTGCTTGCCTTACTCACAGTATGTCATATGTATCTGATATGAAAATAACGCGTCGTCTAATTATAATGGAAAGGATTATTACTGCAGCTTCCATAGACGTCAGTGTATATTTTACAAACTCTAACCCGGAGGGGAGGGGGAGGGGTGATTTCTCGAGTAATCGTTAGAATAATCAAACGAATACTCGATTACCAAAATAATCGTTAGCTACAGCCCTAAATGCATCTAATTGGCTATTGTGTTCACACACTCAACAGATATGTCTGTGATTGGCTACAAAGCTCAATGCTGAAAAAAACATAAATAAAAACCATTGACGCTCTTCACAGAGTGCTTACACAAACACTGAGCATTTCAAAGCAGCAGGCTATCAGTGGGTATCGTACTGCAGAACAGTATTGTCTCATTAAATGATCGAATATCCTTATACTCTAGCTTTGTTGTGTATTTGAACTTTAAAAACTCAAAACGTACACTATCCCTGGAGTTTTCAAACTTTTTGATGCCAAGGACCCTCAAATATTATGCAAGGGACCCCCTTCCTAATATATAATGGTAGCTATATATTTTCTTGTATAGACACCCGTTTGTGATGTTATAAAGACATGTTATCTGACTTTTATATTGTCATTGAACTGAAGCAAATTAACTTGCAGCTTAACTGAGAATAACATTTATTAATAATATTTTTTCTCATAAAATTATTAGCAGATTTGTTTTCCTCCTGTTAAAAATAGTGCTAACCATAGAATTAAATGATCACAAATTTGCATCTTTTATGGTCCGTTGAGCTACTCTCATGGTGTGTCAACAATTTGAGGGGAATCTTGCTCAGCTAGTTAAATTTAGTTAGTGTTGAGATCTTTATTGTTAGCTACCATGTCCATTTTAATCGCACATACATTGGAAGGTAACGATATTGCTTCTTTTTTGATTCCGCCAAAGTAATGCAACATTGCATGTCAATTGACTGTGCCCTTGTAATGCACAAGCTAAAAGCTGGCCTTCAGAATATCTACTCTGGCAGAAAAAGTCAGTTAAATATGGTTGAATTTACCTTCAGTACTTAAAAGTATCATAGTTGACGATAAATGAACCCTCCTCCCTGCTTCAACATCTCTGAAGAGCTTCAGAATCATGCAACCTGCCGTCCGAAACACATCACACCAGTAGTTGATTTGCTTGAGTCTGTCTGAGACTGCATTACTACCTGGTTCAGAGTAACTGTGAAGTCCTTGTGAACCGTGTTGCCTGCTTCTCTAGGGTGCTTGATCCTGGAAATGGAGAAGTCTTCTATTTTCAGAGGTCAGGTAGAGAGCGCGTGAAGAATCGGCAGCTTTGAGAGGCGGACTTGGACAGTGTTCAGCAGGACGCTTTGAAAGGCTGCTTTTGTAGCTGTGAGGGCTCGCTGTTCCTGCGTGGAGCTTAGGTGTGCCACACAACGACTCCACTGCCCCAATGCAATAAAGAAGCCAAGGCGCTTACACACACGTGTGCGCACGCAAACGTACTTGTGCACACACTCGTAATTCATAAGCCTGGATTTGAAGGCTGTGAAGAAGACTGCAGGTGTTAAAGGGTGTACTAAAAGGCATTTTGAAGTCAAGTTAACAGGACAGATGGGAGCCTGTACAAGTGTTAGCTTTTCCTTTCATCGAGGCTGGAGGATATGATTGATTACAGTGAGACTGTGCTTGACCCTGTGTGACAGCAGTGAAAGTTACAGTGCACAGCATAAATGAGTACACCCTCTCTGAACAAATACAAAAGATGTATTTTCTTTATAATCACTAATACAATTCATGAAAAGATGGCAAAACTAAAATGTATTAAACATATACACAATAAAAACTGAGAAATATGTCATTAATAGCCATAAAATAAGTAAATTAGCCAATTTTGTTTAAATTAAGGATTGCAGAAATGAGTACACACTAGATTTAATTCAACAAATGTATATTTTAGTACTTAGTATGCCCTCCATAATTTTGAATATACTGCTCTGACCCTTCTTGGCACGGAGTGTACAAGTTCATGACAAATTGTCACATCTGTCCTGTTTAACTCCTGGATGATGAGCTCCTTAAATGCCCTGATCTTTAATGGGGAGTGTTGCTCAACTCGTCTCTACAGAATCCCCCACAGGTGCTTAAGAGTGTTAAGATTGAGTGCAATACATGTCCACAGAAGGTTTATAACCTTGAAAGAATGCATATCCTCATTGTCATGTTGAAAAAATGCCCAACAATGCAGGGAATGAGGAAAGGGTAACATCTTCTGTTTCAAGTTTGTGTATTCATGACAGCATTGATAAAGCACAACTCCCTCACACATTCAGCACGCATACATCCCTATATAAAAGCTTTACTACCACTGAACTTTACTGTGGGAACCAGGCACTTCTCACTGTGCTCCTCCTCTAGCAACACTATAACATTTTGGATGCTGTTAGATCCAAAATGATTGATTTGGTCTCATGACTTTATTGTGCTTTGGCTACAGTAGGTAGTTCCAGTGAGAACAACAACCATGCATGTAATTTCTGCAGGCTGCATCTCACTCTGTGAGATAAACAGTCACTCTTTTCATAGCTTTTGCTGGCTCTGAGACACTCGCTTGGTATTTCTCCTGCTCTTTGTCTAGCAAAAAAATCCCTCATCACAAAATGAAAGCTTAAAATGAAGGCCTGATTATTTCAGGGGCCTTGTCACAAGTCCATTGTTTTTGAATTTCTGTGTTACTTTTGCTATATTTTCACACTTAAAACAATGATTTGGTAATCCTCTTGTACCACCGTCCTCTTTTGTGCTAAGAAATAAGTCTCCTGATAGTTCTCTATCAAGTGGTTCCATTGTTGTCAGCATTAAGTCTGAGAATAATTCAGTGGGCTATATAACACTTTTAATTGTCAAGAAATTACTTCTCTTTAAATGTTTTGGTTCAACATACTTACCTGTTGATCAAACATTGCCTTAAACTTACACCAGAAATTTTTTTATTTCGTTTTATTTAGTAACTTTTAGGAGGGTGTACTCATTTTTGCTACACAACATTTGAGTTGAAATGTAAGAAAATCAAGGTGATAAAATTATTTTATTATTATTCATAAAATTATTTTCCTGAATAATTTTGACATGCTTCTTTGGTAATTGATTAAGCAGACTTGCTGGAACATTATATCTCTAAAGAACCCTAACATGTCTTCTAAGTAACTGAGTAATTGCTGACTTTCAGAAGTTTCAGATTAAGTTTCACTGTATGATTGTTTGTCACTGAAAAATGCAAAGTGATTTTTTTACCATGCTTCTCTGATTCTTGTGGGTTTTTCAACTGCTTGTTGCTGTAATACGTTTATTTAATATTTCAGTTTGATTAATATATTATGTCAGTTAATATACTATTAATATTAATATACTATATCAATTGATTATATCAGTTTGATTAATATTTCACTGAATTAACTAAATCTGTCCGAATTAGCATCTGACTCTAATGCTGCCTTCACATGCTCTCAGAATTATTGTAAATACAAGTTTCCTAGGTAAAAATTTCACATGAACGCCCTCCAATTTCTAATTTGAACTTTAATGTGATGAGCTCGTAATCACAACTTCAGAAGTGGGAATTATCAAATTTCTGATAGCACATGAAGGCAGCATAACTCCACATCATTACATTGTCATGTTTGACCTAAAATACATTTAAGTTTTAATAAAAAAAAATCTAAATATTGTATTGAATTGTATTATGAGTATTGAAATGAATTATAACTTAAGTTAAACATTCATATGTAATTATGTAATTATTTAATTAATTTCATAATTAAAACAGATAAAAAACAATACTAATTTACTAATAAATTAGGACCAGTTGTGGGGGTTTGATCATTTAGGGGTGGATGGAAATGTGTAAAAACAACAACAACAACAAAAAAGCAGCATACAATTACATTTAATTAGTTTCCGACACATTGAGCTGTGAAATGTTTCACGCTCCTGGACTTAATAGTAATAATAATAGTACTAAAAGGTTGTAGAGCCTCATCTGAAAGTCTTCTTTTCCATCACTTTTTATCTTTATTTCCTAGTGGGTGGCAGGGTGAATCAGGAACTCAAGTATACACGGCAGAAGATCGGAGAGGAGGCCATGTTTAGTCCTCAGCTCATGATACAGACGCCACGACAGGAAGGTGCTAACATTCTGACCGTAGAGGCGCTGAAGCAGCACCTCGACTCTGCCATAAAGGCCAGCAGAGTGCACGTTTACATGTACAACAGGTAATGGCACAACAGCCTCTGTACAGTTATTTTTTTATTGGGTAGTTTAGGTAAAACATTTTAAAAGTGTATATTTTCCAATGTGTATAAAGTCTTATAACCGATCACCATTTCTTTCAAATTTTCATTTTACTTTCATTCATGGTAGTTCAAAAAAATTGCAGTATATCTAATTTCCACTGTTGAATTTTCAGGCAATGGACATTGGAACATTTATGCTACAAATCAGGAGAACTTATTACAGAAACCAATTTTGTGGACCAGGTAAGGAAAAATGTTTACAATATCTTTTTTAAAATGACATTTTACTAGAAATATTTAAACTTCAGTGGAGGACCTAAAGGCTTGTGACAGTAATAGCACATCTACCTTTTCAGATTATAGAGAAACTGCACCCATGTCTGATCATCACTCCTCTGGACTGCTTCTGGGAAGGTGCTAAGCTACATTCAGGAACGGTCTACCTCCCGTAAGTTACACACACCTTTTTGTATTTGCTTGGAGCTTGTAATATTTGAGTCTGTCCCGTCTGACTCTTGAAATCAAGTTGATTTGCCAAAAAGGCCATTTTCATACAGTAAACACTTCACTGACATGTCCTTCCTGTGAATAGAGCCATGTTAAAAACCAATAAACAAGCAAACTAAATTTAAAGGAAAAGGTTTTCCAATCCAATCAAGAGTGGTGTTTAAAAGTGTATTTTACTATGTTTATTTGATAAATTACCTCTTTAGGGGTAATTTATTTATAAATCAAACCTAAACAGGATGTTTAATGAGAGTAGTCATTTGCACTCTTTGTATGGTGAAATTTAATAATCAGAGAAGCTCAACAAGTCAGATATCACCTACAAGTTAAATTAGTGTTGTCAAAAGTACCAACATTGATACCAAGTTGATACTGAAATTTTAAAAATGTGATGCTTTGAGCACTGTAGAGTGGATCCGTAAAACACCTCTGATTGGCCATTGTGTTCATGCGCTCAACATATATGTCTGTGATTGACTACAATGATCAATGCACAGGAGCATTTGAAAGTGTTTTGAAAGCAGGAGCCGGAGTGTTTGAAAGCAGGTGTTTGTCAGTGGACCGGTCCACTGATAGATGCCTGCTTTCAAATGCTCCTTGTGTATCTGTATAAGCGCTATGCGAAGAGCATCACTGATGTCTATTTACAACATGTTTTTGAAGCATTGATCATTGTAGCCAATCACAGACATATCTGATGAGCACGTGAACACAGTGACCAATCAGAGGTGTTTACGAATCCACTCAAAGCGTCACATTTTAAAAATTTCAGTATCGACTTGGTATTGAAGTCAGTACTTTTGACAACACTAAGTTAAATGCCATAATTCATAGAAATGTAAATGCAAACACCAGCGGAAAACTAATGCGCAGACCATAGAATCGTCAAAAACTATTTGCAAAATGCTTGTAAGATTAAGTCCATGAAGTGCAGGAAAGATTTTTTTGTTTTTGAATCAAGTTCTGTGATTGCATTTCCCGTTTGATTCAGTTTGAGAATTATATAATCTATATTTTTGCATGAAATAGAATAGTACATAGTGATGTTGCATAAAGAATATTTAAAAAAATTATTAATTAATCACTATATTTTAATCGGATGACAGCCCTAAGTGGTGCTTCACAGACTCTAGTGGTGTTTTCTGAAGGACTTCATTGTGATGTTCAACCGCTCGAGGCCTCACACTTCTGCTGCTAATGGCTTCTTGCAACAGTAACACTCAGTAGACAACCACCAAGTCTGCAAAAGTTTTTCTACCCTCCTCCCTCTTTCCCTCCATCATGGATGTAAATAAGGATTTTACTGTGTTCTGGTTGGGGGACTTGGAATAATGACTCAAGCCTGGTTAGGCACATACAATGTGGTCTGAACCACTGCAGGCCTGCCAGAAGAGAAAGACAGAGGGGCGAGCAGAAGGAAACACATACAGAAAAAAGGAAAGAATGAAAGCAAGAGGGAGAAATGAGAGAAAGATGGTGCAGGGACAGAAAGGCGGAGCCGGTTTGACAGAGGGAGGCTTAGAGAGTCAGTCAGTGGAGCAGTGGAAGTGGATGGGTGATGGAAAGTGGGAGGGTGAACTCGGTCCGAGGAAGGCCGTCTGAGGATAGAGTCAAACGTACGGGCGGGACGGGAGACCGGGTGAAGACACAAGAGACAAGGAGGGTCTTGAAAAAAATCAACTGAGACGAAATGGCAAGCAAAGTATGGGAGGTTTGCGAAACTGCTGCGTTGGGCTGTTAGTTGTGGGGAGATGCCAGGCCCTGAGCGGGATCACCCGGCACGGCGGTATAATTAGAGGGGATAAAGATCAGATGAGCGGATTGATTCCATTTTCTCAAAGCTGTTATTATGGAGGCAGGCTGAAATCCAATCCCAACTACATTTGTGCTGCCACCACTGTGACGTGCAGCGTCCATCAATCCCTAAGCCTTCGGAATTCCATCCAGTCATCCTTCTTCCGCTCCCCATAGTTATGCCATACCACTTTAAGCACGTCCAACATCACATAAGCAGGGTTAAAAAATTCGGGTCAGTAAGATTTTTTACTTTACTCTCACTTTTGATCAGTTTAATGAATGAGTTCTTGCTAAATAAAGACATTAATTAGCAACTGTCAATGGGAGTTAGGCCGTGTGCCAACCAAAGCGTTTTTAGCCAGCTGAAAATGCTAGGCGCTCTGCTGAAAATGCATAGCTGTGAGCGCTTGAGAGTGCTTCAGCAGCGCAGTTTTTTTTTCAGTTGAGATGCTTTGTTGCTATGATACGAAATATCCGCGGCACTGTTACTTGTAACTGATTTCACAGAAAATTTGTTTCAGACTAAAAATGTCGACACAATGTACTTGCTGTGTATGTTCAGAGACTAGCAATATTAATTTCTCATCCATTTTGTTCCGTTCTCTGCTTGTTTATGACGTTGTACAGCAAGAATGTTGTGACAGTTGGTCGGTGTTGTATTTGTCCCGCCCCTCCTCCACTCTGATTGGACGGCTGGCTAAAAAGTGACAGTGATGAGTGCAGCGTTTTATTCAAAGTTGAACATTCTTCAACTCGAGGTGACCGGTAAAAAACACAGAGCGTTCAGCGCTTCAGCATGAAAAAAACGCTCAGCGCCACGTTACGCTCCTGGCATTTAAAAAACGCGGCACTCCAAAGTACGCTAGCCGCTGGAAAAAACGCTTTGGTGGACACACGGCCTTAATGTGTCTATAACCCCGCCTTCTATTCAATTCCGTTGCACTTCATCTAACACACTTTAAGGCTGTAATGTGTGAGTGCCATAATATGAGTGTGAATGCTCCTTTAGCTCCACATCAATAAAATGTTTTCTTTTTTTCACACAGTGGCAAACCCCCAGTGCAGTGGACCAACTTTGATCCGATGGGATTCATTGCTGAGCTGAAGATGCTGAAGTATTCGGTGGACATCTGGGAGGAGATGCTGGTCAAAGCAGATGTGGGCCATGGCTACATGGACCGCCCCTGCCTGAATCCCGCAGACCCTGACTGTCCATTGTCCGCTCCCAACAAGAACATGACACGGGTGAGTTCAGAGCAATAGCTGAAAATCACTGTTGGATGTCTGTTTTCTGTTTTCCCAGTCATAGGCTGCAGCTAAAGATTTGTAATTAAAGCAAAGTTTTTTTGCATCTTGAGCGTGTCTCTGATTTATGATCTGTCATCATCTTAAGCCTTTTGACGTGGCTCGTGTTCTGACTGGTGGCTGCTATGGGCTTTCCAAAAAGTACATGCACTGGCAGGAGGAGCTTATCGTAGGTGGGACCAAGAAGAATGACAGCGGCAAACTTCTCAGGTAAGAGAACACTTTGGGCTTTAAACATTGATGGCATTTAGAGAAATTGATTTATCTTAATGTATTTTAATTGTAAAGGGGAGAAACGATTGTGAAAACCATAGAGGTGTGCAAAAGGAAAAAAGGAAGTGTGAAAAGTGTGTCTTTAAATTTGTTAGCAGACCAATTTTGGGCCTTACATAGCAGTGGAAAAAAGATCACTTTGTCTTTCCCTCTCTCTTACACACTCACATGTACATTGTGAGGTTTGTTTTTTGTTTCTTGGCAGATTGTAATCATTAGTAAACTGCATATTAGTATTCATTCCCACAGACTGAAGGAAGCCCACACCTTTTACTCCTTGAGCGAAACATTTTTTTTCCCCCTCCAGACCTCTTTAGGCTTGAGTGGGGACAGAATTCAGCATCCGCATTATGAAAGAACGTTGTCGTAAGTCCCAGAAAAGTTAATTCACAACAGTGGTGGTGGCGGAAAATATTCTCAAGTGGCTCTGGAATCGTCCACTACGATTTCTAGGAATCTTTTCACTCCCTTGTGGTTTTCTGAAAAGAGAAAGTCGAGGGTTTTTTCTTTCAAGAAGTGTTCATTGAACAATAGCATGTTGACAGTCCACTTGAGGGAGTCTGTACTCTACAGTTGGAGAAGTCTGAGCTCGTCTGTGGAGCAAAGTGACAGACCACTTTATTTCAGCATGTTAGTGCTTCTTTTTAAGGTTTTTTTTATCCTTAAGAAGTGACAGACAAGGTCAAGTCTATGTTTGCTCTGCTGTAGGATTTTTTTTTTTAGCAACAGCCATTATCACTTCATTCCCCCCAAGAAATTGAGATTAACAGCATGCTAAATAATAACCAATAACGTTAAAATCAACTTTTTTTTTTTTATTAAAGCATTTATAACAACAAAACTCTAAAATAACCTTACAAATTAGAATTTTTGATATTGCTTTCCAAAAGTACAATATTGGATTGTTTCGAGTTAGATGTTATAAACTGTGGTTCATTGAGCGAGTGAATCATTCGAGTTGATTCAGTTCATGATTCAGACCAATGAAATTCTCCAATCATTCAACTGTTTGGAAAGAAAAACACCTATCGAGTGATTTGTTTGGAAATTGGGCCCACACGTTGCACCAAGGATAATGCGCTACAAAGTTGTGTGCTAAATGATTAGTGACACCACAATTTTTTAGTAATTAAACACTTAGTCAGTTTATACCATACATTCAGCTTAACATTTTGTTCTCTCTTCACTCTTCCTCAAAGTGCACAGGCTCTTCAGACCATGTTCCAACTCATGACCCCAAAGCAGATGTACGAGCACTTGAAGGGCTACGACGAGGTTTCGCACATCAACTGGAACGAGGACAAAGCAGCTGCCATATTAGAGGCCTGGCAGAGGAGATACTCTGAGGTACATGCACATCTCTCACTGCGGATCATCTCGCAGAAAGGATGTAAAGATGCTCTATTGATGTCCAGACTGCAGTCTACTTAAGTGGAGACATTTACAGTGTTTGTTTCTTCTGTAGTATTTTTAGTAATTCATTCTTTCATCAGTTTTACTTTGCCTAAAACTGGATCTTGGTATGAATCGTTTAGGGGGCCCGTGGCGATTCATTCCTCCAGTCCAACTTTGTGTTTCCTGGAACATACATTCACATACATGCACTCATGCAGTGTGAAGGCATTCATCTTTAGTCATAAGTAATGCATACATTCCAAAGGCACTGTGTCTCTTGAGGTTAGGACCCAGCTGTGTTTAAGTGCAGTCCTTCAAAGGCATAGACTTCCTTTTTTTCCTTCTTTATACTTTAAACGCTCAGGTTAAGTGTGAACTTGGAAAAACGGGGCACATCTGTAAGGTCAGGAAAGGTCACGATGGGACACTGTAGAAATGTGCACACTAAACTCTTCACATGTATTTGATGCGTTATGTTATGACATTGAAAACATCTTCTAGAGCAGGGGTATTCAATTAAAGTTCCAAGAGGTCCGGTCTCTATATTTCTTTCCCAATGGAGGTCCGGACAGTATTTTTTTGGAACAGTTATACATTTCCATTGGGGCAGCCATAGTACTTTGTAAAAGAAAATAAATCCTAAACATTCAAAATAGTCATCAAAGATGAGAATTTTGGGCCCTGTGAGCCAAAGCAGTGATGTGTAAGAAATTTTTACCAATATTTACCAAAAAAAAAGTAAATATTTCTCCCAACTGGATATGAATATAAAAAGGTAACAGGCTTTTTTTTATCAGGGTATTATTATTTTACATTTAGACACCTACGCAGTGTTGGGTAAGTTACTCTAAAAAAGTAATTAATTACTAGCTATTAATTACATCTTCAACAGTATAATTAGACTACTGTACTAATTACTCTCTCTAAAAAGTATTGGATTGCTTATTACTAATTAATTTCTAAATATGCTGATTAATAATGCTAAATGTATGGAAGGATAAAACAAAACGTCTAAAGGTTCCACGTGTTAACTTGTCACAAAACTGGTTTAGTTAAACAGTCTGAGTCATCTGTATGACAGACAAAAATAATTGTATTTGCTGCATTCTCGTTTTCTGCAGCGTTTTAGCAAAAGTGGCAATTTTGCTGTTCACAATGTTTCTGCTGCTGAACATCTCTATGTGGTCCTGTTCAGTATCGCAACTTGACAGTCTAAAATGAAAAAGCTTATAAACATATTAAACAAGATAAATAATGTATGCTTTATTCCACAATAAGTATACGATTAATCACAATTTTGTGCGATTAATCGTGATTACTTAATACTTAATACTTAATTTTATGATGCTTAATTTTTACATTTTAATCTATTGACAGCCCTTGTTTATAATAAATTCACATTAACAACTTGAATTAACTGTTAACTTGTTACTTGTCTAACATGTTATAAGTACTTAAAACTAACATTATGCAACATTAAATGCTATCAAAGTATTCATTTTAAGTTCATGATATCTAATACATTAACTAATGTTTACAAATCATTTTAGCATGCTTTAATAAGAGATTTGCTCATTTAATATGGAATGACTGCATTACAACAGCCAGTTTTGTGCGGGTGTGGGTGTGGGTGTCCATTGCAGAATAAACCCCTCTTGGTATGGTGGCCCCAGCACTTGTGTGTCTGTGTGTGTGTGTTTTAGCATGTGTGTGGTATCTGTGTGTGTGTGTTTGACACGACTGTCTGGAACACATTAACCCGCTCAGCGCACAATCTCTTTAACAGCTGCCGTCCCATTGGTGGCTTGTGTGTGACATCATCTGGTCTCTGTTTTGTCAGCCCTGACCTTCGCTTGGCATAGGGTTTCCTTTTAGTGCATGTGTGTACAGGGCTGAACATGTGTGCGTTTGTGGATGTGAGTGTGTGTGGTTTAGGGGGTGGGGCTGTGATATTCATTTCTTGGATAATTGTGCTGTTGAAACATTTGTGGGACTGTGATTTCCGTGTTATTTAATTAGCTTCATTCGCCAGAGGGACAAGATAAAACAAAGAAAAGATGAGCAGTGAGAAAATTATAGAGATGGTGTAAATGAATTGAAGGTAAACAACATTAAATACATTTTTTTTTCTTTCTTTATTCCGTCCTGTGTGTCCTCAGGCCGTCCAGCAGAGTGTGACGGTAAATTCGTCTCAGAAAGTTCTCACGTTCACCACCACCACCCTGGAAGACATCCTTAAGTCCTTCTCTGATGTCAGCGTGATCCGTATCGCCAGTGGCTACCTCTTAATGGTAAACTCACTCACACGTCTCCAGTTCTGTCTGAAGAGCTTTAGTTTTATCTAGACTTCCTCTCCTTTTATGTTCAAGTTAAAGCACAATCTCATTCACTACACTCTGCTTTACACATTTTAACCTAAGGACTCACCCGAGTATTTGTATAACCCTGGAATATGCCTCATTTCAATGTTAACATCATTTTAAGGTCCATTCACACAAAACTGAAGTGACTAAATAACACGAAAATACAAAACATTGATCATGAAAAGAAAAATTCACACCAAATCTGAGAAAGACAGTGATTTAATTGGCATGCTAACAGCATGCATCTGTTAGATTTGTTTATATGGTAAAAAACCTCTTGCAAAACAAAAGTTGGATTTATTAATTTCATCCCCTTTTAATCACTGCTGTAGCCATTCACTTTCAGACGAACATATTTGGACATTGTATCGCATCTTGCTCTGTTCTTTGAGCGTGCCGCCAAAAGCGTGGTGTTTCTGTCCCTTGTGAAATAAAAGTACAATTTAGCATACTTTCAAAAAGAGTGATTATTACAGAAATTAAAGTATTTTAGCTTTTAGTATGAATATGTTAGCCTTAAGGTTATGAATAAGCTGGTGTGTTCCAAAACAATGACAAAATTCGTATTTAGGAAATATAAGCATTCAAAACTTAAAATGGATCACGGATTTTACTGACATCCCCGCGCACTTCAGTTTCTCATCAAATCTTCTGTCCAATCAAATGATCTCTAGAATCTGAAGTCCCGCCCCTCCTACACTATAACCGCTGAAGCTGCGGCTGAAATCGGTCATTTGTTCACACATTTACTAGTTTCTACATGGTGAATGGCACATAGTGCACTATATAGAGGATAGGGAACGATTCAGTAAATATGCATTCCAATTACGCGAATGAAGTTTGTTTTCACGTTAGTGTCACGTGAACCGCTGCAGCACGAGCACAGTCTGCTCCGGTTCAGAGACATGAGAGCACAGAAAGGATCATATGCGCGAGTCGGCGCAGACCACAAAACGTATCGGACTCATTTAAATTCTGCACAGAATGCTGTATTTTAAAGTGATATAGAGGAGATTAGGAGGAGAAAAAAGGGGCAGAGCTGTTTGATATGCCCCGTCCTGTCTTCTTTCAGTTGAAATTACATCAATACATTGAATAATGCTGCGCGTTCCAAGACACTTCAGTGGGCCTTTAAAAATGCATCTCAAGACCCCTGTGTTCTTTTCCATTATGTTGCAACTCCATCTAGTTGTTTTAATGTAAATGCCGCCAAAGAAACTGGTACAGTCATGGTCAGATGAGCCTGAAACAGGTAGAAATTGTACAGGAATTCTTTCAAATACCAATTAATCAACTGGTCGATGCCATTGCACATTTACAGACACTGTACAATTTCTAATTGTACATAATTTTCTGTTCTCTCTGTGTCTCTAAGTGTCAAAAGGCAAAAGATGTAAGAAAAAACTGACCTTGGCTAGGATTCAAATGATAGACTGATCATTACAATATATTGACACGCATTTGTTCATTTTAAAATCTTGTCATGAATGTTTTTCATGTTGTAAAATTCAGACTTGGTGTGTATAGGCCCAGTGTTATGTTACATGCAGCTTGCCAGTGCATGCCTGACCCTGCTGTGCCGTGACCGCACTCATGAGGACGACACTGTGGTAACGTGATAATGTCAGATTAACGCTATAGCTGTGTTATCTGTGTGCAGCTTGCCTATGCGTGTCTGACCATGCTGCGGTGGGACTGCGCCAAGTCTCAGGGGGCGGTCGGGCTGGCCGGAGTGTTGCTGGTCACTCTTTCTGTCGCCGCTGGACTGGGACTCTGCTCGCTTTTGGGCATCTCCTTTAACGCCGCTACCACACAGGTACATCGCATGAACATGAGCAAACTAAGGGGCTGTTCACACAAAACACATTTTTCCGTTCCACTTTGCTATTTTTCCATTTTTTTTTCTCAATATAAACACGCTTGATGAACATCTTTAACCATTGCGCTCGCAACTTTTGCAGCGTCTCGCGCATGATTCTAAAAATGTGGCATTCCAGCATCTTCTGCATTAAAAATGTGTTCTGTGTGAACCGGCCCTGAGATGTTACAGTACCAACTGCGTACTTTACATAGCACACTTTTTTGTTTTCATGTGCGTAAAGGTGTTGCCGTTCCTGGCCCTTGGTGTAGGGGTGGACGATGTCTTTCTCCTGGCTCATGCTTTCAGCGAGACTGGCCAGAACAAGAGGATTCCATTCGAGGTGTGTTATCTCATTCCACACATCCTGAAAAACAGGGAACACTACTAAACAACAACCGTTTTCTCCTGTGACAGACCCTCAGAAACACAATGACTACACATCCAAAGATAGTGTCAAGAAAAGGCCGTCCGTTCAGAAATGAGGGAGCTAGTGTGTTATCAGGAGGAAGGGGGTATATCAGAGCGTACCCTCATGTTATCACTTACATAAAGGAATGTGTGTGTACCTGCCCTGGCCTGTGATGTAACTTCAAAAACACTAGCACACTTTGATCTGCTGAGCGCCACTAAACAATGTGTGACTAAAGAAGTTTCTTGATAAAAAGTTTCACTGATAAAAAGAATGCACTTTAATTGTGGGGAAGTATTGCTGAGGTCCAACTAAAGATATACATATAGTATATTTGATTGTGCTAAAGTGGAACTATTGCAAGTGTACTTTAGGTAAACTTTAAATATCTTGCATTTAAAGACTGATATTATTCAAAATTCATACAATCCTTATCAATATTGACATTAAAACACATTTTAGGCTTAATATTAAAAAAATGTGCATTGTGCACAAGTATTACTCCAAATAAGGTTTCAAGTGATATGTCAGTGAATATTTTATAATATTATATTATACTATATAATATGTTCTATTACGTAAACATTTTATAAAATATTTTTTAACTATATATCGTAAAAGATTTGTTAAACTGACTTAAAAAAACTGATTAAAAGTATTTCTGAACGATCTATTAAAAGAACCAGATCATTTGTTCATGATTTGGTCTATGCTGGCATGGTCTTTTTTATACTTCATACTTTTACACATACTTTTGGTTTTTTAAAATACCATGGTATTATCATGTGATACCATCACTTTTCCATGGTACTGCCACAGTACTTTTTTCGTAAATGTTTTATCAGTTTCTGTATAGCCATTACTAGCACAGACGTTAAGGATTTGAGTTGTTAGTTTTGCCTGCGAGACTCTATTGGGCGATGGCAATCTTATGTGTACATGATCTGTTTTTTTAGTAGATTTGTGTACTCGTTTTCGTTCATATATCAGGGGTATCTTTGTTTAGCTTTGGTGTGCGTGTACACGTGGTCGTGTATGAGAGGTGATTTAGATGACTCTAATGCAGACGGCTGAGTTCAGGCATGTATTTACTTGTGTTTATGTGAGATTGCACAGCGTGCAGCGACACTTTTGTGTGGAAAGTAAACAGTTCCCCTGTGGGAGGAGAGAGAGTGCAGAGCCCTCCTGTCTTAAAGCTCTCTGTGTGTGGTCCTGCACGTCCTCAGACACCACAAAAAAACTTTCCCTCTTTCTTTCCTTCTCCTCATCTCTACCTCTGTGTGTATGGAGGTGGGTTTTGAACTGTTTCTTTTGCGTCTCACGCCCTGAATGGTTTTGAAACAAGGAGAGAGAGCTTATCCTAACGAGACAGCAAGCCAATCGTGTTTCTGCACCCTGGGCTGCTTTGTTTAAAATTATATTGATGGAAAATATTTCTGTGTGAGTGAGGGATAAGGAGAAGGGAGGGAAATGAATCTGTTTTTGCTTTTTTTCTCTCCAAAAAGAAAAAAAAAAATCCACATAATAGCGGGGCAAGAAAAGAAGTCTTTTCATCAGAAGTTGAGCTCATTAAGTTGTCATGGCAGGCTGTTTGATCATCAGCTCTCTTCAGAATATCAGTGTGCTTAAATGCAAGTTACACCTTCACAGAAGTTATGTGTCTGTCAGTGATTTATTAAAGGTGAATTATTTTTGTCAGACTAACCAAGGCCTGAAAGTGACAATAGATTATTTATTTTTATTTATTTATTTGGTTATTTTTAATTGAAGCTTTGTCTTACACTTATCCCATTTTTAATAATTGTATAACAAAATAAAATGTATATTTTTGATGTATTTATCATAAATAAATAAATTAGTGTTTGCCATTTCAGGTTAAACTCAATTATTCTACTGAAATTCTGACTGGATCGAGCTGAGGATATAATTGTCCAAAGCACCACATTCAAAAGTTCAAAGTTCACAGTATATCACAGTTTTGAAAAAATTCATGTTATCATATCATATGGCCAGATATTAATAAATGCTTTATTTTAATTATTTATTTATTTTTTAATTTTGTCTTAAAATAAGCAGTACAGAATACAATCAGAACATTTAGAGCAGCACATACCCCCATTTTTGGGGTATATAACTAATTAAATAAATTGAATAATAAATTAAATGGATAAAAAATATAAATTAATCAGTTTTATTGTCATTTCCAGTTACACTGAACTGTATCTATTCTACCAAAATCCGAATAAAATTGTTCAAAGCACCACATTTAGATGAAAGAAAAATAAGTGACTAAAAGTTTGCAGTATATCAGAAACAGTTTTTTACAAATATACACTAAACTTAAAGAATTGCAATGTTATCACTCACCATATGTCAATCATTCCTAGTTCAGCAATCTAAACTAAACAACATCGGACTAGCTGCAAAAACAGTACTCGCTATGGTATTGATGTCAAAACTGTGCACACATTAATATTATACTCCTCATGTTTACTTATTATTGCATATTCAGCAACTTGGCAATCACATTGTTACTCATTTCATATGCCAATCATAACAGAGGTCATTTATGTACAGCAGTCTGAGGTACAGTAGCAAAAACAGCTGGTGTATTTCTCAGAGTCAAAGAGAAGTTGGAAAATGGACATGAAAAGCTAATATACAACACTTTTTGGTGCAAGAAACTTTGACTAATATAAGTAGACTCCGGGGGAAGAATAAAATTCTTGCTGTGGATTTGATGACTATGTGATGTTTATTTCTGTTTTTCTTCCTCAGGACCGCACTGGTGAATGTCTGAAGAGGACTGGGGCTAGTGTAGCCTTGACCTCCATCAGTAACGTCACAGCATTTTTCATGGCTGCCCTTATTCCAATCCCAGCACTCCGAGCCTTCTCCTTACAGGTTTGTGTGTATATATATTTTTTTCCATCTTCTTGAATAGGAATGCAGTTCAAATTGCTTGTCTGTTGCAATTGTGTGTTTGCTTGTATTACCAGTGGATGTTTGCTGAAATTTCCCATGTCCATGCCTGCTCTTTCTTTGTGTATGTGCGTGTGTTCCATACCTTCATTGACTCCAGATTTCTCCACACGACTTTTATTGATTTCATTCATCAAACCAAGCATGTGACAGGTTGAGAGAGCTGGCATGGCCCATAACCCCCCCTATGGCGTGTGATTAGTGGTACGGCCCCCTAAGTGTGCAGATTGTGGGCATGTAACTCAATCTGGGAGTGGGGGTGGGTTGCGCTGGTTGTTGTTCCACACATCTGTGGTTTATTTATGACCGCAAGGCTGTGGAAGTGACATTGCAAAGAGGCTGAGCAGGATATCTGCCCACAACCTGTTCCTGACTTAAATCAGGATAAAGAGACTGTCGAATGAAAGTTCTGTCATCATTTACTCTCCCTCATGTCGTTCCATACCAACTTTTTTTCCTTTTCCAAGGAGATATTCTGAAGACTATTGACGGGATATTTCAAGCTCAAAAAGCACCTTTTTAAGGCCTGTTCAGACCAACTCAAATGTTCGGCATGAAAATTCTTTCCAGTTTTTGCGTGCGACTTGTCTGTTCAGACCAATGCATAAAAAAACATCAGGCTGAAGGAAAATGAATAAAAATGTAATTTCACTCCCTGACAGTAGATGGCACTTATAGAAAAGCAGAAATACTGCATTGATGCCATACGAATATTTGTCTGTCTAAAAGGTAGGGATGTGCCCGAAACCGAATATCGTGTTCGGAAAGGAAATGACACATTCTACGGAGCTGATAACGGGTGATATAAAAAAAAAAAAAAAAGATGGGAGGAAAAAATATATTTTAATGATTTTACGTTCTCTCGCAATTATATAATTGGGAAATTATATTGCAGTGTTTCCCACACATAGACTTTTTATTTTACTTTTATTATTTTTATCCTCTTATACTTTTTTATCCACCCGAGATAATGAAACCATCCATGATCGATTTAGAGGCCGTTCACATGTCTTGTCTAAAAACACATGGAAAACGCCAGCCGCACCACTTTCTCCTCTTTTCAAAAGCGCTTGTGTCTGCCATTGCCAAGGAATCATGAGCCGTGTTCTCCATGAAGACGAAGAAGCTTCAGCAAAGGATTAATGGATTTCCAGCCCTTGCATTAGCTCTACTACTAGATATATTTATGGAGATGAGAAATAAAAAACCTTGCCATCTCCCCTCGCTCTACGCGTTTCGTACCTGCTCGTTCTGTGTGCGCGAGAACTGTTTACTCCCACTGACAATCCCACATGTGCTGCAGAGACCCTCAGAGAAGCGGTGGATATTTCACAAAGGTATGCGTGTGTCTGTGTGTGTTTGTGTGTGCGCGTGCTTGTTCGTGTGATCATGTTCGTTCCACATTGCATTTATAAGAGCAGTTAGCCACATCCAGAAAAATGAATGGATCTCTATGGGCCTCTGCGGGATGTATATGGTAATTACACTTTTTTTTTCTAAAACTGTATTTCCTACCACCAACAGATAGCAGAATTCTGCCCCTAACACCTAGATCAATATCCAGAAACAACTCATATTTAATTTTGATCCTCATTAGTGTTTTTTTCTCTCAAAAAAATGTAATATTTCATATGCATGCTAATGGTGTAGTTGAGGAATTTTGCGATAAATTGGTAAAAAAGTACTTCATATCCCCAAAACACAACATTATCTGCAACAAAATGAAATAAAAATTAAATAAAATAAAAATAAAAATAAAAATTAAATAAAAATTTAATTAAAAATATTGTTAAAAGTCACGCATAATTTGTTGTCTGTCACATGTTGTATGTAGCAGACCATTTTTGCGCCGTGGGTAATAGGAGGATTTTCCACGCGGCTACCACCTCAAGTATATTTCAAACCTGTGGGAAGCACTGTATTGTATATAATTTGGGGACCTCAGGGAGCTGCTATCAGTATGCAGGGTATTGAAATCGCTTTTGAATGGACACTCACTTTTTGCTTTCACATTCGCGATCACGCTACTTGGTGTATAGGGAGCAGCGGTACTGATTTTACAAGATAAGATATTTGTCAATGACGCTCAGGAACTGTTGCGCACCAAATCCTCTGACATCGTCTTGTCAGTCATCTCTCCTTACTATCTTCACATGAAGATATACTGTAATGTATAACCGACTACTGCAGCAAGCCTAACCATGTCCCTTTAGGGGCTCAGTAGAATGCGTTATTCATTTTCCGTGCTTTTCCAAATTCAGAATTAGGCTTCAGGCACATCCCTACAAAACAGATGCTTTAACAGCCGTTTACAAATTTTCTCACTGAACATTCGTCTTGGTGTGAACAGGCCTTTAAAGTGTAATAAAAGTGGTCCCTATGACGAATCATACACAATAAGACCATAATCCTCTCTAGCTCTCTTTAGCATGTTTGAGTGACAAGTATTGATGTCCAATTCCTGAATTAATCATTTTGATTCAGATCTTTTCAATGAATCAAATAAACAATATGAATGATTTGTTAATAATTCGTTCATGATTCACTAATCATGAATGGAGATTTTTCAGTCAATAATGACTTAAAATTTTTGTCTTTTCTCACTCAAAGCTATTGTATGGCTTCAAAAGACCTTTGAATATAGAACATGAGTCATATAGATCACTTTTATGGTGCTTTCACATCCTTTTTGAAGCTCCAGTTCCCATTCATTGTAATTGCATGGTTGGTTTTCTAAAAAAAGTATCTATTATGTGTTTGTAATAAATGATGACAGGAGTGTATTTTTGGGTGAAGTATCCCTTTAAATTGCCTATGAAATCTGAATACCTATGTTTGAACCTGCTTAAGCAGTCTTACTAAATTCATTTTAAAGATTTTCTCTATTGGACGTCTGAAGCCTCACCCCCCTCGCATGAAACTCACACTGATTCAGCGCTTGGGCTGCTTAACCCTTGAACTTCAGGTGAAAAAACCTCGCCATCATCCACATAACCTGCACAGCTGCACAGAGACAGACGCAGAGATTTACACACTGATGCCTTGTTCTGTTTAACAAACAAACTCACACAAATCTCAGCCTAAACCCTACTGACAGCCTCCCCCTTTGCGGGATCCTTTGATCCTAAATCATAAATACACCATTTCTTTATATATCTGCAAGTGTAGACTCATATTGTGTTTGTGTCTGTTCAATGATTGCATATTTTCAGAATATGATGTGCGGGATGAGCCTGCCGACCACACGCAAGACGTGGCTCACGCCTAAACTCGCACACACGCACTCATACGGTGCTGTAGATCTAGTATTAGGATGTGTGGATTGATGTCTCACACACATCTGTCAGACACACACGCTGTTTTTTACTGCAGCGCACTCCAACTGGCACCTGTTCAGCAGTGCCTGAAAACACTCATCTTCAAAACCACTGTGAACACACACACACACACACACACATATACACACATTCACGGTTAAGAGATACTGCTTTTGCGAACGTGTTATTTCTTGCCGTAACAGTCTCTTTTTTCAGATGTGGTGTGTTTACTTAAGATTTTGTGTCTAAATATTTACTTCAGATTTTCTTTACAAATGTGATTAATTGATCGTTTGTGTCCAAATGTGTTTATTTCAACTTTTGTCTAATATACTTCAACTTTTTGGCTCAACTTATCCACTTTGGGCAAAATGCCTCAAAATTACTAAAGAATTGTTTTTGTTTTGTTTTCTGCCACATTCTGCCATATGCATCTCAAGCTTATAGATAATCTATAGATAACATTTACTTATACAAACAAATTTGCAGGCTTTCTATTCTGGGAAAATGCACCAAAAATATTGATGACTCATCCTGCACTACACAGATTTTTGCCTAATCAAATGCTCAAGAATGAGAATGAAATATGTCTTTAAAGTCAACATAAAATCAACATTGACTATATACTACCATTCAAAAGTTTAGGGTCAGTAAGAATTTTTTAACAAAAAATTAATACTTTTTTTTAACAATGATTCATTAACTTGATAAAAATTGGCAGTAAAGACATGTATAATGTTACAACATTTTTCTATTTCAAATAAATGCTTTACTTTTGAACTTTTTGTTCATAAAAGAATCCTGAAATACTTATAATAATAATTATCACAGTTTCAACAAAAATATTAAGCGACACAACTGTTTTCAACATTGATAATAATAATGTTTCAGTTTTTTTTGAGCATCAAATCAGCATATTAGAATGATTTCTGAAGGATCATGTGACACTAAAGAATGTGTTTCAGTGAATTGTAAATTATTACAAATTGTAATAATATTTCACAATGTTACTGTTTTACTGTATTTTATTAAATAAATTCAGCCTTTCTGAGCATGAGACTTCTTTCAAAACATTAGAAATTCTTCCCAACCCCAAACTTTTAAATGGTAGTGTATGTTCCATGTTTTAACAAATCACTGGTGCACATTGTTCCAAAGGAAAAAATAGTTTTCTTCATATTTTTTCATTAAAATAGAATTTGCCACATTTACTTTATCAACATGTATTTTTGTGTAATAACATTTCAGAAGTAATGGGTTGTAATTGCCACTTCTAGTTGAATTTAAACATTATTTCTCTTTCTTAATATCTTGTTATGGGTCAGGTTGTGTTTCGATTTTTCCATTTCTGTTTAGCACTGTTCCTTTGGCACATCCTTCTCTTTCTGTCTTTTTATGTTTCTTTGGCAGCCTAAAACCGGCTGCACATGTCAAGCCTAACAGATCTCACTCGAGAATCACTCACACACATTCTCTCATTTGTTCTTTCTTTGTTCCTCTCTAGGGCTGATAGATTTGATATTTTGTTGTGTAATGCAGTGACAAGTGTGTCCAAATACTTTTTGGAGTCAATGTATTTTGTATCCATGAGTCTCTCTGTCTTATTGTGTCTTGGCTCTGTCAGGCTGAGCTGCTCTCTGGGTGGTCTGGCAGTCTGACATGGCTCCAACCTCCACCAATAAAAAATACAGCCGAACTAGGGCAGGCATGCTTCGATCTGCCCTCTCTCTCTGTTTCCGACTCTCATTGTCATGTCGCTTTTCTTCATCCACTCTCTCTTCTCACACTAGTTATTCTGTGAGCTTCAACCGAATTAATCAGGATTAAATGTTTTAAATCACTTGCTCGTTTCCCCACACTGGTAAGGAGCTCTTGGCCCGGTGGAGTCTTTTTAGTAACCGTGTGATATATCGGCTGTGAAAGAAAGTGGCTGTTTCCCAAGGTCAGAAGAGCCACATCTAGCTGAACTCTGAGAAAGTTTTTTGTCTGTGTTTGGACACAAACCCATTCAGTTTTAATTCATAGTCAGTTCTTAATATGGGAGTGTGTTGATTAGCAATGTGATTTACGTTTAGAAATTTAAGTGAGTTTCACTCAAGCTGGATGAGCCCAAATTCAGTTTTGGAATGGCAAGGGTTGTGTTTTTTGTTTGTTTGTCATTCATCTGTTTTGAAGAGAATAATTGTCGTAAAATTGAATTTGTTGGGATCATTGTGGTTTTGGCTCAAGACCCTCTGCAGATGTGCGAGTGTTGCTATAAGTGAATATTTTGTGCGAGTGTGAATATGTGCTTAATAGCAACTTCTCTTTTTCTCTCAGGCTGCAGTGGTTGTGGTGTTTAACTTCGCTATGGTGCTGCTGATCTTTCCTGCCATCCTCAGCATGGACCTGTACCGCCGAGAGGACCGCCGCTTTGACATTTTCTGCTGCTTTGTTAGGTAGTGTACGCATTTACCCGGCTAAAGGAAGACTCATCATAAACTGCTGTTGTTTTCAAAGCTAATTATATTTAATACACACTTAGCTTAACTCTACCCTTAATAGAAAAAAAAAAACATTTGCATTTCAGGAGAAAAACATAATTTAAGCATTTTTACTTTGAAGGATGTCGCTAAATAGAGTTAGCTAACTTCTGGGGTTTTGTCCCTAAGTAAACATACTATTCCATTTTTGGCCTATATATAATCCTTTTTGTTCTCATGATGATCTTAAAGGGTTAGTTCACCCAAAAATGAAAATAGTCTTCATTTACTTAACCTCATGTCATTCCAAACCCGTAAGGCTTTTGTTAATCTTCTAAACACAATTCCTCCATTGACAGTCTACGCAACTACCACTTCAAAAAGTTCATAAAGAGATCGTAAAACGAATCTCATATGAGTTGAACGGTTTAATCCAAATTTTCTGAAGAGATTTGATTGCTTTTATGAACAGATTTAATTTAGGCTTTTATTCTTATATAAACATTAATCTAATCACACATCAGATATGGTAAACGGAAGCTCAGGCATGTTTGCTTGACGTGCGAGAAGCAATGAGGTTCATTCTCATGTGTTACGCAGCACGTTTGAGCTTCAGCAAGAATCAATGAGGTTTGTTCTTGCGCATCAAGCAAGAACGGTTGAGCTTCTGTTTATGTTTGCTGAATGTTTATATGTGAATAAAAGCCTAAATTCAATCTGTTCATCATATAAAGCGACCCAGTCTCTTCAGAAAAGTTGGAATAAACCGCTCTATTTATATGGATTAGTTTTACGATCTCTTTATGAACTTTTTGAAGCAACAAAGTGGTAGTTGCATGGACTGTCAATGGAGGGACTGAAATCTCTCAGATTTCATAAAAATGTTTTTATTTGTGTTACGAAGATGAACGAAAGTCTTACGTTTACATTTGGAACGACATGAGGGTGAATAAATGATGACAATTTTTGGGTGAACTAACAATTTAAGTTCACTACCATTTAAAAGTTTAAGGTCAGTACATTTTATGAAAGACATTAATACGTTTATTCAGCAGGGATGCTTTAAATTGATCAGAATTGACAGTACAAACATTTATAATGTTACAAAAGATTTCTTTTTGAAATACATTTATTTCTATTCGTCAAAGAATCCTGGAAAAAAAAAAAAAAAATATATATATATATATATATATATATATATATCATGGATTCCACAAAAATATTAAGCAGCACAGTTGTTTTCAACATTAGTGAAACAGGCAGAGACGGACAGACACACTGAGGTCACTGATATGATTTATTGAATATTCTAAACAAATTAATTCAGATAATATATACAATGACTTATGATACTGAGTACAGTATCAACAACACAATTAAGCGTCAACCTGTTCTAACATCTATACTTTGTGCGCATACGTGCGTGTGTTGATGTTTATCTCTGTCTGTGGCCGCGGGCCTTTAAATAAGACATGCTGTTGCCTCTCCTGCTTTCTGCAACATTCTTGGTGTCTGATGAGAGAGAGAAAGCGAGCCAGCTATAGGCACATACTTTACCTTCTTAGTCATGCCCCCAAACTCCTGCAGGAAATTAAACCTGATGCTTAAACTTTCACCATGGTTGAAACGCTTGCTTTCTAGTCACCATCACTCACTTGCCTCTCGGCTTTAACTGCTCTCGACTGGAAAGCTGATTGCGGTCATATTTACATTCATTTGCATGAGCGCTCAAGAGTAACGAGTTGCCACATCTGAAAGACTTTCACAAGCTCACTTGCTACATCACCATTCATATAAAAAATCAAGGAGAAGATACAAACTCTTTTACAAAATCTTGTTAACCCCTTTCATTTGCCTTCTAAGCCAGCATACTAACTGTCATGAACCCTTATAAGTAACTGATTTGGAACATGCTACAATAGGCAGCGACTCGCCACAAATGGCGCTCCACACAGGAAACTCAACGTTCAATTGATTTCAGTAGAGTTTGACATTAGCATGTTGTGAAACTAACAACATTATACTCTAATAATAATAAAAATACAGAGCAAATGTTGGGTAAAATAATCCACTTTTTTACATATTGATATTTTTAAGTATTGAATGACTTTGTCTTGCATCGTCCACCATCCTGGATTTATTGCTGCGTTCCGATTCGCATACTATCCATCCCAAATAGTATTCGAAATTAGAATTAGTGTGTCCCAAATCTTAGTATGGTGAAATGAGTATCCCAAAGGTACCCGGATTGAGTAGCGTAAATTAAATAAACTGAAATATGCTGTGTGTAAGAGGATGTTAACTGTGGTAAAATGACTGACAGGTGACAGTGCGACCCATTAAAGTCACAATTATGACATAATAGTACGTCCCACAACTTGTCTACTCTTCTGCTATACACTCAAAATTATCTACTTTTTCTTCACAAAAGATTACATTTTTTAGTGCATAGTATAAGTAGGCGAATTGGGACACAGAACAACTGAGCTTATCGCAGGCATTATGGGATTGGATTCTCCATTAAGGATATGTATGATGCTGACTTAAAATTTGGACCAATCTTAAAAGGAGGAATGATTAAGATCCCTACCTTTTTAAACTTCCTTTTTTGGTGAATGTTAGTCTATACATGCCAACTTTATCCAGCTCTTCTGTATCATTTCCTGTGTTGTTGTGATATAAATTGAAATTGCAGGAAATTCCACACAGAATCAACCGTTACATGGTGCTTTTTTGTTACTGAATTGCTCTGTCATTCTCTCTCCTTTAGCCCTTGTGCTAACCGGGTGATCCATTTAGAGCCGCAGGCATCGTACGGCGACTCCTCCGCTGACTCGAGCCGCTACAGCCCTCCGCCCTCCTACAGCAGCCACAGCTTCGCCCAGCACACCCAAATCACCATGCAGTCCACTGTACAGCTGCGCACCGAGTACGACCCCAGAACACAAGCCTACTACACCACAGCCGAGCCCCATTCTCACATCTCCGTCCAACCCTATGCCCCAAATCCCAATCCCAACCCCAACCGCAACAACAATAACAACAACAACCGCAACAACAGCAGTGCAGGGCCAGGAGCGGCTTCTGATACAGCGTCCTGCCAGAGTCCTGATGGCGCTAGCTCCACACGAGACTTGCTATCTCAGTTCGGGGAGTCGAGTTTACGCTGCCTGGAACCACCGTGTTCACGATGGACGTTTGCATCATTCGCTGAGAATCATTATGCACCGTTTTTACTGCAGCCTACAACAAAGGTGAGGGTAAAATGCTTTTTTCCCACCGTACACATCATCCGATTAGAAGTGGGATTACAGATGCCAGCAATGAGCTAATCTCCTGGAGTTAGGTTTTGTAAGTGTTATTTTGTGAGTCAGGGCCTTCTGAAAACCACAAACACCTCAAACAGGGCAGAACTTCGTCATAAGACACTAAAACAGCAGTAGCTTCAGATATAGCCAAACTCTGACTCATATCTTTCTTTTTGTGTGTGTTTCCTATCAGGTGGTGGTAATTTTGCTCTTCTTGGCATTACTCGGGGTCAGTCTGTACGGCACCACCCGCGTCCGGGACGGTTTAGAGCTGACTGACATTGTGCCTAGAGAGACGGGCGAATACGACTTCATCCGTGCCCAATTCCGCTACTTTTCCTTCTACAACATGTATGTGGTTACCCAGAGAGCGGACTACGCACAGATCCAGCCTCAGCTCTATGAGCTGCACCAACGCTTCGGCACTGTGAAGTACGTCCTGCGGGAGGAGAATGGCCAGCTCCCACACATGTGGCTGCATTACTTCAGAGACTGGCTGCAAGGTAATAAATTCAGATGTGTAATCGATCAGTCTTGCGTCAGAGACCATTGGTGGAGGCCAAACCCAAGGGCCAGACCTTTGACTAAACTGTAAAAGGTCTGGTCATATTGCACATGGCAGCTCATTCTGATCCAGAACTGCCCATTTAGACAGGAAGAGATCATCATGACCAACATATGCATTTGCTTGTGTGTTTTTTTCATCCCTTGTTTTTGGCATAAACCTCTATAATTTTTGTTAGATGTACACATTCAAATTTTTTTTTTTTTTTTTTGAAGAATTTAATACTCTTAAATTTTCAGTAAGACATATTAACATTAAATTGATCAAAAGAGACCGTAAAGACATTTATAATATGACAAAAGATTTCTATTTCAAATAACTTTTAATAACAAATAACTCTTGAACTTTCTATTCATCAGAGAATCCTGAAATATTATATCATGGTTTCCACAGAAATGTTAGGCAGCACAACTGTTTTTGACATTGATGATGAAAAGTCAGCATATTAGAATGATTTCTGGCCAAAAAACTGAAAATGTAGCTTTGCCATCACAGTAATAAATTACTTTTTTAAAATAAATTAAAATAGAAAACAGTTATTTAAATTGTAATAGTATTTCACAATAGTGCAGCCTTCGTGAGCAAATGAGACTTCGTTTAGATACATTTATAAATTTACTGTCCGCAAACTTTTAAATGGTGGTGTATTTTTAAAAAGGGACAAAATCTCCAACATTCCATTTGCCAATAAACAATTTCATTTTCTCTAAACAAAAAACCACTGGAGTTTCACTTACTGCTTCATTTTTACAGACTGTTTTGCTTTCCAGACAGCGGCTTGCTTCGTTGGAGACTAGTTTTACCTCAATTTTACCATCATTAGATCATCTGTTTCTCACAAACATCAATCACGCTGCTAAACCTCCAAATGTGTAACACATTTAATTTCTTAAGATGGATTATGATCCGAGAATGGGTTTAAATTGAGAGATTAAAAACAGAGGAAAACCGTGAAAAAGAAAAAGACAGAAAAGGTCTGGGGAGGCAAAAAATGCAGTGAAGGTGAGTAAAAAAAAAAAACAAGATTGGGAGATAAAGGGCATGTCCCTGCAATAACTTTCTCCTTGTGGCCTCCTCCACAGTGGCTTCTTTCCACGAAATCCATGTGTCGAGTGCTCGGAATGCCGTATCTAATCCCGGGTGGGCCAAATTCAAAAGCAAACCTTGTTTTGCCCACTTTCTTTCTCATAACTCCTCTTTTAAAAGGCATACCAAACGGCTTCTGTCCAGACGGAGTTTGGGTGGCATGTATAGACTTGCTTTGTCGCTGTCAGCCCGGCCAACCAGAACCTCAAACATCATTGGCCATTTTCATTTACTTTCTTTTGTTTAATCCTTTCAGCGATCTCATTGGAACACTTTTTTTTGTTCGGTGCTGGGGCAGCGTCTCTATGTGTGCATTTACTTTGGTGTATGTATGTGCGTATAGGCTTCAGTAAAGGCTGCTCCAGAGAGGGTGGAGAGAGCTGTCTTTAATATTGTGGTTTGAAATGGCTCGACAAATTGGTCACAGACAGTGAGGCGAGGGAGAGAGGAAACAATGTGCCCTAGAAACGGACCACTGGTGTTGAGGGGAGAGAGAGAACAAGAGGTTGAGGGATGACTGAGAGGAGAGGTTAACATGATTTATGTATAACCTATTGAACAGGAGCCACAAAATAATGTGTGTGTCCCGGCAGGTCTGCAGGAGGCATTCGATAAGGACTGGCAGGCCGGTAGGATCACTCAGGGGAACTACAGGAATGGCTCTGACGATGGTGTCCTGGCCTACAAACTCCTGGTGCAGACTGGCCGCAGGGATAAGCCAGTCGACATCAACCTGGTAAGAAATAAACTAGACTTGAGTCCATCTCACTTGAGTAAGATCAGATACATCTCAATGCATCTCCAGTTTTTATAGACTGAATCCCATGATTCTCAGAGAGGTGATGGAGCCAGTCTCCTATATCCAGTTTATCCACTCTTACTGAAGAGCACATTACTGTTTACTAAGAAACATATTGACTGATTATGCAGGTTACCCAATGGAGTTCACAACCAAAATTGTGGGCTTACCTAATAAGCTTTTTATTTTATTTTATTTTATTTTATTTTATTTAAGATCTATCTATCTATCTATATCTATCATATTAAGTAATAATAATAATAATAATAAATATAGAAAGTAATCATATCAATAATTAATAATATCAACTTATTATTTTTATTGTATAATATAAGATTTCTAATATTTATTATTAATGTTATATTTATATACATTCTGAAATTATTGTTGATAATAATACTAATAACAGTGTAGTATTATTAGTTTTTACTATTAAACAACTGTCATCCCTATCCCTTTTTTTTTTTTTTTTCTTTTTTCCGAAGTATATTGATACAGTAAAGTGGCCTGGCCTTTTCTGTTACTTCCTGGTCGACATGATCAGCATGTTTATGTGAATCTCTGGTTGTGTGTGTAATTCTGGAGATGACGGAGGTGCTTGGCTAGATATGTGTTTAGCATCAGTGTCAGGGTGTATAACAACGCATAGGAACCACACCTGGCTTCTGAATGTCTGTCTGTGTCTGTCCTCATTCTCTCTCTCTTTTTCTCTCTGATTGCTTTACCAAGCAGAGGAATTTAAAGCTCTCGATGGGGCCGCAACTTGCCTCTGAAAAAGCAATTAAGTCTTCATTTAAACCATTTGTTCCAGTTTCTTGCTGCAGGCCTAAAGCTCAGCCTATACAACCTTTTCAGGACTCCTTCAGAGGGGCCTTGTCAAGAAAGAAACCACTGCACGTACACACACACACCGGCAAAAAAATATAACAGGTTAACACATTAACAGTTTCCAGTTGCTACCCAGCATGAAATGTCAGGCAAGAGGAGAGCAAAAATATGAAAAATACAAAGCATACCACATGCCAGAGGGACTAGAGGGTGGGGAGATGTGGAGCGGACGGCTGCGAGCAAGAGTGTGTGTGTTTGAAAGTGTGTCATCTTGTCGGGTAATTGGCAGTGCACACATAAGACCAGAAATGATTTGCATTTTTGTTGTATTCAAGTGGTCATTATTGTTCTGAACCATTGCCAGCTGAATGGGAAAGAAAAGCCAACCGATCTGTGTTGGTGTGCGGCCCCGTGATGTCATTTCCTCTGCCTGTGAGGGAAGAGGGGCGGCAGTGGGCCAGGAGGCCGCCAGCTTTGCACTGTGTGCTTCCCGTGACAGCTTGAAGACATACAGTTGTTGCGCATCCTGCTGCTTAATGCAATCCAGATCTTTGGAATCCAAGTCCGCTTTTTTCTCTCCCGCCTCTCGCTTATTCCCTTCTCTTGGAAGTGCTGCCATGTCCCCTTTCAGTGTATACAGATCCGGGAATAACATGCTGCCTGTCTTTTTGGTCACCTTAACTTGTACTACTTTTTCCTTGAGGACTTCCTTTTTTTTTTTCAACTGATAGTAAATTTTTTTTATTATATTAATTCATTTTAAAATATATTAAACAGAAAATCAATACAAAATTAACTTTATTTTATATATGTGTTTTATTAAATTGAAATTACTCAATTGTCTCTGTTTTTCTTACTAGTCTACATTTTTATTTTAGATTTTTTTGTAATTAAATTACATTTACATAAATTACATTTTCGTATTAAAATGAAAGTCAGTACATTTTTCCCCTCATCTAATATATATTTTTTTGTGATTACATTTTTTTTGTGATTATGTTTGTGTTTATTGTGAGAAATTACAGAGCAAAAGTAACAGCAAAGATACAACATAAAAATGGGGATAGATAGATAAAAAATTAGAAGTAACAAATGAACAAACCATGGCAGCAAATTATCACAAATTAACAACTATTCACTTTAAAACATTTTAAAGTTCGGGCTGTATCACTCTAACAGATAACAGTATGTAATTTAGCCCCATTGATTCTTGCAGTACTGAATTCTAAATGGACGGTTATAAAATGAGAGCATTCACAATCCTTCCTTGTCAGGTTTATCTAATTTTTTGTTCCTTTCAGGCAGTTTTACTTTAATTTTTTTACTTTTGTTGAGTTGGATTTTAACTCTTTGTGCTATCGAAAACCCTATTTTGCCTTCATGGCAGGAGCCCTTTGTGGCGCCAGGCATTGTGGGTATCCATAGGGGTCAGGAGAAGCAAGTGTTTGCAACATTTGTACAGATGTTGTGTTATTTTTATAGCTCTCCTCCATTTGCTGGGTGGCATTTCCTCCAGTGTTAACAGCAAGGTTAACTGCACACAGACGCGCTCAGGGACTCCGGCCAATTTTTTTATTGTTACACTAACTCAAGCAATTTTTCTCTCACTCACTCTCATTTCCACCACACACCCTGACCCCCCAAAACACACACACACACACATTGACCCCCAACTCCTGACTGGGAGACTGTAGATTTATTTTCTCGAGAAGTATGTATGACATGGAGTGTGATGCCATAATGACTTTGCCTTCACAGGAGGTAGCTAGCTTAGCGCTAGCTGCGAGAAGCAGAGAAGCAGTGCTGGTGGGCATTCACAATGCTCGATTATATAATACATATATTGGTGTATCTGCTTTTTATAGAAATAGTTAATGTTAGCAGACAAACCATGTTGATTGAACATTTTCTAATTTTACATTTTCTTTTTCTTTTTTTTAATCACTAGCTAACCAAACAGCGGTTGGTGGGTGCCGATGGAATCATCAACCCAAACGCCTTCTATATTTATTTATCTGCCTGGGTGAGCAATGACCCGGTGGCCTATGCCGCATCCCAGGCCAACATCCGTCCTCACCCTCCCGAGTGGCTCCATGACAGGACAGACTCCATTCCTGTCAGCAGACTCAACAGTGAGTACTTTCTGATTCATTTATCACCAGTCCAAGGGGCCAAATCATTACAATTAGTTGATGTGACCGTCAGCTTTTTTTTTTCAGCATTTTAATATGCTAAATTTTGCATTTCCATTTTGCATAAATTTTGTTGATGTTATCCTGTTATTGTGCTTTGTGAGCACAATAATTTCATCCCAAGCAGCAGCAGGTGGCATTAATGCATTACTTGGTTGCTAGACATCTTAAACCTGTAAATAAACCTGCTGTTATTTTGTGGATTTTCCTTTATTCAGGTCTTATTTGTTAGGAAATACATTTTTTTTGTGTTAAATGATAGTCAACATGAAATGGTATTTACAACACATTTTACCTCCATAATGTTACAGATTTCATAGTAAAACAGGATATTCAAAAATAAAATATAGGATTAAGCCCTCGTCTAGCAATCCCAATGCTCCAAATAGCAATTAAACATCTAAAAGTATCTTTATTTGTATGTTTTCTGAGAGGAGTACCTTTCCTATGACCATGAAAAATACCGTTTTCTCTGCTCACTTCTTGACTACTGGCGCTTCCCTCAGCCTAAGTTTGGAATTGTTGTTAAACGCAGCATTCCAACTTTATGAATATTCATAACGAATTCCCTATGGCATGAGTCTGAACCAATGAAATGTGATTTCCAAACTTATGCTGATGTAAACAAAATGATCTGACTGACAGATCCAAATTGCATGCACAAAGATGCCTCAGAGAGCGTGCGATCCCGATATACACATATACACAGAATTAGGGCTGCAACAACTATTCGATAAAATCGATAATAATCGATAATGAAAATCATCGACAACGATTCTCATTATCGATTAGTTGGCTCCGCCCACAGTGCACGGAAGACTTCCGCCAGTCACGTCAAATTACTGCACTGAATAACGCATTTCTATGGACAAAAATGCATCTAAAAATAGTGGAGGAAACAGAGTGAGCAGCTGCGGGAAAGGTAGGCTACGTGATCAAAGCTGATCAAAACATGAGAATTCTTTATTTTAAGCTTCAAGCTAATGCATTAGCGTAATGGCTTTACCCTGTCAGGCGCTTTGACAGATGCATGTGCGTCCTCAGCGCAAAACGTTCATTCTACGGCTATATCCTTATCTGTAAATGTTACAAATTCACACGAGCATTTTCATTTTGCATAAAGGCTCGTCCTGACAGTCTGCGTTAAACTTCAAACTTTACTGAATGAGCGCCAGCGCCAGACAGACGGAATGCGGGAGAGAGGGAGACAATTAATATTCAGCGCAAAAATATTCATTTTGCTGAAATATCTGTTGTTTAAAGTTAAATTTAGATTTAAAAATCAATATGTCATTCAAGTATTTTATGATAGTAGTAACTGTAAAGGGAGAAGTAATTGAATATAAATGTAAGATGTTTCTTATAGCCTATATTTACAAGATAAAGAAATTACAGTAAGAGGTGATTGTGTCCAGAGTGAATGTGTGTGTTCCTGCAGAACATTTATCTTGCCTGTTGGTTAACACTGAGTTTGTGTTTTTCTTTATTATCTTTATTACTATCTTCATTTTTAATGTACAGTAGAGATTTAAACTATATTCACTATATACAGTGCTAAAGTTATTAGACATCTGATACCCAATGTAAGGTTTGTGCCACAGGTCAGGGCAGCCTAAACTATCAGTATTGGTGCTAAAATCATTTTTCATGTTTCTGTAATGGTTAATCCACCAGTATGTGTAAGTATTTCTAATGCTACAATACATTTATTGTTGTTATCCATGAATTTTTGGTTTTACTGATTTACAAGAAAGGCAGGAAAAAGTAAAACACTTCATAGCTAGTTTTTTTTTTTTTTTTCTTTCAGATTCTCAAGTTTTTTTGGATATTGTGTGAATATTATTTAGAAACTATTTAGTTGTTTCAGTTTGTTATTTTCCTAATAAATGGCAATACCATTTTTAGTTTCAAACAAGTTTTTGATTTTGAATCCTAAAATATTTGTGTTCTCTCTTTATGACAGGTAGTGTAATAAATTACAGTTGGCACATTTGTTTGAAGTACATTGGGCAGGATGTGCAATAGTGTGTTTTTTTTTTTTGTCAATAACATAAAAATAAATAAAATTAGGATTTTTATCCAATTAATCGATTAATCGAAAAAATAATCGGCCAACTAATCGATTATCAAAATAATCGTTAGTTGCAGCCCTACACAGAATTACAGTATTTCAAAAATATCTGTCTTGGCGAGTATTCACGCAAACATTATCTGTTATGTCTTAAGTGAACGTTTGGTTAACTGTTGGGGAAAAACATCTGATGTGTAACATTATATTAGATCTGTGTGAAACAGTAGGTCTTATAGACTGTCTGTTTCATTAATGTTAATCAAACAATTGTGGATCAAATTATGGAAAAAAGTTGAATATATATTTCTTCCTATAGATATGGGTTTTGACTTGGTTTGTGCCAAATTTGGTGGTATTACCAGAGATTTTAAGGTTTGGTTGCTAGGTGATTTTGTTTTGGAACTCAATTTTTCTCAAAATTGACTTTGCTGACTCTATTGACTTCAAACAGGTGTAGCTCAGTCATTTTTTGTCGGATTCCAACAAATCATACATATCATTTTAAAGTTTTTTTTATAGAGAATGTGAAAATAATACTAACTCATTTTTGATAATTTGCTCCTTGCGACTCATTTTGCCAGCACGGGTCACAAATAAAGTAAGGGATTACATAATTTTGTTTTTTAATTACAGTTACTTCAGATGTAATTGCATTAAATACTGTATAGAACAATTCTATATAAAATGTTAAAATAAATAAATAGATTTGAAACATGCATTGTATTGTTCATAGTAGGACTAGGAGTATATGATTAAATGTATTCTGTTACAAAGGAAGTTTGATATTTGGTTGATAATGGTCAACTGAGCTTTTCCACCACGAATGACTTGTGTATCGTTTACGAAGTTCAGACAGCGAAAGTGGGTTTATTCAATTTGTAGTCGTATTTTTAAAGTTAACAGCGGCTGCGTGAGCTTGTGTACATTGTGTGTGTGCAGTACACAGTGGGCGCTCAGGGGAAATGTGACTGGATAACAAGCTGAAACGGCCTCTCCGAGTCTGAGCCCCCACAGCAGGCTGGCAGACATCCAACTCCCGTCCTGATGGAAATTTATAGTGGAGATTATAACGGGGCAAAAGCATGTTTAGCAAGTGGTCCTGCCTGACCCTTCAGGCACAGGAACACACACTCAGATATTCCCTCCCTTCCACCCACACGCCCTTCACAGACGCTCTCACACACACCTCCGGAGCGCTAGTCATTCTGGGTCACATTCTTCTGATTTTATTTGTGGTTTTAAGACTGCCGCTTATCCAAGTCCAGTAGCCGGAGTGATGACTCATTCCAGGCCTGCTGCTGAAAGCCCTGCAGTGCACACAAGCTTTGATGACAGGTGATAACTGTCAGCATGAATTTGGCAATTCTCAAACGTTTGATAGTCGTCCGTGTGTGTGTGTTCTTTCCGGAGAGGAGCGGTGGGATATTTCAGTGCAGATTTTTGACAACATAATTACAGCAGATCATCGTCAGGATTGACACTCGGCTGCATGTCGAGATTTGATAGCGGGTAATTTAGCCCTCTTTTTCTCCTGGGGCGGTGAAGAAATCGACATGTTTAATAGGTGCAGTCTGTTACTTTGAGAACGCTAGACGTCTTTTATGCTAACTATGACTTTGAAAGAGTGGCAGATCATGTGGCTTGTGGTAAAAGTAAAATTTACTAATAATTATCTTATTAATTATCCTTTTGTATGGACCTCTTTGTCTTTTCACCTGCAGTTCCTGCTGCTGAGCCCATCGAATATGCACAGTTTCCCTTCTACCTCAACGGGCTTCGTGAGACGCCACAGTTCGTGGAGGCCATCGAGAGTGTCCGTGCCATCTGCAGCAACTACAGCCGTCAGGGCCTGCCCAGCTACCCCAATGGCTACCCCTTCCTCTTCTGGGAGCAGTACGTAGGCCTGCGTCACTGGCTTCTGCTGTCCATCAGCGTCGTGCTGGCCTGCACCTTTCTAGTGTGCGCCGTCTTCCTGCTCAACCCCTGGACTGCGGGAATCATAGTAAGTTTAAGATCAGGGTTTTGTGTACATGTACATCCATCACAGACTTGGCTCTATCTGTGTATGTACATTCAAGGCCTGTAAGTTTTATTTCATTGTGTAACTCTCTCAAAATACAATCTTTAAAACATTAAAATATTTTTTTGGTTATTCAACAGTACATGCATCATAGGGTTAAATTTAATGCTAATTTAAAAAATGAAAGGTAATTGTGATTATTTTTTGCAATTGTGCATTTTATATTTCACAATGGCAACTTTATAGTTAATATTTATTAAAATTGTGACCTTTATATTTCAAAATTGCAGCTATTTTCTCAATACCACCTTTAAAACACTATTGCACATATTTCTCCTAGTTGTCTCAAAATTGAGTATATTTTTGCAATTGTAACTTTAGTTTATATCTCATAAAAAGTACTTTCCCACAATTACCTTTATTTTCTTTTTTTTTTACTCCGAGGTGGAAACAAGTAGTGGTCAACCGATATATCGCTAAGGCCAATATATCGGCCGATATTTGCCATTTTTTTAAATATCGGCAACGGCTGATAAGTTTTACTTTTTGGCCTATGTGTTGGAAGCGGGACTTTTATTTTGACGGCCCTGAGAATGGCAGCACCTGAGCACACAGTGCTCCCATTCTCCATCTTCATTAGTCTCTGTTTAACAGTCTGTCTAATATGTTACTGGATAGTAAACTGTATACGAAAAAGTATTAGGGCATTCACACAGAATGCGTCTTTGACTCCGGAATGGTTTTTAAAAAAGCGCAGTGCAGAACGCGAGGGTCTCGAGACGTGATGCTATAACGGCAATAATAGAAATAATAGAAATAGGCAAACAGCAGAATAGATAGATACTATTTTTGACATGGAAAAAAAGAAAATAATCGCACTGGCTATGGCCTCCTCCGCCATGTTGCCTTCAAATAAAACAGTTGCCATGCCAACTTGCTACTGTAAACAGAAGCTTGCAACGCTTGCCCCGCCGCCGAGTTCTTCTGATTGTTCCACTGTTTTGGAACTGGTATTGATGAGCGGTGCTGTGTGTAAAAGTTGAACTTATTTTAACTTGACGGGGCATCTTAAAAATGCTGCGCTCATGTGCGAGGCGCTGCAAAAGACGTGAGACGCGATGCGTAACAGTCATACTTGTCCGTCTAGTGTGTGTTTACATAGATAAACAATGGAAAAGTAGCTCATTGGAATAGAAACGCGTTCTGTGTGAACGGCCCTTATAGCGTTTGCTTTTATATTATTAGTAACAGAAAGGCAAACACTATAATATGTTCTCATTTACCGTCAGCATTCAGCAAATACTTTGAAACAAATCTTTGAATATCTAATAAACACTTAGTTTCACAAACCTTGCAGTGTTACTCAAATTGAATGCGGACACGAGAGATATCTTTTTTAATTAATTTTCAAATGATTTATTTCCAAATTATTAAATATGAATTAAAATAAATATAAAGTGTTTAAACAAGCTTTCACAATGTCCTCTTCATTATTCTGTGAAGAACTGTGATGTACAAGAGGTTTGGAAGTAATTAAATGTGCACAATTTAGAGCAAGACAGGGGAGGGCAGGCAGGAATAGCTGAAGAGAAGCTGTGTTTTTACAGCCCTGCTCTTTGTGTTTATCTTATACTGTCAGAGCGAGTTTGTTTAGTCTACATGAGGCTTTTTGAGACATTTCTCTAAAATAAATGGGGAAATGAGAGGTTACCACAGCAACTATATCACTCCACATATAAAATAGACCTGCTGTTCCTGTTGAAATGTGCGCGTATGTAACATTTATATCATTCGTGAGGCCTAACTTTCTTTCCCACACTCTGTCAGCCACTTTTTGATGGTTTCTGTTTTATTACGGGCAGTGTTTAAGCCATCTGACTGATCCAACTTCATCCTTTTGCTTTACTGGACACTTGAAAGGGAAAGTTATAGCCCTGCTTCAGCTTTTACCATTGCGCTTTTGTCCCAGACCACCAGCGGCCCCCTTAAACTCCATACGTCCCCACTTCCGCAATGCTCGACCCCCTCTTTCATTTGCCAACCCTCCCAGCCCCCAAACTCCCCTCCGTTTGCCCTTTTTCTGTCCTCTTCATCCCTCTTCAAAGGCAGCTGGGCCCCCCAGTAACCCAAGACTCATCAGCTGATTATGGCATTTACTTCACCAGTTCATAGCCCAAGTTCAGCTCCATATGAAAGCGTCACAAAAGAGCCCGTCTGAAGAGCAGATATTTTCCCACATTCCACAGTGCTTTATCTAAGCTGACCCATCTAACCCGAGCTCTACTTTACTTTAATCTATGTAAAGTATGGCTCCTTGTGTTTTAGGAAAGAACTAGGATGATGAATTTATGTTTGCCGGTCCTCTCCAACAGGTGTTGGTGCTGTCTTTGATGACGGTGGAGCTGTTCGGCATGATGGGATTGATCGGCATCAAGCTCAGCGCTGTGCCTGTCGTCATCCTCATCGCTTCTGTTGGCATCGGTGTGGAGTTCACCGTCCACGTGGCACTGGTGAGTTCATGCGCTAGTCATAATTGCGACTATTTCTCTTTTTATCTCACAATTGCAACTATATATAGCTAATGCACTCATAACTTATTAGTGTGGGTGATTCATATTCATCACATTTGTCTCTTTTTTTTTCTCAGGCGTTCCTCACAGCTATCGGGGACAGGAACAAAAGAGCTGTTCTAGCGCTTGAGCACATGTTTGCCCCAGTGTTGGATGGAGCGTTTTCCACCCTGTTAGGAGTCTTGATGCTGGCAGGGTCAGAGTTCGACTTCATAGTCAGGTAAAGACTGCAGACTTGTATTTTGAATCCCTTTCTGCTGCATAGATTGTAGTACATTTAATGTACTTTAAAGCTGCAGTCCGTGACTTTTTTTGGTTAAAAATGATCTAAAATAAATTTTTTAGCAAGTACATAACCAGCCAATGTTCAAAACTATCTCCTTACCTTAGCTTGATTCACAACGGTAAGCCTGTAATAATGTTTTATAATAAGAGCGGTTCTGGTGGGTTTCCGCGGGAAATTCGAGCATGCAGCTGTTCGTCTTTGCATCATTACGTCACGTCTGTAAACAGAAAAGAAGGAGTCCCAGCTAGTAGCTATGTCATGTGAGGATGCTGCTTGTAGCGGATCATTTATAGCCTTTTCTCACAGCAGCTGAAATAATTAAACGTATCATTTTGATGGTGGATTGTAATCCAGAAAGATCCAAATGACAATCATCAGTGACAACTGGAGATTCACCCGTAGTCAAAAGCAAAAGACTGCGGAGTGGCTACAGAAATTGAAATCTACAGGTAACGCTAATACACACTAAATACACATAGTCACGCAATGCTGATGTTGTTAACATTAACAATTTGAGAACAAAGTATAACAGTTATAATAATTTGCACGGTTTGGCATGATCCGAGCTAAGCGATTGTTAGATTTAATCACCATTGGCAGCGCGATTTATTGTAGGCCTAATGCTTTTTTCCTCAGTTGGTCAGAACAGAAGTGGCAGACATGTTACTTACTTGTTCAGATGACATTTTCCGGTGAAAATTCTTATTTTGGTCCTACTTCCAAGACACTGAATCTGTGTTTCCGAAGTACAGTATCTACACCAATGTGGTGACTGACACGGTGCACAATGCACCTAACGATAATAATTTCGCATATAACTGCAATTGCAGGTTTCAAACAGAGATGGCAACAAAGAGGCAAAACTTCCGGACTGCAGCTTTAAGATGTGTTAATCAAAGTAAAGGGTTAGTTCACCCAAAAATGAAAAAATTGTCATCAATTACTCATCCTTGTGTCATTCCAAACCCAGAAAAATCCAGACTTTCATTTATCTTCGAAACACAAATTAAGATATTTTCAATTAAATCTGAGATTTCTGTCGCACCATTGACAGTCCACAAAGTTCATAAAAAGATCGTAAAACTAATCCATATGAATCGTGTGGTTTATTCCAAATTTTCTGAAGAGACACGATCGCCTTGTATGATGAACAGATTGAATTTAGGCTTTTATTCAAATATAAACATTGGTCAGCGAACAAACAGAAGCTCACTTGCTTGACACATGAGAACAAACCTCATTGGTTCTCGCACGTCAAGCAAGCATGATTGAGCGTCCGTTTACCATATCTGATATATGTGTTAATGAATGTTTATAAATAAAAGCCTAAATTAAATCTTTTCATCATAAAAAGTGATTGTGTCTCTTCAGAAAATTTGGACTAAACCGCTCAATTCATATGGATTAGTTTTACGATCTCTTTTATGAACTTTTTAAAGCGTAAAAGTGTTAGTTACGTAGACTGTCAATGGAGTGATACAAATCTCTTATATTTCATTAAAATTTCTTCATTTGTGTTCCGAAGATGAATGAAAGTCTCACGGGTTTTGAACGACATGAAGGTGAGTAAATGATGACATAATTTCATTTTTGGGTGAAAAAAAATGAAATTATGTCCCTTTAATGACTTGATGGTGATTTTTCTCTCTCACGAGGTAATGCTGGTCAAATATACTGTCATTTTCATTTTTCTTACATTTTTAGTACACAATAGCTGTTCTTGTGCAATATTTGTCTCCAATAATGTGTCCTAACCGGACGAGATGTGACAAGCAAATTTTCTGTCCCCACTGAAAACAAAATTATGGTTAATCAAAACAAAAAAACATATACCTTCTATTGTCATGGCATCCTTGTTTAAATGGATAGTTTAATTTAATTCACTTGAAGTTTATTTATATAGTGCTTTTCTTAATACATATTGTTTCAAAGTAGCTTTACAGGAATTCTGGTTTCAGTGTTACAATTTAGGAAGTATTCTGTTATCAGCCAGAGATGAGTGTATTACAGTAATGTCCATATGGCAGTAATATACAGTTATAATATAGTACATGTTATTTGGTTAGTATGTGTTTTGATAAATGTTTATATGTGAATGAAAGCCTAAATTTAATGTGTTCGTCATATATATGATCATGTATCTTCAGAAGACATGGATTAAACCCCTTAATTCATATGGATTTCTTTTACAATTTCCTTATGAACTTTATGAAGCATCAAAGTTGTGGTGGAATACACTTTCAGTGGAGTGATAGAAATCTCTTGGGCTTTATTAAAAACATTTTCACTTGTACTTTGAAGATGAACGCATGACACGAGTGTGGGTAATAGACAGAATTTTCATTTTCAGGTGAACAAACACTTCAATATTCATGAAAAGTATATGTTTAACATTCATGAGGAGAATGATTGTGATCCAATGAATTTCCTGTGAGGGCATAGATGTCTGGCTCAAAATATTTAAGTATAAACAGAAACCAAGTGAATGATAAAATGTACTGCTCTTTGCTCATCACAGCTGGTTTGACCAGAAACTGATCAACAAAGATCACTTTTATTGCTTGTCTCTTTTGTCACATCACGCCTGGTTAGTACACGGTGTAAATGTTTTCCTAACTCTCTTCTCAGTCTTAACCAACCTCCCTTCACGTTCTACATGAGCACATATCTTTCCTGTCTGTCTTCACAGAGCTTGAGGCTCTCCTGTGTTTTCTGTAATCTTTTTCACTACGACCCTGCAAAGACATTTACAAGCTGAGCGTAGAGATGGCCCGGGGTTATTTTGCAGCAAGTCAAGGGGTGGAAATGAGGAGTGACACACACTGCTACTTAGTGGATCTAAATCAGTAACTTTGCAATTGCTTTATGTTTTATGTCCTTTCCGTCCTCAGATGAGTCCAAACACATACGGTAATTTACTGTTTCTTGGAGTGGTATCGAGACTATCATTGTGCTGAAATTCAAATCACACTTATATCAAACTGAGTCATGGGTGTTTGAGTGGTAAGTTTCTCGGCTGTTTCTTCGGGAGGGAAAGAACAAATGTCTGCAGTAGCTCATTCTTATTAGAGGACTGGAAAACCACCACAGCCCTCCACCCTCAAATCACTCTGGATCTAAAGTAGCATGCCAGAAAAATAATACACACACAAGTTCAGAGCAATCACACACTCTCTCCGCAGACCACATTGGGCCCCAGTCCCTCTCATGGGCTCCCATTGAAACGCAACTACTGTTTTTTCATCAAACAAAACCCCCTGGCCTCCGAAGATATGGAAAAAAACAAAAACGCAGGCTGTATTTTTATAGCCTTGCAGGAATAAATGTTTCCCTGACTTTGCTCTGTCAGGTCCGCTAATGTTTTGAATCCAAACAGATCGGACGTGTTGCTCGGCGAGGTTTCGCTAGGGAGAAGTGGCTTTCGAGAACAGCTCTTGGTTCATGGACACTTCACGCGATGTCTCAAAGTTCAAAGTTGAAGAACATAAAACTCTTTTGTTGCTTCAGCCAGTCTGAAGGAATCTCTCTCATCCGTGGCAAAGCACACCGGTGTAAATCACTCGTCAATATGAACGTTTAGTTTGGAGTCTGTGACTTACCGAGCAGTTCGACCAAGACGATGTTAATTTTTTATAGTCTGTTGAGTTGTAGCTATTGATCTGTTTGATCTCTCTGCTTGTGAGTTCTGTCTTTAGTGTGGTAGAGCAAGAGCCGGAATCAAACCCAACAGTGCAATTCAAGGAGCCTTACTTGATGAAATACAGACATAGACTAAAGATCCAAACATTTTTTTCAAACATAAGCCTAAATAATACCAGGCTGGCTTCTTTCTCCACTCTCTCCCTAAACAAGTGGCGTCTGCTTGGTTAAACACTGTGGTAGCTGTTTCCTTGAACCAGATCTACGAAATCTCCTGAACGACATGGATAAAGTGAGTGTGCCTAGAGAGACACCCAGATCTGTGATTCTCTAGTGAAAAGCCCACCTTGTGCGGCCATTACAGGACATTGTTTGAGTCTGAGGAGCTGCTTGTAAACCTGGGGAGGCCGAGCAAGAGCAGCATCAGTTATAAATGTGTCTGTAAAGTTTAGTCTGAGGCGCAGCTGTGTTGCATACCAGCTGGTGGGCGTTTGCTAATGTACCCACTGTCTCTCCCACACATGCATTCACATATTCATTCCCGTATAAAGTATGGTTTAAATGCATATTTCACCCATCCAGTTGATATCACTTCAAAAATTTGTTTTCCAGTAAAAATATTAAGTTATATAAGATAGTCTTCAGAGAATACATTTATGATGAGAAATTAAGTTATATAATAATATTTTATATATTTATTTGATTTATGTAACATTTTGTCTGTGTTAATATACATATTTTAAAAAGTTATATTACATTAAATTTTACTAAAATATGTATTTTATAATATATATACACTACCAGTCAATAGTTTGGAATCGGTAAGATTTTTAATGTTTTTAAAAGAAGTTTCGTCTGCTCACCAAGGCTGCATTTATTTAATTAAAAATACAGTAAAAACAGTAATATTGTGAAATATTATTACAATTTAAAATAATTTTTTTCTGTTTGAATATATTTTATAAAGTAATTTATTCCTGTGATCAAAGCTGAATTTTCAGCATCATTACTCCAGTCTTCAGTGTCACATGATCCTTCAGAAATCATTCTAATATGCTGATCTGCTGCTCAAGAAATATTTATTGTGTACAATTGTACAAAATATTTGTGTAAAATATATTTTTTTCAGGATTCTTTGATTAATAGAAAGTTCAAAAGAACAGCATTTATCTGAAATATAATCTTTTGTAACATTATAAATGTCTTTACTGTCACTTTTGATCGATTTAATGCATCCTTGCTGAAGAAAAGTATTAATTTCTTTAATTTCTTTTCAAGAAAATAAAAATAAATATTCTTACTGACCCCAAACTTTTGAACGGTAGTGTATAATGTTACAAAAGCTTTGTATTTCAGATAAATGCTGTTCTTTTGAACTTTCTATTCATCAAGGTATTGATAATAATCATAAATGTTTCTTGAGCAGAAAATTAGAATGATTTCTGAAGGATCATGTGACACTGAAGACTGGAGTAATGATGCTGAAAATTCAGCTTTGATCACAGGAATAAATTACTTTATAAAATATATTCAAACAGAAAACAGTTATTTTAAATTGTAATAATATTTCACAATATCACTGTTTTTACTGTGTTTTTAATTAAATAAATGCAGCCTTGGTGAGCAGACGAAACTTACATTAAAAACCTTAAAAATCTTACCGATTCCAAACTTATGACCGGTAGTGTATATATATATATACATACATACATACACACACACACACACACACACATATATATATATATATATATATTATAAAAGAGACATTATGTTGTACATTATAAGTAAATTTGTCGTTTTAAAGGCACAATATGTATGATTTTTGGATTAAAATATCCAAAAACTACTAGAACAATGTTATATATTTTGTTGGCTTGTGTACTTACATTATCCCAAATGTTTCCAAGGATGTTTAAATCCAGAGAAATAAGCAATTTTAACCAGGACACGGACCATGTCTGTGCGTCGCCTGTCAATTACATCATACCGGTGTTACCCTCGGTATTTTGTAGAAACCATGGAAACACCAAAGACGCTGTAATATATTATGTGTTTTATTAGACAAGGGAACAACTGTTAGGATACATTTATAGCCAGTAAACTAATTATTGCTATATAGCTCAACACGTTTAGTCTTATTGTTTGAATCTTGTTTTCTTGTTTTTCCTCGACTGCATGTTTTCACCATGTCCCAGAGAAAAACAAAATTTTGTCAAGTAGCTAACATAGCATAATCAGATGCAGCTTAATTTTTAGTAAGAGTAATACAGAATTTTTTCCATACAATATGTTAACACAAATAATTGCATGCCATTTATCAACACAAGCCATCCAGCATTTATTAATATGATATTCTAATATCGATCTAGCTTACTGCACTGTGCAACAAGTGTCTTATAGGAGCCGCCGAGCGAACGATATAGCTGTCACATCACTCAGCCCTGCACTGCTTCATACTACAGTAACGTTAATAATCTCGTCCATGAATATGGTTTCTGCCCGAGTCCTGTCCCGATTCTTTTCCACCGGGTGTGATGTGAAAATGACAACTCCCATGATTCCATGCTCAATCTCAGCGTCACCAAGCTATGCCTTTGTTTTGAATAGGTGCCAAAAAACTACATATTGTGCCTTTAAGAATATTTTGGGGGGAAAAATACTGATTTTTTTTTTTTTTTTTGCAGTGAATAAATTTAGTAATGGTAATATTAAACAAAAATGTAATTATTTGGATATATATAAAGGAGAAAATTCAACATTTAAAAAAAATAAAAAAATTATAAAGAAAATATCAAGAAAAAAGTATGTCCTCTTGTCCCAGTGTTTCTTTAAGGGACAAGATGGCAGCTGCAATTTGAGCCGCAGCAATTTACACAGATGCATTGCTGGAGTAGCGAAGGAAGGAAAGCTGGCCATAATGAAGAAGAGAGAAAGAGCAAGGGAGCAAAGAAGGACAGGAGGGAGGGATTTGTTGAGGAGATTGGGGGGTCTTACCTGATACTCTAGAGATTTAATTAGAGCAAGGGATTGTAAAAGGCAGGGAAATTTCACAGGGGCTTAGCATAGAAAGAGTGATAGAGAAAGAGAGGGAAAAGTGAATGTGCTTGAGGCCAGGCAAGAGGGGCCTGTAGTCTTTCCTCTCGTCTCTTCCTCCTAGGCTAAATTGTTTAAATTCTATACCGTTCACTTCATTTGTTTGCTTCTGCATTCTTTTTTTAAAGAGCGAGAGAGGCCCCTGTCCCTTTGTGCTTTGCCTCTCTTCTCTCGCAAGCCTGTACTCCACATTCCTTCCCGTTTTGCTTTTCCCTGTGTTTGCTTGTACTCCACTCACCCCTAGAAAAAAAGAGAGAAAAAAAAAAACTCTTTTTCCTTCCCTATTTTCCATGCTTTTGAATTAACCAACTAATTATGTCCTCTGCTTCTCTGTGCTGCTTTCTAAAAGACCTCTTTGGAGACTTTCTCTGGCACAAGGTAATTTTGTTTAAAACCAAACCCGACTAAAGTCTTTTTGTGTGCGAATGTTTGTTAGAATGTGACTTTTGCTCTGTGCTTGAATCATAGCAGTAAAGTTCCTTTTTATTCTAATGACTGCTTTTTGCTGTGTATTTACAGGTATTTCTTTGCTGTTTTGGCCATCCTAACAGTATTAGGGGTCCTGAATGGACTGGTGCTTCTCCCAGTCTTGTTGTCCTACTTTGGCCCATATCCTGAGGTAAGAGGATTGCTCCCATTAAGTATTCCTGCATAACGCCTTCACATACCATACATAGTGCTATGCAGAGCTATACTCTGTTTAGCTTTATTTGAAAAAGTGACCAAAATATTTAGTTAGTGATATTAGACATTTAGATTACTTTTGCTGTCATCTGATGCTCACATAAAGTTAACCCTATAAAACCTACTCTATCATATTTGATGTGCAGTTTTCCAAGCCCTCTAAATTATCAATTGTGTGCTGAAAAAAATGTTGTCTGATTGATAGTTTATAATTTTTTATCAAAGTAAAAGGCCTTTTTGTATAATTCTAAAAGCATCCCACTTCAGGTCATGATACTTGTCTTTTTGCTGTGAAATTTTACTGATTTTTAAACCGAAGCTTTTATATTATTAGTAATATTTCAAGATGAGCATATACGGGACTGAAGCAACTAAGGTTTACTTAATTATCCATGCTTTTTTCATCTTTTTTTTTTTTTTTGAAAAATCATGTCAAAATGTATCAAATATGTATTGCAGTGCAATTTGCAATTTTGTCCCCCACAATAAAAACTACAGAGCTTTAATCATAAAACTAAGCATTTAAATATCATTTTAAGACATATCATTGGCAGATATAGAATGAAAACTGATATTTACATACATTTTATTGAAAATTGGAGCTGTACTGCTATAAATATCTAATTGATTTACATTACAAGCTATCAGGATTTCAAACTTTTTGGCCATATAAATATCAGCAACTGCACCAAATCGCATATTTTAGCTCAGTTTGAGGCTCTGAATAAAATTGGGGTGTTTTTTACTTTAGTATGGGCTTTTCTTTTATATTATACTATATGAGCCATAATTTTTTATTTACATTTTTTAATATTTTGTGTAAAGATTCAAAAAACTGTTACATTTCAAAAAATGTGATTTTTCTGACTATTATTTCACACATCAGGCTTTACAGTGTTCAATTTTAAAAACACATTATAATGTTTTGATGCCTAAATTCACTTGTAGCTGTTATCAGTCATAACGGCAGCATTTTTAAGTGTGGCTAAACTGTCCAAATATTTTTCAGAGCCACTGTAAATATTCAAGACTATATGATGATGTTAAATCTTTCAAATATCACAGGACATCCACAAATTTTAGACAGAGCATCTTCTCAGATTTTTATTTTCATGCCAATACACTTTCAGGTATCTCCAGTGGATGGACGAAGCCGGCTGCCCACCCCGTCTCCAGAACCTCCCCCACAGGTGGTCCGCTTCACCACGCGGCCCAGTCACACGCCCCCTGGAGCAGGTTCAGCAGACTCCTCAGACTCAGAATACGGTTCCAACACTACTGTGTCTGGCATTAGCCAAGAGCTTCAGCAATATGACCTCCAGCCCAACAGGGGGCGATCAGCCAGACTGGAGGAGGTGCAGATTGCCACAGGGGGGCGGCAAGCCAGTCGTCAAGTTGAACTGCCAATGTTTCCTTCTCACTCAGTGAGTAGAGCGTTTATATCTCTATATGTTTTACATAAAAACAATGAACTAACAATGTTACAATGTTTTCCACAGGATGACTCTAGACAGCAGCAACCACAGCGGCATTACAGGTCTACCCATCTTCCCAGTTCTCAGGATGCTGGACCTCAGTCGTCAAAGAGATACTGTAGCAGGGACCCTAAGAGGGACCTTGGGAGCGGACACCCGCCCCCCCCTCACAGGCCGCGCATGGATGCTTTCGAAACCGCTACTGAGCCAGGTGGCCGTTCGGGCCCCAACCACCGGGAACGTTCAGGGGCCCATCGCCCCCGTTCCCACAACCCTTACTCTCACCCTTCCCATCCGTCCACAGGCCCTCCCTACTGTCAGCCCATCACAACGGTGACGGCCTCAGCCTCGGTGACGGTCGCCGTTCATCCGGGGATGCTCGGCCAGAGCCCTGCCTACCCGTCCTACCCCTCCAATGACAGCTATCACACTTCAGAAGATGTCTACACTGACCCTCACTTCTCCGACCCTCACGTGCCCTTTGACGAGAGCAACGACAGCTCAAAAGCGGAGGGCATGGAGCTGCAGGATCTAGAATATGACACTCCCAATGTCTGCCACACAAGACCCTCCAGCTGAGGTTAGTCTGAGAGCTTCTTATAAATTCAAGTAAAACTGTCCACATCAAATCAGCAGTTGAATGCACTCTGTGAATAAATAGTGTTGTCATAATAATTAAAAATAAATGTAATTAAAATCCATAAATAAATAAAAAAGAAATGAATACTTTTATTCAGCAATACTGTTCTTTTGAACTTTCTATTCATCATGGTTTCCACAAAAATATTAAGTCAAGTCAGTTCTATTTGTCTAATAAAGCCATGATGTTAATGTTTATATTCAAATATCTTCTTGCCTTATAGTCGCATTTAGCAGATTAGAGCTGATGTTAAGCATTAGAGAGATATTAAGCAGCACAACTGTTTTCAGCATTGATAATAGGAAATGTTTTTTGAGCACCAACTCAGCATATTAGAATGATTTCTCATTCTCATCATGTGACACTGAAGACTGGAGTAATGGCTGCTGAAAACTAAGCTTTGGCATCACATAAATAAATTACATTTTAAAATATATTACAATAGAAAAGTTATTTTAAATTGTAATAATATTTCACAATATTACTGTTTTTACTGTATTTTTGATCAAATAAATGTAGCCCTGAGGATTAGAGACTTCTTTCAGAAATGTTACACCTGGCTCAAAGGTATAACATTAAGGGAGACGACACGGCGGAATAACTTCAAACGTAATATTTATTAACCAAAATAACATAATCAAAAAGTCAACAAAATAACAATATTAGAGCGCGGTCCTGGCGAACTGCTCCCAAACAGGAGCTGAGCAGCCGCCCCGGTGTACTCCCTCACCATGTTTAAATAAGGCCCATGACGAGGAACAAGTGTACCGAAGTCACGCCCCAATCACATGACCTGCAACAAAGGAAAAACCAAAAACACCCAAACCAACACAATCCTAACAGAAAGCATTAAAAATATTTACTGTTTTTGTTAATGAAATTACATATAATATATGTAATATATAATATATAATCTAAATGTGTTTTTTAATTGCATTACATATTTAGCACGTAATTGTTTATAATAGAATTAGCCAATTAAATCGACAGTCCTAACAAAAACGATTGCTAATAATAACACCTTTCTATCTGATTCAGTTATGTAGACTTAAGGTCCAAAATTTTAATATGCATTTTTTCATATTCATCATCCTAAAAATTTGTCATGCACAGAAACCTTGCACACTGAGTCCGATGTGTATTAATTAATCTGTTGTGGAAAAATTCCGCAAAACAATACAAAATGGAGTCTTAAAGCAGTGAGGAAATTCCTCTCTCTTCTTAAAAAGAGAAAAAGGAAAAAGAGGAAATATTGGTTCCATCCAATCCTGAGATTGCATAGAGAGGAAGAAGAGTTCAACCTCCTTATCAAGGAGCTGCGGGGTTATACCGAAATAATCACTGTAGGTGTACGAAATACTAGTGTTACACATAGTCATAGAAACTTTTATATTCCGTCTCTTTGTATTCCGCACTGTTTGTCATACAGTGCTTGGTGCTGTTAGACGAAGTGGATCAACTTGTCAGACGCCATTAGCGTTTGCTTGTACGGTGGCTCTGAATTGTCAAAACACCTCTCAAAATGCTTGCTGTGGGTTTGAAAAACACAGAAAATTGAATCCGATCTGAATTTTTTTATGACGGATGAAAGTTTCGGAGGCAGTCTGTAAACGTGATTGACACAACATGAGGTCGTATTTATTTTTTAATGTGTGAAAATTTCGGACTCAGTGTGCAAGGACCTTTAACCAGGTATCTTATCTGTTATGAATTAATTATAATGTATTTTTAACTGCTATTAACCCTGTTTTTTTCTCACTTTGTCTTCACAGTGGATGAATGTTGAAGCTCTAACAGCCAAAGATGGGACATCTGTCTGCCAGCGTGGCAGAAACATGGTGCTGCATGGCGGGGACACTTTGACCAGCGGCGCCATTTCGGTGCTTGACTCTGTTACTGTATAACCCTGGTGTATTATTGTTAGATATTTCTAAGTATTTATGTGTACACAAATGTAAATAATGAATGAGAGTAGCTATAATTTGACCGGGGTCGTCAAGTGCCCACCCATCATTTGGGTATCTGTGCCATAAGGAAACTTCATTCTTGACAAACATTTCAGCATACAGTCGTTGCTGCTTATGATATTGTTGTAATGTTTGTATAATGCTATGCAATTATTTTCTCTAATTTTATAGAACTGTGCGTGTGAGAGTTTGAAAATGTAGTTTTTGTTGTTGTATGTGTGCATGTATGAATATTTTGGTCCATGTCAGGCCCCCTATACCCCTCAGTCCCTGTTTCCACATGGTATTGAGATGCGTTTTGGTCGATCGGATCACAAGTGGATGATGCTAAATACTGGTGTAAACGGGGTGTAAAACGTTTTGAGCTTGTCCACTTTCGACCACTTCCAGAGGCAGTCGCAAACGCATTCGACCGGATTTACTTTCGTAATTCAAACGCTTATGTGGTCGAATGTGTTCGGACGGCCACTAAAGTCCGCCTACTGAATGTGTAAACATTATGGAAAGCGCATTAGCCAAGCAGGATTTAAACTTGGTTAATAAGTTCGGTTTGAAGACAAAAAACATACCAAGCACAATGTTCTCTCACATTCCTGATTTCTAACACGCACTGACCGCGTTCGGCGTGGTCTTGCGGCTGTCAGAGCAGAACCGAAAGATGCTGCTCTCATTATGTTTTTCCATTGTTTCTGGGAGCGTTCATATGTAAATTGCCAAAGTTTAATTTGTCCATTAGATTGAAAGATCTGGAAAAAAACCCTTACTTTTACCCACCTCTCAAAGAAATCAGGACAGAAGTGGTTGAAAGTGGACAAAAGAGACGGATTAAAATACGAGGTGTAAACGGGAATATGTCTTCCTCGTCCACTTGTGATCTGATCGACCAAAACGCATCTTAATGCAAGGTGGAAACAGGGCCTCAGATGCATATTAACTAACAAGAACAAACATTAAGTGACCTAACGTAATATGTTGAATGATTTTGTGGCAGTTCCATTGCACTTACGGTACACTTCTGTTCAGAACACCAGTACAAAACTGCACAGATGCTTTCACTTTCAGAGGACACATTCAGGGAAATTATATTTGTTCAGACATATGCTAGAACATGTAGAACTTCACATTACTATCCAGTTGTTTGCCGACAAGCATCAGATGTTTAAGCGTGCGTGCGGATGTTTGCGTTTTGTGTATATTGAAGCGTTAGAGTTTATGCTTTTTAATGTTAATTTGCTTATCACAAACCTGTGGTAGTTGGAAAAAAAAAAACAAATACTGTTTAACAATGAAACACGCTATGCGTGAGAATTTAGCTGAGCAGAAATGAAGAAGGAAATGAGTGATTGTTGGGTGACTGTGCCTCTGTTTTTCTGTCCTCTGTACTGGAACTCTCTCTGGTCTCTTGTATCTTCATATTCCAGTTATTTACTGTAAAACGGTCATTTGTGGCCACCCTAAATTTGCTCATGACTCCAACTTTGCATTACTAAAGTAATGTAATGTGACGGTTCTTTCAGGTTTCCATTGTAGTGTTTTGTTTGTTTGTTTGTTTGTTTGTTTGTTTTTATGGTACGGCATTATTTCTGTTTGATCGTGGTTTAAGCTAAAACATTACTGTTAAAACAATATCCGCTCTGATTCTGGTCACGTAACTTTTTTTTGTCTTATTTTCTGTTTTAATAAGCTAAGCTAACGAGCAATCTCAAGGTGCGCGTCGCATAACAGCCGATCATGACGATGGTTTTTGTCAATTCGTTGACCTCCTCAATGACAAACCACAACTACTGGCCCTAATTTAGCATGAGCAGTTCTCTGCGCTGACCTCACCTCATAAAAATCCACAACATAACGCTGTGACACTAATTGGACGTTCCCCCTCGACTGCCAAATGGTGCATGCGAGTGCTTTAAGGGTCAGGGGTCGTGGAGCCCCCACTTCTCCATGGCTCTGAAGCTGGCATATGTGTCTTTAAGAGTATGTTTGTGTGTTTGCTGCGACCCCCCTCATCCAGATTGACTTCCTGTCAAACATATGTTTGTTCTTGACAAAGACTTTGAGAGCTGTTCTGTGTTGTTTGTTTGTTGTGTTTGTGTTCTCCTACATGTCACATTGGCAGAAATGGGAGAAAATCATGGCTGGCAACTATTGTAATGTTTATATATATATATACATATATATATATAAATATATATATTCTATTTTTTTTTTTTTTTTACATTTGTTTTGCAATATTTATATTTTTGTATAATAAGATGTTTTGTTCAATAATGGTCATAATGCCAGTTCTTAACAATGCAGGGATTTCTACGTCTGTCGGAAAACACTATTATTACAGTTTCTTTGTTACATTAATGGATTTTGATCTGTATAAAGTGCTTACTAATGTTAAATAGGAAAAAAAGAGTATATAACATTTACCTTAAAGATTCATCATAGCTCTTAGAGGAATTTAAAAGGAAAAAATGTTTTTTTTTTGTTTTTTTGTTTTTACAGACTGCCATTTTTTTCCTTGTTTTGGCGTGGATGTATGTCGTTTTCAGTTACAAAGATAAATGTATGCCATATAATTTATTTATATGAAAATTTATTTTTGTAGTGTATATAGTAGTTGTCAAGTTATTTGACAGAAGTATATTTTTAAAGAGTTTATATGTAATGCTACCATTTTTGTGAGAACATAACTGAGAAGACATTAAGATGCACACTTTCATTGCTAACTTGTTCTCTGACAACTAAAGTTCCCCTGTTACAGTGTTATATAGACGAGAGTGAGTCCAATCTGAAGACTGTTTTTGGGTTTTGTGAAAAGCTAGCCATGAAAGTAGAACAAATGTACTAGCTCTCTAAATAATAATGTTCAAACACTGATAGAATTCTAACAAATAAAAATATTATAACTTATTTGTCTCTTTGCTATACATTTAATAAATGATTCTTCAAAATGTAGCTACACCCATGACTATTTCTTTAGCGTAACCTTGTGACCTTCACGAGTCAACTGATGCATGGAGCATTAGCATTTTCATCACCTAACACCCAGTCATTATGAATTTCCTCACATATGGGCCTTAAACTAACAAACCTGATTGATTTAACCAAGCCATCCGAGCCGTTGCTGGTTATGCTGTGCAGGTCTAAGAAAAGAAAAAACAATTCCCTGACCTAGCCTGTGTAAATTTCAAACGTACAATCAAAAGGCCTAATCAATTTGCCTGAACTTTACATTAAAGTCACGAAAGTCCAACAACATTATCTCGTGCACAGGATTTCAACTTGCTGACATCTGGCTACAAATTCAGTCTCCCCCCGTTCAGGCAGTCATACTCTACTCTGCGCTCGGCTCACTTGTATGATTCTGATTGACAGTTTTATAGACTGCAAGGAAATTGGTTGTAGTTACAATACAGCTGGTGTGCTCTAAGTAATGAAAAGGGGCATATGGCCTTAAAAACAGAGTGATGGAAACTGATTCAGGCTGCCCCCTTCTAACTCTGCTGCATGGGTGGTAGCCATTTATTATTCATACTCTATAGTTGCCAAGCTTGTTTCAATCTACTGTAACCTTTGATACACTGCAGCGACTTGCTCTCTTGAATACACTGTGGTCGGTCTAATTGCTTTTAGAGCCAACAAGAGCACAACATGTGTTTCCTAAGAGCCAATCAGGACTGACATTCTAATCATGTGATGTGATCTAGGCTCAGAAATCGGACTTTGGCGCTGGACTTGTTAATTAACAATATTGCGAAACGAGTTTTCATTTCAAATAAATCCTTGAATTATTCCAAAAAGAAAAATGAACAAAAAACCTTTTATTGCCATAAACTGCAAAAATGGCTCATTATGAAATTTATGACCTTGTGACATCATCTGATTTTTGCAAAGAGGTTGTTATTGAAGGATGGGACATTGTAATATTGGGCTATAATGAGAAGTAATATATTTTTTTAATTCTTATTTGTTATGTCACTCTAATGGTAAAACACTGTGAGACATTTACTATTTAAATTTAAAATATCGGGCAAAAAACTGTATCTCCATGGCTGAAAACTGAAAAATGCTGCCCTGCCTTTGGAGGACGCATTCCAAGGTAGGAAGGCATCAAGGCACGTCCGAATCCAAAGTTAGCTTAACTCCCTGAGAGATACCTTTTTGAAGGCAGTATAGATGTATCCTTGCCTTTGATATCCCACAATCCTGTGCTTTCCATTCTGTGACAGTAGAGCTACAAAAAATAAAATAAAGATGGCGTCTGAAATTTGCAGTTGGTGGTAAGTTTGTGTGCAAATGTACGTTTTTGACTATTGTTTTCCACCTTTGATGTCATTTTTAGCGTGAAATTACTATATATTACTATATATATTTGCTAGTTATCAAAGCTCGCGCTATGTTGCTGTAGATCATTAAACCGTTATGCTGCCATCCGAAATCAGTTTCGTGAGGTGCATTCGTGCGCAAACACTGCCTGCAATGTCATTGCCTGATAGGGCAAGTTTTCGGATGCAGCCCGTAGCCTGTTTCGTCATATATTCATTTTTCCATAAATCATTACTATTGGTCACCCTTTAAAGGGTTAGGTCACCCAAAAATAAAAATAATGTCATTTATTACTCACCCTCATGTTGTTCTACGGCCGTAAGACCTTCGTTCATCTTCGGAACACAAATTAAGATATTGTTGATGAAATCCGATGGCTCAGTGAGGCCTCTATAGACAGCAAAGCAATTGAAACAGTCAAGATCCAAAAAAGTACTAAAAACATATTTGAAACAGTTCATGTGAGTTCAGTGGTTCTATCTTAATATTATAAAGCAACGAGAATACTTTTTGTTCGCCAAAAAAAACTTTTCAACAATATCTAGTGATGGGCCGATTTCAAAACACTGCTTCATGAAGCTTCTGAGCTTTATGAATCTTTTGTTTCGAATTAGTGATTCGGATCTCCTATCAAATGGCTAAAGTACTGAAATCACATGACTTTGGCGCTCCGATCCACTGATTCAATTTGCAAAGCTCCGAAGCTTCATGAAGCAGCTAGTGTTTTGAAATCAGCCCATATAGATATTGTTGAAAAGTCATTATTTTGTTTTTTTGGCGCACAAAAGTATTCTTGTCGCTTTATAATATTAAGATAGAACCACTAAACTTGGACCGTCTTGCTTGTTTGCAATGCAAAGGTAACTAAAGAACCAATTCTTTGAAGCACTTAATCTTCATCTTCAAAACATGAGATTTTGGCCAAATGACAGAAAAAGCTGAGTGCACACACAGGGTTATTGGGGGGCCCAAAAATTTATTTTGCCTATGTCACAATATGTGGTAAATCCGGCCCTGGGTACATCGCAAACTATACCCGACAGCAAACCTACAACCCTTTAGCATCATATTCATTCCACATGCAACGAGGGCATTGACATCAGAAACTAGAGAAAAACTAAGTGATGACTGTTTCCGGTGCAAGAGATCTTCACGATCATTACAAGTGTACTTTGAAGGGAATAAATGAGATCTTGTAAGTTCCTCTCCCTCTTGCAGCGACATCTCTTCTCTTCTCTGATGATGTGTTTAGTGGTGTGAGGGCAGGACACATAAGATCACAACAATAGAGTGGTAACAGGTATGACGTCACTTTGTAGGCCAATCAGCAGTTAGCATCTCAATGGTCCCCTTTTCAAAAACTCAACAGGAAGTTTATGATACTTGCACGTTTTGTCCATCAAGATCATTTTCACAGATGAACACAACTTTTATGAATTTTGAAACCTAAATGAAGTAAAAAGCAAAAGGTAGGCTATAAACTAACTACACCATGGTCCCACGACTTCAAAGTCACCATCACTAAGCTTCTGACAAGTTTTTATATAAAAACATTTTCCCACAAAGGTTGAGTTAGACTAGAGCACAATTATAAGCACAACGAGGCTGTAAAAGCGGACTGAGTGTACCTGTTCGGCGTGATGACATTTAATCTCCCCGACAGCCTTTGTAGTCCCATTTAGCCACTTGTTAGCAACTGCCTTTTTCAAGACATGTAACAGCTTAAAAAAGTCACAAGTGGGGTAATACTGATGTATTTTGTGTTGTGGAATACAACATGAAAGTGGCTTGAGCTTGTATTCACCACAGACCTAATTTCAGCCATTTAACCAAAATCCCATTCAAAAAACCCATTGACTTTGGGACGATGGAACCGGAAGTGCTAAAATGCTAACTGTAATAAAAAAAATATTTAAATATTTTAAATTATAAGTTTTTCGAAATTATTAAAAATTGATAGTATAAATGCAGTATTTGCAGTCAGCGGAAGTGTTCAGCTGGTATAACTAAATAAAGGTGAAATAAAACAGCCTTTATTTTGCGACTGGAATCATCTCATGTACATTATTTTAAATAATTGTCTCTTTCAAAAGTACTCTTCATTTCTTAATATGTAAACCTTTTTGAATGAGTAAAAATGTTACAATTAGCAAGCTGTGTCAAGCAGACCTCCATATTAGTTCTCCACCCCGGCAGATTGTCTGTGTTTGTGTGTGAGAAGCATTTAGCAGGTCTATCAGTATCAGAGCTGTCCCTCTCTCCAGCCTCTCAGAGCTGGAAAGCTGGGATTTATTAATGGAGGAATTCAGAGACCCTGAAATCACACATCTCATCACCCCTCCCACCTAAAAAAAGGCTAAAAAAATCAGACAGTAGAAGAAGAAAACGAAAAAGGTGTTTATTTTCCAGTGTTGGAAGCTGTTGAACAAGTGATCAGCAATGGCAGGCTGACATTTCAATGTTAACACCCAGAGGAGCGTTACGTTTCAGTGACTGCTGCCATCAGCCCGGAGCAAAGTCAAGTCTAACACAGCTTGGAGGCTTATGTGCAGTTATCCAGTGCCAGAGAGTGATGGAATAACATATATCCTCAAAAATCAGCTAGACTCAAAGAAAAACTTGTAGGGGTGAAGGACAAAACAGCCATTGTAATAATTATGTATGCTGGTGCGATTAAACCAAGTAAATGAATTCATTTGTTTCAGCAAACATATGTGGTAACTATGCCCAACACATATGGACCATGTGGTAGTAAAATCCGTGATAAAGACATTTACTGAAGCATTTCAGCTAGTGTCGTCTACACTACTTCGGCATAATGGAGACTTTCGAAAACGCTGCAGACCCCATTTTAGGGGTTGCGTTTCAGTGTAAACGGGTCAAAACTGATACTTTTGAAAACGAAGGCATGGCTGCCCACATTACACTACTGGAACATGACAATAACAGACCAGGGCTGCATTTCCCAAAAGCATCGTAAGCCTAAGTTGATCGTAGAGACCGTTGGTGGCAATTGTTCTATGATCAACTTAGCCACAACAACTGTGTAAACAACAACATGGAGATGGAACTGCATGCTTTGCTGACTTTGCAGGCCACTGTGCAGTTAAATTCTGCATTTTATAATACTGCAGCTACCTACAACTGTTTACACTTGTACACTCAGACCCAGTGTGCATGAACGGTTATGTGACATGCGTTTTCGTTCATGTGTGGATGGAGATCATTTCTGAAACACAGTGGTAACACCAGTATAGACGAGGATAGAAAAAAGTTCATTTTGATTTTATGGTGACTTTAAACGGTCCAATTTAAAAAGAAAAAAATACTGAATGATTTTGAATGTTCAGTTAACAAAACTAATGTGGACAGAACACCATTAAAAAAAAAAAGTGTTCCCTTAATTACTATTTGGCGTGAAACACTGCAAACAGTGAGGTCTGGTTCTTGAGCAAATGACTCTTGATGATAAGCCCTTTCTTCTAAGCATACAGCGCTAATAGTGAACTACAAATTCAAAAGACTCTTAAGGGCAGGTCCTTTTTAGTGAATCTGAGCATACAGTGTGACTAGTGAAACAAATTCCTGAGTAAATTACTCTTATGAGCCGCTTCTTTTTGATTAATCAAAAACAGAAGTAAACCATGAAGTCAGATTTACGAGCAAAAGTAGGCTCTTATGGGCTGATTTTTTAATGAATCAAAACATACAGCGTGATGATCCAATCCTAGAGAAAATGACTTGAATAAGTTGATTCTTTTTAGTGAATCAAAAACATACAGTGCGAAACTTTAGGTGTGTCCCAATTTGTGCCATTTTGAAGCATAAATAGTAGTGTGTTCATACTGAAAATTCTAGCTTTTCAAGTCACCATGAAATCAAAATTGTCAATTCTTATTTCTGGAATATTGCGGTTTTTATTACAAATTAATTATTCATGCACATCATTTTTTTATTAATGTGCCCTCGCTCTTGCAGTGACATCTCTTCTCTGATGATGTGTTTACTGGCGTGAGGGCGGGACAACCTGTCACTCACATGAGATCACAGCAACAGCAAACTAGGGCTGATTGACACAAATTTCAAAATTAAATTCGATTTCGATTCACCAGCTTGCAATTAGATTCGATTTCAATTAAATTCGATTCGATTCAATATAGATTATTTTGTATATATATAAGGAACAGTACATGGCAAATTTTCTTGAGAAAAAAAATCTCTCAACTAATGCTGTAAACTATACATGGGAATCAGTTCTACATTACTATAATATTGAAGGTTAAAATTAACTGATTTGTATACAAACACTTAAATTAGTGGAAGTTAAGGAAGTTTTTATAATAATAAAGTTCAAATACTAACTTTACAATTATGTAATTATATTTCTATTCCAATTCGTTTTTTGAAATACATTATTTAAATGGTGGCAGTTATAAAAAAAACTTGACAGATTTATTCAAAGCATTAAATATTGAAGAACATTATAAATTATAACGAATGTGTAATATGGTGCATATATTTAGCAAAATGCTATTCTCTAGAGTTCAGTTTTATAGCTGACTAACGAGTTATGGTCACTGAATATGGTTTTTCTGAGGTAAAAAGCTTGTTTTATTGACGTCTTTCGCGTTTGAAACACTGATTGAGCTATTACATGAGACAGGATACGGATTTCGGTAAGGTGTTCTTGTATCTTTCAACATACCTTTGGGTGTTCATTCATGTTTATTTCGCGCTGTAACTGGTATTAAAGCGGAGGAGATGATCAGTTCACGCGCGCTTCGCGTTGCCGCTCTTGATCTGTCACGCCACAGCGCCAAAACGGTTATTTTTTGAATTCCGTAATAGAATGGACAGAATTTGAAATCTGAGACTTTGTTTCATATCAAAAGTAACAAAGCACAAAGCTTATTGCCATTTATTGGATGGGAAGAGCGCTACAATGTTCTATTCATTCATCAACTGAAAACAGACTAGACTAATCTATTCTTGGGATTTAAGAATCGATATCGGTTCGTAAAAATAAGAATCGATTAAAATCGAGAAATCGATATTTTTTACCCAGGCCTACAGCAAACCACAATGACTAAATCAAATCTTACATTTTTCTTCTTTGAGAAGCCATTTTACTCAGATATGTCACAATAGAGAAGTATCGCAGCTTCTGTTTCTAGAGTGTGTTGTTCGTTCACAAGCTGCATGCACAATAAAAAGCTGCTTCATCGCTGACACACAAATGAGAAGGCATTTGTGAGCTTGGTTTCGTACAATCGACTAGGTAGGTAAATATAAACGCTATTTTTGTTTTCTGTCTTATAAATTATACCGTTACGTGTGAGAAACTACTGCAAATGATTCAGTGCATGAGTTAACTATCCAAATGAATCAAACCACAAACTTAGTCTCAAACTTTTTTGCAAACCCATTTGACAGATTAGGTCAATAGTGATTCATTCACAAGTCAGTATTTCTGATTCAAAACAGCTGATAGAAAACAGACATGATATGAGGATTTCTAAGTAATATTTTACTGGGACACAGCGGTATCCACCACCCCCCAAAAAGCCACTAGTATGAACAGTCCGATTTCTGAGCAGAAGACTCATATGGGCCGGTTCATTGTGAATCATGCCTGACTAGAAATCCAATTCCAGAGCAAATGACTCTTGTGAGTCACTAATTTTTAGTGAATCACAAACAATTGATCAGTTTGAGCAGTTTCTCCATTGTAATATGATTTTTGATGCTCTTTGAATGCTGTTTTTGCAGGGAGCTGCCTATGTAGGTAGTATCCAGCGAAACTCTTATGTTTTCATTTAAATATGCTCCATAAACACCCCTCATGACTTTTGTATAAGTAAGGCTAACTATTTTGGCACATATAGGTATACAAAGGGGCTCGGCAATTGGGGGATGGCATGTGAATGATTACTTTGTTTACTTAGATTTCATTTCGCATCATTTATTTCGCTATTTACATTTCTACCCCAGTGATTGTGAAGCACAAGCCAAGGCCAAGTTCTCTCGTAATGCTTATACAGAACTCACTCCGCTCAAACGATTCTCTTTTTCTTGCTCTTTCCCTGTTTTCCAATCCCAACCACATGTTTACACTGCTGTGATGTAGATGTGTTTATTATAAAGATGACAAACTTGCGCTACATTGCCACGCAACATTTTTTTCCCTTTCTCTCCCAGGTTTCTACAACCCCTGCAGAGCCCTGATGTCCCCTCCCTAAGAAAGCTTCCATCTTTTGTTTAACTAGTCTGTCTTTGCCAGCAAATATGCAGTAATCTATGGAAACATATACGTCATCTAAAGGGCGAGAGAGAAAGACATTAGTGTGAAGGTTTAGGGAAAAAAAGTTAAATGCTTTCATGTGTATTTGAAAGTGTTGTGTGAACACAATATTCTGCTAATCCAAATAAAATTAGGGCATCTGATTTCACAAGGCTGGGATGGTTTGAGGGAAAAACTTGCTTTTTCAGCTTGAGATGCAGAGGGCCCCAAGACTGAACGGGCAGGAGGAAGAGTAATGAGGAGAGGCCTGTGTTTGTAAATAATTTGGAATTCGCTAATGTTCTGTCCATTCACAAATGGCAGTCAGATTTTCTAGCATCCTGCGGTATTGATTCTGGCACAGGGACAGAGACCTAATGAGGAACAGGTGTTGAAGAGCTCACATTGAGTCAAGGGGGAGTGACACTCGATTTACTCTCATTTTGTCCCCTATATGTGCCTATACAGTGGCCTCCAAAAGTATTTGGACACTTAAAACTTCATGAATGTCATTGCATTAGCAGTGTTGTTATTGTTAATTAAAATTAAAACTATTAAAATTGTTTTCTGTAATTTCTGTAATTTAAACAAAGCTAAAATAAAATAAAATACAGATATTAGATAATGTAAAAATGAGAAATGAACTAAAATAATTCATTAAAGCTATATAGAAACAAAAGAAACTAATAAAAATACATGACAAATGCATGACAAAAAAAAATTAAGAACTAAAAATATACAAATAAATAATTCAAAATATTAATAACTATAATTGTATATACTGTACGGAGCCCCGGACATGACATACAGGAAAAAAATAGTAGGCTAAATCGTGTGCACGATTTATTAATATGTTTCCTCAATTTGCTAAAACTTTAGTAAATCGAGGGAACGAATTAGTAAATCGTGTGCACAATTTAATTTTTTTTCTTGCATGTCATGTGCAGGGCTCCGTAATATTGTAAGTAATACTAAAACAACACTAACATATCAAACCAAGTGTAAATATAAAATGTAAAAATAAAATAAAAAGGCATAGTTCACCAAAAATGAAAATTCTGGCATCATTTATTCACCCTCATGTCATTCCAAACGCGGAACGCGAAAGATGTTTTGAAAGAAAATTTCAACTTTTTTTTTTCTTTTTTCTCAGTGGGCTCCAAAATAAATAAATAAATAAAATTAAAAAAAAAAAAAATTATTAAGAAAATTATCACAGTAGTCTTAAATGATGACGTGAGTAAATGATGACAGGATTTTCATTTTTTTGGGTGAACTGTCCCTTTAAGACAAGAAGTATTCAGACACTTTCTGGATGTCAGATGTTAGTGGAACATGTTAATGTGATGAACTACACCTGTGGTAACTCTGCTAGGACATCTGTGTGAACCTGAGGAGAACTGACTTCATCCACTAAAAAGAACCTTGGGACCAGTTGGTTAAAAGTAATTGCACATTTAATACATTTTTAAGTGTGGCTTCAGTGTCCAAATACACTTTGGGGCCACTGTGTATTAGAAGTGCTTGATTTTTGAATCCGTTCACTATGCAGAAGAGCAAATACCAGATCTTGGTTTGATTGCATAATGTGAGTAAATTGTAAAGACCATCAAAATGCAATCGTACAATCATACAGCCCCTGAAGTGTAAGTATGCTCCTGTCTTATAAAGCTTGGGTTCTGTCCCTCTGTCGTTATGTGGAACGCTTTGGCTCGACATGACTGTGAGGAAACAGCAGCAACAGCCATCATGATTACATGCCAAAAGCAAACAGAGTAATTACTGAGAAATCAGCTTGAAACTTTGGACCTGAGAGACCACACCACACTGAGGCCACAGTGTTCCTAATATACATGCTGACATTTACCCACAGTGCATTGGAGCCAAATCTCCAGCATTAGCTCTGAATGATTCAACTGAGCGGTCTGCCATCAATGTTCTTCCATCAGCGATGTAGAGCTCAGTGTGGGTGTTAATTCTTTTTGAATCCTAGGAATTAATTGAAAACACATGCTAGTCAAAGTCTTGGTCATTTATTAAAGGGTTGTGCACAGGCAATTCTACAAAGATCAGCGTGTGCCTCCCCAATCCAACACCTTAAATGCTCAGTCAAAGTGATGGTGAATTATTACATTTATGAGAGCAACTCAAAAGGAACAGCAAACTTAAACATAAGATTCATAAAGAGTAACAACTAAAAATATGTAACCACCATTTTAACCAAGCTGCCACTGTTTCCATGTTGATTCATCAGAATGTTTAAATATAAGAACAAAAACAAAATCTAATTTTTTAATCTAATCTGTCTAGTTAAGAATCAGGGAGTGTTTTCTAGATTGTTTTTCACTAAAAGAACATGATATTGAATAATTTTCAGTGTTACAAGTAACGCGAGTTACGTGATCAGATTACTTTTTTAATAAAGCAATACTTTTAAATTTACAACAAAATATCAGTTACTTTTCGTTTTGCTGCTGATTATCCAGTTCAACCATAATAATAAGGAAAAATGACTTTAACATCACATTTGTGATTCATTTTCAATTTAAGTAAAAGTGTTAAACTGTCATCTCCTGCGTCCTATTCTTCTGCAGTCCAGAATGGCAGCACAGAAAGGTTTGTTTGAGCTGCGCCCTCTACTGCACAGGTGTGAATGTGCATTATGGAGGCTTATTCTTTTCACTTTTGGTGTGAAAGGAAATAGAATTGTTTATTAAAAAACAAACAAGAAAGCCTAGCAGGTGAGAAAAAGTAACACAAAGTAACGCATTACTTTTCATAAAAAGTAACTGTAAGGACACAGATGGAGGCAGATGGGCAAGTTTACACAGATGTTTATTGGAACAGAGGCACGAACACAGGTATAGGAGATTGCAGGTGAGTAGTTGAACAAGCACTTCAAAACAGTCACTTAGCTGATGGTAATGAGAGTCTGTGTGCAGGTTTGGGAATACGGCGTGGAGCTGACGACTGGAGGACACTGGTAAGTAGCGGGTAGCAATCCATGGAAGAGACCAGACACTGAGTGCAGGGAGTGAGTGGCTTATGAGTGCTCCAGAGGAAGAGGTGCAGGTGTCGGTGATTAGAATTCAGGGGATTCTAAGATGACAGTTTAACACTTTGAATTGTGAACGAGTGGGAGGAGCGTGAAGATCTGGTGACGATGGTGTAGGCTGTGACTCCGTGACAGTAACTAAGTAACACAATTAGTTACTTTTTTTATGGAGTAACGCAATATTGTAATGCATTAACTTTCCCCAACACTGATTATTACCATTCACAACAATACAATAGATTTTTAATGAAATTAATACTTTTATTGAGCAAGAGTGATTTAATTGGTTAAAAGTGACAGTAAATAAAATATTTACTGGTGCTGTTCTTTTAAACTTTCTATTCATCAAAGTATAGGCCTACTAAAAAAATTATCATGGTTTCCACAAAAAATATTAAGCAGCACAACTGTTTTCAACATTAATGATAAGACATTTTTCTTGAGCACCACATCAGCATATTATAATGACATCTAAAGGACCATGTGACACTGAAGACTACAGAGCCCCAGACATAACGTGCAGGGAAAAAATAGTAGGCTAAATCGAGGGAACGAATTAGTAAATCATGCGCACAATTTAATTTTTTTTCCTTGCATGTCATGTGCGGGGCTCCGTAGAAGACTGAGGTAATGGCTGCTAAAAAAATTCAGTTTTGCCATCACAGGAATAAATAACAAAGGCCTACTAAAATGGCCTATATTAAAATAGAAAGGTTATTTCACAATATTACTGTTTTTTTTTTTACTGTAATTTGATCAAATAAATGCACCCTTGGTGGGCAAAAATAGTTTTGCTCACTGTGGTATAAACAAAAAACAGACATTTCTCAGAATATCTTTTCATATGTTCTACAGAAGAAAGAAATTAATTCAAGTATGGAATGACAGGTTGATAAAATGATGCTAGAATTGTAATTTTTGGCTCCTTGTTCGATAGGGATCGCAAAACTATCACAGAAAAACGTAATGGTCAAATTCAGTGTAGTAGTCAAACAAACAACAAAAAACTTAATTCTAAATGTTTTTTTGTTTGTTTTTTTCTGATGCAAGACTTTTATTTTGAAAGCTGTGCGTGAAGGCTAAAAAATGCGTACCGATTCAGTAGGCCTATCTGCGGTCATGGTGCGTTCGTCATGTCGAAAAGATCGTATTTGTGAGATGAATGCACATGAACGCCACCACAAAGCCGTAAATACCAGTGGGAAGCTTGGGATTTTCTTTAAGCCCCAATATTTATGAGCTGGGGGCGTGTCAGTAAGAAATAGCCTATTGCAGAACACCACCATATTTAGCAGTGACATTGTCAGGATATTGTCAATAGCTATGTAATGATAAAGTTTACACAGGCTTCATAAATTAATTAAAAACATTAAAAAGCAAAACACACCTGATGCACATTCTTTGTTCTTCATTTTCTAGAAGTTGATTTCAAATATCTTGCTGCATTTTTGCATAGTTAAAGGGTTAGTTCACCCAAAAATGAAAATAATGTCATTTATTACTCACCCTCAAGTCGTTCCACACCCTTAAGACTTTCGTACATCTTCAGAACACAAATTAAGATATTTTTTATTAAATCCGATGGCTCAGTGAGGCCTCTATAGAGAGCAAAGCCATTGAAACTCTCAAGATCCATAAAGGTACTAAAAACATATTTGAAACAGTTCATGTGAGTTCAGTGGTTCTATCTTAATATTATAAAGCAAAATAGAATACTTTTTGTGCACCAAAAAACCAAAATAACGTATTTTCGGATTTCCTATCAAATGGCTAAACTGCTGAAATCACGTGACTTTGAGCTCCGATTCACTGATTCGATTCGTAAAGCTCTGAAGCAGTGTTTTGAACTCGGCCCATATAGATATTGTTGAAAAGTCCTTATTTTGGCGCACAAAAAGTATTCCTGTTGCTTTATAATATTAAGATAGAACCACTATACTCAAATGAACTGTTTCAAATATGTTTTTAGTACCTTTATGGACCTTGAGAAGTGCAGTAACATTGCTGGCAATGGAGGCCTCACTGAGCCATCGGATTTCATCAACAATATCTTCATTTGTGTTCCGAAGATTAACGAAGGTCTTACGGATGTGGAACGACACGAGGGTGAGTAATAAATGACATTATTTTCATTTTTGGGTGAACGAACCTTTAAATGAAGAGAAGGTACAGCGCCATCTTGCGCCGATGAAAGTGACTTGAACGCACCGAACGTCGTAAGCACAACTTCCCATCTGCAAATACAAACTTGCAGCAGGACTTTAACGCAGATGAGATGGTACAGTAACAAAGTGTGACTGTACCTGTGTATGTCAAAAATTTTTGTGAAATAAATTTGTTTCTTTTTAGGAACTAGGCCATATTCCTTAAAATGTCACAGCTTACTGACCATGAGAAACTGTGGGTCCCATGGACAAACCAGTTAGGAACCACTGAATTAAACCATTGCAGTATTCACACTGTCATGATTTAAATCACCAAGAAATTCACTATGAATATATAAGGAATTTGATCTTTCTGCCCCAGTTATAACTGACATCAGTGAAGTACAAGCACAATTTATTCATTTCAGAATTTTTATAAGCCGCCTCATTCAAAGAAGAGAACATCTCTCTGTGCCAAGAAGGGCTATGTTCTCTAGCACTGTTTGTCACTGAACTGTTAAGCTATTTGTTTGAAGTGTTTGGAAACTTGTATCAGATTTTGCTAATTTAGTGCGACTGCGCCATGCGAGACAGCTCTAGAGAGAGAGAGTGCAGCCATGAATCAGGATCTGCACTGCAAGCCGTTTCTCTCTGATTGCTCTGTCAGTCCATCTGCGTTTTGGCATAGACTCTCGCTCCATGCTTGTTTGTGTTAGGCCAATACGTTTACTTTAATCAAAGAGCGTACACTCCAGTTTTGCTGATTAAATCCCCCCTCACCCCCCATAATCCACCCTCATCCAACACACACAATCAGACACACAGACATGTTTAGTCCAAGTAGCCTATATAGGACATAAGAAGACTGAGCAGTGCAAGATGCTCCTTTCAAAACAGCTACTTTCAGTTTGGTTCAACTCAGACTTCATTATGAACCGTGACAGTTAACAAACTTCTAACCCAACTATTAAACTTGAGCATGACCATTTAGCATGACCAAGGTTATTAATGATACCTCAAACCATGCGGCTTGTTGAAGAAAGGTGTGCTTTTACTTTTCTCTTGGTTTTTAACATGGAAGATAATAAGACAGGTGACATCATCTATAGGCCAATATTAGAGTTTTTTTATTTATTTATCATTTATCACATTTAATTGTGCATGCTCATTTCCACATTTTTATATTTAAATTCTTTACTGTCTTCTAACGCTCACTTAAAACATTTTTTAAAAAAACTAATAATTTATTTGTATATTGTTACGTCCAAGGACGTATTCAAAGTGTTTATAAACATGTACTTGTGTTAGATGTGGTTTTGTTTGCTCTTTCTCTCTCCTTCTTTTTCTCTCTCTCGTCACGAGACAGGTGCTCCAATCAGCTGTGTTCAATCCGGTGATGTCTTGGGTGATTGGATGATGACGGGAAGGAGTAGGAATTTAAGACGTGGTGGATTTATGAAGAAGGGAGAGAGACTTCCTTCCACCAGGGCAAATACTTCCTCCTGTTGCCCAGATTCATTTGTTGTTAGATTGTGTGATTTATTTCTGAGTTAAGCGAACTCAGTATTTTGTTGTGCTCTTTAACAGAAAGAGAACTGAAGTTGTTTAACATCTTTTGATTATGTTTATGTCTTATGTTATCTATGTTTGTTAGTATTTTACGTTCTTTTTGATTTAAGGGAATGTAGGGGGAGGGTGCCATTTTTGTTTGTACTTCTCTCTTTTTCTCCTGGTTATGGCTAGGTAGGGAGAGAGGGAAGTTGTATGTATTTTATTTGTGGATTATCTTTGTCTAGGTAATTTATAAATATTCTTGGGTTAGTTAGTTCGGTTTTGTTTGTTATTTTGGCCTAGCCCTCCCCTGAAGTCCCAACATATTTGTTAATACTTGGAGAATACTATTTTTGTTTATAAATCTTTATCTTTTCAATTAAAAGACCTTAATTTGAATTGGTGTTTGTGTTGACTCTGGGACGGGAGGTTGGATTGCCCTGGTTCTCTCTCCAAGGTTTTCTTTCTTTAGTTATTTTTATTTATTTTCTTATTTTGTTACTGGCTCCCCAGCCCTAGATGGGTAGTTATGTAACAATATTTATTTGTATTTATACATTTTTATTTCAATAAATTTATTTTACATGTAATTTATTTAATGTAATCTTTAGCAAAGTGAATATTAATGTATTAATCTTTATCATACTGTACATTATAATTCAGTCACAGTATTTAAAAATATTGTTTTATTTTGTAATTTATTTAGACAAAATTGTAAAGAATTTTTAATATCAGCCATAAGTAATATACTACGGTTACCACACCTCAAGACACTGTTACCGATGCAATGTGGTATTTCAAGACATTTGTCAGGTTTTTGTAATGAATGAAATGATATTTTGACAGCACTGTTAAGAAACCTCAAACCCCAGCCCCCTTAGCCCACCCCTAGCTCTGCCCCTAATAGTGAAACTTTAAGTTTATCTACCTCAAGAACCGCACATATTACCTCGCTGGTGAGAAATGTCATGTATCTTTTAAGTTGCTAAACTATTTTACTGATTAATTCGTCAGAGCAGCGAACGTATTTTGTGGCAAAAACCATGACAATAATTTGTCGTTTTCATCCTATTGTTTACTATATTTATTTTATTGGTCGGTGTCATTGTGGGTTTTGTTTCTTTTGGTTGTAGGCTGTAAGGACCTATTGAAATAATTGAAATGATTTGGCGAAGTGATATGGAACTGTAATGCGGTCAAGACCTACCTAGAGCTACTTTAGCCGTGCTTTTCCAAAGCCAATGGAAGGCAAGCCTGCAACCTTTAGCCAAAAAAGCATAACGCCTAATGCTAACGCTCCGCCTCTGGCGGTATGCAGGGAAGGAGACCAGAGGCCGTTTTGTGAATGGATGTCAATGGATGAGAGCCTTCACTATGCTGATTAAACAGCTTTTGTGGGGAAATAGCAAATCATTTAATTAATTGACAGCCTGTTTGCTAAACTTCAGCATGTTTTACACTAAACAATACTTTCGTTGGGAACTATATGTAGATTTTAGCTTGATAGGCAGACTAGGGAATGTTGCGACAGGTAGGACTTATTTACGACATTATGAACAGCATATGTGCCGCATTACTGTTTAACAGATAGAACAATAGATGTTGTGTAAAAGCCACTGGAAGGCAAGCATAGCGGCTAATGCTAAAGCTCCGGCTGTGTCGAAGGAGTTTTGAACAGTGGGCACTGATGTCACTGCCATTACACGATAGGCTGAGAGGTGCCACACGTGATTAAGTTAGCTGTTATGCTTTCTCCAATGGTAAGAGATACAGACCCTCATCTCCCTATAATATACAATCTCTGGTGCGTTTCCCTGAAAATAACTGCACACCTTAGAACGTTGGTCAACCAATCAGATTTGAGCATTCAACAGCCCCGTAGTATAACATTAAAATAATTTATGGCTTAATTTTCTGGGTTACAGACCATTGAATTGTAGTATTGGTGCCTGCCTAAAAAATACCCAGCTACCAGGGATTGTTCTCAGAACTCTGGCTAATGTTCTTTGGCTCAGAACTTTGGCTAAGGTTCTCTCAAAGTTATGAACAATCATTTTTCCAGTAATGTTAATGGAACATTTGTTCAAAGTTATCTGCGCTTAATAATCTCAAAATGTTTGCACAAAAACATTATACATTGTTGTAGCCGGAATGTTCAGAGAACATTCAAAAATAATGTTTTCGTAACTTAATGGGAAAGTTTGCAAAACGTTCTTAGAACAAGTTTTTGTCCATAAACTTACAGGAGAGACCTGAGGCATATCTAGGAACCACAATATGACATTAGAAAACTAACCACCCAGAACACCCTAACAACCACATATTGTAGTAGCGCCTTGGCAACCATTCATAGCATTGTGATGGTAAGTTTTGCATGGGCAAACATTGCAAATGTAAAATTATAATTGTGTTTATTGAGTTAAAATATGATAAACTTTTAATGAAAAAGTCACACTATGAATCTCTGTTAAAAAGAAACGTAGTAACTATTCGGTTTGTAAACAAGAATATAAGCATTCTCTGTTTCAGATTGGTCACAGAGCATTCCCTTCTTCCCCAATGAATCCCTTACTTCCTCACCAAGCAATAAAGGACTATGCTGAAAAATGTTTGGAATTGCAGTAAAGCGGTTCAGAAGGTGACCATCTCTAGTCATGAAACCTAGGCTTTCTCACTAACTTACAATAGGATGCCAACCACATAGAGAGCATGGAGACTTACCAAACTGCCTCTTTAAAGTTTAAAGGTCTACATAAATTAATTTATGAGGACATAAATGGCTTTCCTAAAAGGTGGATTTTTCAGACTTTTTCTTTTAAAGTTCTGGGTTAGCTAAAATACCAAAAAAAAAAAAAAAAAGAATATGTCATTGTGAAGATGATAACTGTTTGGCCTGTCAAAAACAGATCAGCAAAAAGACTTAACCTGAATTGTGCAAAGCAGTGAATGTGGAATGAAATAAAGAGTGAGGAAATTTTATAATAATATATGCATGTACCCAAGTATAGAATTAAGAGAGTATGAGAAAAGCAGCGGAAAAAAACCTCATATGATGCATATTAACCCAAATCTAAGGACTAATAAAGACCTTGGTGCAGATATAAATTAAAATCAGATGATCATTATACATCTTGGTGTGCTAACCATTAGTCCTCAACTACAATCCCCCTCTGATCATTGAGAATGACAATCTTGTCAGGAAGGACAAAGAGCGCAATTAACTCCATAGCCAACAACAAAGACAACAACCATATCTTTTTAATTTTCAGCTCGGATGATGGCATTACATGAGTATGCGAATAAAGACCATCTCATTTACACTCTTAGAGATCACAGCTCTCATGAACCCAACAAACAGATCAAGACATGAGACATGAGAATCAGACATGAGATCTAGGGTGAAATGTTACCTTGATAATAGCTGGAAAATTCATGTTGTTAAAAAAGCTTTGCATAAAATACAAGCTCACATAAATAAACATAACATAATTTCCACAGATCGACCTTGGATGCATGATAGAAATTCCCAAGTAATGTGAACAAGTGCATCGACTTGGTCCATCTACAGAATGTCCACAAATATCCCTTTATGGTTCAGAAGAAGCACAGCACTCTTTTGTACTCATTTGTGAATATAAATATAATATATATAATATAATATAAATGCATATTTTGATTGGCTATTTTTCTTTACATTTTCATAATCAATGCTGGATTTTTTAAATTACTGGAATATGAGCGCAAAAATAGTTCAGGCAACAATCAGGCACTGAATAGAATGCTAAAATAAACCTCAGCAGACTCTCATTCTTCAATCTCCCAGCACCATTTATTCATGATGGGATACTGAGCATGGATTTTAACACAAAGCCCTTTCCCACGTGATACACTATTGAGTAATGAGGAGTGTGCAGTCGATTGCTCCCCCAGAAACAGACAGCAGATTCCTCCACACAAGATTTATGAATTCTGACCAAGACAGGACACCTGTTTTTTCATCTGTTTGTTCAAGTCTCTTGATATCATTTTTTACTGTCTAATTGCTTTTGCTCTTTTCAAGCTGAACTTGGATATTACTTTTATGTTTAAAGCCATTAAACATTTGTTTCACTTCCAATGCTAATTTGTCATCAGATGAACATACTAGCCAACGCATTGTGTGCTCTTACGACAGAATATTGGGTTAGTGAGTCATGTTGATTCAGTAGCCGCTCTGATTCGTCAGACTAATTCAAACCAGCAACTCCTACATTTGTGACAGTTCATTTAAAGAACCAAATCATAAGAATGATTTGTTTGTGAACTGGACTACACAAGTCATGCTGGACACTCTTAAAAATAAAGATTATTTATTGGCATTAATGGTTCCATGAAGAACCTTTAACATCCATGGAAACTTTCAGTTGCACAAAAGGTTCTTTATAGTGGAAAATGGTTCTTTTAAAGTACTGATCACTGAAAGATTCTTTGGGAAACCAAAAATGGTTCTTCTATGGCATCGCTGCAAAAAAAAAAAAAAGAAGAAGAAGAAGAAGTGCAGCCTGGGAGGTGTGCTGTAGCTGAGAAGCAGTGCAGGAAAAATTGTTGTGATCTATGACACACTTATGGGGCATTGTGTCATAAATATGTACAGTTAATGCAAGTTATGCCAACCAACAAACTTGATGATTAATTATGCAAGCATATTTTTCTCTCACTTTATGAGACAAATTATTCCACTCTGCTACACACAAGTTGAAAACCATCCATTTACATGTGTAAAGGCCCATTCACACCAAGAACAATAACTATAAAGATAACTATAACTATATTAGTGTCCACACCAATGGACAATAATGTTCTGTTTATTAAAAGCATATGCTGCATTGTTGCCTGCTGCATTAAATGCTAATGCACTTTAAAGTCGGGTGGATTTTTGATTGGGTGTCAGTGTTTTTATTATTCATCAGCTGGGGAAAAAAAAATAGCTCTTCAACTATAATTATTTTGTGACATTAACATTATAGCTGTGGTTTGGATTCTCATAGAATTAGAACGCTCGACTGCGGTGAACCAATGGCTGCAGTGGATTGAACGAGTGAGAGCCCCAACTGTGAGCATCTTGAATTTGTGCTTCCTTAAGTGCTTGTTTAGAGAACATAGGTCCATTATTGGGCCCAAACCCCCATCTATCTTTGGAATTACACACCCGTTGCATTTGGACATTGAGTGGATGCCCCTGGGGCGACGTGTAAGGACAATAAGATATTCTACAAATCATTATAAATTTACTTTTGTGCCTAAAGCAATTCGTTTATGTAACAAATTTGGCTGATTATTATTATTATTTGTTTACTTTTTTCCTTTTATTTATTTATTTATTGTTTTTATTTTATGTTTTTTGTGTATTTTGAGTATTTGAAGCATATTGGAGATGTTACTGCAGTTCTTCTGGATTTAGTTTGTCTCAGTTTTTTTTTTTTTGTTTCTTCATGTAATCACAGATGGATTTGATGATGGTGAGATCAGATCTCCGTGTGGAGCACCGGCTGTTGTCAATCTCCTTGTGCATTCAAAAATCTCACTGGATTATTACAATTAATGGCAAAAGGAATGTTTGGAAATGTAAACTGATATTTCCTACTGACACACTACAGCAAAATATATAAATAACTGGCTTAAATCCATTTTTTTTGGGGTGAAAATACTAACGTGCCCAAGACTTTTGCACAATACTGTATTTTCTACCGGGTGTTCAAAATACATAGTTTTGTGTTTTATATTATGTACACCCAGTGCAGCTGTAGGTCTCTAGCTAAACGGCTAACTCTCGTTATTACTGTCTTACTGAAATAGTTCTGATAATCAGCTGTGGGCCCACTATGCCTAAAATTGTGTCAATTAATGCAGATTGTCTGTTGTTCTTACTGATAATGATAAAGGTGGGAGCGAGATTTGTTTTACAAACTTTAATGTTACATCAGTCATTCACGTTTTGTGCTCAGCTAATGTATGCACCGTTACTGATGCAGTTAATGATACAGTTCCCACATGTGCACTTCAATAAATTAGAAATATACACATCAGTTTCTTGATGGACATACACTTGTTAATGCTGATTGTAGAGGAATTACAGTTGCAACATCTCATAATGTACAACAAAAAAAACTTAAAACTTGTGTCCTGCTCAAGTCGTCCTAGCGATGGAAGTTCAGGTTGAATAACTAGTTCTTCCAATGTTTCATCATCGGACTTGCACTCTGATTTATATGGTAAATTGTTACTATCTTTTTTACAGTGTGTACAATCGCTGAGGATTTATGAAGCCTCTAGAGCTGAAATTCAGTTATGGTGATGGGCATTTTGTTTCCGACCCGCTGTAATCAGAAGACCAATCACAACAGACTGGGCCATCTGACTAATCAGAGCAGAACAGGCTTGTGGAAAAGAGGGGTTTAGAGCAACTGAATCTTCGTTTTAGAGTCTTTGAGAAATGAGGTGATGTGCAATGTATATTGTGAGAAAATGAAAGTGTTTTTTTTTTTTTTTACCTTTGATGCACGTAAACCTGTTGTAGGAGACTTCCAAAACAAAATTTAAGAACCTTTAAAATAGCATAATTCCAGTAATATTGTTCCTCTGTGCTATTATTTTTATAGTTGTGGTAGACTCTTCTATTCTTTTATATTAGAACAATTTTTAGAAATATATCTTTATCATTATCATTACAGTTGGTCATTGGTGTGAACATGCCATTAGAATGATTATTTAAACTTTATAGTTATGGTTATCATTATAATTGTCGTTGGTGTTAATGAGCCTTAACTTCTTCAATGTTAGAATGCTTTCTCGTATTCCAGTGACCATCTCGTATTCCATTAATATGTAGAGAAAAGTAATCCATCCAAACGCTGATTTGATTAAAATTTGCCTTGACCAATGGAATCATTTTGGTTTGCTGACCAATGGAAAACTTAGAGAGTGTTAATGAAACCTGTTTGAAAACAGTCAATATTTTTGCACAAATTACACACTTTAAACCCATAAAGAGCCAATTATAGTGTCGTTTCCAATGAAGAAACATTCTCGTTTGATCTCAGTGCTCATTTTCACACCATACAACTCAATCTAGATGCAATCAAATACCAATATATGCTGCACTTCATTACATTTAGGGCAATGGGAAGGTTAGTGGCCAGAGAAAGTCCATTCCAAAGCATGGTAACCTAAGGAGAGCCAGGTTGGTCTGGCCACACCTTGTCTGTGTGCTTCTGTTCTCTGTGAGTTAGGATCCAGCCTGAAGCCAGCTGGCTTGGATTCTGGTTCATGTGGGCGGCAGTAATGCAGGCAGCCAGCACATTTTCATTCAATATAAATAAAGAGATTGGAGGGAACTCTGCCGTTTTGTACAGGCGGTCATATATTCAACATTTAACCACATCGCATGTAAAACTACAAGCCCAGATTTGGGACCTCGCTTGGAAACAGAACATTCAGCGGAAAAAAGTGGAAAGAACGATCATTCCAGCCCTGTCGGGCAAGAAGTGGTTAAGAGACTCGCTGCCAGGTACAGAAATGAAACTGGTCTGGATCTGAACTGAACTAATTTGTCAGCACTACCATCTGTGCAGCTCTCGGTCTCTGGCTCGCAGACAGGCTTCAGCGGTTGACATCCTACTCCAGTCAAACTGCTTGGAAGATATGAGTGTTTCTCATGATTTGGCCAAGGGGAAGCTCTGCTCCTACCACCCACTTAGTGATCTCAGTGCTGGACATGGCAGCCTTCTGCCAATATCCCCTCCATCATTTCGGCCCCCTCCGCCCTTGCTATTTTCTCACATTGGCTCCTTTTTCCCCCACATTCACGTTCCTCTTATCCCCCACCTCATGATCGACCATTTTGAGCTCAGGGAAAAACACACATGGTTTCTAGCCCAGGCATTAAACCACATTTTTCTGTGTGTTCTTTATTCCTATTTGGATGACCAAAGAAGTTCCGCTCAGACCAGATGTATTTTTATGTAATGACCAAAGGAATCTGGCCCCAACTGACCTAAATTTACTTTCTGGAGAATAAACATACTGTGACTATGTGTGTGTCCAGTCAGAAATGCATGCATGTGATTTATTTTTTAAATCAACTACTTTGCAATTAGAACATCACTATCAGAGAATCGATGGCCAGATTAACTGATGAATTAAGATTTAAAAAAAACATAATTAATCCAAGAAAAATGCCCAGTGTAATTGTGTTATTGTTGAACCTTTTATATGCATTCACACATGAATGATTAAAATGAATTATTGCAATAAATATTTGTTTGACTTGGTAGTGTGCATAGAGGTTTTTCTGTGCAGCCTTTCCATTTGGTGAGTGAGCCAGAGGCACCACCCAACTCTAAGAAAAACACACACATGCATGCGCACACACATGCAAGTTTGTGTGTAGAAAACCACAGGGGTGGTGAGCTCTAATCTGGAGCCACTAGCCCACTTTAAACACATTCCCTAAGTTATAGCCTCTGCCTCACACCAACCTTTCCCAAGAACACACAGCCTTTCTCTCTATCCCTCCTTATTAACATTACATTACAACATATATGTAACATACCTACACACACACACACACAAATGTGGTACCATTACCTCTGTTTAAACAACTGTTGTAATTCGTCTGCTCTGCATCTGCTGGGGTGGCCTTGAGAAAGCGCTGTTCCCTAAAACCATGCCGTTACACAGCCTGGGACCTCCGTGCATTTGTTTTTGCTTCCAGGGGGACAGCCACATGCACAGACCCCTGACTTCTTGCTGCTGGTATGCGGTAGACTGCAGATCCTGCTCTCTGCTGACCTTAAACAGTCTTCCCATTGTATAAGGCTCAGAGTATGTACCTCATTGTGATTGCCCAGTCACCTCCTAAATGAAACGTGTGCATAACATCATCTAACATCATTATCTACAGCACTAAATCCCATTTCTTCTTTGTCAGTTCCGCCTATATTCTGACATCAGAAATGCTAAATCAGAGTGTTATTCTAGTAAAATGACTGAGAACAGCACCCTGATAAGCCATTATGCATTCAAAGACATGCTGGATAACAGATGTTTTCATTAAAGGCTTAAAATAGATACATAAATAAACCTGCCTCCACTACGCTTGTGGTACTTTTTCCTGCATTCATTGCACCTTGATGCTGAATAGGCTCTAACCGCACACATGCACTTAGTCCTTTTGACTGAACTGTGAAGTCCTGACGTTTTTTTATTTTATGAATTACGTTTGTAAAGCTTTTCAAATGACTGAGTATCATGATAATTTGGTGAATAATACACAAGAGTTTACAGGCCTCTGATATCTAAACCACTTTACAGGAGATTTAACAAAATTTGGACAGAGCATCGAAGTCCTGTACTTTAGTGTACTAAGATGTTGAAACAATTTATACAGTGCCACCTAATGGTCAAATGCAAAACAGCTGCACTAGTCGTGCAGGATAAAGTGAAGAAGGATCAAGCAGATACACAAAATATTTAAAAATGCGCGTTTAATGACGTAACAAATACCATTTAAAGCAGCAGAAAGCACATTAATGAGTGGATTCACGCGCTTTTATGTCCTGGGTGATCGATTTTAAACAGATTTTTGTCTTTATGTTAAACAGAGGTCTTTCTTTATGTTAAAACGTTCTGAAACACCTTTAACCATGCCTATAACATTTATTTTTTTGCTACTTATTGCTATTTTACAAAGAATTATTTCAGCCTTAGTCTTAAACAATTAAATTATCATAAAATAAAATTTAATAAATCATTTATAAAATAAATATTATGTTTAAAGTTATTATATACAAATGATGAAATAACAGTAAACAATTTTAATAGTTTTGTCATTTATTATGTTGGTGAAGAGCTGAAGAGCAGGAAAGCAGTCTCATTTTTAACAAAACAGTATTTTCCTGAATAATGTATGCTGCTTGCAATATCTGCATACAGCGCGCTTCATCCATGCTGCGATTTTGCCCCTCCCCTTTAAGAGGCGCGCAGCCAATAGAAGATGACAACATCCGGTTTAAGTGTCTGAGAGGGAAGTTCAGAAAGATTTTTTTACAGCATCTTATGCCGCGAAAATGTCACATTGCAGCTAATGATCTTCTATACAGTTAGTTTAGATTATTGGAAAAGTATGACAATACATGATGTCAACATAAAGCCTGAGCAAAATAAGGACGCATTGAAAGTGCAGAACTTGCACAACCGTGCTGTCAAACACAACAACAGAAGTCTTCGCAGACCGTCGTCACCTTATTTGATCGACACGCTTGAGCCTGCTGAATTTAAAGGTAACATCTGAGTTTACTTTGTTTACTCACAGTAAAATTAAGCCTTTGGTCTGACTTTGTGTGATTTTATCTATGATTGTCAGAAGCAGGATGCGAATTTGCGAATCATACTATGACCTTGCTGCTTGCTCATGAATATTAATTAAGCTACGGAGTGTGCTAAAGAACTTCTACGATACATAATAAATATTCATGACTTACTCTTTACTGTAATTTTTGTTTGGAGGCGTGTATGTGCTCAGACTGAAGTGAAATGCTTCTTGCGGTGGTCAGCTTATGTTGGAGCCAGTGCGAGTACAGACAAATATGATATAAACTATGTTCAATATAAAACCAAGGTAAATGAAAATGGTGACCTTGTAAAATATCATAAGCTCAGTTAAACATACTTGCTAAATGTCTTAGCTCTTCAAAATCATGAGTAGCATCATTTTAGAGTCTGGAAAGTTTGAGGAAGCTTTTGATATGTCAGACATAATCATATAAACCCCAGTTATAGTGTATGGTTTATAATGATATTTTTGTGCAGGTTATGGTCTATTGTGGTACTGGTTTATGTCTCCTTGAATTCTTAACATTAAAAGCTGCTCTCAGTATTTTCTGCTAATTAAGACAAGTAACTACAGGCAAAAACATATTTTTTTTTCATGCACAGGTCAGTTTTGATATATTGTATCCTGTTTGGCTTTTCATAACGTGTTGTTTCAGACTAGTGAAAAGAAAATACACTTTTTCAACCAGCTTTGTACTGTTACAATGTCGGTAGGATATGTAAAGGACAATGTTTACTTGTTCTTTGTATTACCTGGACCGAAAAATTCACATTTATCGGTAAAAATCTTTTGACAACTTGTGAAAACTACAGTTTATACTTCCGCATTTTTGCGTCCCCGCCCACGGACAGTCGTATGGACAGAGGGTTATTAACAGAACAGTTATTTTCTCTAGTTATTTTGTGTAGCACAGATTTCTTTCTTTCTTTTTTTGCCTTTCTACTGTATAGGCAACCAAGTTTTATTAAAAGCCCATTTTGCCAGCGGTGAAGTACCCCTTTAAGTGTTCATTTAATTGCACTTTATCTATTTGCATCTTTAGATTTAAATTACAGTACATCTATTTGAAGGCTGTTTTCTCAAAATTAGTTTTTTTATGTACTGAGCCAATTGAACTTGTATACAAAAACTTTACAGTTTTATTACTATCTACTGTATATTCTGAAGGATTTCACAAAGGGATTTGTGTTTATATATCATTTGCCAGATTTAAACCACATGGTTTAAACAACATTCCTAAAAACATGGTGAAAGTTTATTTTTTCCAAATTCATATCCAAAATCCCTTCTTTAAAAACATTTGACTCTATGTCAACAAAATTAAACAAGAATTGTGGAACAAGAATTGAACCTGGCTTTATCCAATGTGTTTGGGTTCCTTGCCATTGTCGCCCGGCTGGCTTAGTTGGGGACACTTAATATTCAACAATATTATTGATCTGCCTGCATTGACACCATAGTATGCAAACTGAACTAAGCTGATGTTTTTCAACTATAAAGAACCTTTTGTGCAATTGGAAGTTTACTTTTTAGTGTGTAGTGCCGTTGCTTAAAAGAGGGGTATCACACACAGTTTCTGCCAATCTCATGTTAATCTTGAGTACATATAGAGTAACAATGCATCCTTCTTATCTCTGAAAAGTCTTTAGTTTTGTCATATTTATAAAAGATAGATACGCTAAACTTTAGTCTTTCCGAAAAAAGCCGAGGTCCTGGAGGCGTGTCTGCCGTCAGTGCTGTGGGCGGAGCTAAAGAGTCACGAGCGCGCGCAGCTTCTGCGTAGAGATCGCATGCTAGCTGCGACATCATTATAAATACAAAGGGAACAAAAACGTTTGTGTTGTTTACATTAAAAATTGACTGATATTCATTGTGAGGTGTAAAATACTGTAATTTCTTTCTTACGTTGCAATCTAACGGTTATTTTTCTTTAATGAGACCGCCTCGATGATGTACAGTATGCAGCCTTTAAAGGGTGCAGCCCCTGAATTGGGACACAGCCATTGTTGAAAAATCTCTCGGCTTCCGTATCCCTAACGAAACGCGTTGATGGGCGTGCTCTTGCTCTGGGTGATGTGTGTGCGCACGCTTATCAGGGAGAAGTGACTATACAAGAAATTCTGCACTCTTTTGACGTCATACAGGACGCACTAGGAAAAAAAACTCTCCGAATCCTGTACCGAAACCGGAAGTAGTGAATTTGGCACATAAATACTCGGTCATATGTCTAACTCGTGTTTTGAAACTTTGGCCTTGTTTAACATGAGAATGCAACTCTTTAACAGTGTAAATAAGTCAGAATGCATGAAATAGCATTACACCCCCCCTTTTAAAAATTCTGAAAAATACAAATCTAGATTTTAATTGGGTGTTAGAATGGACAGTATCATGACTGAAAGAGTGGACATCACACAGAATCAGTCCTAAAGGTCATCGTGATCTGGAGAAAAGATCTGGAGATAGCTTATTATTGGGAACTCTCAGATTGAGATTGTAGAGTAGAGTGTATTAATGCGTTTTACCCTCCAGCTGAGAATGTCGAAGCCATTAGCACCATGATAAATCAGCTTCAGTAACAGGCAGCTCCCCCTTTATCATGTCAAGGCACCTATATAAGTCATGTCTATAGTGCTATATACAATACAGATTGTTTCAAAGCAGCTTCACAGGAATAAACTGGAAAATAATGATCAATGATGCAAACTTCATCATGTTCTCCTATAAAGCAGCTCTACAGAAGACAATAGTGTCATTATTCAGCTCAAGTCAGTTAAGTGTTGATTCAGTTCAGTTCAATAAATGTAAAGTTCATCAATTATGAAATGAGTTCAACTGAGCAATAAGAAGCTCTACAGAAGACAATAGTGTCGTTGTTCACCTCGAATCGGTTCGAGTTTTGTTCTCATCCAGTAGTATTGGTGCAGTCAAATCAATAATATTACTGAATATTAAGTGTCTTTTAAACCCTCTGTCTAGTTTTAGTTTGAACCAGTCAACCAATCGAAAGGCCAACCTGTTTTAATTTGCTCTTGACTGTTGTTTGTCAAGAGCCTAATTCTACATTTGTAGTCACTTCTTTACTACAAGTTTTTTTTTCTATTTGGCATACAGTCAGGATATTAGTATGTGTTGGTACACGTCAATGTTGACACTCTTCAGCGCATAAGCCAAATCATTTACACTTGCACAAATTCAGCTAACGCTCTACCAATATTCTGTGTTGGAAATTACACCCATCTTGGCCGTGGCAGTTTATTGGCCAGGCGGCTATGTCCCGCGAAGGACTGGGGAAAGCTGTGCGGGGATGACAAGTCAACAAGGAGCGTTTGTTCATAGTTTGGTTTGATGAAAAAAAGGAAAGCAAGGCTAATTATATATTTACATTGTCTCACCCAAGGGATTTTTCCAGCAGGGGTGATGGCAAGACATTAAACGACTCCGCCGTTACGAGCAGATCATAAAAACACTCCCTTGTTGTGTCTTTCACAGACCTGTCATTAAGACTAAGAACAACAATTACCCACAAACTCCTGCTCCTGCACACACAAGCTGTTTGAGCGTCTTTTCTACCCCGTTACGCTGTGGTCGCGGTGTGAGAACCTCGCCTCCCAGCAGGACACAGATGAGGATATGTCTCCATTGATGGCTTCAGCCTTGTTCCGTTTTGTTTATTTGTCAAAAATACTTCAGTACTGAGTTAAGAGCATTCTGGAAGTTTAAAATAAAGTCCATGAAGACTTTATTGCACTACCCAGTGCCTCTTTTATCTTTTTTTCCCCCTTTCTTTCAAACTGGCCGGCTCATGAAATACAGGCTGATGACAAATTAAGAGCCCTCAGTTGGGTAACACATTTTCAACTCCCCATTTTCCTGATTACAACCCCTGTCATCTCAGACTCTGTACAAAAGGCATCATTATTATGGACTTAACTCTCCTACTTTTTCTGGAATGAGAAACACACTTTTGAAGTTGCATGGTCCAAATATGTAGATCTGCTGGCCTTTCAAGGAATAGTCCCCCCCGCCCCCAAAAAAGCATTGTTGCATTTATTTGTGTGTGTGTGTCTCTGCAGACTTCAGAGGATGGCTGCTGTTTCTGAGACAGATGTGCAGTTCTGGATGGCCAAAGCAGTGAACTGGGGGGAAGCTACGTCATGTTCTGCCCTTCTGGACACAAGCAGACACCTTGGATATCTGAGGACTTTTCTCCAGCAAGTTCTCCTGGGGTTGCAGCAAATGGTATGAAAAATGTCTGAACACACAACTTGAGCTTCACAAGCAGGGCTTTTGTTTGGAATTTTGTGAAACATTTTGCATAGTCTTCAGCTGTTCTGTTAAACGTTAGGATCCAGTAAACGAATGTTGATCTAACAATATTCTTCAATCTTCACCAGGAGATATGTTGGATTTGAGTTTGCGCTATCTACAGGATGGTCAAGTAGTTGTCCAATAACCGACTCATTGATTTGTGAGGTCAACAACTTTATGATTTTTAAATTATTTATTTTATTACAGGGCTCAACAGTAAGATTGTTTTCAACATTTTCACTGTCCCCAAAACATAAATTTTACAATTTTTTTCACTTAAATTTATAATTTTATATTTGCATTTATACAATTTAAATGTATCTAAATGTATATTTTAGTATTTATTCATTTATAACACTTTTTTTTTCTCTGAAGTTTTCTTAAATTTGCAAAAATAGCTGGAAACTACAAGGAATGGAATAAACACTTGAAAATGATGGCATGAATAGCACAACATTACTGATTGGTTAGTAATTTTTAACTTATTTAAACTAGCAAACAATTTTAAATAATCAAAAGTCACAACCAATTGCCACTGAAAATCAAATACTTAAGTCTGAATTAAAAATAAAGGCATAAAAATACATTTACATAATCAACTGGCATAAAATTCTCTTATACTGACCCTGGACGAGTGACCCATCCTTATTACTGAGTACTGTAATTTTTTGGTGCTTTAAAAAAGATAAATTAAGAGATCCAACTTCTTTGAAAGAGTTTTAATGCTGACAGCATGTTGTGCTTTAATGTGCTAAAAGTCTCTCAGTAACTAAGAACTAAGAAATGTAGTCGATTTTGAAAATGTGTAGTTTTGCATATTTCTTCTGCTGAGTTCATAATCTTCTTTAATATTAAGGTCATAGTGCTTTAACTAACTCTTTTAACACCCCATAACAGAAGTCGCTCTGTGTGAATGAAGGCAGGACATTGGCACAGCGGCTGTGATGATTTAGTGGGCTAATAGCCACCCAGGGATTGCCAGCGTTAACCTAATGTATCCCTGCATCAAGTGTTGCAAATTTGGACGAGGTATCATGGGTTTGGGCGACTCTGTGAAGGACCAGTGTTAAGAAAAATTCTGCCTCCCACTGACTCTCCTCACCTTGAAAGAAGCTCTATTCATCCTGCAGCAGCCTTTCGCACCAGCAGATCTGCTGTTGGCTCTGCACATCGTGCCGGTTGGTGCCTAGCGTGTCAGAAAAGAAAACAAAATCTTGCAGGCTTTCTTATTTCAACTTACAATGGCCGCCCTGCCAAAATGCAATCACACCTTCCGTTTCCATCATGCTCGACATGCGTCAGCCCCTCTGACAGCATTCAGCAATGTGATGGGATCGGGATTTCTTAATTGGCCCTAAACCTTTATTCCCGGCAGAGCCTCGTAAAACGGCCCGAGTGAAGCGGATCTGAACAGCAGCGCTTGGATGAGTTAAGGACGTGGCTCATGCCTGGGGATGAAAAATGTCTCGTTTATATCAATTTCCTCATTTGCATTCCATCAGAACCAGTTTTCCCACTCCCTGCTTGGGACTGCTGGAAAGGGGAGGTTTCACGATCCCGTAAACGGTTTTCTTCCTAAGCCTGGCACAGTTGGGTGCCCGTTGGCGATGCGCCCGTGCTCAAGGGGAGACTGTGTGTGTGAACACATTCGATAATTGCTGACTTGTGAATGTGTACATAAGACTTTTTGCCCTTTAAATCCCATGAGAGAGCATCTCTGGGATGGTACATGCAATGACAAATTTGCTTGTACCCCTTTGCTGGAGCTGGTTTATGACTTTGTCATGATGGTTATGAGAGGTCAAATGAATGGTCTTTTCAAGCTGTTTTTCAAGAGTTTACATTAGGGCAGCATAATTAGTCGCATTAAAATTTATATTGTGATATGACATAGTGAGATTATTAAAAAGCTGCAATTTAATTTAGTATATAATTATTTTATGTTTTATGTATTTTAGATATACTTTAAAATTCTAAAATTTAATTAATTTAAATTTAATCAAAATGTTTAAACTGGTGTTTGGGGACCCAAGGTAGCTCCAAAAGATTTCCAGGGAGTCTGCAAAAATTACATAAAATAATTTTTATGGTTGTTAAAGCTATAAAAGTGCTTTGGAATAATATTAGGTTTGAAAAGCATTAATTAATTTTTTTAATTGAAAATTCAGGATTATATATATATATAACATTTATTGTGGTGATAAAATGATACATTGTCAAATGTCAATATTTTCTAGATAATATTTTAATAATTTGTTTTGGCTTCAATAACAGTACAATAACAATATAAAAAACAATTATTTAATTTAGCGAACAACATGTTGTCTTTATAATATCATATAGTGTTTTTTTACAGATGAAAATGTAGAGCTGCCCTCAAATTTTAGGAATGGGGTCCTTCACTAGGGGATCATCCCATTAGGGGGACCTTGGCATCAAAAAGTAAAAAAACAAACAAGAGAAAAACTACTAGATCTACAATAATTAGTTTAGCATGTGCTCTGTATTTGTATTAATTATATTTTTGGCTGCTACAAGGTTCTTTTCTCTCTGTGTTAAAGTTCCACAGGAATGGTGTCATTCTCTTCATGCGTGCACTGAAATCGTTTAGTATCCAACAATGTATGTGCCTATGGAATGTAAAAAGGCTCAGATCCTTTGTATGGCTTCCAGTGTACAGTAAATTGGCAAGGCACATCTTGAACTGATGCAAAAAGCTGTGATCCTCAACATGCCTTTGCATTAGCACGCTGGTTTTCATTAATTACGTAACTGACTTTAAAGAAGTGATCAGTGACTCTCTCCGTCTGTCTGCGTGGGAATAGTTTTATAAAAGGCCATCAAAAGGTTTTTTTTGTTTTGTTTTTTGGCTCAAATAGTTCTTTGGGAAATGATTATTAATTTTTTTCATATTGGCTAATTGTTCATACTTGTGATGTGAACTAACTCGGCAAGTGGCAGACCTTCATTGTGCACTTAAACTGTCAGTATTACTTAAGAAAAAAAATTTGACCACAGCTCATAAGTTGAGACAGGATCTGGTGTTGACAGTTCATTTTGATGAGGAAAATTCTAAGCAATATAGTTCTGACATGAGAACATTTGTTCCTGCTGAGTTCTTCTTGGTAACTATAAGATCTTCCTTAATGTATCAAAAAACAATTCAAACAGACAGTTCTTCAAAGTGGGTCTTTATGGTTGCAATTACAGAGACCGTTGTAAAAAAAAACATAAAAAAACCCAACAAAGTTATTAGCTATTCTGGAAAGAGAGGCATCTATTTTAAAATATATATGAAATGTGTGTGCATGTGCAAGAGTAAAGTGTGCTGCATCTTCATGCAGCCAGTGCTGATGTGGTCATCAGGGAAACAGGTAGTGCAGAAGAAATGAAAAGGTTCCTAGGACATATCCTTGTGGAATGCCAGAATGCCAAAATATCATCAATCTTTGTCTTGCTAGCTTATCTCTCCATCAGGTGTGTTTTATATCCAGCCATCTGACTTTGTTGTTGTATGATCTGTAACCATGAAGTTGAAGCATCACGGAAATACCAGACTGATTCTGATTGGTTCACTGATGCCAACTTTCACACTATAAGATATGACTTTATAATTTTCAATTATAAAAAGGGTGTGTCATTAACATAATCTATGAGATGAGTACTATATATTTAGAAAAGTGAGGTGTTAAAACAAAGTCAAAACAAGTTTTCAACTGAGCATACAGGTACATGCTTCTTTACGTACATTGAGCTTTAGTGCTAAAGCAAGTGAGGTAAGTTTGAATCTTGCTTGTAACATTTTTCGATATTGTTCAACCTCATCATTTCCCAGTTTTTCTATGTTATACAATGGAAAAAAAGCCATAAAATGTGTTCAATTGGATTATTCACACGTGCATTACTACTAGGTACTGTATGCAATGTAAAAGTCTGCATTGTATAATTTAATTGTAGTTTATTTTTCATGATTCAGATGCAGATTTTTGCTATTGATGTCTCAGGTGTGTGTGTTTATTCTATAACAGAGCTCCACTAGTGAGGCCATGAAGACGTTTCCTTTTGTGGGCCAGTTCCTGGGAAGACTTTGTTGGAACCCATGTGTTATTGCGGATGGTAAATTTACGACTCTTTTACACTTGGGGGTGTGTTTCCCATTTGAGACCAAGAAATGTGTCTGCATGAGTTGGGTATTTACACTAATTTTCCAATGAACCCTGTAGTGGCCTGTAAGGCATTTGTTCTGTTATTTGGCTCTCTTTCACCTCTCTCTCTTGTCTTATCACTACTTCCCTTCCCTGAAATTTTTTTTATCAGAGCCGTTCTTCACATGCAGCCTTAAAAATGACTTTAAAAAGTTTAAAGATCTATCACTGTACTTTTTACCCCATCCTTTACAAATATATTACGAATGTGATTTAAAGTTATAAATATTTATTATAAATTTATATTATCAGCATAACAATTTAAGTGAAAAGTTACATTGAAAAGTCAGTTTTTTGTTCAAAGTAAATCACATGCTCAGTGTCCTTGTGATCAGTGTGATGTGTGACCTTAAAATAATGCGAAATCTGTAATATTTTATTTTTGATTTGCATCATATGCTGTTTTTGTTTAAAATGTTTAAAGTTTAAATCAGATATTTCATCTTAGTTTTTTAGTGTTGTATCAGAGTTTAGCCTATATTGTGCCTGATTATAAATGCATGCATGTATGCATGTTTATGGGTTCCCCATTACAGATGAATAATGTGGCCATTTTCACATCTTATAAATGCCATTTTGTCCTGTGGTCTTGTTTATGTATGCTCAGAGAGGAGCCAGAGACTCCTGCTGCGGTGTTTGAGCTGTCTGTACAGCGCTGAGCCACTGAACGCTGTTGAGCGAAAAGCCAACATGTGGATCAAGGTAAAGCCAACAACATTTCACCCCTCAAGTTTAATGAATAGATAAATGCCAAAGCAGTTTTACAAATTGATATCCTTAATTAAAAGTGTGAAGATACAAAAAAAATTAAAGAGGTCATGAATTGAGAAATCAAATTTCCCTTCATCTTTTGACATATAAGAGGTCATTGTACTATAAAAAAATATCCTGTAAGTTTCAGAACTCGTTAGTCCAAAAACAGATTTTATAGAAACCAAGCTCCCAAAGCGACTCATTTGGGATTTTCTCTCAGTATGATGTAATGATGAAAGACCGCCTCTGCAGAAGCAGAGGTGTAAAGTACTTGAGTAAATGTAATTAGTTACTGTACTTAAGTATCTTTTTGGCTACTTTGTAGTTGTACTGAGTATCAAAGATATTGGCAACTTTTACTCTCTCCTTGACTACATTTTTGAGCAAGTAAATGTACTTTTTACTTCACTACATTTGTGATGTGTAATGTAATTACAAATTACATTTTTCATGGCACCTAACTTTTTCTGCAGCAGTTTCTTACTGATATAAAGAAGCGATATTGCCATCTAAGGGCATTGAAGGTACTATATCTTGTGCATTTTGCCTTTACTCACCCAAAACTTGTCAACAAGGATACTTTACGTGAACGCGAGTGCATTAGCAGGTAGTTGCTGATCGCAAATGTTTTATTTATTAGATGAGGAAATGACTGCAGCTGGTGATGAGGCTCAAAACAGCACATACAGTAGACTTTGACTATTTAATTTTACTTAACATTGTTTTATTTATCCGCTATATTGACATGACCGTTTTGAAGGATATTGGTTTACTTATGGCCTTTCTGTACACTTGAGCTCAACTAAAACTTGAGAGTTTCTAGATGTTTAAAAGGTTGTTGTGTTGACCTTGATTTATTGCAACATTGAGGTGTTCAATTTTATTTTGATTTTAGAAAATAAACTTGACTTCTCATCTTACAAATCAATTGTTTCTTATTTTCACTGGCATGTCTCTCAGGACTAGTGTATCTCTGAGACTGAGCCTACATTCAGCATGAGTAAAATACTTAAGTACTGTTAAAATCAGATACTTTAAGACTTTTACTCAAGTCGTATTGGAATTGGTTACTTGTAACTTGTAGTGGAGTCATTTTCGATGTAAGGTATCTGTATGGTTTTCAGGTACTCTTTACACCTCTGTGCAGAAGATCAACGCCTACTTCTACATCATTGCCCCTCCCACCAATTCATGCATGACTCATGTAGTAATAAATACAGGAGATGCTTCTGAGGATTACAAGACGTTTTGCAGTGCCAAGTTGTGGAACAGCACAGTCTTTGCATTGCCTTCCTTATGATCCTAACATTAAAAAAGCATGGATGAACTTTATTTTTTAAAAAAGTACCATATCACATTAGTAAGACCATTCTTTTGCTTCATTTTACTGTGGTTTCATTTTTAAACAAGATACAGTTCGAAGTTCGAAGCAGGCTTTTCAAAAATACATAAAATAAAAGATGATGCAGTGTCGACTATATTGGATCTGACGGTAATGTTGCAAAACAAATGTAAGTAACAATGTTTTACCATGTGTCACTATTGCTCTGTCTGTTACAGATCGTTTGATATGTATTTACTTTATTTTCACTTCACTGAAAATGATGAACGATAAATGTAAGAACGACAGTGTGACAAACGATGGTACATTGATTCATAATTCGTCTACACAAAACAACGTATCCTGTCAACTATACCTGTGGCAACTTTATTTGCCACAACCAACTAAAGCATATGTAATACACATAAATGTTTCACAGTTGGCAAATGTTTCAACAATGTAACGAGATAAGCACCTTTCAGTAGTGTCTTCGTTTCAACTTTAACATAATGTAATAAAATACAATTTAGTTTCTTATTTAGAGTATCATTTCATTAAAAAAATTATTTCATATTTCCATATTAATAAAAAACCATTAAAGTGATATTTCACCCAAAAATTAAAATTCTGTCATCATTTACTCACCCTCATGTCGTTTCAAACCTGTATGACTATCTTTCTTTTGCGAAACATAAAAGAAGATATTTTTAAAGTATGAAGTTTCTGTCATTAATTACTCACCCTCATCTTGTTCCAAACCCGTAAGACCTTCATTCATCTTCAGAACACAAATTAAGATATTTTTGATGAAATCCGAGAGCTTCTGACCTCCGTTATGCACAGCAATGTCATAATCAATTTCAAGGCCCAGAAAGGTAGTAAAGACATCGTTAAAATGGTCCATGTGACTACAGTGGTTCAACCTTAATGTTTTGAAGTGACGAGAATAATTTTTGTGTGCAAAAAACAAAAATAACGACTTTATTCAACAGTTTCTTCTCTACCCTGTTAGTCTCCTACGCTGTTGATGTAGTGAGCACAGTGCAGCGATTCCAGGTTTTTATGTCAGAACGCCGGCTCAGTATTGGGCGGCTCCTGCGTCAGCATCACAAGCATATGCCGTGCTGCTCACGTGAACAGTGTCGGCCATTACTGAACCGCGTTCTGACGTAGAACCTGGAAGCACTGAACGTAAATAGCGTAGGAGAATGACACAGAAGAGAAGAAACTGTTGAATAAAGTCATTATTTTTGTTTTGTTTTTATGCACAAAATGTATTCTCGTCGCTTCATAAAATTAAGGTTGAACCACTGCAGCCACATCAACCGTTTTAATGATGGCTTTGAAAGTGGTGGTTAAAGTGCTGTCTATGGACGAGTCATATACCTCTCGGATTTCATCAAAAATATCTTAATTTGTGTTCCGAAGATGAACGAAGGACTTACGGGTTTGGAACAACATTAGGGTGAGTAATTAATGATAGAAATTTTGTTTTCGGGTGAACTAACCCTTTAAAAATATTGACTTCCATTATGTCAACAGAACAAAACAAAAAAATACTGAGACATTTTTAAATTATTTTCTTTTATGTTCCACAGGAGAAAGAAAGTCATACAGGTTTAAAACAATATTAGGGTGAGTAAATGATGACAGAATTTTCATTTTTTTGGGTGAACTATCCCTTTAATAGCCATTTAAAACCCATTAATCTCATGGCATTGTTTAATTGTAATTGCAGTGTAAATGCATTCATGCCACATCTAAGGTGCAATAAACAGTCTCTAAATATATCTAAATACCAATTCAGGTGCAGCTTCAGAAAAAAACAATCATGGCCGTTGTAGCCTTAAAAATTTGTGCTTTTCTCATTTAAAACAATAATGACTTTATCAATAATGAAAAGATCTTTTAAGGGTAATTTCTCAGCCAAATTTGGTGTGCGATTAGATTAATTAATTGGCACATCATGTAATTAATTAGATTAAAAATTTTAATCGCTTTACAGCCCTAATTATTTTATTGAAATTGTCATTAAAAATAGCAAAAATCTGACTGATAAGAGTTTAAAAGCACATGCTTTGAATGTTCGAGCCCTTTTTTGTTTGTAATATACCTAACAAATGTCATACTGTTCTAGACCCCTACTTGCAACAGTTTTCAATCTGCCAAAAGTGTTTTAGAAATTCCCAATGCACACTTTTATATTGAAATAGATGTAATCAGAGTTGGGAGAGCAGGGTGTTGAAAAAGAACTAAAATAATTGTACACTTTCAACTTTTTACAGAGTTCACACAGATGGTTTACCATAAGCAAAACAGAACCCCTTGCGTTTCGTTTGATTATTTTTTTCATCTAATAAAACATAGCGCTAATTAAAGCAGGGCTTTTAAAGTAAACTTTTAATTTGCCAGATGTTTTTTGACCTATACGAAGGGAAGTGGAGTCAGAGGGAGGTGTGGGTTCTCTGTCAGGGGTTGAGACACGGTATTTAATCTTACATTATTTATTTGCTTAGCAAACAATCCCTAGTGCAGCAGCAGTGTGTGTACGTATGGTTTGTTGGAAAAAGAAAACAGAGATTAGGACTCTATTTGTGTAAGGAAGTTACAGATTATAGGCGCATGAGCATTTACTTGATAGATGAAACATGGAAGAGGAATACAATCTGTATTGTTTCCAAAAGATAATGGTCCAGATAAGGTCCAAAAGGTTGTTGTTTTTGTCTCTTTCTTTTGGTAGACAGGCCAGTCTCCTTTTGATGATTTTATTATCAAAATTACACCATGGTAATCTCATGCTTTTTCATACATTTGAAGTACCAATTGAATTATCAAGTAAAAGGTGGTGTAGATAATTTGATTAAAGATTACGAGGGCATGGGAATTTTAAAATAATAATGTGCGTGGATAAATCATTTATAACAAATACTGCAATATTTCATAAAAAAAAAAAGAAATTAGAATAGTTGATTTTGATTTCATGGTGACTTTAAAGGACATATTTGTAACTTTTCTTCAGGTTTGAGTCAGGAAGTGTGCCACTTTGTGTCCTCTGTTTAATGGCAGATCAGATTCTCATTTGTTCTGTTTTGTTGGAACCTAATTACGGTCCATTGTTTTTGGTCTCTTTCTTGTTGTGTTTTAGCAAATTGATTTGGATTGAGTTAATTTCCCGGGGGTCTTTCTTCTCCTCCCAGTCTGATGTCTTGCCTCTTCCAAGCTGTTGATCTCTTATTTTTCCATTCTCATGTTTATTGCGGTCCTAATGGACTGTGTGTTTTTCCGTTTATCCCCATTCCTTGTTTGTTACGAGTGCTGTTTACTGTCACTGTCAACATTTGAAGGCTCAGCCATTTGAGAAAGCCTTCATGTCGATCAGCATGGGTTGCAATGTGAGGTTCATCTGGGATGATTCCAGCTGACCCCCCAAGAGCCTCAACGGCGGTGATGGCCTGTGTTCCTTTAGTCACTCAACATGAATAAACAAACGGTCCTGTCATTCACAAAACCAGCTTGGTTGTGTTCTTCATGTGGGTGGTTTAGCCAAGAAGAAGAGATGAAGAAGAATGACGATGCTTTGACAGAGCCACGGACTGAAGTTTTTTGTCTGTTATTAAAGGGCCTGTTGCCCATTCTACTTTGAGCCTTTGCTCTGGAGCGCCAGCCTGACTCGCTCTCTCCACATCACAGAGACCAGACCATGCCTGATGGCCCCTCCGCTCCTTCAGGGCTCCTGAGGGTCTGGAACAGTCTTTAGGGAGACTTGTGTGGTCTATTTAAGTACATTCACCTCTGCAGACGCATTCACATAATATTTTAGGCTGAGCAGAATGACCCAGTCTTTAATATCTTTGTCACTTTGTCTTTTGATATGCCTTCATTTCTCCTATGTTTGAAACCCCTAACCATGAGGATTAAACTTCAGTATGAAACTTGCCCCTGACCCAACATGAAAAATCCATGAAATTAACCCTCATAATGCATTCAAAATCTGCATGCGATATTCTGCATTTGCATCATGTAGTTATTACTACATGTACCCCTTTTAATCAAAGAAAAATTAAGAAATTCTTTTAAAATTGAAATTTTACATGAAGTACAGAAAAAAATTATGCAAGAAAAAATCTATTTTGTCAATATTCATGAGAAATGCAGTTTGCTTATATATTTATATTAGATATAAGAATATATAAGAACGTTCTTCTTTGAAATCAGTTGATTTAATGAAATTACTTTGAACTTATAACTCATGACTGCTCAAACACAGTCCAAATTTAAGAAACTCACATATTCCTTTTCTAACAAATCGACATCAACATTACTGTGAAATGTTTTCAAACAAAATATATACATTTAACTTAAAACAACTTGCATCAAAACAGACCTGAATGCATTTAAATCATATGGCTTGTTGATCTTTTCTAAGTTTAGACATTAAAATGGATGGGCTCTTTCACCAGCAAAGCAAACCTCCTGAACAGTGCCCTAGCAACTACATAGCAACCACCCAGATAAAGAAAATGTTTCATTTTTAGCATTAATAATTTAATAATGTATTTTGTTTGCTTGTTTCTTTGAAGATCTTTAGGCTAGAGTCAAGACCTTTAGGCAAGAGTCATGTGATGCCTTGATCAGTAAACATCTGAGATGTGAATATGTCCTCCTCTCAAACATTCTGTTTTCTTTCTTTTCATTTTAGGAATATTGTACAAGTTGTTTTGATTTAGCCTGGGCATCCATGTGGTTTATACTGTCTAAATTACCACTTTGAAGACCAAAAAAAAAAAAAAACGCCCATCATGGCAGATGCCATGTTACTCCACCTCAAGGTAGAGAGAAAAAAACTAGAGAATATAAAAAGGCTGCATTTCATTGGCCTTTGCTGTAGCCGCAGCCCAGCTTAGACTTAAGTGTGATCTGCAGTGTGTTTTTGCTGTTCAGATGGTAGTAATTGAGCCTCTTTGGGTCTGTGGAGGACATCTTAGCATACTGTAAACCTTAAGAAACCACATGGCCCCACCACAAGCAGACATGTTTTCTGTCAAGGCTTAAACCCTGTGCTTTCATAAACAGACCGGCCTTGCCACCCGATCCATTGTCTTTTTTTCTCTTTTTTTCTTATTTATGTGCAACATGGGGATGTATTTATGATGAGCAAATAGTTGTCCAGTTATAGACAAAGCAAAATAATTTGTTATGGTGTGTGATAAAATTTTCACCATAAACGGAGGGTGTTTGTTTAAAAGCTGTCGTCTGCATTGTTTTATGTTATGTATCTGTTCTGGACAGAATATGTTGTGTCATCTGATCTCGGAGGAGGAGGGCAGTGTAGCTCATGCTACAGTAAAACATGCTGGATCAAGCCCGAAGCGATACCACTCAGAGGCTCTTCAGAAGGTTTGGGAATCACTGTTCAGAGCCTTGGCATGTTAGTTAATAATAGAATGGTAGTGTGATGGGTAATGAGGCCTAAGGCTAAAAGATTTCTAATTTTTTTTTTTTTTGGTCTATTGATGATTTTCGATTCCGTCTATTCCCCCCCCCCACCCCTCATAGTAAAAAGCCACTATTAGCTAAGTAGATTGAAAATGTTTAATCTAGAAGTAAAATTCAATGAAAAGTTAAGTTTAAATAATGCAGTTTATTCACTATATGAATGATGAATATTGAATCATTTATGTTGAATCATTTATTTGCACCAATAAAATAGTACGCAATAATAAACAGCAATATTTACCTATACATACTAAATAATGTTTTTTTAATAATGAAAATTGGAGTTATGATGCAAACAAATCATAAAAACATGTTGAACTGCCTTTTTTGCTGATGATGTTTAATTTTATTGAGATTCTGTTTGTCTTAACACTTTTTTACATATTCCATCACTAGAAGGGCTTGTAAAACTAGTCTAGCAGTGTGCTGTTTAGAAATGGACAAATAAAAATTCTTTTAAAATTTACAATGTTCACAATGTAATTTTATATCACTGGCAAAATCATAGTGAATACAATGTGAATATTCAATATGTTGCCTAGCTGTGGATTTATTTTCCACTCTAGTTTTTAAATTGCATTTTCATTACATTTATGAAATTATAGGCAAACTGTTGTGTCCTGCTGTCACTTTCAGGTGGTGTCATTGATGACAGAGGAGGTCATTAAAAGCTGTGACGGCTTGCCAAACACATCAGCAAGGTAATAAATGCTAAATCTCACTCTGGACACACCTTTACACTGCCAGTTATTTGTCAAATGCCTCCTGTGTGTATATGCATATATGTGTGTGTGTGTGTGTGTGTATATATATATAAGTATAAAATAGTCCTCACTCAGTAATCGCTTTTTGTAGATGTTCAAATGAGAACATTCACACCATGTCAACGGCATGCATTGCCTTGGTCACATGTCCTCAGATGGCTCCTCTCATTGGAGCTCTATTGAAGCATTCCATGTTGTGTGGCTCTTCCTGTCTGAATCAAGAGTTTATTAAGGAAGTCAGTGATGCCTTGATTAGGTGAGTTTCATTACACTGAAATGTTGTAACGCAGTGTTTAATGACAGCATGATGTCCACTCTTAACCTGTGTATGTTTTTCCCAGTAACACCTTATTTTAGTGTCCTTGTTACACACATTACATTTAGTTACTGTAGTAATAACTATACAGTATGCATAATTACATGCGACTAACCCTAAATCTAATCCTAAACCTAACCATATAGTAAGTATATGTAGTTAATTGTTGTTATTCAGTCCCTAAATATATAATTACACTGTAACACGGACACCTTGAAATAAAGTGTAACCGTTTTCTCTCTTGCACAGTAAGAGGCTTGTGTTGGAGGATGAAGCTGTGATGAACCTGTGGTGTCTTAGCCCCACCTGTCTGGAGGGGGCAGTAGTGAGCTTACTGGAATCTGTGCTGTCTGACCATGAAACAATGACACAGAGTCTGGACAAACATGTTAATGACTCATTACTGGTAAACTTGATTTCTTCTATATTAGCATTAAATGCTGGTATTTTTTATTTTTTTTTAGATGGGTCTCAAGTTTGAGACCACATTAAAAATCTGTCATTTAAATCTGAAAATAAACAAACTTTAGTTCAATGTATTTATTTACTTACTATATATATTATATTTTATTTTAGTTTTGTTTAAGGAAATAACGTGAAATAAGATTATGGCTCACTAATTAAATATATATATATATAAGTTTTTTAATTCAAATTTTCACTTTTTAAATGGTTACTTTTAAACTTTTTGATTACACCGAATGTTGTATAGTTGCATATTGTCAAAATATTAATAGACTTTACTCTTAAAATCAGCCAGATATATCAGCACCTTAGGACAACAGACCATCACCATGTTTATTAGCAACAAGTTCACACTGTTATGTTTGATGGCAACTAGTACTGCATGTCATAATATTTGCTTCGGTTGCTAATTAATTTGGTGCTGCTGTGTTGACAGTAAAACTATGGCAGTAAAGAAGGAATTTGATGGTCTGTTGTTCGTATGGTACACAGCGTATGAAGATTAACAGCTGTACGCTGGCCTCTTTTTAGGAACAGACGTAAACAGTGTGACGTGAACCAGACCTGTGGTCCATACACATCTTTATGAGGCTATTTCATAAAGAAACTTAAAATGACTAAAATCAAGACCTTATTTACATGTCTGTCTAAGGATGTCAAACAGTCATCATGTAGCTGATGTTTGAGGTTCGTTATGATCTGTTTAGCATCTCATTTTGAGAGGTACAGACAGGTAAAATGAGGCCCAAATGCAGCTGCATTCAACTCGTATTTGTTTGTGCTTCAGAGCATATTGAACTGTGCGGTGTGTTTACGTTGCAGGAACAAGTTGTTTAAACCGCAATCAAAAAGGGGAAACCAGAAATTAGTTTCACATTTCTGTTTTCATCCACCATCCTCAAAGCTTAGCTCCAATAACAATAAACAGCATCTTCCAGCATCCCACTGCCAGAAAGAGGATGTTTTTGCCATGCTGTAATTGACCCTCCATGAAGTGTTAGGAGAAGGTATGGATGAGTGTTCGGAAAGCCCATCTGTTTTCACTAGGGAGAGAAAGCTTCGGCCTTCATAAAAAATAAAACCAGACAGCCCTTTCCTATGCCTTTGCTCACGTGATCTCTAAATTTGAGAGATTTTAGAGACTTAAAACAATGGTTCTCAATTTTTGTTTTTGAAAATGATTGATAATTTATTCATCCTCATGTTGTTCCAAACCTGTATTATTTCTTCTGTAAAACACAAAAGGTGAATCCATATAAATGAAAGTAAATTGGGACTGGGGCTGTCTCAAAAAAAAAAAAACACCATAAATTGTCAGAAAAATTTCATGAAAGTGTTAGAAAAGTGGCCCAAACTACTCATGCACTATATCCAAAGTCTAAAATTTGTCATGTACAAACCAATTTTTTTTTAAAGATTACCTTCCCCTACACTGTAGCTCTTGACAGCTCCAGTTCTAATTAAATATAGAAAGTCATACAGGGCTGCGTTTCCCAAAAGCATCATGAGCTAAGTTGATCGTAGAGAACTCTGGTGGAAATGGTCTCCACGATCAACTTGGGCTCACAATGCTTTTGGGAAACGCAGCCCAGGTTTGGAACAACATGAGGGTGAGTAAATTATTATATAATTTTAACTTTGGGGTAAACTATCCCTTTAAAGGATTAGTTCACTTTCAAATAAAAATTACCCCAAACTTTACTCACCCTCAAGCCATCCTAGGTGTATATGACTTTCTGATGAACACAATCGGAGATATATTAATAAATTTCCTGACGCATCCGAGCTTTATAATGGCAGTGAACGGGATCAACGAGTATGAGCTGAAGAAAGTGTCTCCATCCATGTCCATCCATCATAAACGTACTCCACACGGCTCCGGGGGTTAATAAAGGCCTTCTGAAGCAAAGCGATGTGGAAAAAAAAAAAATCCATATTTAACAAATTATGAAGTAAAATATCTAGCTTCCGCCAGACCGCCTTCCATATTCAACTTACGAAGAAAGTGTAAAAAACTCCCAGTTCGAAAAGCTTACGCTACGTCCTACGCCTTCTGTATTCAACTGACGGAAAAAGCTCAACTGACGTGACGTCAGTTCCATTTTTTTTTTTTTTTTCAATTTCAATACTGGGTCTGGCGGACGCTAGATGTTTTACTACATAACTTATAAAATATGGATTTTTTTTTTTTACACAAACACATCGCTTCGCTTCAGAAGGCCTTTATAAACCCCCGGAGCCGTGTGGAGTACGTTTCTGATGGATGGAAGTTGATGGAAGTGCTTTGTTCAGCTCATACTCATGGATCCCGCTCACTGCCATTATAAAGCTCGGATGCGTCAGGATATTTATTAATATAACTCCGATTGTGTTCATCTGAAAGAAGAAAGTCATATACACCTAGGATGGCTTGAGGGTGAGTAAAGCTTGGGGTAATTTTCATTTGAAAGTGAACTAATCCTTTAAGGAGAGATGCTTTTTTGAGGCTGCCAAAGGGTTAGGTGATAATGCAAAGCCTGTAGGTTTGATCCTAGACAGGAGGGCACCTGTGAATTGGAGAGAAACTGGAATCAGCTACACTACCATTAAAAAGTTTGGGTTTAGTAAGATTTTTAAATGTTTTTATGCTCACGAGGGCTACATTTATTTGATCAAAATACAGTAAAAACTGTGGAAATTATGATACTTTTTTTTTCAGGATTCTTTGAAGAATAGAAAGAATTTTTGTAAAAGTATTAATTTCTTTTAAAAAAATTACTTGCCCCAAACTTTTAAACAGTAGTGTATGACGATTGTCTGATGACGAGTGTCTGAATCGCTTATTTATGAAGATCAGGTGAAGAATGAAATGGTGTTGTATATTAACAATTTGGCTCCAGGTGCATCTGAATTATTGTGTGAAAAATTGCTTGTGATTGCAGTCATACAGTTTCGTTCATTGGTTTTATGACTTTGGCTGTAAGTTGGTGAACTCTGTATTCTTTCTGTGATCTCTCTTTCTCTCTCCTTCTTGTTTCTATTGCTCTGTCTTCTGTTTCTGAGAAGGGATCATACCATCTAATGTTTGTTGCTGAAATGCGTCTCTTTTTATTGGAGCAGCAAATTGGCGGCTTTTGGCAAGCGTTGAATAGCTGGGGTTACGGGAATATCTGAGATGCTTTAGGGTTTGGGGGGGGGCTTTGGAGGGGGTGGTGTTTGAGGATCGTGCGTGTGTGCGTGCAGAGGGGAGATGAGGGTGCCTGTGGGCTGGGTGGGGCAGATGTTTTAATGGTCCCAAATGAAGGAGAGAATAATGAGGCTTCTCCCTGTGGCCTACACACACACACACACACACACACACACACACACAAACACATGCACAGAGACAAATGCTCTGAGGATCAAAGACCGCAGGAGCACATGTGGGCTTTCTGATGGAGCACTGATGTTTTGGGTCTGGGTGAAATGTTTTTATGGCATTCTTTGCCCATATGAACTATGGGTGTATTAATGAAACCTGTTCTATTAAAATATGAGCATGTAAGTTTACGTGCTGCACCAGACACGCATGTACAGCTGCTTAGATGTGATTTTTTTTTTTTTTTTTTTTTTTTTTTTTTTACGCTCTTTCACATGAATTTAAAACAGATGATATTTGCTGTATAATAAAGCAGTGTTCATTTTGTTGGTAAGAAACTTGGCTGTTAAACTCACAGAAGTGAATTATGGGAGAGGATCTGTGGGCGATGCCAATGGGTCCTCATTTTTATTGCAGCATTGCCTCCTAGTGGTTGAGAAAGGAGCTGACAACCAGACCTTGTTCCTAAATAATGCACTGCATTATGTTCTTCTTTCCCCACCAGCCTCAAGCTTCAGCCCATTACTGCCACATCTTTCTCACAGTCACTGAGATTTACAGGTGAATATTGGCTTTTGTATTTTTTTTTAGACGTACGCAGAATCCGTGTCCACAAAACACCATAAAATGCATCACAGACCATCTTTAAATCCATTCTGTTAAAATCAGCTAAAAACAAACAAACAAACAAAAAACCCTTCAGATTCCATCTGGCTCATTTATACTGTATATAATATATTATATATTAAGTGATTATATAATATACACGGTAGTGGCCAAAAGTGATGTTCGGAGGGGATATTTGTTTTTAATCACCCTACAAGTTCGATTAAACCATCAAAATATGAGGAAATATTTTATATTTTTTAAATATTTGAAATATGAGGGAAGACAAAACTCTAAACTTGGTTATGATATTTATCTGACAATTTTTTTTTGGGTAAAAAAAAGGCTCCAGGTTTTATTTCACAATGCATAAAAATATAAAAAACTCACAGGAAAAAGCATCCATTGACTACAACATAATCAGTTAGTAATATTTTGTTGGTTCTATCAGTGATTATATGAGTACTGGGCAATATTAATTTTATTATTGAATTTTTTTTATTTAGGCTGCTATTGGGAGCTTTCAAAGAATACTAAACTGTTATTCATCTCTTATAATGCTTCGATGTTTTCTTATTCGAAGCATAGATAAATCTTTAGTGTGAATGTTGTTTGTTATTATTATTCATTTAAAATGTTAAAGAAAGTAAATCAGGCTGTTTACCTACACCACAACAAATTCTTAGTGTCTAAGACGAACACGAATAGCAGTAAATAACATTTTGGAAACAGTGTGAAATTATGTGAGTGTGTGTGTGCAGGAATGTGCTGACAGAGATTGATGAGAACCTGGCCGTGAGAGCCCTCATACAGGTTTTCACTGCCTGCTTCCTCCAGAGACTGACTGGACAGAAACCACAGGTACAAACTGACTTCATGAATGTCAATGTGTAATTTCTCTGGCACTAGCAGCACCAAACCGAATGACAAAAATAATGATTGTTTCCAAAAATACCAAATCCCACAGAAGCCATAAACAAAAGAAAACAAGGCAGAGAAATAATAATGCATGGCCTCTGTGGAGTTTCATGTGATTGGCAGGTCTGTTTGGTGCCACTAGTGGCTCTCAAACGACACAAAAGAGATATTTCAAGTTTCGACTTGCTGTGATATCTATGTGCGTATATGATTTGTAGGATCGTCTACCACTCAGAGCCTTCTTCCCAAACGTGACGCCCAGTTTACTCTCTCCTTTACTGACAGCACCATCAGGTACAGCATCACCTACTATCTCTGAGAAAGCCTCTTTTTACCCAAGTTATTTCAGGGTGTATCCTATCAGCTAAAATTAATTTTCAAAATTTCTCTTTAGGGGGAAACTGTAAGTTTAATTGTTATTTATAAATGATTTACATTTCAAATAAGAATAAAATAAAAATTGGTTTGTCCCCTTAGCATTCCTAAGGTCTCTTTTGATGTACCACGAGCGGTACAGTGGAACGCTAGCAGGTTATACAGAATGTGCAGCAAAAATGCTTTGAATGGGATTAGTGTATGTTATTCACATTTTTTGAAAAAATATCCATAAACCAGTTGGGAAAATTTACCAGCACATCTGGCACACTTTACACCACAGCTATCATTTTGGGAAAAATATTTCATTTTTTTTATTTGATTTTATTGACATTTTCAATATATCACATGTATTACAAGGAAAACAAAAGAACATGAAAAACATAAATACTATAGGATTATACAATTACACTATTCCTTGTAAAACGTTTAAAAATTTAAAAATAAATGCCTGATCTTAACCTGAAAATCACCCGATTTTATGAAATACACTACCATTACACTACCATTCAAAAGTGTGGGTCAGTAAGATTCATTTATTTATTTATTTATTTATTTGAAGGAAATCAATACTTCTTTTATTCAGCCAGGATGCATTAAAAAGTGTCAGACATTCATCACGTTACAAAAGTACAGTATCATGTCACTGTTCTTTGGAACTTTCAGTTCATCAAAGAATCCTGAGTCCACAAAAATATTATGCAGCACAACTGTTTACAACACTGATGATTATTAATGATGATGATGATGATGGTAATAATAATAATAAATGTTTCTTCAGAACCAAATCAGCATATTAGAATGATTTCTGAAGGCTCATGTGACACTGAATACTAGAGTAATGATGCTGAAAATTCAGCTTTGCCATCACAGGAATAAATTACATTTTATACATATATTGGTAACACTTTACAATAAGGTTCATTAGTTAACATTAGTTAACTACATTAGTTAACATGAACTAATAATGAACTGCACTTATACAGCATTTATTAATCTTTGTTAATGTTAATTTCAACATTTACTATTACATTATTAAAATCTTGTTAACATTAGTTAATGCACTGTGAACTAACATGAACAAACAATGAACAACTGTATTTTCATTAACTAACATTAACGAAGATTAGTAAATACGGTAACAAATGTATTGCTCATGGTTAGCTCATGTTAGTTAATACATTAACTAATGTTTAACTAATGAAATGTTACCCATACATTTTATATATTCAAATAGAAAAGTTATTTTAAATTTTAATAATATTTTACAATATTACACGTTTTAATGTATTTTTGATAAAATCGGCCTTGGTGCGCACAAGAGACTTCTTTCAAAAACATTTTAAAAATCTCACTGACCTAAACTTTTAAAAGGTAGTGCATATTTGTAGACCTTGATCAGTTTGGTTTGACATAAAATTCATTTGCTTCCCATATAAATTACTTGAATTTGCTTTAAATGGGTTTTTAGCATGAAAACATATAACTTTTCTCACATGCATGTCAGTCACAGGCAGCTGAATATGAAGGGCCATTTCTAAATACACTACCAGTCAAAAATTTGGACACGGTAAGATTTTTAATGTTTTTAAAAGAAGTTTCATCTGCTCACCAAGCCTGCATTTATTTAATTAAAAATACAGTAAAAACAGTAATATTGTGAAATATTATTACAATTTAAAATAACTGTTTTCTGTTTGAATATATTTTATTAAGTAATTTATTCCTGTGATCAAAGCTGAATTTTCAGCATCATTACTCCAGTCTTCAGTGTCACATGATCCTTCAGAAATCATTCTAATATGCTGATCTGCTGCTCAAGAAACATTTATTGTGTACAATTGTACAAAATATTTGTGTACAATATATTTTTTTCAGGATTCTTTGATTAATAGAAAGTTCAAAAGAACAGCATTTATCTGAAACAATCTTTTGTAACATTATAAATGTCTTTACTGTCACTTTTGATCGATTTAATGCATCCTTGCTGAATAAAAGTATTAATTTCTTTAATTTCTTTTCAAAAAAATTAAAATAAAAATTCTTACAGACCCCAAACTTTTGAACGGTAGTGTATAATGTTACAAAAGCTTTATATTTCAGATAAATGCTGTTCTTTTGAACTTTCTATTCATCAAGGAATCCTGAAAAAAAAAAAAAAAAAAAAGTACACAACTGTTTTCAACATTGATAATAATGATAAATGTTTCTTGAGCAGCAGATCAGCATATTAGGATGATTTCTGAAGGATCATGTGACACTGAAGACTGGAGTAATGATGCTGAAAATTCAGCTTTGATCACAGGAATAAATTACTTTATAAAATATATTCAAACAGAAAACAGTTATTTTAAATTGTAATAATATTTCACAATATTACTGTTTTTACTGTATTTTTAATTAAATAAATGCAGCCTTGGTGAGCAGACGAAACTTCTTTTAAAAACATTAAAAATCTTACCGTGTCCAAACTTTTGACTGGTAGTGTATATGGTCCTATGACAAAAATTGACAAAAAACATGTTTCTTACAGTAAGGGGAGACACAGCTACATAGTATTGTCGTCTTATATCAGATCGCTAGCAAATTACAACACGCATCAAATCTCTTTCTTTTGCTCATACACAACCCACACCACTTCATCCAAAATGATAACCTCATCAACTGACTAAACATGACTAAAAGAGCGGTATTGTCTCAGTGAGTGGCTAGAGCTTCATTTGAATCATTCATCCTAAACCTCCACCATCTGAAGTCTCCCAAGCCTGGCCTTATCTCCCTCCCTCCATCAGAGCAGTCCCAAACAAACAGGCTCCTTCCTCCTGTACCCACCCTGCCTGCTTCAGTCCAGTCCTCTGATATCTATCTCTGGCTCGGCTCCCAAAGGACCCTGGGCCCTTCAGTGCCTCCTGAACTCCAGAGGATATCCTCACAATGCCACCTATTCTATAACCAGCACAACAGAAGAATAGCTGCAAACCTCAGGTGCCTGCTGCGCCAGGGGCTCTTTTTTAGGATTATTTGTTTGCGCTGGTTCAGTTGTCATTGTACATGGAATGATTGACATGAAAGGGGCCTTCGTCTCTGAAAGGAGACTTGTGAATGCCGGAGCTTAGATATTTACCTCATCGAGCTAAAGATAGGCCATGATCCTTGAATGTGGCGCTACTTAAAGGGACAGTTCATTCAAAAATGAACATTTTGCCATTGTTTACTTACCCTCTTGTTGTTCCAAGCCTGACAAAACACAAAAGAATATATTTTGATGAATGTCTCTTTTTTTTGTCCATAAAATAATAGTAATTGTACAGTGCTGAATATGTTTTAGGGCAAAACACCCCAGGTGAATAGGGTAAACAGTTTCACTGAAGTATCACCATACTTCCGTTGACTGATTACATTAAGAATTGCAAACATTTTTATATTACAAGTTTTCTGAAATGTTATGATTGGATATACAAATGTTATGTCAAATATGAGGCATTATCTAATTAAATATGCACTAATTTTCATACATTTCCAGAACAGAAATCTGAACATTTGATAAAGCCAGGTTCACAATTCTTGTTTCATTTTGTTGACATATTACATATTACATTTTGGAAATCTATTTTTATTACTAAAATACTGTAAACAGAGAAAAAAAATCATCATGTTTTTAGGATTGAAATGTATAAAAGTCAAGCAGATGATAAATGAACAAGCCCCTCAGAATATAGATTGGAATAAAGCTGTAATGTTTAATGTAAGTGCTACTGAAGTGGAGATTTTGAGAAAACGGACTTTAAAGATATGTATTGTAATTAAAATCTACAGATGCAAAGAGATTAAGTGCAAAGTTTGTTTTCCACTAGTCTGAACCAACATCTTATGAAAAGCCAAATAGCACAAAATCTCAAAACTGACCAGTGCATGAAAAAACAATGTTTTTTGACTGTCATGTCTTGCTTTAAAATAAATGTTTCAGTATCTTCATAAAGAGCAAAACCTTGAATAATAATATAGCAGATAGCTATAGTTCCTATGGAAAAATTGATCAAGAAGGCCTATTCAAGGCCTAGCGAATGGTCACTTGAAACCATTTCAACTGGAGGTTTGCTATCAGTGGGTAAGTTTGGTATCCAGCTCAAAATCAATTTCAAAAGTGTCTCATTTCTGTGTTTCTCATTTCACCCTCTTTCAGAGGTTCCCAGGGAAGCCTGGCTGGATCATCTGAGCTGGATCAGAAGTTTACTTCAGAGCGTGACAGAGAACGAGGAGGCGGGGGAAGATGTCAGGTGAGATGAGCTTCAAGACACTCTACACTTCATTGCTTTCTTATCATCTGCTGTGCTGTTACTAGAGAGATTTCCCACACAGTAATCCTGTATGTTTTTGGCCAGCTCAAGCTTGACACAGGAGGGTATTTGGACACAGATGACCCGATATTCAGTGATAGGTTTTCACCTGAAGTAAATAGCTGCTCTTGACAAATGCTTGTCCAGGAAAAATACCCCAAATATCCACACCAAGTGGAATGTCCTGAATGCCTTAAAAAATTGTTGTTATACATTACCCTTTGTACTACAGACATAACAACCCCTTTAAAGTTCTTTTATAATATATGTACATATATAATATATGCAGATAAGTATAAAATATGTTTTTCATTTAGCCAGACATATGGGATATTCGTTTCATCCTTGATGTGAATAGACCTATTGTCGCCAATTCTTTTCACATTTGGTGTGAATAACTGTATACCGTATACACACACACACACACACACTACCGTTCAAAAGAAAGAAATTAAAAAGAAATAATTAATTTTATTAAGCAAGGATGCATTAAATCAGTCAAAAGTGGCAGTAAAGACATTTACTGTATAATGTTACAAAGGATTTCTAATGAAAAAGCAAACAAATTGTTGAATTAAAGTTTGAAATTCATTGAAATGGACAGCTTAAAGTGATATATATATATATATATATATATAATTATATATACACTACCAGTCAAAAGTTTGGAATCGGTAAGATTTTTAATGTTTTTAAAAGAAGTTTCGTCTGCTCACCAAGGCTGCATTTATTTAATTAAAAATACAGTAAAAACAGTAATATTGTGAAATATTATTACAATTTAAAATAACTGTTTTCTGTTTGAATATATTTTATAAAGTAATTTATTCCTGTGATCAAAGTTGAATTTTCAGCATCATTACTCCAGTCTTCAGTGTCACATGATCCTTCAGAAATCATTCTAATATGATGATCTGCTGCTCAAGAAACATTTATTGTGTACAATTGTACAAAATATTTGTGTACAATATATATTTTTTTTTTCAGGATTTGATGAATAGAAAGTTCAAAAGAACACCATTTATTTGAAATAAAATCTTTAATTTATATTCTTTCTGTAACATTATAAATGTCTATTGTTTGATCGATTTAATGCATCCTTGCTGAATAAAAGTATTCATTTCTTTAATTTCTTTTAAAAAAATAAAAATAAATTCTTACTGACCCCAAACTTTTGAACGGTAGTGTATAATGTTACAAAAGATTTGTATTTCAGATAAATGCTGTTCTTCTGAACTTTCTATTCATCAAGGAAAAAAAGTACACAAACTGTTTTCAACATTGATAATAATCATAAATGTTTCTTGAGCATCAAATCATCATATTAGAATGATTTCTAAAGGATCATGTGACACTGAAGACTGGAGTAATGATGCTGAAAATTCAGCTTTGATCACAGGAATAAATTACTTAATAAAATATATTCAAACAGAAAACCAGTTATTTTAATTGTAATAATATTTCACAATATTACTGTTTTTACTGTATTTTTAATTAAATAAATGCAGCCTTGGTGAGCAGACGAAACTTCTTTTAAAAACATTAAAAATCTTACCATGTCCAAACTTTTGACTGGTAGTGTGTGTGTGTGTGTATATATATATATATATATATATATATATATATATATATATATATATATATATATATATATAATATATGTAAAACTTCTTGTTTCTCTACCTCTCTTCAGAACACATATCACATATGTAACAGTAAATAACTGAAGTTATGTTCTTCCATTGTGTGTTTGGGTGGATGGTGATTTTCCAGGGCGTATGAGGCTGTCTTTGAGGCTTGGTTCATGCTGGTGCAGTGTGGGTACTGGGTGGACACAGCTGTTGAGCTGCTTGTTCTGGCAGTGCCTGAGAATCACGAACCGCTGCTGTGGCTCCTGACGTTCTTCCACCACCCCACCAACAGAGGGCACCAGAGGTCCCAACAAACCGTAAGATATCTAATTATGGCACTGAAGTCAGTCAGCCTTACGTCACAAGTTAAAAACAGCAAAGTGAAGCAGACTGGAAAATTACTGATGGCTTCCTCCTCTTTGTCTTAATCTCAGGCAGTGGCCAGAGAAGCCTGGACTCATCTAAGGATGCTGTTTCTCACTCATCCTCCCCCTCCTAGTCACCTCAGTGCTGTGAAAGAGCTCCTGTCCTCCTCCTCCCTTTCAACAAACCTCGTCTTGCATCTGTTTTCAAACTTTGCCATCTTTTCCCATGGACCTGTTAGCATTATCACTGAAATAACTGACAAGGTGAGGTCTTCACTGATTCAGTTTCAGCACATTGCGAAATTACATTTAAGTCCACAAATGCCAAGGGTTTACTCATGCGAACCCGGTGGCCTATTCAAGACTAGACGAGGGCTGTGCGCAGCCCAATTAAGTTGTCATCAGTGCCTTTATTGACCCTACGCTAGTTCTTGTGGTATGCAGAGAACAACAGAATAAAAAAGGCTGTCTGCAGTTTACGACATATTTAAAATCAGAAGCGTTTCATTCTCACACGCACACACACATTATTATTTTATGTAAATTGACTTATTTAAATTTTGTCATAATTTTAAGTTTTACTGTCATAATTTTGACTCATAATTATGACTTTTATCTTGTAATTTTGAAGTTTTAAGCCATAATCACTTTTAATCTCATAATTTTGACTTTTATCTCATAATTATGGCTTAGTATCTCATAATTTCAACTTTTTATGTCATAATTATGTGGTGGAAATGGCTTCTGTAGGATTTTTGCCATTATTTTTTCACCTTGACTTGTATATACCGTACCAATGTTTGCACTTGTTTTTGGTCTGTCTGTCTCCTGGCTTCAGACCTTTTCTGTTTCTTCAGCCATACAGGTACTGGTTTCTCTGTTGTCTTCGCTGGTAAAACACGATAAGTGTGTTCCTTTTGTTTAATTTTTCGCTCCTCGCATCACCAAACAACACTGCACTACTAGTGTATCTAGAGGCAGCAGCCAATGAGTGTGAGGATTCTCTGATGTTTAGTAAAACTCAGCCAGTCATGTAATTTTAACATTGCAAAATACACATTTTAATTGTGTATGGTGCAGCTCACATCCTCTTTTTATAGAAAGTTTTTATACTTTAAAAAAAAAAAAAAAAAAAAAAAAATATTCTTAATCCCATCAAACCAGCACCAAACTACTGAATGCACCTCTATTTTTTTCTTGTGTTCCATTGAAAAAATAGCAGCATATGGGCTTTGCAGATAATGACTGAGTATTACACACTTTAATACACACTCAATAATTTCTGTATTCCAGTGGAAATTGTGAGGGCTGATAACCCAAACATGTGTTTTGTGATGCTGGCAGGTGCTGACTGAGGCCGCTGTGAAGCGCAGGGCACTGTGGATTCTCGCTTCGATACGCCGCAGACTAAACAGTGCTCCCTTGCGGGACGACAGGGTTCATTCCAGGCTGAGGACGCTTCAGGACACCCTCCTCCAAACCTAAGAGCCTCGCATAAAAACTCCCAGCTTTGAGCGCTTGGTGAAACTATTTATTAGGATAAGGAATCCTGGCGTGGCTCAGTTACGCACCGAAATGCTGGGTGGGACAATATGGCATTTATAGAAGAGAAGCCCAGCTGCCGTTTTTAACTTTAAAAGCAGTGGGTGTTCTCCCTCTAAACCCAAGAGGGGCCTCCGCACTTGATGTATTGAGCCAAATAAAAAGAACACATGTATTTCTATCTGTGCATTTGGATGACATCAAACGCGAATCTGAGAAAGTACATTTCTGATTGCTGTCAGATCTGCGGTTGTATTTCGTGAGTGTTTGGGCTTGGTGTCTTTGTTGTTTGACTGCGGAGCTTCATCTAGCTAACACGCCGTTTGTCTTCCCTCACTGTCCTCCCACACACTCTTTTGACAGGAGAGCATGCCGGAGTCCTTCTCGCCACATGAACGCTCACATCTGCGTGTGTGTGTGAACTCCCGGCAAAGGGCCTCCTGAATAGTTTAGTCTCTGTACTTTACTTTCTAGACTCCATCATCACTAGTGCTTCTCCGTGGGTCTCTGTCTCCCTGTAGGACCATTTCCTCTGAGCGTTTTCCCTATTCAACCCTCTCAAGCATGTGTTTATCACTCAAAACTGGGTCATACTGAATATACGGCCTTGTTTAAACTATAAGAAATATTTGAAATGCTGTTAAAGTAGATGAATTGTCACATTTATACTAGTATAATAATTATATCCCTAGTTATTTAATATTGAATATTCATTTAACAAATAAAGGTTAGTATTTGAGACCACAATTCTAACAAAATATTTTGTGTAAAATGTGTGAAGTCAGCCACAGAAACGTACCTGAATGTATGAGGTGTTGTAAAAACACCAACAGTGTGGATAAGGTTACATGTTTAGCGTGCAAACATGCGTCATCTGCATATATTTCTACCACAAACATTTTCTTCCTATCTGATCGGGACTCTGGGATTTGACCTGATGGGCACAAGGTGAGCGGGTTCAGAAAATGCTGATGTCTTCTTCAACGTGCACGAAAACAAGCTGTACCTTGGTGTGGTTCAGGTCAGTTCAGGTAGCCCAACCCACTAATACTTCAGAATGACACATACATTTGAGTACAGTATTTGTTTTTATTTCTTTCTGACAATACAAAAGTAGGACATTTTGGCTCTATTTCATGTCTTCTAGCTTAAACACTGAATTGTGCAATGATGGAAAACAATCCCCCTAATGATAGATTGTTTTTTGTGCATATTCCATTCGTTGTTCTCTCTGAGCAACAGTGAGCAGGTGTCAGTGGGATCCTGCTTGATTTCCCTGAGTTGAACATGTGACTGCACACCAGACAGATCTGAAACCTGCAAAAGAGAAGAGCCAGAATCACTACAACATGAAACCTGATGATTCACGATCAAGACATCATAAATAATCATTTTTATCAAGGCAAGACAAGTTATTTATACACTTTTCATCAAAAATTGTAATTCAAAGTGCTTTACGTAAAAGAATAAAAGAAATAAGGTAACACTTTAGTTTAGGATCCAGTTCCCACTATTAACTAGTTGCTTATTAGCATGCATACTAGGATATTGGCTGTTTTATTAGTAGTTATAAAGCACATATCAATGCCTTATTCTGCATGACCATATTCTACATCCCAATACCTAAACTTAACTACCTTACTAACTATTAATAAGCAGTAATTAGGAGTTTGAGGCAAAAGTTGTAGTTAAAGGTTTCATTCACCCAAAAATCTAATTTCTGTCATTAATTACTCACCCTCATGTTGTTTCAAACCTGTAAGACTTTCGTTCAACTTCTTCATACAAATTAAGATGTTTTTGATGAAATCCAATTTTAAATTTTTTTATCCTCAATAGAAAGCAACGAAATTACCACATTCATAGTCCAGAAAAGTAGTAAAAACATTGTTAAAATAGTCAACATGACTACAGTGGTTCAACCCTAAAGCGACTATACTTTGTGCGCAAAAAACAACAACAAAAAAAAAAACGACTTTATTCAACAAATTCATCTCTCTCCCCTGTCAGCCTTGTACGCAGTTGATGCAGTGAATGCAGTTCAGCGCTTCAGTGTTTATGTCCGAACACCGGCTCAGTATTGGCCGGGTCCTGCATCAGCATCACGCATGAGTCGTGCTGCTCATAACATTAAGGTTGAACCACTGTAGTCATGTTGACTATTTTAATTACTTTTTTTTTTTTTGGACCTTGAATGTTGTAATTTTGTTGTTTTCTATTGAGGATAAAAAAAAAACCTTTTGGATATCATGAAAAATATCTTAATTTGTGTTCTGAAGATGAACGAAGATCTTACAGGTTTGGAACGACATGAGGGTGAGTAATTAATGACAGAATTTTCATTTTTGGGTGAACTGACTCTTTAATAGTTAATAGTGAGAATTGGACCCTAAACTAAAGTGTGACCAAAACAACAGATGCAAACCAAATTGTAATATATGCAGCAAAGTTACTAGATTCTTGTTTAGAATATGAACGGCATCTATTTTATTAAGTCTACACTCTTTTTATTTGGGTGTTTGACGCATGTCTATTTTTGTGTCATAGTCAAAATGCAAATTTTAAATTAAAATATGCACTTTTGTGTAAACTTTCATATAAATAATTTTTTTTTACTATCTTTTCAGTAGTTCATTTTAAATGGCCCTGTGTAACAAATTAATTTTTTAAAATTAAAATACTCCATGTATTTCTCAATTAATATGAAGTTATTAAAGCTGCATGTATAATAAAATAATTTACAAAAAGAATACCTAAAATTCTATTTAAAATAGTTTTGGGGGAATAGCTTTTCATTTAAGTAATTTTGCTATGTAGTATTTTGTTAACGATAACACTAATGTGTCTCCCAAGGTAGGCACACTTAAAATGTAGTGAGTACATGTGTGTGGATGAGCCTACAAGTACAGGCTGAAGCAGGAGAGACGAGTTGTCTGGAGGTGGGGGGTCTGTGGACCAGACTCCTGTTCCTGCTGAACTGAGCCAGTGTTTCTACAGGACTGTAATCAGCTCAGTAGGCACGGGAGGCCAGGTCCATCTATCTCTCGCACACGCTCACATATGACTCGCATTCAGCATGGGCCACTTGATGGAAGGATCAGATATGAGATAATACGCTTCAGCTGAAGGTGCTTAGCACTTCATTTCCCACAAAATATCTCCTAATGACATTTTAAATACGGACCGTGCAACTAATTCCATTTTTACTAGCCTTGGATGGTAATGCATCTTTAAACAGCTTCTAAATATAGTCATTTATGGCCAGCTTCTCCTCAGCTTCATATTTAACTCGTACATCTGTCATGACTTAGAAGACGGCATGATGGCCGCTGGCCGTCCGGTAACTCAATCTGCAGAGGTCCTTTTAAGCACAACTTCCCGTCTCAATTGCTGTCTTTCATATTTCACCCATCAAAGCTAAAAGTGGAGCTGTTTTTACAGTCCAGAGATGCAGATGTTTTGGTCTGTGTGGCCGGTTCTTGCTCCATTCCTCCTCCTGTCCACATTTCCCAGAATTCCTCTGGATTTCATTGTGGATTTTGTGGCCCAGCAGTAGGAGAGAGCAAAACGATTTTGTTTTTCGCATACAAGTACGCTATAAGATGCTTGAGCTTATGAAGAAGGAGGAGGAGGAAGAAGACAATAACTCCTGGGCTCCTCATCTCACTGTGGGCTCCATTAGCTCAGTCTGTTTCTTTTCAGCCCTCATTACAGCCATCTCCACCATCTCAGACTCGCTCTTCATCTGTCATACCAACCCGAGCGCTCTCGGCAAGAGTTTGTTATGCTCGTCGTGGAAGGATCTCACAATCAGCTCATTACGAAGGCAACCGCATCGTACTGCACTGCTAGAGTAAAGTTTCATTTTACTCCAGAAACCTTCAAAGAACATTTGCACAATGATATATGAATTCTCAGTCTGATGGGAGAGATCTGAAAGAACTGTATGCCGGAAAATGTTAGGGTATGAAAACCAGGGGTCGAGTTTTGGTTAGTTAGCATTGCCTGCTAGGCTGCAAACAGCATCTTTCTCCATTACCAGTCATACAAAAGTAATTCTGACAAAAAAGTAGAGAAAAACCATAAATTGCAATGAATTCATCATAGTAGGTGATTTAGCAGTGCCTGATTTGCTTTAAAAGTAGCTAGCGAAAGGCTTTGGACTGTTAGCATTCTGGAGGTTTTTTTTTTTTTTTTAATATATTTTAGCTGCAGTGCTTTAAAGAGGATAAATTGAGATGCAACTTTGAGGAGAGAGCCTTAAAGGTTTAGTTCACCCAAAAATGAAAATTCTGTCATTAATTACTCAGCCTCATCAAAGACTATAGATATAGAAAGAAAGTTCACTCCTATTAGTTATGAATGGGAGAAACTGCAACGCGCAATATGGAGGAATATGTCCCGCCTTCTAAGTAAAAGAGCCAATCACTGATTGATAAAATCATTAGTTGCGTCCCAAATATACACTATGTACTTGTGTACTCATCCATGCAGTGCATGAATTGTATAAGGTTTTGTCATTTAACATCGGAGTCTGATCCCCCTTCCCCTCCACTATGTAACTAAAGCTGCGACAGTTGAGTGCATGAAGTGTCCAACATTCCACACTTTTAGTGCATCATCCGGGTATTTAAAGTGCACTTTTTCTTTTTGGAATTTTCAGTGTGAATGCAGTATTCGCACTATTTATACTTAAAAATGTCATAGAATAGTGCATAAGTACGTGAATTGGGACGCACCTATTGTGTCACTGCAGCTGCAGTTAGAAGCTCCGGTTCCCATAGAAACCTGAGACTCGCGCTTAGGACTGCACATGCACATTGGCTCGTCTAGCCTGAAAAGTAAGCTTTTTTTAATGCTATTTGAGCATAAGAAACAACATTTATGGGACTGTTCATGTCAGATTTTGTTGCTGATTTGAAATGTTATTTAATTGTGAGTTTGCCAAGCAGTTTGAGATTTCAGGATTCCCAAATTCAAATAGATAGGACTTGGTCTTGGATGCCCAAAATAGCTGCCTGGAGGCGTTGCAAATATGGGCGCCGAGTGAACAGGCTTTCCTTGAAAGGGATCTTTTGAAGATCTTTTTGATGAAATCAGATTTCTGTCCCTCCATAGACAGCTACGCAACTGCAACTTTGACACTTCAAAAAGTTTGTTAAGAGATCGGAAAACCAATCCATATGAATTGAGTGGTTTAAACTTCTGTTTATGTTCTCTGATCAATGTTTGAATTTAGGCTTTTACTCACATATAATCTATTCATTATAAAAAGTGATTGAGTCTCTTCAGAAAATTTGGACTAAACCGCTCGATACACATGGATTAGTTTTACGACCTCTTTATGAACTTTTTGAAGTGTCAAAGTTACAGTGGTGTAGCTGTCTATGGAGAAGTCAGAAAGCTCTCAGATTTCATCAAAAAGACCTTCATTTGTGTTCCGAAGATGAACGAAAGTCTTGTGAGTGTGGAACGACATGATGGTGAGTAATTAATGAAAGAATTTTCATTTTTGGGTAAACTAACCCTTTAACGCACTGTGCGATAGCATGCTACACTCCAAGTTTGATAGTAGCATTACTGACCCCAAACTTTTAAACAGTAGTATATTATTTGCTGACTTTCTATCTAAAGGATGCATGCTCTTTGCACATCCCTAACCTTAATGTAATTTTCTTGAGCGATCAGCCACTTGACAACTGATTAGCGCCAACCAAGAAATGCTAACAGAAGGCTTTCTCTAGCTATTATAGACCTCATTGGTAAAGACAGGCGTGAAGAAAGTCTTACAATACAAACTAAACTACAGACACCCTCCAGAGACAGACTCTTTCAAGTTGTTTTCCGTTTTTCTAACTTGTTTCATATGTGAATGTATAATCATTATTACACTTTTAGCACTTCACATCTGCAACGGGTTGAAGAAAAGAGGGGAAAAGCCATTCCCAGAGGTCTCTCTCCGTCTGTCATCCTCTCATCAGGTGCAGAACTTAGCCACTGTGAACAAAGAGTTCAATCACTGTTCACCAATCAGCTAAGCTCTGCACCTGCTCTGAGAGTCTCTCCTCGACACTCATGCGTACGCGCTCGTTCACCCACGCCGCTCGTCGGCAGGCAAGCGTACCTCCTCTGCATTTTCTTGTCATCCTGTCGGAGGCCCACAGAGAAAAGCCATGTCTTCTTTTATTTTTATTTTCTCAAGCTACGTTAAGACGGTGCCTCTGGTTGCCATAGCAGCCGTCCGAGCGGCGGTTGTGTGGTAATCCCTGGCAATGTGATTTTTATCTTAAGTCACAAATCAGCACGCCAGGAACCCACACAGCCAGCAACATGAAAGGCAAAACCTGCAGATCCTCTTGCTCTCCTGCGATTGAGCACGCTTGGCTGGGCCGCGGATATGTCCCTCATTATCCCCATCAAGACGCATTTCACAGGCCTCCAAACTCCACCGACTCCAACGTTCAGATTTCAGCCCCGACACATTTTTCAAGAGTTCTCTTACACTTGTGGGATATTTTTACTGTGTCTGAAGTACACTGACTGTAATTGGTAGACTGAGCCATGAACTATGGCTGCTTTTAACATCTAGGAATGAAGGGAATTCTTTATTTTGAAAACTGTCTGTCTGGAGGTTTTTTTTTTTTAAAAAAGGCTTTCAAACGCAGCTGAAGAAAGAAAACGAACCAATGATGTGTACAAGTGTATATGAAGAGAAAAAATCGATTAAAATCCAGTTTAAAATATGCACAGCAGCAAATGTATGTTTAAAGTTGAATTCATGTTTTTTGAAAAACATTTATACCATTTTCAAGAAAAGTTTCAATTGAATGAAATTTAATAAAATAAAATGTCATGTGGTATAACCATCAAGTAAAAATATATATTACCTTGTATCCTAAATATATCATGTATTATAAATAGTCTATAGATGAGTGTACATCTTAATATATAGCATTTTTTAGACATTTTTGAATTTTGAACTTTGCTTTTTTATATTTTAGCTTTATCCTCTCTTTGACAGTTGTATGCATGTTGGTTGACTTTTATATATTAAGCAATTAAGTTTTATTAAAATATTAATAAAAAAATTGTCAAACTACTTAAATTTTAAAACATTTTTCCTCATCATATCAGAACATTTTGACATTTCCTATAAATAAAATATTTAATAAAATTAAAACATTCTTATCATAAAAAGTGTAACTAATTAACTAATACAATTAACAATTAACTAATTGTATGCATGAACTGCTTTTTTAACGTATTTTTTAATAAGTTATTAGGCGAGTGACACATCATTGACCCAAAAACTAAAACAACCTAAGCACAACACCATTATTCAGGTCTAATAGCTTTTCCTGACACTGTTTGGCGTACTTCAAAACAACAGGTGTAATCTGCTATCAGAATTTACCACATTTCAAGGCACGTCCGAGCAAGGCAGACGCCCAATGTGTACTGAAGATTTATTGACACCGGCTAGACGCTGACCTCTGAAGACAAACAGGCTCTCTGAGAATGAAAATGCTGCATTAGCGCTGCACAAATTGCAGAATAATCGCTTTGACCGGCGTGATTCATCCAAGTCAAGTGACATAAACCACAACGTCTTGGAAAAGCTGCTTGTCTCCTCTGAGTCCTCAAACAAATAATGTCGGCGGATTAAAAGCACCACAGCTTCACCAAAAACACTGGAGCAAGACAACTAACGGATTTATCTCAGGGCCCATAAGTTGTCTCTTTCCCATAGGCTGACGAGCGGCCCGTCCTGCTCGGTTAAACAGAATAATATCTTGGTGTGATGGTGAGATAGGCCGCTTCAAAGCCAGACAATTACCCTTTCTTCCGTTCATGGTTACCACCATATATCAGTCCTCCACAGCTTTTAAGGAAGCAACAAATTATGTGGACCCAGGGAATCCCTCCCTTGCGGAGGCAGGAATTTCATGTAGTAAGGGCACAGGGATCCACCTCTCTCCTAAAGCCCTGAAAAAAAGCTGCTGACCCGTTTCTTTTCTGGTGCTTGGGAATTGTTTAAGGAGCACATTCCGAATTCATCATAATACAAACAGATTTCGACAGGCTTCCTGGAAAAGTGCAGAAGAAGCAGGCGGGAGCTTCTGGAAGAATGTGAATGTGGTGGTGGCCAGGACATGGGGAGTGGATCTTTATTAATGAGGGGAGTAAAAACAAAAGGGCTTTTTTATGACTTCTGAATCTCTCTGGCTACTGAGTGATTTTTTTTTCAAAGCAACTCTTACATAATATACGACTTTTTTTGTTAAACGCGTCCAAAAATAACCAAGTAATGGGACACGCTGTGACTCAGCCATTAAAATATGTTGACGGTGCAGGTTGAGACGGCATGAGCTGATTGTGGAACCATTTTTCCAGAATGAGCTGATTGTTTGTGACTTCAAACTACAGTAAAGTTCAGAGGGGACGTGACACTCTTACCTGATTTGTCTGAATTCAGAGGATAATTTCCTCCACAACGCTGCGTGCTGATTGGTCCATGTCATCTTTAATGATGGATAGACAATGGCGTGCTAATGCTTGCTGCCGGGCATCTTCCTGGACCATCAACTCACCGTACAAATACACACCCATGGCCTGCCGTACACACAAACACACACACTAGAATCAAGAAGTGTTCTTTTTGAGGGAAAGAGATCTAAACTCTGTTCCTAAACCTAGTGAGCTCCCTTACTGTCTACTACCTACACAGGCAGCTCCCTTCCAAAGCAGCATCTTGCCTGAAATATCATAATATACATTTATAAGTACATATACGTATATTTATATGCAATAGAGTTCAACAGTCAGGTTCTGGAAGTAAAAACTTAATTCATTTTCTCCATAGGGAAATAGATTTTTAATGATGACTTAGAAACCTTTTTTTTGGACAGCCGTACTGTGAGCTACGAGGTTGTTAATCAATGGTGTATACATCCATTGAAGCCGTGAGCCCACATTATTTCAACTTATTTTTAAAATTACCATGTTTAACAAAAGAGTTTGTGGTGAAAAACTACATTACCCAATGTTGTTGTACAGAAAATTCCACCAATCAGAGAGTCAAACCAGTCTTAAGTACACAGTCTTGTACCTTAGTATTATTTTTTCCAGATGTTTGTAATGTTATGATTCACCGCGTAGCTGGTTGGCTTGATTCATGGCTTATAACACTTTAACGAAGATTGTTTTTACTTCCGGAACCAAAACTGCTGAAAAAGTGGGCACTGTTGCACTTTATAATCCATTTTATAGCTCAGTGCACTGTTTTCTGGGATTGTCTTCTGTGAGAAGGCTACATGTAATGCCGCCTTCTCAAAAAAACAGAAAAAACTAAGTTAAATAGCTTCTGAAACAGACTGTGTGATATGAACATGCCTTAAAAGGCTGCCCATAAAGACGGCTCATTAGGTTTGGGAACAGCGCTAGAGAACCACTCATGTACCTGGTCATGAATCAGAAAGAGCTCAACGTCTCGGTATGCCGCTGTGTGTTTATGCTTGACCGCAAGTTCACACCAGCGATGTTTCACCTAATAAGAAAGAGACAGATAGAAAGCGATTAAACAAGATGAAAGTAGCCCAACAGCTCAATAATAACACTGAGCTCACTGGACGTCACCACCTGCAAGAATCACACGCATATGGGGAAATCTGGAAAAGCACATGACTCTGTGGTTTTGTTATCAGTCGTGTGTCAGTGGAGGCGAGTGCTCTGTTTATGCTTGATGTTCTCCCTCTCTCTTGTGTATAAATAGAGGCTGTGTTAGCGCAGCAGAGCGGAGAGATCACAGACTGGCTCTGTCTCTCCCTCGTTCTCATTCCCCTTCTGGTTCTTTGCTGTCATTCAACTCTTTCCTCACAGTGACCTAACAACAGCAGCGCTGAGCACGGCCCAAAGCCTGACCTCATACACGCCTGGGAGATCTTATTACATTTTTGTATCACTGACACACTCAAAAGTTTTAGGAGTGACAACTGTATTTAAAGGAATATTCCAGGTTCAGTACAAGCTCGATCAGCAACGTTTGTGGCCTAATGTACACTCTTAAATATAAAGGTTCTGAACGGTTTTTCACTGTGGTGCCAAGGAAGAATCAACCCTTTTCCACTACAAAGATAAAGAACCTTTTCTGCAATGAAAAGGTTTCATGGATGTTAAAGGGTTCTTCATGGAAATCCAATATAGAACCTTCACACTAAGCGAACTAGAGGCAACGAAAGCAGACTGCGGGGTTGGCTCACGTCGGCAGCGTCTTGGTCCAAAGTTGCCCTGACACACCAAGGTAGCACGTCCGTTCTGCGCCTGCGTAAGATGAAATGCCTTTCCGTACCAGCAGGTGGCAGTAGCTGAACAGCCAATCGGAATGATCAGATGGCCCGACGGACCGACGAGCTCCGACGCCAATTCAACATGACGAATCGGCTGAAAAAACCCCAACGAGGACCAACTTCAGCCGACGGTGCGGAACACACTGAGAAAACTTAGTCGGCCGACGAACAAAAACTGCCCGACGGCCGAACGTCGGCTTGGTGTGTTCCTGCCTTAAGAGTGTGCTACAAAAAGTTCCTCTTTTTCTTGTTTAACCCTCTGGTGCTCTTCGTTGTTGGTCAAAAAAAAATTAATTTTTTAATTTCAATGAAATTATTGTACTATATTTTAGTTTTTTATTTAATATTTTGTATTTTTAAGGAATTTTATGGTACTAAATTCTATTTACGCTGTAGTTATAATCCATTTTTTCACTTTTTGAGCTTGGACCTGAAAATTAAATTTCCAACTTAAACTGTCATGAATTTTGAATGCTTTAGAACACAGAATTAATTTTGGTCTCTTTTTAAAAAGGACCCTTGGCAAATTATTGCTTAATTGAAAAAAAGTTTTAAAAAGTTAACTTAAAAAACATTACAGAATTTTACATTTATTGTTATGAAAAATACACAAAAATATATATTTTTCAAAACCGCATTTTACCCCAAAACTGCAAGAAAATCATAGCCATAAATCTAAACAAGTTGTGTTCCAAATTTGAGCTTGATATCTCAAAAAATTGGCTTTCAGTAAGATTTTGTTTGGGTGCAGTACCAAAAGTTTTCACTAGATGAAATTCGTCCCATTCATTTCCAATGCAGTCACTTTTGACCGTGAGGAGCACAAGTGTGACTATTTTTTTTCAGGACCATTTAACCTTTTTGAATCATGTTCATGTTTTTTTGTGTGTGTGTGTGTTCACAGAGCAAGTGCTAAAACCTTTACCAAGTCTCGTACCATTACGATGAAGTAAAAACAATTCTAAAAAAAAAAAAAAACAATGTAAATTTTTTCGCTCAAAAATGACTGAAGAGCACTAGAGGGTTAAAAAAAGCAAAAATCGAGGTTACAGTGAGGCAGTTACAATGTGAATGGGGCCAATTTTTGAAAGCAGAAATGTGAAGCTTATAATTTTATAAAAGCTGAACACAGTTGTAAATTCAGACAAAAAAAAAGAAAAAAGGTAAAGTGATTTCTTCCATAACGTCATGTTTATGCATTTAGCTTTTATTCAAAGTTAACATGTTAACACAGTTGCGTTTTGTGTCTGAACTATTCACTGACCCCATTCACTTCCATTATAACTCCTCACTGTAAGCCAAATTTTTGTTTTCTTTTAAAGAAAAGATCATTTTTTGTGGTAACTAACATCATGCCTCAAATGCTTTCAATTTTGCCTAAATGAATCCCCTGATTCAGAGGTTGGACATGATAGTTCTGCATCATAACAAGCATGTTAGTGATCTTAAGCAAAGTCTCTCGCTCCCATTTCATGTCTTTATGCCTCTCTTTCGCTCCCCCACACGCAGCAGGGGTTTAATTGAAGCTGAATGGGTAGGAGCTCGTGGGGCTTGAAGGTGGCAGGCAGTTTAATGATTAATGAAGTTAGATTGTGTGAGTGTGTGTACAAGTGTGTGAGAATGTTTGCTTTAAGACGAGGTGTGAAGTGACTCAGGAAAACAACAGGAAGCAGCGGCACTGCAAAGAGCCTTCCGGTCACCATCTGTTTAAGCAACACGTTCAAATGTATGCTTTACGAGGAATGAGGTTTTCGCATTCTCCTCTGTCCTTACCTGCCTGCAAACCTTATCATTTCAGTTGATCGCTGTTGTTTCTTGTTTTATTCTTTCTCTTTCACGTGTCAGATGTTCTGTTGTTTAATCAACTGCTGTTCATGCAAAAGTGTGCTCAGACATGATTTCAGTCTCCAATGTTCAGTCAGTTTCACAAAATTAACACTTCTTACAAAATTAACACTTGCCAAGTGCTAAATGCAAATAATAAAGGTGCTTTAGCGAGTCGATTTAAAAAAAAAAAAAAAAAAAAAAAAAAAAATCGCTTTTAATATAACAAGCGAATATAATCAAAAGATACAGTACAATTGCTCTACAGGAAAGAAAAGCCCAGGGACTGTCACACATCTACTAACTTTTACCTCAGTGGAAAATTTACCATTAGACATCTATATGAAATCTGTGGCAGCATATTCATAGATCAGAAATCTATGTGGCAACTTATTCATGTTGGTAAGCCAGCAAAGTGAATTAATGAGGAACAAAATGTTTGTGACTGGTAATATTTGACTGGCTTGATTTATGATGATGGCTTGTGCTCTTTGAATCAAATACGGAAAACCAACTAACCTTTTATAGAAAGAAAATATAATATTTAATAAATAAAATATTTAGAAAGTTATAATGTGGTAAATTTATAACCATATCTTTTGCACGTTATGCTATTTTTGAATTTATAGCTATCATGAACTTTTAAAAAAGAAAATGTAACTTTCAATGAAATAAGCTAAATAAAATAGATATTTGTAATGTCTGATGTAAAATATGTTTTGATTTTTTGTTTGCTTTTGGTTTTGATGTGAAAATATACTGTAGGTTTTGGGATGCACAACAAATTTCAGAAGAGAAATCAAATATATATATATAACATTTGTTTTCCCTGCCACAAAAATGTTGCAATTTAGCATTTTTGTAGTGAAAATGTTGGCAGGCAAGTACAAAATTTGAACTACTGGCTTGCTGGGAATTATTAACTTGTGAAAGACTTGCGAAACACACACACACACACACACACACACACACACACACACACATATATGTGGTTTATAGACGTTATGGTTTTTATACTGTACAAACTGTATATTCTATCCTACACTAACCCTACCCCTAATCCTACCTATCACAGAAAACTTTTGGCATTTTTTGAAAAAACAAAACAAACACACATTTTAGTATGTTTTTAAGCCATTTGGTTCACAAGGACACATGAAGTTTCCTCACAAACCATGTTTATGTTGTAATATCCATGTCATTATACACATTTGTGTCGTCATAAACCACATGTACAAGAACACACACACACACACACACACACACACACACACAAATAGAATAAGACCAAAATCCTTTCCCGTCAGGGTCACAGAACCTCCCGGACCCCACAGAAGCCACAGTGACAACACCCACATACTAGAGGAAACACACATCAGTAATTAGCAGTAAGGCAAATCCCTCAGATACAAACACAGAATAGCAGGCCTAGTGTGCGTCTGTCTAGACACAAACAGCAAGCAACCTGTGTGTATGGGATAAAGGTTCCTCTCGCCTGGGGTGTGGTAACAGTAGAGTTAATGATAACACTAATCTAAACTCCCACAACAGGAAGACATTTTGTTCAGTCAGACAGCCTGACCTAAATTAACCTAACCTGAGGACACTTTCAAGAATCCAATAAACTTAATACGCACATAGCATCAGGTAGCTAACTCATTAAAACTGACGGGAAGAAGAAGGATTTAAGAGTGAATGTGAGAGAAAAACTGCTTGAATGATGATCTGGTGGCTTAAAGGGATAGTTCATCCAATTACTGCCTTTTCTTGCATAAAGATTTAAGTCTAGCATATGAACAGTATGGATTACTGGATGGATGTTTTTGGGTAATGAATTTAAATGCATTTGAGCACATTATATATGTTTTAACTAAAATAATACAATGTTTAATTTATATTAAATAATATCAAATAGAAATATATATACACTACCATTCAAATGTTTGGGGTCAACCCTAAACAAAGATATTCATCTACATTTGAACAGTTGTGTATATATTTAATTATAGATATATGTCGTCAACTTTCAAATCAAATGGCTTCTTAGAGCCAGTGGCCTCATGGGATAGCAAAGACTAGCTGCACACTTCAGAACAGATGCAGTACGTATTGTTCATTTGTTGCTTTTTACATACTGTGTAGCAGGGAAATACGTATAAATGAATGCAGAGATTGTATGGAAAAGAGCAGCCTGGGCATTCTGTAAGATATCACTTTTTGTGCAGAACGTAATCATAGGAATTTCAAAAGACATCAGGATGAGTAGATGATGACATTCATTCATTTTTGGGTGCACTGTTCCTTTAAAGTGAGGTCAGTATGTCTGATCACTATTGGCTGAACTCTGTGTGTCCACAGCTTAAGTAACATGCCATGAGCATCATTGATTACACTCTGCATCTGTGGGAGCGTTTCTGTGTGCATGTACACGTATGCTTGCAGTAATAAATTGTGGAATGTCCCGTGTAATTACTGCATCTCTGGAGAGAGGGAGAGAGAGACGCAGGCAGGCACACTGCAGCTGTCTTGCCTCAGGGGTCTCCCCAGGAATGCAGCTCAACTCTGATCCCCTCTGCAGCTGCCGGGTCTATACGGGGCACAGAGGAGGGCACAGCAACACACATGCACGTAATTTCAATTACGAAAACCTGTAGCCATGCATGCACAAGCTTATTTTCAAACGGTCACATGCACATGCTAATATACCAATACGTGCCTTTTAAAACGAGTAGGTTAAGCCATGTTGGACACATGGTGACATTATGCCCACACTGAGACATGACAGCCTTACAAGAACTTCCTGATACAGCAGATGGCAGGACTACAGAGGCTCAGTCATAACCAGATAAAAGCCTCAGGTCATTTATCACCAGTGATGCAATATTTCATAATACGTCGAGGGCGCAACCTTTAAATGTTGTGGGTCATGTCACCCTGGGAAGAGATCATCCCAGAAGTCCCAGTTTGATCTGGGAGTTTAATTACTGTGCATTTTAAGTTATTTTGTTAATGCTTTCTTGTAGTTTTAATGTAGTGAAACGAGTTACAGTCATTGGGTCTCATTCATTAATTATTGAGTACAGAAAAAGTTCCCACGCAGAATTTCCAGGTGCGTACACACATTATTCTCCCTCTAATGTTGAGGAAGAAGGATTATTCTAAACAAGAGAGCACGCCCCCACAGTACTTAACACAATACATGCCCGAATCACCATTTAAAGGTCTGTACAGGTGCAAACGCATCCTCACACTTTCTAAAGAGGAGCTCTCATATACGAAGAGCAAGATATTTGAGGAAAACCAAGTGTGCCATTTTCAGAATCACTTGTAACTACTTGTTCAGAAACACAGTTTCCAAAAAAAAAAAAAAAAAACCTCTACCTAAATTTTTGCAAAACGCCAAAAATGTACCAATACATACAAATCACAGCAGTTTCCAACAGAAATGAACACTAGAGGCAGTAAAACTGCAAGCACTTTTAATCCTTTTCATATAAAATGATGATTACAGGGGTAGATTATTGATTAATAAAGACTTGGCTCCTTGTACAATATAATATTATGACATCAAAACATTTTTTACCATAGTGCATGATTTGTAAATGAATACATAATACATTTCAAAGTTTGCATCACATTATCAGCTCCATGTTTGGATTTTCTGACATACTAAACTTTCTCGGTAGCTCATCTACAGCACTGCACTTACGAATCCCGTGAAACACAAGTCACGACAAAAGAGCTTAAAGACTTGTAGAAGCAAGCTAAAATGGCATGGCTGCTTCAGCAATTGCGTTTTTATGTCACATTTGCTTTTGTTAACACTATCGGGTGGGTTTAGTGTAAGTGGTACATTATTTTAAAACACGATAGAGCATTAGCCTTTTTAGCGCTATTCATTGGACATTTCAATTCAGAACTGCGGTGATACAACAACCTACGTAATAAAACAGATTCACATTCATCTGTTTCGGATAAAACTGAACACGCTTTTAGCGCCATTGGACATTTCACTTTGAAAGTGTCGCGAAACGTGCAAGATGCAAAGTAATATGATTTGCAAAAATGTCACCACAGGTACGTTTTCCTAATGAATCTGGGTTAAACAAAATATTAAGCATAACTGCCTGCACAATTGTTTTCAGCACTGATAATAATAATAAGTTTCTTGAGCACCAATGATTTCTAAAGGATCACGTGACGTGACACTGATTGGAGTAATGATGATTCCGGAAATTCAGCTTTGCATCCATCCATTCATCCATCCATCTATCTATCGGTTTCTAAAGCCAACAATTTTATCCTAAATATCCTAAGTGCAAATCCACTGATTAATCACGATTTCTGTGTGAAAATATTCTGTGTTTTAAATACTTGAGTATGTGTGGTAAATGAACAAGATTCTTGTTTTATGTTGTCACTGTTTTGTATTGTTTGGATTCCAATAAAATGCTTTTCAAATGGAACGGGTGTCATCTGACCTCTCATCAAGCTGCCTATGTTATGATTCCTAGCTTTAGGAACACACACACTATTACATAGCACATCTAGAAGACTTCTGTTATGCCTTTTATCAATCGCTCTATTCCTGGCTGGCTGTCCGTGTGAACTTTGTGACCGGGTTTTGAGAGTAGCTGTGATACAATGCGTTCTGTGTGCCTGACCAACAGATGGTATTCGCACTCACGCGCACGAGTCCTCACATGAAACAGCATACCACAATGCTTAGCCCTCACACTTTTGCCTGAGCTCGCACGAAATACACGGCACACATGACGCGCCAAGGACTGAGAGGTGCTATTCTCTCCTGATTGGCATGCTTAATCTAAATGGAATCCATCCCAAATACTGTTCAAACACCTAAAAAACTCCTACGCAGAGTTCTGAAGTACGATATTGTGTAATGGAATAAAGGCTGTACTGAAGGCAGATTAACTTAAATCGTGTCCTAAATTTGACCCTTCTTCTAAATGCATCATAGTTTCCTTATTCCCTTATAATTCAAGTATAAACAAACTATCCTCAAACACAAACACACAAATGTTAGTTTCAGCTGGATTGTTGAAGATAAACTTTTAATTTTTAAAGCCAAATAAAAAACCCTAAATTATTACATTTTCTTAAGAAAATACAATGAAAAAAAAAAAAAACTAGTGGTGTTTGCCTGTGCAAAACTATTACAATATTACATAAGTTTTGCTACGATTACGCCTGTCGATTACACTACGCCGGCGTTTTCGAACCTCGAAAACGGAGACTTTCGAAAACGCTGCAGACCCCGTTTAATTTGAAAACGCCGGGGTTGCGTTTCAGTATAAACGGAGGTTTTTGAAAAGATGGCATGGCTGCCCACGTTTGCACTGCGTATCCTTGACGACCATGTAAACTATAACATGGAGACTGAACTGCAACCTTTGCTAGCTTTGTTGTCATTTTTAGCAGCCACTATGCAGTTAAAGGGTTAGTTCACCCAAAAATGAACATTCTGTCTTTAATTACTCACCCTCATGTTGTTCCACACTCGTAAGACCTTCGTTCATCTTCGGAACACAAATTAAGATATTTTTCATAAAATCCGATGGCTCAGTAAAGCCTGCATTGCCAACAAGCCAATTAACACTTTTAGATGCCCAGAAACCTACTAAAAATGTATTTAAAACAGTTCATGTGACTACAGTGTTTCAACCTTTGTATTATAAAGTGACGAGAATACTTTTTGTGTGCCAAAAAAAGAATATAATGACTTTATTCAACAATATCTAGTGATGGGCGATTTCAAAACACTGCTTCATGAAGCTTCAAAGCTTTACGAATCTTTTGTTTTGAATCAGGCGTTCGGAGTGCGTATCAAATCGAAATTTTAATGGTTCACCACTGGGGGGCGTGACTTTGGCAGATTGTGACGAACCATTGATTCGAAACGAAAGATTCGTAAAGCTTTGAAGCTTCATGAAGCAGTGTTTTGAAATCGCATTGAAAGTGTTAATTGTCTTGCTGGCAATGCAGGCCTCACTGAGTCATCGGATTTTATGAAAAATATCTTAATTTGTGTTCCGAAGATGAACGAAGGTCTTACGGGTGTGGAACGACATGAGGTGAGTAATTAATGACAGAATGTTCATTTTTGGGTAAACTAACCCTTTAAACTCTGCATTTTTTAATACCTACATGCGCAAGAGGCATCTCTTTACACTTGTACGTGCATGCCCAGTGTGCATGAACGGTCATATGACATGCCTTTTCGGTCGTGTAGTGTAGACGGAGATCGTTTCTGAAACGCTGTGGAAACGCCAGTGTAGACGAAATGCCGTTTTAAAATGAAAACGCACTAGTGTTAATGCATACAAAACTGCCAGACTGATACAATGTTGTATGTGGTTGCCGGGCTACACTGGCTGTTTGTTAGATGGTTGCTTACAGGTCCAGTCGAAAGAGTCCACCCCCAGTTCTTAATGATATTCTGGTCTCTACAATAGGTATGCCTCAGAACCCTCCATCATCGTAAATCTACAGGATGTTTCCACCCATTTTATTGTACACCAGTTGAAAATTACAAGTTTGATCGCTTTGCAAAAGTAAATAGCACACCTCTCTTCAACAAGCCACACAATCTGAGGCATAATTCATGTCTGTAAACAAGTCATGACGAGTTTAATACTCAGGGTTAGGGGTTTGTTTAAATCCCTAACCCTTAGTGTGAGCAATATTAATGGCCATGCTTGCCTTTGCAAGTACCACTAATTATGAAATATCCAGTGATTCATTTCTTATGTGAGAACAACGCCCAGTCGTGACCCACATAGACTGAGTGGCGCCGACCACACCTCTCAACTTTATTGTGACCTTAAAGCGATCTTCATGCAGAGCTAATAATTATGCACAGCTAATAAGGATTTACGTCTATTTTAAAACATGAAAATTATGTGTCAGCAGCAATTCACGAAAGGAAAAAGAAGGATAAATGGCGACGGTGCTTCAGGATGGTAAAAAAATGACTATAGCGGGGAGGAGAATTAAATCTGTCTGAAAGAAAAGATGACCGTCGGAGCCTGGGAGCAGCAGCAGAGAAAAGAAGCCAGAGAGCGAGTGGGACAGAGGGAGGGGCACGTGGTAGTAATAACCTGATTTATTTTTAGAGGGCCTTTTGTTTTTCCTGGAAGGTCTTGATGAAAACCTCCCATTGGGCCTCGGTTTGAAACTAACTGTGGTAGTCTGGGACTTACTGTGGTCACCATTTCGTATTATCTTACATCTTTCATGCTGCCAAATAGTGCTTCGTTTCAAAAGAACGTTGTGGTAGGTCACTGCTGGCCTGCCAAAATTTGCTCCCAAACAGAAGCTGGCCTCCTCTGAATTGACTATGAATCACAAAGTGGCCTAATTGGCTGCCGAGACAGTAATTGAATCAGGAGGCAAATACCACAGAGGTTAGTGTTTGGCTAGCATGCGCTTCTCAAAGAGAGCAGTGCGTGGCCTGAAACCCCTGTATGTCTTAAGAAGAAAACTCTCCACATAATCTGGGAGAAATCAGATAGCTTCACTTGCGTTCGTCTGATACGGCCATGCGAGAGGACGTTTCAGGGAATTCAAGTAGACATGATATTTTCGAAACCTCTCTATCTTAAACAGAATGATGAGATTACTTACAAATAAATGCAAGCAACTTATTCACCTGGGTAGAAGAGTAAATGTCAGCGGTATTAGTGTTACAGTATACAAACTCAAGAATGAGAACAACATAAAATGATAAGACTGATGGATTGGTGTGGTTTTTCCGCTGTGAACATAAGAGATGTTGGTGGAGGCGTGACAAATGAGTTCAGCCTGCCTCTAGTCAATATTTAAAAAGGTGTGGAGAGGAAACAGCAAAAGAAAGAAGTTATTAAAAACACTTTTCCTGTTCAATATAATGAAAAATAATGATTGTTTTTTCAAATATTTCTCCTGAACACCTCCAAACTCCTAAAAATGGTTACTTATAGTTATCTCTGCATGTTAAACTGGGATAGAAGAAATTATTTTAACACTGAAGATTATAAAGAAAACAACTACGAACTACTAAGACACTAATATGATATAATGTGAACGCACTGAAGCCATATAACAAATGTGTTTAATCTTTTTAGTTTCCCGATTGTCTCAACCAAGAATCCAATGTAGTTATTGAGACTGTTGACTGTTTTGTGGTCTCATGAAGATAAATATACATATGAATAAGCAGTAGTGATGTAACAGTGTGTGGTGGAAATGTATGTAGGAGTGTTGATTACCTCAGCATCCTGGGCCTGTAGGTTAAAAGTAGTCTGAAGGCATCTAAGTGTGGACAAACTCAGTTTTGGTTCCTCTAGAAGAAACTCCAACAGAAGCACCAGTTGCTCTGGACTCAACTGAAACAGAAAAACAAAACGGTTGTGAATAATTTCATATAGCTAACATATACAGTGGGGTCCATATATGTATATAAATGCACTTAGTATTTTTAAGGGGGCACCACAAAAAAAAACAAAAAAACAAATATATATATTTTGTCTTTTGGAAGCTGCATTCAAATCCATTTGGCTCAAATATCTGTTTGAATGAGAAAAAACAATCTCAGTTTCTCAGTTTAAATGGGCATGACGTCTCTCTGCGTGTGTATGTATACATATATATATATATATATAAAAAAAACAGACCCCAAACTTCTGAATAGAAGTTACAACTTTTATAGAGCAAAGTTGCATTAAATTGAACAAAAATTAAAGACATTTGTAATGTGCTGTTCTTTTGAAAAAAAAAAAAAAAAAAAAATGTATCATGATTTCCACAACAATATTAAGCATAAAATGCTGTTTTCAACATTGATAATAATAAATGTTTTGTGAGCACCAAATCAGCATCTTAGAATGATTTCTGAAGGATCATGTGACACTGATACAATTATTTTATATTTGTAATTTATTTTAATATTTACAATTTTTGTAATATTGCTAAAAAGAAATTAAATGTCAAGTTGACCAAAAAAAATAATACATTTAGAAAATCTAAATTTATTTGATTAGTTATTAGTGAAAGAGTGAATAATCATACAGTGAATATTTCTTCATTCTACATAGTAATTTTTTTTTTTTTATGTTCGAAATTATAATACTTTCTGTTTACATTGTTTAGGATTAAATTTTATTTAGAATCCTAGATTTTCAATGTTGTATTATTTTTTAATTCATAATTTAAGTAAGACTTGATTGGACACAGTCTGACACGTAGACAAAGGCTCAGGTAAAACACACCTCAAAATGATTTCAAATGCCATCAAAAACAGCATCCATGAATCATGATGGCATTTTCAGAAGGCTGAATAAGACATCAGTGCTGTCTTGGAAGAGCATCAGAGAGCTGAGCAGGAAAAGAGAAGCACGTTTCGAGCACAAGCTCAGAGTGGGAAGAGCATTCCAGCGAGGTAGAACGAGAGCGAGAGGAAATAATTAAACCTTCCTCCCTTAAAAGAGCTCCTCTGATAATCTTCAGAATAAGAAGATGATCACATTTCTCTCACTTCTCGAAAAAGCAAAGTCTGCATAATGGTTTCTAGAGCATAGACAGCTAATGGAGGGAAGGAATGCTTTGGGATTTGAGTGCTGGAAAGATGCTTTAAAGTCTCATCTTGCAGTATGGAAATCAGACCTAAACCAATTATTGCATGAAATAGCTATATTTACATGGGATTATGTTTCTTTTTTAATTCCTAGCGTGTTTACTCTTGTTTTAACCCATCTTTCAGTCGCTAAAACTCAACATTCCAGACATAAGGAATCATACAAAGAAGCAAATCACAACAGTCTCAGACAGGTAAAAATGAAAAGCCCCATTTGCCGTACATTGACATGATATTATCAAAAAATTGTGCTGCCCTTTGAAAGCCATGACAGAAATTATGAGTCATCCTCATAACACATGCCGACAAGCATTTATAAAGGCACAACATGAGTCAGAGCAAAATAATCAAGAATATCGCTGACCTGACAGCATGCTTATATTATTTGGTGTGTGTGTGTGTGTGTGTGTGTGTGCGTATAAGAAGCAAGACAGAGCAAGAAAATTCTCTCCTGTTGCTTTTATCTCATGTTAAAAACCCTATCAGAATTTATGGTAAAAAAATGCAGCTGTAATTGCCAAAAATTGTTTCAGGTGTTGCAGGATGCCACTTTGGTGCCTGTATATTTTACACTTTATAATGAGATAATTCATTAACTGATATAATGTTAATATCTACCTGAACTATTAAAATTAAAAATGTTTTGTCTCTTAAAATATACTGTTTCTGCAACTACAAACAGACAGAAGAGCACATAATGAATTAAAGTTAATCAAAATTTGCCTTATCATAAAAATGACACAAAAATAATGCAGTAAACATGAACTAAACAACAAAATGTTAAATAATACACCTAAATGTACATAAATGATAACAAAAAGTAAGAAGAAACCTGAATATTTAAATAAAATGCAACTTAGTGTGAACATCTTTTTACTGTTTTGTTTTTTATTTTTGGTAACACTTCAGTATGTGGAACAATTATCACTTTTAACTAGTTGCTTATTAGTCTGCATATTGGCTGCTTATTAGTACTTATAAAGCACATATTAATGCCTTATTCTGCATGACCATATTCTAACCGAACCTAACCACTACAACAACTACCTTACTAAGTATTAATAAGCAGTAAATTAGGAGTTTATCAAGGGAAAGGTCATGGTTAATAGTGAATATGTGTTCCCCATATTAAAGTGTTTTAACAATTTAAACATTATGTTACCAAACAAGTTAAAATAAAATATTTTACACATATATATTTAGTAAACGTACATGTGTTGTCTTGTTGAATATTATACACAAGGTTTATATATTATTAAATATAATTGTTGAATATGTAACATATAAAATGCAATCTTTAAAAATATAAACCATTATTTCTAAAGGATTTTGCTGAAATTTAAAATCGACTGTCCCATTAGATCTAATATAATTTTCACTATATGCTAGATGGTAAAGTAACTTAGTTAACCAATTAACAGGTCTTTACAGTAGCATTTCTGGAGAGAGAGCAGACTGAGGCTGGAGATGGAGAGAGAAGCAGGAAAAGAGAAATGGTGGAGTGAGCAAGGGACACGTAGACAGAGAGAGAGAGAGAGAGAGAGAGAGAGAAAGAGAGAGAGAGCTGGCAGAAAGACTGATGTGGTAGGAGATGGGTGGTGGCAGGCCTGCTATTATTACTCCATTATCACATCAGGATCTGTAGAGCAGTGATGCACAGTCTCCTCCCTCCTGTGCCACTTCCCTTTCTCTGTCCGGCCAAACTCACACACACTCTCTCAAGCCACCAAACACACCGCTGCTCAGCCTGGGACATATCTCATCCGCAGCTCCTGTTGTATTAAATTAGTTACACCTTAATATGGTGAACGAAGTAAGCAACAATCATTATCATTAGGATTTTCAAATCACTACTCATGGACGCAACTTCATTAACGTCTCGATTCGTTGAAATATCCTTCCCTAAAATGGTTAGGAAATGTAATGCTTCACCCGCCTAACCAAAATAAGAACTATATTTGTCTACATTACTGAAAGAGGGAACTATTTCACTCTTGACTGCTCTCGGCCATTCAAGGCCGTAAAAGAACCAGAACCCAGGACAAAATAACTGCGTCGAAAGCAAAATCATAGTAATTTGACCGTGAGAAACCCAATAAAGTCATCGCGCTTTGAAGAATAAGTGGCAAGGGTCAAATGTTTTTCTGACTCAAATCTGCTGTGAAGAATTAATGTGGTGGAAAGCAAAGACTTCTCACTTTCGGCCTATAAGCGGGTGCATCGCCGCCTCAGCCTCCGCTCTGTCATTAAGAGGCATTCATAGGCCCACCCATGATCCTCGGATCCGCCACTCTTTGAAAGACGAGAGGAATTTAAAGTCATAAAAGATAGAGGGGAGACGAAAGCCCTCCTCCACACTCAATTTGCCTCAGGGAATGGCAATTGTTTCGAGATGGCAGTAAAAACTTTTCCACACAGGGGAACAAACAGCCCTGCTGTGCCCAAGTCCACTCATCTTGTCAAAAACAGAGCAGAAAAGAAAACAAGGTGATCAGCTATCAGGGGGAAACACCCTCCCACAATACATCATTCTGCAAAAAGCAAAACGGGGTTTTCCATCACTTGGTCTGAACCAAGGAGGAAGTTGAAGACTGGATTTTGGTGTCAGGACTGTTTGGTTTTGACTGTTTTGCCTGGACTGTTGAGGGGTTTTTTTTTGGGAGGGGTCAATGACATGACAATTTTTTGAAGATTTAAAAAATAATAAAACTCTTTTATTGTTATTTCTTAGAAACAATATTTATATATTGTTTAATATATAATATTTTAAAACAAAAATCGTACTTTTTTAAAATAATGATTAAGATGTAAACCTATATGTAATCAAGGTGTAAGAAAAATTTCCACCACATGATATTTAGAGTCATTGAATTAAAACTTGGTATAACAGTTTTCGAAACCATAGTATAATAAATAATACATTTTTAAGAACTTGATGTGCGTTAAACGAAATCTAAAATAAAACATTCTTATTCGTCATCAACCCTTGTAATACTGTACATAGGAGTGCCTGAGCTCAGACAGCAGGAAGCAGAGGTGAACATCTCCACTCCTAGAACAAACACACACCGATGGAACAGGACAAAGTGGATATTTGGTGAGATCACAGGCTAGAAACACTTGCGTGATAAGGTCAGCAATTTTTCAGCACTTGCTCAAGGCCGAATTGTTTTCCAACCCTGAATTCATCATTTTGTCATTTAGGGCCAAATCAAACAGAAAATCCTGAAATTCATCATTTGCCATTAACACACTTGCCTCTGTGAGCCATACAGACATCCCGTCCACCATAAGACTCCCTCCATGAGCACAGCTCCACACATGCAGTCACTCTGGGCCGAGTGTGTGTTTGGTTTTCCGCTGCCTTTTTCATTTCTCTCCACATGAAAGACTCTTTTCATGCAGTGTCCATTAAAGCCATGGAAAAGTTAGCAGCGCGCAAATAAACAGAGCGAGGAGCTTAATGAAAAATGATGTACTTTTAAATCAGGAGAGCTTTCCTTTGCCTTATTTCATCTCAGTCGCCTCTGTTTTAGTCATTGGTGCAGTATCCCGCCACTTCTAACAAAGTAATCTTAATAAAATACTTGATTGTCTCCAAAAACCCTTTCAATGGAAGTCAAAAAGACGCAATTCAGACTCTCTCAGAGTTTGTAGAGAGGACAGACAGAATTTATCACTTCCCCGATGTCTCCTATAAGGGGGGGGACTGTGAGCAAGAGGCAAGAGGACGATGTGGTGGGTAAAGAAGAACCATGACTCATAGGCGCTGAGATTATGTTTCTGTTTGTGGAAAGTGAAAGAACACACACAGACACACCCTGCCACCGTTATTTCTACACAAGCTACAGACAACCCAATGCTTGCATCTACAGGGATAGTTTTAAGGAAAAAGTTCAGCCAAAAATGAAGGTTCTGTCATTATTTACTCACACCCAAGTTGCTCCAAACCTGTATAACTTTCTTTTGTGGAACACAAAAGGTGGATTTTTGCAGAAAATCTCTTTCAGTTAATTGAAAGTAAATGGAGACTGGGCTCTAAAAGCTCTAAAATGACAAAAAGCACCGTAAAGCATCATAAAAGAAGTTCATACAACTCATGCGCCATATTTCAAGTCTTCAGAAACCATACGATTACTTCTATTGTGTCTATTGTCTGTGTCTTTGGGTACTTTTTGAGGCTTGAAAGCTTCAGTCCCATTCATTAGAAGCAGCAAGTCCAAGTGCAATATTCAAAATGTCTCCTTTTTTGTTTCACAGAATCGTAGAAGTTTATAACAACACAAGGGTGAGTAATTAATGACAGAATTTTCACTTATGTGTGAACTCTTGCTTTAAGTACCTTTGCAAACACCATAAAAAGAAGAAACAAATTAAAGGAAAAGTACTTTTTATGTATGAAGGTATTCAGTTCAAACATGGACTGCAATGTGGTAGTGTGTGTTATCATGTACAGAGGGAAATTCCCTTCAATTACACTAACAATGTTCTTACACAAAGTTTTATGTTCATTCAGACTGAGTGACAGTTTGAAGTAAAATCACATAGGAAACCAGTGACATGTTCCACAAACACAGGAAAAAGGCCAAATGTTCTTTCACCTTTTGTTCACTGAATGTGTCTGTGTTTCAAACGTGTCTGGAATATGAATCTAAAATTAAATGAATTACAACAAGTCAGGTTCTGTGAAGATTTTTTTTTTTTTATCTGACAAAAAATGAACCCATTAATTAATCTAACGTAAATGGGGAGTTGTAAAACAACATGGACATTCACTTTATCATCTCAAAGTTTTAGGTAAAACCCGAGGAAAATTGGTAACACTTTAGTATAGGGAACACATAAACTATTAACTAGGACTTTTCCCTCGATAAACTCCTAATTTACTGCTTATTAATAGTTAGTAAGTTTAGGTATTGGGTAGGATTAAGGGATGTAGAATAAGGTCTTGCAGAATAAGGCATTAATATGTGCTTAATAAGTAATAAAAAACAGCCAATATTCTAGTAATATGCATGCTAATAAGCAACTAGTTAAAAGACATAAAAGAAAATAAAGTGTTACCGAAAAATTATAATTTTTTAGATCCTGTAAATGTCACCTTTTTGCTTTAGTTTTAAAACATTTTAATTACCTTTTACCCTCTTTCCAGTTTACTTTTGTATGAATAGATTTTTAAAAGCACAAGTATTCCATGTAGTTTCTCAATTCATGAAAACATCTTGCATAATATAGGAAAATACAGAAAAATGCTCTAACATATTTTTAGAGTGACAAATAGCAGTTCATACTGTCACTGCTTGACATTTTGTTTTACTACCCAAAAAACATTAGCAATTCGACAAATTGCTAGTGAAAGAATTATGTTCATAGAAATGTAGACACAATGATTTATTGATTCTCCTACTCTACTTGACATTTCACTTGTTGCATGGCAACTTTTTTAACAGCATAGAATGAGATGATTTACTTGTCTTTCCATCACGAACAGTAAAGGGTCCAAATGATTTCTTATTTTACCATTAAGAGACATTTAACACATTTAATGTGTTTGATTCATGATGCATTTATTTAAAATATAAATCTTGTGTAATGTGAAAGTCTTTACTCTCACTTTTGATCAATTTAACGTACCCTTGGTCAATTATAGTATTAATTTACCAAAAAAAGTACTGATTTTTTAGTATCTAATTGTTTTCACTACAAAAAACATGGGATTCGTGGTTCTAATTCTATTATTCTTTTAAAAAATATTGGTATACAATTGTATGTTATTTGTGAAAAGTGCTCACTCTTCTCCCCTTTGGAGCCCCTGTATCCTGCCATTGTTAATGCATTTCTAAGGTAACAGTAGGAATATTAAATTAGGAACCTGAAACTGTAAATGTTCGATTCGTATTCAAGGGTTATGTCTTCTACTGGACCAACTTCACTCCAACAAAACGTCACAGGCTTTGACTGAACATCTGGAAACAAGCTTTAATTTTATTTATTATTATTATTATCTCAAAGATTATGCAGCATTACTAAGCAGAAGTACTGAGAGGCTTCTTTAGCAAGCTTAAAAAGTGTAAAACGAGGTTAAGAATGCTGAAGGACGTGAGTGAATTGATGAAGGACAAAGCAAAGCATATAAAAGTCAAATGGATGCAAAAAACCTGGAGACAGCCTAGTGAACTGATGTGAATTTCTCAAAGCGTTCGCAAAAGACTCACTTTCATCTGCTGACACAATAAAGCAAAACCTTGGAAACAGAGATGTTCTGCCTCTTTGAAACCTCATGCGTTGGGTCCCCTCAAACCTTTGCCCTCTGGAGGGTCTTGTGTGTAAGAATGCACAACATTCACTCCCTGTTATTCTTGCACATGAGTCTGTGCCTAAGTGGCATTATTAAAATGCCAAGTGTGATTTCTGTGGCAGTTTTACTGCTTCTGGGCTTTTTATGCTGTCTGACCACAGCCTCATAAAAACACACTCCGGCATTGACAGACGGCATAACACCCGGCCTGTGGTACTTGGGTTACGCTTGCTTTTTTCCCCCCTGTGTCTTTCTCTCCCTTATTGTCTTGATCGGGACTTTTTTGTCCCTCCGGGAAACTTTGCCTCAGGGTTCACTTCCAAAAGAGTTAAAGGCCTTTGTCTTTGAATGCAGCAGATCTCAGGGTATTTTTGCCATTGCAGGACGATAAATGATGACAGATGACGGTGAACACACATTGGCTCTGTAGTTTGGGTAACATAAGCCTCTGAGTTTCAGCGGCATTAGGGTGCACTCGTCACCACGGGGAAGGCAAGACTTTTGTGAATTATAGATCATATGAGGGCGGGTCTGCCCTTTATAAAAGCAGCACTGACTGTGATCGTGTCAACAGCTCCCAAAGCATGAAAAAATACACTGAAAAAAACAAACAAAAACAAAACACACACACACATACACACACATTGTCTTAATCAGGATTTTGTCTCATTTTCCAGTAGAAATATGTAAACATTCTTAAAACGAGATTTACATGGAAAGCAAGACCATTTTTCTTTTACATAATACATCTTGAATGAAGTTTGTTTCATTAATCTAACCTAAATTTGTGAGGTTTGCACTAAAAATTAAAACAAATAAAAACATTTAACATCGCAGACAGATACAAGATATATAATAAATATATGTGACCCGTGCTGGCAAAATGAGTCGCAATGAGCAAATATTCTCACATTCACTATTCAAAAACCTTCAAAATGATGTATGATTTGTTGGAATCCGACAAAAAATGACTGAGATACACTTGTTTGAAGTCAATAGAGTAAGCAAAGTCAATTTTGAGAAAAATCGAGTTAAAGTTTTCTGAAGGTTCCAAAACAAAATCACCTAGCAACCAAACTTAAAACCCCTGCAATAACACCAAATTTGGCACAAACCAAGCCAAAACCCATATCTATACGAAAAATATATATATATTCAACTTTTTTCCATGATTCCACAATTGTTTGATTAACATTAATGAAACAGACAGCATATATATTAAGACCTGTACTGCACGGATATAATTTAATATAATGTTACACATCAGATTTTTTCCCAACAGTTAACCAAACGTTCACTTAAGACATAACAGATAATGGCATCTTTGTGCGTGTGCGTCGGATCTGTCAGTTAGCGCGAGTAAGATTGTTTTGTTTACATCAGCATGAGCTTGAAAATCACATTTCATTCATTCAGACTCATGCCATAGAGTATTTGTTATGAATATTCATAAAGTTGGAATGCTGCGCTTTACAACGATACCAAACTTGTTCTGAGGGGAAGCGCCAGTAGCGAGCAGAGAAAACGGTATTTTTCATGGTCAAAGGAAAGGTACTCCTCTTTTTTTTTTTTTTTTTGAAAACAGTATCTATGTTTCAGTACTGGAAAAAAATCTGATTAAGAAATTGATTTTGCAGCAGTGATCTGCCATTTTTTTTATTGGAAAGATATAGTGAAAAAAAAAGACAAAGAATAAGTACAGGAATAGGACTAAGATACTGCAGAGCAGAGTTCTAACAGCAACTTCAATGCTGATAAAGGACGTTGGGTTAAAAATCAATAAACACCCTTTTTAGAAATCCGCCTGCCCTTGTTCAACAGGCAGCTGAAGGTGATACACTGACTCTGTGACACGGGCCTTGTCTCTAATCTCAGATTCTGAGTCTGTGAGCTGGTTCCTTATAAGACAAGAGAGTACTGAAGATCCATACCTGTGCATAATCAAGCAGACTGCACCAGACAGCAAGTCGACGAGACCTCTTTTAGTGAAATAGATATGTCTGTTTTCACAATGTGTTCTAAAAAGATCTCAACATGAGACACGGTGGGCTTAATAGAGAAGAATATGTCACAGAGATGGAAAAAGCATGCATAAAGATGATGTGAAAGGCCATGAATTTCCAGACCTTCTTTGTAATATGTCAAATTAAGTTTCCTACACTGCAACAAAACTGATTTGTAGCAATTCAAGCTTTTATTGGATAGATGTAGTAAAAAAAGCCTCTTAGTAATATGTCAAACTAAGTTTCCTACAATGCAACATTGCAAGATGAAGTGTGTAATTTCTACACCAATAATAGCACCAAGCGGAATTACTGTTTGCTAAAGGAAAACCTTTACATATCAAATGTATTGACCCTTTACATCATTCACCAGCTCATAAAATCCCTCCTAGTGCCCCTTTACAGTAACACCTCCATCCCTGTGGACCTATAGAGCTCAATGTATGTTGGCGCAGTGTAATCACGAGTCCTCCTTCCCTCTCGTGTCCAACAGCTGAGAAAACAAACATGCCATAGATGTACTGCCTCTAGATACCATGCACTTGAAAGGTCTATTATGTTTGACTACAGCTGTCCTAACAAGAAAAGGTTACGTTGACCTTGCCCTTCAAATGCAGAGAATATCCACAAGCTCTCCTGATAGGTATTGTGATACAGTTGACTCTGGGATCTGTTAGTGATTCTGACATCCAAAACAAAGTGTCACTAGTTGTGCATCCGCATCTACCATCTCGTCTAGTTTGAGGACGTTGCCTTAAACTTTAACTTAGTTTTCAACCACATATTAGCATACATTAAATCTAGAGGTTTAATCAATGAAATTAATTAGCCTACAATAAGGTTCCACATTAGTTAACCCTTTGGGTATTATGAACTAACAATGAACAATACTTTTACTGCATTTATTAAACTTGGCTAATGTTAATTTTTACATATACTAATACATTGTTATTATTATAATAAATAATAATATTACTATTACTGTAATATAATATTTGAATTACTAACTAAAACTGGTAAAAACAATTAAAATAAAGCTGAAATAAAATAAAATATAAATATTAGATAGAACTTTAAAAACCAGAAAATCAGAAATTTTGCCTTGGTAGCTAATTGAATAAGTTGAAGTATGAAAATGACTAAAACTGATAAACTAAATAAAACTAATAAAATGACAAAAGCACATAATAAAATCACTAAAACTTAAACTACAATTAAAACGTAAACTAAAAGCTAATTCAAAATATTAATAAATACTACAATACTATATAAATAATACTAAAATAACATTGATTACAAACAAACATGAATTCACAACAATAGAAAATTTATAATAAATAAAATAAAATGTGAAATTGTGCAGTTGTTACCTTAAAGGTGCGTAATATCATCCAGCAACATTAGCTCAACTAATGATGTGACTTTGGGGCGGGGCTATCTGTTTGTCTGACCAATGGGAGACGGGGAGTGTTCAAATCTGGAAACATGTTAAAACCTGCTTCTATTTCTACCTAATAATTATTTTGTTGGTGTAACCTATTATAATAAAGTTGATTTAGTCATCATAAATAATTGAGATTTGAATAAGACCATTTCATTTAGAAGTTACCACATTAGGCTATCTGACAAAACATGTTTTACAATGTGGGAGGGTGAAAGAAAAAGAGAAAAATGAGGAAAACAGGGAAATGTCCTCAACCCACTCCATAGCACAGCCACATAAAGGACAGCTTTGACAACGAGAACAAAAGGTCTACTTGTGTGCATAATATCTGCAAACTGGGTGACAAAAACAAACAGCTGTGGGTGAAATGCTGAGCAGAAAAGGGGGTCACTGCGAGGAAGGGGGCACGTGTTCAAAGCCTAGAGAAACAGGCCTGTATCATCGCAGGTGCTCGGTGAGCACACACAGACACAACAGCGTCTACTATATGGTGACTGATTGGTAAACAACAAGAGACGCCACAGGGAAGATCAAAGCAAAATATCTATTGTTAATAAAAGCACCTGTTGAAAGACACTTTGATGATACCTGTTTGAAAGGGCATCAAAGCATGAAGAGACCTTTGTGTTTGTCTACAAACAGCTCCTGACACCACAATCCAAACTAGAAGATGGCTTTGAAAAACAACGCCTCAACTGGCATGCATGTTGTGGTCTAGACTGAAGGAATTTCTGGATTTGTCATCCAGATGTCATTGCAGAGTTACCTCTGTGTGACCCCTAAAGATGACTGCACATGCCATTTGAGGATCCTTTTTTTTTTTTTTTTTTTTTTTTTTTACCAGCTACCATCTCATAGGTCACCTGTTCCACAGACTCACTCCACATAAGCTCCTTGTTCATACTGAGTTACAATTTAATCAAAATGGGAAATCTGATTAGACTCCTCAGACTCCAGACTGGAATATGCCATTATATGAGCTAGCCAAGGGCTTAAAAGCCATTTAGCATGCTTATATCTGCATGTTTTGTGACGTATGTTTTTGTATGTACATTATTCTGCATATAAGGGAACATATGATGTTTTGTCATCTGTCTTTTAGCAGGAAAATGTAAAGGCTAAAAAAAAACAAAAGAAGATGAGTTTTACAGATAGATGAGATCACTATAACTAAATATACACCTACAGCTGGCATGCCATAGTTGGTCATTTATCCTTTTTATCAGATGATACAGTCAGTATACATACTGCACATACACAGGCAGACGTTTCCCCATGTCAAATGAATTTCCTCCATATGAGTCAGAGCGGATTTGTGAGATGGGGGAGAGGAAAACAAACCTCACAAATAAATGAAAATGTTAGTGAGATAGCATCGGTTCCTGCTAAAAGCTTACTCGGGTTCATCTCCCCGCATGCTGGCAGAGTAGCTGCCACCAGGCGAGACCCTGGCAGGATGTGTTATGAAAATGAAATGTTAGCATGTCTGCAGGGCTGGACAGGGGTCTGGTGACTAGCTGCAGATGGGCTGCCTGCTGAAGCCAGCTTACAGCCCCCTGCTAACCTTCAGATTAGACCTCGGAGCTCACGGGGGTCCGCAGATAGACTAAGCCCAGATATCTTTCTCAATATCCGACGTTCCTTTCACGCACCACTGGAGCTTTGGACCCAAACAAAACATGAAAAAAGGGAGGTGGTGTGCAGTGTCAGGGAGTAACTTATTTAAAGCATCAATGCTAACTAACTTAACTACATTTTTTTAGTAGAAAGATAGCAGTTCAGATGTTTTAAAAACAGTAACAAGCTACTTTTTCAACAAATAGCAGTGTAGCCTGATGAAATGCTACAATACTAAGCGTAGGATTTCATCCCAATTCACATACTTGTGCACTACTTGATGGCATAGTATAAATACAGCAATTAATGTGTTTATACTGAAAATTCCATCAAGAAGTGCACTTCAAATACCCGGATGATGCACTAATTTAACTGAAAAAACAAGGTGTGGAATGTTCGCCACTTCAAGCACTTAATAGTCACAGTTTTAATTACATGGGGGGTGGTGCTAGCAGACTCCTATGCTGGATGACGCACTAGTCATCTAAAATTCACACATTAAATGGTAAAGTAGTATAGTGCATAGTTTAAGTGTATTATGTGTACAGTATGTCATTTGAGACATACTACTTTTTTTATTTTTTATGTAGCTCTATGTAAAAAGCTATTTGTATATTCATATCACCCAGCCCTGAACCTCGCTCTATGGTAATACACTAAGGCATTACTGACATAACAGTGATGCATATTGTGAAAAGCGCTAATTCTACTAAACTATTCTATCGCACTTGTATACTGCATTGGGAATAACTGTTTAGTTTGGATGGTTCAAGAAAATGAACTAAAAAACAAAAATATGAGCAACCAATTCATTTCCCTGCATATTTTATAATTTTGGCATTTTAGAGTGTTTTTATTGCTAAATGTTTTGCCAAATGCTGATATTCATTACTATATTTTCAACTATGTTTGTTTTGCTGTATTTAGTGAGCTGTGACAAAATGTTGTCTGATTAAATTATAAACTACATAATCAGATGGTTGCTTAAAAAGATATTCCTCCAGCTTGATATCATGAGTAATTTATAATAATTTGTATGAGATGAGAAAAATGTAAGAAAACATACAACCCAAATACAACCTAACCACAAAGACCCAATCCCTAAACCTAACCCTACATTTTCATACAATCCAAGCATAAAATATCATCTTGAAATATCATATTTTTAATTGCACAATGTTTAGCTAAACACCTATTTTCATACAATCCAAGATGTACAATACCATATGATTTTGCCATCTTCTTCAAATTATTACTTGACATGAAAGTGTGTTGTATTGCACCCTTAAAGGGTTAGTTCACCCAAAAATGAAACTTCTGTCATTTATTATTCAGCCTCATGCCGTTCCACACCCGTAAGACCTTCGTTAATCTTCAGAACGCAAATTGAGATATTTTTGTTGAAATCCGATGGCTCCGTGAGGCCTGCATAGGGAGCAATAACATTTCCTCTTTCAAGATCCATAAAGGTACTAAAAACATATTTAAATCAGTTCATGTGAGTACAGTGGTTCAATATTAATATTATAAAGCGACGAGAATATTTTTGGTGCGCCAAAAAACCCCAAAATAACGACTTATAGTGATGGCCGATATCAAAACACTGCTTCAGGAAGCTTCGGAGCATAATGAATCAGCATGTCGAATCAGCGGTTCGGAGCGCCAAAGTCACGTGATTTCAGCAGTTTGGCGGTTTGAATCAAGATTCGACACACTGATTCATTATGCTCCGAAGCTTCCTGAAGCAGTGTTTTGAAATCAGCCATCACTAAGTAAGTCGTTATTTTGTTTTTTTTGGCGCACCAAAAATATTCTCGTCGCTTTATAATATTAATATTGAACCACTGTACTCACATGAACTGATTTAAATATGTTTTTAGTACATTAATGGATCTTGAGAGAGGAAATGTCATTGCTGGCTATGGAGGCCTCACAGAGTCATCGGATTTCAACAAAAATATCTTAATTTGTGTTCCGAAGATTAACGAAGGTCTTACGGGTGTGGAACGGCATGAGGGTGAGTAATAAATGACATTATTTTCATTTTTGGGTGAACTAACCCTTTAAGTAGCTTCAATGTAAATAGACCTTTTTTGTCAGAGCCCTCATGGGCACATACTCAAAACTCCCTGTGAAAAGTAAAGAGATTCTTTAAAATCATCTACAAAATGCTTCACACACATGAAAACTGACAACAGACGGACCGTTTCATGCAGCATCAGAAGACTATGGCAATGGCCCTTTAAGAAGATTAAAGACTCCTGACAAGCAGCACGGGATGAGTCATCCTTACACATGGAGACTAATACGTGGCAGAGTGTCACACCAGGCGGCTGCAAACAGACCTGCTCTAAACATCTCCACCTGCTTTAACACTCAGATTCAGCTTTAGATTCCGCTCAGTTTTGCATGCACACATCAATCCGAGATAAAAAACTACCGCACAGACAGGCCACAATTGATCTTCAGACATTCTTTACCATTTGGAAATTTACCAAATATACAAAATTGAAAGGTCAAGGTCACATGACTCATTAACAGTGACTCATATTTGCTTTTGCTCCAGAACGGTCAGAGATTTGACACTTACTAAAGGTCACTCTTGGAGCTTTCTAGACATCTCACGCTTGGAAACTGTTCTTAAAAGCAACAAAATTTTCTTTTCATCACCTCTTAAAAATGAGAGGTCAAAACACTACCCCTACATGCTGTAGATTCATTTACCTTTCTATTTTCTGGTCTCAATCTAGGGTTTCAGGTTATAGGCTGCAGGGATTAGAACAATGCAAAGGCAGGTGAATGTACAGTAGTTGGTAGAGTGAATGCTTACTAGTATAAGAAGCAACAAATGCTACCCACACACATACAACAAATTAATTTGGCAGCAAACATATCCATGAAAATCTGGGCTAACATATGGCCATCTTTTAATTTGAGTGTCATATTGTCGAGCAGACCCCCACAGAGAATGAAGCAAACACAACAGAAGGATGTAGTGCGATGGTAAGTGCGTTTTAATGTGCTATAGTCATCCTCCCTTTGTGCCCTAGGAGCGCTGATTACAGCAAGCCATCCAACACGCAGTCCACTGATTGTGCCAGTCAGGCGGGTGGCTATTTCTGCCCGCTATTCCTGTCTGTACCATTACTACTCGCTCTCTGGCCTCTTTCAATTCAAGACCCAAATATAGTGCCATCAAATGGATCTGATAAGGGCTCATTTTCCTGGCCCACTGCCAGCAAACCAGAAAATCACTGAAACCATTTCACACTGGCATCAGTCCAACGGCATTTTGATTTGTTGGGGGGTTTTATTCTGTTTATTTTTAATGTTCGGTACAAACCTTTGGTGGTGTGGGAATTCTGAGAAAAACAGATGTTTTTCTTTGCCGAACAGAGATGATATGTACTTCAGATTTAAGACTATGAGGGGAAGTTAACGTAATAGATATGAGTGGATTAATAACAGTGTTTTGTGCCTCCTCTAAAGGATGAAACATATGAGCAATATTTTATACAATACATAGCTATTTCTATAAACACTAACATTCAAAAGTTTGATTTTTTTTTAAAAAAGAAAAGGAAAAAAAAGTAATTTTTCATTCAGAAAGGATGCATTAGACTAATCAAAGACTTTTGCATTGATATAAAATTTTCAAATTTGAAATAATAATTTCTTATGCTTCTTTTTAACTTTCTATTCATCAAAGAATGCCGGAAAAATGTATCAGTTTCCACAACTGTTTTCAACATTGATAATATTAAGTAACTTAGCAATAAGGAATAAAATATATTACAATAGAAAACAGTTACTGTAAATTGTAATAATTTCACAATATTAATGTTTTCACTGAATTTTAACTGAATAAATGCTGCCTTGGTGAGCATACAAGACTTTTTTCAAAAAAGGATTCATTCACTTTCAAGCAATGCGTTTGTGTAAAAAAAATATCCATATTTAACAAGTTATGAAGTAAAATATCTAGCTTCCGCCAGACCACCTTCCGTATTCAACATACAAAGAAAGTGTAAAACTCTTGCAGTTCAAAAAGCTTACGCTACATCCTACGCCTTCCCTATTCAACTGACGGAAAAAGCTTAAATGACGCCATGCCAGTTTACACTTTCACTTTTTTCAATGAAAGCAACATTTTGTAATGAAATATGGAACTATTATGGAACTAGAACTGGAACTAGTTATCAGATCCAATTTTCACTTGAATTAGATACTCTGCAGTGCATATCTACAGTATGTCATTAGGTTAGGGTCACTGAGTCATTAATAAAGTAGATTTCTTTAACAAATTGAGTTTTGTAGTTCATAGTCCATTTGAGTGTCTCTAAACCAACAACTTGTCATAATCTTTATGGGAAAAAAATGCAACCAGAAGAGTTACAGCATTCATAGCCTAAAGTCTTATTTCGATTTTCTCCTTTGACGGAAGCACTTCGGCTAAAACAGCCCAAATTGATCTGTGTACCTAACGACAAATAAACCCCTTTAAAAGTCTCAGTTATTGGATTCATATGTGTCTCCCTCGATAATCTTTGTGCCTGTGAGCCTAACAGCATTAATCCCCTGCATTAAAGAGTCTGACATGTATGCTTTGGGCTTTACAAGTCTGCTCTGTAGACCTTCAGAGAGTGGAAGAGTGGGAGGGGAGGGGAAACTCAATGAGGCTAATAGTACCACAGTGGTCCGTGAGACCCGCCGTCTCCCTCGCTCATTACCGAAACGCTGCTTTTCCCCTACCAGACAGATGTTGGAGTGCGGCGCTTACGACCAGTGAGAAATGAGATGAAGTGATGCCCGAGTCACTTCACTACGTTTTTTATTTGTGACCGTTGATTTCATTTCCCACCAAATGAGGCCCATGGAACATGATGCAAAACATGCATGGAGTCGTTTAACACGGGGCCCGTTTGAGCACTATATGCTACCTCTCATTTAAGAAGCCGAATTTATCCGCAAATTGGTATTTGACATAAATCCAATTGGAGCTTGAATGTCACGGTTGTGGAAATAGTGAGGGGCGACCATATGTAATCAGTTAAAGCGATGTGTGTCTGTGTATTTCCTAACTGATGCCTTTTCCATGTGCTCTGGAAAGACAAACACAGATGGTATTTAATGATACAAGAGATGTTGCTAGCAATTTTTCGGTGAGGAAACCACTCACGTTAAAAGCTTCAAGCCCTATTCCTCAGAGAAAACTTCAGCTTAGGCTTTCGAGAGGAAAGTCAGTGTTTGCAGATTAAAAATGTAATGATCTGAATCATATGATACAATGATATTTGCTCTCTTGCGAAGAAACTGTCGAAACAAACTTATTGTATGGTTGTAGCTGTAGCCAAACTCTCCACCTGACTCAGAAATCACAGTACAGGCCATAACTATCATCATTATCATCATCACCAAGAGCCGTCATTGGGACAAAAGAGTCCACTAAATATGCTGAAAATGTTGTTCCACCAAAGAAGATATTTAGAAGAATGTTTTTGACAATGGTGTCCAAAACACACTGGAAAGAAAGAAAGCCATACAGACTTGGAACAACATGAGAGTGAGTTAATGATGACAGAATTTTCATTTTTGGGTGAACGATCCCTTTAAGCTTATGCTGAACACCACATTAAGACCCAGAGGTCTCCAGACACATGTTAAAGTGCTTCTAGGCTGGATGGAGGGAAAAACGGAGAGACCGCAGAGTTCTGCTTTCATGCACCAGGAGTGGCAGAGCCTTTTATATACATACTGTTCATATAATGCTCTGGCTTTTAAAGACCCTGGGTCTACATTACAACCCTCTATGCTGTTCTCTAGCGAGCGAGCTTGCCCAATTACCGTATCAAATAAAAGCCATCAACTATATGAGGTTTGCTGATTATGATGGGCTTGCATAGGAAGTTGGATGAAAGAGCTCTTTTTGAAAACATGGCTTATTGCATCCTCATATAGTACACTGCAGACTGTGGAAATTCTCAGCCATGCAGTTCACAATAAAAATGTGTGCACAGGCTAATGCTAATACACACGCATACCAGGCACACAGCCTCAATAACAGGAAAAATGAACTAACATTGCCAGTACGGGCCTTTACGCCAATGGTTTTCACCAGGTAGATGTCGAAACTATATCATCTGCCTGAAAAGAGCATCTTTCTACATTGACGGCCATTGTATTTATTTTTGCAAGCAACATATAGATAATATTTCATTACTTTATAGAAGACGTTTAATCAATGTTAATTTTTCTTTTAACAAATTCAATTTAACACAAAAACCTTGTATCAAACAAGGCCATGCACACTTCAAAGACACCAGCACATGTGCGATGTTTAGGTTCTCATAACGCAAGTCAGTCATTCAGTTGGCAATACTGGCTACAGCTTTAAGTTGATCTGCATCTGACTTTGAAGTTTAAATAGATTCAAACTTAAAATAACTTTTCTGGTCAAATGATTGCATGTTGTATAAACCCCTCTGATGTGAGGAATGTGAAGTATAGTGTGTGTGTGTGTGTGTGTAATAAAAAGCACATGACTTCATGGTTTATTCTCTCTAGCATTTGTTCCTCTCCACAGCCTCTGCCCTTCATTTGCTCCTCCGCAATTGGACATGGACCCTGGATCATTCCCACACATGCAGACAAGAGACACATGTGACATCTCTCTATTCTCACCTACGTGTACACACACTCCTACATGACAGAAAAATCTCAGTATTTTTGTCCGGTTTTCCAGTAAAAATACGCAAACATCCATATATTAGAATTTAAATTATCTAGCGAAGCAAAAGTTTTAAAAACAAATTTCTTACTTCACTGGAAAACTATTTTTATCTTGTATAAATCTAACAGAATTTACTGATTTAACACTTAATCAATCAATCAATCAATCAATCAATCATTAATTTAATTCAAGATATATTACCTCTAATTTAATTTCTCAAAAAATATATAAATGCAATATTTTTACTGAAAAAAAAAACAAATACTGATTAAGAGAATGGTTTTAGAGAATATTTATAAAATAAATTTATTTTTACACACTGGATAATTATTTTCCTCCTTGTATTTAGCATAAATCTAACAAAACAAAAACCTATTTACCAATGCGATCAGATTTCTTTTATTCAAGACATATCTCAAACAAATGTATCCTGTTTTAAGAAAATGTTGGTTTATTATTTAATAAATAAATTACATATTTACTAATTAATGTTTCCCCCCTTTACAAATCTTATGTTATTTCTTGAATAAATTTTTGTACACAATGGATAATTGTTTTTACATTTTTTTTTTTACTTTTTATCAATGAGATAAGAAAAACATATTTATCCAACACATTTCTCAAATAAATATATCTTGTTTTAATAATATTTAAATACTTTTTAACTGAAAAAAATATACTGATTAAGAAAATTATATTTATTTATTCTTTACAAACCCCATTTAAATGTCAATTAAATATCTTCTCAACAACATGACTGTTTTCTTAATCTTGAAGCTTTATGGTGTATATGCGTTTGTCTGTGTGTGTGTGTGTACAGTATGTAAGGCACTATCCTGTCAATATCAATAGTAGCTCCTTTATATTCCTGCATTTTCCCTGATGTGCAGTTAGTTCATGTGAGGAATGAGTCAGAAGTAATGGAAGAGACCTCCCCACCTCTTCCCTTCACTTCTGGAAAAGGAGGGGCAGAGAGTGAAAAGGTCAGGCTTGTTTTGCTTTTGTTTATGGATCTTTTCTGTTTGTTGTTTTTCATGGATCTCGCCGAACTGAGCTTGTCTCTAATAACAGTGCGAATGAGATTCCAGCCCTGGCAGTCGCACATAACCACACATTTTTAGATTGAATTGTCCACTGTCTGGAGCCAAAATATTCACTAAATGCAGACATCCCCCTCTCTATCACACAAACACAACTCCAGACATTAGACCTACAGTTTTTTTGTGCTCAGGTCTTTGGAGAGGATCTGGATTGAGGGGCCTACTTCCTTTACTTCTTCCTCTAAATCCAAAAATCAGCTTTGGGTTCAGGATGCGGCGCATGGAAAAAAACTTCAGGAAAAGAGTGAGTTTGAGACTCTGAGGAACAGAAGGAAACAGGTCATGGCAATCAAGCGCTCTGCTGGACATCTCAGAGCACGGTAATAAAAATGAAAATGGGTTTATGCTGTCAGAGGCCTAGCTGCGAAGATAAACTTGAGTGGCGTACATTTCCGCAAAAAAATCGAACAGGCCACAAGAACATCCATTTGGATATGCAGAGTAACGGTAATGTCAGCACACAACAGGAATTTGGATTAGGCTCAAAAACACACCGTCCCGCAAGTAACTGCTTTCATCTACATTCCAGCGAACGTTCAAAGGAGCACACAACTGTATAAAACAAATGCCAAAAAAGGAATTGAAGAAATGACCGTGAAGAATAAAGATTAGGAGTTTGGTGTATCTGCGTGTCACTATGGTTTCAGGCGCTGCGGTCTAAGGGAAGGATTATGTTACTCATGAATGTGACCTTAATTTCAGACAACCCAGCATTCCTTTCCTTGACACTGTATATACAAAGAGAGATTTCACAACAGCTAAATGTTAAAGCATTGAGAAACATCGTATAGTGCCTAGCCATAAGATTACCTGTTCCCTAAACCAACAATAAGGCCTAAACTGTCACGGCTTAGCTCGTATGATGGGGTGTTGTGGTGCAGTGGTAAAATGAGGGTGATGCGAGTTGGAGTCTGGCTCAAATTTCATTTACCTATCACTTCCTCATATCTTTCTATCCTTTCTTTAATATCCCTATACATAGAAGTGGCCAAAAAATACAATAAAACTGGACTGGTAACCGAACGATTGTGGTTTGAACAATGAATGAATGGAGCAATTCTGCCACTTTTGAGAGACTTAATCACATGGTACCTGAGAGGAACTGTTCCTGTAGCTCATGGCACTATCAAGGAAAATCACTATCAGCAAAAACACATACACGACCATTCAAAAGTTTGGGGTCAGTAAGATATTTTTTTTTTTTTTTGAGATAAAGAAATTAATACTTTTATTCAGCAGGAATGCATTATATTGATCAAAAGTGACAGTAAAGACTTTTACAGTGTTAATTATTTCTGTTTCAATTAAATGCGGTTCTTTTGAACTTTCTATTTATCACAGAATCTTGAAAAACTGTTTTCAACATTAACAATAATAAGAAATGTTTCTTGTTTTACCATCACAGGAATACATTACATTTTAACATATACTTAAATAGCTAAAACAAACATATTTAAAATTGTAATAATAATTCACAATATAACTGTTTTTACTGTATTTTTGGTCAAATTAAAGCAGATTTGTGAGCATAAGACCCCAAATTTTTGAATGGTACTGTAATGATAAAATGTATAGCTTGAATTCTCTATAAAGCATACTAGACTTTGAGAATGCAAAAATTTCTTTGGACATCACAACAAAAAGCATAAGATTTCACACTCTAGGTCTACAGCTTTTCATATATAATAATTAAGAAAATATAATACATTCAAAATATTAAAATATACCACATAAACCACTTTTTAATAGCTTAAAAAGAAAAGAATGAACAATAATATAATATAATAATTTCATTTAAAGGTGCAATATGTAGTTTTTCATCCGCTAGAGGTCGCCTATTCAAAACAAAGGCGTAGCTTGATGACGCCAAGTTTGAGCAAGGAATCTTGGGACATGTGGTCTTCACCTCACAACCGGTGGAAAAGAATCGGGATAGGACTCGGGCAGAAATCATGTTCATGGATGTTATTATTAACATTACTGTAGTATGAAGCAGAGCAGGACCGAGTGTTGTTGGAGCTGAACAAGGCCACTAGAGCACTTGTTAATGAGAGACGAGCGCGACACGCCTCGAGAGCAGCGTAACTTTTATTTTGCCACAGTCGCCGGCGCCGCTTCCACTTTTCCGGTCATGAGTAGTCTATTGTATGAGGTCACACAGCGCTGTTTTTAAAGACTAAATGTGTTGAACTATATAACAATAATTAGTTTTCTGTCTATAAATGTATCAAAACAGATGTTCCTTTGTCTATTAAAACATGTAATATATTAAAGCGTCTTGGTGTTTCCATGGTTTCTACAAAATGAAACCGGAAACCGAGGGTAACACAGATATGACGGCATTGACAGGCGACTCACTCACACATCCCGGATCCTTGGTTAAAATAGCAATTTTCTCACGATTTACAAATACTTGGAAACATTTGGGATATTGTAAGTGCTAAACTTAAAAAAAAATATATAACACTGACCCAGTGGTTTTTGAATATTTTACTGCAAAAATCTTACATATTGCAGCTTTAAACCTCCCAAAATTCGTAGGATTTTGAAAATTGTGTGTTCTTTGAATTCAGCCAAGAGGTCAATGAGGCATTTAGATCCTCTAATGGTCACACATTTTCTCATCACATGAATTAGCAAATTCAGAACTTTCATACACAGCGAAAGCAATATTTCTTCAGGTAAGCTTGCGTTTTCAGTCATCGCCATTCACATTTGTGTTAACGGAAGTCAAGAGAGCAAGTAACTTGGGATAAAAGTATTTGCCACTGAAATAAAATAAGTGTAGTGCAAATCTTTTTGGATTCAAGTCTCTACTAAAGTAGTGACTTTCAAACAGGACACCTGTGGCTCAATGCCAATATTTCACCTTATTTAAATGGTTAGCAGCTATGTGGGAGGCTAGATAATGTATGAGAGCATATAGAGGCCGGTCCCTCTGTCTCTGTGATTAGCCGGTGCAGACAGGCTCTCTCATTAGCTTGGCTTTAGATGAAAATGGAGCAAAATGAAGCTCATTATCACAAAGCGTAACTAATATAGTACAGCAACTCCCCAAACACATACACACCCACACACTCTCAAATGGGAGGCAATAAAAAACCCCATTCTTTTCCGGCCCAAAACTTTCATTTCACATTAAAGTGACCCTGATCTCAGTCTAGGGTTAGCGGGGGGTGTCTGGACCTGAACAGTGCCAATTACCTATGATGTAATTACCTATAAGAGCATTCGCTGCACTGCCTGTAGGGCCCACATGCTCTCCTCTCGCCCCTCCGTTGCTTTAAGGGCCCGGCCTGAGCTTGATTTATGGGCGAGCCGAGGATGGGGTGCCTGCTTTTGAAGTGCATGAATGTGCAATATAAAATACACCTGGAAAGAGCCAGGGGCTCCCAGCGCCTTACACGAGCAGGAGGTGGGGTGAGAGGAAGGGGGCATGAGGAGAGGAGGGGTCACCAGTGTTTCCTTTCAGGTTGGCTTTTATGGCACCACTTCAAACAATCGCTCTCTCTCTCTCTTTCTCTCTCTGTCCCCACCCTGGTCATTGTACAGAGCCAACTGGACTGTAATTGGTCTTTCTTCTCTTTCATGGGCCTGTCTCTCTTTCTGTACACCCCTATCATTGTTCTCTGAAGTAACATGTAACAAATGTGTCAATTCACCAGGTGCCAGAAAGACTGGGCTTCTCTACTCGTTCAGAGAAGTGTGGTGTGTGGAGGTTTCACAACTAACATCTGTAAAACATATATAAAAAAAAAAAAAACACATATAAAAAATATCAAACCCTGAGCTGGATGATGATGAGAAAATTTGTTTTATGTGATGAATCAGTGAGGACATAGTTAATTTCACTTGATGTACCAGAGTTTGACCATGTAAATAAGCTGGCACGTGAATAATAATACATTAATAATACAATAATAATAATACAATAATAATATTGATAATTAAATACATTGTATGTAGTGGTGTCCAAAAAAACACTGAAAATCTAGATGGCTTTTTTTTATATATAAATTTAAACCTAGAAAAAAGTTTTAAGATTAGGATTTAAATAATTCTAAAAAGAAAAGATATGATAAAATTAAGAATATTATATATTTTATGTAATAAAATCCTAACAAAAATTCTATTATAAATAACTTCTTAAAATGTATAATAATTTAATTTAAATCTAACAAGGTTTAGGACTTTGAATAATTTAAAACAAAGAAAAATTATGATATAAAATGAAGAATATTGTATAACACTATCATTTATTTTATGTCCTAAATTTTCTGTTTTAAATTATTCAAAATTATAATATTAAAATTATTATATTACTATAATATTAAAATTATTCAATAATTCTAAAAAAACTAAACTATAAAACTAAAAAACTATATTATATCATGTTTTTAATATTTAAATGTATTTAATAATTTTGTTAAATTAAAAAAATAATAATAATAAAAGCAAAATAATTTTATTAGTGGTCTCAGACATTTGGACCCCATTATTTATTAATTTTGTAAAATTAAAAATAATAATAATAATAATAATAATAATAATAAAGCAAAATAATTTTATTAGTAGTCTCAGACATTTGGACCCCATTATTTATTAATTTTGTTAAATTAAAATAATACTAATAATGAAAAAAAGCAAAATAATTTTATTAGTGGTCTCAGACATTTGGACCCCACTATATATCAAAATACCACTGAAATACCATCTGACATCATCACTATAGCGTGGTTATACTTTTAGTAAGGGTTAACAGCTTCATCGAGACAAATGGTAGCAGCTGTAAAATGAGACACTTAAGAATATCCTCTCACTAAGACACAGTGAAGACTATAGTACTCCAGAATATTCTCTTAGCTCCAGCCACTGACACACACACATATACACACCTACCACTGAAGTGACAAAAACAGGATCTTGGGGCAGACATTACATCAGTGCTGAAACTTGAAGATGACATAACCTAAATCACACTAGATAGCACACACAGTACACACACCCAGCACACACACACAGGAGTTTATGATGCTAATTCTGCCGTCTGATTTGTGAACATACTTTAATAGAGGCTCGACCGCACTGTTTGGTGTGCAGCCAGTCGGCGTGCAGATTCCACATGTGTGCGAGTTTCAGCGAGACAAACTGTTTGACAATTTGGGTAAAGAATTGAGGAGGAATCTGTGTACACGTATGCATAACTTCAAAGTTTCGATAAACACAGAGAGAAAAAGAGTACACAAAAACATCACGCTCATGCACAAGCATAAACTCACACACCGAATGAGCAACAGGTATTTTCCTTGGCCAGAGATCAGCCATTTTAAAGCTAAAACCAAAAAGAGTGACTCATTTCCATCACATGATAAGGCACAAAAAAAAGAAAGACCAGCCACAAGCTATTTCAGGTCGTGCCTTGATTTTTCCCCACCTATCCTCTGTTGTCGGGTGGCCAAGGGGCGGACACATGAGACGGGTATATGTGTGAACCTTTCTCCAGCATTCAATGCCCTCCAATACGTCATCTGCGTACTAAAATCTGATAGCCCTGCTCCACAACAAATCTATGTGCAAACTTGAGAGAATCTTAAACGGGCAATCTGAGAAGAGCAGAAGTTGGAGGACATCATTAGGCATGCTTAACCAAAACTATGGATGTTTCCTAATCCGGAATGACCGAACTGAGTGGGAAATAATTAGGGAGAGATGCAGTGAAGACAAACGGGTGGGATGAGATCTATTTAAAGCCTGCTTGGCAGGGTCTTACCTCTTTGAAGTTAACCTTGGGCCCAGCTCTTTTCCGCTTGCTGCCCTTTCCACCAGAGCCACTGAAGTGAATCCATTTTGCAACCTGCGGAAGAGGCAGAGGAGGGCGGAGAGAGAGAGAGAGAGATAGAGATAGAGTGAGAAGGTGAGAGAGACAAAGACATCGTAAAATACCTGCCGCACCACATTTTCACCTACTTCTCGGTAATGAAATAGTTAAATATGATGCACTCAGCACATACTAGTTCAATTCAACAGTTTCTGCACTGAAGGACGGCATTCAAACATCAGAAAAATAGATACAATGACTGAAAGACACTAAATAAAGAGCATCAGGGTAAAACCCTTCACTTTTCAACACACAAAATACACCTTCTAACAATGTGATTTCCTCTCTCAGCCACTGAGTGATGCTGCAGGTACAAGAAACGGCACATTCGATCCATAATTACATAATAAAGATGATTCAAACCACAAACATGCTCAAATACTTTCTCAAAACTGAAGATCCACAGTTATAAAAGTTAACAAAAGCTCTTGAATGGAGTAAATGAAGTGCTACAGGTCATATAGTAACAAACTATTAATCTGCAAGAGAAGTAAGATATAAACAGGTGTTCAATGGGAGCTTTAAGAGTTAAAAAAGTGCTTTACCTCTTCTTTGACTTCTTGCACCGCTGGAGTCCGCAACCATTCTGAGCAGGCGTCCCTCAGCCACTGAACAAGAGGAAGAGAGCAGCAGAATGAGAGAGAGAGAGAGAGAGAGAGAATCACTTGTTCCTTGATGGGAACTAACCACTCGACACGGCAAGCTCTGCGACCAGGAGCACGAGTATAAAACCGAGGACAAAATCCCCTTATTAAGTTGAAACGGAGGAGTTCTCCTCTAAAGATCCGTGCTTGTGTCTCCTGCGAGATCTTCCGCACGCTCGCTCTGCACTTAACCTTATTAAAGCTCGCACCGTCGGCGCACTGAATACCTTCCCTCACTGAGAGAGGGAGGAAAGAGAAAGGAGGGGAGCGAGTGAGAAAAGGAGGAGGCAGAGAGATGAGGTGTGCGTGTGGGGGAGCAGACGGCAGTAGCGGCAGTAAAAGGTCTGTGAGCGGAGCTTCATTGTAATCAACAGTGTTCACTCCCTTTGCAGCCAGAGGAGGGGCCGTTTGTCTCTCTCTCGCTTTCCGTCACACACACGCAAGCGAGCACACACACTTCTCTCGGGGCCGCTGCTCTCAGGAGGACTGTCTCTTTAAAACTGATGAGCCGTGTGTGCATAGAGGTGTGTAAACACAAAGGCAGGTATAGAAGGATCTCACAGACAGGCTGACATGGCCTCTCACAGGTAATAAGAAACATGTGGGAGATAAGAGGAGAAAAACAGACCCCTATCCATTACAAAAAAAGTCGTGATAGTATCAGGTATTACTATATTCATATACCATGGCACATCAAAGGTAGTTCAAATAATATCACAGAATTTTTTGTTAACAAGTACATTTTTACAACTTCTGAAGAAAATGTGCAGTGTTGTGGGTGGTTGCCAAGGTGTTGTTATGTGACCGAGTGGTTGCTAGGAGGTTATTTACTCGCTCAGATAAAAAAGAGCCCATATCCTAAAAGTCTTGTTCAGACAGACAGCAAAAATCAGGTTTGTCTGTCTATCCAGCTTATAGCAAGGGTTAAAACCAGGGTTATTTTAGTTTTAATTTCATTTATTTGTTTTTCAGTTTGTCCACTCAGTTTATTTTTAGGGCCTGAGCACTGATGGTCTGAGGACCCTATTGTAATTGCTCAGTCAATTCTTCTTCTTCTCCGAAATGAATCGCATTTTTGAGGGCCTAAACGTGCTCGAAAACTCATGAAACTTTGAACACGCGTCAGAAGCGGTGAAAATTTACATCTGATTTGGGTTTCAGGATTAGGTGTGGCACAATGACTTGATAGCACCACCTACAAAATTTCAATTAAGCGCCTTTCACACTATGTTTCACGTACAGGTATGAAATTTGGTACATTCATGTAACAGCACAATACCTACAAAAAAGTCCCTGGGTGCAAAATCTGAAAACCCAACAGGAAGTGAGATATTTTTAATTTTCTCTGTCAAATTTTAGCAGTTTTTGCCAATTCCAGACGTCGTATTTAACGAACTCCTCCTACAGATTTTATCAGATAAACATCATATTTGGGCCTTTGTGACATTAAATTGTGAAGATCTTGAGCTTTTGTTGAAGGGCGTGTCCATGGCAGCCAGACAAAGTTCGATGTTTCGCCATGAAACAGGAAGTTATTGTAACTAGGGCATACAATGTCGGAATAGTCCTGGCCTGAAGACATCTGCATGGCAATATTCAGTGACAGTCATAGCGCCACCTGCTGGCAACAGGAAATGACAAGTTTTACTCTGTGATTAACTCCTCATAGAGATTTAACCAGATCAACATTATATTTGGTCAGTCTAATTTTAAGGCCTTAGCGATGTTAAATTGCAAAGATCTTGAGTTTTCATTGAAGGGCGTGTCTGTGGTGGCCTGACAAAATCTGATGTTTTGCTATGAGAGAGGAAGTTGTTGTAACTCAGGCATACTCCGTGTCCGATCTGCCCCAAACTTCACGTGTGTGATAAGAGTCCTGGCCTGAAGACATCTCTATGCCAAATATTTAGTTAATCATAGTGCCACCTGCTGGCAACAGGAAATGGCATGCTTTGCACTGTAATTCACTCCCTGAAACACATTTAAATATGCCATGAAGTACCAAACATGCTAGAAACACATTAAATCATGCAACACTTGGCTAAGTGCTCAAGTATGCGATTAACGCCACGAAACAAGAAGTTGTTGTAACTCAGGCATACAATGTCCAATCTGCTCTAAACTTCACGTTTGATAATAGTCCTGGCCCGAAGACATCTACATGGCAATATTCAGTTATAGTCAAAGCGCCACCTGTTGGCAGCAGGAAGTGTGGCATGTCGAAATGACTTGCCATATTTCTCCTGTATTTACTCGCTTACATGCATGTCACCCACTATTCTCTGTTTTCCTAAGGCCACCAGGTGGCGGTGGCCCCAGGTGCGAGGGCCCTTTCATCGCTGCTTGCAGCTTTAATTTGCATTTGTTTTCACTCTGTGATGGTTAAGTGTTTTTATTTATTGTATTTTTTGTATTTTAATGTATAGTTGGTATGTTAAATAATATTTTAGTTTCAGTTTATCCAGTTATACATTATTTCAGTTAACAAAAAAATCTTGCCACACTATTCAAAATAACACTATTCTAAACACATAATCAGTGATTGATTCGATCTTTGAACTCTGTGTAGATAAACAAGCTTACTCAATCACACAGTTTGAATGTCCCTGTTTTCGTTCATTTACTTTCAAGATCTGAAGTAAATTATCCATTGGTTCTTTCATTACGGCTATTAAAGTCATACACAATGATGTAAGAACTCAAATTAAACCATTTTAATATTACATAAAACACAATCACTCGAACATTGCATCCCGCCGTCACAGCTGGTTAGGACAAAAACTCTGATTAACATGTAAAATGTTGTGTCGCATCTGGTTAGGACACAGTCTTACAATGAACAGTCAACCTTAAAAAAAAAGCCTGGTCCCTAAATGGATAGTTGGCCCAAAAATGAAAATTCTGTCATCATTTACTCACCTTCAAGTAGTTCCAAACCTGTGTGAATTTCTTTGTTCTGCTGTACACAAAGAAAGATATTTGGAAGAATGTCAGTAACCAAACAGATCTCGCCCCCCGTTTACTATCATAGTAGGAAAAATAAATACTATGGTAGTCAATGGGGGGGCGAGAACTGTTTGGTTACTAGCATTCAACCAAATATATTCCTTTGTGTTCAGCAGAACAAAGAAATTCATACAGGTTTGGAGCTTGAGGGTGAGTAAATGATGACAGAATTTCATTTTTCAATTTTTTCCATCCATTTTATTTTTCCCAAAATTTTAAGTCTTAGAAAATGCAGCACATCTCTCCTCAAAAAGGTGTCTTTATGTGCATGCATGACTTTATAAGCCACTTTAAGAGACGTTTTTTTGTTACCCCAGGGAAGAGAGAAAGTCTACGATGTGTGTGCGTGTCTATGTATGTGCACTTTTGTGACTTGTGTGCACTTTCGGGAAAGGAGAGTGGGCAGAGCAGAATTTGACTCTCGGGCTGCAAACTGCCATTGTTAACTTGGATACCACACATAGCAGTTTTACGGCCCAGATTGCCTGGTTCATTCCCGGCACAGCCAGGCCTTTGTGCGCCTGCAAGACACTGCAATCAGCCCCCTCTTGCAGCCAAACTCGTAAAGTACGCACAAACACACACTCGCAAACTCCCATCTCACACATGCTGACTGTGTATACGGTAAATGTAGTATTTCTGTATTAGTACGTCTGTATGAACTCCTAAACACGGCGTGCTCTGAACTAAATTGGTGTTGAACAGTTAACAGTGGGATGCTGCCCTTGGGTTGGCAGCACAACAGCGACAGCTGCTTTTTACGATGACAGACGTGCTAACTGCTCTCTGTCTGAACTTGAGATGGATTTTTTATACTGTATTATCTGTCAAATGATCTGATCCTTCTTAGTTTCTTCACACATACTCCTGGTCTTATCATGCTTTATGACTCATTGGTGAAAAAACTAAACAAAAATGTATTGTCTTTGTAATCGTTCATCAAAAAATTTCTTTTAGGCCAACCACATGCTATAAAGCTGAAGGTCATCGCTTCCCTGCACACAATTAAAGACAGAGCTTACTGTTTTCTGTTGTGTTTATGCACACTTTACACAACTAACAGCCGACTGCTCATGTCAATTACAAGATCTTCTTCCTCACCAACTCTAATTATGATCCCAAATTCCGAATTTTCAGTAAAATTTTATACACAAAGCAACACAAGTGTTGATTCTTGACACTGGTTTGCACAGAAAAATATGGACAGCAGTTGAGGAGACATGGGATTTCAATAGCTGTCGCTCAATGCTACTAATTCACTAGTGAGTTTGTCACTCATAAACATGATTTTACCTCAAGCAGATCTTTTTGTCTTTTTTAGTAAAAAAAGGAAGCTGCCCAGCACTAGATTTTGTGCTCTAGTTGTATACATGCTTACACACAGTAAGTGGACAAAAATACACATTCAAACACTCTCAAACTCATCCCTCAAACACACACAATTCCTCTTTCAAGTGCTAAATAACTGGAAATGAACTTGCACCTGCTCACTGAAGTGGCACTGGGCTTGATATTGGAGCGAATGCCACCTATGCTGTGTTCTAAATCCTAGTGAGCTCCTTAAAGAGGCAGTACATTAAGGCAACAGTACCAATGCACAGATGATAGGAAACTTACACAGTCTTCTGAAGTGACAGTTCAACCAAAATCATTTACTCACCCTCATGTCATTCCAAACCTGTATGACTTTTATTCTTCTGTGGAACAAATGAAGATACTTTGAAAAAAGTTATTTTGTCCATTTAAAGGGGTGGTTGATTATGATTTCACTTTTTTAACTTTAGTTAGTGTGTAATGTTGCTGTTAGAGCATAAACAACATCTGCAAAGTTACGACGCTCAAAGTTCAATGCAAAGGGAGATATTTTCTTTTGAAGAATTTGCTGTTTAAGGACTACAACAAATGGCTGGTAGGGACTACAACAAGCTTCTTCCTGGGTTAGTGACATCACTAACCCTAAATGTACATAAACCATGTTGAGCTGCTTTATGGCACCTTTCCACTGCATGGTGCAGTTCAGTACGGCTCGATACGGAATGGTATGGTACCATGAGGTTCCAAGCGAGCCGCATGTGACATGTAGTATCGGTAACACTGCATGATTGGTCAGAGAGAATTGTCACTACCAGCATCATTGGATTTGAAACATGAGACACCAAACCCACTAGATTTAAATAGTCCCTAACAGCCACCGCAGTATCATTTGTCAAATGACATGCTTTAAATGACCGTCGCACGCAACTTGAAAAAAGAAATGGCTAAATCGTGGTCAGTAGATGAGGTGCAGGCTCGTTGGTAGCAGAGGAGCGGATCCACGGCAGTAGAGGCGGCGCAACTATAATGATTAGTCTATAATCCCACCCACTTTGAAGCGATACTAACTACAATGGAAAAGCAAACCGAAAGTAAAGCGAGCCAAGCCATGCCGTACTGAGCCAAATAGTACCACACAGTGGAAAAGCGCCATTAGAAAAGAGGAAGAGTTGTTGTAGTAGAGTGTTGTTACCATGATGTCAATTTACGGCAGACTGCTTCACAAACAAGGGTCAATTCAACACTGGATTTGCACAAAAGATTAACATGAGGGAACATGAGTTGAATCAACACCGCAACTACATAAATTTATCCACCAACCATTCAGATACGTCCAGTTGCATTCTAAAAGTTGTAACTTCTTCCCGAGTCTCTCCATCAGTGTCCGACTCCGGTTTGAACAATGTAAGGCTGAACAACGTTACTGACAATCGTCATTTTGACTGCGTGAGATTCTCCAGCTTTGCTGTTGTTGAGCAACTGAAGAGCGAGCTGTTAAAGCTCCACCCTCTTCTGGAAAGGAGGCCAGGAGCAGCAGCTCATTTGCATTTAAAGGACACACAAAACGGTGTGTTTTTGCTCACACCCAAATAGGGGCAAATTTGACAAGCTATAATAAATGATCTGTGGGGTATTTTGAGCTAAAACTTCACAGACACATTCTGGGAACACCAGAGACTTATATTACATCTTGTAAAGGGGGCATTTGTAAAAAAGGTTCCCTTTAATGAAAGTCAATGGGGTCCAATGCTGTTTTGGAAGAAAGTCATATGGATTTGGAACAACATGAGTGCACTATCCCTCTAAGATACCTTTTTTTTTTAAAACAAAGCAGAATTGCATGTATCCTTCATGGAGAAGGCAAAACCAAAATCTATTGTGATGAGCTCAGTGAAAAACATAATTTGAAGATGATGGAGAAATGTATTTTTAGAGCATTGTGCTGTTAGCTTAGCAACATGCTAGCATCATATTCTATTGAAATCAACTGCAAGTTATGTGTTCTGTGCAGAGAGCTACTTGTGAGTTTCTATGCTTTTCATATTGGTTTACTTATGAGTTTCCATGACATTCAGGACGCTGCTTCAGAAGACGGTGTCCCATGTAGGCAAAAGGATGCAGGCATAGGTTTTTGAACAGAGCTCTAGTTTTGTACAACCAGCTTAAATTTGCCACTATAAATTCGAATGTCTTGAACCACAGCTATTTCCATACAGTTGCACCCCAGCTAATGACCTGAAAGCTGCTTTGCTTTTCTCTACAAAAGGTAAATGTCAGGATTGGGATTTGGTAGGCTGCTCTGAGCGTATCCTTTCAGCATCAACCCACAGCGAGTGGAGTCAAGGGAGGTCATGAGATTCAGATTGTCCCAGCCTTAAACCCACCTCAAAATTCAGATATAGCAACTTATTATGCCCGCTCAAATGTTTGCCATCTTAAAAATAGCACAATGAAAAAGAGAGCTCCGTTCCCATCTCATCCCTCCCTTTTGTATGTGTGTGTGTATGTGGCTGTGATTGTTTATTGTGGGTTTCGACTATTTCCTGCCATTATTTATTTAGAGGAACGTTAAAGAAGAACATGTTTTTAAAGTCAAAGTAACAGCTCCAAATGGGGGGAAAACCAATGATTTTATCCAAAAGTAAAACTGTTCCCGTGCTGATTTTGGCAGCCATGTGTCATTAGATCCAATGGCGACGTCAATGAAAAGGGCACCGCATGTTAGTATGGTTGGCGAATGAGGGTAAATCGAGCACAAAACTGTGGCAAACTGCGCAGGAAGGGAGAGAGATTAACGTTTGAATGCATTTCTTTGAGACGTAGAGTCAGGATGGATGAACGGAAGGGCTTTTGTGGTCTTCTCTGGTTGTTATAAAAAACACAAAAAACATAAAAAAGAACTTCCAATCTTCATTCAACAGAGTAGATTCCACACACACAGGCTCCACAGTACTAGCTGGAAACATGATATCTTCAAAGTGGAAGTGAATCACCTCCCAAACTGTATTAGAATGACTAAATTCTATAATAAACAGTATCCAATGCTGAAGGAAAAAGATTTATGGCTTCATATTAGTCATCAATTGTTTAAGAGCTTGTGGCAGCCCAGTTTAGAAATGCTTGAGAGGTTAAATGGATCTTAAAGCAAGAGGGAAGCTGCTTCATTCATGCCATGTGTCAGTCCTGGAAAGATATATGCATGCGCTCTATGTTCTATTGCTCAAGAGGAAATGGATTAAAAACGGTTTTACATTCTGGGTGACAGGCATGAGAGGAAGCACCAATACATCTTTTACATGTTGTGTAACAAGCCTGCTTTTATTCCTTTTGCGTAATCATAGAGTATTTAATCTGGTTTGAATGACCAAACATCTCAAAATAGATCTTGGCTTTTTTCTTCTTACCTTTGGCATTTCAGGTGTATCTAGCCAGTCTGAAAAGATGGTTTCAAGTGTGATGCCTCGACTGAAAGAGAAAAGTGATACACTCAGTAATTGTTGGAGGAGATCAAGGACATTGGCTTTGCTTTCATGTGCTTTAAAATCATGAAAATCCTTTAAATTAAAAGCAATCTTAACAAGAAGTCTACATGCAATGTGCGTGACAACCTGGGTTGGAAAAAGTTCAGAATTTAAGATTCGGCTCCCTTTCAATTCATGAGTTTGGCATTTGAATTTAATTGACCACAAGCTACAGGATGTTAAATAGGAATGACAGAAAATTGAATGACTAAACTGCAATTCAACACAGTTTGCAACAAAACACAAATAATTAAACTTTTTAAATTAATAAATCACTATTGATCATTACCTTATTTTTAGCTGAATAAAAAGGGGTAACACTTTAGTTTAGGATCCATTTCTCACTATTAACTATTGCTTATTAGCATGCATATTACTAGGATATTGGCTGTTTATTAGTACTTATAAAGCAGATATTAATGCCTTATTCTGCATTACCATATTCTACATCCCTTAATCCTACCCATTACCTAAACTTAATAACTACATTACTAACTATTAATAAGCAGTAATTAAGAGTTTATTGAGGCAAACATCGTAGTTAATAGTTAGTTAATAGTGAGAACTGGACCCTAATCTAAAGTGTGACCGAAGGAATAATTAGATGTATTTTCCTTAAGTATGTTTAATACTAACAACTAAGTCATTAAATACACTTTAATTATTTTCCATACAATGCCACAAAATGTCCAGATGGCTTTTTTTTCTCCAAAACATCAAAATTTCAATCGATTGGTATATAAAATATTGAGCAAATGTATAGCATTCTTATATCTTTTGTAGGTAATCTAATGTGTCTGGAAATGTCAAGTACTGTTGTGTGCATGATAATGACATATTCATACATTCAGAGTAAAAATTCCAATTCCAATTCCAATTCCAATTCCAATTCCAATCCTGTTTGCTACCTCAATTAAAATTCAACTGGAGATGAAATGCGATTTTCAATTCAACTCTGAATGGTGCACAACCCCAGTGACAATAGGGTACAGATTTGATTTTTTTTTTTTCCTTTCCCCTCAAAGTATTTTTTCTCTGGCTGTAATTGAAGCCATTCACCACTTACTCCAAATCAATCTTGTTAATGTGCAAGAGCGCAGACACACGCATGCACACACACAAACACAAAGCACATATAATCAACTAAATGGACTGTCTCAGACAGGAACAGTGTGTCTCCAACACTTGTGGCCTTTGACACAACAGTTGAGCACATTTAGGTGATGACAAAAGAAGAGAATGGAAATTTCCATCTCAGCACCGAAGAGGGAAAAGCCCTCAGTGTCAGAGCAAATCACTAAGCTTACCAGACTGTGATTACTAAATAACAGTGCTGTCGTGCCACGGCATGTTGTTGCAGAATAAAAGCAAGGCTCATTCTACAAGCAAATACTCAAATGCATGCTCAGATTGATTTAATGAAGCATGAATGCTAATTTAAAGAACCTGTGAAGTACTCTTAGTAGTGCATGTAAACACTGTTCTGGTATGATTAGTCATGCTGTCATACAGTACATGTCCAATTAATAACTTCTAACTTAGTTAAAATGGAAAGCATTCTGCATACCACTGATTACCCAATGCCCCTTTAAAAATTCATAACAATAATAGTACTTGGCAAGTTTCTGGCATAGTTTCTGGCAAAATACTATGAATGCATATTACCATGGTAACGTCTTTACACATAAATATGCAATCTTCTTAAAGCTTTCAAGATGATTTTGTCTTTGTTTCATGTATTATTTTGATGACAGCTAACGCAGTGTTAACACAGCAATGAAGTAAAAATAACTGTAGTAACTGCTGGTATTTTGGAGGAAATTAGAGGTCATTTTTGTAATGGTCTTATCACAAATAAACCCTTATGAAAACTGTTCATAGTATAGTAAACATAGATCATTTGTGATATACAAAGATAGTTACTCATTCATATGGTCAGCTCAATATACTGTAACTATAACTACCACTGCCACAGTTGAAATAAAAATGAAACATATTGATTAAACATAATATAGTTACTATACTATATAGTAGTGTCATGGAATCATGGAACATTTCTGAAGGAAACCGAAAGTGCATTCTGAACTAACACTATAAACACACTGCCCATGCAAAAGTTGCTTCCATGAAGATTTTGTGGGTGGTTGCCAGCATGTTGCTATGTTTGTGTTTGGTTGCTAGGGTGTTTTAAGTGGTTGCTAGGTGGTTGTTTACTGGCCTGAGTGAAATGAGCCCACTCACTCCAAGCCTATACCATATACTAGTAGATACAGTACATATGGCTCAGGCGACTCTCTTAATGTACTGTATGTCTAAGGAATTCATAGTCCATTTTTTAGTTTGACAAGGGAAATTTGTATGTTAATTTGCTAAGAAAATGAATAGAAACTAAAAAAGGGGACAAGTAAAGCACAGATATCCAAACTGAGTCAAGCAAACATTAACAGAAGCTATCGTGGAAATTCCTCAACTGGGAGGTGGTGTAGGAGGAACGGTTTGCCATGGAAGCATTGATTTGTCTTTGATCTGGCACAAGGAGGCCCATCTGTGATTGTTTCACCACATCAATCTGCTGTTCCAACGTTGTGCCGCCATGAATGTTTACACTTCTGAGCAGCAGACACAAATATTGAACGCCCTTACCTTTCAGTTTAATGTAATTTAATCAATCATCAGCCAGTGGCTAGGCCTTAATGAGCAAATGGAGACTACATGAAACCGAAAGAACGATGGATGAAACAGGAGAGGAGAGACGAAGAGAGATGAAGAAATGAAGATTGTAGGTAGCAGAGAGAAGGAAGAGAGATGATTGTTTTATAATTTGCCATGATACCAACATTTCTGAAGTCGAAACCAATACTAGTGAAATTTCATGATGCTACTGAACAAAGTGCTTTATTTAAAAAGTTAAATATTATAATAAATATTAACTAAGTTAAATAGAAATTTAATTACTTATTAAATAAAATGGTTTTATTTATTGATTATTTAATAAGAGCAATAAGTTTTTTTATATTATTGTTTGACTAATATTAACATTAACAAGACACATCTCAATTTACACAGCAAGGCCTAATGCACAGATCTAATATTCTGACACATATCCAATTTTTTGTCTCGCCTATTGAAATTCATGACATAGATGACTATATTAATAACTCATCAAGATATGCATTCTGTTTTCTGCTAGCATAGCAGTGAATATGCACAGTTCACAATCATGAAGCAGCTATAGGACTCAACAGCAGTTTGGATTCTGTACTTCTATCATTCACATTGAAAAAGACCCTATCAGACCTACTCTAGTCTTCCCACTGGCCAAAAAGCACAAAAATATCATCAAGGGCAAGTAGCCTCTTCATATTTCTTCTATATAATACGTTTTTGGGCAGTTTTAATGACAACATTATGTCAACATGTAAATGATGAAACGGTGAAAAAGGAAAATAAATATTTGATGATACAATGGATGAGTTTGGGCAAGAAAACCAGTGGAAAAACCATTTGAGGTAGAGCTGGAAAAGAAAGATTCCTGCAGGGTCTGGTTTAGCAAAATACCTCCAACTCTACAGTGAAAGTTCCCCACACTAATAATAATGGCAGAGCAGCTTAGGAGTTCATTGAGTATGTGTTTTCCACAGCCAATGTTGACACCATTTAATCATACCTGCTCATTTCCGGAAATGTGTCTAGGAGCATCTGCAGGAAATCCTACAAGAGACAGACTACAGTATAAATGAAAAGCACTGTGTGAATATCAAAGCTTTAAGCAGAGCATAAAGTGTTTAAAAATACTGAAATTTCTTAATTTATTTCTCCACTAGTCTCCTACCAAGGTCCAAAATGAACTTTTTGTCACACCTGTCAATCGAGTGCGACAGTCGACCTCCGGAAGTAAAAAAATCCCATTAATTTTCTCCACAGGGGAATTGATTTTTAACTTACAAACCCTAAAAGACAGACCTATTTTACTGTTAGAAACTTACTGTGATAAGCTTCCAATGCTCTCAAGTGACTTAAATATTGGTATATAATATGCATTTTTGCAATGAACATAAAATATATTGTTTCTATTTACATATTCAACATTTAAATCAAGTTTTATATTCATTCATTTCATTTCGATTGTCATTTGCAGTGCTTCACAGGATTGTAGTACTTTCACAAACTCTTGTTTTTTGCTTTAAATCATAGTTTGTAATGTTTTGATTCTCCTCATAGTTAGTTGGTTGCTTCATGGCTTATAACTCTTTAATGAAGACTTAAGAAAAAAATTAAAGGGAAAAATACTTCTGGAACCACTGTTGTACTCTGTGGCAAGCAAGTTGAGAAAATTTACTGGCCACAGAAAAATATATTATTATTATTTTTATTAAAAGTATATAATTTTTGTGACCTACGAGTTAGTTAGCTCTTTGTGTCTCTCTATGAAATGGCACCAGCCACAAAAATATGTGGACGATTTGTGATATTTTTTCATTATATTTTCATTATGGTGGCTTAAATGAGGAATACTCCATATAAGTGTTGCCACATGGAGTTCTGGAGGGGGAAAAAAACTTTATATATCATTGACAAGCTTCAGCTACACTTTATTTTGATGGTCCCCTCAGACATTTTGTTGACTATAAGTAACATTGCATCTACGTAAACTAACTCTTATTAGAGTAGGGGTTAGGGTTAGGGTTAGTAGAATAAGTTGACATGTAGTTGCAAAGATATTTTTAGTCAGTAGAATGTCTGTTGGGGGACCATCAAAATAAATTGTTATCAGATAGTAAGCAGACAGTCTACTAATACTCTAATGAGAGTTAGTTGTGTTATTTATAGTCAACAAATGTCTAAAGGGGATCATCAAAATAAAATGTTACCCAAGCTTCTGATTATAAATTGTCCACTACAAGTTTACAGAAGAATGCATGCTGTTCCAAGACATAGCCGGGTTTTGCATCCAGGTATTTTTATCCAAATGTTTTAAATATGACAGAAAAATTGCTCAATGAAAATAACAAGACATGAAAATGTATAAACTCACGTGAGGTGGGTAAATTTTGTAATCAGTAAGAAGATATTCACATAAAATACAATGTAAACACTTTATTTGCAAGATCAAAACAGCCTCACCTCAACAAGTCATGTCACTGACTAAGTTGCTTAGAGAGGAATTGATTTATTTCATGTTTATTTTGCAGTTCCTAATAAAGTTAGTAGCCAACAAGCTATTAACTCTTCTATATTTCCCAAAAGCAATTTTCTCTCTCATTTGGTGCATCGTGAGTCTTAATTTTGAGTCCTGAATGCAGCTATGTGTTAAAACAAGACAACAATTACACCTTTAGGGGAATTGGTGCATTCTTTCACTGGCACAAGCTGATGGAATGATGGTGAGATTGAAACAACGGCCAAAATATGCACCTGCCATCCAAAAGCTATACATTTGCGCTCAGGCTAAATGAATAGACAGCTCCCGTGCAGGACACACTCACCTGAGACAGAATGAGCTGCCCGTGGAATTTTCCCACAAACACTTTGAAGAAGAGCAGAAACTTCTCTTCGCCAACCTGATCAGCCAGAAACTTCAAGAGGAAGTAGCCCTGAGAAGGAAAGAGAGAGAGCAACTCTACACAACCTGAAGCTTCATGTCCCAGAGGAGTCTGCGCTTTGAGCTATCAGACGTACCTTCAGATAGTGCACCTGCATGAAGGGTTTTTCTGGGTTGAGGGCATGTTTCACTACTGATGCACCAGACTCACTCACTTTCCCTGTGTTCTCTTTATTGGGCCTGTGAACAAATACATATGCAAACACACAAACAGCACATGAATAAGGCTGTGGTCTGATAAGGCAAAGTGCTGCATCGACAGCACTCTGGATCGGAATACACTTACATCAGCATACATTAAAACCTCCTAACAGTTTACTAAGTGTATAAACAATTGCATTTATAAAACCATTACATCCCTGATAGCTTCTCTTTCTATAGCACCATAGATTACAGTAATGCTGCGTTTTATGGCTCTTCGTTACATAAGTGCACATTAAGATTACTGTATGATTCCAGTCACAAGACATAGGTGCGTTTTTTTACAGTAAAGATGCATTGAATATATATTAAGCAATATCACTCAAGCAGGAAGCATGCTTTTCCTTCTTTTACTACTTTTACTACCTTATTAGTTTTTACAGTTCAATAAATAAGCTAATATTGAGTATTGAGTTTTAGACACAATATTGCCAGTTTCTTTATGCATTTTTTTGCTCAGTCAATGAAAAAGTTCCAAATCAAGCCAAAGGCGAATTAATGTTGCACGTTTTGTTCCTGAATGAATCAGTGTTTTCGAACAAATCGGTTGAATTAATGATTCAATGACTCACTTATAAAAACTTGGCTGCATCCGATATGCTTACTTCCCTACTATATAGTAGGCAAAAACAGTATGTGAAAATAGTACTGTATGTCCGAATTCATAAAACAGTTTAGGTGTATCCTAATGAGGCCATAGGAGAAGAGTTGTGAATGACATTGTGACAAATGTAGTATGTCTAGGTTACATACACACATTCATACTATATAGAACCATACCTGCAAACTTCTAAGTGGTGAAAAAGGTGACATGTTTACAAAGTAAATAGTAGTAGGGGGGTCTGGGGGCATCCTCCCCTCGAAGAAAATTTTCATGATTTTAACATATAAACTAAGCATTCTGGTGCAAGTTCTTGAAGCAATTGCTTCAAGTAAAAAAAAAAAAAAACATTTATTGACACTAGGTCTGGGCATTGACACAAATTTCACAATTGGATTTGATTTTGATTCAGAAGCTTGCGATTTGATTTCAATTTGATTTCATCCTACATCCATTCATGTTTATTTCGTGTTGTAAAGAGGAAGAGATGATCGGCTCACGTGCGCTCTGCCTCTGTTTGAACTGAAGCGCTACAGCGATGTGTCAGTCACACCACAGAGCACCAAAATAGATCATGACAGCTCGAGAGACGTTTATGGTCTCACTCTGGTCTATGGGAAAGTAGCCCATTTTTGATTTATTGTGCCTGCAAACTCACCCTGACACCCCCCACCCCTGAAAAAAAACACTTCGGATCTACACGATTCACATAAATGATATATTTTGATTCAAAACGGCAAATTTCGCCGAAAAGCAACTAGTTTGCAGGTATGTAGAACACACTTTTTATTAGTCTCAAAGTAAGTATTAATTAAAAACAAGTACCTACACTGTAAAAAATGACTGATTTTAACGGTAAAAGACTGTAAAAATGCTATGGTGAAAAACAGTTAATTGGTTTACAGAAAGTTTCCGTACTATATACGGTGAATAACTTTAATAGATCTAACGGTACATTTAATGTAATTTTACAGTAAAATACAGTTCAATTTACAGTTTTTGAAAGTGAAAAATAACAAGTCATTGTATAATTTACAGTGAAAAAACGTAAATTGACATTCCCACAATTTCCAGCATGACACTTCACATTTGATGTATTTTTGTTGAAATAACTCGTTTCTTTTTGTTTCTTCTTAGTTTTTTCTAACCAGTTATGTACATTAGAGTTTTATGTTACATCTAATGTTGGTTAAATTAATGTTTATTGCATTTTTAAATTTCATGTGTGTTACCATGATGGTGTTTAGTGTTTGTGTGAATGACCGTGTGCACCTTCTATATATTAGTATTGTCCTTCTCAGCTTGTGGAAAAGCTGCTTGTGATGAACTTTGATTCATCAAGTGACTCATCACCACTGTGTTTGGTGGTTGTCAGTGTATTACAAAGGTACAAAACAGATATTAGTACTTCAATAGGTTGGTAAATTAACATTATATCAGTTAATGAAATACGTTTTTTTTATCGGAAATTTAACGGACATTTTTTTACAGTTATAGTTTTTACAGTACTGAACTGTAATTATTACAATATAAACCTTAAAATTATACGGTTTTGAACTGTAAACTAATGCTGTCCCGTAAAACCTAAAACGCTGCTACTGTATTTTTTTATGGTAAAGTTCTGGCAACCACAGCTTCCGTTTTTTTACAGTAAATTTTACAGGGATTTTTTTTTTTTTTTTTACAGTGGAGAGTATGCTATTTCGGACACAGCCCAGGTATAGTTTGAGAATGAATCAGTGTTTTGAACAATTCGGTTGAATGAATGATTCATTGACTTGTTCGTAAAGACTGTTACTTGTTGCCACTAGTCACTAAATCCCCACCACTAATGCACAGACACCCTGTCGGTAACGCGCAAACACAAGCCAAACAAATATAACATGATTAACAACTGGCAAATTTAGATATTAGGTATTTAAAGGTCTTCAGGATACTCGCTGACATTTTAAGCATCAGACAGACTGACTCAGACCGATAGATTGTTTCCTTCCTATAGCCAAAGGTACTGTAGATTGCAAGAGACAAACAGAGCTTTGAGTGCTGGCCATCTCTGCATGTAATGACGACCTCAGTTAAAACTATTGATCTTCTTCAGGAGATTAACTGGTCTTGCCAATAAAAGGCTCTTGTAAAGATTTGGTCGATACTCAGGCGCCGCTAACACAGACAACAGCAATTTTTTTTTTTACTTTTTTCTTGCAGACAAATGGGCAAAGCTATGTGCGCAATGTTTTTCTAGCCATCATAACCTGCTTTTGTTTGTTTCTTTGTGTCAGATTTGATACTGATAAACTGGAGTATGATTGATCACACTCTAATGCCTTATCTCTGTGAGCGTGTGCCCCCAGTGCAGGTCTACGCTGTAAAATTCCACAAAGAAATAAAGCAAGATCTGGGAAGAGGGACAGATGCTTTCCCATATTTGGAGATCTAGCCCATGGAGATGGAAAAAAACTGTTTTTCACTAATAGTTTTAACCAGCAAAGCTTATTCAGAAAACCTGTAACAGAACTAGATCTTTACATTTCCTGAAGAAAATAACAGTGGTGATTGAATGTGCAAAATTAGCCACTATGATGCCAGAGTGTTGCTATGTGTTCTGAGTTTTCTGGTTGCACCTTCCATGTCTCTATGATATTCTGATCCCTCAGGTCCCTCCTCCAACGAACTGTACAAGATTTAACCCGTGCGATTTTATTAACCACCAGTCCAAATGATTTATGTAATAAATATAATTAAATTAATATAATAATTAGATTATAATTAAGTAATTTACCCATTTTTATTGTCCGCCAATCAAAATAATTCATTAAATACATTAACAATTAATAAGAATGAAAATTATTATTATTAACAAGCTGCTAATTTACATTAAACATCAACAATCTGTGAGTTCATATCAACCTGCTGCTTCAAATCCACTACAGATCTAGTTTCAGGTCTAAAGGAGTCAAAATGGCTTCAGCTACCTTCTTGCTGTATTTGGGACACTCACTTGTGCTTGTACATTATTGATGCTTACATTTGGTTCCCCTCCAAAAATAAAGAGCAATGTCTCCCTCCTTTCCTTTCTCTCTCTCACTGTATGGGAGAGAGTGATAAGGGTGAGCTCCTTTAAAAGGCATGTATTATTCCTCCTGGTCACACAGGCTTTTACATGTGTGTTTGTGCCCACAGCTGCCCAATGAAAAGGGTGACAGGTATTTATCAAACACAATAGGCAGCCTTCCTTTCCAGACGGATGCATAGATGGACGAACAAATAAACAGATATTCTCGAGTGTCAAAATCAATGAGAATGACTGGTGTCTCCTCTATGTCCACTCTTTTTGGCTGATGTCTTTTTCACAGTTGAAGAAATGTTTTTGTGTCAGTACAACCACAACTATGGTGAAATAAGGTTTAGTTGTAAAAAAAAAAATTGGTTGAATGCCAGCACAGTTTGTAGTCTAAAGCAGAAACAGCTATGTGTCGGCTAGGGCTGCACGATTTATTGCACGATTTTATATGAAAAATAACATTGAAATCGTGCCTAAATTCTTAGTGAGATTATTTATTTTATGCGCAGCTTGTCAATGAAGTATGGCTCCAAATGCTAATCCATCTGAAAGCACTGCGAGTTTGAGTCGCATTTGAAAAAGCAACGTCAAACATCTTTCCAGACATGAGAATCATTTTTTAAAGGTTTAGTTCAGCCAAAAATGAAAATTCTGTCATTAATTACTCACCCTCATGTTGTTCCACACCCATAAGACCTTTGTTCATCTTTGGAACACAAATTAAAATATTTTTCATAAAATCCGATGGCTCAGTGAGGCCTGCATTGCCAGCAAGACAATTAACAAATCTTTTGTTTCGAATCAGTGGTTCGGAGCATGAATCAAACAGCCAATGTCATGTGAACCATTGAAATTTCGAAACACTTATGACGTAACGAAGCCTCTTTTACTGAAATCACGTGACTTACACGCTCCGAACCACTGATTCAAAACAAAAGATTCGTAAAGCTTTGAAGCTTCATGAAGCAGTGTTTAGAACTCGCCCATCACTAGATATTGTTGATATTGTATCATTTTTGGGTGAACAAACCCTTTAACATCTTGTCCAACAAAAGACAACATTTAATAACATGTTTTTACTCCAAACTCACTTTATAACGACAGTTGAGCATCCTTCTATGAGATGATGTGGCTTCTTACACAGAACAAGGCAGTCGTGTGTTTATTAGTCATGTTTAATCAATCAAAGCGTTTCAATCTTCTGTTTATTCAGCTACAGTGAAAGTATGATGCCCATTTGGGTTTCCTGGAATGGCGCGTGTTATATACTTCTGCGGCAGGGCATATTTGGAGTTTCTGCGTAAGAGCGCTCTCTGGCTTTCAGATGGAGAAGCATTTACTACTGATCACAGAGCCGTACAGCTCTGACAATCTGTGCATAAAATATTCGCAGCCTCTGCAAAATCGCATGCGATAAATCGCAATATATCATGCAGCCCTATCCGCTATAACTTTTAATTTTGACATTCATTTCTTGGTAATCTATGTAAGGAGAGCAACCATTAAAGAGGCCAAATTATTCCCTTTTACAAAGTCTAGATTTTGTTATTTTGTGTGATTAAAATAGATTTTCATGCTTGAACACATTATTTTTCACATATATTACATTGTTAATTATATACATATTACATATTAATTATAATTTTTAATGTTCTTCAATAGCCTATGCATGTTTGAATAAATTCATAAAGTTGACAGCCACCATTTAAATGTTTATATTTAAAAAAAAGTTAGGCCTATAATAACTTTATTATTATAAAAATTTCCTTTAGTGTAATTTAAGTTTTTATACAAATTTGTTCATTTTAACCTATTAACCTATACAATATTAATGTAGTACCAACTGATTCCCACGTGTATTATACAGCATTAGTTGAGAGATTTTTTTTCTTGAAAAAATCAGCCATGTACTGTACCTGATATACAGTATCCATAACTGATATTGACTCAAATTGCAAGCTTGTGAATCGAAATGCATAACTATGATGACAGACTGGCAGGAAATGGTGCAAAACGGAGTCCAATGGTGAACATGTGACATACTGATAAGCCTCATCTTTCCATTATTGTTAATAATAGTTGCAAATTGCACTCTTAAATGTGCATTGAAAATTGCCAGCTGACAGCTGATAAAACCTATGCTACAGGGACCATATTCATATAATATCTAAGGCTAAATGTAGATCTTAACTGGCTGAGTTAGATGGACACTAAATAGTAGAAAATCAGTCCAGTCTCTTCAGCTGTAAATGTCATTGGCTGTTAAAGTCTTGTGTTGCTTATAATAAATTGACATGTTGATAACACACACATAAGCATTGTTTCAGAATGCTCTCAATTACATGTAGCTTAGTTTAGATGCATACTATGCATTAGTGAGTGTGGTGGTGCTTATGGTGTGTCGCTCTGGGACGGGAGTATGAGGCTGGGAGGGGAAAAAAAGCAAAAATCACAGTATTGCCTCTCTTGTACTCTTATATTTGCCGTTGTTTGATAAACACTATAGCTATTAGCGAATACAAAAATCTTAATGGCTGTTTGAAAACATAAATACTGTCGCTAGAAAAACCATACTTCAGCTTTTTCATAAGCACCACCTACTGTCAGAAAGTGAATTTGCATTTTCATTCAGCCCATCTGCTGTTTTTTCCACATTGGTCTGAAAAGACAAATCGCATACTGAACATTTTTATTATTGTGAACAGGCCTTTATGCCAGAAACATATTTCACACAAGTACTGAAACGCAGCTGACACATGGCAGTAATAGGACAGACATTTTGAACAGACAAGTGAGAATGAGAACATTAATGCTTTTAACTGAAAAATTTCATGCCGAACATTTTTGTTGGTGTGAACAGGCCTTTAGGCCAGAAACATACTTCACACAATACTGAAACGCAGCCAGGAGCGATTGGACAGTGCACATACTTGCTTACGGTTATGAATTGCATTCTGCCACATTTTACAATGCAACTATGTGCAAAGCTGACCTTGCGTGGCTGGAAGCTAATAACTGAATGCAAGTACACCCACTGTCGACTGCATACACATACTTGCGTAATGTTTCTGGCCTTACATTTGCATTTATGTACTTGGCAGATACTTTTATCCAAAGTGATTCACACTGCATTCAAGGTATACGTTTGATCAGTTCTTGTATTTCCTGAGAATTGAACCCGTGACCTTGGCATTGCAAGTGCCACACTCAATCTTTGAAAATGCCCTAGTTTTGAATGACATGTTGCAATGCATTACTTACCGAATAGTTTACATGACATTTCTCTGTTTTATTCACAAGACAGGCATTCTTCCAGACTGTCTGAACATTTTATCCCTGAGATTATAGTGGGTGTGGGCCCCTCAAAGCGGAGGAAGGGCCAGACACATGCTGTCAGGTGGATCCTCAAAACCTGCTGGTATTGTGACAGCTGAATTCCTGACAAGCTCTATCGCTCTATCACACACACACACTCTCATTTTCTCATTCTTTAAAGTTAAGCCAGGGTAATCTACTCCTACCACAAACCTACATCAAACCTTGTGATACTGCGCTCTTCATATGAGAACATTACATCTCATATCAAATAATACCCATGCAATGACATGCTTGAAATTATTCTGTGCAGATGAAATGTCACAACTATTTCAAGCTCTCATTAAAATCAATCTTAAGTGTACCTGGAAATTTGAATCCGCAAATATGGTATTTCACCATGTTTCCAACAGAACATTAGTTACACATATGTCACTGCTTATTACCATGAACTTTATAGGTCCAACAATACAAAAAATTAACATGAGACTAAAAATAGGAAGAAAAACAAACTGATTTAGCCGAACCAATGCTTGGTCACAAATAAGTATTAGCCATATTACCATGATGTGACAGATTAATTGCGACATCAACAAAAATGAGAATCACTTATATATATATATACAGTTAAACCAAAATTTATTCAGACACCTTGAACATTTCATTCATTATTACAGTTTATTTACTATAGTTAAAAAAAATGGTAATAAAATATGACAAGATCTCAGAGTTAAACTGTGTCAGAAAAAATCATCTTAATTATGTCAGATAACACTTAAGCAAAACACAGTCAGGTCAAAGTGTCTGAATGATTTTTGGTCCCAAATTTTCATCAACTTTACTGGTAGTCTACTATATTAAGAATTTTGGGGTATAATGTCACAATATACTTTATTTTGCTATCCTCACTTACATAAATGAACTATAGTGTCCTGCACCCACTAGTAAAATATATCAAAAATTATATCTAGTGTCTGAATAATTTTTGGTTTGACTATATATATATATATATATATATGTATGAGGTTAAAGGCCAAGGGCTGCAAGATTAACCGAAATTAAACCAAAATCGCAATTTGGCTTAGTCAAAGTAGTGGCTGTGATTTTTAGTTAAATAAGTGTTTTCATAGCATGTTTCATGGTGAAGTGCAGCACTGTGATCAGAGCAGATCGATTGGATTGCAGTAAATGCTACTCCATCTCTGCAGCTCTCTGAGTTTGAGTCACTTTATAATTTGAAAAAGCAACACGTGCCAAACATCTTTCCAAACTTGTAATAAGAAGCATTTACAAACCTGTACTCCAAACTCACTTCAAAATGTCAGTCGAGTGTTTGAAATAACTTCCTTTTGTGATCTGACGTGGCTTCATATCACAGAATGAGGCAGAAATTATATTATTTTATAGTATTTTATACAGTGATAAAGGCCATGTCGATTAGCATTGCATTATAAATATACTTTATTCATATGAAAATACCCGAGATACAGTATATAGAAGAACACAGATATACACAGACCATATTGTCCCAGTCGTATGTTTATTGACTTCATGTTTCATCAGTCAAAACGTTTCTATGTTTTATCAAAAACTAAAGGGATTTTGGTTTTATTCTGCTGCTACAGCGATAGCTGGGTGCCTTTGTTCACATAAGGGATTTCCTGAACCGTCATAAGTTTTATTACTTCTATGAGTCTCATTTGTGGACTTTTTGCGCGAGGGCGCCATCCGGCTATGAGTATGAATAAAACAGACATTACATGTGTGTACTCAATAATGCTCACATCACCCTATTTTGGGTAAAAATAGGAAAAATAATACTTCTTTTACTGGAAGTAAACGTATGCGAACCCATAGGTTTTTCTCCAGTGCAGAGAAGTGTACAGGAGTTTTAATCTGTCAGTGGATGCATAAGATTTCCTGACAAAAAAAATTAAAAATTACTGTCACAGATTTTTAGGCTTAGACCTTTCTAATGATTTATAAATGGTAACACTTTAGTATAGGGAACACATATAAACTATTAACTAGGACTTTTTCCTCAATAAACTCCTAATTTACTGCTTATTAATAGTTAGTAAGGTAGTTGTTAAGTTTAGGTATTGGGTAGGATTAAGAATGCAGAATAAGGCATTAATATGTGCTTAATAAGTACTAATAAACAGCCAATATTCTAGTAATATGCATGCTAATAAGCAACTAGTTAAAAGACCCTAAAATAAAGTTTTAACATAAATAATGTTATTATTACTATCGCAATATTTCTTTTTTTATTTGGTAATAATAATAATTAGTAATTTTGATACATGAAAACAACATTTTTGGCCAAATTGTACAGCCCTACAAACAAGCCCAGAAAACCTGGTGTTCTTTATAATTTTCCAAGGGAACACTCCCACAATCACTATGCAGTTGCCTTTATTTAATTTCCTCAGCTAGTTGAGCAAGTTAGATGATGACAGGAAAATGAAGCTGTATTTTCAAGTGCTCATCCATAACAGATGGATGTTGTTTGGATTGTGATTAGTGATACTGGGCTATATAAACATAACTGACAATGTTCAGCAAGAGGTGCAGTCCCCCATTTTTGGCAAATAAAGAAAATGTTTGTCTGAAAACATTTCTTGTTAATGGTTGGATTTTGGAACTGACTTCAAACTTTTGAACGGTAGTGTATACAGTATAATAAATACAAAAATGTGAACCAAGTAACAAAAGATGCATAATTGAAATTATGTCAGTAAATGCAATCTGTTGTAATCAGACTTAAAGGGTTAGTTCACCCAAAAATGAAAATAATGTCATTTATTACTCACCCTCATGCCGATCCATAACGACTTATTTAGTGATGGCCAATTTCAAAACACTACTTCAGGAAGCTTCGGAGTGTTATGAATCAGCGTATCGAATCATGATTCGGATCGCGTGTCAAACCGCCAAACTGCTGAAATCACGTGACTTTGGCGCTCCGAACCGCTGATTCAACACGCTGATTCATTATGCTCCGAAGCTTCCTGAAACAGTGTTTTGAAATCGGCCATCACTATATAAGTCCTTATTCTCGTCACTTTATAATATTAATATTGAACCACTGTACTCACATGAACTGATTTAAATATGTTTGAGAGGAAATGTCATTGTTCCCTATGCAGGCCTCACGGAGCCATCAGATTTCAACAAAAATATCTCAATTTGCTTTCTGAAAATTAACGAAGGTCTTACGGGTGTGGAACGGCATGAGGGTGAGTAATAAATGACAGAATTTTCATTTTTGGGTGAACTAACCCTTTAATTTCAAAAAACTACTTTAAGACTACTTCGTAACTAAGAAATGTATTAGTTCCAAAACTGCTTTTAAATGTGAACTTGTTCTATTGTGGTCTGTTGTATGTGCAGATGATGAGAAGTAATGAGAGTATATGAATTTAGAGATTGGAAGATTAGAGGAGAAGGAAAGCAAAGAGAGAGACAGACTGAGAGAGAGAGACATGGCCAACCATACCTGAGGACCTGAAGCTCTTCTTCAGAGTTCTGTAACTCATCACTCAGTCTCCTCCAGCGCAGCAGAGCTTTTAACTGTCTCTGCTCCTCAGCCTCTCCACAATCCAACTGAGAGAGACAGAAAAAGAGAACAAAAGAAAGCAAACTAAGTGAGTCTAAACACAAATGAAGGAAACTAAAGAACCAAAAAGCACACTTGTGCACATCATGCTGTGGAGAAAGTTTCATTTTAAAGGTGAAGTGTGTCATTTCTGCACAACTACTGTCATCAAATGGAACTAACATTTGTTTTCAGGGAACAGGTTCTCTCAAATACTCCCCCATCAGCCATTGGTCAGAAAAACAGATAGCCCTGCCCCTAACTCACAGCATTGGTTAAGCCAGCGCATCTGTTGTCGGGCTGTTCAGGATGCTCTAACAAATGAGTAATGTTTTGATAGCACCAGAGAGCTGCGGCGTTTATAGTCTTCAGGGAAATCAATCTATGAATGACCAACTGATAGCAGTCTCTGCATATTAAACTGGGATAAGAGAAAGTCATTGAAAACATCAATAAAACTACGCACTTCAGCTTTAAATGCTGCTTGTTGAAAGACTTATTGGAAACATTCCATTAGCACAACAATAGTTTTCAATTCAAAACCGGTAAACACATATTATAAATACATTTTGAATGAAGTGAAGTGCAGTGTTGATGCGGCGCACAATCACACTCCACAAGCTTGACTCCATTATTAGCTATCTCAGTCATTACAGGAAGTGAAGTCTTCCAGTTAATGCAGAAAATTCAATTTAATTTCAAACTCATTTTTCAATCTGACCAGTCAGCATGTGCTCTAATAGGTGTGTAATGAATTTTGGTAAACATGCTGCATTTAAGATTCTTTTTTTGTGCTTTTTGAGGGGTGAAAGGGGAAAAAAATGGTTGAGAAATAAGTCCCAAGACTCAATCTTAGACTGGCCACATATATACGGTAAAAGATTCAAAACTTCATCGTGATACCTTCTGAACGTGGCTCCAGAACGCATCCTCTAAATATGTGGCAAAACCCTCACTGATCCATTCTTCCGTCCAATCCCGTGCTCCGATGGCCAGGCCAAACCAGGAATGGGCAATTTCGTGGCACAATCTTGCTCCACAGAGGTTCCTCTCACCCGTTAGCACGCTTTGAGACAGGAACATGATATGTGGACTAGAAAACAAGAGAAATCACAGCCCATTGATTTATTTTAGCATTTAAAAGGGGAAGACACTTAAAAAACAGACTAGGATTAGACGCCATGGTTGTGCTGTATTTGGTCTACTAACAAATCATTGGTTATAATGTTACTGCGGGTGCTGAGAGCTCAGAGTTCTGACTTCAGCACTGATCTAGTTAAAACATGTTATAAAACTCAGCCACCCTGAAAGAACATCAAAGTGTGGGATTTTCTCTGCCTTAGACATACTGTCGTTAAGGAGGTGGAGCTCTCAGCCAAAATGAGGCCTGTTCGCTGCCAGTGGATTTTAGAATAGCCACCCGTGCCGCACCCTTCACCAAACAATTCGGGTGCATTTGCTAATAGCAGCAAATTACAAGACGTATAACCGTCATCAGATGTTACTGGGAAAAGTTCCACTGTGAAATGTGCTGAACGACAACAGTGTAAGCTGGAAAAAATGTCCACTGTAAGATAAAGCTCTTTCAATTGTGTAAGAAAAAACACAACCTCAGACACATGAAACCAAATGAAATATAGTACTGTTTGCCTCCTCACCCGAAATTACCTTGAGTGACCTTTTCAACCAGATAGCCTTGTGTTTCATACAGCAAATGGGCTGTTATCAAGACCATGTTCCAAACAAAGTTCCTACGAGTCAGGAAAAACAAACCCGTTTCTTTTGTGTCCTAAGGCTTTGGCTTGGCCACATAATGGTTTTCAAATGTGACACATACTGTCGTAGATAGCCGCAAGCATTTTTTTGCTCCTCACAAAATGAGCCTGATAAAATAATCGGAGAGTTTTATGAATGCCTTTTTACCTTTTCAGCCAGACGTTCACCTTGCCTGGGTCTGGAAAGAGTTTTTTCTTCCCCACTGTTGCTTTCTTTACACAATGACCACAGCGACAAGCAGGAAATCAATAAAAAAGGTTGGCCTTGACTCTTAAGTTGAAGGTGGCAGGCATGCCTTTCATTCACACTGTTATGGTTCCCTGAAGTCATCGATGTGTTATTTTAGCGGGATTCTGTGTGCCCAAAGAGTTCTCTCTAAAGTAGAGCTAAGGGACTTAGATGACAGAAAATGCCCAACGCAGTTAAAGAGAAGTGGTAAACAACAGAAGCTTGTTCTTTAAAGGTGAACACTGTTCAAATGCCAGAAAAAGGGATTTTTTTGGTAGCTACAGAACCTCCCTTTCACATGTGGAGCACTAGAGTCTGTTCACTGACTGTGTGATGCATAATTCTCACAAAACGGGAAAATAGTTCACCAATATAGAAAGCTGTAACTTGATTGGCTAACATTACACAACTTCCAGGAGCAAGGGGAACACTTTTAAAAAGACAGACAGACGGATAAGACAGATGGACAGAAGGATAGATAGAATGACAGATAGACAGAAAGACAGATAGACGGATATAAAGACATAAAGAAGGATAGACAGAACGACAGACAGACAGAACGACAGACAGATGGATAAAAACACAGACAGACAGAAGGGTAGACAGAATGACAGAGAGGGATAAAAAGAGACAGACGGACAGAAGGACAGACAGAACGACAGACAGATAGATAGATAAAAAGCAGACAGACAGACGGACAAGACAGACAGACAGATGGATAAAAAGTCACAGACAGAAGGATAGACAGAACGACAGAGAGGGATAAAAAGACAGACAGACAGACAGACAGAAGGATAGACAGAATGGCAAACAGACAGATAAAAAGACAGACAGACAGACGGACAGATAGACAGAGACAGACAGACGGACGGATAAAAGTCAGACAGACAGAAGGATAAACAGAACGACAGATAGACACAACAGACAGAATGACAGAGATGGATAAAAAGACAGACAGGCAGAATGACAGACAGAAAGATAGATAGACAGATACTCTTTTACTGATGCCACACAAGCAAATACATGTAAGTCAATAAACCAAAAATTCTGGGAAGATATCTGTCCTAAACGATTGATGAATCATGTCCTTTCATCCAAGAACAGGATATCACCACCTGCCCTGTAATTACCATAGGAAACACTGAAAGTGGAATGTGATGGTTCAGATTTCAAACATTGCAAAATCATCGTCATATTCTCAAAATGGAATGTCAGAGTTATGGAGGAGGAAAACTTGGTGGGAACAAATTATTCCCCATCTACAATTCGCCTCATAATGTTTATTTGTACCCTGCCTAATTATATTTTCTTTTTCCTGTAAAAATATCTAAACATACAAGATAAGATAAATTTACTTGAGAATCAAAATTGCCTAAAGGGACAGTTTAAAGATAAATGGAGTTTGTCATCATTTACTCACCCTCATGTTATTCCAAACCTGTATGATTTTTTCTTCTGTGAAACAAAAAAACAATATTGGACCCCACTGACTTTCATTGTATTGTATTTGCATTAAATTGACCAAAAAAAAAAAAAAAAAAAAAACAGAAGAAAAGAATAAGAAAATTCCACAGAAGATATTCATATTATTAAGATAAGATATTGACTTTAAGATTTTAAAGAAGTAACAATTTTAAAGATGTAACAAAAATATTTAAAATACACTTTATTCAAACTATATTCTCTGAAAGCAAGTCATTTTTACTTGTTTAGTTGAAGGGGAATCCATCTGACCTATGATAAGTCTAATCTTTCCACTGACCTTATGAAGGACAAAACCAGAGGGCCAAAAGCTGTCATACATGGAAATGAGATAACGTAACCAATGACTACTGCACGTGTTTCAACAGCTGTACTAGCTATTGTTTGTCTATACAGTACTTCGGAGCTATTTTGCAGTGTTGCTGAAGCACGATCTCATAACTGCCCCGTATCCTTCCTTTTGTGAACTGGAGGAAGGCCTCCAAGAACTTTAAGCAGAAGTGGTAATGCCTGCAACATCATTTTAACTTTGACCCCTATTGTTTTTAACAACAAATAATGCACACCCATTAACCTACTCAAGCTATGGTGTTACACAACTAGGCATGTGATATTTAAAGGATTAGTTCACTTCAGAATTAAAATTTCCTGATAATTTACTCACATCCATGTCATCCAAGATATTCATGTCTTTCTTTCTCCAGTCGAAAAGAAATTAAGGTTTTTGAGGAAAACATTCCAGGATTTTTCTTCATATAGTGGACTTCAACAGCTACCAACAGGTTGAAGGTCCAAATTGCAGTTTCAATGCAGCTTCAAAGGACTCTACACGATCTCAGCCAAAGAATAAGGATCTTTTCTAGCAAAACAATCATTCATTTTCTTAAAAAAAAAAAAAAATTATATACTTTTTAACCACAAATGCTTATCTTGCACTAGCTCTGTGATGCGCCACGCATTACGTAATCACGTTGGAAAAGTCACACTTGACATAGGCGGAAGTAACGCAGGAGGGTGAAAAACTCCATCTCATTTTTTCCTCCAAAATTGTCCGACATTGTTGTTTTACCTTCTTTTGCAAAGGCTATTTGACTTAGTCTTTGCACGTTTACTTTGTAAACACTTGCTCGGTACTTCCGCCTATATCTAGTGTGACCTTTCCAACATGATGATCACATCGCATAGCTAGTGCAAGATGAGCATTTGTGGTTAAAAAGTATATATATATTAATATATATATTTATAAAATATATATATTTTTTTTTTAGAAAATGACCTATTGTTTCGCTAGACAAGACCCTTATTCCTCGGCTGGGATCGTGTAGAGTCCTTTGAAGCTGCATTGAAACTGCAATTTGGACCTTCAACCCATTGGTATCTGTTGAAGTCCACTATATAGAAAAAAATCTTGGAATGTTTTCCTCAAAAACCTTAATTTATTTTCGACTGGAGAAAGAAAGACATGAACATCTTGGATGACGTGGGGGTGAGTAACTTATCAAGAAATTTTAATTCTGAAGTGAACTAATCCTTTAAGCACTTCAAAAAGTTAAATTTGAATTTAATACTTCAACGCATTATGACCAGTAAACTTAAGACAGCAAAACCCACTGTTGCTCAATTATAACTGCACATGTAAACATACTTTATGACATACATTGTCATTGGTATTCAATGTTCTTCAGAATTTGAAAAGCCGAAAAGGTAAGAACACTTTTGAACCACTGTATATCATACAGTGATAGAAAAGCACTAAAGGGCACCAGCCTCCAACAAATGGGTAGTTCTGCCTGAACTCAGATCATTAACCACTAGGCAATGACCTTCTCCCAATGAGAAGTGTATAAGCTAGTGCCATTTCAGACATTCAGAGCCATCTTTAACATCACCCCCCGTCTCCTCAAAGTGGTTCCATAATGTGCTGCCTGCGCTCATTCTCTCTTTTCTCTTATTTCATTTCCCACTCTCCTCAGTCTGATTGCATGAGCTTATTTTAGATGGAAAACCCTGGTAGAACCTCGCAGAACAAACCTGATCTACCACAGTCCCTTTTCTTCCTGGCTTTCAGACTTTAATGGGTGGTATTCCTGTCTAGACTGTAGATTAAGTTGTGGAGCTGCAAAATGAGGTGTGATTCTCTCTGTAGGCCCTGTGGGGCTCCTTTGGCATGCCAGACCTTTTTAGGACAGATCACATGTGTCAAACATGAAAATCCTGGGAATAAATACCCACACACAGAGGCCGCTGCAGTGGCGAGACTATCAGGATTTGTGGCATACGCTCCGTGAAGCAAACACAGACTGCTGCAGATCACCACAACAATGCAATCCACATGTAGACGTTCTACCTACCATACGAGTGGGAAATCTGGAAAATAGACCCTCGCTCGCATCGCTGCCGATGTTTATCGCCGGGTGCCTCATGGCACCATTTTAACTTGATTGCTCCACATTAACGTTACAGAGGATTGCTGAAGAGTGTGCGTAAAGTGAGCCGGAGGCGCTCATCAGCGCCAGAAAGACCATCCGGACTGAGAAGCAGCAGCAGATGTTTATGCAAAGCTTACAGTGTGCAAGGCCCCATTATGCGAGCTTCCTTCCAACGTTCAAAGCTATCTTATGAGTGAAGTCATTGGTTGAGAATGCAGATTTCTGGCATGTGTGGAATGCAGGACACTGAAAAAAGACATGAAATCAAACTTGACCCCGTTTACTTTCTTAATAAAGAATAATCTTAAAAATATAACTAACACTGGAACAACTTTCCTTTTTAACTGATTTCATCAATCCCTCTTATTTTTATCCTCTGATCCACCCACTCTATATTTTATTCTCGTTTAAAATATTGTTTCACCCAGAATTGTCACACACACACACATTTGTATATGTGGTTTACGGGGACTCTCATAGACGTAATGGTTTTTATACTGTACAAACTGTACATTCTCTCCCCCTACACTACCCCTACTCCTAAACCTACCCATCACAGAAAACTGTCTGCATTTTTTGAATTTCAAAAAAACACCATTTAGTATGGTTTTTTAAAGGGGTGGTTCATTATGATTTCACTTTTTTAACTTTAGTTAGTGTGTAATGTTGCTGTTAGAGCACAAACAACATCTGCATAGTTACGATGCTCAAAGTTTAAAGCAAAGGGAGATATTTTCTTTTAAAGAATTTGCTGTTTAAGGACTACAACAAACGGCTGGTACAACAACGAGCTTCTTCCCGGGTTGGTGACATCACTAACCCTAAAATTTACATAAACCCTGCCCCCGAGAACACGCAACAAAGGGGTGAGGCCATGTTGTTGAAATACAGTACATAACACAAATGCAAAAGCATGTCATAAAAGCAAGATGCCAACATAAGTTATAACCATAATTAAACTAAACTATACCTGTTCTATCTTCATGCAGCATATATTCTCTGGCTCTGTAGGCATCTTACAACAGTTCCCACATGAGCGATTAATAGATGACAGAATATGCTAATCAATGACTTTAAAATATATCACACATCAGCTAAATAAATTAAGCAACTAACCATTCAGAAACGTCCTGTTGCATTCTACATATTTTCACTTCTTCTTGAGTCTCTCCATCAGTGTCCGACTTCGGTTTAAACATAAAAGGCTGAACAGTTTCTGACATTTTCAGTGAGTCTGCGACTGCGTGAGGTAAATCAGCAGTGCTAACAAGAGCTCTAGAAACCCCGCCCTCTGCTTAGGAGCAGCAGCTCATTTGCATTTAAAGGGACATACACACAAATGGAGCGTTTTTGCTCACCCTCAAAATTTAACATGCTATAAAAAATTATCTGTGGGGTATTTTGAGCTAAAACTTCACATACACACTCTGGGGACATCAGAGACTTATTTTACATCTTGTAAAAATGGCATTATACCACCCCTTTAAACCATTTGGTTCACAAGGACACAGGAAGTGTCCTCATAAACCATGTTTATGTTGTAATACCCATGTCATTATACACATTTGTGTCCTCATAAACCATGTATACAAGAACACACACACACACACACACACAAAAAAACAATCAATTCCTGATGGATGAAATTATGGCAAAAGTCTCAACCTACAATTTTTTTCTCATTGAATACTCTATTTCACTCAGAAATGCATCAGATTACACAACTAAAACCCTGTAAACCAAGGTTATTATAGTTAACTAAAACAAAAACCATAAAAAAACATTTCTGTTACTTGAAATAAAATAAATGTTAACTAATATATATATATATATATATATATATATATATATATATATATATATATTACACAACAAAGTATAAATTAAAACAGAATAAATAAAAATTAAAACGAAAAAAAACAACAACACTGGAAAAACCTTTTAAAAGTTAATGTGAATGATTTTTGCAGTAAAAAAAACAACACAATTCTTCAGTACAAGTGCTAAAAGAAATCCCTCTTTTTGTCAGGAATTTTTTTAGACCCTTTCACAAAAAAACGGGATGTGAAAAAGCTAAACAAATCATCAAAGAATGGTCTATTCACACCAACAGCAAAACAATTGTCTTTCGGGTTGAAAATAATGCAAATTCCCACCAGTACAACAGATGGTGCAACATGAACGCACATTTCAACTGCTCTGCCATTTGGCTATCAGAAGCACTGAATGTATGTTCAACACAAAATAAAAGAAATTAGACATTCAACTAAAGCAAAGTTGTTTTTGACTTAATCAACAGTGGTCAACAGTAAAAACACTAGTAAATAAAGTAAGATTAAATACATAAAGTGTATTTGTATTATTTAATGCAATATATCAATGAATTAAATAATACAAATATATTTTAGTGTTTTCTCAAATGTGTACAATGACAACAGTCTACATAAAAGCAAGTCTATATTATAACTTTAGCTGGTTAACCACAGTGTCAGAATGTCTTGTTTATGAGTGCTTTTGCATATCTTCCTTCAGCTTTTATCCTGACTCCACTGGTAGGATGATCAGCTCGAATCTAGCAATAACACCCTCTTCTAGTCTGCAACAGACTTCTAAAGATTCTTTGTGCTTAGATTTGTTATATTTGTGTCTGGTCGGAGGTCTGGGGGAAGAAAGGCAGCTTTCTTGGCTCAGGGAATCAGATTAAACGCAATGGCAGGCGCTATTACGGTGTCATCAAGTGATTCAGTATACACATAGCAGGGACATCTGCCCAGTCTTTGAATGGGCTCATCTATTCTAGATTTTTGTGTGGTAGATGCTCCTCCAGGGATGCTGGGTAATGGCTCCCCACCTCACACTTTGCTCTAGTTTACCAGCCTCTACTGCCACTCCTACTGCCTTAAATCAGCCCCAGGGCCAAATAAACTCTCTCTGTGCCATACAGATTTGATTCATTTAGACGCACGTTCTGTCCCACACAGCAATATCCATTTGTTTTCTTATATAGCTCTCCATTTACAGTGGTGAATATGAGTCTGAAACTTAAGCAAGAGGCTCCATCCACACCAACAAAGACAGTTTTTTGGAATCGTCCCGTCAATGAAGACGTGGCGGGTAAACAGGGATATGACTCAGGCTGGACTTCCAGAAAGTATGAGACCGATAAAGGAAGGAAGCAAGGGCCCCTGATAACAACAAAGGAATTTAGTACTAATAACAACCTGCTTCTTAAATCAAATGCTTCTTATTTATATTTTAAAAAAAGACGAGGGGATTTGTGGCACTCGTGGATCCAGGCAGGGAGATCAGGAAAGTGAAAAAGCACCTAATGAACTCAAAACAGCCTAATAAACACAAAAATCTAGAAATATGACTGCCTTTTAAACATGCTTCCCTGTCCACCAGGTGCAGGCATGCTCTGAATTCTTTCGCTCATAGTGGCTTTTTTGCACACACAGCCAAAGGAGGGACAGAAAACCCTCTCATGTGGACTCTCAGCAGAGAAAAACATTTCATCCTTGACAATTTGATTAACAGCCATCTTTCGTGCCAAAGTCCCCCTGGTCTGAAAGATGTTCTCTGTCACACACTTCTTAGGTTACTCAGCAATCAGAGAGGAGTGAAACAAGAAAGTGAAGTGAGAGAGAGAGAGAGAGAGCGAAAAGAAAGAGTGAGAGAAAGGGCTATTTAAGTGGTGTTATCTCAGCCTTCCGAGCTCCTTGGCTAGTCCAGCACATTCCAAAAGCTTCACATCCGTCGTCCACTTTATGCTCCGAGTCCGCACCCATGGGACTCCACTTTCCTTTCCCCATATGGTCATTTTAAGGCTAAAGGAAGAGCACGTCAGCAAAGAAATGAGTTTGGTATTAGATATTACAATGAGTTAAATATTACCTGTAACTACTAAAAAACCTATAACACCTCAAGAATACCATACAAACCTGAGCCAGAGTCTCCAATTACAAACTGAAGTAATGCTGAAAAGTGGCACTACATCATTGTTTGGGACATTCATTTGTGGCCCAATCAGAATATCTAATCAGACCTTCCCTCTCGGTAGGAAAAACATATAATATTTGAATAGGCTCAAACCAATTTTGACAACCAAAGGCAGAGGCAGCCTGATTATAATGAGAGCATTTCATGCAGCCACAAACTCACCGATATTAAAATGTGAGCCTACATTTAAATAATGTTTTTGCTTTTTCATTACCCTCGGTCCACATAATGCCTGTTTTATTCAGAAGTCCAAAATCCAATAATTTATTTCATGGTGTTGTAATCTAACATACTCTGGTGAGTCAGAACATAAGAAGGATGATTAATTCGCCCTTAAACATTTCGAATCCCATATCTGCCATATGTGGGTGGTGCATATTTCTAAAACTGGTAAAAATTGTATATTGTTAATCTTTGGAGAGTTTACATAATCATAACTGCACTGAATACCAAAATCACTTTAAAGTCCTAAATCACTTTGTCCTACTCTGCATACTAAATGTACCGAAAAGCAACTTCTGATTTACCTTGAATATCCCTACCTTCAGCAGCTCTTGAACAGCAAACATAGCACCTCTGGGAAACAGACCCAAATTTCTTTTTTATTCCTTCTGTGCAATTGCTGACTACCTGTTCAGGTGGTGAAATATGAAGAGTAGGTTGCCCCTAGGCTGAAGGTCTCCAACTCTCTGGGCAGAACATACCACCTGCTCTTTCCTCCAACAAAGAGTCAATCTGAAAAGCATTTTTACCCCCAAAACTGCTCAAATCCAGATGGAGCACATAATTCATATACAGAAGGATGACAGATGTGTGATGATTTTTAACTTTTTTAGGATTACTTCAGGTTCAATACAAGCAAAGCTCAAAGAACAGCATTTGTGGCATAAAGTTGATTACATAACAAATAATTTCAATGTGTCTGTCATTCTCTTTAAAAAAGACAAAACAGAGGCTAATCTGAGGCACTTACAATGGAAGTGAACGGAGCCAATTTTTGGAGGACCTAAAAGCAAAATATATAGTTAATAACAGTAAAGGCACTTACACTGTAAACCCGAATAAGTTGGCAAAACTCCAAAAAATTTGAGGCAATCAGTCACTTTTTAAGTTAAGAAATTCAAAGTTTAAGTAAGCAGAACTGGCAGTTTTTTGTATTTTGTACATTTTAATTGTTCTTAACTTGAAATGTTTGTGTGCACTTATTTGTTCATTTAATTTCATGTAACCTCAATGTAAACATTTTTATTACTGTAAACTTAGCTATGACAAGCTAATTCAGAAAATGCTAACTTGCTAATTTACTAACATGTTAATAATAGAATGGTATAACATTTGCTGAACGAGTGCAGCAATATAAAGCATTTAACATACTTGCTCTCAAACTAAGCCACATGCACCACTTGTCAACCATGATGGTAACTTTCCAAAAACCCACATTAACAGAAACTCTTCTAAATTAGCATAACAAAACATTAATCACTTCTAATTTTCCCACTTAACATTAATCTTGAACAAAAAACATTATATAACAATTTTAGCATTTACTCTCCCTTTTGAGTGCCATGGGCAAAGCATGCTGGCAAAAAGAAATCCCAGCCCAGTTTCAGTTAAACTTAAGTTAATCTAAATTAAAGGAAATTGAGTTCACAAAACTAAAAAAAAATAAATAAAACGAAACAGTTCAGTTTACTTAAAATAAATCAGTTCTGTGAACTCATAAAAGTTAATGTGACTAAACTAATTTGTTTAATTTAATTTTGTCCTACTCAAACCAATTAATTATTTTGAGCTTAAGGGTTTACAGTGGGCATTAATTCTTCTGTTAAAACTATTATTTGAGCTGTAAAGCTGTTGAAATCATAATTTCTACAGTTGTTTTAGGTTTGAAAGGTTTACATCATGGCAACAAAGCTGTAAAATTGGATATAACTTTACACAAAAAAGGTAAGCCATTTTCCCCACACTAAATTCATGTTCCCCACACATATCATTTACGTCTTGTGGATATACTACTAAAACAGTAAGTGTCTTAATGTTCATGGCCCCATTCACTTCCATTGTGAGAGCCTCAAAAAGATTGAAATGCAGGTTGAAATGAATTTTTGTGGTATTCAACTTTGTAACATCAATACGCCCTGTAAATTGAGCTTAAGTTGTATTGAACCTGTAATACTTCTTTAAACTGTGAAGAGCAAGGGAGATTTTTAAGGCATGTTTCTGCATATTTTTCCCCCCCGATCACTCTCCTCGGGTGCCGGTCCAGACTGCCTCAGAGTTCAGACAGATCTAACTGGCTATATAAGGTCAAATGCTAGTCTCAGCAGCAGAGTAATTGCTAAGTAATTGACCGAGATCAGCTATTTATACAGTGTAAAAGTACACAAAATGCACTTCAAGTGGGTTAGCAATTACTAATGAGAACGTCTGCATGTATAATATTGAGCAGGAACATCCCAGAATTCCTTTAACCTGTCTCTATACAAATTATTTATGTGGACATATTTGAATCTCTCCCAAAAGCACTACTGGACTGGTGGTGTGCTTGTCTTAACATACAGCAACAATCCAATGATGACTTAATGCATACTTTGGCAGCTGCAACAATACAGCTTTGGATTCTACATAAAAGACATCAGTAAATAAAGCTATTACCCACCTACTGTCACTAAACACCTTACATCATTGACATAGCGTGGGAAAACACAATGAAATCAGTTTTCTCCAAGCTGTAGAAGCCCTCAGTCTCGCAGAAAAGCAGCCAATGCCCATATTTGCACATCTGGCACATGAAGTATTCCAACTATGTCCTGCTGTGGCGTAAAAGAGGTGTTAAGGGACAGAAAGTGACCGCCTTCAAAGTTGAGGAAAGTGCTGTGCCCTTCCTCTGAAGATCTGAAGATACGAGCATCTTGTGTTTACGTCATCACCTCGTAGCCGCCACAGCCTAGAAACTGCCCTACGTGATCAGTCAGCAATACACAGGATGGAAGTGTGATGATGTTCCTCTCAGTAATATTTCCTCAAGCTTCAAAAAGCCTGTCATCAGATTCTAGGACTTCACAAATCAGATTCAGAGGAATCGAGCCAAGAATAACGTCCCGGTGGGATTGCTGGGTTTTTTTGCACTGGGACAGCAGTCATTCGGGTATTTGGGAGGAAGCACAGCGCACACTATCAGGCCTGGCCTTTCTTGACTCCTTAATCTTTACTTCCTTCCCTCCAGAGAACCACCAGCAGCACCACTTCTATGTCCAAAGCCCCAGCTGCAAATGAACAAGCATGATATAAAAGCAGATATTGGCTTGGCCCCAAGGATTTGGGCCCACATACTTCCCAATTTTCAGATTAAACAGCTCCTGTCTCTGAAGTGGTTCCAGGAGCGAATGGCTTTTGTTGCTGGTAATAATCCACACATCCTCTCCCACATCCTGGGGGATCGGCATCTCAAAGTGCCCCTCTCTTGGCCCCAAATGTACTTTGTTGATCACTCTTTTTTGCTCTGATTTGGGCTTTAAGAAAGGCCTGGAGGACCGTACCATTCCCTAGTGAAGGGGCGGCCGGCTGTCTCCTGCTGTGATCCGTACAGGGCAAAGGACAGGGAGTATATCCGTTTCTATCGCACACAGACATATTTCTGTCATCCATTGGCAGTTTTTGCAGGGAGGCTAATAAAACCAAGCTGTAATAAACTGCAAGGCAACTAAATACTCTCCAGACCAAAAAAAAAAAAAAACTGCAATCCTGAGTCCTGTGCTTCACATTAGCTCAAGCAGAAAGGGAGTGCCTAATTCAGGAAAAGAAAAACAGAGGAGTGACCGCTGTTAAGATGCATGCCCAGTGCTAATTAGAATGTGACATTTTCTCTCTGTGAATGGCTGGAACCAGCCTGGGGCACTGGGTAATGACCTCATATCCTGTGGAATACTTATTCCTGGATAGGGAGCTAGTGGGATATACGGGAAGACCTGTGGTCATCCTGAGTAAGTTTATTTAAGTTATAGCCAAATTACTTTCTTACTAGTGTTAGCATAGCTAAAGCGACTGCTTCACTGGAAATTGCACAATGCCTGAAATTCCATTTCGAATTCTAGTTGAGCACTAATTTTAAGAATAAAGCTTGGTATACTGTAAACCAAACAAAACACAGTGCGCACACACGATTCATTGAGCATTTCCTGAGGGGTGACCTTCCTGAGCAGTGTAAGGAAAGTGAGTTTCACTGCAGCCATTTAAACAGATCCAACAGGTTCTCACCACCCAAAGCCACCCAGACTACTAAACAAACAGCATGGTTAGCCAAAAAGAGCATTTAAATTGCTCAATTCATAAAAAACTGGGGCATCCTGGAGGGCAATGCCCAAAAGGAATCAGTGGTAACAGCTGCCAAAGCAATGGCTTGATATCCACAGAGTGCTTCACTTCTAAAAAACCTCTGCTTTGCAGACTAAATAAGACAGGTTAGTGTTTTAGTTTACCTGTTGATGAGATACTGATACATAATCACATGCAGCGTTAACTAACATGAGACTGAGAGGGAGTGTGCAAAAACTGGCAAAAACCAATGCAAGTTCAGTTTTCACTGAAAAATATCTGAAATTACGTGGTGAAAACATGTTATAAACAAACAATTCAGTCAAAAATGATCATTTAATTATTCTAATTTTGTTTCAAATCTGTATGACTTTCTTTTTTCCATGAAACACATTAGGAGAAATTTTGAAAAATGTCCTGGTCACTGTTTTCCATGCAATAATTATGAAAAGAATACAATGCACCAAAAAGACATGGAATAAAATGCATGAATATTATGGACGACATTTATGGTATATGATTTATAGAGCAATTTGTCCTTTTTGAGGTTTTGAAAGTTTCAGTCCTTATTCATTGTAATTGCACAGAAAAAAAAAGAGAAAACATTCTCCTTTTGCATTCCAAGGATCAAAGTAAGTGATATGGGATTTGTAAATCATGACATTCCTTTAAGTAGCCAAACTAGGGATAAAATGGATCAGTTGAGTTCTACCGCTACACATTATTTATGATTGCTGCACACTACAGGTCAAACAAAATATTATTATTCCAGAATCATATTTGAGAGAAATGCAGCATTTACCTGGCCATGCCTAGACTGGAGAACCCTGAGGGAACAATGAGCACATCTAGGCGTGAGAATGGATGGACACCAAGAACAGAGTGGGCTGCAGTCAGACAGAGAGGCAGTAGAGGGAGAACCATGTCTTTTGCCTTTTGCAGGTGGCAGGGTGGGGCAAATACCCGGTGAGGAATAACAGTCTGTGCCCTAGCATCGCTGAGCATGAAGCGACAGGGATAATCCATGTGGGAGCAAACATATTGCTGATCAGCACTGTCCAAAGAAAGACTGCAATACAGAGAAATACGCAAATATTAACGCAAAATACACTAAACAATAGTCACTGCGTACTGTAAGGTACATATATATGCAAGACACCCAAGATCAATCACAATTCAGTATTCAGATAGATGTGAGAAATATTAGCAATGCAATATGCAAATATTGTGACATTTAATCAATGTTATCACTACTTAGAAACAATTCTGCATTTGTTTTAACATTGTTTTTACTCAGGATTATTTTGGAAGTATTTAGAAACCTATATTACCTGAAAACCAGAGTGTATGATAGAAATGTTTACTTGTTAATAATGTGACTCTGTAATACCTCTTGTTCTTGGAGATTTTCAAATCTTAAAAACAGTCAAATTTGCCAAAACAAAATAAACAATACACCTAAGATCTCCAAAACCTACAAAAAAAAAAGTTTCAATGACGTCTGAAAATTCAGTATTTTTATCTAGACTTACACTTAGTCACATGAACAACATACCTGGGTACTTTGACACAAGTTTCGTCTGTCTTTTCAACCTCAAAGTTGGGAATGTTTACTCGAGCCTCTTGCCATTGGCCTACTGCTATGGTAAAGGTAGAGGCTGGCATTGGCATCGTAACGTAATAATCCCACTGTAAAAAACCTGAACGGAGTAGAGAAAAGACTTCAGTATTTTTCATAGTAAAATTATTGCATTAAATTATACCTCTGTGATTATGAACCGCTGAGTTAGGGTTTAACTGTACCTGTCTCCGCAGGCTTAGGAAAGGCTTGATTTTCACCACTCATTAGAACAGTGTAATCGCATGGAGCTCTCACGCAGGCTTGCCACGTTGACATGGCAACAGGTGGCTCCTGGCACGGGAAGAGGGCTCTGTTGTTGATGGGCGAGCCCATGGTATATACACAGCATCTAAACGATAAAGATGTGGCATCACAGCATATCCTGGATATGGTTGTGTGGGTAGGGATGGGTAAAAATACAGACTTTCTGATTAATCGCAACGTTCATTTGAACAAGGTCAATTCTTAAAATCCCACAATCGATCTTTTACTCTATGCCTACAATGCTTTCCAAAGATAGTGCTGAATCTAAAGTCTCACGGCAAAATTAGTCATATATTGCCCACACTTGCAGTACGAATTGAATGTGAGAAGATAAAAAAGGTTGTTACGACAAAATAATACCAAGAAAACACGTCTGATTCACTCTTTTAAATGGTTCATTTTAGTGAATCAAAATCAGCGCAACCAGTGTAGTCAAAGTCCCTTTAAGACAAGTCATTTCACTCGGCGGCCATCTTTGAAACGCCTCTCGGGCATGCAAGTGCAGCTCCTATCACTTTGAATGGGGAAACATCAAATTCTCCAAAGCTGTTTGCCAAGCTTTCGATTAAATTTCATATTTGAAATCACCAATGAAATCTGACAACAACTGTCTCTTAAATTTTGTTTCTAAAGACTCGAATCAAAAAACGGTATTTTTTTGGATGGATCAAGCTTATGCGCATGCACAATCCTAAATGAGCGTCTCTTGTGTTTCATTTCAGAGGCGGGCATCTGACTGTTTCTATAGGAACCGGAGCTTCAAACTGCCGCTGCAGTGACGCGATGACTTTACCAATCAGCGATTGGCTCTGATTTAGAAGGTGGGACTTATTCCGCCATATTGCGCGTTGCACTTTCTTTCATTCAAAACAATACGAGTGACGCGTCTTGTGTTATTCTATAGTCTTTGGTGTAGTCAAGGGCGTGATTTTTTTCCCCCAAACCAGTTCAGCGGAAATCCCGCCCTGGAGACAATTCTAAAGATTTCACTGGCCATGTCAATCACAATAACAATAGCCTACACCCAACCCTAATCTCTAAACCTACCCGTCACTGTAACCTCAGCCAATGAAACTGGTTGCAGGCCGGGGATTTCCGCTGAACCGTTTGGGAAACAAAAAAAATCAGGATAGTCAAGGAACTAGCTTCCGCCAGACTGCCTTCCCTATTCAACTTATGGAAAAAGCGTAACTGACGTTGCATCATTTACGCTTGTTTCGTAAGTTAAATATGGAAGGCGTAGGACGTAGCGTAAGCATTTTGAACTGTAAGCAGTGTTGCCAAGTCTGCGTTTTTCCTGCGGAATTGACTACTTTTACCCTGGTGCTGCGGGTTGAAGCGACCCCAAATAACATATTTAGCCTATGGAATGCGCCAAAAAAGCGGATTTTACCTCCCGGAACTCGATTTTTACCGGGGGAGACCCCATGAAACGCGACTGGGCTCACTTTCTTCTTAAGTTCAATACGGAAGGTGATCTGGCGGAAGCTTGTTATTTTACTTTATAACTGATTATGACTGTTTATAACTGTTAAATATGGATATTTTTCTTACACAAACACATCGCTTTGCTTCAGAAGGTCTTTATTAACCCCCCGGAGCCATGTGGAGTAGCCTACGTTTATGATGGATGGATGCACTTTTTTGAGTTTCAAACAGGTGGTTTCCATGCACTGCCATTATAAAGCTTGGGAGCATCAGGGTGATTATTAATATAACTCTGATTGTATTCGTCTGAAAGAAGAAAGTCATATACACCTAGGATGGCTTGAGGGTGAGTAAATCATGGGGTAATTTTCATTTTAAAGTGAACTAATCCTCTAATCAATCACTGAAAAGATTCACGAACTTCGTTTGAATCAATCTGACAAATCACTGACTCACTGAAACGTCACAGCGGTTACAGAAACATTGTTATAATTACTTTCATTGATGGAATTTTATATGTTATAAATATATGTTATAAATACCAATAAAACCTTTATTTTTAGGAGTGTATAATTTACAGCATTAGCTGAAGCTGCAAAACATATGTCCAAATGAATTTGCTCTAATCTTCAAATCTGTATGAATCCCCAGGCCTAGTTGTGGATAGGGGTGGGACAAAATATCTATAGGCCAATATATCGTTGTCCTTCTCTGTGCGATACAATAATCGATACACTGGCACCAAATATCAATATTTTAATTAATAAAATAAGGTGCTCTAGCCTGTAAATAGATTTCCCTGCTCCCAGCATCGCTACTTCATGGCTCCTCAAGGTGGCATTCAATACATGAATGAGGGAAGCCTAAAATTAAGTTAACTAGCCTAGGAAAAAGAGGTTTTTAACAGGATGGCGGACAGCAGTGTGAGTAAAATAATAGATGCCCCAGCCACGTTTAAGTCCAAAGTCTGGAAAACCTGCACTTAACCTTTTCACAGGCATTTTGTTTTCATAGTTAGATAGATTTCGTGATGTATCATTATAGGATTGTCTAGCAATATTGATTATTGCAGAATTGCTGTATCGTCATATTATCGTTATTGTGTATTGTATCGTATTGTATCGTCAGGTACCCTGTGATTCCCACCTCTAGTTGTGGGTGCATTTAAATATCTAAAAATGGTTGGTACCTGCCATCCTGGTCTTTTGTCCACCTCACAGAACCACCTGTGGGCTTAGTTTCATACCAGATTCGGACAGCAGATGGGAAATCATGAGGGGAGCAAACCCCTTTCTTCCTGATCTGAAGACTCCACCGGTCCGTGACGAACCGGAGAGGTTGTGCATTTAGGATGGTAGGGGAACGGCTGCACTGAAGGTATAGCTCATGCTGCGATCTCCAGCAGACTGAAGGCATAGAGACCAGCCTCTGTACAAGACTGGATGACGGATGATCCGCATTTGCATAGTGGTCTATGTCAAGTTTATTTAAATTAGGTACTGCAGTTACATCCACCTCTTCCACTTTTGACACCATCAAGTCACAACAATCCAGCACCAAGGTGAATTCTTCACTCTCATCACCCCAAAAGACATTACTGACATCATTTCCTCCACTCAAACGTGATGATTCCTCAGGTGTGATAGGAGAACTTACGTCATGTTTACATGACACCTGAGATATGTTTTGCGCCTCTGTGTTTGATCCAGATCCCGGTTCACCTTGTTTGCAGGAACCAATACCGGGTGCCAGAAACAGAACAATGCTGCCACCAATGACCTTCCTTTGAAAGTGAACAGTGAGGTCAAGCACATAGTGTCGGACGAGCATATGGTTGGTGTTAGCCCGCAGGGGCAGGTCATCTTTATTAGGATCCAGATCAACATCAGGGTTACTTTCCATGTCAGATGGGGATGTTCTTTAGACAGGAACAGATCTTGAAAGCAGACTGAAATATCATTAGGAATAATGTAAACGGAATGCCATTTGTAAAAAATAATTCGTCTCTCACAAAAATTCCACTTGTTATTGAGTCTGCATCTGGTCCTGAGGCATTTAATAGCCTGTAATTATAAATGTTGAAGAAAATATTACTTAAATGAATCTGTTTTAGGTAAATATACAATCTCACCATTAAACGGCAATCATAATACTTATGACAGACCTCTTGAATAGCATAAACATCCCTAGGCCATCGTACATTCTGTTATTCAGTACTATCGTAAATAATTACATGGGTAGTTGACATGAAATCTCAAGCAGTGACATGCTATATTTTTAAAACTATTTTGAACAATATTTTCTTATATAATTATTATAATGCATGCAGTTTTTGTAACCTCATATTAACTAGAATATTAAATTGTAATGAACATTTTTAAAAGAACATTTAATTGACGTTCACAGGATTATTTAAAGGGAAAGATCGCATAAAAAATTCTGTCAAAACTAACTCTCATGTCATTCCAAATCTGTATGATTTTCTTTCTTTTGAGGAACATAAAAGAAAATATTTGGAAAAATGCTAGTAATCAAATCATTTTGGTGACCATTTACTTCCATTGTATGGACAAAAAATGATAATGACAGAATTTACTGTGATTAAAAATACTGTTACTTAAAACAAACAGTGAACAGTTACAGCAACAAAAACACTTTCCACTAGACCTATACATAACTTAAAAGTCTATATTTCTACGCCATTTTAAACTATCAAAATAAATGTTTTTACTAAGAACAAGGGGAATGTTTTAATATTTCATTGTCTTGTAACTAAGCTGAGGGTAGGCTACGCTCAGACTTTGAAGCGTACACTTGTGTTCTCTTTCGGTGCAAAGGGGAAATTTAATACTGTAAGTGGTGCTTAAAGCAAACACTGTAAATAACCCTTAAGATAAATACTACTCTCTTGGTGATGACTAGGCAATCCATTCATATTCATTATTTCATAGAAGTTGTTCTCAATTCTGGAGTACCACAGCACTGCACAGTCTGGATATCTTCCTTAGAGCTTTTCAGATTGTAGACCTAAAACCTGGAAGGTTCCATCTGGAATTTCCTGTGTTTTTTTTATAATGGACGATTTTGATTTATGTCGAGTAATATTCTGTAGATAGTAGTTAACATTACATTTATGTTTTCTTTTACACTGTATATTAAAAGGATGTGTTGCGCTTTATAAATCACACAAAATACAGTTGTAGTCCAAATATAGCAATTTAAGCAACTTACATTTTACGTTAAAACACATTGACACATTGAATTTCTGTTTAAAGTCGGGTTGAAATGACAGTAGTGAAAATTCTTTTATTCCATAATGTGAAATAAGTATGTAAAATAAGCAGGGCTTGATGTGAGGGGATGCGGGGGATGGCATCCCCCTTGTTGAAAAAAGTGAAAATAGTTCCAAACAAAGATCACAGCAGAACATAGTGCATATAAACACTCAGCTGTGTTTTCATTACTGAATGATTCAGCGTTTTGAAGGAATTGGTTGAGTGAAAGATTCAATGACCCATTCATAAATAACTGCCTCACACTTGAATGAATCAGCCGTTTGAATGAATGACTCAATGACTCACTTATTAAGACGGTCACCTGCTGACACCTATTGGCGGGTTAGTTTCATGTTTAAAAGTATAATTTTTTCCAACATTTCTTATTTGTATATTCATTTTTTTTAAACAATCTCATAACATTATTTAATGCAGTTGTAATTTTTCAGTGTAAAAGAATTAATTTGAATGGTAACTTCCCTATAGTGTCTTATTATTCTAATTGAATTTATTGATTAAATTTAAGAATTTAAAATGAAATATGAAGCTTACATTTAATAAGATTAGGGAAGGTTATAAAAAAATAAAAATAAATGCCCTGGGGGTAAATATCACAAATATGCAGCAGATTTAAATATGTCAAAGCTGATAGAACACTGATGAGAATATTGCTTCAGAATAAATTACACAAAAATCCTAATTTTTCTGGACAAGCAACTTTTTAAAAAAAAAAAAAGGAATTGTCAATTTTGATTTCATTGTGACTTTAAGATATTACTCTGTGTAACTGTAGAAAAAAGTCTAAAGTACTGGAAAGTGTGGAGAGAATTCGATTGAACGGCTCTATTCAACGCACCTTTATAACACGTAGGAATTATTAACAGAAGTTTCAAAACCAGAATGTGTGGTTCAGTAAAAAGCAAAAAGGGAAATATCCAAGCTGTGCAGAGCTAGAGGACGTCAGGACCAGAACTGAGCACTGTTTACAGTATGACTTCCATACAGGTTTAAAGCGCGTGAGATTCTACGGGGACGCCTGAATCGAATGCAGTCGAAGGGTTCAAAACTTCTCAACAAATCAGCTTTATATACTTTAATAAACCGATCTCAGCTACGGAAGTGAGAGTCCTTGTTTTCTGATTCTTCAGATTTTCTCACAAAAAAAATATGCCACTGACAATAAACCACAATAGCTGGTTTGTACGGCAGCAACAAAACCTAAGTCATTTTATAAATACTGAGTGTTTCACGAACCTGTTCCTCCCTGTGACAGTTCTACAACGCTTGAAAAGCCGCTGAACCGCGGTCTCATGTGATGTACGTCATCAAGCAGCGTCAGGAAGCTGAGTTGGATCTCATAAGGATTTACCGGTTATCTGTCTGCTCGAAATTGACGAACCACGCCAATGAATTAGTTTATAATGCAAGAATAGACCCAGATACTGCTATCAAAAGTCAAAATAACATTTCACAACATATTCTTATCGCACAACAGGTTATAAGCATGTAGCTTTTATTAGGACGTTTCATTGACAAAAATATGTATATTTATTTGTGCTTTTAGACAGAAATAAACCAAGTTAAAATTGTAATGACCTATTAAAACCAACATAAAGTTATCAGTTTTAAAGTGTAACAGAAAGAATGAAGCAAAACAACAAAAACAGCAGAGCTTATGTGCAGTGCACTTGTAAATTGAGAAGGAAAAAAAACAATTTGAGAAGAATAAATGACTCATTAATTATTCACTGCTATATTTTATCATTGAACCGAAGAAATTAATTTTTACAGTTATTAATTTAACATTTGGAAAAAGAAAAGTAAAAAGTAAACATTTGATGTGCTCATTCTCTGCACTTTTAACTGATGTGGTTCTTCCCTCACTGTAAACCTGACTTACTTTTATTCTGATTTGATATGGTCACATTTTAATAATTGAATATGAACTAAATATTCTCTATAAATAAAATATAACTATATATACAAAACTGTATCATAAATCTTACAATTACATTATACATAGAATAAAACAAAGGAACCGAGTAATCATGATTAAAGCAATATGTAAACGTACAAATGAAGAGGTGATCTGTTTTATACCATTATTGCATCTTAACTGTGCATTTTTACACATTTGACACTGTGGCTTTTAAATATCGATCAGGCTTTCTTTCTTGAAGCACTTAATTTAAGGTTGTAGGTTTTTTCTTAACATGTAACATGTCTGTAAGTATCATATTAGCTAAAAATACAATATGCTGTAACATACTAAGGAAGATTAAAACCATAACCAGAAAACAAGTAAAAAAAAAAAAAAAAAAGAGTGACTGGCTAAGGTTTTATTTCTAAAAACAATTATAAACAAATAATACGCAAGTTCTAGATCCCTTAAAATCAGTTCAATATATACAGTATACAGAATACAACAATCTAGGATATTTTAAGGGGGTTTTAACACTGTGCATGAAACTCTGCTCGAGTCATCTAATTATCAGCAGACGAAGCTCTTGTTTCCTGGCACACTGCAACATCCTTCCCTTGATATTCTCTAGAGACGCTCTCTTGACATCATGAATTTTCATCTTGTGTCCGACGAAGGCTGTGCCGTTTGAAGGAATCTCTGTTACAAACACAAGAGGGAACAGGAGCTTAAGGTTTGACTGCAATGTTAGAAAGAAATGGCTCCAAAAAAAGAGCTGCACTGTGCAGTATGAGTGTTCGCATTGGCCATGTTCACACAGTCAATGTTTGGCATAGTGCGACTCAAATTGTCCTGTATATAAAGCGTATAGAGCTGGATCTCAATGATTTTCCTACATATACAGAAAATGGCTAACAAAGCCAATGAATTATAGTTTATAATGCAAGAATAGACCCAGATACTGCTATGAAAAGTCAAAAAATTCCACAACACAATATTACTGCACATCAGTTGCATTTAAACAGTGTGTACATAGGGAACCTTAAAACTTAAAAACCACATTTAGTACTTCAAACAGGACTGACAGCTGTATTCTACTGCTGTGTGAACATAGCCATTGAGACTCACTCCAAAAAGCCATACTTGAAAGGATACCTCACCTCATGTTTTTCCAAACCCAGTTTTTTTTTTTTTTTTTCAGAGGAATGCAAAAAATTCGGGTAACACTTTAGTTTGGGAACCAATCCTCACTATTAACTAGTTGCTTATTAGCTTGCATATTACTAGCATATTGGCTGTTTATTAGTACTTATAAAGCACATTTTAATGCCTTGTTCTGCATAACAATATTCTACATCCCTTAATCCTACCCCATTCCTACAGTAAACTATTAATATGCAGTAAATTAGGAGTTTATTGAGGCAAAAGTCGTAGTTAATAGTGAATATGTGTTCCCCAAACTAAAGTGTGACCAAAATTTGTTTTAAAGAATCTTTGCATATACCTTTTTCATACAACAGTCTCCAAAATATCACTATAAAAGTACCATTCATAATGACAAAATCTTCATTTTTTTGAGTGAGCTATTTCTTTAGCACCAATTATGGAAATACTACTGAACACAAGAGAATATTTTCACCATTCACTGATTGCGGAGTCAAAGATCAAGTATACTACTAGTGGGTGTACCTATTCTCGATGCGAGGTTTGATGATGGGCTTGTAGAGCTCAGGGATCTTTCTCTCCAGCATCGGCCTCAAGTTCTCTCGCAGTTTGTTGTAGTTTTTCTTCATCTCCTGCTGGTACTCCTTCTGATCAGGAGTGATGAGTTGCTTGTTCTTCTCAACAGCCTCTCCACACCTGCAAATATGCAATCACAACAGCATTAGCAACACAACAAGCACAGCAGAGCACCAGGCGATGAATAATTGCTGCAATTATCTGCATTTAGACAGAAATAGACTAATGAGTTTGATAAGGAGAATCAACAATTAGTTTTATTCCCTAAAAATCTGAGGGGAACACTGAAAAACAAGAAAATGTGCTCTAGATCTTTTTTTTTAAAATCGATTTTAAATGGCTCTATACCTTTCAAAATATGTCTTAAATGGTCTAGATAGAGAATTAAAATGCTATAACGTCTTGGCATAAGTAACAGTATCTTGGCTAGAGAAGGACTGTGCTAGCTTGGATGGATTATGAAGAAAAATAAACAAATTTTAAATTACAGTAAATATTTGTCTGCACGCTGGCAGCAATCAAGGCCCAGAATCCAACATGAACTATTCTGTCTGTAAAAAGCAATATGTAATATTTTCATACAAACTGTATACATCCTGGAAAAAATCATTGTATTTAAAATCTTAATTCGTTTCAAGTCTTGGTTTAAACATTATGATGATTATGTAAAACAAATGCAGCTGGGGGACATTAAGACGGGTTTTCTCCGCTTGTGGAAAAGACCCTCGGGTGTCTTACGTCCACGTATTTCAGCGAACTTTCAAATAAAGAACTTTAAACAAACCAATCACTATAAAATAAAGACGCTTCCATATTTGCTTTGATCCTACGATGGAAAACTTGCTTCATTGGATCGTACGTCACTGAAAAGATTACGTGCATTATCTCTTTTCCACTGGAAACGGCCACTCACCGCAGTATGAACTCTTTGAAACACAAACGCAGTTTGTTGTGATGACGGAAGAGCTTGGGGTCTGCTGGGATTTCATTCAAGAAGACCTGGGCCACCTCCAATGGACCCTGCAGAGACACACAGAGTGAGAAAAGGGAAGAAAAGGCCCCCCCTCTCTCTCCCACGGCGCTAACGGAGAAAATGAATGCTTCATCCATTGGAGGCCACAAGGTAAAGTCAACACATAAGGGAAAGATCATGAATAAGTCTTTGTGTGAGTGATGTCACCGTGGAGCCAGGAGCAGAGGCATTGCTTCGCTCTTTGTATGTTGTTTCTCCAAAGGGCATTTATCACGTAACCGCAGCCATATGCACAGGATTTAGATATGTTTTAAACTTGATTAGTGTTGTAAACTGTCACTCTGGAGCTTCAGACATCACTATAAATATAGAGACGCCGGGAGCATCAGTTCGAATCCCTGCAACCCTAAAATTTACATTACTCTTCTATATTGTACTTCTTTTACCTAAAGAATTCAAAAACCACATCTGCAGTAGAACAGGCATGGAAGGAGACTGGGTGACTGGAAAAGTGACTGAGCCAGTGTTTATGTCAAGGGATGAAGGTTTGGTTGGTTAGCATGGGTTCGTTAGCCCCTGCTGGTAGATGCAGTAACTACATCATCCGAACCCCAGAAATCATCTTTCCCCATTGATGGCCATTTAAAATCAGCAAAAGCATTTTTCTAAATAATTTACATTTCTACAATTTCTTATTATTTTGATACAATATATATATATATATATATATATATATATATATATATATATATATATATATATATATATATATATATATATATATATATATATATATATATATATATATATACACACACACACACACACACACACTGCAAAGAAATTTGTTTGTAAATTCACCTTTTAGTGCTTAATCCCGTTCTATACACACAAAATTCAGTAATTTACGAGTGACAAATCGCAATCTGCAACCGAATTAACTCCCAAAAAAATGCAGGTAGAGACACTAGCATTTATAAAATTTATATGTATATTGTACGAAACCGAAATGAACAACTAATTGTTAATGACATATTTTATTGTGCATCAGAGATGTGTCTCTCTTCTTTGTGTGCGGTGCAAGAAATCACAGGGAAAGCAATACAAGCCTTGACTCATTCGTGTTGCCAGACTTTGCAAGAAAAACAGCAAACAAGAACAAGCCCACAATAAACCAAAACAAAACCAAATACTTTATGCTGAAAATAAGACCAAAATATCACACCTGCTCACTTTAATACTCCGTAAACTTGACCCCCTCTTATAATAAGAGGACATGGCAACACACGCTCTGTGAAGCAGCCTTTCCAAGCATAAGCAAAATACAACACCTCCATCGACTGTGTTTTTGTTAAAATTGCTAAACATAACAAGTCTTTTGTCGCTGTAATATTTCTTTGGTCAGAATAGCGGAGTCGTGCTCCATACACACATGGAATGATAATTTATGGGACTCACTCCCGCATAATATTCATTAATAGATGTTTTACCCGAGTGTTTGTTTTAGAGGGCTCTCTACACAGCTCAGTTAGTAGTGAACAGTGTTGGGTAAAGTTACTTTTAAAAGTAATGCATTGCAATATTGCGTTACTCCCTAAAAAAAGTTTTATTTTTGGCAAATGTTAAGGCTCTTTCACAACAAAAGTGGAATGAATAAACCTCAGGCTGAAGGAAATGCATATTTATGCCTGTACAGTAGAGGGCGGAGCTCAAACAATCCTTTCAGCTGTGCTGCCATTCTGGAGTAAAAAAGAATAGGATATAGGAGAAGGAAGTTCAACACTCTTATCTCTAAATCTAATCTAAAGTAATTTTTGCTTATTAGTATAGTTGAATCATTGAAGGTCAGCAGCAAAGACACTGGTTAATAAAGTGAGATTAAATAAAGTATATTTGTGTAATTTAATATAGTTAATTATTACAGGTTTGCATAAAATTCTGAGATTGTATTTCACTGTTTTTATTCATTTTGAGGAATACTGAATGTTTTCATGCAAGTGAGATGAGTAAATGCATGTTCACATTTAGTCTAGAACTACAATAACCATCATGTTCACACAACACCTGTGCACTTTATTTCTCTCAACATGGAGACAGGAGAGCTGTCACTCAATAAATGTGAAAAAGTAACTTGCGTTACTTATTTGAAAATGTAATTTTGTAAACTGTATATTATGTTGTATATTATGTTGTATTATGTTGTAAACTGAAAAAGTAATGAGTTACTTTACTAGTTACTTGAAAAAAGTAATCTGATTACGTAACCCAAGTTACTTGTAATGCATTACCCCCAACACTGGTAGTGAAGGGTACAAGGGCGCATTATAGTTTCTGACCTGATTGACAGTGGCTGTGACGGATCCCTGCAGAACCATCTGAAGCATCACAGCATCTGGCTTTTCTCTGTGTGTGGCTTCAGCCAGCTCTCTGGTCTTCTTTTGCATGTCCTCAATGGCCACCTCGATGGGCGTGAGGTCAAACTGAAAACATAACATTGATTGAGCATGTAGTCTTTTAGATGCTTTTATCAAACTACCACTGCAGATGAAGAAGGGGGGGGGGGGTGTTGTCATTACCTCCTCCTTCTGAATGACATTGATCCGTGTCTTGATGTAGGGGAAGGCATGCATGGTGGTTAGGATGGTTTTCCTCTTGTATTGCTCATTGAGTTCCCCCCGCGGCCGTCCACTTTTTGTGAATGGCGTAGTGTACATGAAGCGGCGAAGGTTGAAGTTCTTCTCAAAGTTGGTGAGGCGGTCTTTCATCTCATAGTCATCAAAGAAAGGCTCCACAAAGGTAATCTGTATGTATGCCTAATGTGAAATGTGAAAATCAGCACACTATGTTTAAGGAAATCTCAATGGCACTTAAAGGAAACATAAATCATTGAGGGTAACATTAGTTGAATGAGGCAATTGAGATTTGACTGTAGAGGCAGTCGACAGCCTTTCAAGCTAATGAGGGTGCCACACAAGTCATAGTGAAGAAAACTTTTGATTGTAATCGTATTTACACTGGCACCACATTTGATGAGAAGTACCTTGTTGGGATTCAGCTTGTTTCTGTCTACTGGTGTGGAATCTTTAATCATTTCCAAAACTCCATCTCCAAAACACTCACTGTAGAAGTTCTGGAAAATTAGAAGATAAAGAGTTAACTACTAAGTTGCTCCTGATCAAACAAAATGTTTAAGTTACGTATAATGTCAGAGCAAATTTCAGACCATTACAGTACTGCCTAAAAGCATCAAAACCTCTAATTGAAACCTTAAGAAAAACTTCAAATTAATCTTTATCACAAATGCATTTCAGAACTTCAGAGGGTTCCAGAGAAATTTCACCTCGAGCCGGTGGGATATCTCTGGTAAATGGGTGATTCCTGGCTCTTTGTAGATAAATTCTTGCTCATCCAGGTCTCCAAATTTAGAGCCATAAAATCCTACGCGGAAGTAGGTTCCAAACATCCTCTTGTGACCCTGAAAAAGTAAAAATAAACATTTAGATAAAAGCTAGTAGTTGATACATAATGACACATGATTTTAAGTTCAAATTGATATGAAAGTCATCATTTTATGTATGTTTTTCCACTACTTTTAAATGACTTTTTGTCTTCACACTGAAAAAATTATTTTTCAAAGATGAAAATAAAACAAAACATAAAAGATTATTGGAACAAAGTTTACAAGAAAATACTAATTCAGTCTTCTTTCTTCAAAATTAAAAATACACATATTCTTTATGTTTCAATAATATCTACTCATGTCATCAGGTCATGAAAACTTAATGTATAATAACTATTAAATAACAGCTAAATACCGTTTTAGATCAAGTATAGCATGTCACAACACATCAACTTCCCTATTTCTACCCAACTTCCCACATACATATAGATCATGATCACATTACAGCTTCTTCCTGCCTGGCAGACTCATGTAGGAGGACATGTCATTTGTATGCTTTACCTTTTGAATGATGTTCTCAAAAGCCCTTTGGAGCTTGTCATGTGTGGAAGCGAGCTTCCGGAAATCTCTGTGGGCCTCAAGTATAGGCACGATTACTTTGTACACCTCATTAACTGCCTCGTACAACCCACCCTGTAAGTGAACAATAGTAAGCAGTAATGAACAGTAATATATTATATATTTTTAAGATTTTAAAAACAGTTAATAAGTAATCATGTTTAATTTAAAATGTAAAAAGTGAATAAATATTATAAATTAAATTAATATTTTATATATGTAAATAATATTTTATATCTAATATAGCTTTTATATATATATATATATATATATATATATATATATATATACACACACACACACACACTTAAATTAAATCTATTCATATAGTTTATATGTATGTATTATCTTTCAATGACTATTATTATTATAAATATTAAAATTATATTATATTTATATTTACTACCACTACTACTATTTATTTATTTATTTATAAAAAGTATTTAAAAATAATATATTCTTAAATATATATAAATATTACCATAGTACAGAAAAAATATGGAGTAGCATAAAAGAAAATTGGTTGCTAATTTGGATTATGTCGTTGGCGCCTCGCTCCAGGGATAACTCACATTGCTGAATAGCTCAGCAGCCTGTTCCAGAAGCCCAACTAGGCCATTTTCTGTGAAGTAGCGTCCCGAGCAAACCCCATCCTCGTCTGGAGACAATATGTCATCTGAGACTGCAGACTCCTCCAGCACATTAGGAGAGATGTTCTGGTGGGGAGAGACAATTATTTACCACAGTCGGACATGGATCTCATTCAGACCGAGCCTTGTGTGAGGGTTCGAAGAGCAGCCGAGACATAATTCACGCCTACTGTTGTTTTTCGGAAAGGGAGCCGATTCAAGCGTTTCCTACTCACGATAATAACTCACTTGAAAGGTGACGCTGCCCACAGGCAAGTATTTGTGATCCTCCAGCATGCTGAGATATTCAGCCACCAGGGCCGCGGCATGGATCAGACACATGGCTGACTCTGTAAAACACTTCCTGCCGTTGTGCTTCTCTGCCATGTTTTGTAGCCAGGTTAGACGCAGGTCTGGAGAGGTCTGGTAACCCTTTGCAATCCTGCAGCCAAAGCAAACCGAGGAAATAAATACAATTTTGTTCGTAATATCAAAGAAAAGTGTGGACTGGCATTTTCGCTCAAGTTATTACACATGTGAGGCACACTGCAGGGCTCAAATATGCCACTCGGTTACTATGGCAAGTCCAAAAACAGTAGACAAACAGTACAAACCACAGCAAAATGGGAAGCAGAGAAAAAAAAAAAAAACACAGGCCTGGAATCCCAAAGGCAGATGCAGACTTGGTTTTAGCTGCAGAAGACAATGTGTACCTATACATGAGGTCCATGAGCATCTCAGGATCTTTCTGGAACTCCTTCATTTTTACTGTATCTGAGAGAATACTGTTTAGGTTCCTCAAGAGTTCATCCACCTGGAGACAGAAACCAATAAAGTAATTCATTACAACAGATGATCTAAAAATGTTTAGTATACGTATTGATTGGGCTGGATGTCTAAAGGTCTAAACTTTAGGCCAAAGTTTTACCTGTGAGGGCAGCTGTGTAGATTGCATTTCCATGTCCTCTTCCGCATATGCAAGGATAGTTCTGAAAGAGCGGCGTAGGTACTCCTCGTGGATGTCTGAAGACTTGCCGACCAAGGAGGCCAAAGACATTGTCACCTGCATTTTGACTCTGGAGAAATTCTGCAAGGGCAAAAAACAAGAGTTCAAGGTTTGGCTAATTACCCTAATACAGCTAGCCCCTGCTGGTCAATGCTGTAACTACAAAGTCTAGCAGCAAAAATAAATAAATAAAATACAAAATGTATAATATAATTATGGTACAATAATATTTTTTGTCCTTTGACAGCCATTCAAAATGTATAAAGACTAATTGACTAACTACTCTGGAGAACCAAAGTCCCTTTCAAGGAAAGTCTGTTCACTCGGCGGCCACATCTGCAATGCCTCCAGGCAGCTATTTCAGGCATCCAAGACCAAGACCTATCTATTTGAATGGGGGAATCCCGAAATCTCAAAAACTAGTTGCTAAACTCAAAGCAACATCAGCAACAAAAGCTGACATGAACTGTCCCATAAATGTTGTTTCTTATGCACAAATAGCGTTAAAAAAGCTTATTTTTCAAGCTAGACGAGCCAATGCGCATGTGCAGTCCTAAGCGCGAGTCTCAGGTTTCTATGGGAACCGAAGCCTCTAACGGCAGCTGCAGTGATGCAATGATTTTATCAATCAGCGATTGGCTCTTTTACTTAGAAGGCGGGACGTATTCCACCCTATTGCGCGTTGCAGTTTCTCCCATTCATAACTAATAGGAGTGAACCATCTTTCTATATCTATAGTCTTTGGGAGAACTCAATCCAGGCTCCAAAAATTCTGTATATGCCCCATATGCAACAACGGCAGCATGCAGGTCACGTATTTGGAACCTGTGCTAGCAAAAGGGCAGGAGTACAACAGCTCACCTGCTCACCTTTTCAGCTGCCTTGGTTCTGAAAGTATTTTTGCCCCGATCAGGAATTTAAAAAAAACTTTAACTTTTTGTTAAAGTGTTATAAGCCATGAACAAAACCAACAAGCTACTAGGTGAGTCACATTACAAACTTTGATTTGAAGAAAAAAAAAAACATTTGAAAATCAGACAAAAATTACAAGACTGTGCATAACGGCTTTAATGAGGGAATGTACTACAATTCCCATAAGTATTGCAAATGACAATTAAATAAAAAATGATGGAGATATAAATAAATTGATTGATTAAATGGTCAATATATAAACAATGTTTATTGCAAAATATGCATATATATATATATATATATATATATAAATATATATATATATATATATATATATATATATACACACACACATATACATAAGTAGTTTGAGAGCATAGGGAGATTACGTCATTTGCAGTCCTCCTTTGCAGTGGGCGGACGCAAAAGTGTTTATTATGGGGGGTGCTGGGGGTCATGTGTGTTGCATTTTTATTTGGATCACTTTTCTTTATAAATAGTCACATGTTAACATGTTATTTAAACTGTATTTTTGAAATATCAAAAAACTTTATAAAAAAAAAGTGTTCATTTGGCACAATCTGTGTTTTGGTTCTCTGATAGGTGGAGACTTCCTTGCAGAATCATTAGTAGAATCATCATTAATGTAGTTTTCACCAGAAATTCAGTTAAAAAAATAAAAATAAATAATGCATGCTGATGTCTTCAACAAAAGCATATACCCATTTTTACCTTTAGAACCTCACAGTCACACTCTATTGAGATGGATGAGAATGCCAACAGCTTTCTCTGTGGCAAAAATATTGATTTCTTAAGGCCAATTCACATTTCACCGACAGACACAGACCAACGCCGACAGTCACTAGATTACAGCAAGTCACTTCTCAGACATTCTAAATCCGATTCAGTGCGTTCAATCGGAGAAAACAAGCTCCGACAGATGCCAACTGTCTCCGACACGGGTAACACACTGATCCGACAAAACCCGACGAAGTGTCTGTTGCAGTCTGTCGGTGTGAAGTGGCCTTTAAAGGATTAGTTTACCAAATAAATTTAAATTCTTTAAAATTTAAGTTATTAACTGGCAATCTCCACCATAACTTTCAAATCTCATTTGCATTTATGTATATTTAATAATGCCAGGTTTTCATATGGTTCTCAACTTAAATTAAGGTCTTTTCTTCATGCAAAACTATCATATTACTTCAGAAAATGTGGAATACAGTGTATGGACCACTTGTACGATATTTGTACTTTTGTGCCTTTTTTTTTTTTTTTTTTTAGGAGCTCAACAGCACCCTTCCTTTTTCACTTTCATTATATGCAAAAAAGCAGCATGAACATTCTGTGTAACATCACCTTTTGTTTTCCACAGAAGTCAAACGGGTTTGGACAGACATGAGGGTAAGTATTTTTGGGTGAACTATCCCTTTCATTTCAAGTCTTGTTCCAATGTATGAATGTACAAAGCATCATGACAACAGTGGTCTGATTACTGCCTGAGGTTTACCATTTAGAAAACAGACCTTCCCCCAGCAGTTCCTGTCAACCAGAGCCATGTCATTTATCTGGGTTGGCCCTGCTGAGGTTATTGAAGGTTACATTGTCAGATACAGGTGTTAGGCTGTGAAAGGAAACGCCACACTGCCAGGCGCGGTCGGCCATTGCTGTCATAGTCTCAGATCATTGATTCCAAGGGAGGCTTGAGCCAGGGGCTGAAAATGCTCCATCCATCTTGCTTAGCATCAGGAAACTGCAAAATGATCCCCCATTAACCCCTGTATAATTGCCAATGGATCATTTCAATGGCACCATTATGTTAAATTGAGCGTATGCGTGAGGCATCTCTGGATGTCGCCAATATCGCATCTAGGTCAGTTTTGCCGTGAAGAACGACTCAACATCGGCACTGCTAAGAAGATTAATTCTGAATTTGTCCTGAAACCTGACTTCGCTGTTTTCACCATTTAATCTAATGTGAGAAAAGGCCTTAGGAAACATAAAAACACAAAGCAGAGAGGGGGAAAAGACAGCCTGTCGCTAAAAGAAATCAACATGACTTATTCAAGGTTACACTAACGACAGGAACGACTGCTGGAACCTTTTACAAACCAAACAAGCAAACAAACAGACAGACAGGGAGAGAAATCCATCCTTTCCCCATTAAAGATGAATGAGATGGCAAACAACATGGCCATCTGGTAGGGGAGGGCTGAGAAATTGAGTAAACAGAGGAAATACTCCAGCCATCAGGCTGGTGCATACAGAGAGACGGCCAACCAGTAGCGACAGGCTCGTGTTATCAGCCGACAGACAGACATAGAGAAGAATAACATTTCAGAGAGCGTGGTCAATGTTACGTCTGCATCATTTTAACAAAGAAAAGACAAGGTGGAAGTGGTTTTATTTGCAATAGAAAAATCCAGCATGAATGTTGGTACAGAGTGGTTTGTGTTGGTTATAGTGCTGGTCTAGCTGGTGGACCAGCACAGTCATGCTGTTCTCAAGCAAAACTGAGCTGGCATAGCTGACGCACCAGCACTCCTGCTTTCCATACTGGGGACCATCACATGCTGGTCCCAGTATACAAAACATACCAGCAATGCTAGATTTTTCATCAGGGGAGGTATTGAGTGGTCTGTTATATGGCGACTTACACTAGCAGAGCTGTAGCTGTATCTCATGATCAGGTAGAGCGTAGCACAAGCTTGACTCCTGTTGCCGTCCACACAGCTGCTGCAGTAATGAAGAACCTTCTGACACAGGTCTGCACACTGCTCGGCCTCCTCCTCAAACAACAGGTCGCCAAACTGAAAAAAACAACATTACTGTGTCAGGGATATATTCAATATAACATATTACATGATTACAGGAAGGAGAGATGGGTTGGTTGGTACTTTGGTGAATATCTCTAGTGGAACAAACATTAATTTTAGGTGCAACTGAAAGCTTAGGTTCTTGGATAAAAGACATTCGATAATCACATTTTGTTAATTCATGATCAAATTTATGCAATTTTGCTAGCCAACTCTGATACAGGAGGGAATTAACAAACTTAAAAATTGTCTGTTATAATTTTTACAATTAATATGATTGTGATACTGTTTATATTACCGTTCAAAAGTTTGTCTCTTATGCTCACCAATTAAGGCTGCATTTATTTGATCAAAAACACAGTAAAAACAGGGTAACACTTTATTTTACAGTGTCTTTATTACATGCTACATGTAGTAACTATAGTAATGAATATAAATTATGCATAATTACATGCAACCAACCCTAAACCGAACCTAATCCAAACTCTAGCCCTATAATAAGTTAATACTCAGTATAATTACACTGTAACAAGGACAATTTAAAATAAAGTGTAACCAAAAACAGTACAATTGTGAAATATTATTACAATTTTGTTTTCTATTTTAATATATTTTAAAATGTTATTTATAAAATTCTTACTGACCCTAAACTTTTGAACAGTAGTATGATTAATTTAAAATAGTTTTTTATACTTTAATCACTTAAACAGTCTGACTTTTAGTTTTTGCTTAATCTTAATTTGTTGTTTTTTTATTTAATAAATTACTATAATTATTATATACTGTAGTAAAATCACAATTATTATTATTATTATTATTATTATTATTATATTATTTTATTTTGTATCATCCACAAGACTGGGTGGTCCCAAATGTAATATTTTAAGAATCAGCTACTGAAAAATAAGGACTGGATTGGAAAGGAGGAAGGTGCATTTCTCCCCTCATCATCTATAATGCTTTTTAACATACTTGTTAAATGTGAGTCTGTATATGTAGAGGTAAAAGTTCATACACACGCACACTCTTTTCATAAATGATGTCAGCCAATTAGCATAATTTATCAGTCTTTTAAAACTATATCAAAAATAACTGGTTTGAAAATTTTGAAATTATGAAATTAACTCTGTAGACAACCAACCCCGATCTAGCCTACAGCTATATGATTTAGAATGAGTTACACTTAAATAAACCACAAGAAAATGCTCTTATATAGTTATGAATGAAAACAAATTCTATTTGAGCACATTTGAAAAAGAATTGGTGTGTACTGTCAGCTGACACAATCGCACAGGACAGTACCTTTACAATGAGAGCCCGCAGGGTGCTGAAACAGTGCGACAGGAAGGTGGTGCTCTGATTACAGGTGAGAGAGTGCAGCAGAACTCTCAGAACTCCACCAACCACATTATCCTTACAGTCCGCCAGAGGAACTGCCTGAAAGTAGAATATAAAACATTTATTCATGCTAAAATGTCCAAATAGGTTTTGGGTCCATTGTGAGAGTTCTTTGTTACCTGTACAATCATCTCCAGTAGGTCAAGGACAATGAGGGTGGTCTCAGTTGCCAGGTTACCACTGATTATGGCCTCCTGATCCAGCTCTGCTTTGGATCTGAGGAAACAACAATAACAAGAGAGTAACCAAAACAAAAATAGCTCAATTTTAGTAGTAGATTAGGGCCATTGAGAACTAGAACCAACAATGAAAGAGAAGTGCTGCAGGTTAAAAAGATGTGAACCGTGAAATGATGGTACTATTTTACGCTCACTTGTCCTGCCTGTCGTTTGTCTGGCGCCACTGTGTAAGGTCTTTCCTCCAGCGTAGGTTCTCTCTCTGACCCAGCGTCCGGTCGTTACCTTGCACAACACACAGCCAACACACCAAGACGGGACATATTTAGAAAATATCTAAACAAAGGAAGTCTGCGGACTGTAAACATGTAAAATTAGACAGCATTTTACGTGAAATGAAAAATTATTTTAGTGCATTGTGGAAAACAAATAATATATTATTCATTGGGCCAACAGTAACTGTCGCCACTGCAGTTAAAGGTATATATCTGTCATTATTTATTCATCTGCATGTGGTTTCAAAATCCTGGATGACTTTCTTTATGCTGTAGAGAACAAAAGGGAACTTTTTTTATAAATATCCTGCAACATATAATGAAAGTGAATGGAGACTGGAGCCAGATTTACAGTACTACAGTAACTAAATAAATACAAACTTACAAAGTATACAAATACAAAGTTACCGTATGGTTTCAAAAACAGTCATATGAACTACTTTTTTTGTATGTATTTATATTTACATATTAATTTACTTATGAATAAAAAATAAATATATTTATTTAAATTAATAAATACATTTAAATTAAATAAATTCATTTATTTAAATGTTTCTGGAGTCTCATGAACCTTTCCACGCACGCTGGCAGTTGTACATTTCAGCCACCCTGAACCAAAGCTCACAAACAGACACACTAGCAGCTTCAAATACTTGTTTGCTGTTCAACTGTGGCTTTTTTTTATAGCTGCCCTTTTAATACAATTAATTTTTTGGACAGAAACTTCCATTAACAAGCCAGGTTCTTCTGTTCCTTTTGACAGTTCAACAATCTCTATTCAGTTTTTCGCAAAATATTAGTTGTTTTCATGCCTTCTGCAGGACATTGCACCATTTCATGCTTTTCAGATTCAGTAAGATCTTTCTTCCTCCCCATATTGCATGAGAAGTGTTACTTGCTTAATAATGTGGAACAACCTCTTTAAGTAGGGTTTCCATTTACCCAAGAAGACCTGGCAAACTACTGGCAAACAAACCTGTCTGAGTTTGATACGAGAAATAAAACAAACAAAATAAAATCTGAATGTTTATTGTACTAAAATCCTACTGATTTGTCACTTGCATAATAATTTGGAAAACAGTATATATAATTTTGTATGGCGCTTGAAAGTCCCATTGAAAAAAACATTTGGTGTTCCATGGAAGAAAGAAAGTCACACAGGTTTGGGGCGAAATGAGAGTGAGTAAATGCTGAATTTCCATTTTTGGGTGAACTGTCCCTTTAAAGGCTAAGATAGAAAGTAAAACATGAGATGCAGCTCACCTCCCACCCTTTTCATCATTTCTCCTCTGGCTCCATACCCTCCCAGCAGAACCTCCTCCAGACGCGCCTTAGCCTGCTGAGACTTCTGCAGGGCCTGTGTGCTCACCTTATCAGAACTCTGCTTCCCCTACACACAAACAATACATCAAGTGAAAATGACATCAGAAAGGCCATCCAGAAGATACCTTCCTGTTCAAATCAAAGTACATCCTGTCACTCTGGGTAAATGGCTCTAGAAGGTCACAGAATGATTCTGCAGTGACTAATGTGTTTTTACCCTGTACTCAAAGCAGGAGATGCAGATGGCGAGGAGTTCCAGCAGACGGCTCAGCTGAGAGGAAGGCATGTCCACGGTCCAGCGCTGGATCAGATTCTGGTCTGCATTCTTGATAATCCACAGGAAGCACAAGAGCAGATTGCGGCTGGTCTCTGCTGTCAACATGTTGCTAGTTTTTCCCGTCTGGACAAAGAGAGATTGTCAAAGAATATTCAAATGGGAATTACTGTTTCTTTGAAATATCTTGGATAAATAGACAAATATCCATACATATTATACAGCTCTCTGGAATATTTAATTCTGATTGGTCAATCACAGTAAAATATTTTGTATGCTAAAAGTTAACTCTCATATCACTCCTAGTGTTGTAAACTATATTGTTGTAAACTAAAACTATTAAAAATGATTTTCCTTAATTGAACTAAAGCTGAAATAAAATAAAATATAAATATTATAAACAAACTTGAAAGAAAATTAGAAAAGTTGAAGATCTAAAATGATTAAAACTGGAACAAAAAATAAATTTAAACTAAATAGAAAATATAAATATAAAACAAATGTTAAAAAAAAAAATGACAAAGGCACATAAACTTACTAAAATGTAAACTAAAATTAAAGTTAAATCTGAAAAAAATAAAAGCTATTTGAAAATTTTAATAAATAATATAGTAGTATATAAATAATACTAAAAACACTGATCACTCCACATACTTCTCATATAATAAAATTATATGATTATATTATAAATATAATATAATCATGCTATTTAAAAACCTTGTTCATACCACAGCGGTCACAGAAGCCAGTGCATTTCTTGCCAAGGTGTTGAAAGGATTTCCAGCGATTGCCATGGCAACAGACTGATTGATGGGAGTGACGTTGTCAGGGTCCTCCTCAGGTCCACCGGACTTGCCTTTACTGCCACGAGAGTCAGATACTGTGAAGACAACACATACGCTCACATATAAACCACAGGTCTGAAAAGCATAATCCATTTTAAACTTCCATCATGCACCAACATAATGGAGCTCTCTGGCCCACTGCCTAAAAGCAACTATTAAGTCCAACTGAGATTAACAACTAGACTTGTGGAAGGCAGTACCTGTGAAATCAAGATAATTGATGGAGTCAATGATGATGCCCACTAGAGGGAGGTAGAGAGCAGCAATCTTGGCCTTGACCTCTGGCCTTGAGCAGCGCTGGTCCAGATCGTGAGCGCACAATAAGCTGTATGTGGCATTAATGGCCTTTTGTTGAACTCTCCCTCTACACACGTACATAAAACATAATTATTAGCTTGTTAAATGCACTCTTGAAAAAAAAAAAATAATAATAAAAATAATAAAAAAAAATCACTAAACGGTTGTTGCCACTTTTGTGCCACACATTAAATGTGACTGACCCTTCTGACTCCATGTCCAGTGCAGTACTGAGTTCGGTCAGCAGCAGTCCGGTCAAGTAATGCCGTTGCTTAAAGTCCTGCGACAGGTCAAACATGGCTGAGATCTTATTGTCCTGAAAACTGCACAAGCTGGAGGTCTGGTGACAGAGACAGATGATTTTATTTGCATACTCATTGTTTCCAAACACTGAGTATTAGATCAGTCATAACAGAGACAAAACACAGCAGAATAATGTTGTTTTTTTCCTGACCTGTGAGGAGACGGAAAGTGACGGGGAGGCGGGGGCGGAGGCGGGGCTGCTGAAGAACAGGCTGAGGTTGAGGTAGTGCTCATGACTGCACAGGATCCTCAAAAACTCCAGCCTCATACTGATCAAAGTCGCCATGTTCACACTCTTTGCTGCCATCTGTGAAAAAGAGAGACAATTCGTTACATATTAATGCTAAAGATATTAATTAGTGGAGCTCAAGCAGAAGGTGCAGGACTGAATCCAGTCTGCAACATGTCCTGATCATATTTCCCCTCTTTCTTCTAAAATTTGTCTAGCAAAGCAACAAAATAAATATTAATTTATATGTATTTTTAAAATTTAATTGTGAAAATTTAGTTAATAAAATATTTTATCTGTCTATCTATCCACCCATCTATCCATCTATCTAGAGCTGGACGATTCTGGATAAATTGAGAATCACGATTTTTTGGTTTCAAACAGAGATTGCGATTCTTCCACGATTCTGAACAGAAAACTAAACAAAATAACATGTAATTTATGAGAGGTTCTGACAAATGTTAATTGCTGCAGTCTATTTAAAATGTTTAATGAATCTAAATGAATTATTTAAAAAATGAATGATTCAGTGACTCACTTCACTTGTTTTATTACTGGATGAATCAGCATTTTTTAAACGAATCTCTTGAATGTTTCAATGACAAATACATTTTTAACAGTCACTTGTCACCATCTGGTGGCGTAATGATGTAATGATACTATCGTTATTTGAAGTGTCAGGTTACTTTTAAAAGGTCACTCTATTTTGATCTATCAAGTTTTTTTAAGTAAGAGTAACAGTAAGATTTTTTAATGTTTTTAAAAGTCTCTTCTGCTCACCAAGGCTTCACTTATTTGATCCAAAGTACAGCAAAAACAGTAATATTCTTTTGACCAGTAGTGTATCTTTCTATATAAATTATTTTCTTTTTCAACTCATTCTGTATTCACATTAAAATATTGTTCTGCACTGCTTTACTTCAAAAGTCATGCCTGAAAGGTTCATGCCGGACATGCTTGTGATGTTCACTGAACCGAGCAGTTGTGAATGATTTCTTGCTATTAAGATAACGATTAGAAAATGAGATGAGCTGCAGTACCTGGTTGCAGTAATTCTTCACAAGCTGAAACACAAAGCCTCGGTCCATCAGAGACATCAGGTCATACAGGAAGAAAGCCAGGCTGACATTCACCTTCTCTGCCTGCTCCAACTCCTGAGGACAAATAAACACACACATCTCTTTTTATTATCACTGACAAGTAACATTCCTCCAAAAGATCGGACCTCTTGTTTTTCTCAACTGCTCCATGTCTACTCAGTCACTAAACAGTACTTGAGTCAGATCTTGATCTGTTCAGATGGATTCAATCACCTTTTGCTGTTTTACTAAAATGTTCCCAATCTCAGCAGTCACAACGTTGACAATAGTTGTGATGTCATCTTTGAAGCGGTCCGAAAATCGATTCCTACGAAGGACTGCCTTCTTATCCAGCTGAGACACGTGCTGACTCATGCTCTTCACCTGGAGTGAGTACACATGGACAATGACAACAAGAAAAAAGAAAAAAAAAAAAACATCCACAGAACATCTTGCATTTGAAATTTCAAAGACAGTCAAAGTTGGTTTGCTCTTACAAGAAGTTCAAAAAAGAACCAGGCGTATTTGTAGACATTCTCTCTGCAGACTCCAGTGCTGACCACCATCTGAAGAGCCAGCTCCTCATGGAATAACTACAAAGACAGATCAATCTGCTTATTTAGAAACACAACCTCTGCTGAAATGACAGACAGGTTAGGTAATGAAGTGGCAAGGCAAATAGTCACCTTTTTGTTTGTGGGCCGTGTGCTTGCTGTGGAGCTCTGTGAAGTACTGGAGACATTTGTAGCTGCTGACGTGCGACTGCCTGGTAAACCCTGGTTGGAACCAAAATGTGGGAGCAATAAGAAAATATGCCAAGTGTATATGTGCAATGTAGAAGTGTTGGGTACCATTCCATATAAAACTAAAAATACCTTTTAAAAATTTTATTTTAATTTTAATTTAAGGAATTGTGTTGTTGTTGTTGTTGTTGTTGTTAACTAAACCTAAAACTATTAAAAATTAATAATAATAATAAAAAAAACATTTTAAAGCTGAAATAAAATAAAATATAAATATTAGATGAAAAACTAAAACTTAAAAATTAAAAATGTTGCCTTGGCAGCAAAACTAAAATAAAGTGTAAATGCAAAAATTACTAAAACAAATGAAATGAAAATAAACAGATATATTTAAAGAAGACTAATAAAATGCACTTAACAAAAAAACAAAAAAAAAACAAAAAACAAAAACAAACTAAAATTAAACAAAAATGAAAATATTAACAAACACTAATTCAAATTTATAAATACTAGAGCTGCATGATTCTGCATAAATTGAGAATCACAATTTTTTTCTGTCAAATAGAGATCGTGATTCTTCCACGATCCTAAACAGACAACTAAACGAAATAATGTACTAGATGATCTGACAAAATCACTTCAGTCTATTTAAAAATGTTTAACCAATTTGAATGAATTATTTAAAAAAATCAGTTTGAATGAATGACTCAATCACTTGTTTAATTACTGGATGAATCAGCATTTTTGATCGAATCTCTTAAATGATTCAATGACAAATACATTTTTAACAGTCACTTGTCGCCACGTAGTGGTGTAACGATGTAATCAATACAAACTTTATTTGAAGTGGCAAGTTCCTTTCAAAAGGTGATTCACTCTATTTTGATTGCTACCGTAGACATCAGTGTTTATATCCAAGCTATAAACTTTTATCCCAGTACTTCTGTGATAATCTGAATATTTGTAACACAGAAATAATGATACTGTGGTTGAAAAGAAGCTGTTTCATACTTATACATGACAACTGCTCTCTGTGGCTCAGCGGCAGTGCCAACGCAGATTTGAATGTTCCAGTGTGATGTTGTCAAAGGTTAAATAGACACAGGAGAATCGTTGTCATTTAAGAAAAAGATTGCGTGAGTGTTAGAATCCAGATTGTGATCTTTTTATGATTAATCATGCAGCTCTAATAAATACTATAATATATAAATAATACTAAAATAACACTGGTATAAATTGGTTTGCTAATTTTTTATTATTAATACATTAAATACAGTTTAGCACAGTTTAGCATATTCCTCTTCCTATCATTCTCTTTCAAATTTCCTGTGGCCAATTTAAATTTTGAATTGAAATGTTGATGTTGCATTTGTATATATGTACCTTTCCTAGAATGTTATTGACCTCTGTGTCCTCTGGGCTCTGTGGTGCTGGTATATCAGGGTTGCTGCTGGAACGAATCCGTGACTGAAGCAGCATGAAGCCGACCGTGTTAGCCGTGGTGCGAGTCAGAGTGCTGTATCGGCTCTCCGGGTGAGCCATCAGACCTCCTGTGCCTGTTGAACATAAGCCTCAGTTCAGTGACAGACAACAACAGAGTAAGCCCCAAAGCCACCAAGAACTCAGTCTGTTCTACACATAAAAACGGATTGCTTTGGATTTGGATCATTGGTGGTCTAGATGATATCACAGCCCTACTGTACCTGTTGTGTGGATTTCATGTTGTGTGTCTGGCAAGCGGAACACAAAGTACAGGTATGTTGCTAGGAGACAGTTCCTGCCCTGATGGTCCTTCGCCAGCTCTTGACTGTTGTGAAGGCTGTTGACAACTGACACCACTGACTCAAAGGCAATCTGGGCCAGATTTGCTGCACAAAACAAGATTAAAACCCTGTGAAGTCAGCTGACACCTCTGAACAAGCATACTTGCTTACAGAATATGCAAAAATCAATACGTGAAATGAATATGATGTCCAAAGAGAATGTACTTGTATGCTGAAAACATGACTTTTTGTCTTTCCAGTAAGTGTAATTCAAAAGCCCAACGCTCTTCCTATCTGAAACGCACCAGTCTGTCCAGCGATGACCATGGGCTGCATGATGAGCCGGAAGAGCTTGTCGAGGACCTGATGGAGAAAAAGCACCAGCGGCTCCAGGCCGGAAGAGGACAGCGAGATGATGCTGAGCTTCAGCTCATGCTCAAACATGTTTTCAGAAATCTTCTCATCTCCCACTCGGATGGGGAACGTGGTCTTGCCCTCCAGGGCGTGACAAAGAGTAAAGAAACGTTCCAAATGACTGTCCTGTGATTAAATAAAAAGATTTGGTGGTAACAACCAAAAGCTTCTTAAATAAATGTTCAATTACAAAACATTGCATAATATTATTAAAAATGTTTGAAATGTCACCTATAAAAGCTGGTAATTTATAATATAATATAATATAATATAGTGTAATATAATATAATATAAAAGCTGGTAATTTATAATATAATATAATATAATATAGTTAAGTGTTATTTATAAACTATTAAAGTTTTAATATTTTGAATTAGATTTTACTTTTATATTTTCAATTTTTCATTGCATAATATTATTAAAAATGTTTGAAATGTCACCTATATAAGCTAGTATTTAATTTATAGTAGGTTTCATATAATAATATGATATAATATAGTTAAGTGTTATTGATAAACTATTAAAGTTTTAATATTTTGAATTAGATTTTACTTTTATATTTTCAGTTTTTCATTGCATAATATTATTAAAAATGTTTGAAATGTCACCTATATAGGCTAGTATTTAATTTATAGTAGGTTTCATAATATAATATAATATAACAATACAGTTGTGTTATTTATAAACTATTAAAGTTAATATTTTGAATTAGCTTTTACTTTTATATTTTCAGTTTTCATTTTAGCTTTAATAATTTTGCAACATGCTTGCGTTATTTTTTGTATTTCTTTTTTTAAAAAACATTTCTAATTTTTGTTTTTCAGTTATTATATATATTTAATTATATTTCAGATTTATTACAATGAATTAAAATGACTTTTAATAATTTTAGTTTTAGTTAACAATAACAACACTGATATAACTAATAATATTTTTTTCTTAAATTGTAATTGAATTCATTCTTCTTCATGTCATTCCATTTCATTTGCACAACACTAGTATATTTTTAATACTTGAAATTCTGCTGAAAAGGTTTGTTGGTGGCTGAACAGCATGGTCTTTCATGTGATACTGATTGATCTTGATAGTTAACATCAGCACACTAGCATTCAAAGCACAACACAAGTTGGTCTTTCCAGCTGGGAAGTGAGTTCTGAGAGTGTTACACACCTGTGCTTGGACTGAGGACACAACTTGTAGCTCAAGGTTGAACAGTCCCTTATGATTCTCCAGCCACTTAACTGGAGGTACCTGAGCTGGCAGTTTCTGAAAGCATAAAAAACCCAAATTTACACAATCTACAAACAAATGAACACACACAGCCACAAAAGAGTCATATATTTTGTGCTTAAATAAGACATTAATGTAAGATTACAAAAATAAATGACTGGCATCCAAAAAAGGCAGATGTGAAATGGTTGACTGTACCTCTGGGAAATGCAGGGAATAGTTCACAGGAAGCTTGTCCAGAACGATTGGCAGGCACTGCTGTCCAGTCTGCAGCCTGTCATTGTTCAGCATGGGTAACCACTGCAGGGAAGGAACTCAAGTCATGACACTTACATTTATGTCTCTGCTTGTTTGTGTAGATGTCACTGAAACTCTCTCTAGTGTGTGTTTGTGTGTATATATGTATATACACTGTATATATTTATTTTTTTTCTTTGATGAATTGAGAAAGTTCAAAAGAACAGAATTTATTTGAAGTAGAAATCTATTGTAACATTTTTTATCACTTTTGATTAATCTATTGCATCCTTGTATTCAGATCAATCTGCTTAAAGTATTCATTTTCTTCTTTTTTCAATCTTACTGACTCCAAACTTTTAAACTGTAGTGTTTATACACACAATCTGTTCAGTCACTCACTGAATATCCAATGAGAGTCTCCATACTTCCAGTCTGATTCTGTTTCTGCTGGCAGCTGATATGGAAGAAAGTGAACAGCAAGTGGTGCTTCTCTGTTAAACGGGCTGGAAGACGAATCTTTAGCTCGTCATAGAAATCAGGAGACCTGCGGAGGAGATGGAAACAGCCTCTGACACCACCCTTACAAGTGCTTGACACATTGATCACAGGAATTGTTGGAAGAGACCATGATTACCTGTTGTGGTATGTGACTGGAGTGTAGACCTCTTGAAGAAACTCAGGGCCGCTTGATTTTCCATAGATTACCTTTTGAAGGAAAGTACAGAGGAAAATACAGTTGAGTGAGGTCATCATTTGCATAAGAGCAGAAATGTATGCAATATGAGAACATTTTTAAATATGCTCTACACACACTAGTTACACATTCACAAGCATGGCTGATCATTTTTATACAAACAATTATGATTTGTGAATTGTTTGCCACTTAGAGTGTAAGAGTGTATATATTTTGTACCTAATTATTATTCACAATGAACTTGGAATCATACAATAAAATTATTAATTTAGTATTTATTTATAATAAAGTTTATATTATATATTATTTTCTTTATGGCTTTGTTAACAAATATCTACACTGTTAGATAAACAGTAATTAAATATAAAATAATAAATATATTTACAAATGTTTAAATTCTTTATGTTCTTTTCAAACCACTTTCTACTTACTGATATTTTTTGGAACCCAGCTAACCTGATTTTTATTTTATTTTATTTCTATTATATTATTATGTTATAATAAAATTATTATTATTAATTTATTGTAATTATAATAAAAAACATTTTAATTCTAATATAATATTTATATTACAATGTAAATGCAATGGTTATATATTTTTGTTATATTTCTATTATATTATGTTATAATAAAACAATTTGTATTATTATTATTAATTTATTGTAATTATAATAAATAAAAAACATTATAATTCTAATATTATTTATATTACAATGTAAATGCAATGGTAATGATATTTTGTTATATTCCTATTATATTATGTTACAATAAAACAGTATATTATTATTATTATTATTATATTAATTAATTAATTTATTGTAATTATATTAAATAAAATACATTATAATTATAATATAATATTTATATCACAATGTAAATGCAATGGTTATATATTTCTGTTAAATTTCTATTATTATGTTACAATAAAACAATATATTATTATTATTAACTTATTGTAATTATAATAAATAAAATACATTATAATATAATATAATATTATTTATATTACAATGTAAATGCAATATATTTCTGACACACATACAGTATAGACACATAAATGTGGTTTTGCACTCACAGGCATGGCACAGCTGGAATCCTCACCACTCATGAACTGGATTTTAACTGTAATGTTTCTTGCTGATGTCAAACGATTAGTAAGATTCAACCTCAGAGGATACACATACAGCAGGTTCCTGCAATATAAACATAAAATTAACATTTGAAGTTCATAATTGGGTGTAAAAACAAGAACTGACCACTAGATGGCGCAGACCACCCAGAGTTCAGCACTGATAACAACTACTAAACTAGCTGAAACTAGCATGCTTCCTAAAATTGATTATAAATGTGAGATTTCCTGTTGTGCTTTTGTCTGGTTTACTGCCATATAGCAGTTGTTTTTAATGCAAGTTTATCCTACAATTAATCAAATAAGTTAAACAATTTTACTTTTTCCATAATCTGCTTTTGTAGGTGAGGCAAGTTTCTTATTTTGGGCTTGTTTTGTAAGACCAGATTGCTTGTTTTTCGTATGAGACCTGATTTGCACACAGTTTTTCAAGCGCTCAACCTATTTGTTTTCATAGTCAATGAGTGACTAATCATATCAACCACAGATCTGCCCTCCAAATTCTAACAAACGTTGTTACTTAGAACTAAGATTCATTCAAGGTTACTGATTTACGGACTGATTACGGATCTCAGCTTGACAATTCATGTGTGCGTGTGTGTGTGTGTATATATATATATAAGAGAGAGAGGGATTACCGGTATATACTGTGAGGCACATAGACTTCACTGGAAGGGAACTCCAGCACCTCTTTAACTGGCCGTTGATTTTTCTCAGACACGGGCTTCACTGGAATCAGTTCAGGGGACAGACACCCAGTCACCGTCTCCGGCACTGGAGATACTTCCAGTTTCAGATAGCCTATCAAACAACATACATGTATGATGAATGATGAAGAACGATTTTCTGTGGAAAAAGTGGGCAGCAAAAAGGCACACTTGAGACATCTGCTCACCAGGTATGACTTTAACACGTCGCTGACTGGACGACCTCTTGATTTCTGTCAGGAACTTGAACAGGTCCTCATCGCTCAGACGCTCTCCTTCCTGCCGGCACATATTTCACATATTAAACATCTTTTCAAATGGGTCTGGATTATTTTATGGAGAAAAGCAGATTAATTCTTCTGATGATAAATGTTGCAAAAATGCAGTGTCATATCAGATAGAGCTAGCTGAAGAATGCAGGCGCCAATTAATCTGAAGAATGTGAAGAATGGAAAAATGCACTCAAGGTGACCAACTAAAATTCAAATCATTTCAGCATTTTTTTGCTAATGCTAATTCAACGAGGTTGGATTTTGTTCAACAGTAAAGCACTGTTCTGAAATACGCAACTGTTGAAAATTTTAAATTAATCATATCTCTTTTAATACCTGTTCTTGGTATTTTTGTGAACAAATCATCGGTGCACATTATTAAAAAAATAAATAAATAAACAACAACCAATATTTGTCTTTGTAAACATTCATCAAAATGCAACAACTTCCTCTGGCTCTGAAACAACTTTCCTTTTCAGCTGACATCATCAAGGCCTCTTGTTTTTTAGTTCCACCTCTTCCAGTGTTGCCAAGTCTGCGGTTTTCCCCGTGGAATTGGGCTACATTAACACTGCCGCGGGTTGTTGAAGCGACCCCAAATAACATGATATTTAATAGCTGGAAATGCGAATTGAAATGTACATGGGCTAGTTTTGGGCAAGTTTTGAGTGGCAATCGGATGGGTTTTGTTGTGAAAACCTGGCAACCCTAACCATTTCAGCTACCTTTCAACTATAGACCACACCCACCTACAGTAGCATTCAAAGGTTTGGGGTCAGTAAGAAATTTTTTTCAGAAATTAATTATTTTATTCAGCAATGATGCATCAAGTTAATCAAAAATGTTACAACAATGTTACAAGAGACTTCTATTTCAAATAAATGCTGTTCATTTGAACTTTCTATTCAAATAATTCTGAAAAAAAAATAATTGTTGTCACAAAAATATTAAGCAGCATAATTGTTTTCAGCATTGACAATAACATGAAAAGTTTCTTGAGCACTAAATCAGATTCCTTTCAAACTTTTGAACGGTAGTGTAGCTGCGCTATGGAACACCCTCTTTTCACAATGTATTTCAGATGGATAAAATCAAAACCTGCTAAAAAAATTTTGTTGAATATTCTATTCACTCTGAATTGTGCAAGCAATACCTGCTTGATGAAGCTGCATGTGGTGACAGCTGGTTTGAAGCCAGACAGGATATAGTTGTCCTCCATCATGCTGAATCTGTCAGAGTTACGTCTGGGCAATCCTTTCTTTTCCATACCACCCCTGCCTGTGCCGAAATTCAAAATTGTACATGATTATGGATTAAAATTTTTGCAGGGTGATACATTATATTAATAGACCACTGGTATTCATCTATTCAATATCTTACCATTTATACTGTCTGTGTCACTTGTGTCTCGTTCCAGTGTGGAGTTGATGGCACTCATGATGTTGACCGTGGCGAAGGCAAATGGCATCCTGTAGCGGCCCAGTCTGTGACAAAACCCCTCCGCCTGATTCTTCAACTTCTCCAGCTTCTCTCTGTTCTGAAGTACACAGAAAAAGGATGGAACTTCATAAAAACATAGTGGTTTTATTTATCATAACATTTGGCATTAGTGAAATAATGTAGATTATTATAATTTGAGAAGGAATTGATTAAATTATACACACTTTATGGCCATAAGTAAATGGACACCTTAACAACCAACTCTTGTGTGTTTGTTGAACATTTAATTTCAAATCCATGCTTCTACTCTTCTGGGAAAGCTTTTCATTAGATGTTGGCACATGGATGTAGAGTTTTGAAGGTGTTCTTCCCCACCAGACAGGGGCATTGTCACGACCCTAGCCAAACCCGGTAATTAAAAGGGGGTGTCAACATACTTTTGGCCATGTTGTGTACATTAACAATGAGAGAGAAAGAGACCTTTTCAGTGGTTACCTTAGCATCACTCTCCTTCAGTAACATATATGGTTCAGCACAATCCGCGATCTCTCCCTGCTGAAGAACCTTCTCAATCTACACATACACAACACCAAACACACTATTAATAACACTATTGTTACACAACTCTGCCATCCATCATCATCTCCATAATAATTTCTAATATTATGAGGAATCATCACTAATCGATACTAGTGGTCCTGATATGGACTGATATCTACAGAGCAGGACACTGACAAAGATACAAAGACACTTATACACTACTATGTGTTTCATCATAAATAATAACAAGAAATGCTTCTTCAGCACCAAGTCAGTATTTCTGAAGGATCATGTGACACTGAAGACTAGAGAAAATTACAGCTTTAAATTACATTTTAGATATCTTATTATGCATTATATTATATTATATTATATTATATTATATTATATTATATTTTATTTTATATATTATATTATATTATATTATATTATAGTATAGTATATTATATTATATTATATTAGAGTCAAACCAAAAAATTATTCAGACATTTTTGATATTTTAGATATAATTTTACTAGTGGGTGCAGGACACTATAGTTCATTTATGTGAGCATATCAAAATAAAGTAAACTGACATATTATACCCAAAAATTCTTCATACAGCAGACTTCCAGTAAAACTGATAAAAATTTGGAACCAAAAATTATTCAGACACTTTGACCTGACCATGTTTTGCTTAAGTGTTATCTGACATAATTAAGATTATTTTTTTCTGACACAGTTTAACTCTGAGACCTTGTCATATTTTATTACCATTTTTTAAACTATAGTGAATAAACTGTATTAATTAATGAAATGTTCAAGGTGTCTGAATAAATTTTGCTTTGACTGTATATATATATATATATATATATATATATATACACACACACATACACACACACACCACTGTTTTTACTATGTATTTGATCAAATAATTTCAGCCTTTCAATAATTTTTTTTTTTTTTTTTTAAATCGACCCCAAACTTTTGAATGGTAGTGTACATAAAATTTATGACATTTTACTCAGACTTTACTGAAAAAAAAAATAATAATAATAATAAAATAAAATGTTTATTATTAATTGACAAAGTCTCAAAATGGCCAAACATCTGTGGATTAATCAGACTGGCCAATTATAATAATATCTAAAATGACCTAGACATTTACTCAAGACTACCTTGATGACCAGATAGATGTCTGGAGAAGGGTAGGAGATGGAGAAAATCGCAGATCTGGCCAAAGTGGAGGTGTCAATGTGGGGAGTATGGGGTCGCAGGAAACCCTTCATCTGCTCTGAGTTCAGGTCAAAGTGGAAGTTCTCTGAAATCTGAAGGAAAAAATATATCATGATTCACAATGGATGGCATGAAACAACCAGCCTGCTAATGCTTTTAGAAAATCACTAACGAAACAGAAGAGAAATTGTGGTGCATAAAGAACGAAAACACTTCCTTATACTTCAGGCAGAGTGAACCAATCAGAATTGAAAGACACCTCACTAAGAGTCACATTAGCACAGTTTCTCCCTAAATGAACTCTGAATCTCACTCAATCTGACAAGTCATCTTCAACATTGTGATAAATCAAAGAAAGCCTTACTCGGGCATATCAGGAATTTTAAATGTTTTTTCTCTCTTAACATTATGAAATGGGTAATTCCTCCCATTCAAAACACTCTCTACACCAAACCATGGAAAAAAAACCCATGCTGCATAAAGTCCCTATTTAGCATGAATCATCTGGTCTGTCTCGTGTATTAACCTTCTTCAGTAAAAGCTAAAGCTAAAGAGGATTAATGTAATACTTCAGGATATTTTTACCAAATATATCTGCTGTCTGTCCATTTAATATGGAAATACACATGCCACTGCATTTACAGTTTACATCATAACTCACTAATTCCCTAAGATCCATGACTGTCAGCCCAAGACATTCTTAAATTTGTTGTAAAGTTTCATGTTCACTGGTTTTATAGACTATATTTTATGACCCATTTTTACTTTATAATCAAGTTATTTTAGACGTTTACACACACTAAGAAAGAAACAATGGTATTAAATACCAAGGATGTTAATTTAACTTTTGACAAAACAATGTTTATGGCAGTGAATAATGAAAATGTCTCATTAAAGTCCAGCTTTGTTCAGACAGAAGTCGAGGAATGTGGGAGGACTAACAGGAAGAACATGGACAGGAAAAATATTTATTAATTATGTCTCCCCAGCTTAAGCAAAGGAGTTTAAGCAAAAAGGGTCAAAATACAAAAATATACCACATATTTTAGTTTTTTATTCATAGCTTTTAAGATAACCACCATAAACTGACCTTCTTCTTCTCCTTTAGGTCATAGAGGGCCATGGTTGCAAAGAGAGGCTCAATTTCAATCTCAAATCTGTAGAAGTAAAAACATTCTCTCAAAACCACATACAAACTATGGAGATCATTTCAACCTTAAAGTAAAAAATAAAATGGGTAATTGTGAGATATAATGTTTTAAAATAAGAAAGAGATACAAAGTTGCAAATAGAAGAAATGAAGGTCTCAAGTTTAAACTTCAGTCATACAGTGAGAACAACCATTCAGAGAAAATAATCAATAATAGTGGACAGTGAAGAAGTATTACTTGATGTTCTGGCATCGCACTAGTATCCTCTGCCCAAAGTGCTCTTTGGGACAGTCAGGAATTGGCCGAATTGCTACTGCATCCTCCTGTACACATTCATGAGTAGATTAAAGATAATATTTAGTTTCGAATTGAATCTTACTTGTGTTCACAAAAAAAAAGCACTCTAGAATATCCTGTAAAGAACATAGTTTAACATTTATGGATGTATTTAAAGCAAGTGCTGCACCTCATCCATAGGAGGGTAGAGGCCAAAGAGCTCGCCGTAGCGGTTGCTCTGTCTGGCCTCCTGGTTGAAGCGATCCAGTTCCTCCGGGCTGCTGAAGCGCAAGAGGCTGTCCACACGACGGTCCGGCTGCAGTGCCCGTAAGTTGAAGTCTGAGGATGTGAGGGTGGTCCGAGTTGAATCATCACATAGTGCTGACAGGGACGGCGACTTTTCCTGAGGGGACAGGAGAGGATATATGGAGCGACATTTAGATATCATGGTGGAAGCTCAGGGGGCCAAAAGAGGGTGCTAGGAGGTTTAAGGAAAAGTTTATATATAACAAACAATTTAGCAATTTAAAATAAAATAATGAATAATAACAAGTAGTTTACACATTTGTCAGTTTAAAAAAAAAAATAAAAAAAATAATAATAATATATATATATATAAAATGAATTATAAAAAAAGGAAAGTTCACATTTATCATTATTATAATAATTTATATATAAAATAAAATTGTAAAAAAAATAATAATAAAAATTGCTTATCAAATTTTAATGATTCAATATCAAAATTGTCTTTATAATACTTGTTTTACAGGTTTGGAACTACTTGAGGGTGAGTTAATGATGACAGAATTTTCATTTTTGGGTAAACTATCCCTTTAAGTGACTAAATGCAAGTAGGCGGGGCCTATGGTGTGATGATGTATAACTATTTGTCAATGTCTTGCTCTGGAGGCAGTCATATGCAAATGTGTTTGCCCATGTGGTGCCACAGATCCCGCAACATCAAAACAATTGATTAAATGCTTTGTTTATAATGAGGAGAATGTTTTAAGCTATGAAACTTGCAGGATGTTTTAATGGTACGAAGACCTCTTATATGTCAAAACATCAAGGCAAATTTGATTTCTCATGTCATGGCCCCTTTAAGAGCATATATTGCATATACAAGCTAAAAGGTTTAGATCAAATTCATTCATTCACTTCCATTATTTGACTCTCTTCATTGTCAAAAGTACAATGAAAAACAAAGCAGCACATAGAATGAACTATTTTCCGATCTTATGCCTTTTGATTACTGACTAAACTAGCAATGCCACATAGCTGCATGTGAATTAGAGCAGAGGAGCTCTGTATAGTTCTGAGACTAATGCCTTTTTCCAGGAAGATCATAAGCCTTTGAGATGGATGAATTCTCAAAACCCTAGGAGAGATTTCAGTTAATCGCCAAATATAAGAACCATATGCACTAGCTCTGATAGTGGGCATCATGCAGGGTTCCCATGATGCATTGCATCTAGCCTGTGGAACAGACCTTCCCCTACCATTTGTATTCTTAATCTACTTGCTTAAAGACACATCACAGAAAAGAGCTGGCTAGTGGGGCCTTTGGTACTCCTCTGGATTGCTAATAACCCCTGCAGTGAATGTGGAGGCCTTTTAAAGGATCCGAAACTAAGAGAGGATCTTGGTGTTCACGCAGACTCTCAATGTAATCTCATGAAAAATACATGGAGTGAAACAAATCTTTGTGGTCTGGATAATTAAATCTTGGCAAAGTTGCATGGGACGGAAGAAGTGGGGACAGAATGAATATTCATGCCTCATTATGTCCCTGGACCCTGACAAACAGGGGTGGGATGGAGCCAAGATGGTGGTCATGGGGACAAACAAAAAAAATACCTGAGAGAAAGATTCTGCTTATTTTATCCTCATTCTTTTCATTTGTTTATTTGTTTACGTTGAATTAAGAGGAAATGTATTCATTTTGTATGGAATTGAACACACATAATGAGATGGGTGGTGACAAACTTTAGAGGCTTTAAAGGGATAGTTCACCCAAAAATGAAAATTCTGTCATCATTTACTCCCCCTCAAGTTGTTCCAAACCTGTATAAATGTATTTGTTCTGCTGAACACAAAGGAAGATATTTTGAAGAAAGACGCTTTGGGGTACCATTGACTTCCATAGCCGGAAAAAAAAAATACTATGTTAGTCAATGGTGCCCCAGAACGGTTCAGTTTCCCACATTCTTCAAAATATCTTCTTTTGTGTTCAACAGAACAAAGAAATTTATACAGTTTTGGAACAACCTGAGGGTGAGTAAATGATGACAGTATTTTCATTTTTGGGTGAACTATCCCTTTAATATAATAATAATTACAAAAAAATTTGTGAAGATAAGTGCCCATAGGGTTGGGTGGCATACTTGAGTGTCTCTAATAACGATGTGTACAAAAATCCCAATTAGCTGCTTTGTTGTTGTAAAATAGCGTATAAGAGGAAAGGTTTTATAAACTGTGCTTACTGGTTGCTCTTGTTTGTCAGGCTGAACGTCAGACTCAAACGTCTGTCTCTGTAATACTTTGTAATTAGTCCTCTCGGAGTACGCAATCCATCCATAACCCTGAGTTCTGTGTATAAGAAACACAAAAACAAAATCATTATAGTACCTGTGTGTCTGATGTAATTTCTTTGAGTTATGGTTTTTGATATTTAAATTGAATATTTAAAATTCAGGAAATAAAGTCTGGGAATTTACCTTCTGCTAACCATCAGCCAGGGCTGCGTGTAACTCTGAACGCAATCCCTCACATGGGGATCCAGCTCCACTCTGGAGACACATAAACATACACATTATCCATGAAGTCATGAAGTAAGGAATACTGTTTCCGGGTTCAAGCCTCTACTCGTTTCAGTTGAGAATACTTTCTCAATGGCTGTTTATGAGCACTATTTATTCATATATCACATTTAGCTAAGCTTTTAAAAACTTACAGTGTACACTACAGTCTCAGGGCTCACGGTGTTCCCTGACCATTTGGAATTTCGGTACAGAGATAAAGGTTAAGATCATGATTTTTCTGTAGTATTACAGGACACCGGGAGTGTATATTTGCACCATTTGTGGTTTGCGCTTGGCAGCATTTTGACCCGGAAAGGATGAGCGGGTAACATTACACTTAACAAGCAGCTAACAATGCTTAAAGCGATTACAAAGATTATTATATTTTTAGAGTAGTATAACAATTATTATAACAACAACAATAATAAAATATAAATTTTAAAAATAAATCAGTAAAAATAAATGTTACACCTTACTATAAGGTTTAATTTGACAACATTAGTTAACTATACTGCCCAGCCAAATAGTTATAAAATAATAAAAGTTACAGCAATGGGCACGTGGTGAGCACAGTAGACCAATCACAAAGGATTGACCAATCTGACCAATCAGAGCAGTGTAAGCTCACGGAAAGGAGGGGTTTAGAGAGACTGATTCTTTGAACTGCTTCAAACGAATTGTTTACAAGGTGAAATTCATTGAGGTGAAATTAAATGTATATTATGAGAAAACAAAAGGGTTTTTTTGACCTTGCATGCATGTAAACCTGTTGTAGGAGACTTCCAAAACAATATTAGGAACCTTTAAAAAGGCATAGTAGGGGCACTTTAAAGCTGAAAATTGTAAAAGCTGAAGCCTAGTGAATTGCCTACCTAGACTGCATTATAGGCACATCAATTGCACAAGTTTCAAAGGAGTTGTAGAGTACAAACACTGAAATTTATCTAGTTGACCATCTTAACCCCAACAGGGAGCATCAAGCAGCACCTACCCTTCCTCAGCGACAGAGGGGCGGATGGTCCTGCATTCCCTCTCCACCAGCTCCACCTCCAGGTCGTCATCAGGAAACTCCCCCAGCTCCTGCATGAGCTCAGCATCTCCACTGCGCAGCTGTGACATCAGGAACTCATCCAGGTCCACCGGCTCAACTGCTTCATATGACTGAGGCTATAAAGAAAACCAGGACATACAATCAAAAATATATAATAATAATAATAATAATCATCATAAAATGAGCTCTTTGATGGTTTGGACGCATCAGGGACTACGAAAACCCCTTTATTATTTTTAAGACATCACCTGTTGCATTTGAGACAATCCAAAATGTCATAGTAATATGAAGCAAAAGTAGTGAAAAGTGTAGGAATGGATACTTTATTTAAAAACTCGAGTATTTTTTTTTTAACTTTATTAATAAAATAAAAAAAGTCAATAAAATATACTATTGAAAATAGTGGCAGCAAACAGAGGCCAGAGACCATAATCAAAGATGAATGCATAACTGCTGTACTTCTCTTGGCACTAAAGCATTCAGTCTAATACAATATTAGTTGTCCATCAAATAAGACATGCATTTAAACTCCTTCTATAACAACTAATGAAAGGCCTAAATATAAAAAACACACACACACAGAGAGAGAGAGAGAGAGAGAGAGAGAGAGAGAACTAGAACGCTCTATGACCTCTATAAAAAAAAAAGAAACAAAGAAGGAGGCTAGAAGCAATAAATCATTTTTAAGCTGATGACATGTTCAGACCATGGCAGTAAAAAATGCACTGCCTACAGTTGTATTCCTCTGTTAGTAAAAAGCTAGACTGGAACAGAGAGCATTCTGTCATGACTCGAGGCAGACAGATCCAGACCTGCTGAAGATCATCAACAAAACAAGGTTGTGATTTCGTGAGAGGTTTCATAGAGATGGATTGGACATAAATATCATCAAACTAATGCTAGCCTGCAGAAAGAGACAAAAGCATGTCAAATAAAGGATTTAATAAAGCACAACTTTATGGTTATGTAATGTCTCAAACACACTTGAGGTCTAGTGAAGGCCTCTCTCTTATCTTTTGCAAAGTGTTGTACAACAACATTATCAGTTATCTGAGACATGCCCCTATGACACAAGGTCTTACTAGAACAATTCTGATAAAACACTTTCAAAACCAAGTATCACACTGACACACCTTGAAAAGCATTTAAAGGTGTAGACATTGAATACCATCGCAGGAGAAATCAATAAACAACTAGTTTAGATATGTTTGTGACACAATAAAAAAATTGTGTCTGAAGCATTTAGCATTTATCTTAGGAAAAACACTGATCTGATCTCTATGGAAGCCTAAGCAGAGTAAAAGATAAAAAGGTAACTAAGAGAGAACTTTATACTTCTGAAAGACACAAGAAATAACATTGAGAAATATGATATATTGCAAAATACTGAAGATCTTGAGGTACAGTACAAGAATGCAACAGCGAGATATAAATTTACAATTATCAAAAACAAACACAAATTTGAGGTATAAAATCACAATAGTGAGAAATAATGTCTCAATTGTGAAAACTAAAACCACAATACTGAGAAATATAGGCAGCAATAGTTTGAAATAATTCAAAATAACTGTGAGATATAAAGTTGCAGTATGTAAAAATAAAGCTGCAGTTGTGAGAAATAAAGTCACAATAGTGAATAATGAGTAAAGCCTATTAGCTTTTATTTTTGACTCAAAGGTGGAAACAGACTGTATAAGTGCTTGCTTATATCTCTAGAGTCATACCTGTAGTACAGGGAACAAAGCTTAGACATATTAATGACTGTGAATAAGCTCTGAATTTAAATATAACAACCGTTCAAACTTTTTTTGCTGGGTGGTTTGTGTACATCAGCAGTTGACAAGGGAGGAGCAGTGTAACTGCTGATAAACAATGATGTAGTCTATGGTCTATGGGTGGAAGTGTTATTTCTGTAGATCATCTAACCCCATTCACTCTAAACCAGTGATGGGAAACAAATATTTACAAAAACTGACTGTTTCATATATCTGCATCATACAATACACAGGTTTAAAAGTAAGTTTTTCATCCGGAGGCCTACTTGTGCTTCTTTAAAACATGGAGGCAACCACAAAACAGTTCCTGGTCTTTATTCAGCACCATCAAACTTAATATAACCCACCCAGTCTGCGTGCATTGTGTAAATTTAGCTTAGAGTTTCAATACTGCATCTACCAATTGAATGCAACCAACATACATCAGACAGAACAAGTGCATCTGAAATGAATGAAAGAAAATACTCACCAAATGCTTCTTGCGAACAAACTACGGGGCAACTGACAAGATGGCGTTGCCCGGAAATAAAAAAAGACTTGTTTCTGCAACTCTTCCTTAATAGGTTTGAGCAGCATGAATCTTTTGGGGCTTCCAAAAGCAGGATGTGACATCACAACCACTTCCCTTACTGGCTATGGTGAAATAGCAGGGGCACATAAGCACTCATAGTCGAGTCAAAAACGCCGGTTAACCTAAAATCAAATTATGGGTCAATGCCAAAGTTTTGCTCTCCACTTTAAGAAACTCTGAAGGAATTACATGATCACTGTCAAAAAGTGAAAGGTATTGTGGACCATTTTTGAATGTTTACAGTGGTTAAGAACTTTAAAATTTGCTGGCGGTGAGATAACTAGTAAGAATGTAGACGGTAAACCATAATAAAATACTTAACTTGTTAAATTGTGCCATGCTATTGGTTAAAAATATAACTGTTTTACAATAAACAACTAATAATGAAAGCTAACTTTATGGGTTTATCATGCTGTAAGAAACGTGTACAGATCAGGGCGCTATAATGCGTAACACACTGAATTTCTCAAATATCAAAAATATCAAACTACTTATCAATCATTTTAAAGCATTATTACTGAAATATAATCTGTTTTTAATCCCAAGAATTTTTCATTAATATAACCGTTTAATTTGCCTTTCTTTGCAGTCTGTCTATAATGTGAAAAATGGGAAAACATCACAGGGAAGATTATGTGAATATGAAGACAACAGCTTCTAAAATCCATGGATATTAAAGATGAGAGAGAGAGCGTGTGCGTGTATATATGTGTGCGTTTGTGTGCGTGCGTGCGTGCGTGTGTGTGTTCGTGTGTGTGTGTATTAAGCTGGAAGGCACCAGCTGCAGTGGTCTAGTATAGGCTGGGCTTTGACCCATTTTCAGCAGACAGGAAGTACACACAGGTTAACCAGCTCAACCACAAACATATTCACATACACACATTTGTGGGACTTACCATTAATTTCTAATGTTCTTAAGGAAATTTATACACAGTATTGGCCAAAAGTGATGTCCGGCCTAGGAAAATTATCTTCATCCTTTATTCAAATATTATTAAAAATGTGATTTTTGTAAGCATATTGCATAGTTGTCAATTGTTTTATTTGTGATAATGCAATGAAACATGCCAAATTGTATATATACACATTTTATTATATATATATATATATATATATATAAAAACCTTGAAAGAATTACATACATACATACATAATACACACAAACACACACATATATATGTGTGTGTGTGTGTGTTGTATGTGTGTGTTTTATAAAATATTCTATGTATTTATTGTATTTATTTTAATTATAAATCAAATAAATTATTTTTAATCACTATACAAAATCTTTTGACTGCTCAATGCCATGACTGACCAATCAGAGTGCAGTATTCCAGAGAGAGGTGTAACAAATAATCATCAACAATCAAACTGCATTAGACCATGATGTCACAGACATTTACATACACCCATTATCACATCCAGAATAAACTGTTCATAATACATCCATGTATAATCTACGAATGACCTCTTGGTATGTACAGAATAGGTTTGTTTCTGTGAAGTAACTATATTGTGGATTCTATTGAAGTATCGATCAGTGAAAGTGCATCACTCACTATGTTGAGGAAGAAAGAGCCAGAGGAGCTGTAACTGTGCCGGTGGTGCGGCAGGGAACCATGGCTGATCCCACTGAAGTGTTTCCGGATCTCTGCCGAAGAGTGCCTGAGATAAGAGAGAAAGACAAGGATGAAGAGGGTAGAGAGGAAACAGAAAAGATAGGTGCAACACTGGATTATTCTCCAGCGGGAGGTATTGTGCAGACACCAGGTGCTTGTTTAGACACTCCTTTCTGTGTGAATGTGTGTGTGAGATGCAAAGTTACACACACTGAATGAACCTCCCCATCAATTACCTCATACATTACTCCTCATTAGACACAGTTCCCTCATCAACCTGAAGTTAAGTGACTTGCTTAGGTTACAGTAATAAATCAGAGCGCTCAGTAACTGTGTAGTAACATGGTCACCCTCACATAGATATGAATAATAAACCAATACAATCGCCCTGGGCTATGTTTCCTAAAAGCATTGTAGGCTTAAGTAGATTGACACCAATGGTTTCTACAATCAACTTGGCTCACAATGCTTTCGGAAAACGTAGCCCAGGATGAAGAATTGCCCAATATTTGGCCATTTTGAAATACCGATGACTCTGTCCGCTTGAACGATTTAAGTGTCCCTCGTTTCAAAGTTTGCCAACAGACCTGTCAATGGATAATCTACAATTTCTACTCCCTCCTGAAAACTGTTTCAACCTCAGTGTAAAGACTTAAATTGCTTTAAAAGGTATATTTTTTTCTTTGCATTTTTACATTAATTCCCTCAGAATCAAACCCATGACTTCAGCATTTTTAGCACCATGTTATACTGTTTGAGCTTCATGAACGTTGTACAAAAACTAAAAAGGTGACATTTAAATGCATATGTCACAATTATGAAAGTCACAATTATTAAAATGTCTCAATTGTGGGATAAACAGTCATAACTGTAAAATATAAAGTTGCAATTGTGAAATATAAAATCGAAATTTCAAGTAGAAAAAGGTTATAATTGTGAGATATAGTCACAATTCAATTACAAGAAAGTCAAATTTGTGAGAAATAAAGTCACATTTCTAAAAACAGTCACAACTGTGAGATATATAGCATAAAGTGAGATACAGTAGAGTAAAAAACACTGTGGTGGAAACAGACTATCATAGTTTTCAGATATTTTTACGGTGGCCGAGAGAGCAAATAGAAAAAACACCAGCAAATAAAGAAAACATCTTCATCAGTTTTACAACACATGTGCTGCAAAAGTTCACAACACATGCAAATATAGAAACGCGCTGCAAAAGTTCACAACACCTCCAAATACAGAAACGCGCTGCAAAAGTTTACAACACATCCAAATACAGAAACGCGCTGCAAAAGTTTACAACACATCCAAATACAGAAACGCGCTGCAAAAGTTTACAAGTCATGCAAATACAGAAACGTGCTGCAAAAGTTCACAAGTCATGCAAATACAGAAACGCGCTGCAAAAGTTCACAACACCTCCAAATATAGAAACTGCAAAAGTTCACAACACCAGCAAATAAAGAAAACATCTTCATCAGTTTGACAACACGTGCTGCAAAAGTTCACAACACATGCAAATATAGAAACGCGCTGCAAAAGTTCACAACACCTCCAAATACAGAAACATGCTGCAAAAGTTTACAACACATGCAAATACAGAAACGCGCTGCAAAAGTTCACATCACATGCAAATACAGAAACGCACTGCAAAAGTTCACAACACCAGCAAATAAAGAAAACATCTTCATCAGTTTGACAACACATGCTGCAAAAGTTCACAACACATGCAAATACAAAAACGCGCTGCAAAAGTTCACAAGTCATGCAAATACAGAAACGCGCTGCAAAAGTTCACAACACCTCCAAATATAGAAACGCGCTGCAAAAGTTCACAAGTCATGCAAATACAGAAACGCGCTGCAAAAGTTCACAACACCTCCAAAAGTTCACAACACCTCCAAATATAGAAACGCGCTCCAAAAGTTCACAACACCTCCAAATACAGAAACGCGCTGCAAAAGTTCACAACACCTCCAAATACAGAAACGCGCTGCAAAAGTTCACAACACCTCCAAATACAGAAACGCGCTGCAAAAGTTCACATCACATGCAAATACAGAAACGCACTGCAAAAGTTCACAACACCAGCAAATAAAGAAAACATCTTCATCAGTTTGACAACACATGCTGCAAAAGTTCACAACACATCCAAATACAGAAACGCGCTGCAAAAGTTCACAACACATCCAAATACAGAAACGCGCTGCAAAAGTTCACAACACCAGCAAATAAAGAAAACATCTTCATCAGTTTGACAACACGTGCTGCAAAAGTTCACAACACATGCAAATACAGAAACGCGCTGCAAAAGTTCACAACACCTCCAAAAGTTCACAACACCTCCAAATATAGAAACGCGCTCCAAAAGTTCACAACACCTCCAAATATAGAAACGCGCTGCAAAAGTTCACAACACCTCCAAATACAGAAACGCGCTGCAAAAGTTTACAACACATCCAAATACAGAAACGCGCTGCAAAAGTTTACAAGTCATGCAAATACAGAAATGTGCTGCAAAAGTTCACAAGTCATGCAAATACAGAAACGCGCTGCAAAAGTTCACAACACCTCCAAATATAGAAACTGCAAAAGTTCACAACACCTCCAAATATAGAAACGCGCTGCAAAAGTTCACAACACCTCCAAATATAGAAACGCGCTGCAAAAGTTCACAACACCTCCAAAAGTTCACAACACCTCCAAATATAGAAACGCGCTCCAAAAGTTCACAACACCTCCAAATACAGAAACACGCTGCAAAAGTTTACAACACATGCAAATACAGAAACGCGCTGCAAAAGTTTACAACACATGCAAATACAGAAACGCGCTGCAAAAGTTCACAACACCTCCAAATACAGAAACACGCTGCAAAAGTTTACAACACATGCAAATACAGAAACGCGCTGCAAAAGTTCACATCACATGCAAATACAGAAACGCACTGCAAAAGTTCACAACACCAGCAAATAAAGAAAACATCTTCATCAGTTTGACAACACATGCTGCAAAAGTTCACAACACATGCAAATACAAAAACGCGCTGCAAAAGTTCACAAGTCATGCAAATACAGAAACGCGCTGCAAAAGTTCACAACACCTCCAAATATAGAAACTGCAAAAGTTCACAACACCTCCAAATATAGAAACGTGCTGCAAAAGTTCACAACACCTCCAAAAGTTCACAACACCTCCAAATATAGAAACGCGCTCCAAAAGTTCACAACACCTCCAAATACAGAAGCAACGCTGGCCAAAGTTCTAGCAACACCTTAAATACAGAAACGCTGCAAAAGTTCACATCACATGCAAATACAGAAACGCACTGCAAAAGTTCCACAACACCAACAAATAAAGAAAACATCTTCATCAGTTTGATAGCACATGCTGCAAAAGTTCACAACATATAAATACAGAAACGCGCTTTGCAAAGTTCCACAACACCAGCAACAAAGAAAACATCTTCATCAGTTTGACAAACACGTGCTGCAAAAGTTCGCCACAATACATGCAAATATAGAAACAGCTACTGCAAAAAGATTCACAACACCTCCAAATACAGTAAACGCAGCTTTCGCAAAAGTTCACAACTTACCTCCAAAAGTTCCCTACAACACCTCCAAATATAGAACGCTGGCCCAAAAGCTACAACACCTCCAAAAGTTCACAACACCTCCAAAAGTTCACAACACCTCCAGAATATGTGAAGCAGCGGCTCCAAAAGTTCACAACACCTCCAAATACAGAAACATGCTGCAAAAAGCTTGGCAAATACATGCAAACGCAGCTGCAAAAGTTTACAACACATGCAAATACCGTCTGAGAACGCTTGCTGCAAAAGTTCAAGCATCACATGCAAATACAGAAACGCACATGCTGCAAAAGTTCACAACACCAGCAACATAAGAAAACATCTTCATCAGTTTGACAACACATGCTGCAAAGTTCACAACACATGCAAATACAAAAAGCGCTTGCAAAAGTTCACAAGTCATGCAATACAGAAACGCAGCTGCAAAAGTTCACAACACCTTCCAAATATAGAAACTGCAAAAGTTCACAACACCTCCAAAAGTTCACTAACACTTCCAAATATAGAGCCAACTGTGAAACAACACACTCCAAACATAGAAACTGCAAAACCAGCAACACCTCTGAAAGTTCCACACTCACAGTAGAAGCAGCTGTCAAAGTTCACAAGTCATGCAACATACATAGAAGCCCAGCTATGTCACAACACCTCCAAAGTTCAATAGCACCTCAATATATAAATACAAAGTTTACCTTACATGCAAATGCAAGCATGCTGCAATACAGATACAAACAACACTCAAATGAACGCAGAAAAGCGCTGCAAATATACTAACACCTCTAAATACAAATGAACGCGCATGCAAAGCTACGTCATGCAAATACAGAAACGCATGCAAAAGTTCACAAGTCATGCAAATACCAGAAGCAGCGTTACTGCAAAAGTTCACAACACTCTCCAAATACAGCAAACACGCTTGCAAAAGTTTACAACACATGCAAATACAGAAACGCTACGCTGCAAAAAGTTCGTCAACACATACGCAAATACAGAAACGCTAGCTGCAAGAGTTCCACAACACCTCCAAATACAGAAACGCTAGCGCTGCAAAAAGTTCACAAGTCATGCAAATACAGAGAAACTGGCTACTGCAAAAGTTCACAACACCTCCAAAAGTTCACAACACCTCCAAATATAGAAACGCGCTGCAAAAGTTCACAAGCACCTCCAACATGCAGAAACTACGCTGCAAAAAGTTTACAACACATGCAAATAAGCAGAAACGTGCACAAAAAGTTCTAAGTCAAGCAAATACAGAAACGTGCATGCAAAAGTTCACAACACATGCAAATACAGAACGCTGCAAAAGTTCAAGCAACACCTCCAAATACAGAAAACGCTGGGCTGCAAAAGTTCACAACACCAGCAAATACAGAACGAAGCGCTGCAAAAAGGGTTCACAACACATGCAAATACAGAAACGCATGCAAAGTTCACAACACCAGCTAAATACAGAAAACGCGGGGCTGCAAAAGGATTCACAACACATGCAACACAGAAACAGCAGCTGCAAAAAGTTCACATCACCTGCAAATACAGAAAGCAGCTTCTGCAAAAGTTCACAACACCTCCAAATACAGAAAGCAGCGGCTGCAAAGTTCACAGAATGTCATGCAAATTACAGAAACGCAGCTGGCAAAAGTTCACAAGTCATGCAAATACAGAAACGCCGCTTGCAAAAGATTCACAACACCTCCAAATACAGAAACACTTGCTGCAAAAGCTTTACAACACATGCAAATACAGAAACGCCAACGCTGCAAAAGTCACAACACATGCAATACAGAACGCTAGCTGCAAAAGTTCACAACACCTTCCAAATACAGAAACGCTTGCTGCAAAAAGTTCACAAGTCATGCAAAATACAGAAACGCTACAAAAGTTCACAACACCTCCAAAAAAGTTCACAACACCTCCAAATATAGAAACAGCCGCTGCAAAAGTTCACAACACCTCAATGCAGAAACAACGCTTTCGCAAAAAGTTTACAACACATGCAAATACAGAAACGCCGCTTGCAACAAAAGTTCACAAGTCATGCAAATTACAGAAACAGTACTGCAAAGTTCTGTACAACACATGCAATACAGAAACGCTTGCTGCAAAAAGTTCACAACACCTCCAAATGCAAACGGGCTGCAAAGTTCACAACACCAGCAAATACAGAAACGCCACGGCAAGAAGTTCACAACACATGCAAATACAGAAAACGCTACTTCGCAAAAGTTCACAACACCAAGTAAATACAGAACGCTGCAAAAAGTTCACAACACATGCAAATACAGAAACGCTACTGCAAAGTTCACATCACCTGCAAAATACAGAAACGCCCCTGCAAAGTTCACAATAACATCCAATACAGAAACGTGCATGCAAAAAGTTCACAACACCAGCAAATTAGCACATCTTCATCAGTTTAACAACGTATGTGCTCACAACACATGCAAATACAGAAACGCTTTCGCAAAAGGGTTCACAACACATGCAAATACAGAAACGGCGCTTTCGCAAAAGTTCACAACACCAGCAATACAGAAACGCTGGGCTGCAAAAAGTTCACAACACATGCAAATACAGAAACGCTGACAGCTGGTTCACATCACCTGCAAATACAGAAACGCCCTGCAAAGTTCACAACACACATCCAAATACAGAACGTATGCAAAAAGTTCACAACTTTACCAGCAAATTAAGAAAACATCTTCATCAGTTTTAACAAGCGTAGCCTTGCAAAAGTTCACAACACATGCAAATACAGAAACGCGCTGCAAAAGTTCACAACACCAGCAAATTAAGAAAACATCTTCATCAGTTTGACAACGTGCTGCAAAAGTTCACAACACATGCAAATACAGAAACGCGCTGCAAAAGTTCACAACACATGCAAATAAATAAACGCACTGCAAAAGTTCACAACATCCAAATACAGAAACACGCTGCAAAAGTTCACAACACATGCAAATAAATAAACGCGCTGCAAAAGTTCACAACACAGCCAAATACAGAAACGCGCTGCAAATTGGCCTGCTCATAATGCACATACGATCAGGATGTTAAGATAAACAAAACTCACCTTTCAGGTGCACACCACTGAAGAGTAAACACTGAACAATAAGCGGTCCCAGCCAGGTATGTTACTTGTTGGTGTTCCCTTAAAACATTTTCGTTGTGGTCTGTGCCAGTCCCGGCGCCAGGACAAACAATTTGCGTAAAAAAAAATATTATTAATAAATTATTTATAATAAATAATATATTTTTTCAATAATTTACTTGATTTTATGTCTCAAATCCCAGTCAATTATTCACTGGAGAAAGTGAAACTAAAAACTCAGCGATGAGAGCTCTACTTCAACATGTTCCGATAACACTATTTAACCTTAATTTATTTCTCAATATTTCTCTTGTGGCCCATAAGTAGAGAAAAAAATAAGAAGAGATGTAGGTGTTAAACAAGTCGTTTTTTTAAATGAGGAGTTAGATAACATATTACAGTGCATCGGTTATCCGTGATGCGCTATTAATTATTGCGGGGCAAATTAAAATATTAATTTAATTCTAAAAGTAGCCTCATCATCATCATCATTATCATTCAGATCATCGCAGAGGGGGGCTTGAGATCGCCAGCCGTTGTATGTGCTATTTGCAGCGCGTTTCTGTATTTGCTTGTATTGTGAACTTTTGCAGCGCGTTTCTGTATTTGCTTGTATTGTGAACTTTTGCAGCGTGTTTCTGTATTTGGATGTGTTGTGAACTTTTGCAGCACGTGTTGTCAAACTGATGAAGATGTTTTCTTTATTTGCTGGTGTTTTTTCTATTTGCATGTGTTTTCTTCAGTTGCAGCGCATTGAGATCTCTCGGCCACCGTACTTTTTAGTGAACTAATTAAATATTATGTTAGAAAAAAAAAAAAAAAAAAAAAGAGTTAAATTTCACTGTATAGGTGTACATATCAACTGCTTTAAATAAAAAATAAACAGTATTAGCTTATTTCACACACTTTTAAAAATAAAGGTTCTTTATTGGCATCAGTGGCTCCTTGATGAATCTTTAACATCAATGGAACCTTTCCATTGCACAAAAGGTTCTTTATAGGGAAAAAGGTTCTTTAGATAATTAAAATGCTCTTCATGCTAAGAATTGTTTTAAGAACTGATCACTGAAAGGTTTTTTGTGGAACCTTAAATGGCTCTTCTATGCAGTGTTGGGGAAAGTTACTTAAAAGTAATGCATTATAATATTGCTTTACTCCCTAGAAAAGCAGTTGTGTTAACTTAGTTACTTTTGCATTACTTTTTTTCACCTGGGCTGGGCTGAGCTTGCTTGTTTATTTTTTAATAACAACAACAACAAAAAGTTCAAAAGGCCCTTTCACACTAAAAGTGAAATGAATAAGCCACAGGCTGAAGGAAATGCAAATTCACACCTGAAACAGCACAGGGCACATCTCAAACAAACCTTTCAGCTGTGCTGCCATTCTGGATTGCAGAAGAATAAGATGCAGGAGAAGAAAGTTCGATACTCTTACTTCAGCAATAAAAACAACAATAAAAAGAAACACAAATGTGGTGTTTACCTAAAGTAATTTTTGCTTATTCATATGGTTGAATTAGATCATCAAAGGTCAGCAGCAAAACATTGGTTATTAATTAATTGGTTAATAAAGTGAGATTAATTACATAAAGTACAACCCGAATTCCAGAAATACATTTTTTAAATTTGAATAAAATGAAAACTAAAAGACTTTCAAATCACATGAGCCAATATTTTATTCACAATAGAACATACATAACATAACAAATGTTTAAACTGAGAAATCTTACACTTTTATCCACTAAATGAGCTCATTTCAAATTTGATGCCTGCTACAGGTCTCAAAATAGTTGGGACGGGGGCATGTTTACCATGGTGTAGCATTTCCTCTTCTTTTCAAAACAGTGTGAAGACGTCTGGGCATCAAGGTAATGAGTTTCTGGAGTTTTGGTGTTGAAACTTGGTCCCATTCTTGCCTGATATAGGTTTCCAGCTGCTGAAGAGTTTGTGGTCGTTTTTGACATATTTTTCTTTATAGGTGAAATATCTGGACTGCAGGTAGGCCAATTCCGCACCCAGACTCTTCTACGACGAAGCCATGCTGTTGTAATAGCTGCAGTATGTGGTTTTGTATTGTCCTGCTGAAATACACAAGGCCTTCCCTGAAATAGACATCGTCTGGAGGGGAGCATATGTTGCTCTAAAACCTTTATATACCTTTCAGCATTCATAGTGGCTTCCAAAACATGCAAGCTGCCCATACCGTATGCACTTATACACTCCCATACCATCAGAGATGCTGGCTTTTGAACTGAACGCTGATAACACGCTGGAAGGTCCCCCTCCTCTTTAGCCCAGAGGACACGGCATCCTTGATTTCCAACAAAAATGACAAATTTAGACTCGTCTGACCATAGAACACTTTTCCACCTTGAAACAGTCCATTTTAAATGAGCCTTGGCCCACAGGACACGACGGCGCTTCTGGACCATGTTCACATGGCTTCCTTTTTGCATGATAGAGCTTTAGTTGGCATCTACAGATGGCACGGCAGATTGTGTTTACTGACAGTGGTTTCTGGAAGTATTCCTGGGCCCATTTAGTAATGTCATTGACACAATCATGTCAATGAGTGATGCAGTGCCGTCTGAGGACCCGAAGACCACGGGCATCCAATAAAGGTCTTCTGCCTTGTCCCTTACGCACAGAGATTTCTCCAGTTTCTCTGAATCTTTTGATGATGTTATGCACTGTAGATGATGAGATTTGCAAAGCCTTTGCAATTTGACGTTGAGGAACATTGTTTTTAAAGTATTCCATATTCTGAGTATGTATTTCACTGTTTTTATTCATTTTGAGGAATACTAAATCCGTTTTTGTACAAGTGAGATGAGTGCCTGCTAATATTTAATCTAGAACTACAATACTACATAGAAATACATCATGTTTGCACAGCGTTACTTGCGTTACTTATTTGTAACTTATTTGAAGTTACTTTACTAGTTACTTCAAAGTAATCCGATTACGTAACTTGCGTTACTTGTAATGCTTTACTCCCAACAGTGCTTCTATGGCATCACTGTGTGAAAACCTTTATTTTTAAGAAATATTACAACAATATTCTACCTCGCTTTCAAGTTATCAGTAACTTAAAATATCCATATCAATCAACCGCTAGATATGAATTTGCCTTATTCTTAACCATCATCCCAAAGCTTCCCATGATTATTTTTGTTACAGTATACCTAAGGTCATACTTACATTATTATCAATGCCGTTGACATTTTATTGTCTCTTCAAATATTGTCGAAGTAGATTGTGATATCAGAAACTCAACAGTAAACTTTTGGCTGAGAGGTGAACACAGCAACAAACCCTTCTGTAACAAACAGTAATCAGCTTTTGAGAAGTACACTGTGACATTCCCAAATGAAGCGTAAACTGATTTAGACACTCTTATGACATGTTCCCCCATCATTGGATATGGTGCACTAATGATGAGTGTGTGCGTGTGAGCGCAGCTGTGCACCTGTGCCTCCTAACCACTTCAGGCAATGTAGAAAAAAAAAAAAAAAAAAAAAATCAGGCAGTGTCCCAGATTTCCCCGTCATGCTGCAGCATCACTGATTAAATGAAAATTCACAGTGTAAAAATGACACAGCATGACTGACATTTACTTTGAATTTAGAACACATACTCCAGGCTATATAGCCTAGAAATGAATTAAACTCCGATTCAATGTTGTTATTTTACCTTACACTAACACTACAACCAAGTTACCACTAAAGCAGAGACAATACTCATTTTCACAAATCATTCAGTCACATTCCCACAGTGTCTCAGCCAACAATTCATACAATGCAGCCTGTTTTTCCTCCTAACTTTCATTGATATTAGCAGGATTCGCCTCAGAAGCGGAGAGGTATTGAATTTGGCAGCCAGCCTTCTGGGCCGCAATACAACAAAGTGCTATTGTGCACCCGCTTTTAAAAAGCCCCCCAAAAATGGGTCACCATTCATAACGCTGTTATGTTTCCCCCCAAACTCATTTCCACGGATTGTCTGTTGTAGGATAAAGGGCTTTCTGTAATCATTTGCACTTTATATTCAGCATGTTTGTGCTTTACCTCAAACACAACATTACAAAATTCATCCGTTAAGTCAAAAATGCTGTAGCTGTTGTTCTTGTTTTTCAGGAGTCTGTTCAGTAAATTGTGCCAATACAATCAAAAAAATCAACTTGAAAGGCAAGTTTTTAAAAACTTTTTTTCATTTGTCACTGCTTTTCTAGATCCACAACGTCAGCCACAGACTTCATTTAACTACTTTAAAAGTCAAGTCTGGGGCAGGACAGCATGCAAATGGTCAAAACCGCAGAGCAAAGACAAACAGGTGTGAATTATAGCATGCAGCCTAGATCACAGAATACTGCAGAGACTATTTAACACACACAACATGTTCACAATTTGTTCATAATAGTGCACGTCCTTACAGAACAAAGGTGAAACTGGTGTAATATCTCACCGAAAAGCTGTATCATTGTGTAAAACCTTATGCAAGATTAAAAGCAAAAATCACATTTGTCTATAAAATCAAAGACAGAATGCTGTTTCACTCATTTATTGCAATAACAGCAGATCTTTTATAGAATAACCAAGCATTCAGTTGCAATGGTAAGTGTTGAAGAAAAAACAATTAATCATGAAAGGCTATGATGGGTGGGAGCTACCGTTCTTATCCACAAAAATGCTAGTCTTAGTGTGACTGGAATATTCATCACAATAATATTCTGTGTTATCATGGACTGCTCAGCACTGGAGATAATGACATAGGGTGCAGAGAGATGAGTCTCAATTTGACCCTCCTCCTTCTCCATCAACTTTGACAGGAGCTGTGATTATAGGGAACATTTCACGCAAACAAACACACACAACATGCAAAGAGCTCACACTTTATGAACATCCGTCTCTCTCCTGGGATTGTTATGACTTCTTGATGATGATTACAATGATCATAAATCTTTTGTAATGCAATCTTATGGTAATTGTTTGTATTCTACAGACATTTGGGTCATTTTGACTACTTGACTGATTACTTAAACAGGTACTGAAGTACTTCTGAAGGGTGAAGGGGAAGTGTTGGAGCAAGTTCTGTCTGTGCTACTTTTTAAATTGCTGGTCACATGTCAAACAGACGCCTTTGGTCATTTAGTCATGTCTTGTTTTTCCAGAATCTCGCCACATCAATTTAAAATACATCTGTATGTTTTTTTAATCAAGGATGCACCAATATTGAAACTGCACCCTTAAAGGGACACTTCACTCAAACAGGAAAAATGTCAATGGTAACCAAAACTGTTAGATTACCAACATAATAGAGTTGTGGTAAGCTATACAAAGGTTTAATCTTTGCCATAATGTATCGATATCCCTTAAACTTAGTGCTAAATGATCATCTAAATCTTAAAACAGACGAAATCAATTAAATATCTAATATCAGCCCATGTCCTTTTCTAGTATAAATACTATTGTTCAGAAATTTGGGGTCAGTGTAATTTTTTTAAATATTTTTATACAGGCTGCATTTATTTGATCAGAAATGCAATAAAAACAGTAATATTGTGAAATATTATTACTTTTTTAAATAACATTTTCTATTTGAAAACATTTTAAAATGTAATTTATTCCTGTGATATCAAAGCTGAATTTTCAGCATCGTCATTACTCCAATCAGTGTTGCATGATCCTTCAGAAATCATTCTAATACTGATTTGACAAGAAACATTTCTTCTTATTATTAATGTAGTATGTAACAGTTGTGATGCTTCATATTTTTGTGGAAACTGTTTTTCAAGATTCTTTGATGAATAGAAAGTAGACATGTGCCGATATTCGGTAATGCGATATATCACGATAATGAATATGCACGATATTGTTATCGTGGGCACTTCAAAATACCGTAAATAATAATATATTACCAATTATTAAAATTTTTATAATGCATTTAAGAATACTTTCCCCATCAACCGTATAAAATGCACAACACCGCTGTATTCTGCGCCGAAGGGACACACGCTCAGATGTAAACAAGCCCAGCGTGCATAAGAAGCACATGGCGGAACGAGTGAAGGAGACGCGCTGAATGAAAGTGCACGTTCACTCTCTGACAGCAGAGGGCGCTGATGGAACAGTAGAATGCAGCGGTTCAATCGCCCATCACTAGATACTTTCATAAAGTCCTTATTTTGTTTTTTTTTTGGCGCACAAAATGTATTCTCATTGCTTCATAACATTAAGGTTGAACCACTGTAGTCGCATGAACTGTTTTAAATATGTCTTTAGTACCTTTCTGGGCACTGAAAGTATTAATTGCCTTGCTGTCAATGGAGGCCTCACTGAACCATCGGATTTTATCAAAAATATCTCAATTTGTGTTCCGAAGATCTTCGGGTGTGGAACGACATGAGGGTGAGTAATTAATGACAGAATTTTCATTTTTGGGTGAACTAACTCTTTAACATTATACATGTCTTTACTTTCTTTTGGTCAATTTAATGCATTCTTGCTGAAAATTATAAAGACTGAAGAGTATTATTTTTTTGTCAAAACACAAAAAAAAATCTTACTGACCCCAAACTTTTAAACTGTAGTGCACTATATTGACTTAATTCTAATTAAACTTTCAATTCAATGTAATGTAGATAAAATACACATTCAGAAAGAATTCCATAGGAAATGCAATTGTCAATAACCAACAGTGAAATCTTCCCGAAAAAAAACAAAACAAACAGAAATCAACATTTGTTCTTATTTTTCCACATTACAGATGGAGCACAATGACAAGCCCTCTGTAAAACACAATTACAGCCATGACAGCGTCAGCCACATTCCAAAGAGAGTGGACTATGATTGTTTGTCTTAGTTGTCTCAGCCAAGTATGATTGTGGGTCAGGAAGCCTCATAACAGTATTGTGCAAGAGCACTGCTTTAGTGTGGAACTTCCCTTGAAGGTCAACATCAGCTGAAGATAGCTGAAATTAAAGAACTATTCTCGTGATATGGCAAGCGTTTCCTTCAACTACAGCCTTTCTGCTGACTGAGGGCTTTCGTTTATTGTCTGCCACGTCTCATTACATTCTGTTTTCATCACATTGTCTGTCCTTAAACATTTAATGCCACTTCTCAAAGTGAAATGCGCCTGGAAAAATAAAAGGATTATGAAAAGGACAACGGAATAAAGAGCAAACAAAAACCCCAGGGCACCCTTCTTCATAACAAAACACAGCTGTGCTCAGAGGACTTTTCATGTGTGAATGCATCATTCATGCAAATAAATGTTTGGTCACTGAAAATGAGAAGGGAAATGGAGGGTTTTGCATTGGCCAGAAGAAATCTGCAACGTATGTGCTGACGTTTTCCCCCCTTTTTAAAGCGGTCTGCACGAGACAGCACGAGTTCAGCTTGTGCAATACAGCAGCTGCCTCCACAGCAAGTATCAAGCCCCCTGTGGATTGCACTGGTTAGGTTGCACTTGAATGAAAATCTGGGAATCATTCTGTTTGCTGACCAGCTCAGGGATTTTTAGTGCTTGCTTGGTTTTGTTTTAAAGACACTAAGATCTATATTCCCTATAACTGCTTATAATCTCTCTTTACCATCAATGTGTCATTTGGAATTTCCTATTGTGTAAAGAGGAAGTAAAATGGTGACTGTTAATAACTTAATCATAGTTACCCAATACTGCCGTGACAACAGATATAAACCTAGAGCACAAAATAGTGTGCTATAATCTGCTAATTTCTACTTAGTAGATATCTACTAAGATCTACTAATTTTTTCTCGAAAATGAAAATTACCCCATGATTTACTCACCCTTAAGCCGTATATGATTTTCTTCTTTCAGAAGAACACAATCAGTTATGTTAAATAATGTCCTGGCTCTTCCAAGCTTTATACTGGCAGTGAATAGAGGATGAGATTTTGAAGCCCAAAAAAGTGCATCCATCATAAAAGATATCCACATGGCTCCAAGAAGGCCTTCTGAAGTGAAGTGATGCGTTTGTGTAAGAAAAATATCCATACTTAAAACTTTAAAAATTAAAATAACTAGCTTCCGTTAGATAGCCATATGCAAGTCGACTTACGCCAAAAGAGTAACCTTTGACGCGATGTAGGAGTAGCGTAAGCTTTGACGCTGTTCAAACAAATAGGGCTGGGCAACAAACTCAAGCTCCTCTTCTCTTATATCGAAATCCTCTGACATTTCTCTTTAAAAATTCTCATTTTAGAGTTCTAATTCGTGACTGGTGTTTTGTTTTGCTCTCTCATCAGTGCTTCCGCGTTCGTCAATACATCACTCGTCGGGTCAATGCACACTGCCGTCTGTCCGAAGCTAGTTTTTTTAGCTTTTAAAGTTTTAAATATGTTTTTTTTTTTTTACACAAACGCATTGCTTTCCTTCAGAAGGCCTTTATTAACCCCTTGGAGCCGTGTGGATATCTTTTATGATGGATGGATTCACTTTTTTGGGCTTCAAAATTTCATCCTCTATTCACTGCCATTATAAAGCTTGGAAGAGCCAGGACATTATTTAATATAACTCCGATTGCATTCATATGAAATAATAAAGTCATATGCACTTAGGATAGCTTGAGGGTGAGTAAAGCTTGGGGTAATTTTCATTGTTGGGTGAACTAACCCTTTAAATCATGTTATGGCAAATAATCAAAAAAATGGTTGATATTAAAATTCTATTATATTTTGTCAAAATAAAAATAAAAACACTAACACTTCAATAATGAAGTGTGTTGAATTCATGCATACAGTATTATAATGTATATTAAAAATATGTTTAAAAAAAAGAATATTCATTTGATATTTGCTAAAGATTTCATTTAACACTGACTGTTATTAAATTATTAGTGTAAAGATTAATTTTAAGTTACGTTTAGATGATGGCAAAGGTAATCTAAATGCTAAAAATAATGAGCTGCACAATTAAATATCCAATATTACCAATATGGTACTGATATATTGTGCATACCCTACAATCTTTTCATGTACTTCCTTTGCTTTTCATCTGATTCCAAATACAAGTGAGGATATCAAATTCTGATGCCAATCCAGCACATTAACAATTGTGCTGATACAGGATGCTACTGGACGTTTTTCAGCTTTGACAAAGCCATTGGGTGCTCATGGGGGGGGGGATGTATACCGAAGATTTATTATTTGTGATTTAAAAAACATTTTTCATTCAAAACATACACATATTGCACAGACAGCAGCCTTGGATTCAGTGCACAATCACAATGTCACTTTGGTGTAGAATAGATCACACCTGCAGGATCTGTGTTACCAGTCCAAAGCCTCAACCAATATGCTTCAACCACCATGGAACGCTAGCCTACTTACAACTGAGAAAACACAAAATCTGTGAGTTCCTCTGAAAAACTAGTGGTTTAAACACACAATTTGACTAAAAGCAAAATGAATCAGCTTATTAATATCACAAATGCATAAGGACTGACTCCACTGCGTGATTCCCATAATCTGCAGAAACAAATTCAGTGTGGCATATGACAGTTGTGCTATGAATGAACCTTTGTGTGCCTGTGTGACATAAACTCACAAGACAGAATACGGATCATTACCCTGTATATGAGCCCTTTGTTCCCTTTGTTTTAATACCGGACTCCCTTCTTCCACTATGTCCTTTAAATTCATTTCCTCCCCACCTGTTGTGCGATAAAACAGGAACAATACAGACTTCCACATTTTGACTTGACAGCTAACAGGTCAATGCTGAGCTGTAATAAGCAGATGAGAGAAGGGGAAATGATCAAATAGACAGGAGCTCCAATTTTAGAATTACACGGAAATGAATGAAATTTTCTCTGAAATGCATCGCCATAGTCTTTCTTTCATTCGTACTTTCTTTATGCCTGAAGGGGGTATGTGGTAAGCATATGATAACTTTCGATAACTTTTACAGCTCAGATGTATCTAAATGTAGAGCATCTGCATACTGAAAGTGACAGGTTGCTATTAATACTCCAGTTCAAAACTTATTTGATACAATCTTAAAAATGAAATATCCAAAAGGGGGTTTTTCACAGCGATACCATAGATGAACCATTTTGGGTTCCCCAAAGAACCTTTCAGTGAAAAGTTCTTAAAAGAATAGTTTTTTTTTTTTAAAATTATAATTAGATTAGATTATAATTAGATTATAATTATTTTATAATCTAAAGAACATTTTGTGCATTGAAAAGGATTATTTTTAAAAGAAGATGAGAGTATGAGATTTTGTAGAGATGTCTATGAGATTTAAACAAAACATTAATTATGCTATATCAACGCTGTAACTCATGAACTTCTCTTTAATATCACATAGCAATAATTGATAAGACTCACAAGACTATCAAGTCTATTGGTGCCAGACTTGTAGTTTATCCCAAACGTGTAGCTGCCTGTTCCGGAATTCACCCAAACTCCCTGTAGATTTAACACTGACTGCAGACAGACAAACAGACAGCTCCAAAAGTCAGCTCTGTTTCCCTGGGATCAGTCAGTGCACGAGCTATGAGGTCCAGCCAAAGGAAATGAACATTACCTGTTGATTTTGAGAGCGAATGCTCTTCGCTCTGACGCTGGCAGTGAAGCCATGCGAGTCTGATATCAGTCCACGCAGAGCCGCGGAAAGCAGGACGGAGCGGTGATGATCGCTGATGGCATCGCAAGCCTCATCTTCGCGGTATCAGTGGCTTTGCTGGGCGGAAACTTCCGCATTTTAACTTCAACCCAAACAGAGTGGATTTACGAGAGAGAGGAGAGAGAGAGAGAGAGAGAGAGAGAGAGAACGAGAGAGAGAGGCTACTAAACGATGTTATGAAGATAAGATTAAGACTGGTTTTGCTTGATAAACAAATGGGTTTAAATGTGTGGCGACAGATAGCAGGACATTATACATTATAAACACAAGAGCCGGTTTACGGGAATTTATGAATAACCCATCATGACTAGATATCTGTTTTATCGTCAGTTCAACATAGTAAATATAGCCTATGTTCAATTCATAAAAATATGTTTAATAAAATATTATTATTAAAATGATTTCATTGTTATTGTATTGTGATATATGACGAATAAGTGCAAGCCTACAGCCAGACCTTGACACTGGTCAAGTCAAGTTGCTGTAGTCAGAAAGATGTGAAATGGGACAGCTGCGACCCCTGTCGACCGTGAATTGCGCTCCAACAATACATTTCTTGTTAAATGCAGTTATTATTTTGAATTATTTTCATTTTATATTTTCATTTTTTTATTATTTCATTTTAATTTTAGTTTAAAATTAAAACGTTTGTTATGTGTTTTTGTCATTTATATTTGTTTATTTTTAATTTAATTTAAGTAAATTAGTACTTCAACTTGAACTTATTTTATTTCAGTTAATTGTCAAGCAAAATGGGATCATTTTTGCAACCCTGTTACTAACATTTGGGTTTAATCGCCAGTTTTTTTTTTATTATTATTCATTAAATAAACATCAAAATATTAAAATAATTAAGTATTTTTTAATTAAAAAGTATTTATTGATCAACTTATATTTTCCAAATATTCAATAAAAATGCTGTACTTATTTTATGTAAATTAAGTGTTTGGTCCGTGAATAGTTTGCTAAACAGCTGTTCTGATAGGGCACACATTTGTTGTTAATTATCACCATATTTAATTTTATGCTTTATTTTATTGAATTGTTTGTATATTAAATACATTAAATAAAGCGTGCAAATGTTCAACACAACAGTTTTACCATTCACATCAAGTACATAACATTCAATCCGTTTTTATATAGGAACTCTCACTGCAAATCAATGCGCAGGTCGGACCGTGATTACAGACACACACAGCATATCGTCCCTCAAAGAAATATTGCGTTTTTTATTTCAAACTGGACGACAGATCTTACTTTGCAAGTCACATTTTATAGGAATACTTCATCTAAAAGCTCTTATTTCGTAAAGTGTAAGTTGTCTTTTATTTATGTTTATAAGCTTCGAAATGAATGCATGGCGCTTGTAGATGTCTAGCGGTGCCAAACCGCTCTGTATTGACAGCCAAAATGACAGCACATGTGTCTCTAAGATCTGAGTTCTTATCTGTCAAACATGGTGAAATATAATAATGTCAGATATATGTTCGACCTACCCTGAGTAATCTTGTCACTGAAGAATGAATGTCCTATCATATGCATTTATAACCTCATTTAATCTGAACTCCAATTTGTGTGTTTCTAGATTCTCATTAGTTCAAAAGATCTCAGTAATGGAGGAGGAGGATGAATGTCCGGAGTTAGTTCCTATCAAGGAGATGCCTACCGGACCCACAGCTCAGATACCTGTTACCATCATCACTGGATACTTGGGTCAGCTTTTAAGCAGTGACCATGTCTATATCACTCCACTACTATAAGTGCATAGATAAAGCATACAAAAACCTTTTTTGAACTTAAAAATGTGATTTATGTATAGTATTAAATTAAAATATGCTCTATAATATGCAAATACAGGTTATTATATCCTTGCATAGAAGAAGCCATCATTGTAATCCAAGTGTCTTAATTTTATTTCTCTTTTTTCCATATGCAGGTGCAGGGAAGACGACGCTTTTGAACTACATATTAACAGAGCAACATAATAAACGAATAGCTGTCATACTTAATGAATTTGGTGAAGGTAAGTTATAAAATGAGCAAACTAATAAGCGATCAAAAGACCTCTAGTGTAGTTCTTCTTATGCCTAGAATTTTTTTAATCCGTCCCTCTGGATCATGACCAGAAGAGGGCAGCAAATTCATTCCCTATTTCCTCAATCAGTGCAGTAGAGTAGTATGATCTTAATGCTTGTCAAGGACCCATATTTTCATTGTGATTTGGTCTCTCTAACATGTTCATCTCTGTGGATGTTCCATAAATATACCATAAATATTTTGGCATATTTTTTGCACAGAAGTTACACAGAGGTTAAATCTCTCCTGCAGGCAGTGCTCTGGAGAAGTCTCTAGCTGTGAGTCAAGCAGGAGAGCTTTACGAGGAGTGGTTGGAGCTGAGGAACGGCTGCCTGTGCTGCTCTGTAAAGTACGGCCGTTCAGACTACCTCCAAATACTGGGACAAACTGTCTTTAAAGTATATGGGTGAATGTAGTGTGTGTGGGTGTGTGTCCTGTAGTTATGTGAAGAATAAATATAGTTCCATCTGGACCACACAACTGTTGTTGGACTTTTAAGATGGATTAAATATAAACCCACTATTTCTGCTTGCCCATTACATTCCAGCAACTAAACATTTGTCCTTGTTGTAACTAGTCAATTTGATCCGCAAAACAAAATTCAGTTGTCAGAAATACTGGGTAACCTAGGGTTGTTGTTTTTTTTCTTCTTCAGTTTTGTGACTTTCTCATGTAGGATATGAATGAATATACCTGCAAAGTTTTGACACTCTTAGGTGTTGTGAAATGCAGGTACAACATTTCTGACAATTTTGATGTTCTAAATTAACCGCAGCTGCACAGACCCAAAATAAAAATAATAAATTTGATTTTTAAAAGCCCTCTGAGGGCTTTTATAATTAAAATAGAAAACTTAATGGTAGTGTATACTTACATATGTTAATTTATGTTGGATAATACATTATTATCCCTTGCTTTTACAGAGACAATGGTTTAAAAGCTATTGAAAATCTAATGGAGAAGAAAGGAAAGTTTGACTACATCCTTCTAGAGACAACCGGATTGGCAGATCCAGGTATTTCATGTGTGCTAGCATACACTTCTTTGTAACACAACAAATATCCTTGTTATGATAGCTAATGCATCCATTGACCAGCTTGCTCAAATGTTGTCATCTGTTATCTTTTGTATGGGAGACTTCTATATGTTAACATCCATGTTTACACAGATTCTTAGATTATGCAATATTTTATGGCTTAGATTTAAATAAATTAAATTTTAAGGAGTTGATTACTAGACTACCTTGTCTTAGTCCTCACTAGCATTTAGCTATTAAATGTAAAATTTTTTACTTTGCAAGACAATTTAGACATCTTTGTGAATAGGGATTTTTCTCATACATAGCAAAAAGCACTATAAAGCAATTGAGAGTGAAATCGAGATCAATGGAAAGGCTGGAAGGGTCAGCATCTCTGCAGCCGGCCTGTGTACATGAGTGACAGATGTCAAGGGCCAGTGGCGTGCAGGACCCTCAGAGCTCAGACACAAGCCCCTCTTCACTGCTCTGCACTGTCATTGGCTGAGACAGGCCTGTCACTCCTGGGGGCCTCAGGGGGATAAGCCCCTCCCCTTACTCAGAAGATGCTTGTGGGCTGAATGGGTTATGTTTCTGATGTCTTTCAAGAACATTGCCTTCATTACACTTCTATCAAATATTTATAGTGCTTTCTTATTCTACCTTGACATTTTGACAAAACTCCATTATGTGAACAAGATGGCCTCAAATTGTAACATGAAACTGTGAAATAACTTTTACAGGAAAAGTTGGAAAACATGGAAACAAACAAAATTTACCTTGTAGTTGAAAAATTTTAAGCCATCCATAAAATTTAGTTATGCATTTTAATGCGCATACCTACACCCGCAACCCGTTTAAGTTGTGAGTTTTAAGGCAAGAAAGTGTTGAATAACTTGATAAACATGGCTAAACCTATGCTAAAATAAAATAAAGCATAGAACATAACCAAATTAATTTTTTTGCTGGACCTTTCAAAGGTTAGTTCCATGAAATTAAATTTTGCATTATTTTTATTTAAAAAAAATGTTAGTAGAATTATGGGACTTTTCCATTGTACTGTATATTTATGGCGAATAGTGAAACAATTATAATTATTTATTTCAATTATATACTGTGTATGTGTGTGTGTATATATATGTATATATATATATATATATATATATATACACACATATACACTACCGGCCAAAAGTTTGGACACGGTAAGATTTTTAATGTTTTTAAAAGAAGTTTCGTCTGCTCACCAAGGCTGCATTTATTTAATTAAAAATACAGTAAAAACAGTAATATTGTGAAATATTATTACAATTTAAAATAACTGTTTTCTTTTTGAATATATTTTATAAAGTAATTTATTCCTGTGATCAAAGCTGAATTTTCAGCATCATTACTCCAGTCTTCAGTGTCACATGATCCTTCAGAAATCATTCTAATATGCTGATCTGCTGCTCAAGAAACATTTATTATGTACAATTGTAGAAAATATTTGTGTACAATATTTTTTTTTTCAGGATTCGATGAATAGAAAGTTCAAAAGAACAGCATTTATTTGAAATATAATCTTTTGTAACATTATAAATGTCTTTACTGTCACTTTTGATCGATTTAATGCATCCTTGCTGAATAAAAGTATTAATTTCTTTAATTTCTTTAAAAAAAAATAAAAATAAAAATTCTTACTGAACCCAAACTTTTGAACGGTAGTGTATAATGTTACAAAAGGTTTGTATTTCAGATAAATGCTGTTCTTTTGAACTTTCTATTCATCAAGGAATCCTGAAAAAAAAAAAAAGTACACAACTGTTTTCAACATTGATAATAATCATAAATGTTTCTTGAGCAGCAAATCAGCATATTAGAATGATTTCTGAAGGATCATGTGACACTGAAGACTGGAGTAATGATGCTGAAAATGATATATATGTATATATGTGTGTGTATGTATGTATATATGTGATTTTGTACAATTGATTGATTTATTTATGTTTTGTAAACCAGGAGCAGTTGCTTCCATGTTCTGGGTTGATGCAGAATTAGGGAGTGATGTCTACCTGGATGGTAAGAACCCAAACTAATAAATGCTGCATCATTAGAAGTCATTAATGGTGTGCATGTCAATATAATGCAGTTTCCTTATCTCCCACATAGGTATTGTAACAGTTATAGACGCTAAATATGGGTTGCAGGTAAGTTGCTGATCCACACATTAACGCACACTGATGCACACTTGGACTCTATGCATCAACTTGTGTTGCTTTGCAGCCAACGCTAGAGAGCTATTTTACCAATTAAAGGGATACTTCATCCAAAAATGAAAATTCTGTCATTAATTACTCACCTTCATGTCGTTCCAAACCCTAAATTCAATCTGTTCATCATAAAAAGAGAACATGTATCTTCAGAAAATTTGGATAAACTGCTCGATTCATGGATTCGTTTTATGATCTCTTAACTTTTTGAAGCGTCAAAGTAGTAGTTGCAAAGGCTGTCAATGGAGTGACAGAAATCTCTCCGATTTCATAAAAAATATCTTCATTTTTGTTCAGAAGATGAACGAAAGTCATACGGGTTTGAAATGACATGGGGGTGAGTAAATGATGACAGAATTTTCATTTTTGGGTAAAACAAAAATGATAAAAGAGACATTATAATCCAGTTAAGAAGTCACTTTAAAAGGTTTGATATATTAAATATCAAAACGTTTGATACTTCTTTGTTTTTAAAATGATTTGGACTAAAATAACAACTTTGGGAAACAACTCTGTATAAATGTATTATGTTGTTTAATACATATATACAGAGTATGTTATCTCTTTGCTTTAAATGGTCCATGTTACTTGAAGGCATTATGTTTGCTTGGTCTCTACAGAAAAAAACATTTAATCTTCAAGTATCGTATCCCACTGAAATGTCTCCCCCCTTGCCGTTCCTCTTCACACTTCAGGCCGGGAGCAGGACAGTGGTACTGACACCTGGATAATAGGCTGCTATTTAGTGGTGTCAGTCTTGGCAAGTCAGTCTTTTTATTGCAGAGGTTGCACCTCTCGGCACTGCGGCCCTCTGGGGTTCTGTGAGTGCCTGTTGAGGTGAAGACAGGGGAGGGTTTGATAGAAACCAAAGAAATAATGGATATCAAGGCAAATCACTCTAATGGGCCTGTCACCCTTTGTCCTGATCTTTCATTGTCACTTGATATATTCATCCATATAAGAGATACTTTAGGGTGTGGGGGGCCCAGGTGAGGTGTCTCCTCTCAGGGTTTGACTTGCAGAGACATGCCCATCAGGTGCCCTTGTTTTCCTTGATCTCTGCCAGTCGGTTTGAAATTTGTGCAGACAGATGATGAGGCTTGTCTTGCTCCCAGAGCTCAATGTTATTACATATTGAACACAGACAATGAGACATCCCTCCTTCCAGTCTGCAGAGACGACTGGCGACATGTAGAGTGAAATAAATTGGATTGTGTTCAATAACTGTTCAGAAGTTATAATATCATGGAAATTGGATTTCTTTTAGTGAGTTTGCATCTTGTGATCGCAAACTTGTCAGTTTGCTCATCTGCTCTGATGTTAAAGACATATTGTCAGGAAAGAAGCTATACAGAAAGGAAGCTTTTTTTTCTTTCTTTTTTGCTTTGTTTTGTTTTGTTTTGTTATATAACCAGTGCATTTCTGATATTAAAATTCTATACTATTTTGTCTAAATAAATTAGAAATAAAAAAAAAAATTTTTAATGCTACGAGTGAATTTAGACATCAAAACATTATAATGTGCACTATGATAAATGGATATTCATTTTAAAATTTGATAAAGATGGCATTTAAGAATGTTATAATATATATATATATATATATATATATATATATATATATATATATAATTATATTCAGCTGAGAACCAGTATGGTTCAGATATGTTGTGCATCCCTGAGATATAAGCAAAATAAAATGTATTTATACTATAGAAACTTGTATGATTTAAGACATATGTTGTTGTAATGGTTGTTTTGTATGTGTTATGTAATCATTCTGTCATTTCGTTGTCTTGTAGCATCTAACAGAAGAAAAGCCAGAGGGTCTTATCAATGAAGCTGCAAGGTAAAACCTTATTTGATTCATTAATATCCTCCTGAGACCCAGCCATGGACTTTTGTCCTCTGTAGAGGACATTATATTTTAGTGAATTTCTCTGAGATCTTACATGTCACAGTTTCAAAGAGCACATTCAGACATTTTGGAGAGACACAACAAGTGAATAGGGAAAGAAATTATACAGTATATCAATAATATTCCTATGAAATATGAGATATTCCTATGAAAATGTTGCCACGTTATTACTTCCATTATTACAATTCTTTTTTTCATTGCATGTTGCCCCGAGAACACATGAATATGCAAATTAGATGCGATGTATACTATAGATACATTGTACAGAATGGGAATACCCATTTATGGCCATGTTTACACATATATTGTATAAAGTAAAATAGTTTATCAAATAATTCTGTTATATCTTTCATAACATAGTTGAGAATCATCTTTATACAAAGTTTGGTTAAAAAAAATTGATTGAATGAAAAACAAAAACAAACAGCATTGTTTTTGCCTATATTGTCTTTTCATTTTCTTAATAATTGAGTCCTGGTGAAGACATAGCATTAAATATGAAAAAAAAAAAAACATCTCCAATGCTCTAAACAATGTAGTGACATAAAAAAAAATAAATTCACAAAACTTTTTTCTGGCTCTCTTATATAAATATAATGTTAGTTAGTAGTGCTGGGTAGTAACTAATTACATGTAATCTGGATTACGTAATCAGATTCCAAAAAATAAACAACTTGTAATATATTCTTCTAAAAAATCCTTAATCAGACTACAGTTACTTTTTTATTGATTTCATGATTACATTATTCACACAATGGCAGTAAATCATTCATAATTTATTTGATTGAATTAGATTTTCCCTAACTGAATGAATGAATTTGTTTCTCAGTAATTCTTCCTTCATTTTATTTTTAATAAGTGTTTTCTCAGCATTGCTACATTGCATATCAGATCAACTCCTGACGTAATGTAATGTACTTCATGTTGTTGATAACACAGAATGGTATATATTTTCTTACTCTTTGTATTTTTATATCAAAATGGTACAAGATTATCCTATTCAAACCAATGTGATAAACAAGGTCAAAAGTAATCTAAAAGTAATAAAAAGAAAGTCAGATTATATTACCTAAAATGTGTAATGTAATGGATTACTTTACTAACTGCAATTTTTGTTATGTAATTTGGAATCATCATTACAATAAATAAATCATTATACATCATACAGTTCTATAAGAATCCAGAAGCCATTTTTTTTCCATTTTCTTTTCCGTTTTTTTGAGCACCTCTTGTGTGGTCTTTCAAAATACTATTTGTGACTGTTATCTCTATTAAACATTACAGCTGGTGCTAATGTTTGTGCAAAAACATATCCGATTCCAGCCCAGCTCCCTCCACCTCACCTGCTGCGGTCGGGGTGTTTTTGTTGGGGTTCGGAGGCATGTCGGAATGCTCACAAGTGTCAGAGGCCATAAAAACCGCTTCTGCTCTCTGTTTATGTTTTCCTACCTTGCAAAATGGTGGCGCCTTTTGAGTATGGCACGAACCATGCCACCCACACACGACTCAACAACAGGCAGGGGGATGGATGAAACACAACAAAGAGTGTTTACACACTTACACACACACATTTAGATACAAAGGGAGAGTGGGACATTGAACACGAGCAATAAAGAGAGTGACAAAAGAGAGAGAGAACGGGACGAGTTGTTCTCGTACTGTATTGTTCTATTGATGTATTATACGACTGTAATCACACATACTTGCGTACAGCAACTGTAGATGCACATAGAAGCAATTTGTTTTTTATGACGAATAATCCATATGCGACCCTCTGAGGTGTCGTCTGCCTTTGTCGTATACAGATTTAGGAAAGATGGGCAGCATTTATCAGGTGGTTGTGAATGGGGCTGAATTCTGCTCTTTTTTTAGGCAGATAGCTCTTGCTGATCTGACCATCATCAATAAGACCGATCTAGTGAAGGAGACTGAGCTGGTGCAGCTCAGAGATACAGTGAGGTGAGAACTGTCAACCTTTATATTCTTATGTTCTTATTAGGGATGTACTGATATTAAAATTCTGGCTGATAATGATTTTACCAATAAATGGGTGATATTGAAATGTTATACTATTATATTGTAAATGTTATTAAATTATTAGTTGTTTTAAAGATGAGCTTTCAGTGAAAGTTGGTAGTACCTGCAAAGGTATAGTACTATTTCTACACTGGCATAATGTATTGGAATAATTAAAGGGTTAGTTCACCCAAAAATGAAAATTCTGTCATTAATTACTCACCCTCATGTCGTTCCAAACCCGTAAGACCTTCGTTTGTCTTCGGAACACAAATTAAGATATTTTTGATGAAATCTGAGAGGTATATGACTCGTCTATAGACAGCAATATAATCAACACTTTCAAGGTCCTGAAAGGTACTAAAGACATCGTTAAAACAGTCGACGTGACTACAGTGGTTCAACCTTAATTTTATGAGGTGATGAGAATACTTTTTGTGTAGAAGAGAAGATATTGTTGAATAAAGTCATTATTTTTGTTTTGTTTTTGTGCACAATACGTATTCTCATCACTTCATAAAATTAAGGTTGAACCACTGTAGTCATGTCGACTGTTTTAATGATGTCTTTAGTACCTTTCTGGACCTTGACAGTGGTAATAAATTGCTGTCTATGGAGGAGTCAGAGAGCTCTCGGATTTCATCAAAAATATCTTAATTTGTGTTCCAAAGATTAATTAGTGTTTGGAACGACATTAGGGTGAGTAATTAATGGCAGAATTTTCATTTTTGGGTGAATTAACCCTTTAAAGTTGCTTTTAAGAAGGTACCTGGTTCATATCTAGGTACCAGAATATGTTAGAGTCTTGAGGGTAGACCCATTTGACTTTCAGAAATGAGTAAAAACCATCCAGAACACCCTGACAACCACATAGCCACGTCCTGACAACCAAACATATCATCTTAGCGTTGTAATCTTGACCTTCAGGCTTCTCATATTTGCTTCAGAAACTGTAAAAATCTAGTTGTAAAGATAACTTTATAGATGTCTTTGAGTTTGTTTTACATGTGCTCTGTCTTCTTCATTATAGATCAATAAATGGGCTCGTAAAGATTTTGGAGACACAAAAATCCAGGTGAGGTGATATGCAGAAACCACCAACACAAAACTTGCACTTTATTCTGATCCACGGTAAAATGGTGTGCGTATTGTACCATGTTTTTAAGCCAATTCGAACTTTCAATTTGAATATTGATAGATAAAATACATACACATTTAAAGCAGTTAGATTTTAAGACCTGTAATCTGATGTGTACACTACTATAAAAAAAGGTCAGTAATATGTTTTTTTAATGTTTTTGTAAGAAGTAAAATGACAGTAAAAACAGTAATATTGTGAAATATTATTACAATTAAAAATAACTGTTTTCTATTTGAATATATGTTAAAATGTAATTGATTCCTGTGATGGCAAAGCTGAATTTTCAGCATCATTACTCCAGTCACATGATCCTTTAGAAATCATTCTAATATGCTGATTTGATGCTCAAGAAATATTTCTGTACATTACTGATCACTTTATTGCATCCTTGCTGAATAAAATTAAAAACATCTTTCTGACCCCAAACTTGAACACTGAACAATTTCATAAATTGACCTATGAAAAAAAAAACTGTATTTTTTAGCAGTTTTTAGGCTTGTCCTACCACTAAGACACTCTTTATCTTCTTACCTATTAATAACATCAAAGACAGACAAAGTAATTATATATAAATACAAATTAAGTGTATTTTCCTTTCTCTTAGGGTTGATCTGTCTCAAGTATTAGATTTACATTCTTTTGATACCAAAGATGGCACAAGGTAAGTGTTTTTGGAAGAATACTTGCAACAATTACAGTACTTGATTATTACTGAAAGTTTAGTGGCGATTCTGTTCACCAGAATTTTTTCCCAGAGGATTTTGTGCATCCGACGAGGATCAAACACTCCATTAGCTCATGCTAATGTTGATGACTTACACAAAAACAAAAAATGAAACACCCTTTTTAAGAGTAATTACAGTGAGACAGAGTAAATGTGAATGGCTCAGCCCAGCTGCAGAGGATTATAGCCGGTGTCTGCAGTAAAGGTACAGAAGCACATCCACACAGACTGCCTTTCAGCCCCGACTGTGGCCCATTTGCCCCCCTGAGCACAGGCTGCTTGTCTGGGATGACCCCCCTCTGGTCTGCTGCCCGACGAATAATCCACAGAGCTACGTTTGCCCTCCCCGAGGGGTCAGAGCCCGCTCTCCCGCTCCCACACGCGCTTTCTTCTTCTTTCTTTCTGTATTAAGCTCAATCTTACTGTTACTAAACCCAAAAGCTCCTCCGCATCACACCAGCACTGGGATTAGGGGCTGTCAGTGTAGTCAAACCCTTTGAGAGGTTTTAGCTAAGACTGTACATCTGTCTGATGCATTTGTGTATGTAAGAGGATGTTGTTTATTGAAGGTATTTGACATCAATCAATGCGCTTGTTTCACATTTAAATGTCTTGAAATCTTGTGTTCTGCAGGTTAGCTGAAAAGCTGCAGCTGGTAAAAACAAGCCAACCACATCTAGACAAGGTGAAGATGACTTATTTTATGACATTTTGAATTGGCATATTGAATATTTTTCACGTCTGAGGAAAAACAGTCCAGGTTCTCTTTCTTTAAGGATCCTCTCTGGGTTTGTTTAAACTAGGAGCTTCATTAAATGTTAAATGTCCTCAACTTCCCCCTATCCTTGAACCAAACACTCCATAGGAGCTCTTAATATTAGATGGGTCACTTTCCCGCATCCACCCAGTCTGTCCCACCCTCCCCCTTCAGAGCCAAGCTTCACTGCTCTTTTCATGTAAATGAGAGCCCTGTTTTCTCTTGTTATTCCAAAGGAAAAAAGGAAGTGTGTAACTTTTAGCACAGACAAACAATGGTTTAAGTATCTGTAAAGGGCCCATGTAACGCCCCAGAGAACTACAGCAGAATGGGCGCTAAAGCAGTGCAAGTGTTTAACACCAAGGGGAAATTCATTCAAGTGTTGTACTGATGCTTTTAAAGATAGGGGCTTTATTAGTAATGTTTAGGTGTACAAACAGAAATGATTAAAATCCCTTTTAAATTTCTGCTGATGATTTTGTTGCCTTTTGTGGCATAAAATCCACCTGATAGCACAACAAATGCAGCATTCTTACACTACCGTTTTTTTTTTAAAGAAAATTAATACTTTAATTCAGCAAGGATGCGTAAAAATGTGACCCTGGACCACAAAACCAGTCATAAGGGTCAATTTTTTTTAATTGAGATTTATACATCATCTGAAAGCTGAATAAATAAGTTTTCCATTGATGTATGGTTTGTTAGGATATGACAATATATGGCTGAGATACAACTATTTGAAAATTTGGAATCTAAGGGTGCAAAAAAATCAAAATATTGAGAAAATCGCCTTTAAAGTTGTCAAATGAAGTCCTTAGCAACTTACAGAAATAGATTTTTGATATATTTACGGTAGGAAATTTACAAAATATCTTCATGGAAAATAATCTTTACTTAATATCCTGATGATTTTTGGCATAAAAGAAAAATCGATAATTTTGACCCATACAATGTATTGTTGGCTATTGCTACAAATATACCCGTGCGACTTATGACTGGTTTTGTGGTCCAGGGTCACAAATGATCAAAAGTGACTGTAAAGACATTAAAAAATGTTACAAAAGATTTCTATTTGGAATAAATGCTGTTCTTTTGAACTTTCTATTAATCAAAGAATCCTAAAAAAAAAAGCACATCATAGCACAACTGTTTTTAACATTGATAATAATCAGCAAATCAGCATATTAGAATGATATCTGAAGGATCATGTGATACTGAAGACTGAAGTAATGGCTGCTGAAAATTCACAAGAATAAATTACATTTTAAAATACATTCATTCAAAATACATAAATATTTTGCCAACTCCAAACTTTTGAAAGATAGTGTACAGTACATTTGTAATGTCACTTGACTCGTTTGGAAATGTTTGTGATGCTCCCTTTGTATTTGGTGATGAAATTTCTGACAAATTTTTAATGTTATGTATTTAAGGTTATGTATTTGCTTTATTTCAGAGTATGCTGACTGTGACATTTGAAGTACCTGGCAGTGTGTCAGAAGACCTATTAAATATATTCATTCAGGTACAAATACAGCATATAGAAGCATATAAATAAAATATTTTTTTAAATGAAATATTTACACATATTTACACCTTTACAAAACATCTTGAAAATGTATGAAAATGTATGTTTTTTTTTCTGTAGAACCTCCTATGGGAGAAGATATTTAAGAACAAAGCAGGACTGGCAATGACAGTTATCCGGTTAAAGGTGAGGATACAGTCATCTGTATATTCTTTCATTATGTCAGATGCCAAATAATCATGACTTCTGTGAAGAAGCATTGCCTTCATATATCAACAATATATCGTGTTCTCAGTGTAAATGATGTGTGTTGTGGCAGGGGATCTTCTCCATCCAGCAAAAACAGAAGAAGGTGATGTTGCAGGGGGTCCATGAGCTTTATGAGCTGGAAGAGACTCCAGAGTTCTGGGCAGATCACGAGCCCAGACTCAACCGACTCGTCTTCATAGGTGAGTTCAGACCATCTGCAAGTGCTTCCAGATATTAAGATAAATGCCTATATAGAACACTCTGAAATGCCTAATGATTAATCTCTTTTTAATTCAGGTCGAAACCTTGATGGCGAGATTCTGAAGGAGGAGTTCATTTCAGCTGTGTCAAATAAAGACAGCGTGGAGTAGATGATGCCTGACTGAAATTGTGCACAATCAACCAGGCCACGTCTACAAACCATACAACACCAACAACCTCTATATCATAAGACATTTGTAAAAAAAAAGCAGCTGTTTTTGTTTGCAACCCACAGGGAGTTTGCAAATCTTGCAGCAGCTTAATAGGTGCTTATCATGCTCCATAATGTTTTACATGAAAAACGTGGTCAAATCTGACACTTACTTCTCTTAAATGTGAAGAATGTATACTAAAAAATCCTTTAAAGGGATAGTTCACCTAAAAATGAAAATTCTGTCATCATTTACTCACCCTCAAGTTGTTCCAAACGTGTATAAAATTCTTTGTTCTGCTGAACACAAAAGAAGATATTTTACAGAATGTTTGTAACCAAGCAGATCTCGCCCCCCATTGACTACCATAGTAGGGAAAAAAATACTATGGTAGTCAATGGGGGGGGGCGAGATCCTCTTGGTAACAAACATTCTTCCAAATATCTTCCTTTGTGTACAGCAGAACAAAGAAATTCATACAGGTTTGGAACAACTTTAAGGGAAGTAAATTGTGACAGAATTTTCATTTTTTGGGTGAACTATTCCTTTAAGCATCTCTATGCCACATTTCAAACCATGTCTTAAACACAAATTGTAATTTATTTCACATTTACATTATTATTTTTCTCCAGATACATGTCTGGAAATGCATTATATTTTGGAACTAGCAGAAAACCCATAGTCTTTATTTTAAGAGTATGTTGTTATTTAAACAATTCATTTGGGTGATCAATTACTAATCATTTTACTTAGGCTTTTTCACAGTGTAATGTGTAAAATAACAGTAACCAGTAAAATAAATGTAATCTTGAGTTACTTGGCTTACTCTTCTAAAGTGTTAAATGTGTCTTTTTTCAATGTGAGAACCATCTTTATAAGCACCCACTTAACACTTTGTGTGATGAGGCGAAAAATGGCTGTTTAACAAACATTGCGAAAATTGGTTGGCAGAGTTTACTTTTTGTTGAGTGTCTCTAGTGCAACATACATTATGATAACTAAGCAAAAGAAAGCTTAATTAACTGAAACATTGAATGTAACATAAGCTGCTTTGGATAAAAGTGTCTTCAAAATGCATAAATGTAAATGTTAGTTCTTTACGTAAAAAAATGTTCACAAAATATGCCGCAAATTTCAATATTGTATGTTGCTCTAATATGTTATATATTATAAGATAATTTAATGATGTGCTAGCAACTGTTGTAAGAAATATCTTAATACAGCTAATCACTATAAATTATTTGCTGAATCTTTTTTCATGTTATTAGAAACCTTTAACATTCAATACAAACACTTTAAGATCCTTGGATTTCTTATCAATGAGTGGTGTAAATAGTTCTGTTAGTTTACACAACTTTCAAGTACTCATACATTTACATGCATCCACTTCCACACCATCCACAGCTGAGGAAGTGGACGGTGGGCTCCCACCTTTTCATTTGCAATTGAGATGACTGTGAACAGTTTTAACACATATCCGCGCACAAGAAGGTTTGCTTTGAGGATTGCTGCGCTCATTCATGCCCTCCAATAAAACTCGCTCCTGGCCTGTAGCCTAAAGCTGCGCCGTTTCCTTTTTGATTCTGATGTTGATAGGCTCGTTTACCGGCTTTCTTCTTTCAATGCGGGGAGCCGGGCCATGGCCATTTTCATGGTCACACCACCTGCGGGTATCTTGAGGTGACAAACCAAACGAAACCCAGGGGGTATCGAGGAAAAATCAGTCTTTTAAACCGGTAGTTAGGCGTGGTGTGAAAATTCACCATCACACGTCCCAGCTCCTACTGCGCAAACCTGCTTCTGAATTGGAGAGGAGTCCTAAAAGGTCGAATAACGTACCTGTCGTAATAAAAGATTCAATGACGTGACGCTCTTTTTTTTTTTGGTCCGGATCTAAAACTCATCAAAGATGCAACTTGATCCAAAAAAAAAAAAAAAAAAAAACGCAATTTGTATAATAAGCATATTTCATTTGTTGAATTACAATTAATTATGTCAGTGTGGTTCAACTGTCTGTATATTAACAGGCTTAAATTAGCCTATATTTAATCATTAGGCATATTTATTATAATAAGAACTGCTTTTTTCTTTTTCTTTTTTCATTTTAATCATTATTAAAGTTTAAAAACAAAGCCAGTGTGGCATAACTAAGAAAAGCATTTTGGTGTCATATAACAAGAAATGTAACTATAAAATAGACCCAAAACATAAAAACTTAGTTCAGTTCAAATAACGTCACAAAAAAAAATAGGCCTAATAAAAATAAAACATTAATGCTAAAATATATATCGCATATAGCCTATGTTTGAAAATAATTACGTTAATTTCTATTTTTATTAGGCCTATAGTTTATTTTTACACGTGACATTTTAGAAAATATTTGCGTAGCCTATATATTAAAGATGACGTAAGTGCATTTAATATTTCAATTCTGAAGGATAAATGGCTTTTAATATTAAGGATAAAAATGTAATCTCATTAAAAGCTAATACAAGTTGACCCTATTAAAGTAATTAGCTAATATTATCAAATATGGCTAATAATACACTTTTGTTGCTATAGCGCCCATACAGATGCTCTAATGGGATGTTTAGGAGCCACATCTCATATGCGAATTGTTTAAGCAGGTCAAAGCCCCCCACACCTGCCTGTCTATCCTGAATCCCTGCGGTGACACTCCACTCCCATTGGTCTGACCATCGGCGGACCAAAGACAGAATGCGTGTGGCCTCTCATAAATAGCCCTCATTTCCATCAGTCCTGCAAACCGACCACAACCTTCACCAACCACAAGTCGCGTCCAGCACATTTGGGGTCTCCAACCATGACCCTTACACAGGATTACGAAGAAGTGCAGCGTACCCCCGTCTCGTTTGAAGACGATGAAATAAACATAGTTGGAGGAGACCATAGCGATAGCGACCGAGAGTATTTCATCATGCCTTGCGGCGACCCCTCGGAGGTGGATCATTCAGGGTCCGAGTCTTCAGGAGAGAGCGAGAGCAGCTTCTCCACCACGTCCGCTCCAAAACAAACCTCCGCCGTCAAGCCTCCGTATTCCTACATCGCTCTCATAACCATGGCCATCCTCCAGAGCCCGATGAAGAAACTGACCCTCAGCGGCATCTGCGACTTCATCAGCAACAAGTTTCCCTACTACAAGGAGAAGTTCCCTGCGTGGCAGAACTCCATCAGACACAACTTGTCACTCAACGACTGCTTCATAAAGATCCCGCGAGAACCTGGAAACCCGGGGAAAGGGAACTACTGGTCTCTGGACCCAGCGTCTGAGGACATGTTTGACAACGGCAGCTTTCTACGCAGAAGAAAAAGATTCAAGAGGAACCAACCCGAGTTCACCAAAGACAACCTGGTGCTCTACCACCCAACGTTAAGTTATCGAGCATATGGGCGACCTTACTGCGTTTCTGGGCCGGTGCCAGCCCAGGCTAATCCTATTGGATATTTGCCAGTGCCGGATGGCATCATGGTGCCCCCTTCATATTTCCAGTATCAGACTCTCAACATTAAGGTCCACGAAGCTCCAGAAATCCAGCAAAGGCCCGAGCCCAAGACTCAGAAGTGTTCGTTCAGCATTGACAGCATCATGGCTAAATCAACGGCGTCTCCTCACAAAAACTCTCCTCATCATCTCACACCTGAATACAGTTATGTATTTCCCAGGCCAACATCATGCGTCACTCCAAGTTTGTTACCGGTTCCAACAAGGACTCCTCTACTCAAGACTGTTCCTTTCACAGAAACTCTGCGGATGGTGTATCCTCACTGTTGAACTGTCTGGAGAAAAATAAACTCTTGTCAATTTAAATAGGATTTTTCTGTCATTGCTCTTATATGATAGTTTTAATGTAAATAAATAAATGGTAATATATTTCCTAGTCCTGGAAAGTGGATGTATTAAAATGCCTGTTTAAATAAACCATCATTGTCAAAATTCAATTATGAGTTCTCGTTATTCGTTGCAGTTATCTCGTGTCAAAGTTTTCAGTAGTTAATTAAATGAAATAGCAGGGCTAAGTACGTTTTGCTCATTCAACTTTGTCTTATGAAGCCAAAAGCCTGCCTATTTTTAGATCGCTTTTGGAAAAAGTTTTGAACGTTGAGTAGGGTATAATGCCTTATACTGCAATTCAGCACATATAGCCTACAGATTTCCCTCTGTCAATGCAAGCAAGACATTTGCTATCATTTTATGTCCACTAGATGGAGACTGAAGCTCGTGAAATCAGTCGCACTCAATGCATTGATTTGAGTTCAGACGTATGTGCTTGATCGATTATTTCGAGTGATTTGCTTTGCTTGAAAATATAGCATATATATTAGGATAGTAATCACTTTATATAATCTGTTATAGGCTATAATCTGTCAATTAATGCATTTTCAGCATTAACAAATAGTTGTCACACTTGCGTGGACAGGCCTACATGCCTAACCTCCTAAATATTAGTAAATATATAAATATATTTTATTCATATGTTATGTCCTAGTAAGTGGACTCCAGGACTCAGTTGTTTAAAAAATAAAATGACATTTAGGCAAAATCAGTGGGATTTTTTTCATCGACCAATCAGGTTTTAGGATGTTTTAACCAAACTTCGTTTAAAGATGATTCTCAACTGTTATGAAAGATATAATGGAATGAATTGATATACCATTTTACTTTATGCAATATGTGGGTAAAATGCCCATAAATGGGTTTTCCCATTCAATGCAATGCATCTATACACTATCTAATTTGCATATTAATGTGTTCTTGGAGCAACATGTCATGAAAAAAAGAAGTGTAATAATGGAAGTAATAGTTGGCAACATGTATATAATATGTAATATTTCATATAGGAATATTGATATGTAATTTCTTTCCCTATTGTTGTGTCTCTTAAAATGCCTGCTGGACATGATTTAAGTCCTGGTGTCCTCTACTGACATGTGAAATCAATGTCCTGTTTCGTAACAGAAAGTCATATTTTGATTAGAAACCCCATAACATTTTCCTGATTTATAACAAACAATTTGAAAATTAGTCAGATTTAACTAATAATTTCAAAATATTATCATATTTCCATCATTCAGTCATTTTTAAAGACCAAAGAGAAGTTGTTGTCCTGGAGTAACCTCCAAACATTTGGTATCTCTGCAAAGCCCTGAATGTGCTCTTTACAGGACATGTATGATGTCAGAGAAAATCACTAATATAATGTCCTCGTACGAGGACAGAGGGATACAGGAGGTTAAAATAATATGAAACAAAATAATTCATGAAACAATCATAATGCAAAAGGTAGAACACACAAATATGAAACCATTGTTTTGTCCAACAAAAACAACAACAACAAAAATGTAAAATATGATACAGGACTTTAGTCTGAAGGACTGATTTCACAAAATTATTGTAATTTAAGAGGGTTTTGAATTAGATGTTTGAAACCAACCCACAAACACATTGTTAGAGAAAGCACACATACCCTAACTGGACTTTTGACTTAAACCCTACTGAGAAACAGCTCTTGTGCCAACTAGCCCCGCTTTCTTCTCATCTGTTTTTGGCATTGGAAACTTTACTCAGTTTATTACTTCTCTCATTCCTTTCTGTCTTGTTTAATGTTACATTTTATGAATGTTATGACATTTCTGCCTGTGATCCAGTGTGTGTCAGGTGAGAACTGCTGTCCATCTTTGCGCTTCACGTGGATCCAGTAGGCCTGCACCACGGACAGTAGAGGCGTCCGATTACACAGCAACACACTGTCACTATTCGCTCCCCCACATCATGGGCTATTTTTGGCCAGTGCGTTAGCTCATTATATAGAGTTTTCTTCTACCCTCCCTGCCTTTTGGCAAGCAAACGTGCGCGTGACAGTTCGGAAGAAGAGTGTCGATGAGCGCAAGACCTCTTTCTTTGCCTTTTCACCCGTTTATTCTGTGTTTTGTGCCACTACACCACGGTTTGTCCTGGTGCGATGAGAAGACAGCTGTCGTACACTAGTTTTCCAAAGAAGCGTCACGGGACGCGTCTCAAATAATCCACTCCGACTGAAGCGCACTGCTCGCTGCCTCCGTCAACTTCTTCTGTTGCTTTTGACGATATTTAAAACATTGTATCACACCTCATTCATTTTTTACGAGCCCAAAGCTTTGCAGAAGATCATGGAGACTAACCCTATACCCATTTTGACTATCCAAACGACCCCCTTCGACGACCAGAGACCAGGGACAAATGGACTGCGAAAGAAGACAGCTGTTTTCGAAAGTAAAAAGAACTATCTTCAAAATTACATCCAAAGTGTGCTGTCTTCCATCGACTTGAGGGACCGTCAGGGATGCACTATGGTGGTGGGCAGCGATGGAAGATACTTCAGCCGGGCTGCAACTGAAGTCGTCGTTCAAATGGCAGCTGCCAACGGGGTAATGTGGTGTTTATATTTTTTCGAAGTCATGTATCTGGATGTATTTTTTTTTTTAATTTTTAATTTTAATTTTTTGCGCGTGTTTATTTATTTATTTATAAATGTTAGGCCTAGATTTTTAAGTTTATATAAAATTGCATAATTTATTATTTCCTAATATATGTTATAGATTTTGTAGCATATATAATTAAAAATGCATTTATTTATTTATTTATTTATTAGGTTTTCTCACTTATATCGTCAAAAAGGTAATATACCAGTTAGATTAATTGAAGCCCATTTATTTATTTATTGATAAATGTTATAGATTTTCTAGTCTATATAATAAAAATGTATTGTTACTTATTTATTTATTTCCTTATAAATTTTATAGATTCTGTAGTCTAATAAAATGGATTTATTTATATAATATTTTATGTAGGCTATTATTTTATATATTATTTCTAAACTGTATCATCAAAAAGGTAACATATCAGTTAAATTAATGATAGCCCATTTATTTATTTATTTCTAAATATTATAGATTCTCTGATTTATATAATCAAAATTAATTTACTTATTTGCTTATTTATTTACCAATTGGTATTTTCATTAATATTGTTGTTGTTTGATTATTATCATTTCAAGTGTCTTTAGTTACATGATATAAGTTCTATCATGATTTGTTTGTTGAATGTCTGGTGGACGTTTAGTTTCCTGATTCAGCATAACATGACATGGATTTGTGGTTACATATGTGTTTATATCATGTTCAAGGGTTCTTATATCTGGATTTTGGTATCCCAAAGCTTCGAGTTTTGTTGTAAAACCCTGAAAAGCAACAAACTGAGCACATTATGAGAAAGTTTTAGAGCTAAATCTCTTTCCTGGCCTGGTCAAATGTATCCAGTGTTATCTGTTGTGCCATCCCTCCCCTGCACACTCTTCCTGAAGACTCACTGCTTCCCTTGTTTTGACCTCTCATGTTCATGTCAGAATTATATGGGGGAAACCCAGAACATATGGCCATGAGCCAAGATGCTTCATCAACTCTGTTCATCAACCTTTATAGCAAATTTTATTGTGCTTCTTCTAATGAAGATATAATGTTTAGTTCAGTCTGAGCATAAAGCCTAAAGTCATTGTTTTGATGCCCTAAATTCCTTTATCCCATTTATATTATACAATACAGCCACATTATTCCTCCCTCAGTAAGTCTCTTTCTTTGCATCAGTGACATTCCTCCATACAAGCTCGGTAGCTCTCAGAGACATGATATACAGACGCTGTGTATCCAAAAGCAGCGCCTTATATGGATAAGCTGTTCAAAGAGTGCTTGGAATACAGTTCACACTCACTGAGCTTCAACTAAGAGATGCATGTAAAATCAACGGGATAAGCAAAGCATCAGTGAGGTATTTGATTCGCATATTACTAAAAAAAAAAAAGGACTAGGGTCAGCGCACTTGCTCATCATTATAAATGCTTGAGTAAGAGATGCCAAATAACTCTCTATTAATAGAAAGTGGCTGATCTTGTAAAGCTTAATGAGTCACAAAGTTGCTGAGATGTCTGGGCTGCTGTCTTGTGAGCTTGAAAGACGGATACAAGCAGTATCTGTCAATATTCAGAGCGCTTGACAAATGAGGGTGCAATTTATGGAAGCTAGGATTGTATGTCAGGTCTGGTTTGAATACTTAGCCATTGTTATATTGCAAGTAATGAACTCTGCACATGTCTGTTTAGTTTTGTCCCTGAGTCAGCTTGTCAATCCCACAGGAATGAGCTACCAGACAGATGTAGTTGTTGATCTGGTATGCAGCAGTAGCCGTGACTGGCGCCTCTGAAGGGTGCAGGTTTAATGCCCACCACATAATGTTATGATGACCCCTAGTGAAGGTCTGGAAGCAAAGAGGCTATTCAGGATCTAAAGTAAACTTTTACACTTGTCATTTTGAAAATGAATGGCTTTTGTTCTTCTGTGAAACACAAAATAAGTTATTTTGAAAAATGTTCCTACAATGAAAGTCATAGGAGTCCAAAACAACATTGGACTCCACTGACTTTCAACGTATGGCAAAAAGTTTTACATTTACACATACTGTATACATATCATCTTTCCTAAATTAACCTAAAATATAATTCTTTCTTATAATACTTTGCAAAATTGTACTTTTAGATGTACAACAGCTTGTTATTGGGACAGTACCCTTAAAGGGACATACTTGTACCTTATTTACCCCTAGAAGGTTCTTTGTAGTACCTTAAGGCCGTGTCCACCAAAGTGCACATTTTAATATGCCAGTTTCTAAAGTATAAATATGCACTTATATATGTTTACACTTGTCATTTCAAATCTGTATGACTTCCTTTCTTCTGTAAACAACACTGTAAAAGCTTTGAAAAATGTTTTAAAAGTTTTTTTTTTTTTTTACAGTGAAAAGTCAGTGGAGTAATGATTGGACTCCATTGACTTTCAATGTAATGAAAAAAAAAAAACACACACCAATAAAATCAAAACTTTGATTTCAGATAGGACGTCTAGTCATTGGACACAACGGGATCCTGTCCACCCCAGCAGTCTCCTGCATCATCAGGAAGATAAAAGCCATCGGTGGGATCATTCTCACTGCAAGCCACAGTCCAGGAGGCCCAGGAGGAGACTTTGGGATCAAATTCAGTGTTGCTAATGGAGGTGAGAACATTACAAAGCATAGAGACACCCTGCATGAGAGCACTTTCAGAATGATAGTGATGATTGTACTTTCATTGTGTAATATATAATATCAGCCTTTAAGAGAATTCCTGTGCCAATGATGTCATGACCTCAGCTTAACATTACATTTGTGTAAGCTGTCATGAACAACTATTTACAGAAAACACAATGAACCCAAGAGGAAGTATCTTCTATGGACATGTACTATTAGATCCATTTTATTGTCACCCAAAAAAAAATTGATGTTTTGTTGAAATCTGCCACTGTTTCCTGTTTCCAGGGCCTTCTCCAGACACAGTGATGGAGAGGATCCATCAGGTCAGTCGCACACTAGAGGAATATGCCATCTGCCCTGACCTCCACATCGACCTGTCCCGCCTTGGCCGTCATGACTTTGACTTAGAGAACAAGTTCAAGCCCTTCAGAGGTCGGCGGTATAAACTTACTCCAGTGTTTTCCTTTATTGTTATCACAAACTTCATGTTTACACTCATAAACATGTTCTTTCTCTGTTTTCCAGTTGAGATTGTGGATTCAGTCGAGATTTATTTAAACATGCTGCGGACGCTTTTTGACTTCGGTGCCATCAAGAGCTTGCTGACAGGTCCAAAACAGCTGAAGATCCGAATAGATGCCATGAATGGAGGTAAACTCTAGTGGACAGTTGCAAATACCTATATGCCGATTTATTTCTGTACGTAGAGTCAATCTTCATGTTGTCTGTTTCAGTTATGGGACCATATGTCAGAAGAATCCTATGTGATGAGCTGGGGGCTCCAGCTAATTCTGCTGTTAACTGTGTCCCTCTGGAGGACTTTGGAGGCCAGCACCCTAACCCTAACCCAGCTTTCGCTGCACCTCTGGTGGACTCCATGAAGGGGGGAGAGTTTGGCTTTGGGGCTGCTTTTGATGGAGATGGGGTGCTTATCTCTTATCATCTGACATTTACAAAGCACTTACACAAACAGGAAAAAAATGTAAAAACTTCATAAGAATAATAATCAAGAAAAGAGCAAAAGAATCAAGGCTGTTGAACAAAATTACTGATGGATTATTTCCAGCATCTTTGTCAGGGTCTTGTTTTGATTGCAGTTCTATATTATTATTTATCAGTTTTTATTCTATTTTATTTTTTGCTATCTCTATTTCTAAATATTGCAAACAAAGTGAGAAACAGGAAGTGAGAAAAATACACATACACTACTGTTCAAAAGTTTGGGGTTGGTATACCAATAATCTTATGAGGTTTTTTTAATGTTTTTGAAATAAGTCTCGGTAACACTTTAGTTTAGAGTCCAATTCTCACTATTAACTAGTTGCTTATTAGCATGGATATTACTAGGATATTGGCTGTTTATTAGTAATTATAAAGCACATATTAATGCCTTATTTTGCATACTTCTATTCTGCATCCCTTAATCCTACCCATTACCTAAACTTAACAACTACCTTACTAATATTAATAAGCAGTATTAAGGAGTTTATTGAGACAAAAGTCGTTGTTAATAGTTAGTTAATACTGAGAATTGGACCCTAAACTAAAGTGTGATCAAAGTCATTCTTATGCTCACCAAGGCTGCTTTTATTTTTTTGGTGCTCAAGAAACAGTTTTACTGGTTAATATTTTTGTCAAAACTATGATATTTTTTTCTTTGATGAATAGAAAGTTCAAATGAACAGCATTCATTGGAAATACATTTTGTCACTTCACTGTAAACTTTAGTTAAATAATGTTAACAAAACTGAAACCTTATTGTAAAGTATTATGAAAAAAAATCTTACTGACCCCAAACTGTTAAATGGTGGTGTATGTATTCTTCATCATTTTCAAATGATGCAGTGGCTGGTTATTTTATACAACAGATAAGTGAACAAGAAATTAATATCAAGTAACCTACATTTTAGATAAAATAGGATGTTGCTTGTTCAATCAAATTAGAGGACAGAACTAATTGTTGTATAATGGCTATGTTTGTCTCATCTACAGGATCGTTACATGATTATGGGACAAGATGGGTTCTTTGTGAGCCCGTCAGATTCACTGGCAGTGATGGCTGCAAACCTCTCCTGCATCCCCTACTTTAGTCAAAGAGGAATCAGAGGTTTTGCCCGCAGTATGCCAACCAGCACAGCCATTGACAGGTAAGAAAAGCTTGCTTATTTACAGTGAAAAATAAACATATTTTTATCTAAAGAACATTCACAGAAATGTTGGTGTTATATGTTTTTGATGGGACTCCTGTAACATGCTCTCATACGATACAGCTGTTATTCACAGACATACCTTAAATTTAAAGGGTTAGTTCACCCAAAAATTAAAATTCTGTCATTAATTACTCACCCCTGTGTTGTTCCAAACCCGTAAGACCTTCGTTCATCTTCGGAACACAAATTAAGGTATTTTTGATTAAATCCGAGAGCTTTCTGACCTCCGATAGACATCGTTAAAATAGTCCATGTGACTACAGTGGTTCAACCTTAACGTTATGAAGCGACGAGAATACTTTCTGTGCTCAAAAAACAAACAAAAATAACGACTTTAATCAGTCTCCTACGCTGTTGACGTAGTAAACACAGTGCAGCGCTTCCGGGTTCTATGTCAGAACACCGGCTCAGGATTGGCCAGTTTCTGTGCCAGCATCACACGCATGTGTCGTGGTGCTCACATGAACAGCGTCAGCCAATACTGAGCCGCCGTTTTGACGTAGAACCCGGAAGTGCAGCACTGTGTTTACTACGTCAACAGCATAGGAGACTGACATGGAAGAGAAGAAATAGTTGAATAAAGTCGTTATTTTTGTTAGTTTTTTTTGCTAAAAAACAGTATTCTCATCGCTTCATAAAATTAAGGTTGAACCACTGCTGTCACATCGACTATTTTAACGACGTCTTTACTACCTTTCTGGGCCTTGAAAGTGGTAATAACGTTGCAGTCTTTCGGAGGCCAGAAAGCTCACAGATTTCATCAAAAATATCTTCATTTGTGTTCCAAAGATGAACAAAGGTCTTACCTGTTTGGAACAACAAACAAGGGTGAGTAATTAATGACAGAATTTTCATTTTTGGGTGAACTAACCCTTTAACAGATCAATTAATTACCTGTCATCACCAAAAGTTACTGAGTGGTTAAAAACATACTATAAAACCACATGTTATGTACATAAATATTAATTATAACTGATTTGCTTGCTTTTATTCAGCTCATTGCCAAAGAAACTGGTTGGTTCTTAGTTTTTAAAATTATTTCACACACCTTGCAAACATGTCTTTTCTTGACTTTCACTTTTTTTTTTTTTTTGTCAAATTATGAGACCATGACATTATCCCTTAATATACTGCAAGAGTCAAGAGCTGTTTAAAGAAAAGCCAGTCAACTCTCAAAATAATTGATAAGCTGATGATCAGGGAGGAAATCATCCATCAGGATCTTTGCACTATCTCAGTTAGTTTTCTTGTGCAAGACACTGAACGGTAAAAGCATTAGTGATGGAGCCAAAGGTTACAGTGTAGAGACTCACTCCCTAAGAATAACAGTGTTAGCTCAACCCTGCGCTCCTGCAGACACCATTCACCCCACTAAAAATAACTTTCAGGGTGCATCATGCTAAAGACCTGCCTGCTTTGAGACAGGATCTTGTGCTATGAGAAATTTATAGCGATTTCATACAATTAGATGATATTGGTTAAATGTAAAGTATAATTTTGGGGCTGTTAAAATATTTTTTCCTGTCCTACGTAGTTTGTAGAATATTTTGTGGCTCTGTGGTGCTATCAAACCATTACCCAGTCTGACACAGCAACAGCTCAACCAATGGTGTCAGACGGGGGCGGGGTTATCTGTTTAGCTGACCAATGGGGAACAGGGAGTGTTCAGAAAACCTGTCTGAAAACAATTCTAAATTTTTTCAGTTCTTTTTGACATTTAGCCTACATACTTCAGCCTTCAAATTTGTTTTAAAAATAACAAAAACTGACAAACCTAAACCCTCTTGATTAACTTGATTAATATGAAATGGCCTTATTAAAGGGATAGTTCACTAAAAAATGGAAAATTCTGTCATAATTTACTCACCTTCATGTCGTTCCAAACATGTACTCAAAAGAATATGTTTTGAGCAATGTCTCAGATTTTTTTTGTCTTGTCCATACAATGGAAGTCAATGGTAACCTTAATGTTTTGGTTACCAGCATTCTTCAAAATATATTCTTTTGTGTTTTTTACAGAAGAAAGAATAGCATACAGGTTTGGGGTGACATAAGAATGAGTAAATGATGACAGATTTTCATTTTTGGGTGAACTATCCCTCTAATGCTGGCAGTCAAATAGGAAGTGATGTTATTTAGTGCTATTTTGCTAATCAGTCATTAAAAACAGCCAGAAAGTGCTTATTGTGTCATAACATCAGAATTAAGTGTGATTTCCTCCCATCGATATTGTTTTTGTTCTGTGACTCATTATTCACTTCCTGGAGGCTTTGCGAGGTTGATTCAATGTCAGTAGCATACTGTCAATGAGATTTTAACTACTGGTGTGGCTAAGATAAAGAAAGAGAGGTTGAGTCTGCATTTGGCCTGAGTTTGTACCTTATGAAGTATAGCCATAGCTAAGCAGAGTGTCATATTTTCCATTTTGTAAATGATAGTTAAGCAAGAATGGGTGCTTCCAGCCTAGAAACAGTTCTAGATTGTTTCCTTTCTCATTCTCTCTTACATTGAAGTCACCTTCCAAATTTGAGCTGTTGCCTTCCAGGCTAAAGGTGCGGTCACTTTATGTTACATTGACTTCCATTTGATCGTATGTGAGGGTGGCAGCATGGAAACTGCAGGATATGTGCAATAGTTTTGGTTTTTGTTGCATACTAAAGTTCAAGTTTGGTGCACCCGGTCCCGGATAAGCGGTGGATAATGGATGGATGGATGGGCTGCAAATTTGTATGGCAAAAAGACTTCTGACCAATATTGGAGTAGTTATAAACCGACTTTTTGGCCCAATAAAAAGAACTACTTCACGTACTTTAAAGCTGAAGTTTCATCTTTATACTGACATCTAGTTTTATGGATGTAGCATCATGCAAACACAAATGTTTTCAGTTGCGATGCCATTTTAGAAATGTGATATGTACTTGATAAGAACGTTTAGAAAATTAGAAACCAATCAGTAATGTTTTGCCATGTATGCCATCGTCATATCATTCTACAGCAAAGATGTTAGAAATTAAATTGTAAATTGTTTGTAAAAATAAAATTAGAAATTTAAATTAATAAAATGTATATATTTGCATTATATTTAATTATAATTATTATATTTTAGTTTTTTTTTTTTTTTTTTTGGGGCCAGTAAAAATGTTGGCAGGACAACTAAATGGCTTGAATGTTAAAAATATGCAATGTTGAGCCCTGCTTTATTAGGCTACTGATATGACTGGAGTCTTCATCTTATGTACATGAACATATATTTCAAAGATACTATCTAATTCTTTATCTGCACAACTGTTAATAAGGATAAACATACTGTTTAAATGTTCACACCATAAGTAAGTGTTCGTGCTGCCTTAAAATATTATGTTTAGTCAACTCAAATATCCAAGTCCTCACTTAGTACAACTTCACATTTCAAGCTGACTAAACTTAAAATTTTAAGGCATCACGAACACTTACTTTTTTTTAGGTTGAAACAACTCACTTACTTTACAGTGTATGTACATAAACATATATTTCAAAGATACTATCCAATTCTTTATCTGCACAACTTTTAATAAGGATGAACATACTTTTTAAATGTTCACGCCATACATTTTAATTCACAGCACCACTAGGAAAGAGAGTCAAATCAGAAAAGGAACTGACCTTATTTAATTAGCTGTTGAAATCAACCATAATCAAGGCATTTTTATCTTGTGAGTCCTTAAAAGTCAGATTTCATAGTGTTGGATCTGGTGATAGAGAATAACTGTATCCCTAAGTGTCTCTGTTCATGAATCTGTATCATTCTGTCCAACTAATCTGAACTGTTTTTCTGAGGCATGTCTCCTGGGGTGTGAGTTGTTTGAGCGAGGCGTCTCTGCTGCTGTAAACCTTTTTAGGCGACAAGCGAGCTCTAGGCTGTGGCTGTGTTTATACTATGGACCTCTCAGGAGTGTGTGTTTGTTAAGTGGCAGTGGAGATAATCTACTGGAGCATGTGTGTGCTGTAGGTCTGGCGTGTGTTTGCAGCTCTTTGTCTTTATACTGTATGTGTGTGTATGACTGTTTAAGGATGTAAGGATGGAAAGGAAACATCTGCCGTGCTCCCTACACGTGGGAAGAGGAAGAGAGAATGTTCATGCACTGAGGATGAACTGCTGAAATATGGGGAAATTACACATGAGAAAATCCAGTCAAACTGTAATTACAGTCCAGTGTGTTTGCTGTAACCATATTTTAAACTCATTTAATGATCTGTATGTTACATCCTGGGACTTTTCACTGTTTGCATCACTCTGCTTCCCTGTGTTTTCATATTCAGATAAGCTGTCAGTCTGTGCATTAATGGTTGGGATTTTAAGTGACTCTTTCTGCAGGCAATCTTTACACCAGTAGGTGGCGAAAAGGGACTGTTTTTAAGAGTAAGCCATTGCGTAATTCACTAAGATGATTTGTTCAACAGCATTTGATGCATTCAGGAGCAAAATAAGCAACTATCTTTATGCATGAATCATTGAATCATTCACTGAACTGATTCGTTTAGCAACACTGATTTATTCAGGGCCAAAAAAAGGTGACCGTCTTTATAAGTCATTGAATTATTAACTTATTAACTAAACCAATTCGTTCAACAACACTCATGCTGTGTTCAAAATCCTCATTTACTATTCCCTACATTACTCCACTAATATAGTACACTTGAAGGAGCGAATGAAAACGAGTGAATTCGGACACTGAGTGCACCGGAAGGGCTGCCAATTTTGCTGCTGTTTAATAATCTTTTGAAACGTAGCAAACTGGCAGCTCCAGTAGAAATGAATATTTATGTTGAACTCTGCCATGGAAACTAGCATGTATAAACCTTAAAGCTGCTGTCCGTAATTTTTTTTGTGTTCAAAATTTACAAAAATTATATAATGAGAATGTACAACATGAATCCATTTTCCAAACCGTGTTTTTGTCTTACCCTGAATTACCCCTGAATTATTATTGTACATGACTTTCTTTATGAATGAGTCATTGAATTATTCATTGAACCGATTCGCTCAACAACACAGATTCATTCAGGAACAAAACACCAGACAGGGTACTGTAGTAAAGTGACTTTTGACTTGTTTCAGTTGTTGTGACTTGTTTCAGACTTGTGACTTGTTTCAGTTTCAAAAATTGCACACTTGGTATGAAATTAAGCCGCTTTTCCACTGTTGGGCCGAACGGTTCTTATTGCATAACTGTTCCATTCCGTGCCGATCCGGGCCAGCTGGTACGGTTACAGTTACGTTTACATAGAGTACCTCAGGGATGACGTGCTTTTGTAGGCAAAACCCGGAAGCGAGTTAGCATTTTAGGACTTCCGGTTCCATCGCCCCGAAGTCAATGGATTTTTTTTAATGGGTTTTTGCTAAATCACCTGAAATAAGGTCTGTGGTTAACAAAGCCTCTAAATATTTTCACGTTTTGATCTATGACATAAAACACACCAGTTATAACCTGCTTGTGATTTTTTAAACCTTTATTGTGCTTTAAAAACAGCGGTTGCTAACAAATTGCTAAAAGGGACTACTTCCTTTGGCGGGGACTTTAGACGTCATCATGACAAACAGGACATTTGGACAGCATTTCTCATGAAAAAGTGGATAAGTATTCATACACAGCGCAGATCATAATCAGCGAGCATGTTTTTAAATAAAGTTGTTTTCTAAATAAAGTTTGAGGAAGCTTGGTGGTGTTGACGTTGATCTGCGACCACGGTGTGCTGTAGTCCGTTTATAGCCTACTGTTAGCTTTTTATATCTGACGACTTTCTTTAGGCTTCAAAATGTATAAATGTTGTGTTAACTTGTAAAGATTATCTTGATAGACAAAACGTGTAAGTGTCATAACCCTTTGTTAAACACAGAGCTTATTTTTTGCGATTTTCCAAAAGTCTATGGGAAAAATGCATTGGCTTTCGATCGAGGGAACCCGTGCTCCGCTAACTTCCGGGTTGGCCTACAAAAACACGTCATCCCTGAGGTACTCTATTTTCCACTGTGGGGCTGACAACGGTCGATATTTGGAATGATATACAAAAGTGTCAGTCGTTGCCTTGGTAACTCAACGGTTTACTGATGATATGAGATGTAAATAACGACCACGTTATGGAGGATGATCAAATATTTCTTTTAATTTTATTATTAATTTGAGTTTACGTCACTTCACTTTCACTTTCTAATAGAGCGCTTAGCCAGAGAAACTGGTAGCCAGGCAACAGACAAGTGACCAATCCTGAGTGGCGACGTCATTTCACGGACTCTACCAGCAGCCGTGCTGAGAATTCCGGGCCGAGAACGGTTTGTAATCATGCCATACCAGGTTCAAGTGGAAACACAACTGGAACCGTTCGGCCCGACGGTGAAAAAGCAGCTAATCTTTGAACTGAAATATGCATAAACAGCGCATTATTTTTATTAAGGTATTCTTTCACTATTTATTGTCTGTCTGTAATGCTACTCACTAGATTAGACTTTAAGGTAGTCAAGTCTTTAAACTATTTGTTTATATTGTAATAAAGCAAGATTTCAAGAACTAATTGGTATTCAAGAACTAATGGGTATTCAAAGGTTCACTTTTCACAACAAAAGTAAGGACTAAGGAATGTAAATGGAAATCATTTTAGTAATGTTACAACTGGAGTAGTTTACTAACTTAATTAGCCTGTCAACTCATGCTGACATTATACAAGTTGATAAGTGGGTTTTATTGCCAGATTTAGTTTATGAAACTGCTGCCGACTTTAAAACTCAACTGAGCATGTTATTTTCCACATTTTTTCGTTCTTTTATAGACAGAATTGTTAAAATCCAGTCACGCCCTAATGAACACATATGCATGCAAAATATTTCAAATGCAAGTTTAGAGATAGCGCTGCTTGTGTTGGCCACAAATATGAGAATAAATCATCGAAAACAAGTCAACAGGTCAAAGATTCCAGTTTGCTGTCCGAGTGCCAGGCTTTCCATTCTACTCCATGTCCCTTGAGTCAATAACACTTGTTTTCCCATATTTAGTAATTCCACCCATGAGTAAACAGCTGCATTATAACTCTCCTCATTTACATCAGTTCCCTGTCATCTGTCCCTTTATCTGATGGGATCTCAGCAACTCATTACCCATAATGCCAGATTGCAGTGTCTGAAAATAGTTATGAATCTAACCAACTATCCAAGATCAACAAACAGAGAAGGAGACTTGTAATTGTGTTCCTCCTCTTGTTTTCTTGATCTCTTTCATTTTCATAGTCATGAATGATTACAGTTCCCAAACACAAAACTTGCTGTCTTAACAATAATGTAGTATGACAATATTTGTTCAGAAGTAGGTCTATATTTTCAATTTCTGTCACAGTTTGCAGGAGTTTGACAGTATAAGCAAGTTAAACAGGTGTAGACTACACACCGATGATTAAAGTGCTGTTTGCTCCTCCAGGCACATGGCTGAATCTCAAAATAAATGTCAGCCAAAATGTCAGCATGGTTTCATTCTGCTTTTTGCCTTATAAAGACACTGGATTGAGAAGACAAAATATGCAGTTTGATTAATGAATCAGTCCAAACGACAGATACTAAATGTACTACCAAAGAATGTGTAGAAAGATGAATGGCAATTACTTTGCTCAGAGTATATCAAATGATCATTACCTCGACATCCATCTTCTTTCACAGTCTATCATATACATATATTACTTAAAAATATACACTTCTGTGCATAAGTCTTAGGCATGTCAGTATTTTCACCCCCCAAAAATGGTTTTAAGCTGGTTATTTATATATTTTGCTGTAGTGTGTCAGTAGGAAATATCAGTTTACATTTCCAAACATTCCTTTTGCCAATAATTGTAATAATCCCAATTAGATTTTTGTATGCACAAGGAGTCTGACAACAGCCGGTGCTCCACACGGAGATCTGATCTCACCATCATCGAATTCGTCTGTGATTACATGAAGAAACAGAAGAAACTGGGACAAACTAAATCCAGAAGAACTGTGGCCGTGTCTCCAAGACGCTTGAAGAAACCGACTTTCAAAGCTACAGTACTGTGAGACATTTTAGGCACTTGTGTAAAAATGCTTGTAAAGTGAGGATGCTTTCAAAAATACTATCATAAATAGATTTTTTTTTTATCAATTAACCTCTATTAACCAAATCAAATCTATAATTAGTGTGACCACCAATTGCGTTTAAAACAGCTTTTGTCCAGGTACACATCATTTTTCAGGTAGCTTTGCAGGTCGGTTTCTTCAAGCGTCTTGGAGACACGGCCACAGTTCTTCTGGATTTAGTTTGTCTCAGTTTCATCTGTTTCTTCATGTAATCATAGATGGATTTGATGATGGTGAGATCAGATCTCCGTGTGGAGCTCCGGCTGTTGTCAGACTTCTTGTGCATACAAAAACTCACAGGATTATTACAATTAATGGCAAAATGAATGTTAAGAAATGTGAACTGATATTTCCTGCTGTCACACTACAGCAAAAGATATAAATAACTGGCTTAAAACCCTTTTTAGGGGGTGAAAATACGGGATGGTCCTCACTGCAGAACACAAGATCCACTGCAGGTGTAGATCCAACTCCTCCCACTTTATATATCCCTAAACCTACCCGTCTCCGCCCCCTGGATCTAAACCTACCCATCTCCACCCCCTGGATCTGGATCCAACTCCTCCCACTTTACATATCCCTTAACCTACCCGACTCCGCCCCCCTGGATCTCGAGTGTTCTGCAGTGAGGGGCTACTGGAAAATACTGACGTGCCTAAGACTTTTTCACAGTACTGTATATTGCTGTATTATTAGGTTTCCTAAAATACGGTCCATGTGGTAATATGGCAAAATCTGCCTCTAAAAATTTTGCAAAAAAATGACTTTATCTGACAATCTTATTACATTAGGTTAAACCAACAAAAGAATGATCAAAAATCAGGTAAAATATAATGACATAACCGAAGTGCACACTTATAATAAACAGAATGTTATCATCCACTGGTGTATATGCTAATATAGTTATCTTTATAGTTATCGTTCTTGGTGTAAACAGGCCTTAACATTGCAGTGCCATGTAGCTATGTAGTAATTGCTCAGTTTTAAAGATACTTTGATAAGGAAATTATGCTGTTAGCCCCTGAGAAACGGTCTTTCTTTCAGATTTGATCTTGTCCAAATAAGTTCTGAGTAGGATTGCACTGGAGTACTCATGGTTCCTGTTTTGCAGGGTTGCTAAGGCTATGAAGGTGGCGCTTTATGAAACTCCCACAGGCTGGAGATTCTTTGGAAACCTGATGGATTCTGGGAGGTGTTCGTTCTGTGGAGAGGAGAGCTTTGGAACAGGTGGGTGCCATCAGTGTCCGACTGTGCACTTCTCTAAGAGCATATAAAAGCCTTTCTCAAGCTTTTAGAGTTAAAAAGTCATCATGAATGTTTTGTCATTATATACTTCTCCTTATGTTGTTCCAAACCTCTATGATGTTATTTTTCTGTCAAACACACAAGAAAGCATGTTTAAAGAATCGTTTTATGTTATTGACATTTTTGGAGGTAGCTGTTTGTTAGTACATGCCTTCATGTCTGACATTTTGACCACATCCAAAATGTAGATCTTTATCAGTGTTCTGCTATAAAAGGAAGACAGGCTGGTTAATCATCTGAAATATTGAGAAAGTAGGAGTGGTCTACTACTCCTCTGCTTTTCTCACAAAAGCACACAGGGTGGGGGACACAGAAGAAGAAGATAAAGAAGTGAAAAGGAAATAGATTTATTGGATTTTAGTGGTTTTAGTTCTTTACCAAAACTTTCATCTGGTCAAGATGCAATTTGCATGTAGTTTGTGCACCATCAGAAGCACTGCATGTCATATAACATATACTGTATGTCATACAATGCTTGAACAACCAGACGTGTTCCTGCCTAATAAAGGTGTTTCTTCAACGACAGGCACTTTTTCATGTCTCAGGGGTTTCATTTTATTAAAAGTAACAGAAACTAACAGCAACTAACTAACTTATTTATTTATTTATTTATTTTATTATTTAAAGGTCACATTGAAATGTTTTGGAAATGTTTTAACGTGCATTCATAATTTATATTAGCTTTTTTAATCCAGCTTTTTCATACAATGGTTTTCAAATGACTTTTATGTATATATTTTATTTTTTTAATCTCAGAACAATGCATTCTATCTTAAAATATGAAAATCCGACATAAAAATATGATTATTTTAAAATTATGATAATCCAACCATATTTGCTTCTTTTCAAAGTACTTTTATTTATAGATGTTAGTTTTTACTCTCATCTTAGAACCATACTTTCAGTATTAAAACATGAAAATTTGTCATAAAAATAATATTTTAAAACTACGATAATCCAAACAGACAGAAAATCAAAATTTTTATTTTCAATATAGATTTTTTTTTTCTTTTTTTTTTTCTGTGGTAGCCAAGGAGACAGTGAAGAGCTTAAAATGAAATGAGACACGATATGTAAAGAAAAAGAAAGCTAAATAAATTACTGTTGGCCATTTAAAAAAAAAAAATTCTAAAATCATAATTTCTACCACAGAATGTTATCAAAAATAAATAAATAAATGTGATGGAAATTACATTTGTTGGTTCAGAAAAATAAACATTTCAGTGATATATGTATACATATGTATATACTGTATATGCACAAACTAGTAAGATTGTGAAGAGTTTGTTTTAAGCTATTTTATTTTCTTAAAGGGATAGTTCACCCGAAAATTCGGCCAAAAGTGAAGGTGTGAAGGTGAGCCCCTGTCTAGTATTGAATGGTTGTGTTTTGGTTGGCATCTGAATGTGGAATAAGCAACTGGCGCTGAATGATGTTGCTGGGCAGACAGACGCTTGGCCCTGTGGGCAGCAGGGTCGATCTGTAAAGCCTTTGGGGTTTTACACCGTCACGAAGACCTTGAGTGAGACACGAGGCATTGTCTGTAGGTGTCAAAAGAGCAGCCCGCTCATTATTCACCATGTTCTGACTTTGCTGTGGGATTGTAGTGCTGTCATGGGTCACTTGTCTGTATAGCGTTTTCTTTTTTCCTTCCTGTCAGTTGACTTTTCACTAAACACTTTCTATTATGCTAGACATACATACATCATTATATGTTTTATCTGTTGAGGCAGGTATCTGGTACAAATTGAGTGTGTTTATGGAATATTAGTTTCCCTTTTGGCTGTGAACCAGGTTATTTCTGCGTCACACTTATTGTTTTGTGAGCTGAGGGAAAGTTAACAGATAATAGTCAGACAAGTTGATAGATTTTGAAATTTGCTTTTTGAAGTGAACTTTATTGTGTTTTATTGATTAGGGGTAAAAAATAATTGTACAACAATGTTACATTGGCTTACAAGCGTTTTTGGCTGCTAATGTGATATGCGGTAGGCCTGAGCATTTTTAGTACTTCAGCATTAGTCACACACAGAGAACAGCTGTTGGACACACTTCTTCTGACATATGATTACATGAAATAAACCACATAAAAGAGCAAAAGTCATAGAGAAGATGTCGAGCATAAATGAAGCAGATGAAAAGTTAACCAGGGCAGTGAGTGAGGGCTTTCATTTTGTCATTATCATCTCCTGATTTAAATCTATCTCAGTGTAACCTCTCCTGTTCTACTCGCTCCACGACAAGCGCGATTCGAATTGATGTTTCCGAAATGGGAGGAGGGTGCGCTAACAAGGACACTAAAGAACACAACTAACCTGTACAGCTCTTTAATAGTTGGCCTCCGTTACACCCACCCCCCAAACCTTACTCCTATCCAGGTCACGGCACCAATGTAACCCTTCCAGTTCTACTGACATCGCTCTGAGGAGGATTCGAACCTGCATTTCTAGCATGGGAAGCAGATTCGCTAACAAGGACAGTCGCTAGCGCACCTCTTGGGCAGGTTTACCTGCACAGCTCTTTACTACCTGGTCTCCGTTAAACTCTTATCCCTAAACCTCACTCCCATCCGGGTCACAGCACCAATGTAACCCCTCCAGTTCTACTCACATCGCTCTGAGCGGGATTTAAGCCATAAAAACTGTTTAAAATAAGTATTTTCTATTTTAATATATTTTAAATGTAATTTATTCCTGATGACAACTCCAGTCCTCAGTGTCACATTATTCATTCTAATGTTGATTTGCTGCTCAAGAAATATTTCTTATTATTATCAATGTTGAAAACAGTTCTGCTGAATATTTTTGTGGAAAGCACAATACTTTTTTTCAGGATTCTTTGATGGATAGAAAGTTCAAAAGAACAGCATTTATTTGAAATATACATCTTTTGTAACATTATAAATGTCTTTACTGTAAAAGTCGATTAATTTCATGCATCATTGCTAAATAAATGTATTAATGTTTAAAAAAAAATCTTACCAACCCCAAACATTTGAATGGTAATGTAAATGTAAAAATAAAACACACAATCACAACTTTATAATGTAAAGTCTGAGAAATGGATGCCCATTTTGAGATTTACATTTAACAGTGTTATTAAATCATTAATGTTTTTAAAAAATGAACTTTAATTTGATGATGGCAAAGGACATCTTAATGAAAAAGGAAATGTTTTTTTTAATACTTTGAGTAAGGATGCATTAAATTATTCAAAAGTGACAGTAAATACGTGTTACAAAAGATTTCTATTTCAAATAAATGCTGTTCTTTTGAACTATCTGTTCTGAAAAAAAATAGTGGTTTCCACAAAAATATTAAGCAGCACTGTTTTCAACATTGATAATAATAATAAAAAATGTTTCTTGAGCACCAAATCAGCATATTATTATGATTTCTGAAAGATTGTTTGACATTGAATACTAATATTTTGATATTCAAATATAAAACAGTTATTTACAATTTTAATATTTCACAAGATTACAGTTTTTACTATATTTTTATTAAGAAAATGCAGCCTTGGTTACCATAAGAGACTTCTTTCAAAAGCATTTAAAAAATCTTACAGACCACAAACTTTTGAACGGTATTGTAGACGGAATATCAAAAATATGAATCTCTTTGTCTCTTTCAGGTTCAGACCACATCCGAGATAAAGACGGGCTGTGGTCAGTTCTGGTATGGTTGTCCATAATGGCAGTGCGTAAGCAGGGGGTGGAGGAAATAGTGAGAGATCACTGGGCCAAAATGGGACGCAACTACTTCTGCAGGTGAGCTGAACCCAAATAAGCATCTTCCCAAGCAAAAGTTCCTTCCCAAACTTTACTTCTAACATCAATCTACAGGTCTCTTGGGACTTTTCAGGATATTTCTTTGTGTATACATACAGTACCCACCCTCTCAATGGCTTTTCCTTTGAGACCGAGTAGGCAGCATCTCTTTAATGTGTGCCTGGACTGTTTTCCCCTTTCCCATACATGTTTCCCACATTCACCATATTTAGCTCCGCTTGTAGATGTCATGTGAAAATCTTGGGAGCTCTCCAAATGGTCATTAAACAAGTATTTATTTCTGGGTTACATTTGTATTCTTTCTTTTACATTGATGTACTATAGTGTTTGTTGGATTTATTTCTTTATATCTGCCAGGTTTGACTATGAAGGAGTGGACGGCAGGGCAGCGTATTACCTCATGAGAGATTTGGAGGCTGTTATCATTGATAAAGCTTTTACCACTCAAAAGTTTTCTGTGGGCAGTAACATCTACAGTGTGGAGAAGGCTGATAATTTTGAGTACATCGACCCAGTGGACGGCAGTGTGTCAAGGAAACAGGTCAGTTCAACACCTTAAGATAACATGAGAGATGGCCCATCAAGTTACAGTCATATTAAACTGCATTTTATTTACTTCCAGTCATACACATGCAAACACAGGAGACAGAAATCACTTCTTTATAGCACTTCTTTATAACACTTCTTAAGTGTTTTCTATTTTAATATATTTTAAATGTAATTTATTCCTGATGACAACTCCAGTCCTCAGTGTCACATGATCCTTCAGAAATCATTCTAATGCTGATTTGCTGCTCAAGAAATATTTCTTATTATTATCAATGCTGAAAACAGTTGTTCTGCAGTTTTTTTTTTGGAAAGCACAATACTTTTTTTCAGGATTCTTTGATGGATAGAAAGTTCAAAAGAACAGTTTATAAATGTCTTTACTGTAAAATTTGATTAATTTCATGCATCATTGCTAAATAAATGTATTAATGTTTAAAAAAAAAAAATCTTACCAACCCCAAACATGTGAATGGTAATGTAAATGTAAAAATGAAACACTCAATCACAACTTTATAATGTAAAGTCTGAGAAATGGATGGCCATTTTGAGATTTTGATTATTAAATCATTAATGTTTTTAAAAAATGAACTTTAAGTGAGGATTTGATGATGGCATAATGAAAAAGGAAATGTATTACAGTGATGAGATCCAAACTGCAAACACGATCATGCTTTAAACTGACCGAACAAAAGTAAATTAATCTTTACAACATGTGCATTTAATTCATTTAAACTCAATCATTATAAATACTTGTGATTTGGAGATAAAAACAAATGTGCGCATTGGTCCCATAGTGCACCGTATTCATCTGAGATAATGGGGAAACGTCAGAGATTTTGCAGCTTAGTCGCTCGTATAAAGAGCTGCCAGGGGTTTGTTGAGTATTAAGGATTTATGTTCAGCAATTATATGCTATTTAGTGTGGCACGCGCCCTATTGCGCACACCGACCACCCAATGAACACTGGCTAGAGTGGGATTCCTTGTTTGGGCATCTACATTCACACCTAGCTGCTTATGTGTGTACGGTGTACACGGCCTGGTTGAAATGAACAATACACAAGTGCCGAGACTCTGTTAAAATTTTCATTCAGCTGCTCTCTCTCTCTCACTCCTTTTTTGGAGGATGTGCTAAAGCACACGGAGGCGCACATGTGCTTGATAGTAACAGGAGAAGGATGTTTCAATAGATGCTTTATCTTTATCTGGCCTGGATTTGCTGTACCAAGACGCAGAGCCCTTTAGTGGTCTGTGTCACACACACGTGTGTTTGAAGTTTACCCAGCTGACTCACACTGTTCTGACCAGGAATGTGTGGAAACCACCTTCCCTCTCCAAAACACAAAAAAGAATGTAGTTACAGCATCTACCAGCAGGAGCTAACTGGATGCCAAACCTTGACCTCTTGACATTAGCATTCATCCTTTGCCTTTCGACACCTCATCTGCTTCTCATCTCATTTATATCCTTGGTATATCATTGATATACACTACTTTTCAAAAGTTTGGGGTCAGATTTTTTTATTTTTGGGTGGAAGAAATAATTTTTTTTTTCAGTTGCATTCAATTGCTTAAAAGTGACAGTAAAGACATTTATAATGTTACAAAAATGTTTCAAACATATTAAGCAGCTGTTTTCATTTTTTATAAAAATAAGATTTTTTTTTTTCCAAATAAGCATATGAAAATGATTTCTGAAGGATCATGTGACTCTAAAGACTGGAGTAATGGCTGCTTAAAATTAAAATGTATTAAAATAGAGAACAGTTATTTGAATAATGTTTCACAATATTATGAATTTAACACATCTGATCTAACCTTATGATTTGGTGTGATTTCACACTGGTGACATGAGGTCACGGCCTGTCATTCATTCAGTGGTCTCCCGTTGACCGTAGTGGCACAGTCACTTCAGTCATCCGGTCGGCGTCTCCACAGCTGAGTGTGTATTATTACAACAGACATTCCTCCCAGCGCCGGATTGTGTCAGCTGTCCTGGTCCTCTCTCTGCTGGTCTGTGGGGGGCCACCGAAGAGAAACTCAGCTGTCGGAGACCATGACATACGCAGACACACACACCAACACAAATATTATATAAATAACAGTGGTTCTGGTTTTGCTTTGGGATTTTATATTGGACATAGACATTGCACATCCTTGAAGTTCCCCTGTAGTCAATAATGTTATCCCTTAAAACTCGTCTTTGATCACCAAAATGACATATTTAAACATTTTTTTCCTGTGAAATTTTTTTTTCATGCCTTAAAATAGCTTGAATGTAACTCTACACCCTTGCTTCATTAAGTGTACGTGGATACATGAATATGTAAATTAGCCCCACCTCCAATCAATCACATGAGCTCAAAATACCTGATCCACGCACTAGGTCAACTTTACTGTAGTAAATGCTGCACAGTGGCAAGTGGAAATACTGGTTTAATTCAGCCATATATGTTTGAACTAGAAACTGATTCAGAAGAAGAAGTAGAAGAGTGAATATGGTTGTTAAGTGTGACATCATGCGGCAGCGCTTCCGGTTCCAAACGCTCTATCTCATACCACAAGAAAACAACAAATGGTGCTAATATACACACACGATGTGGTGTAATACTACCAAAAAATTATAATCATAACCTTTATCTCCATAACAAAATCCCAGATGGCCAGACAATGATTCATCTTTTATAAATATGTGTAGACTGTAAGTATTTTAAATGTTTAACTTTAAAATGTTAAATGTTTAATATGAATAAATAGCGCTCATAAACGGCTGTCAAGATGCCATTCTCAAGTGAAACGAGTCAAGGCTTGGACCCAGAAACGGCGTTCCTTACATCACGACTTAACAAGCGGAAACAGGCTCTTATACAAGTCGATGTATCAGAATGGTAGCCTATACATGTGTTTGCATATATGCAGCAGATCAGCATATTAGAATGATTTCTGAAGGATCATGTGACACTGAAGACTGGAGTAATGATGCTGAAAATTCAGCTTTGATCACAGGAATAAATTACTTTATAAAATATATTCAAACAGAAAACAGTTATTTTAAATTGTAATAATATTTCACAATATTACTGTTTTTACTGTATTTTTAATTAAATAAATGCAGCCTTGGTGAGCAGACGAAACTTCTTTTAAAAACATTAACAATCTTACCGTGTCCAAACTTTTGACTGGTAGTGTATGTATAGTAGGCGAAAAACAGTATGTGACAAAATAAGTATGTCCAAATTCACAGTACTCATAAAAGAGTAGGCAAAAAGTACCCGAATGGCCTACTTCTTCCAACGAGATTCTGAAGTGATACGATGGACACTTTAATATCCCATGAGGCCACGGGAAAGGATTTGTGAATGGCGGTGAAGCAACGTAACTGGTCACATGATAAGGACAACATGTAGTACGTCCAGATTACATTCATACTACACACACTCATACATACTATATAGAACATACTTTTTTAGGGGTCATGAAGTAATTACTTATTCAAAATAAGTACCCACTCAAGAGAGTATGCGATTTCAGACGCAGCCAAGGTCTTTGGTTCTCTGCAGTTCACAGGGGTTCTTTAAAATTAAAATGTATCAATTTTTAATAATGAATCTATCTATCTATATCTATCTGTCTATCTATCTGTCTGTCTGTCTGTCTATCTATCATTTGCTATGTTCATGATGGTTGAGGATGAGTGCATATCTGTCAAATCTTTCTACTTTGGTTGCTTACTGCTTTCAAATGGTAGATTAATAATCCAGCCGAACAAAATTACTATTTGACTGGGTGAACAGCGTTTGACAAACACAACAAAAAATATGGGATTTTTTTCCCCCCTCTTTTCTAAAATAAGCTCTATGGTGGTCAAGAGAGAAACTTTCTTGTACAAGCCACACTTTTTATTATTCTTTTTTTTTTTTTTTTTATCTAATAAGAATGAAACCTCATTTACTCTTTCATCTCACTTGCTGTCTCTGTAGGTATTGTCACATGTCACTCCTCTACTGCTGAGCAGTTTTCCAATTGGATCTGGCTCAGAAAAGAGTTTTTCCTGTCATCTAGTGGACATTATTATGAACTACAAGTGTTGCTGTTTGGGAAATCCATGTAGTAGAGCTTGTATCACATTTTAAGAGCTTCTGAGGAATGCGAATGTGTCACATTGAATGTTTTACATTTACATTCAGTTTTATTCATGCTTTTTGAAACGACATTATGATATAGCGTACTAGATAATGATTCTGGCTTTATGATTAATCAGAATTGTTAGCACTATAATGAGCTGGATTTCTATTTCTGTACTCGTCCTGCAGGGCCTAAGGATCATCTTCACAGACTCATCCCGAATCATCTTCCGGCTCAGTGGTTCTGGGGCTGGAACAGGGACCACCATCCGCATCTACGCTGAGAGCTACGAGAGAGACCCAGAGAGACACAACAGAGAGACTCAGGTGAAGACTTCACTCTAATTTTCCTGCTCTTTCAACACAGCATCAGTCACAGCATAACTGCTGTAATGTAAAAGCGCAGTAGTAGTGATTTGTGCTGAACCAGTACACTGCCAAAGTGCTTTGGAAGAAATAAAAAAGCTTAAAACAGCCTTCTTAATAAAAGTGTAAAGGATACCTTCCATGTGTGTAATATTTGTTAATCATAAATTGATACATATGGTGCTTTATTGCTGTCATAACATCATTCTAATCTGTTGATGAATTTTTGCCACATATCAGTTAGTGATAAGTTACCTTTTTTTTGTTTTGCTTGTATTCAAGTGATATGTAATTTACTGTATGTGGAAAAGTTAATTTATAACTGTCATTTGACCAATCAGAGCAGAGTAAGCTGTCGGAAAGGAGGGGTTAGAGAGATCAAATCATTTATCAAACTGTTTCAGACACTGTGAGAAAAGATGTGATGCTGCAATGTATATTATGAGAATATTAAAGTATTTTTTGGCCTTGGATGCATGTAAACCTATTGTAGGATACCTCCAAAAGAAAATCAGGAACCTTTAAAATAGCATAATAGGGATAAAGCTGTATAAATCATTTTACAGTAGTTTTAGGTGTTGTCATTGCAACAAATTGTAAAATTGAATGTAACTTTACAGAGAAAAGGTTATTAGGTATCTCTTTCACACTAAAATCATGTTAACATGCATGTTGTATATGTCTTCTGGCTGCACTATTGAAACAGTGAGTATTAATGTTTAATGTTTATGGATTGGTCCCTTTCTCTTTCATTGTAAGTGACTCACTATAATATTTTGCTTTCTTTTTTAAAGAAAAAGAAGTACAAGTCTGTTTAATATGCACTTCCTTTGACCGTTTTAGGTTGTGCTGGGACCTCTCATTGCTATCGCTCTAAAAATCTCCAACATCCACGAACGAACTGGACGCAAAGGCCCCAATCTGATCACCTGAGACCAATCCAGCAGCACACACCAGGGGCCAAATTCACCTTACTCACTCACCGTCTGATCCGTTTTCATTTGTGCCTTTTACCCTCGACGCCACAAAGAATGTGCCAACTATTCATTTTGCTGCTCTTTTATCATTTCTCTCCTTGTTTTCCTTTCTACCCTCTCATTTGTCATTACAAGGGCCCCTGTATGGTTTTCTCTTCTTTTGCACATTTATAAACTCATGTAAACCACTAAACAAATCCAAAGGGAGCAAAGCATTTTTTTTCATGCTTACGCAAAGACTCCTTTCCTGTGTTTAATTCAACAAGAATGAGGTTAGAAACATATGTAGACCACTTTGGTTTTGAATCAGCTGCATGGGGGCTAAACCTTAAACCTTGTGAAATTGGTGTAACTGTATGCTTTTGTTTACAATGTAGCTGTTACAAAGAAATGTATTCAATGCAATCAATGAAACGAGGGAGCAATGCTGTTCAATATTTACTTATTTCTGTGGAATTCACATTAGAAAGACATCATTATCTGTAGAGCTGGGGCCTCATTTACAAAATATTGTGTAGAAACCGTCCTACAGTACATTTGAACAAGATCATTTCTGAAATGTGTGTGTGATTCAGAGAACGAACGAACAAAAAAAACCAGGACCACAAAACCAGTCATAAGTCGCATGGGTATATTTGTAGCAATAGCCAACAATACATTTTATGGGTCAAAATTATTGGTTTTTCTTTTATGCCAAAAATCATTAGGATATTAAGTAAAGATCATGTTCCATGAAGATATTTTGTAAATTTCCTACCATAAATATATAACACATTTATTTTTGTGAGTGGAGATGCATTGCTAATGACTTCATTTGGACAACTTTAAAGGCAATTTTTGCACCCTCAGATTCCAGATTTTCAAATAGTTGTACCTTTCAAATGATGTATAAATCTCAATTTCAAAAAATTGACCCTTATGACTGGTTTTGTGGTCCAGGGTCACAAATGTGTATGTACGGACGTTTTATAAATGAGGCCCCTTATGTCCAACAATGAACTACTAAAATAATAATCATAAAGATTGTCTTGAAGAACGGTTGTGCTATAATTCTACATCCAATCTTGTAATCTGCTAACACTGGTATTGATTTGCAATTTTCTGACCACTTTCTGAAATGTCCGCCAGATGAACTTTGTGGTGTGAATCAAAGTATGAAATGAGTTAAAGGAAAGTTTGGCTATGAATTGTTATATTTCATTTTAAAAACCCTGCATGAATCAGTTGTTTGTGTGTCAGATGGATTATGTGCATTCCATAGTGTGATGAGAAACATGCCTCTTAGTTTATTTTTATTATTATTATATAACACTTATGGCATTTAAAATAAATTTCTTTGAGCCAAGACATTTATCAGTTTTTAAGATATTTGTGAGAGGATTTTTGAAAATTGTTGATCCCTTAAAAACACTTTACAAATTGCAACGACTCCAAGGTGAAAACAAATGCTCCCTTTTAAAAAAAGTAAATAAATACAATGGCCTAGCTGTAATTAATTTTGTATCCTAAAACGTGCATAAATAAACTTTATCTTTTGTGTGTCCTGGCTTCTTGTTATTGTCATACAATTAGTGAGTTCAAAGACTTATACATGTTCTTGCTGTCCATCTTATTCATTTAATTTCATAGAATTCAGTCAAGTATAAATGAATCCTGGATTATTTATTAGATTTAACAATAAAACTATATTGGCAAAACATAATTTAAAACTGACTATTCTCTATAGGCATAAATGTGTCTTAATTTCCTTGTTCTTTTTTAGGTTTAAACATAAAGAAATACCATATGCATTGCCATTCAAAAAATTTAGTGAATGCTCATTTATATGATTAAAAATGCTATAAAAACAGTAATATTGTGAAATATTATCAGAGTTTAATGGAAAGGTTCAAAGAAAGTTAAAGGTTCCTCATGGGGATGCCAATAAAGAACCTTTATTTTTGAATGTAGCACAAGCAATTTTAAAAATGGATGGATTTATTTTAAATTTAATTAAAAAAGTCAATCAATTTTCAATCAAGAGAGGTTTATACTTAAGACAAGAACAATTCTTATATTTTACCAGCAAAGAAAAATAAAATAACCCTGAAAGTGTAAAAAAAAAAGACTTCCAAATGACTTGATGTAGACTCCTGCACAAATAAAAGCGAAACAAAGCCAGGGCAGAATGAGACGGACTGCAAACAATAGGTGTATGGCAAATTTACATGGGCTCAAGTTCATCACAGATGAAGTTGAGGAAAATCTGCTGAAGACTGCAATTCACATCTCAACTATTAGCTGGAGGGTGGGAGTAAAAATAACTAAATATATGATATTAGCAGAAAGAGCTCATGTGTAGGCCTGTGTGTGTCTGGTTTATGTTTGGGGAAAAAAAAGCATTTTCTATTTCTAAATCCTCGAGTCGTTTGAATTCAAATGTTAATAGGTGAGAAATACAATAGTGTATTTCTCCTGCAAAGTCAAACAGGATTCAGTTGTGAAATACAAACTCTAGTTCCATCTAATAAAACACACTGACAGACACACAATATAAATTCATTATCTTCTTTTGAAAGGTGATATGGGGAAATGGGACCAAGACGAAGAAAACTAGTGTAGGCCCATATAATCAAAAGGTTTAACTGCTGTTCCATACAGAAACGCTAGATGGAGACAAGTTCACATGACATCCACTAGAAAATTTCACAGTTTACAATCATTATGTTAGGTGTACTAAAATAAGTTTAAACATTTTACAGAAGCGATATATCTAATATCTGGTTTACAAGTGAAATGATAAAACAATCAAATGCGATAAATCCTACACGATGACGAATGTTCCTTTAAAATTCGTTTTGGCGGTTGCAGTAACGACTGAAGTGGAAAATAGCCCGCTAGTTAAGGGTTACAAACAATTTTTGCACGTTTTCTTTATCTTTATTGCTGAATAACCGAGTCTGTGTCTTTAAACTGAGATTTGTCTGTGTAGTCACTATTAATCATGTAGTCGTCTAGTCCCACCTCTTCCTGCAGCAGCACTGAGTGCGAGAGACAGAGAGGGAGACAGAGCAGAAACAGTCTGATCATGTGGAGAGACGGACAGCGATGCCAGCGGTAACCCTGCAAGAGTACAGCGCATCTCCGAGAAATATCGACGTTTAAGAGAATAACAACACTATTTTCCGGTAACTTCTTTGGATACATAATTGAAATGAAATTTCAGCTTCTATCATGACTGAGAAGTGTATTTTGTACGCGAAACTGTGTTTATAAAGGATTTTCAGTCATCGTTTGCCATTTAAATGGCATGAAACGCGGATATCAATAGATGTTTGAAGTGCACATGGATGTTAGGCTACTTCTCTGCATGTTGTGTATGGAGAAAATTGTGCGTCTGTCCAAGATCAGCTGAGTAAGTGTTTATCAGATATTATGCTATGCATGTACGCAGGACAAGTTATAATTCAGCTGTAGGATTTGAAGTTATAAATCACCATGGCTTTGGGTGTATTCTTACAAACAAGTGGATTTTAATGTGTCATTTTTTTCCACTAAAAAAGTAAACCAGCAGTAAGCAATCATGGTAGAACCTGTTGGGTTCGTGGAAGCATGGAAAGCTCAGTTTCCTGACTCAGATCCTCCTGAGATGTCTTTGAACTCTGTTGGAGACATTGAGCAGGAGCTGGAGAAATGCCGAAACTCTATTAGACGACTGGAGATGGAAGTGAACAAGGAGCGCTTTCGAATGATCTACCTGCAAACGCTTCTAGCCAAAGAGCGGAGAAGCCATGACTCTCAGCGTTGGGGCTTCACTAGGGTCTCACAAGGTGAGCATAAGCCAACGGACGTCCATCATCAGAAAGCTGATGGAAGCAGGTGTCTCCCACCCAAACTGAAGCACATGACCGCAGCAGAGGAGAGTCGTGAATCTCAGCCGTGTGTTGAGGTGGTGGGATGTGATATCTCAGACCTGGACAGGCAGAAAAACAGAGATGGAGAGACTGACTGGATGTCTCCATACAAAAAAAGAAGTGTCGAAGCTCCACTCAGACCCATTGCTGGACGTGGACCTGCACACCATGAGGCGGATTGCGTTTCAGAGTCTCCACCGAAGGAAAAGGTCACCACGGGGTTGGGAGTCGCTGCACTTCGGTCAAACTTTGAACGCATCAGGAGAGCCAATTCTCAAACATCTAGCGATGGGAAAAGCGAGAAGCCTTACTATGCCAATATGGAGTACCACCACGAAAAAGGTCTTGTTCGGGTCAATGATAGAGAAGTCTCAGAGAAGATAAGTACTTTGGGCAGTCAAGCTATGCAGATGGAGCGCAAGAGGTCTTTGCATTCTGTCCCGGGTAATTTGTCCACTGCTTTCGGGGATATCCGTAAACCAGAGCGCTCACATGAAAGAGCAACCGAGAGCGGCTACAACTGTGAGTACGAGGAGGCTGACTTGAACTCTGGTTTCCTCAAGGACAATTTAATAAGACTTAATGGAAGAAGAGCGCCTCAGCAGAACTGGCAGCAGTCGGACTGTCAGCCCTATACGACCGTTTACGTAGGGGGCATTATGGGAGACGGAGAGGATCTTCACTTGACATGGCCCAGGCGGTCTTACTCACCTGGGAGTTTTGAGGATGGATACACGCCAGATTGCAGCTCCAATGAAAACCTGACTTCCAGCGAAGAAGACTTCTCCTCAGGGCAGTCCAGCCACGTGTCCCCGAGCCCCACCGCCTACCGAATGTATCGAGAAAAGAGTCGCTCTCCATCCCAGCACTCCCAGCAGTCGTTTGAGAGCGGCAGTCCTCCTACCCCACAGTCTCAAAAGCGTCTCAAGCAACAGCTAGCGCTCTCCGAGGCTAATGTTGTTGGTGTCCGCAAGAACTGGCCTACTGACGGGAGCTCCAACAACTTCAGCAACAGTTTCCATGGCGATTTGGGTAAGACGACATTCTTGTAGTGTTTACTTTACTTACTGTCCTGTAGTATCTGTTTGGTGGGCCTTTCATAGGATTTCATCTCCCCACAGTGGGAACGTATTAAGAAGAAAAGGCACCAAGATCCCTTATAATGACATTTTATGCTTGTTATTTGTCTTTTAAGAGGTCTTTAGTCGCTGTTGTGCAACCCTACTAACATGAATCTGATTTTTTTTTTTTTTTTGTCATCACAGGGGGGTTTCAAATTTTCAAATTTTGATGCCAATTATGATGACCCCCTTGTGAAGCATTCCCTTCCTAAAATATATTGGCATATATATAAATGTTTATTCATAAAGAGTCAGTATATTGTGTGACGAAAACTCACAAAGAATTGTTTCCAATAGGGACGCACGATATATCGGCCACCTTTATTGGTATCGGCTGTTATATGTTCATTTTTAATGTTATCGTTATCGGCCCAATAAGAAAATTTGGCTGATATATTAAATAATGGATTATTTCCTTCAGCTGAGACACTTCAGATGCACACTGTTCACCATGATGGTTTTAAATTGCTTGAAATATGATTGGAATCACTTCAAAAAGGTAAATACAGTTAAGTGCAACATGTGCAGCGCAAGTCTGTCTAATGCTACATAAAATTATAATGAGAACAATATAATTGTGTGCTTGGGACATGACTTTTTATTATTATAAAAAGTCATGTCCCATGTCCCAAGTCGTGTTATCGGCTTTCAAATATTAAGAATTATTGGTATCGGCCAAAATTTTCATATCGTTGCATCCCTAGTTTTTTAAGTTTAAGATTTGGCTTTTATGTTGTCACTTAACTAAATTTAAAGCAAGTGATTAAAATATTATTTAGAAAATATGTACATTTCATTAATTGGATGGTATATATTTTAAAAATATTTTAAATAATAATACAGAAAAAAAAAACATTGCTAAAATAATGATTGTAGAAAGCAGAATGAAACCGTAATATCATCAGATTAGGTAACTGTGTTATAAACTTTAGGTTTATTATTTATTGCATTTAAATTTTTTTAAATTAACTCAGACCTAAAAATGCATTTTATAAAAGCTTAATTTTTTTCTTTCTCTCTCAAATTTCCCCACTGTCCTCAAGCACCCCTCAAGTTTGAAACCCCCTGGACTGTCAGGCAGATATTGAGGAAAATCCATTTTTTTGTTTGTAGTTTTCTAACAACAATACCAATGCTCTACTATATTTCTTCTTTGTGTAAGCTCTCCATGTGGTTTCTCCCTTTCCTTATCTCACTGTCATGATACGACTGGTCTGATCTGCAGTGTTTGAGGCCAGAAGTGGCCTGAGGCAGTGCAGTCGCTCGCTCTCTGTCCACCCAGAGTGTTTATGCATCAGTTCACATTAGTGTTGTTGTCCTGCCGAGGGCTAATTAACCTAAAGGGGTCATCTAGGATGGTGAATTTAGCAAGGCTTTTTGTTGGGGGAGGGGTGAAAGACTAATTACAAGAAACAAATTAAGAGAAGGACTGAAGATACAGAATGTCAGTTGGACCAAATGATCAGATATCCGTGGTTTTATTGGTTTGAATGGAAACACACAAGGAATGGTTCGTCATTGTGAATGCTAGCTGTAATGCATTTGAATGGTAGCTTTACATTAGCTAATATTCAGTATTGTTTTCTTGATGAATTGAGGGTCACTGCAGTGCAAAGAAGAGGTTATTTGAAGCAAAGTGTCAGTGTGAAGCAATCTTGCGTTTAGAAATAGTTTTGGTTTTAATCATTTCATTTTCACATTCATTCGCACTACAAATTACATTTTTAAACTATATTTAAATAGAAAACAGTTATTTTAAATTGTAATAATATGTCAAAAATTACTGTTTTTATAGTATTTCAAATAAATACAGTCTTGGTGAGCATCTGAGTGTTTTTTAAAAGCATGAAATCTTACCAACCTCAAACTTTTAAAAGCAAATATATGTAACATGTTCTCATAGTTAACATTTTAAGCATCTTTTCAAGTTTTGTTTATAATCAATTCTCATTAAAAGATCAAAAATCATATAGATATGCTATAGCAAGACATTAACTGAGCCTTAGATTCTCAAACAGAAAACAAACAGAAAATTAGTGTTAAATGATTGAGCAAGAGCACAGTAATGATAAAATCTAGATCAAGCAGAGTACATCATTGTTGCATTGTTCATGTTGGTTCACATTTTTTAGTTTTATTATGACTTTACTTCCCCACTTTGCCTACAATTGGAGACTTGCTGTCTTATAATATGTGGTGATGATGATGATGATGATGATATATAATATAGATAAGACAGTAACTCTTTAAGTTACATTTTATATCTTTATCTAAATGACAGAAACCAATAGAAGACTAAAGAGCCAAGAGCAGATTTCTCTCCTTTCAAGCAGAAAAGAGCTCATCAGCTCAGTCCAAGCTGTAGTTACATAAGCAGGCAGAGAGCGCAGAGCTGCAAACTCAGCACGCCACAAACAAATTGCAAATGATCAGTGTAAAGTTGCGTTTTAATGACAAGATCGTGATTTACACCAGTGGGAAGTGTAGCCATTCTTCAGTCTGTCTCTAAACTTTCTCCAAATTCTTTTCTGCAATCTTAATCTAATGCCCTCAAGCTGTTCATAAACCGCACGGTCGAGTTTTGCAAGATTGTTTTAAACTGCCTCTGTTAGATCTGTTACTCTGAGAGAGAGAGAGAGAGAGATCAGAGAACATGATGCACAGATTTTAGTCCTCGAAAATCAGTTGCGCTCACCTAGTGCCCCTCCCTCATGTAAACATCAGCGGACAGTGCAGCCACGTGCGTTTGTCAAACAAGCACATGCTGTGCCACAGTCTGTGGTGACTGCCCTGACATTTGTGGAAATCCTCGAGGATTTCATATGAATTTACTATGAAATGAAAGGTACTTATGTAAGCGCCATGCATTTTATATAGTCAAAAAAGTAGCGGTTGCATGCCAGAGGTTATTTCACAACAAGGAAAAGACATCTTCATGGAAATCCCTTGAGGAAACATCAATAATAAAAATGTTTCCTCAGACCTCTTCCGTGGTAAAACAGTTACTTTTACAGTTACTCCTCGTTGTACACAGTATTGAAAGGTGATTGCTGTCATGATCATTCAAAAGTGTTGTGCTTGGTAGGCTCTGAATGGATTTAGTTTGACTTTGTGGGCATTATGCTGAAAGAACCAGCCAGTGAAGAGTTCTACTGTGTGCCATTTTTCTTAGGAAGCAAAATCTGTGACTTTTCCCTTTTGTCAACTGGGTGTTAAAAGTCACCTCTTAGGAGCAGACCGGTCCTGGCCGACAACCTAATCCTGCCTGTATTATTAAAATAAACAGTCCTTTGTTAAAATCTCCCTCACAGACTCTTGAGTTCCACCATGCATGCTGGCTTGAGCAAAAAAAAAAAAAAGTTTGTTTAGAAGCTTTTTAGACTTCACAATTGAGGAATTGTCTATCTGTCTGTCTGTCTATCCATCGGTTTCTCTGTCTGTCTGTTGCCTCTCTATCTATCCTATCTGTCTCTCTATCTGTCTATCTATCTATTTATCTATCTATCTGTCTGTCTATCTGCCTGTCTGTCTGTCTAGAGTGAATTTCAGTTAATTGTAATTTTACCTCCTTGCATTCAAATTGAAATTGAAATTCTGTATCCTTTTTTTTTTTTTTTTACCTCAGTTCAATTTCAGAAATTAAGTTGATATTTAAAAGGCATTCTCAATTCACTTTTGAATGGTGCACAACCCTTCTGCATGAAAGGGTAACAGGTGGTAGTGCATTTTATCTTTGACTTAACATTATTTTTAGAAAATTATTTATTATTTTGAAAACATTTCAACTTTGCAAACAGAATCTGTGGTCTGCGTTCAGTAAGGCTTTGGGAATTGCGAGAGGTATTTGATGGCTCTTATCCCTCTTGTTGTTTTTCCATTTTATCATCTGCCAGAGCCCGTAAATCCAACGAAAGCCTGAACATCAGAAATACCGCTCATACAACATCAAACATGCACCATGTGTGCATAAAGCCTGACAGCAGTAGCGACCGCTGCATGTAATTTGCTTCTTTTCAAACAGTCTACTTATGTGGTCAGTTAAGCTGTAATTTTGCACTACCGATGCCCTAAGACATACTAACTGGGCCTTTTTGTATGTGTGACTGTTTGCATGTCACCTGTTGTCCTGGGGGTTGGACTGTGTAAACAGGGGCAGGGCTGAGGCCAGGCTGGCGTGGGTCCAGCTGGCACGGGCCTCTGAGAGCCCTGCACCACCATCACCAGCTGCAGGGAAAGAGCAGATCTTTCTCACTGTCGTTTTTTGGGAGGAGCTTTTCTCTCACAGAATCACAAACACAATCGTGTTATTTTATATAGAATAGATGTAAATACAGTACATATATAGGAAGATTTGTTTGGGAAGGAAATATTGAAGCTTGTCCTATACTTATTCATTTTGAGTGTTTTTACAATTACAGTTTGTACTGTTAAGAAGAACACCTGACAAAAGGAAAATCTCAACAATTCTTAAACAGATGTGACAGAAAAAGCCTCTTTTTTTCACACAATGTGCTTATGTCACAAAGGCAGAATAGTCTCTTGATTACAGAGGACGATGTCAATGACGGAAATGGTTGCAATGGGGCCCTGCTGGCAAAAGTAAACAGCACCATCTCTTCCAGTGGTGTTGTTGCTTCAAATGGACACTGAAAAACTGACTTTTCTGGGGTTTGCAGTCTGTTTTTCTGGCTTCCTGTGGAATCTGTTTACGTTTTAATGGGCTTTAAAGTTGTTCCCTACCCTTTCCAATTTTATCATTTTTAGATGAAATGGAATATTCAACAAGAAAATAAACTACCGTTCAAGAATTTGGGGACAGTATGTTTTTTTTTTTTTTTAAAAGAAATTAATAGGCTACTTTTATTCAGCAAGGACGCATTCATTTGATCAAAAGTGATAGTAAAGTAATTTATAAAAATACAAAAGATTTCAAATATGCTGTTCTTCTGAACTTTCTATTCATCGAAGAATCTTGTTGAATCTCGCTGTTTCCACAAAAATATTAAGCAGCACACCAGTTTTCAACATTAGCTATGTTTCCATCCACCTATTTTTATGTGCATTTTGGGATATTGCATGAAAAAAAATGCTAGATGCAAACACAAAGATGCGCATAAATACTAAAAATGTGCATAAAAAAATGTATGCACTCAACTGAGGTGGATTCAATTTTTATCCAATAAGAAAAACTATGATGCAAACACATTTACTGAATAAATCCCTTGATGCTCAACAAAAAACTCACGTGACTATGCCTCATCACAGATCGGATAACTGGACTAACCAGCAGACCAGTTTCATTGCACAGCATCTCAAATGTTGGTTTGGTCATTCTGAAATGCCTGAGCTAAAGTCTGTCATCAAAATGATTTGGTTTAATTCCCTCCCAAAACCATCTCACACGATTGTGTTCCCAAACACCAGCATCCGAACGCACGAAAACAGTGCTTTATTTGCAAATGTTTTATGCAATGTTCCAATGTTACGTGCATAAGTTAAATTCGCAACTTTGGATCGAAACATGGCTGCTGATAACTCCAAATCTCTAATATTAGCCAATAACTAATATGTTACTGATATATCGTGCATCATTTTTCTGAACTATGTAGTTTTCCATTCCTGCATTTCCTTATTCATGATATTTAGCACAATCACTGAATCTTGACAGTGTTGTGTTTTTCCTGAGAACTTTGTTACAGTGCAGTCTTGTTATTTTAGCGTTCTGTACATTGTGTGGTTCTCCTCTTACTCAGCCATGTCACCTCTCGTCCTAATTTTGCACCAGTCCCTCTTGAGTCTTGTCTGCTACAGGACCACCCCTCCCCTACATTTCCCCCAGCAGCGTAACCTATCCGACCTAATTTTTTTCTTTGTCTTTCTGTTCTGTCGGATCCCCTGTGATTCACAGTAACATCATAACCCTCAACTGCCTCCAATTGATGTTAACCCTATAAAGCCTGCTGTATCATTTGATATGCGCATTTCTAAGGCCTCTAAATTATCAACATGATTAAATCTTTGCTGAAAAACCTGTTGTACACAATATACAGTACATGCTTTCTGTCGTCCGATTGACAGTTTATACTTTTTTTGTATAATTCTAAAAATTGCCCCCTATATATAGTCTGCTATACTGTTATAAAAATCTCATTGATTTACATTACAAGCTCAGAATTTCATTTTACTTTTTGGCCATGTAAATATTAGCAGCTGGTGTTTTTTCCTCCTCGAGTAGTAACTCAATATTCTCCTATATCGTATATGTGAGACATAAAAGCCTGATGTATCAAATATGATAGCCAAAAAAGAAAAAAACCCATGCAAACTTTTTTTTTAATATTTTTAATGCTTTTTAAAATACAGTATAAACTTTAGTTTAGTAGTTGGCTACAGTTTTTGTTTAGCATGCAAGGGTACTAATGCAAGACTTTTGTATTTATTATAAGTTCAATAAAATGAGCAAACTAAAAGTAAAAAAAGTACATTAAAATTTAATTTAAAAACAACAACAAATGAACTTTACAGCCAGTGATAATATCAAGCAGACGAGTAAAAATACAAAGTTAAACTTCTTTTTCAACTGTTCCTCTGCTTTGTGCCCTCAGGGGCTTACCCAGCTTCCCTGGTGGGACTGAAAGGGCCTTCTGTGCTCGTTCCCTAAAGTGTTTATGGAATGTCTCAGCTGCTTGAGAAGTGTGGTAAATAGACGGCTAATGAAATGTAAAGTGGCCCACAAGCACAGGCACTGACCCCTGGGGGCTGTTGCGCAAAAATGTGTGTGGAAAGTGGTTGGTGTAAAGTGCAGCCTGGAGGTCAGATAGGTCACCTATAAGATTTAGGATATTCTTCCGCAGTGTTATCGAAAAAGTTTCTTATGTTAAATCTCAGCATGTGATTTAACACTTTTAGAGGTTACTGTTGATACCCTTTGTGTATGTACTATATGGATGTGCAGGGCTCCAGAACAAAAAAATAAAATCACATCATGAAATATTTAGGAGTCAGAATACTTTTTAGATGACAAATTACCGTATCACTTGACAAAGCTGGTTGTTCAGCAGCACTTCAGTTCGTTGAGTGCATACATAGCTTCTTACTTAAGCTTTTAACTGCTGTGTGTAGAGATAAAGGATGTTTTAGTACACAGACGATGACAAATTAAGATTTATGTGATTGTGATTTTTCTGGTTGAATTTGGTATAAATTTGTTCCAATTTGATGCAGTTACTGAAGTGTTAGTCTAGCGTTACTATTGTTTTTGTGCCATATCAATATTTGGGTGGGTTCACACTTGCAGTTTGGTTCTCTTGGTTCTTTTGGCCTAGACAAAAAAAAAAAGAAAAAGGAAAATGATACATTTAGTCTTGGTTCACTTAGCATTTTCACTGTCATTTTTAAAGGATTAGTTCACATTAAAATGAAAATTACCCCAAGATTTACTCACCCTCAAGCCATCATGGGTGTACATAACTTTCTTCTTTCTGATGAACACAATCAGAGTTACATTGATAAATATTCTGACATCGTGTCAGTTACGCTTTTTTTCGTAAGTTGAATACGGAAGGCGTAGGATGTACCGTAAGCGTTTTGAACTGCGAGAGGTGTTACACTTTCTTCGTAAGTTGAATATGGAAGGCGGTCTGGCGGAAGCTAGATATTTTACTTTATAACTGGTTAAATATGGATATTTTTCTTACACAAACATATTGCTTCACTTTAGAAGGCCTTTTTTTACCCCCCAGAACCATGTGGGTAAATAAAGACCTTCTGAAGCGAAGCAATGCATTTGTGTAAGAAAAATATCTGTTGTTTATGATGGATGGATGCACTTTCTTGAGCTTCAAACTCATTGGTCCTGTTCACTGCCATTATAAAGCTTGGACAAGTCAGGATATAACTTTGATTGTGTTCATCAGAAAGAAGAAAGTCATATACACCTAGGACGGTTTGAGGGTGAGTAAAGATTTTCCTATGGGGTTTTATAATGGGGGTTTTCAATTTATGATAAAAATAAGGTCTGTGGTAAACATAACTTGATGATACTTGAACGTTTTGCTCTACAACATAAATTACACAGACCCATATCGAAAACGTGAATTTTGAAGCTGTTATTTTTACTTAAAAAATGTTTGTAAAAAGAACATTTGATGTGTGAGTGTGTGCAGTTTACTTTGTAGAACAAAACATTTAAGTATAATCAGGTTATGTTTACCACAGACCTTATTTTATTAAAAAAATTAAAAGGCCCATTATAAAACCTATATGAAAATCTGGAGGAAACCAGTGGCGAGTGAGTCGAGCCACACCATAGTTAATTGTTTGGTGCGTACCAAGGTTTGAATGGTAGCGTTTACACTTATTCATTTATTAAGCTTTGATATACCCTGTTCCCACTCAGATCTATTTAAGCATCTTTAATGAGTATGTTTGGTAGTCCCTCCCTGATTCTCATTAGCTCTTCTCAACCTATCTGATAAATAAAGAGAATTTAATGACTATGGTGTGGTCACTTTGATTCATCCTCCTTCATGATGAAAGCAGACGACGGACGATGGAAGTGTTTTGATGAAGCATGAGGGAACTGGCCATCAGCCAAACCAGCAGGCGGTGTGTGGTTCAACACATGCCCTCCTCAGGTCCAGCAGAAGTGCCACCCTTTCCCAGGCCCTGAGTTTTTATTTTGATTCAGTATGTGGATGGGATTTGCTTATAAAGTCTGTTTGGGAACTCCGAACAATTGAGTAAATTTGGCCCGTACACTATCCCTTTCCACAGTGCGAAATAAGCAGAAACGTTTTACTGCTGATTTATTGAAGGCTTAAGCTTGAATACCGCAGAGTCTTTAGTTGCCATGCCAACCCCTAGTTTTATGGTCTTACCAATGCTTAATTGCTTAGATGGTCGGTTTAGATATTAAAATGTTGGTCAGACTAATTGTTTTCTTCTATTGGGATGACATCATTGCACTGAAAAACGTTTTGAAGCAACTATAAGATGTGTTGTAGAGTTAAACATTGCCAACAGACTGCGTTTGTTAGAGCTACACTTTTCGAAGTTGTAAATAAAACACATTGGGCTATGTTTTACAAGAAAATACTATTTCATGTTTAATTCAATATATTTCTTGCTGTTTCTTGTACTAGCAATTTCTGAGAAATTGTTTCTAGATCTTTTTTTTTTTTTTTCAGTGTATGTGCTTCTTCAGAGGGACAGAGAGCATATTATTAGTGCTGCTGAAAGCCATTGCTATTTTAATTCCTTTTTATGAATATTGGGCCCAGCTATGCTTTTCCACTCCCTAAATTGTCTCAAGCCAGACATTTGGTTGACACAGAATTACTAATAGCTTTTTATGCTAGGAAAAAAACAAACAAGTTTGGGCATTGTCCTATGTTGATACTATATACAGTACATAAGGCATCCCATTTATCGACCAGCTGCTATTTTCCTTCAGAATAAATCTAAACAAATCTTGTATTGACTCCTCAACTGGCTGTCCTAAGTGAATTGCCTTTGACAGAGGCTATTTTTTAGTTGCCTCTTGTAGCCATGCAAATGTGTCTGCGTGACTTTCTGGTAAAATCCATTTCCACTCTCACCCGCATGACCGCCCGCCTCCCCAGTGACCGTGCTGTCGAGAGCTTCATTGATTTACTGAAGAAGCAAATCCTTTTAACACCACGCCACTTTTCTCCTTACTCTCAGAGGCATCTCCGGAAATCGATGTGTGTGTGTGTGGAGCGAAGGCCAGTAGCCCCATCGTTAACCCGTCCTGATCAGGTGCTGTATGTCTGAATATAGATGTCACACTCACTTTATCTGCTTGGCAAGTGTTTGTGCCAGTAGGAAACAGGGACCAAATATTTGGATATTTTGAAACCCAAAAAAGTTTCAAGTGGCAGTAAAAGTGAAGATGAGGTCTTTTTGTTTTAATGGTTTCATTAAGATGAGTTCAGGAGAGTTCATGAAAATTGAGAGTACCAGATTGGTTCATGGTTTGATTTGTTAATAAATAGCTTTAAAATATCCCTCACTCAGGTCTTCATCAGGCCAGTACGGATAGATAGATGAACTTAGAAATGGGATTTTTCTTAAATCCAATTTCAAAGCATCAAACAAGTTCTTCAGAGATCTCTGCGAAGATCTTCCGCTCTAATTAAAAGTACTTAAACACAAAAGTGAGTGTATTTACATATACAATCTTACACCGATTATGCCTTATAACCTGACAAAGGTCATGTAAATGCCTTAATTGTTTTTATTTTTTGGGGGGGGGTATTACCTTGATTTCACTTCGCATATAAGCACCTTTACTTAATTTTACTTCGGCGTATGCAGTGCAATGAATCTGTTTATGTCAGAAATGGAGAATAACTAGACAATTTCGGAATTGATTTGTAATAGTCATCTCTATTTTGTTGTACAATGACTGAAAACATTTTCTAAAATGTAATTTTAGTTTTTTTTTTTTTTTTCTAAAACATTTCCCATCATCCATTTTAGAAAATTACTTATTGTTTTATTCTGGCACTGTGACCATATGCTACCTTCCAATATTGTTTTTCAGATCTTACGGCAGTTATGAAAACAACTACATTGAGCAAGTCCAGACTTTTTATCTTGAGTCAGTGAGTGAAGTTTGGAGATGTTTACAATTCCAGCTTACAAAGAAAGACATGAAGGGGGTGGTGTTCCCAGAGGCCTGTCATCATGGGATATTTTGGTGTTGATGTGACGACGTAGACGGTGTGTCATAAACAGGAAGTTGCTTTATCCAAAATAGTAACAGTTGAATGGCTGTCAATGCACTGAAGAGCTTTTTCCTGCCTGCTATATTTACATTGTCTCCCTTCTAAGGGAAAACGGCCCACCGGTTTGTCTTTGGAGGTGTTATGGAAATTTGAGACACAATAACCACGTTCCAGATAAAACAACTGTATCGACAGGCTTTATATGTAGGCCACATCCGTATATATATATATATATATATATATATATATATAGTTGTTTTTTTATTCTTTGTAGTATATTTATTAGTAGTGATTGTATCTAAAATCATCTTATGTCTTTAATTGCTCATTGTTGCAGTTGGACTGATGCTCTCAGCCATGCTGACATGACTTATCATGCCTTCTTTGTGCTTGGCCCCTTAAAGGGTTAGTTCACCCAAAAATGAAAATTCTGTCATTTATTACTCACCCTCATGTCGTTCCACACCCGTAAGACCTTCATTCATCTTCGGAACACAAATTAAGATATTTTTCATAAAATCCGATGGCTCAGTGAGGCCTGCATTGACAGCAAGTTAATTTATACTTTCAGTGCCAAGAAAGCTACTAAAGACGTATTTAAAACAGTTCATGTGACTACAGTGGTACAACCTTAATGTTATGAAGCAACGAGAATACTTTTTGTGCACCAAAAAAACAAAATAACGACTTTATTTAACAATATCTAGTGATGGGCGATTTCAAAACACAGCTTCATGAAGCTTCAAAGCTTTACAAATCTTTTGTTCTGAATCAGTGGTTCGGAGCGCTTATCAAACTGCCAAAGTCACGTGATTTCAGTAAATGAGGCTTCGTTACGTGATAAGTGTTTCAAAATTTCAATGGTGCACCATTGGGGGGGCGTGACTTTAGCAGTTTGCTTCAAACCACTGATTCGAAACAAAAGATTCGTAAAGCTTCGAAGCTTCATGAAGCAGTTTTAAACACATCTTTAGTAGCTTTCTGGGCATTAAAAGTGTTAATTGTCTTACTGGCCAATGCAGGCCTCACTGAGCCAAAAAAAATATCTTAATTTGTGTTCCGAAGATGAACGAAGGTCTTACGGGTGTGGAATGACATGAGGGTGAGTAATTAACGACAGAATTTTCATTTTTGGGTGAACTAACACTTTAATTGCTGCTTACAGCAATATTATTATTATTATTTATTTATTTATTTTTGCCTACATTTATAACAGATTACACTTGACCTACCACAACATTTTCACTATAGAATTTTCAGATCACCTAATGAGGCCTTGGATAAACTTTGATCCTTGAGTTAAAAAAGATAGTTATGAGCAGCTGGTTATGTTAGAGTAGATCAGTGAATCTGATCCGGAGATGGATTGTTCCTGGCCTTACACATCTGGTGCTTTCCACCCCCTTTGGGATCATATTCAAACACACGGATTAGGCTGATCTGTCTGTGGTTTTGTGAGTGTGTGTGTGTGTGTGTGTGTGTGGTGCAAGAAAAAAGACTAAGAGTGGGGTGACTTTTTTTTTTTTTTTTTGTGGTATTATCGCAGGATAGAAATGCTGATATTGCGTCATGAGTTTAATCTGCCTCTTGTTGAACTGTGACGCGTTTGTATTTTCTGCAGCGGTCCAAACCAGCTGCGCTCAGTTGCCCTATTCATTGCTAACTGATGGGTTGTGATTTGACTGTTAGTAACTCTGCCCTCTTATTTGTGGTTTTAAATAGAGTTATATAGTAGCTTTGAGTCTTAGTCATTTCAGAAACAAAAAGGGGGGGTATAATGCTATTTCATGTATCCTGACTTATTTACACTGTTAAAGAGTTGGATTCTCATGCTAAACATGGCCAAAGTTTCAAAACATGAGTTGGACGTATGACGGAGTATTTCTGTTCCAAAAATTCATTCCTCACAGGATTCAGACTTTTTTTCGGTCTGAGTGATGTCAATGGGGGCAGAATTCCTTGTACGGTCACTTCTCCCGGAAGGGCGCGCGCGCACACATGGACCTGAGCGAGAGCGCAAGAGCACGCCCATCAACGCGCGTTCGGGTTTACGGAAGTCATCAGCAGCGCTGCACAGGTCACAGGACTGCACGAAATCAACAATGTCACCAAAGAAGTGTGTTTTTGGTTGTGAGGGAAAGATAACCTTGCTTCCCAAAGAACCCAGTGTTCAGTGGAGCTGAGAGATTTGTTCTCACGCGTTACATTGATGCGCTCTCGAAATTTGTTATTAAAATAACCATAGAAACTGATAGTTGCAATCACTTTTTTATTGGTTAAAATGAATGGAGAATATCTTGTGTTTTTCCGTGGCTGCTCGAGCCCTCAGGATCTGCGCTTATGGTTTTATAAACAAGGCCCAGTTCTAGGCTGGATTTACAGATCGTTTGAAACTGAAAGATGGAGCGGTCACAATGATAATGATCCCGGTCATGAGTCGGAACCACAGGTGGTGAGTAAAACTGCTTCAAATGTCTGTTTTGTTGACAGTAGGCGCCTAAGTGCATATAATGTAAAAACACGAACGTAGTGAATTCATAAATTCATTATTCATCATTCATACGCTATATTCATTATAGTGATTCAAAAGTTATCCATGGATAATGCGATGGTGTATTGTGTGTGTGTTTAAATACAGTTGTTTAGCTGACCATTGATAGCTTGTAGACGATCTCTACACAAAAGCTGTGTGTACTCGTGACTCAAGCTCTGCTCACAGGACACGCCTCCAGGCGCTCGGCTGTTTTCGGAAATACTCGTACAGCGTATGTATCTTTTATAAATATGATTAAACTAAAGACTTTTTGGAAATATGAAGGATGCACTACTACTCTGTAGGTACTCAAGATTAACATGAGATTGGCAGAAACTGTGTGTGATAACCCCCCTTTAATGTTTCCTTCCAAGGAAATGTAGGTCGTTTTTACTACTTTGTTCCACCGAAGGCCTTTTTAAGACTTCCTGGTTGAATCTGTGAGGCTGTTCAACAGTGTGACATGAGAATTACTGCGGATGGACAAGCGCAGACATGAAAGGGCTCCAAGGAATTCTTTACTTTCTAAGCTTTTGACTGGTGAACTTTATGATGTTGACAGTTGGTTTAGGTTCATTTAATGGCATTTTGCATAATCACATATAAAAACCCCATTAATATCACTGAGTAGATATCAAAATATTGTTTGTTTTATTTCCATATAATTGAACATAAGACTGTCACTGACCTACAGTGCACAGCAATCTATTTTGCAAGCAAGTTTTTCAATATTTCACACAGTTCCTTTATTCCATCTTGACTTTTTATTTTCTATTTATTGATCACAAATATTACTCCGTTTTTGTCATTTATTATAATCATTTCACTTTCCTTAGTTTAGGTGTTTTAGCATGTTTGGATGTTTGTATGAATGTGTGTTTTTGTTGGAAAGATGACCTTGCTTCAAACGTGTGTTTCCTGTGGAAAGTTGAGTGTCGTGGTCAGACATCCCTTCACACTTCCTTAATGGCTGATTCAGTGTCATGGTGACCAGTTGGTCTGGTACACACAATTCCATCTGAAGATTGTCGTTTTTGGACGCCCAATTTAAAGACAATGTGTTTCTCAACCTTGGCCTCAAGGTCCACTTTCCAACAGAGTTTTGCTCCAACTCTAATCAAATACACTTGAACTAGCTAATCAAGAGCCCTTTCTCAATATGCATACTTGTTTGTACTTGTATTCTTGTGGACTTGTGAAACGTCATCAGTTGCTGCCCAAGTACTGTTCCAATTCAGAGTTCACATCTAGCCAAGTACAGTTAAAATGGATGTTTTCTACCCCTTTTATCGAGAATGCATCAGGAGGTGACTTGTGCAAACTTGAGACAGCCTCTCATCTCAAGCATCAATCGCGCAGGAGAAAACCATGCATCATTTTAAAATTACTACTGCTATTGTGTCACAAAATGTTGTTTTAAGAATTTTTCAGGTGCGAATATAGTTGTTTAAAGCTCAAATCTGTGGTTTATTTGTGCTGCAAACAATGGTATAAGCGGGATAAACCATGGCTAGGTGTGGATTACAAAATTTTAATGCACTTTGCAGAGGCTTTGCTTAATAATGCATTGTATAATGCACACCTAGCTGTGGGTTTCCCATTATATTATATTATATTTAACATTTATTTTCCCTTACAAAACTACATTACCATTCAAAATTTTGGGGTCTTTTTAATGCTTTTAAGTTTCTTCTGCTCAACAAGGCTGCATTTATTTGATTAAAAAATATGGAAAAAACAGTAATATTGTGAAATATTATTACAAAAATTAACTGTTTTCTATTTGAATATATTTTTAAATGTAATTTATTCCTGTGATGGCAAAGCTGAGTTTTTAGCAGTCATTACTCCAGTCTTCAGTGTCACATGATCCTTCAGAAATCATTCTAATATGCTGATTTGGTACTTAAGAAACATCTCATTTTTATCAGTGTTGTGCGGCTTAATATTTTTGTGAAAACTATGAATAACAGAAATGACATCAAGACGTTTGTATAGATTCACACCTATGAAACATCCATTTTCACAGTCTGTGTGGCCTTGGTGTTAGCCACAGGAATTGTTTTGCTCGTGAGCTCAATGCTAGTTGCTAATCACATAGTAACACACGCTGCCCTTTGGCATGGCCCTTCCTTCTACATTCAGACAGCAAAGACCTCTTTCTCTCTCTCTCTCTCTCGCTATCTCTCTCTCTCTCTCTCTCTCTCGCTATCTCTCTCTCTCTCTCTCTCTCGCTATCTCTCTCTCTCTCTCTCTCGCTATCTCTTTTTGTAATCCTCTACCTCTTTTCTCCTGCTCTCTATTTGTTCAGGCTGTCTATTATTCTCTCTTTTTAAGCAGGCTACATGCCAGGCCACTCAGCAGGGCTGTCTCTGTGTTTCCGGAGTCCTCTCTTTCCTGTTTCTCTCACAGTGAGGTGATTCAACTCCCAGTTGCTCCCATTTTGCCCACTCTTTATGTCTCCTTATGCTCCAAGTAAGCCCAATTAATCTAGATATGGGACACTTGTTATACTGTGGAGCTCTGACTCAAACAGCAATGCTGCTGATGTTCTATCTTTTCATCAAAAACCCCTTTCTCTACTGTTTATTACAAAGCCAACACCCAATTTCTACAGTATTTTGGGCTTTTTATGTAAATCACACTGTTTGTGTATATAAGCGGTTGTTTTACACTGTTGTGCTTGATGGCTTTGAGTGGACAGACTTGTCCTGTAGGTGTCAAGGAGTGGAAACTAGGTAGTGTGAAATTCAAAGCCTCGTCTTCTCCCTCTTTACAACTGTATGCGACATTGACAGTGACTGCAACATTGAGGCTTTGCTTTCTTTTAACCCTGAATCTGAAAAATATAATGAGAATAATAACAGTATGAGTGAAAGATCTAGAGGAAAATAATAATTTAAATTAAAATGTACATTTTAACATTTGTTAACAGTAATATTACTATCATATGTTAAAATTATAGCATTAAAGGATTAGTTCACTTCAGAATTAAAATTTCCTGATAATTTACTCACCCCCATGTCATCCAAGATGTTCATGTCTTTCTTTCTTCAGTCAAAAAGAAATTAAGGTTTTTGAGGAAAACATTCCAGGATTTTTCTTCATATACTAGTGGACTTTAACAGAGTTCAACAGTTTGAAGGTCCAAATTGCAGTTTAAATGCAGCTTCAAAGGACTCTACACAATCCCAGCTGAGGAATAAGGGTCTTGTCTAGCGAAAGTTGTAATTTTCTTCAAAAAAAGATACTTTTTAACCACAAATGCTCGTCTTGCACTAGCTCTGCAATGCACATCTATGACTTCACGCATTATGTAGTCACGTTGGAAAAGTCACGCAGTTTTATTTTTTTTCGAAAATGACCAATCGTTTCGCTAGACAAGACCCTTATTCCTCAGCTGGGATCGCGTAGAGTCCTTTAAAGCTGCATTGAAACTGCAATTTAGACCTTCAAACTGTTGAACCCTGTTAAAGTCCACTCTATGAAGAAAAATCCTGGAATGTTTTCCTCAAAAACGTTAATTTCTTTTTGACTGAAAAAAAGACATGAACATCTTGGATGATATGGGGGTGAGTAAATTATCAGGAAATTTTAATTCTGAAGTGAACTAATCCTTTAATAATATTAATAAATAACTTGGTAACACTTAAGGTTCAATTAATTGATACTTATACAGCATTTTATTCTTCTTAGTTAATGTTAATTTCTTAATATTCTAATTTTAACAATTTGTATTAAAGTGTTAGAAATGAACTTAAGTTAATGAACAACAGTGTATTTATAAATTTACATTATCCAATCTAAAATAAAAAAAAATTGTATACCTATTGAGCCTTATTTAAAGATGTTACCAAGTTAATTATTAATATAATATAATATTCATACTTTTAATATTACGGTTAACATACCATTTTTAGAGGCTAACATTTTAAAGGACTGTGTTCATTAACATATTTGTTTTGCTGTGGTATTGAAATTGTTATTGAAATTTCAGTGGTTTTGCTTCTGGCTACTGAAGTTTTAGCATCGTGTCAACTCTTGTTTAAACACGCTATGTACAGAGCAAGAGCTCTGAGGGATCAATGAGAGTGGATTTCACTATTGATATCCTGGCTGTGTGTGTTTTGTGTGTGTGTGTGTGTGTGTGTGTGCGTGTATGCACGTGTTTTGTGTACATCTACAGAGCTCTTGACTGTAGCGTTAGACTTTGTCTTATTTGAGCTGATCAGGACTCCAGATAAGACAGTCACATAGTCAATACGCTTGCGTCTGGACATCTCACAGGTGCTGAGCTGTTCACAGACTGCAGGAAATGAATGACTGCTTTTAGACAACTTACTCAACAAATACAGACAGAGGGATAACTCACAATTGTCAGGACAGTCTATAAGGATTCATCATGTCTCAAGTCCCTGCAGTCTATGAATCACAGCTGATGTGAATGATAACCGACGTATATATACTACACATCAAATGCACATTATATTGTAATTTTTCCTGGCTAATTTTGCCATATACGCATATGGCAAAATTAACCAGGAAAAATTACAATATAATGTGCATTTGATGGAAAAGCGATTTCATTTTTGGGTGAACAGTTCCTTTAAGCACAGTTGTGTTGTATATTTAGGCAGTATGAAGTGCATTTGTTTGGTTTCAACTCAGCAGCTGCTCCTCATTTTTAAATCTAAACATGCTTGGTATATTAAAATGGCATCACTAATGCAGCTATTCATCCATGTAGCCCTTAATCCTCATCAATGGTAATTAAAACAAGAACAATGGTGTTGAATTATTCATTGTTATTTGAGTGATTAAGAGGTTTTAGTTTCCGCTCAATGGGGTCTTGTCAGTCTTCTCCTAAATGGACTGCTTTGACTTCAGTTTCACATTTCCGACAGTGAGTTGTCATGTTTTTAACTTGCATACTGTCCTTTCAATGGCAGTAAAAGGGTCTCCGTCAGGACAGAGGCATGATTGGAGTCCTCTAGTCTTTCATTGTTCATTAATTGTGTCAGGCTTGAGGAATAACAAAGAACTGACTTGACTTGTCACTCTTTTTCTTGGTTAGTATCAGTGGTATTCCCTGGAGGTGTGGAACAAATACTCAGTCTGTCACAGCAGCAACCATATCATATGAAGGAAATTCTAGCTCAAACTTACCGAATAAAGTCCTCTCAAACAAAGGCAATTAATTCTGTTTTATTACATCAAACAGTGCATTATGGTGGACTTTTTGTAAGTAAAACATCCACTTCATCTTCATATTGTCAGAGGAAAAATTTTCAATTGAATCGCTTGCTTTTACTACGCACATTTTTATTTTTGTAATTTAGTGTTTTTTTATTTTTAAGAAAGCATACAGAACATTTTGCACTATTACCTATTATTATTATTATTATTATTATTATTACCAACACTATTACCCCTATACCCTCTCCCCTTCCCCCACCCAACCCGTTGCATTCAGGACTTGGACAGAAACATAATACAAGATAGAAACAAGACCGACATATATATATATATATATATATATATATATATATATATATATATATATATATATATATATATATATATATATATATATAAAATGGAATTTAAAATAAATAAATAATATAATAATAATAATAATAATAATAATAAAATAAATAAATAAATAAATAAAAATATAAAATAGTAACAATAATTATAACAGCAGAAGCAGTAGCTGCAGATTAAGTATCTAAAATTTCTTTGACTGCAGATATCCAATTCTTCCTCCTAGACAAAGATACAGGTTAGTGTGATTAGTCCGTGCAGATGACAGTTCCAGATATAGTATCTCCAGTAAAGAATGCAAAATAAAAGGATCTTTGGGAAACGAATCCTAGAAGCCATGTACAACACGTCAACCACCATATCCCAGAATTTTTGCACGTCAGGACAGTCCTAAAGCATATGCATCAAAGTGTCCGGGCAACCAGGTCCACAAAAATTACAATACGGGTAGGGTGATAGACCCATAGCATGTGATTTATGTATACGCGTGGTTAAATATGCCCTGTGAATAACTTTAAAATGAATGAATTGGTGGTTAGGGTTTGTGGATGCATGGAATGTATTATCCCACACTGTATCCCATTCGATGATTCTATTAGAAGTGTTCAGATCCAATAACCAAGCTCTGGCTATAGGGACCTTATCTGTATTAAGATTTAAAAAGCAAAAATAAAAATATGAAACAGTTCCTGTGCTTGGTGCATTGCAAATCCAGTTCACCACTGGGTGAGTTTGAAGGTTTGAAGGTTTTTACCCAAGGTACCTTATGGGCCTTTAACACGGCATGTAATTTAAAGCTGCAGTCCGGAACTTTTTTTTGGTTCAAAATGATCCAAAATCAATTATTGAGCAAGTACATAACCAGCCAGTGTTCAAAACTATCTCCTTATCTTAGCCCGATTCACAACGGTAAGCTTGTAATAATGTTTTATAATAAGAGCGACCTGGTGGATTCCCGTGGGAAATTTAAGCATGCAGCAGTTTGTCTTTGCGTCATTACGTCGCGTCTGTAAACAAAAAGGAAGGAGTGTACCGGTGTAGTGATTGACAGCAAACATTAGATTCATCCGCTGAGGAGTCGTGCCGATGCACAACGCACGTAACGATAACAATTCCGCATATGACTGCAATTGCAGATTTCAAACAGAGATGGCGACAAAGAGGAAAAATGCCGGACTGCAGCTTTAAAATATAAAAATAAAGTGTTATGTGAAATGTTAAATCTTTCAATTAAGTCTCGAAAATCCAGGATTGAATCTTCTCCTTTTATGTCATTTAACGTTAGAATACCTTTTATAGCCCAGGATGGCTGCACAAAAGGTTGTCCGCCAGTAAGTAAATTCAAATTGTGCCAAATAGGAGTAGATATAGTTTTAGATGAAAAACAGTTTTCTATCTTTTTAAATATTTGGAGAGTGTAGGAAAGTATAGGACCATAATATAATGAGCACCTCCTGAGTGAAAGGCCTGAAAATAAAAAATTCTCAAACAAATTTGTGAAATGCGCTCTTTTTCTATTTGTTTCCATAAAGACTGTGAACCAGGACCAAACCCTTTCGTAACTGAGAGCAGGATAAAGGACCAATGATACCATTTAAAATTAGGGCAGGCCAATCCGCCTTTTATTTTACTTCTTTGAAGTGTAGACCACTTGATGCGGGGACGCTTTTCATTCCAAATATATTTTATCAGTAAAGAATCTAGCTTTTTCCAATAATTTACTGGTGGGGGGAGAGGAAGCATAGAGCTAATAAAATTAATACGGGGCAGGATTAGGGCTGGACGATTATGACCAAAAATCAAAACCTCGATTAATTGAACATTTTACCTCGATTACGATTAATGAAAGATTTTTTTTTTTTTTTGTTTGTTTGTTTGTTTTTTTGCCCTCATAGTTCACTGACAAGGTTTGTACTGTAAATATGCTTGACTATTAAAGGTGGGATTTTTTCCTATTGAAAGAGTGATCTGACATGACATAGCTCACTTTCAGCAGCTATTTTATCTATGGTTTGTAACATTTCTTACAGATTTCTGCTTGTTGTAAATCAGATAAAGATAAATTAGCACAGTACCAGTATGTAATGAGAGCGATTGTGTGTGTGAATTAGTCATACTGTCTCTCTATTAATTGTGAAGCTGTGGATTGTAAATAGTTCCTTCAAAAGTAGAAAAATATATGCTATAATAAGTTTTGAGTTTCTAAGCTACTTTAGTGATAAATCACAGGACAGTGCTGACTGCTGCGTTCCTCTCTGTGCGCGCGATCTTCACAGCTACTGTTTGTATGAGTGTTCGTGCCACAGTGCAGCTGCGCGAGCACGGTAGCTCGATATAATAATACACATCCGATCGTTTAAAATCGCTTGAATGTCCAAACTGGCAAACCTTAAAACAAATACAACTGACAAAGTTTAGTGAAGACGCAAGGCTTACCGCTCGCGCTCCATCTCTGTGTGTTGACTCGGCGTTTACCTGCGCGTTGACTGGACAGGGCGGAGTCATGTGACTACACACGCGGTAGTATGTTTTTAAGGGGGAAGTTTTAACAGGATTAAAAAAACGAAATAACCGACATGGGAAAATTACGTCGGTTAGAGGTTCTGAATTTCGGTTTTGTTTACTTTTTGAATAATCGTCCAGCCCTAGGCAGAATATTCATTTTGATTGTTGATATTCGGGCAGATGGTGATGAAGGCAGACACATCCATCTTTGAATATCAGACTCAACTTTTCCAAAAATTGACGTGTAATTAACTTTTGAAATGAGGGGTAAAATGGATCTCAGCTCAATCCCTAAATATTTGACTTGTGTTGATATCTGAATATTATTTGGAATAGAAAAATTAAAACCATTCGAGCTGAGAGGCATCAAAATAGTTTTAGACTACTACACACATTTTTAATAATTCAGTTGCAGTGTCATGCATTAATGATGAACAGGAGGCTTAATTGAGGCTGTGATTTAGAGAGATGGTAGATAATGTTTCCAAGAATAAATGTGAAATGGGTAATGAATTCCTAACGGCTTTGGTTGTCTTCGCTTGGCAGGCTTTATCTGTTGCTTTCAATTATATGTCGAGGTCTTTATTGCAAAGAGGAAAAAGCTCAAGCGGTAAGTCTTTTGGGCTAAGGTTTCAGTCCTCTGTGTGGATTACATTAAGAGATAAGAGATGTATGAGACACTCTTTGGCTGGTGAAGGATGTATTGATTATTTCAGGCACTCAAAATTAAGATGGAAAGCTTGACTTGAGAACCCGTTTTTGGGTGCTTGCCACTTATTGGCAATGGATATTAAATCATGTACTAATATTATATTGTTGCTATACTGTATATTACATGTATTTTGAATTATTGATATGATTTAAAAGTGAATAAAATCATGTTACACTTCTTAGTCAAGTGTGTATGACACCCTGACCTCTCTCGTCTCTATTTACAGACATCCCTTTTAGCGGGACCCCGCCTTCAGCATACGTTTATGATGGCGATCGAGGGGAGGACCAGCGTATGCAGCCTGATGTTGCATCCTACACGGATGACTCCCTCTCCTCTCCGCGCCTTCACCCGAAGGGTCGGAGCATTAGGGAGACCTCAGGGTCCCTGGAGTCCACTAAATCAGTAAGGGACATTGATATAAAGAGAACTAGCCTTTGCCTTCATGAAATCGTGGTGTTTACACACCTCTCCCAAGTTTTTTTGCCATTAAAAAAAGTTCAGTTGTGTTTTTTTTTGGTAAGATTATCATCACTAGGGATGCATTTTCTATTGTTTCTGTATCAGTTATTGGCCAATATTAGATATTGGATATTTAAAGGGATAGTTCACCCAAAAATAAAAATTCTGTCATAATTTACTCACCCTCAAGTTGTTCCAAACCTGTATAAATTTCTTTGTTCTGCTGTACACAAAGGAAGATATTTGGAAGAATGTCAGTACCCAAACAGATCTCGCCCCCTATTTACTACCATAGTAGGAAAAATAAATACTATGGTAGTCAATGGGGGGTGAGATCTGCTTGGTTACAAACATTCTTCTAAATATCTTCCTTTGTGTTCAGCAGAACAAAGAAATTTATACAGGTTTGGAACAACTTGAGGGTGAGTATATGATGACAGGATTTTTATTTTTGGGTGAACTATCCCTTTAATTATACATGCTCATTGCCCATATTTTTACATATAGATTACATTTGCTGTCATCTAATGTTCACTCTTTAATCTTTATTTAATCTCAAAATGAATATCCATTTTTTTCATACTATATTACAATGTTGTGATGCCTAAATTTAACTGTAGCAATTAAAACAATTGATTTTAGTTCTTTGTGTCTTATTTTTAATTTATTTAGGCAAAATACTGAAAGTTTACAGTTTAATATCATCCATTTATCAACTGTTAGCAAAAATCAGCCTAAATTTTAATATCGGTTCTTCTACTTTAAGGGTCTTTTAACATTTGTGGTAATGCAAATGTGTGTATGTGCTGAACTTTTGACTTCTGCATCCTTTATCTTTATTGTTTGGGATGTTTCATATCAGTATATGGGATTATGTGGTCTATAGTTGACCGCTGTAAATCTGTATGGGATAGGATTTAGGTTTTTATTAGGATTACCCTGCTGAGGAATTCCTAGGGCCTTTAGACTGGAATGTGTGTTTTTGGCTGAACTCTAAATGTGTTTTTGTAATGGGCACTTTCTTCATTCTTTCCACTCTCACCCTGGACATTCCAAGTCGGAGCTGGATGTCGAAAAAGGGCTGGAGATGAGGAAATGGGTCTTATCAGGGATTCTGGCCAGTGAGGAGGCCTATCTCAGCCACTTGGAGGCGCTGTTACTAGTGAGTAATACAGTCTTGCAAAGTCTGATTTACTGCATGCTTACTCACTAAAGAGGGTCAAAGATCACTGTTAAAGTGGTGCTGAGCTTTGCACATTACACTGCACCCAGATGGTTACAAATGGGAGCACATGGACCCCCATTTGACCCCCTGTTTTTTATCACAGCCTATGAAGCCCCTGAAAGCTGCTGCCACCACTTCGCAGCCCATGTTAACCCTCCAGCAGATAGAAACCATTTTCTTCAAAGTGCCTGAGCTCCATGAGATCCACAAGGACTTTTATGATGGCCTTTTACCCAGAGTGCAGCAGTGGAGCCACCATCAATGTGTGGGCGACCTCTTCCAGAAACTGGTGAGCAGTGCTTTATTATATTGTTTAATACAAAACATACGGCATTCACGTTGGATCTTTTGGTTTGCATTCAAGTTCAAAACAAAAAGAAAAAAAATACAAGATTTAGAAGATTTAAAGAAAATTAAAATGCGAAAAGCCTTTCATTTTTTAAAATTATTTATTTAAAGCATTTGATAATGCAACAATTCAACATTTTGCACACACACACACACACACACACATATGTATGTATATTTTTAAAATTCTGTAGTATTTTGTCTAAATAAATAAAAAGTAAAACACTAAAACCTAAAATCAGTCTTTTCAAATGTTACAAGTGTTATTTAAGATTAACATAGTGAACGTTAGATGACACAGGTAATCTAAAAGTAAAAATGGAAGAAAAGAGCATGCACAATTAAATAATAATGAATTAAGAAATCTCTAATATCAACCGATAACCCATATGATACTGATAAATTCTGATTTTTTTTTATTATTATTATTGAATTTTGTATTAAATTGAGTTTCCAGCAAAATAAGTATATAATGATATAAACTGCTATATTATATAAAATTGTATCATAATATAAGATTTTGGTCATACCGCCTTCCAAATGCTCTGTTATTGAAATCACTGGTTCATAATGGACTATCATCTAATAATATGCCAATGTTACTGTTACTCATTGTAGCAACTAAATTGTGGTGTAACTCGATGCCACATGCATGTGTCTAATTCGAGTAATCCATACATGATGTTTCTGTCAGACCACCCGAGAGAGATCTTTTGAGATGGTTTATAAACGCAGTCATCATCAAAGCATGTCTCTCCAGTCCTCCCTAAGGAAAATTTCCTTTGATAACTGGTTTAGTGAGCTTCACGAGCAACAGCCACATCATTCCACTCGGCACAATTAGCTGTGGAAACTGAAACTTTACCCCCATCTTTATAGACGCCCGCAGGACTTGACGTTTGTGCAGATGAAAGCTTTCAGAGCCACATGACTGCATGTAAAGCAGCTAGGGGGTCTTGCTCTTATATTGGTGGGGCTGCGGTCAAAAATGCTGGGGTTGAAAGGTATTAAGGTGTTATAGCTGGGGGTGCTGATCTCATGGCAAACTTGAAAGTTTCTTTGCAGTATTAAAGGGGTCATGGCATGGATTTTTTTATTTTAATATGTTCTTTGAGGTTCACTTATAATGTTAATAAAAAAATGTTGCACCAAAAAAAAAAATGTATATGCAGAAAAATTATTATTTTCAACCTTAATTATGACCATCTGTCAGAAATTATCTGTTTTTAAGGGGTGGCCCATTTAAGGCTTGTCAGTAAATGGCCATGATGGCTAAAGTCATTGCATAGGAAACAGTATCAACGGCCACTCGCTATTGCATGCGAGTTATAAGTGTTTTGAAAACATTGTCCATATAAAACGTCATTTACTGTGCCAACAAAACAAAATGCTCTGAACACACATATAATCCTCTGACACGATCGGGGATGACATTAAAGTAAAAAATCATCTTGTTTCCGACGCTGGAATCCTTCTGAAGTTTGTACAGATGTGCAAACGAGCTGCTTAAATTGGACGCGTCAAAGCGAACGTTCTTTCACTCTTCCATTTGTCCTGTTGTCGACAGATTCGAGTGTGTGGAGTGATGTCACAAACTGAACGTAAATCTGTATAATGTATCCAGTGTAGACAGCGTCAGTGATAATGATGGGTTCTTACTTTCGACGCAATGCTCAAATCCAGTTAAGCGACTGAAAGCCAGTGGGCGGGGCCTAATGTGTGATGATGTATAACTCTTTGTCAATGTCTTGTGACATCACAGATCAGATCCCACAAAATCAAACTGATCCATTTTTGGAGCATGAATAAATAAATGTTTGTTTATAATGTGGAGGACTTTTTAAGTTATGAAACTGTTGTTTCACGGGATGGATGTTTTGATGGTACAAAGACCTCTTATGTCAAAAGATCAGGGCAAATTTGATTTCTCACCCCTTCAATTGTTATGTGAGTTACATGTTTTTGCCTGGAACAAGAAACATTTAAAAAACATTTTTGCTTTTCACAATATATCTCTGAAATGTGACTTGTTTCTTGTATTTTATGACTTTATACACTACCGTTCAAAAGTTTAGAGTCTGTAAGATTTTTTTTAAAGAAATTAATATTCACAAAGGATGCATTAAATTGATCAGAAGTGACAGTCAAGACATTTATAATGTAACAAAAGATTTCTGTTTAAAATAAATATTGTTTTTTTTTAACTTTATGAATTCTGAACAAAAAAGTATCACGTTTTTTACAATATATAAAGCAGAACAACTGTTTCAAATATTTCTTGAGCACCAAATCAGCATATTAAAATAATTTCTGAAGGATCATATGACACTGGAGACTGGAGTAATGATCCTGGAAATTCAGCTTTGCGTCACAGGAATAAATTACATTTTATCTTATATATAAAAATAGAAAATAGTTATTTTACATTGAAATAATATTTTTACTGTATTTTTGAACAAATAAATGCAGCCTTTGTGAGCATAAGAGACTTCTTTCAAAAACATAAGCACAAGTTATAAGCACCATGAGACTTTTATGTTGCAATGTGAATTTATGTCTCATAAATGTGAATTTATTTCCTTTTTTTTTTGTGTGTGAAAATAAAGTGAAATTTAGATGTTGTGAAAACTAATTTCATTACATCTTGTGCCCAGACATTTATGATATTATAAAACAAAACATACAGTATTGAAAGCTGTAAATTAATGCTATGAAGTGAACTGCTGCAGGGTGTTGATCTGCTCCACTCATAAATTCTGACGTTTCCACATGGTTTGAAACGTATTACCATCCCCTCTGGGATCCACGGCCAGGGTTGTAGCTGTGAATTTACTGTAGGTGTTGTTTGACATAAATCTCTTCTTTGCAATATAAAGGCGTTAGGGTTCATTTCATTCAGCTTTTATTTTGATTGTTAATCCCACAGGGATTATATTGTTAGCTGCAAATACCTGTGGTCATTATTTGAGGCATGTAGACGTGTAGACTTGAGCATTTGTGTAGCTTGTTTCTTTTATCTTTGTGCATTTAGATATGTTTGCATGGGGGAGTAATTCTAAAGCCAAATATTTGGGGGAATATGCCACGTTCCTTACCTTGGGGGTGTGTGAGTGTGTGAGTGTGTGTGTGTGTGTGTGTGTGTGTGTGTGTGTGTGTGTGTGTGTGAGAGAGAGAGAAATGGCATAGTTCTCTTTCAGGGTGTGTGTGTTTTACACAGAGAGGGGTAAATAAACAGGAAATCCCACAGGGAGACATGGTCATACAGAGTTTTCAGAGGACAGTGAGTCCAGTGTCTGCTCCGTTTCCCAGAAAACATTATGTCATAGTGTAGGGCATGTGTATGCCCTGGAAATCCACCCACTGGGCATTCCCTTGCCCTCTCCCTCTCCCTATGGACCGCCAACTCTCACAGCATGGGATTTACTCACCCCTGACTCCTCAGACTAGTTTAGTCCAAAAAATGGGCTCAGATGTTGTTTTCATACTGTAATAAATAATGCCAGTGTTTCCTACAGAATTCAGTCCACCCTTCACTATATTTATATACTAACTTGTACTAACAACTTGCAGTAAGTGAGTCAGATGTTGATATAGTAACCACTCTGTTCAGTTGAAGGATTTGTCAGACTGATTCAAACATGTCTTTTTAAACAATTCATAATTTATTTATTTACTTTTTGCAAATCGGAATACACTGGTCAAGTTTTATGACTAAGAGTCATTTGTTCATGAATCAGCATACACTGTTCATGCTGTATGTTTTGCCTCACTAAAATGAACCGGCTCATAAGAGTCATTTGATCATGAATCGAGATGGACTGATTAAGCTGTAAGTTTCTGAGTTACTAAAATGAGCCGGTTCATAAGAGTCATTTGTTCGTGAATAGGGATACACTGCTGTAAGTTTTTGACTCACTAAAATGAACCAGCTCATTTGTGAACCAGTAAACACTGGTAGTGTTTACTCAATCAAACTCAATCAACTCAATCAAAAGACTTTTCCTCAGATTATTTCATGGCATTACATTATTTCAAGTGTTTTTATTGCATCACTACGAACTGTGAACTCACATTCACAGCTTAAATAAAATAAGATGTGACCTCAGAACACTTTACTAGAGGAGAGTCTTTAGAAAGGGCTTCCTTTTCATTTTAATGGTTCTTTTCACTCTTTTAATGAGTATTCATCTTTTATCAGTGAGCGGAGTTAACAGCACGATGTAATCCGTATTTTTTCTGATCTCTGGGTAATGATGCTCATATTCTGGATCGCTCACAAGTTTCCCCAGTTGCAGTATAATAGCTGTGTCGAAGGAAGTGCTTAACCTCTCTGTCTCATGACAAGGCCCATCACAAGTCCTTCTCTTATTTACCCCAGTGTTGGCAGCGTTCGAGATGTTGCCATGGAAAATACTTGTTATGTGCCCATTTCACAGTTGTTGTCTTTTGAATGGTGTTTTTTCTTCATGACACAAACGCTCATTCACCGGAACATTTTGGCTTCGTTTACCCCAAGTAACTTCTTCTTTGTTTCAGTATGCATTCACTCTCTTAATATGGCCTTTTTAGACACTCTCTGGAAAAAGTGTTATTGTGTGTTTAAAGAAGGAAATTACTAAAGGTTCCTTTTGTTTTTCTCTTGTGACATTTACCTTGATTTTAATTGGTTTTCTTCACAAATCACATGTAAACTTTACAAAAAACTTTATTAGTTTGATGTGGTAAAGTTGATGCCACAGCTGTGGAACGGTTGTAATTTTTGATGAACTTATATCAATCATTTTGACATAATAAATGGTTGTATTAATTTAACTGTATTTTTAGATAATAATAGTTTGTTTCAACTTGTGATAATTATTTATTTATTTATTTTTTATTTTTTATAGTTTAACCAATTACGTCATTGTCATAATGTGTCTGTTGTGTTGTGCTGTTGTCTTTGTTGGGTCAGGCTGGTATTTGCTTGTCTTTTATATATCAGAAGCTTGTCAACCATGGCAAAACAGGCCATTGTAAAACTGCCTGTTCTACCTTAGTAAGCAGAATTAAGTCGATGTAACATGCATGAGTAATCTGCCTCTAGCACTGACTTTTATCTTTAAACCACCTTCTCTCTCACTCTCACACTCTCCTGTCGTTTTATCTTCCCACACAGGCCAGCCAGCTCGGTGTGTACAGGGCTTTTGTGGACAACTATAAGGTTGCCGTGGAAACTGCCGAAAAGTGTTGTCAAGCCAATTCTCAGTTTGCCGAGATTTCAGAGGTCAGTTTTAAGGGCGCTTGCATTATACTGTCAAAACAATAGATGATATCTTTGCTCTTTGTATATTTTATGTATTTGTTCCCCTTTTTGCCTTCAGAATCTGAAAGTCAAGAGTGCTAAAGAGGGTAAAGATCAGAATGCCAAGAACTCTTTGGAAAGTAAGAGATCATGATTCATTCACTAATTCTTCCACATTTACTCTTTTTTTTTTTTTTTTTTTTTTTTTTTTTACTACTTGGTATTCTGATCACTTCTTTGCTGTTCTCATTCTTCAGCTCTGCTGTATAAACCAGTGGATCGTGTCACTCGCAGCACCCTAGTCCTCCATGTGAGTGAAACTGAAAGAGCATACACCTAATCATGAGTTTTTCTCATGTGAAAATGTTTAGGGCTTAGTGGCGCAACATGCTTTATTTGAAAGTGCGTGGGCTGTATTGATTTAGACATTTAATCAATTGAGTGTTTTGCACTATTAGGCCCTGTTGACAGCTGTTATTAAAGGGATAGTTTACGTAAAAATGAAAATTATCCCGTAATTTACTCATCCTCAAGTCATCCCAGGTGTACATGTCTTTATTTTTTCAGACGAACACAATCGGAGTTATATTAAAAAACATCCTGGCTCTTCCAAGTTTTATAATGGGAGTGAATAGTGCCATTTTTTTTTTTTTTTTTTTTTGGAAGCCCAAAAAGCGCATTCATCCATCATAAATATAATCCATACAACTCCAGGGGGTTAATAAAGGCTTTCTGAAGCGAAGTAATGCATTTTTGTAAGAAAAATATCCATAATTATAACTTTATGAAATGTAATTACTAGCTTCCGGTAACAGCCACCGGCACGTTCACAAGAGATTCGAGTTTCGGCATGGATGTAGGCGTAGCGTAAGCTTAAGTGAGTGTAGACGCCTCTCACTAATTAAAATCTCACCCCCATTCACTACCATTATAAAGCTTGAAAGAGACAGAATATTTTTAAATATATCTCCGATTATATTCATCTGAAAGAAGATTCATATACACCTAGGATGGCTTAAGGGTGAGTAAATCATGGGATAATTTTCATTTTTGGGTGAACTAACCCTTTTAAGATGCGTTTTGGTCAATCGGATCACAAGTAAACACATTCCCGTTTATGCCTGGTGGTGGTCTTTTTTAGCTGTTTGAATGCGTTATCAACTACCTCTGGAAGTGGTCGAAAGTGGACAAGCTCAAAAGGTTTTAGACCCCGTTTACACCAGTATTTAGCGTCGTCCACTTGTGATTCGATTGACCAAAACACATCTTAATACCAGGAGTAAACAGGGCCTTAGATTAGTCTGTGTGTTTCTTTAAATTTAGGACCTGCTGAAGCATACCCCATCCAGTCATCCAGATCACCCTCTCCTGCAGGACGCCCTTCGCATTTCCCAGAATTTTCTGTCCAGCATTAATGAGGAGATCACACCCCGTCGTCAGTCTATGACAGTGAAGAAAGGAGAGGTCAGTGCAGCCCAACTGTAATATGGCCAGTTTGTATTATGGGTCAATGACGTGACTTTTTTTTTTTTTTTTTTTGTCTGCATCTATCAGTTTATTAAAAAATGCAATGAATAAATTTTTATGATATGAATACACCTCTTCTATGATAAGCATGTTTTTATCTTCTGAATTGAAATGGGGGGGACGGAGTGATAAAACTGTCCTGAAATCATAATAAACTCTTTAATAGTTATTTAATAAATTAATTACAATAATATTTTATTGAATCTGCTTCATTAATATTTGAAAAACTTTTGTCCATCTAATTAAAGTCATGTGGTGCAACCAACATTCTGGGGAAAAAAACTAAAAAAAACTAAAAAAAAGTGATATCAAATGAGGACCGTAATGACTGTGTCAAGGTCATTAAGTCTGATAAAATATCAGATAAATACAAGATAAACAGATAAAATCAGGCCTGTAAGGTTTGCAAGGTTTGGAAAATATATTTAAACGATGTGTATGCTCACGTGTTCAAGGTGACAAGGCCAGAAGGAAAATCCTTACGGTTATTCTCTTGTACTGTTATTCTTAGGAATATTATCACAAGTGTACAAAAATTCATTAGTATGTTCTGGTTGCGTAATCCTACAATGGTCCCGTCAACAATATAATCATCTCCCGCCTTCCTGTTCCCCTTCCTTGTTTGTCAAAGGTCAGTTTTGCGAAATGAGAAGTGTTTCAACACCCTTTCCAGCTTCAGAATGAACACAAACACACTCTTCCATACTGTCCTGACCCCTTTGAACTGTGAATCATTTGACTTTGTACTAGACTTCCCCATAGATTACTGGAAAACTGTGTGGGAAGTGACTCTCTGATTGTAGGCTTGTGGACATGCCAGGCATTTTATTACAGCAAATACAGAGATTCAATTCAAAGATAGAGATCATTTATTATTTGAATGATTAAAAGAATGTCTGACAGATAAGCTGGAGAGCAATACAGCTCAATTAATCATTCTTCCAGTAAAGATTTGTAGTAAAATGAAGAAAGTTTATCACTTTACAAGAAATTTATAATAAAAACATCATTATACAATCCTACGAGAAAGTATTCATCATAAAATATTCTTTTTCAACATTAATCATTACTGTGACTCATCGCTAGAGACCCAAAATATCTCTTTGTATCTCCATTGGGATCCAACTAACAATTTTGTATTAAAGGAATATAATTTTTTTAAAGAACAAAGAGAAACTTTAAAGACTGTTGATCCAACAATGACTCAAATGCACAAAAGTGACATAAAAGTAGCTTATATCTTTTGTGCACTATATTCCAAGTCTATTTTTATTGATTTTGTGTTAAAATATCACCAAAAACTAATGATAAATTTTAATTGCATGTTTACATTTTCATTCAGAGCTCTGACAATGGCTGTTCAGAAAGAAAATACTGGATACATCTTGGTCCATGTCCTGTATAATTATTGTCTGCGAGATGATGGATTTCCAGTTCATGGCCATGTGTTGCTTCTCATCTTAGGCTGTTTTAGCAGATGTCTCTGAATGCGGCCAAAGTCAATACTGTACCCATATATCATGTGGGCCAAATTCTGATGTAAAAAAAAAATCAGTTTTAAACATAAGGGATAAACACACACTCACTGAAGCCAGGGTCACAGGTCAGAGCCAATGTTTTGAATGCATCTATACACACACAGATGTTCAAGCCATAAAAAAAAAGAGCAGATGTCTTTCACATATGTCACACACCCTTCAATTACTGAGGATTCGGTCACTCAAGAGTTCAAATGCACACCCATTTATAAAGAATGACCTGAGATGGACATCTTTGGGAACATCTCGTACAAAGCTTTTTTGAAATCACTGTTATTTTAAGGACAAAATTAGCTATTTATGTTTTTGTTGTTTTTAGTAGAATATATTGATGTTCAGTTCATTTAAGGCTACCTTTTTTTTTTCTCTAATGTGATTTACAGTAGGTAATTACCGTTATATCTACCTTTTGTAAATCATCTCATCCAGCACACTTTTTTTTTTTAATCCCATCTAGCCATGCTTGTCTGAAGTTGAAACCCCCTGAGGCTGCCATCATTATCATGAAAATAGCTCCAGTGACTCACCCACAATAGCGCAGTTTCTTAAGTGTGTCATGCCTCCGTTTGAGTGAATGAGTCTGAGCCTCTCATTGGCTGCTTTTCCTCCTCACCTACTTTAAATGACCTTCTGCCTTAGGCAAAATAGTGACTTCCACTGATTCATGGGGCAGTAAACAATACATGAGCGCCCCCTATTGATGAACAGATGAAACTAAGTGTGTCAAGGTTATTTTTGTTTTGCAAAAAAATTCTGACAGACCCTTTTCACATTCCCAGAGTCTTCAGAAGCTGAAGTCATCATAGTTGGGTTAACTTTCATAGTGGTGAACAGAAACTACAATTTTATTTTTTATTTTTTTCATTCCAATTTGCTCCAATAGCAAAAGAAAAATTCCACCATAGCATTTGAGACTTTACAAAAGAGGAAAAAACAGAGAGAGATTGATTACATTGGTCAGAAGAGAAAAATATCAAATTTGTTATCACTCCCATTTAATAGAAACACTCATTAGTAACTATGTTTCTGTAATTTAATGCAAAGGTGATATAACACAAAGTGTAGTGTTATAAGTGTGCATAAAATGGAAAAAAAACTGAAATTATAAAAAAAAAATAGAAAAAAGTAATTTCTTATTTGAAAACATGTCATTGCAGCCTGTGAAAATGGTCTATTAGTACTTGTGTTATTATTATGATTATTATCTGCAATTATGTAGAAAAATAACAGAAAAAGACAGTTATTGTTTTAAATATATTGTCCTGCATAGTAACGTCATCCTGATGTCTTTAAAGAATCGACAGCTTCTCAGAGACCAGTTTATGGTGGAGGTAGTAGAAGGGGCACGGAAACTTCGGCATGTCTTCCTCTTTACCGACCTGCTGCTCTGTGCCAAATTGAAGAAACAAACCGGAGGGCAAGTCAATCTTTATTAATTGTTTTTTCTTCTGTACAAACATTCCACATTTCAGAGTTCGTGTTTTGTTTTTTTTGTTTTTTTATCACATCTTTATTGTCACATATGTGACCCCTGGTTTATGCGTCTCCCCATGTTTAGGAAGGGGCAGCAGTATGACTGTAAGTGGTATATCCCGCTAGCTGATGTCACCTTTCAGACCATTGATGAATCAGAGTCCTCACCGGTCCCCCAGATACCGGAGGAAGAGATAGATTGTTTGAAGGTCAGGATCTCCCAGATCAAGAACGAGATCCAGAGAGAAAAGGTAGATGAATGTATTAATCAGAAATGCTCTTCTACAGCAAACCATCAGCTTGGTGTTAACTGTTCCCCATCCCTTCTTGCTTTCATTCTCATATGTGTTCAGAGAGTGTGTAAAGGAGGTAAAGTCCTTGATCGCCTCAGGAAGAAACTGTGCGAACAGGAATCGCTGCTGCTGCTCATGTCTCCATGCATGGCCTTCAGAGTCAGTAACAGGAATGGCAAGGTGAACCAGAAAATCTCCTAAAACTACATTTTTTTTTTTTTTCCCTCAGATATCTGTTTGTCAAGACTTTTGACACTTAAAGGGATGGTTTACCCAAAAATTCTGACATCATTTACTCACGCTAATATCATTTTCTATTTTAATGTTAATGTTAGAATTCTATACTATATTGAGTTTAAAACTGACAATTTAAACAAGCCATTCGCAAAAGTTCTCATTTCTTGTGTGTTTTATTTCTTTATTTCAGGGCTATACATTCCTTATTTCGTCTGATTATGAACGAGAAGAATGGAGGGAGATCATTCGGGAGCAGCAGAAAAAGTGTAAGCACTGCTATTCCGCACAAACCCTTCCTAACTTCCAAGAAAATCCCAACAGGATTCCATAAACTGCTCTTTTCCTTCAGAGAGCGAGACTTATTAGTTAAATTCAGATGTTGGTGGCTTCACTGACCAAGTCTCTCTTGATTTCTGAATGTTCTCTCCTAGGTTTCAAGAGTTTTTCTTTGACTTCGCTGGAGTTGCAGATGCTCACCAACTCCTGCGTGAAGCTACAGACTGTTCACAATGTTCCTCTGACAATCAATAAAGAAGGTAATTGTTTTTTGTTTGTTTGTTTCATTAAAGGTATCATTAAATTAAATGCTATCATCATTAAATGCTATCATCATTTACTCACCCTCAGGTTGTTCCAAATCTGTATAAATTTATTTGTTCTGTTGAACACAAAGGAAGATATTTTGAAGAAAGTTTGTAACCAGGCCACTTTGGGGCACCATTGACTTCCATAGCAGGAAAAAAACTACTATGGAAGTCAGTGGTGCCCCAAAACTGTTCAGTTTAACACATTCTTCAAAATATCTTCCTTTGTGTTCAACAGAACAAAGAAAATTATACAGATTTTGAACAACTTGAGGGTGAGTAAATGATGATAGCATTTTCATTTTTGGGTGAACTATCCCCTAAAGATGTTTTGCATTTTCTTTCTTTCCACTGTATCTGAAGCTTGTCTTAAATTTAGTTGCTTTTTCCCCTAATAGATGATGAATCCACGGGGCTGTATGGCTTCCTGAATGTGATTGTCCATTCTGCGACAGGGCTGAAACAGAGCTTGAGTAAGTTGTCTGGCATGGAATGTCTCACCTAGTTTGAAAGACTGCAGCAGTGTGTTTTTTTTCGGTGGTTTCAATTAGTTGGAGTGAAATCCGGCTCACAGTAATCATTAAATTATTGAATGCCTCCCTAATATGTGCGCACATGCATGAAAACACCTGACATGCTCCCTGCTGTTGTTGGGCAGAGTTTTGTCTATGAGCAGCTGTGGAACGGGTGGATTAACAGGGAACACTGCGTTCCTTCTTAAATCTAACTCTCTATCATTAATTTCTGTCTCTTTGTTCTCGCTCATTCATTGTTTTTGCTTTCTAATAGCCTTTGTCCCCAATAGAATCTTCTTTAATGCAGTGTAGGGTTGAGTGGCATGACTGTATAAACCAAAAGCGCTTCACAAGCAGTGGGCAATTTAAGAAAAAAGCCTTTAGAGAGGCTGTCTTACAGTGAAGGCTGCTCTTAGGCATGATTTGAAACCAGTGTTTAATAAATAATCTAGAGTATAGTTCATTTAGGGTTAGTTCACTCAAAAATGAAAATTATCCCATAATTTACTCATCCTCAAGCCATCTTAGGTGTATATGACTTTGTGACTTTCTTCTTTCAGTCAAACACAATTTGTTATATTAAAAATATTTTGGCTCTTGCAAGCTTTATAATTGGAGTGAATAGTAACTGGTATTTTAAGCCCAAAAAAGCACATCCATCCATCATATAAGTAATCCATACAGCTCCAGTTGGTTAATAAAGGCCTCTTAAGGCAAAGCTATGCATTTTTGTTAGAAAAATATAATTTTTTATAACTTTATAGACTATAATCACTAGAGTCCAGTGTATGATGTAGGAGTAGCTTAATCTTAGGTGAGTGTAGACGCCTCTCGATGTTCAAACAAATAGGGCTGGGTAACAAACTCAAGCTCCCCTGACATTTCTCTTTAAAAATTCTCGTTTTAGACTTCGAATTCGTGACCGGTGTTTTGTTTTGCTCTATCCTCTGCGCTTCCACTTTCGTCAATACGTCATGCATCACTCTTCTGGCAGAATCGACTACTAATGAAAAGTAGATTGATCAAATCTGACTAAACAAAGTAAAAGACATTCATAAGTGACAAAGCAAAGACCTTCATAATGGTATTTCTAAGATTTCCATTTCAAATAAACACTATTCTTTTGAGGTTTCTATTCATTAATGAATCCTGAAAAAAATGTATCATGGTTTTCACAAAAATATTAAGCAGCAGAACCGTGATAATAATAAGACATTGATAATAATAAGAAATTTTTCTTGAGCACCAAATCAGCATATTAGATTTATTTATGAAGGATCATGTGACACTGATGAAAATTTTTTGCCATCACAGGAATTACATTACATTTAAAAATATATTCAAGTTATTTTTAATTATTTTTAATTTAATTATATCTCACTATTACTGTTTTTTTACTGTATTTTTGATCAAGCAAATGCAGTCTTGGTGAGCATAAAAGACATAAGAGGTCACATAAAAAAATCTTACTGACTCCAAACTAGTGTAAATAAATATTAATAATATAAAATATTATTATTTTTATGTTTGTTTTTTTTTAAACTAAAGTGTTATACAAAACAGCTGCTTGTGATGACTTATTTATTTCCGTGATCTTATTTTTTTTCTTCAATTTATAAAGCATTTTATTCAGTAAATTATACAAAAAAATAAAATATAAAATAAAATAAAAAAAATATATAAAATAACTTTCATGGAATATACTTGATGTCTAAGCTATAGATATTGTGATTTTGGTCTTTCTGCCCTCTCCTAATACTTTTACCTTTAACTTTAATTGGAAAAGATACAGGGGGTTTTTATATTTAAAAATGGTTTTATATGTAACCAGCTTGTTGTCTGTTCCCTCTATCACCTCAGATCTGTACTGTACGCTAGAAGTGGACTCTTTCGGCTACTTTGTGAACAAAGCAAAGACTCGTGTGTACAGAGACACCACAGAGCCAAACTGGAATGAGGTCAGAACTGCAGCCCATTGTCAGCATGTAGTTGCCTTCAAAAACATTAAATGATAAAGAAACCTACATAGTGAAATAATGTTAGTAATTATGTTACTTTTGGTGCCACTAGTTGAGAAGAAATTACACCCTGCAGCTTTAAATATGAAAAGACATTATATTGCAAGTTGAATGGTGTGATTAAATGGAGGTTGGACTCTCTTTTCACAGGAGTTTGAGATTGAGCTGGAGGGCTCTCAGACCCTCAGACTGCTGTGTTACAGTAAGGTCAAACAGTGCAGGGATGATGGGGAGAACATGGATCGCATCATGGCCAAGGGACAGATTCAGGTATGCTTGCTCAGTATGTCCACTCATCACATCCAGGGATACCTTTAAATGATACTTGCATGTATTAAAGAGCTTTGAGATGGTGAACTGCTCATATAATTTCAGCATTGTTCCTCACAGTGATCACAGACCCCAGGGATGACCTCACCCACAAACACCAGACAGTTTTTTTTATTATTATTTATTTTTGGCATTTTGCCTTTATTGTGATAGGACAGTATGTAGACAGGAAGCGAAGTGGAAGAGAGAGGGGGAGACAGGATCAGGAAAGGACCGCAAGCTGGGACTCAAACTCGGGTCGCCCAAAGCGCGAAGGCGCCACTTGTCGATGCGCTGCCCACCAGGCTATCGACACCGACAAACACCAGCACCAGCACCGCAAATAATTTTTGAACAGTTATATTGTAAAATGTTGTTTAGATTTTGGAATTTCTCAGATTTTCTTTCACAGTACTTTTTTGTAACAGTAATACATTTTAGTAGGTCTATAACTAAAATATGTTTATTAATTGATTAATCTGTTGATTATATCTTTGATTAATTATTTTATCAGGTAAAAGTTTTATTTCATTTAATTTAATGTCCAGTTTTAAAGCAGAAGGACAAATTAAGAACAAATTAAATTAAATATTAAGTTAAATTATGTATTAAATTAAATATTAAGTTAAATTATGTTATATTGAATTAAAAATAAAGTATATAAAATAAGGTCATGCCAACATGAAACTTCGCTTTTTGGCCTCAAATGCTTTTTTTCCCCATAGAACTATGTTTTTCTACTGTAAAGTGATGTACACAAATTCTGTGCACAAATTCAAGTAATCAGCAATGAAATTGTGTCGATTATTATCATTATCGATTAGTCATACATCCCAGGATAAAACAAGGCAGTGTATAATCTGCTTACACATAGTGACTAAGCATTTACATTTTTAATGCCTAATGCAGTGAACAGAGCAAAGCCGCTAAGTTGTTCAGGTAGATAATCCTACCATATGTGGTGGTGTGGTCGTGTCACCAGAGAAAAATGGCAGAGGGGCGGCCCTAGGGAAATGCTTAGGTGTTGTGCTAGAGAAGGATTAGAGGGACTGTACTATGGATTGTTGTCAGAGTTGTTTGGAAGCACTCCAGAGAGAAAGTGGGACATGACACGCTGACAGAGTCCCAATGGGGCAGGTGCGAAGTTACGGATGAGAGAATGAAGAGTCTGCATCAGCAAATGAAAGCTTTTGTCTTAATCACGTGACCCTTTGTTGCCATGGCAACCGTAAGCATTTCCTTTGTGGCAACAGAATGTTTAGTTGTCAGTTGTTTACTCCAAACACTCCAAGCAAGATCCTGTTTGTATAGAGTTAAAAGCTTCAGTTTCTTCTCAAATGATTGTTATGACAGGATATATAACGATTGGAAGAACGTGATATTGTCCTAAACTTTGGAAGTGCCACATTTCAGTGCTGTAACCAGAAAACCACCATTCGAAACACTTGAAATTGTCTTTACTATGTTGTTGGTAGGTCAGCTGCCACACTGTAATCATCAGGGTGGGTGGAGATTCAGTAGTTAATCCCAGTGCTCCATCTGTGGAACAGCTCTGTCAGGGGAGCTCTGTGTGTGTGTACTCAAGAATATATCAGACAAGACATTCACAACAACAGGTTCATCCAGACCAGCATGAGAACGGTTATACCAAAACACGCACTGCTTCAGGATGACATGGAACGCCAGACGGCCGTTGTGCTAGAAGATCTGAATTTGACTGTGCTTCTGTGAGCGTGTTCCTGTATCCTGCTGCTTCTTGTCAATAACAGTAGCTTCCTCTGAGGAACCTGAGTAAGATGGGCAATAAGGACCAGATCCAGAATGGTGAAGAGCATTATGGTAGAATGAAGGCTGTGAGCAGTAAACTGATGAAGGAAGAATTAATTAGCAGCTGTGCCGTGGAGGAAGAGGAGAAACAGGAGGAGGATGAGGAGGTAGATACTGGCCTTAGGAGAGGTCCCAGCACCGGGGCTCGACTCTGGGGTAGAGTTCGCAACACGCTGCTCAGGCAGAAGGTAATGAGAGCCTCACTCCTTCATGTGAGGAATTTTGGAAATGAGAAACTCAGTTCATTAACTTTCTTTGAGACGATTATTATTAAGCAAGCTGGTTAGGAATTAAGATTGTGAAGTGTTTGATGTGGATTTTGCCATCAATCACTGCAAGAACATTTTCTTTGGTCTGTATTTTGTGGTATCGGTAAAGGAGTAGGGTGTGCATTGTTTTGGTAAAACTATATAGCAGAAATTGTGATTTGAAAACTATTAAGGCTTGAGAATGAGTACATAAGACTGCAATGTTGAGACACCCTGGTATACAGCATGGATTTCATACCTCCAGGGGGCAGCAAGGGGCTGCTGGATGTCAAAATGTATTTTTAGGACTGTCATAGTTAACATAAGATATAATTAAGATATTAAATCTGTATTTAGTTTTGTGGGATATATATATATCTATATAAGGTACAAGAGGCCGTGCTGTATTGTGAATTAGTCACGGCTGAAGGCCATTGTTAGGCATGACAGGTTTGCTGCATGGTATTTTTTATTTACTTTTTTCATTATGAACTGTCTCGAATGTTGCCATTTTTCAGCAATTATTTTTCAGCACTGGAGCATGATGGTTCATTTTTTCAGAAGTCTCTCCAAATTGTTTTGCAAACCACTCAATTTTCATGCCGCCTAATAGATCAAAATTTACTTCAAACTTGTTGGCCTTTTAGTTCTTCCGATATTTGTTTATGTTGCTAAAGGTGTTGCACAGTGATACACTAAATCGTTGGGTGAAGCGGTCATAGTCGTGCTTTATCATGAATAAACACCGCTATTGACTAATCAACATAAAGGACTAACAAAACTAACTCTGTAACTGTCTTGGATATGTTGTCAATAATAATAATAATAATAATAAAGAGTTTTCTTTAGTACAATGACAATGTTAAAACCAGTTATTTAATTTTAGAAACAATTGTTGTCTTTATAATAACACGTTTCATATTTTTCTGTTGCAGTATGCCTTTCAAAAGTTTAAGGTTCAATAAGATCTTTTAAAATATTAAATAATATCTCTTATGCTCACCAGGACTGACTTTATTCGATCAAAAAAATTAAAATAAAAACGGTAATATTTTGAAAAATTATTACAATTAAAAATAACTTTTCTATTTGAATATATTTTTAAAATGTAATGTGTTCCTGTGATGCAAAGCTGAATTTTCAGCAATACTCCAGTCTTCAGTGTCACATGATCCTTCAGAAAACATTCTAATATGTTGATTTGCTGCTCAAGAAACATTTCTTATTATTATCAATGTTGAAAATAGTACTCATGTATGATGTATACAAAAGATGCATCTCCTGTCTGAACACTTTGAATGTTCCCTGAACATCTGTGTACAGAATATGGCATTGATTGTTGCTGTAATTTCATCATGTTCTAGTGTACCAGTCGCCTCTCAAATTAGATAAATCAGATTTGTTGGCATGAGTAAAACCAACCAATCAATACAGTTCTTTCGTTTGGCAGCAAGCTGGTAAATTATGTTGTCACAACACCCATAACAGACCACAATAAATACAAACTGACATCCTGGTATTAGAGACACTGGTACTGACAACCGACTACGAGGACGTTATGTAATACTGGGCATAAGACTAGGGAAGATGGGCATATCATAAAGAATGGAAAGCGTTTGGATCTTAAGATTCTTTGGGTTGTGCATATCCATTTTTTTTTTTTTTAAGTTGAAAGAGTATTGTGCATTGATCTGCATCATTTACATACTTGTGACAGCTATCTTATTTGTCTTGGCTCAGCTCTATTGTTTATTTTTTTTGTAAAAAGTAGATACTTTCCAGTAGCGTGTTCACTGAGCTGCCATTTTTAGCAGGTGACTCTGTGTTTGGATCACACTCAGAGAAGGATTATCCTCTTGATTGACATTTGTCCCTATTTTCACAGCTGGATCCTCAATCGCTGCAGGGTAAAGACTGGCAGAGGACAGTAATCAGCATGAATGGGGTCAGTGTGGCTCATCCTGCACAATAATAATAACACCTTTACTAATAATAGGAGCAATCACTTTATTAAATGTTCAAAAGTCCATTTAAATAGGCCAGTACACTTGGTTAAGATCATCTGTACATATCTGGGAAGTGAATAATTGATGTTGCTGTGTCATTGCAGAAAACTGTGAAATATATGATGATATAACCATTGCAGATTTTGCAAGATATTTAAATTAGATTGCATAGGAATTGTTTTTGCTTTTATTATTCCCTAAAGCTGTGTAACAGACACATTTTGGTAGATTTCATTTGTCAAAATAATAACTAAAATTGCACAAATTATCCTGTTCACAAATACACTCCTGTTCAAAAGTTGGGTCTGAAAGACATGTTTAAGGCTGCATTTATTTGATCAAAAATACAGTCAAAAGTAATATTGTGAAATATTATTATAATTTAAAAGAACTGTTTTCTATTGTAATATATTTCAAAATCTAATTTATTTTTGTGATGGTAAAGTCTTCAGTGTCACATGATCCTTCAAAAATCATTGTAATATGCTGATTTGGTGCTCAAGAAACATTTCTTCTTATTATTAATGTTGAAAACCGTTGTGCTGCTTAATATTTTTGTGGAAACTGTGATACATTTTTTCAAGTTTCTTTGATGAATAGAAAGTTCAGAGGCACAGCATTTATTTCAAATAGAAATCTCATGTCAAGTCTTTACTGTCACTTTTGACATCCTTGCTGAATAAAAGTATTGATTTCTTAAGATTTTAAACACTTCTTAAACAATTGCAATGTGTGTTCTTATATATATATATATATATATATATATTATAGACACATACACATATATATATATATATATTATAGACACATACACACTACCATTCATATCCACTTACATCCCCCAATCAATAGTTAACAATCATTTGTCTACCATCAAGTTTTATCAGTATGAAGCAATGATGGATTATCTTGGTCATGTGGCTTGATATTAAGCTGATGGCCACAGCTTACAGTGATTTAATTCTTGATTATTTGATAGGTGCAGAGCTCTTTTGTTCTCATCAGTGAGATGTTTTTGTAAAAAAAAGTTGTGTACATTCATCACTCTTTCCAGATTGAGGTCAAGCTGTCTATGCGGTTTACCAGCAGAGAGTTCAGTCTGAAGAGGATGCCCTCCAGGAAACAGTCCGGAGTGTTTGGGGTCAAAATCGGGGCTGTCACGAAGTGAGTCAACCTACAAATCAATCTATCCAGTGTATGACTGATAAAAATACATTATATAATAAACAGTATTAATATAATGGATATAATATCATTTTTCCCTCATTTAATAAATTAATAAAAAATTGAAATTGTCCACTCACATTAGACTATTCCAGTCATATCAGTAGCCTAATAATAAAAGCTGTTTTTCTTTACATGGAGCAGGTCTCCTCATGGGGGCTGCTATGTTGCGATCACATGACCAGCCAAATATTACTAATTTTTACTCCATAACCTCCCTATTTTTGTATAATTTCATAACTGAAAACGTTTGTTTTTGACTGCCAAAAAGGCTAGCGAGTGTGCCTTTTAAGGATTAAGAAAGTTATATTGTATTGTAAAAGTCAATCGTGATTCAATAATAAAAGCAGTCACGTTTCACTCACACATCTCTCACTCCAAGAGCAACACAAGTCAGACGTCAGCCATGTTTCCCATAGTTTAGAGGACACAGGGACCCTTCTCAGTGTTTTCATAGACCCACATGACTCAAATGAGGGCTCATAAAAAATAAGGAGGGGGACACTTCCTTTTAATAAAGCTGAGGAAAGGTGGTCTCTGTCAGAAGGGATCTTAAAAGCAGAAAGGAAAACAGAAAGCAACCCCATTATGGACTTCCTGAGAAACAGGAAGAAATTATTATTAAAGGCAAGGGTTTGCCAAGGGCTTCCCTCAGAGGACTGCAATAAAAACAGGACTGTGGATTTAGGAAATAGACTCTAAGATATGCATTTTTCATAGTTTAACAGCAATGCATAAGGGTGAAATATTGCCCTCTAATAATAGTTGTATTTTTAAAAAAACAAAACAAAAAAAAAAACATGACAGTTTTGGGATAGATTTATGCTGGACAAAATGTTCATTTTCTTAGGTGGTCTTTTTATGATGTTGATTTTGGGATATTGGAATGCTCTGTTAGGATAATGCAGATGTAGATTTAAATATAGGCTGTGAAAACATTGATACCACAAAGTAATTTTTCCTTTCATAGTGATCAAATAAACAAGCTCTTTGAATATGCTGGTTATTTTTATACGTCGCAGAAATGTGCCAAAAGATTTCCCATAATTTTCTGTGGTTGTAGAATTGACAGCTTTAATACTGAAAAACTGTATTCAACTGAAATGTATTTTCCAGACCCTCGTTGTTGATTCATGTGTGTTTGTTCCTCTCAGACGGGAGCACTCCAAAGTGCCTCTCATTGTGAGACAGTGCGTAGAAGAGATTGAGCGCAGAGGGATGGAGGAAGTAGGCATCTATCGTGTCTCTGGTGTGGCCACAGACATCCAGGCCCTGAAAGCTGCCTTTGATGCCAGTGAGTACTCTAGTACTTCTTGCAAGGATGAAACTTAAATTAAATTAAATCATTTTTATTAAAATACAATTGATAAATCTATTATATTATATATTTAATATTATATGCATTTTTGATATTGCTAGAAATTAGTATGTTTTGTGATTTCACAGACAATAAAGACGTTTCAGTTATGATGAGCGAGATGGACGTGAATGCCATTGCTGGAACACTGAAGCTTTACTTCCGAGAGCTTCCTGAGCCCCTCTTCACCGATGAACTCTATGCAAATTTCACTGAAGGAATTGGTAAGTTGAGAGTTTTTCAATTTATGATGATTAATAGTTTATATAAATCAGTTCACAATAATAATTTATTCTTGTTTTTTTTATTTTTTTTATTTTTTTTTTTTATTTCAGCGTTGTCAGACAGTGTAGCAAAAGAAAGTTGCATGCTCAACTTGTTGCTCTCACTACCCGAACCCAACCTGCTGACCTTCCTGTTTCTGCTGGACCATCTGAAGAGGTGAAGATTGTCCCATCAATCAATTTTTAATAATATGATTCCTAAGTGAAAATATACAGATTTGAACTGGTGCTTGTGAAAACCCGATCCCCATCTAGGAACCAAAATATCATAGAAACCACTTAAAACACCCTATCTACCACATAAGTGCTCTGGAAATGTTTTATTTTTTTTATTTTTACGAAACTATATGCAAATTAGGGCTGTCAACAGAATAGAATAACAGCAGATGGCACTGTGTGCTTTAGAAACAGCTGTACTTTGCTTGCTTCCAATTCCTTACACACACCAATTGAACCTCATTCATAAAGTTTGAAAAGGTTCAAGGTTCAAGCGGGTGTTTGCAGTGGGCTGCTTACATTAATCTCACATTATAAAAGCATTCTGAGGTGCAAGTACATTCTCAGACTCCGTCGAATGCACGAGCGCTCTTCTTCGTGAGTATTTGGGTGTGTGGTTAAAAACTACAGCACCATCTGCTGTTAAAAACTAAGCTCAGAATCGATTCGAGAGAGAATCACGAGAACGTGTGTGCGTGTGGAGCGAGTGGTGGTTGTCTCGCTAATTGCGTCATCGGGTTCTACGCTCCTATTGGTTTTTGATTTGACAGTTGTCATAGGAGAAGCCACACTGCAGGGCGGTGTCTCAAATCTTCTGACACTGCTAGAATTTCGTCAGAGGTAAAATTTGACGAGGCAAGCAAGCACCATTCACATTTTCGACTAGTATTACTTGTGTTCTTTGAATAATTTCCAAGAGTCAAATTTGTTTTCGACCTATATGTTGACTGAAACTTTCTTCTCTATTTACCTCAGGGTTGCTGAGAATGAGAGCTTCAACAAGATGTCCTTCCACAATCTCGCCACAGTGTTCGGCCCAACCCTTCTCCGCCCCTCTGAGAAGGACAGTAAAATTCCAGCCAATCCCACACAGCCCATTTCTATGAGTGACAGCTGGTCTCTTGAGGTTATGTCTCAGGTAACACATGTACATTATGTTCTACAGTACTAGAGTTCTGGTTTTTTAGGTCTGAAAGCATCTAAATAAGTCATGTAAAAAATAATGATTCTGTTGATGGTTGGATCTGTTGGTCAGGTTGTTCCTCTTCATCTCTATAGGTCCAGGTATTACTGTACTTCCTGCAGCTGGAGACAATCCCAACTCCAGATAGTAAACGTCAGAGTATGCTCTTCTCCACAGAGGTTTGAGAAGAAGCTCAGGTGCATTATGGTGTGAAATGCCCTGGGAATGAAGTGATTCAGCATGTGACCAATGGAGGGCACCAACAACCTACTGAAATCTTCCAAGTGGAGTGAATTCCCAACTGCATCAGTAGCATTCTGTTGATAATTCTGGAGAAATTTACAGTGAAGAATGACAAGTCAGTCTGAAATCTTCTAACGGACTCACTGTTACAAGCACTTAGAGTTACATTCAACAAGCAGGTGATATTGTTATTTTCTCTGTCATCCACTGTAACATTTCCGACTGAATGGCGAGTGCCAAGCTTCTCGTAGGTTATTGGATGGGGAATGTTATTCTGACATTTTGTCTTGTTCCTTTCAGCACTGTGGGTTTATAAAGAATTACACATTCCAGTTTTCCATGACCGTTTTATTTGATCTGACATTTTACTCACCTATGATTTATGTCTTCCCGTGGCGAAGGCTACGGAACATCTGAACACCAAAATCATGAGGAGGAACACATTTATATGGCCCATTTCTGATGGATAAAACACAACGCAGAGAATTAAAATGTGAGATTCTTTAACCAGTGTGTGACTATGGTCAACATGGTAGCTGTCTTAATGGTTCATGACCAAAAAGAACTATACAGTATGACACAATTATAGTTTCTACCACTCCCAAGATTCCCAAGAAAATACATTCCGTTTGCTTTATGAAAACATTTCTCTGTTTTATGTCACATAAATCCACTTAATATTGGATTACTGAGCCTATCTTAAAACAATACAGTACACATGGATAATATCACATGACATAGGACTAGAACACTGAATTTTTCGGTGCTTTTCAAAATGGAAAATATTACATAACTTAGAAAACAAAACAGTAAAATAATTTTAAATCTTTATGTAATATAAGGTATCGCATGTTATGCTTACATGCTTAACCGTAACTGATGGATCTAATACTGTATATTAAAATGAATATAGGAGTTCTCCATCAGAATAATATCACTGCTACTACACTCCTATTACTGAGCAAAAATTAACTTAATTCAAACACTGTAAATCTTTCTTGTTTAATGGTTTGGGATCATTATATTTTTTCTTTTTTTGCTGTTCACAAAACTTGCAAGCACTTTGCGATCCTGAACAGTGCCAATACCTTGCCCTGTTAAGTGTGTATGTAAATTGTTTAGTTATCATGGCTAATAAGCATATATCTGTATTATGTTGTTCAGAACAAAGGAGAGGTTGTGTATTGTTAGGATGTCATGTAACATGCAGGCATGTTGATTTGTTTATGACTTATTTTCCTATAGAGATTACCTTTAGTTATTGTACGACACAGAGTCTTTACGCTTGTGTATTTCCTTTAGAGTAAGGAAAACCGAGACATTCCTGTAATTGTATTGAAGATCATTGCCTTTTTTTGTTTTTATTCCATTGTATATTCTGGAATCTGCACTTCCTTTATCAAAGTCCTACTGGAATTACAACTATAGCCATTCCTCATTTTTCTCTCTTTTATTTGGTCCATTACACACTGTACTGATGAAGATATTCCTGGCTGCCATTTCACAACCCAGCCTCCATGATGAGAAAATGTTCTGTATATGGATAAGTATTGCACACTGTGGATTAAGGAGATGGATCACAATAAACTGCTTCATCCTCTTGTTTCCACAGAGCCGTTGACTGTTCTGTGTGTTTATCCGACTTATGGCCAAGTACATTAAACGTTCCTTAAAAAGAGATAGCATTACTCCCCAGAAGACGTTAGGACAGTGGTTTGCGTTCAGCATTACTTCCTCTTCTGGAGCACTGTCTGTTGCTGAAACGATAGTCTTTGTTTATTGTTTTTACTGGACAATACTCAAACTGCACAATGCTACACTTGTATTGGTCATAATGTGATTCTGTACAAAGTAGATGAATAATAAACATGAAGTTGGCTAAAATGATAATTGCAAATCCCATGTTTTTGTTGATGGGTTTTTATAAACAATTAACTAATATAAAATTAACCTTGCAATAAAAATATATAGATTTTTTTTTTTAAATACAAAAAAATATAATTTTTTTGGAAACGTAAATGTTCCTAGTAAGTGGTAGCATAATTTGGGCTAAATTTGCTTCCCTCTTGAAATATTTAATTTTTCAGTTTTATTTTTGTACATTTAATGCTAGAAAATGGCTAAAGCATACAAATAAGGGTTGTATTTAGACATTGGTAACAAAATTGCTTCATAGAAAATAAATAGAAAAGAAACATTTAATATAATATTCAGTTTGATGATCCTGGTGATCAAAGTTTTCAAAAGGTAAGATTTAGGGTCAGCACGAAAAAAAAAAAAAAAAGTCATAATGAAAAATGTTGCATTTATTTGATAAAATGTTTTTATATATATATATAATTTAATATATTTTAAATGTAATTTATTCTTGTGATGGCAAAGCTGTATTTTCACCAGCCAAGGGATAGTTCACCCAAAAATGAAAATTCTGTCATCATTTACTCACCCTCAAATTGTTCCAAATCTGTAATTTCTTTGTTCTGTTGAACACAAAGGAAGATATTTTGAAGAAAGTTTGTAACCAGGCCACTTTGGGGCACCATTGACTTACATAGTAGGAAAAAAACTACTATGGAAGTCAGTGGTGCCCCAAAACTGTTCAGTTTAACACATTCTTCAAAATATCTTCCTTTGTGTTCAACAGAACAAAGAAAATTATACAGATTTTGAACAACTTGAGGGTGAGTAAATGATGACAGAATTTTCATTTTTGGGTGAACTATCCCTTTCAGTCTTCAGTGTCACATGAGCAGAAATCATTCTAATATACTGATTTGGGGCTCAAGAAACATTTATTATTATTGTAAATATTAAAAACAGTTGTGCAGTTTAATATTTTTGTAGAAACCATTATAATTATTTTCTTCAGGATTCTTTGATGAATAGAAAATTCAAAAGAACTGTATTTATTTGAAATAGAAATGATAAATTAAAATGTCTTTCTTTTGATCAATTTAATGCATTCTTGCTGAATAAAAGTATTTTTATTTTAAAAAAATATATTGAAGTTTGATAAAATTAAAGGTGCAGTGTGTAAAATTTGATAGGATCTATTGACAGAAATGCAATTTAATATACATAACTATGTTTTCAGTGGTGTATAAAGACCTTACATAATGAACCATTATGTTATTATTACCTCAGAATGAGCCATTTCTATCTCCATGTCAAGTCGTCATTTTGGGCCGGCATGTTTCTACAGCAGCCCTATACGGACAAACTATCCACAGAGCGCATTTCGTCACTATGTTGTTCTTCTAAATCGTTCGTGTTTTTAGAGGCAGCTTGCATCGTCACTATGTTGAATACGCACAAAGTAGTAGTAGTAGTCGTCTGGTTTATTAGAAGCAGAGACCGTTCTTTGTTAGAAGTAAGAAGAATCCTCATTGATTGACTGCCTAACATACTCTCTGCTGTTTCAGACGACGACATCATTAGCTGTGTCTCATTTCATTTCATTTCGAAGGCTGCATCCTCCAGAGGACGCATCCTGTGAAGGATGTGGTATACTGAGTGTCCTTAACCAGAATTAAACGAGATGTCCTTCGTAGGACATCTGAGCAGGAAAGGAAACAGGAAGTTTTACGTTGCTATGACAACACGTTCACGGCAGCATCGTTGCTCTCTCACAACAGTCCAATGAATGAAAATTATTTATAAATTTGGAAAGTAATTTGAAAAGAAAATGTATTTACTTGTTTTATTTTGGTTAATGCTGTGGTGTATGTACAACAGATATCTGTTACAGAGACAGGAAGATATTAAGAAAAACAAAGTTTAAAACAAAAACAAGCTTGAAACTACTTACATTTAAACACCACATTTTCGCTTGTACATGTACATCTGCCGACACTGACATTTAAAAAAAAAAAATTTTTTCAAATAAATGATGGTTGTTAACAGCGATGCAAAGAATTGTGGGCTATCTGCAGCTCCAAAGGATACACCTCATGCATCCTCCAAATTCCTGTAAAAGAAGGGCGCATACGAAGGGCGCATTCGGAGAGTCCTACTTAATTTTCTGAAATGATACAGCCTCAATGACGTATGCGACCTCCGGAGGACGCAGCCTTCGAAATGAGACACAGCTATAATAGACTTGTGTCGGCCAGACAGCCACCGTACCTTCTCTATTTTGCTTCGAAAGGGAGGGGTGAGCTGTTGTTGCATCCAGAGTCCCTTTAAGACAAGTCATGTGAAATGACTTGTCTTAAAGGGACTCTGGATGCAACAGCAGCTCGGCGGCCATCTTTGAAACGCCTCTCGGACATCCAAGTGCAGCTCCTATCTCTTTGAATGGGGAAACATCAAATTCTCTAAAGCTGTTTGCCAAGCTTTCGATTAAATTTCATATTTGAAATCACCAATGAAATCTGACAACAACTGTCTCATAAATTTTGTTTCTAAACGCTCGAATTATGACAAAAAAACTATTTTTCAGGCTGGATCAACCTAATGCGCATGCGCAGTCCTAAATGCGCGTCTCTTGTGCCTCATTTCGGAGGCGCGTGTCTGACTGTTTCTATAGAAACCGGAGCTTCTAATGGCCGCTGCAGTGACGAGATGACTTTACCAATCGGTGATTGGCTCTTATTTAGGAGGCGGGACTTATTCCGCCATACAGAGACAGAGCGACACGCGTCATCATCTGAAAACCACGCCCACCGGGGGGGGGCAATCCAACCTTCTCCATTGACTTTGTATTGCGTGAGGCTGCCTCCTTGTCATTTCTGACTTATAACAAAAAACAGAACAATGTCTAAAAGCTGCTATGTGACAAGGTGTACAGAAAACAAGCTAAAAAAAACCCAGAACCAAAAACCCAGAAGTTTTTATAAGCTGTCGACCCAAAAAACGAGCGTTTAAGGCCTAAAAAGTGGATAGAGGCGATTGAGAAAGCGCAACATGTCATATTACTATGAGAACTACGCCCACTGGAGGGTAATGTAATCAGCGACAGGAAATATAATATATAAAAATGACATTTGGATATTTGACTTAACAGTGACAAAATGTTTACTGCACACGTAGGCTTACTGAGGCATACTGAGTGTCAGGATCCCAAAATTTACCCATTCTTCCTGCTAATGCTTCATGTCTTATTACTATCCACTTTTGTCTCCTTAAAGGCTGGCTTTTACGGTTTGGTAGCTTATAAAAACTTAGTTCTGGGTTTTTTTAGCTTGTTTTCTACACCTTGTCACACAGCAGCTTTAAGGCATTGTTCTGTTTTTGTTATAAGTCAGAAATGACAATGAGGCAGCCTCATGCAATACAAAGTCAATGGAGACGGTTGAATTTACACACTGCACCTTTAAATTAAAATATTTCAGTGGCTATTTGTTGAAAAAGAAAATGCAATATGTTGAAGAGTTTTAGGTTTCCTACTTTATTTTCTACCTTAAACGTGGAAAGACTGAGTTATCATATCAATTTCACTTTCAGACTTGTAAAGTTCCAGAAAGACTTTGTAAAGTTCTAAAGTCTGACTTAAACATAATTTTGTATGCTTTGGGCAGCATAACAGTAGCATAACTCACCCATATCACTGGTGTATGCTTTGTTTCAGTGATGTCAAAGTGTATTATGACTCATTGCTGTATCTTGAGTTGCACAAATGATTAGCCGCAATGACTCATAAAATACAAAGAATCAAGTGAATGATTGGCAGATTAGTAAAGATGAAAGATCTCTTAAGCTATTACTGCAGATTTATAGATATATGATTTAGTATGACAAGTTAATACAGGTAGTTTTAAAAGATTTTTTGTAATATTATAACTCACAGTACAATTTTTAAAAACAATTTATTTTAATTTTTAAAACAAAAGTTAGTTGTTTTCAGCTAACAAAATTAATATTTCATGCTGCACAGCTGTAATATTGAAACACATGTGGTAGGCGGGCGCAGAGTGAGTGTGTGGTGATCTGATCTACTGTGTGTTTGTCTACTGTCTGTCAGTCGCGCTGTGTTTGCAGTGGCCGTCAGTGTAGCATGAAACGGCTATCTGCCTCTCAGAAACGATGTCACAACTAAAACTCCGGAATACCCTTTATCATCTACCCTCGAACACTACAAAGAAGATCATCTACCCTGACGGGCGCTTATACAGACCGAAAGGAGGGAGCCAAGGTAATAAATGAGACATTTATTTCACCTCGTATCCTCTTCAAGTAGTAGCACATCCTGTTAGCATTAGCGGTTAGCCTGTAAACTCACAATCATGCCGTGACAAACACGGGACTGCAGTGATGCATATTTTTGTATTTGGACAGATTTTATGTTTCTCAGGCTGTTGTGAAACATGTCACGTTTGTAGGGATGGTTCCTAGTTCGCGAACTGTATAGTCAAACCCTGTTGGGTCATGGCAATGAATATCTGTTATCTGTCAGATTTATTTGAAGAGAAAAAAAACAACGGTTTTAGCTAACGGTTCACTGAATTGTGTATACTATTAGTAGATTTTTTTTTCTGAATTTCATCAAATTTAAAACATTCATTCAATGTAGTGAATAAACATAGTGTTTCAAAATCTAATAAGCTGCCTACCTAGGGAGCATTTTGCTACTCAGAAACCTTTGTCTGTGATGGTCAAAAATGCTGTCTAGGTTGGCAGCCTATCATAGATAGTGTCATAGTTAAATTGCAAATCAAGTTCATGATTTTTAAAAAAAAAAAATTAATATGGTTTGGTAGATTAATTAGGGATGGTGACTGTGGAACAACAGTTGAAACAATAAATTATTATGAATGTCAGATTCCTTCAAATGTTCAGATTATAACAGGTATCTTTAAAGGCACAATATGTAAATTTTTGCCACTAGAGGTCGCTTATTCAAAACAAAGGCGTAGCTGGATGACGCCTTGATTTCACGGAATCATGGGAATCATGTTGTCTTCACGTCTAAAGCCGGTGGAAAAGAATCGGGACGGGTCTCTCGGGCAGAAAACATGTTCATGAATGAGATTATTAACGTTACTGTAGAATGAAGCAGAGCAGGGCTGTGCTGTGCGAGCAGAAACAAGGCCGCTAGACCGATTGCTAATGAGAGATGAGTGTGACACACGGCTCGAGAGCAGTGGAACTTTTATTATGCTGCTTCTTCTGGTCAAGAGTATGTGGTGTAAAGCAACGCTGTTTTATCATATTTGATACATTTGCGTGTTGAAAGTTGTTATAGTGCTACTCTGCGTTCGCTCGGTGGCTACTATGAGACGCTTGTTGCACACTGCAGTAAGCTAAATCGATATTAGGCATGGTAAAACATGGTACTCACTGTAAATCAAGAAAACAAGATTTAAACAATAAGACTTACTGTGTTGAGTTGAGCTATAAAACATGATTAGTTTTCTGTTGATGAATGTTTCCATCCAAACAGTTGCTCACGTGTCTAATAAAACACATAATATATTAAAGAGTCTTTGGTGTTTCCATGGTTTCTACAAAATAAACAGAGGGTAATGTGGGTATGATGTCATTGAGAGGCGACGCACGGACGCGCTCCGTGTCCTGGTTAAAATTGCTTATTTCTCTGGATTTAAATATTCTTGGAAACATTTGGGATAATGTAAGTACACAAGTCAACAAAATATATAACATTGTTCTAGTGGTTTTTGGATATTTAATCCAGAAATTTTACATATTGTGCCTTTGAATATGATCTTTGGTGAGTCAAAACAGACTAAAGACAATAAGTTAACATGTTTTTTAATGAAATTAATGTACTATATTTTGTTTGTTTCAATAATATTTTTTTTCACATATATAATATAATGTTACACACTTGGGCTTCCTATTCCCTAATTGCTTATGAGAGTATTTTCAGACATAATTAGTTTTGCATTTGGACGTCAAGGACTATTACGTTGTGGCTAATTTGTAAATTACTCTGAAAAAAGATTTGCTCTGTATTTTTGTATTTCCCTTTAATTTCCTGTAGACCTTAGTCAGGGTAGCACCATATTTAATGTTTGACAGGAATGAAAACGAGGCTGTGAGGAATAGAATACAGTGCATTCAATGGACTGTACTGTTGTTTAACAACATACTGATTGTTCAGATGACGAAACGTCTTTCTGCAAAAAAAAAATGTCAGTATACAAAAACTCCATGAAACAGTTTTAAAAGTTGTGAGTTGTGAAAATTACGTGATCTAGGACCTGTAAAGACTGTAAGTCTATCCTTCACAGCCTCGTTTTCATCTGTGTTAAATTCAGTGTAGCGTCTAACCTGAATAAAGTCTATGGGTGTAAAACTTTCATTTAATCAGAATATCTCAAATGGAGATTGCTGAACTCCAGCTTACTTGTTTGTCAGTGTTTTTGGTGTTTTAAGATCACCGGCGGCGAATAAAGATCTTCCGTGGTGTAGAGCAGTGGTTCTCAAACTTTGTAGAGTGGAGTACCCCCTGAATGGATTACCATCCTTCTGCGTACCCCCTCTCTTCCACTTAGACTGCAGTCACACCTTTTCCATTAAGGGACAATATTTGCCCCCTAAATCGATTTTCCAGTGCGTATTTTTACCTTGATGAATAACTTTATAAAATAAATAATGTTTTAAATAAAAAAGGTTCAATAGAGAAATATGCAATGATGGTAAAACGAAGTGATACTTTAAAATATTAAACTAAAACCGCCAGTAGGTGGCAGCAACTTACTGTTTTTATGAGTGAGTCATTCATTCAGTAACGAAGCAAGTGGCTGTGAATGAATCATTGAATCATTGACTCTCACAATTCGTTCAAAGCCGCATTCGTGTGTTGTAGTTCTGCTGTGGGTTTCGTTAGAAATATTTTTTCGTTGCAAAATAGAGTAAATACTGACAGTACTGTGTTTAAAATGTACGTTTTGATTTTTGACCTGTTTTATGATAATAATTGTCACGTTTGCAGTCATGTGGATATTTGGGAACAATTGCATTCTTGCTCGTTATCAACATTAAATACAAGAACTCACACAAGGTATGTTTTTGTATTGAAGAAAGTTTGAGTCTTAAATCGATATCAATCCACTATCTGTGTTCTTCATGCGAGTAAGTGCTAAATCCCCACTTTTACAAAGGTGCATTGTCGAGAACGGCAGTAATTCAGCGAGATTTAAGGCAGCAGACTGCATGCAATATCATATGCATGCTGCTTCTGTGGATGCAGTCGTTTTTGACTGCAAAAGATGAGGTAATTTGATTAAATGTAATGGATTTATGTCATTTTGCCAGTTAGAAATACATGCTCGGTTTTAATATTATTTTAAGGTATGGTAGAGTTAAATGAACTACTCAGCATTTTGTTCGCGTACCCCCTTTTGTCACCTCACGTACCCCCAGGGGTACACATACCCCAGTTTGAGAACCACTGATGTAGAGAAAGCGCATGTGCATGGTTGCCAGATTGCAAATATTAAAGGTGGAGTATGTAAGAATTCTGTCCACTAGAGGTCGCTAGAAGCCTATTCAAAACAAAGGCGTAGCTTGATGACGGCAAGTTTGAGAGCAGAATCTTGGGGCATGTGGTCTCCACCTCAACGGACGGTGCAAAAGAATAGGGATAGGACTCGGGAAGAAATCATGTTCATGGATGCGATTATTAACATTACTGTAGTATGAAGCAGAGCAGGACCGAGTGTTGTGGGAGCTGAACGAGGTCGCTGGAGCGATTGCGCAACACACGCCCGCGAGCAGCGGAACTTTTATTATGACACAGTCGCCGGCGCCGCTTCCGCTATTCCGGTCATGAGTATGAGTAGCACAGCTCTGTTTATCATATTAGATACAATTGACTGTGTTGAAAATGATGTTATAACATTACTCTGTGCGTTCGCTCGGTGGCTGCTGTGAGACAGTTGTTTGAGACACACTGCAGTAAGATAGATCGATTTTAGAATATCATATTAAATATTGGATGGCTTGTGTTTTGATAAATGGCATGCAACTCATTTTAAAACATATTGTATAATGGAGAAAATTCTGTATTACTGTTACTAAAAATAAAGCTGCATCTGATTATGCTATGTTAGCTATTAACAAAATAGTGTTTTTCTCTGAGGCATGGTAAAGCATGGTACTCACAAAAAATCAAGAAAATTAGATTTAAACAATAAGACTAAATGTGTTGAGCTATCTAACAACAATTAGTTTTCTGTCTATAAATATATCAAAACAGTTGTTCCCTTGTCTATTAAAACGTGTAATATATTAAAGCGTCTTTGGTGTTTCCATGGTTTCTACAAAATAAATAAAACCGGAAACCGAGGCAGACCGAGGGTTAACGCGGGTATGATGCATTTGACAGGCGACTCCTCACACGTCCCGGAGCCTTGGTTAAAATTGCAATTTTCTCACGATTTACAAATAGTTGGAAACATTTGGGATATTGTAAGTACTCAAGTGAACAAAATATATAACACTGGCCTAGTGGTTTTTGGATATTTTACTGCAAAAATATTACATATTGCACCTTTTAAGCTATAAAAATCTTTTAAAATCTTAAATCTTTTTAACAGAAAAAAATAATTTAAAATAATTTAAAATTTTGACATATGTCAACCTCAAGAATGAAAGCTTGTAGGGGATTGTTAAAAAAGTCTGTAATATTTTGTCTCCCCTTTTTTTCGATAAAAACAAAGAGAGATTTTGGTGAAGTTTTTATTTTTAAACTACATTTTAGATATTTTTTTCATCAATGATATTGCGTGTTGATATAATCAGTTATCGTTTAATGAGGTTGGTGTCTTGTCTTGGTCATGGAAAAAAATGTAGTCAATGAACATTGTTCGTCATAGATTTTGTTAACGAAATTAACACTACCTCAGTGATTTTGATGCAGAGCAAGACATTTTCCTTCACATTCTCCCCTTTCCATTTGTGAAAAAATGTCTTTTTCTCAAACTATTTATCACAACTGCAATTGTGTCCAGGGAAAGAGACTTATGCAACAAGAATTACAGCCTGTTTGGGCCGCTCTCGATCCTTGGCTTCAACAGGACAGTCATCCCAAGTGAAAATGTTGGAGTTCTTGGAGGCCATCCTCTTAAGATCTAATAAACCACCAAAAAGGCCTCCAAACAAAACACATTCCTGGAGCTGAAGCAGTGGGAGGGTTTCTGTTGCAATGTGTGTATAGGTTCACATATAGGAAAACTGAAGGCCTGCTGAGATGTTTCAAAGTGTGTGTGGGAAAAAGATGCCCCTCAGTGCGTTCTTACTGAGCATCATAACCCTTTCAGTATTTGTCAAGTTCAGTGGTGGTTTATGTGTGTGAATACAGGCAAATATTTTTCTCAAATATCTGTGAATATGAATTCAAAATGATTGGTGTTTTGAGAAGATGTGGTGTTGGATGCTTCCACAACTAAAGGAAGGGCTCACTAATTTTATTGCGTTTGAAGATTGCCAACAGATGTGTTGTTGGGGTTTTTGATGGAGCAAGATGTTGTTCAGGCGTTTCACAGCGTTTGAAGTTCTTGTGCAATTGGTAGCATTTCAGATAAAAGATGACGTGGAATATAGGGATTTCAGGAGCTGAACTGTGATCAGTATCTGCTTTTTTTAACCTACTCCAAAGGTTTGTGGGCAGTAACTTGTTTGTTGGCAGGAAATTAATACATTATTTTATTTATTTTATACAAGGACATATTAAATTGATCAAAATTTACTGTAAACACATTTATAATGTTACAAACGATTTCTGTTTCAAATAAATGTTTTTCTTTTGAACTTTCTATTCTTTAAAAAAATGTATCTCAATTTCCACAGAAATATAAAGCAGCAGCACAACTTTTTTCAACATTTATAATAATAAATGTTTCTTGAGCAGCAAATCAGCATATTAGAATGATTTCTGAAGAATCATGTGACACTGAAGACTGGAGTAATAATGCTAAAAAGGAAGTGAAGTTGAACTGCTAGCCAGAAAGTGTTACTCCCGCTGTGGATAACCCAATCATAGTCAATAATGTCGGGCATTGCCGTTTGAGCTGACGCTGAAGAGTGAATGAACACCGCGAAACTGAAGCACTTTGCTAGCAGGTTAATAAACTCAACCAAATGCATCCTATATGAGATTTATCACATATATAGCCTACAACATACAAGTAATATTGCAACTTCGGCTCATTTGGATGTTAAGTTTGGCTTAAAAAGGAACATAATGCACCGCTGTGAAGGAAAGGATGGTGCGCTGGACGGAATGCGGCAGCAGCACAATAATCATTTTATGTTGATTATTTTGTTTTCATAATCGTTGGAAGCCGAAATCAAAAATCAATTAATCGCACAGCCCCACTGCAAAATTACAGCCAGAACAATAACGACAAGTTCTCCCTGAAAACTAAAACTTAGAAACAAATAGTTTGTAATTTCTGTTGTATTTTTCAGACAGTTGTGGAACTTAAAGACCCCCTGTGGTGAAAATCAAGTTTTTAATGTTGTTTATATGTATATGTGGTGTTTTTAATATGCTTTAAGACAAACCATGTGCAAATTAATAGGTCAGCACCATTGCTGATTATTTTCTCCTTAAAACTGCAGTGAAAAAAAGACAGTCTCAAACCCTCAAATTGCTGGTGTCTGTGACGTCACAAACTACCTTGTAACCAATCACATCAATGTGCCGGCAGGCTTTAGCATATTATTAACAGCGAACTAGCAGGGGAATCTTGGGAAAAGCCAGGTTATCCTGGTATATTTTTATGTTGATATGAAAAATCTTGTAGATTTAGCAATATGGCAGGTGTATGATGTATATTACGATCAGTGTTGGGTAAGTTACTTCAAAAAAGTAATTAATTGCTAATTACATCATCAATGTTGTATTTAAAATACTTTTCTAATTATTCTGTCTGAAAAGTAATTTAATTACTCAATAAGTAATTCAACTCATTACTAATTACTTCTTAAAATCCCTATAAACCTTGACCAGATAGAAAGGAAACTCTTTTAATAATTTAAATACGAGTCAAACATGGAATAGTTTAGCCTTTTATAGCTTTTTAAAACATTTTAGCTTTATTAAAACATTCTATACTTTTTTTTAGTAACAAATAGGGATGTCATGATACCAAAAATCTTGTTGTCGGTACCGATACCACCAAAACACTCGATACCAAAGTCGATACCACGGTAAAAAATATTTAAAGATACAAATAAAACAATGCTATATATTTTTTTCAGGTAGATCTAATAGTAATAATTAAAAATACCACAGAAATTGAATAATCAAATATAAAATAACTCTGCATAGTCATAACTGTATAAATTAAATATAGATTAAAGCTTTTCTTCTTTTGTTGTTTGGCTGTCAATTATAATACAGACAGCCAATAGTAGACAGTAGCATGTTTTAAAGGCTGCTGTCACTAAGACCTAATGGACAGAGACAATATGCTGTTACACATGCTGTTCACATTCACATAACCAACACGAATATACACCAAAACGGGCATTTTGACATAACTGTGTGTATTTGAACGTTTTATGTGTAATAACCCGTGAAAATCTGACACTCGCAAGAGGCGGCTATGTGTGCGCTTTGGTCGAGAGCGCACTGACTGAAGACATGTCTCTCAGAGAGCGCAAGCAGTTTTTTTCTCCCTAGGACATATATAGCTTACATTTTACCGTAATGTTCTTGCCTTCCTGTGTCAAAAAAGTGAAGTAATTGGAATATTTCCATTCTGCAAAACAGCCACTCGCTTCTGCCAACATCTTCAGACAGCCAACTGGTGCGAAGTTGTGAACTCACGCGCAACTGCACTACAGCTAACGATTTTAAAGAGGCAGCGTTCACTTTTACCTTTAGTCGACAAATTTAGATTTTAAATTCAATACTGATTTAAACAGAACTGTTGAACTAATTTACAGTATGTAACGCAAGTACATTATAAGTAACTGTAATTACCTAAAAATGAACAGTAATCCCTTACTTTACTTTTTCAGTGGATAAGTAACTTAATTACAGTAACGCATTACACCCAACACTGATTATGATGTTATGATGAACTAAATGGCTTTCACCACCGACGTTCTGAGTTGTTCAAAGCGTTTGTAAGAACACTGATTTTTAGATGGTAGCTGTCTGACTCTGACATGGCGAACGGGAACATGGTTTAGGAAACATTAGCAACACATTATTAGCTGTTTGATAACATAGTAAAGCGAAAGGCTAATCATATGAATTATCGTTATGTGTCCGATGTTGTAAAGAGCTATACCATACTATACCACCGTTTACCTCAGTAAGTTGAGCGAGTGGATCTCTGAGCTGGCGTGAGCGAGTGGAGGCGGGGCTAATTTGCGTATTTATTAATCAGCGTATAATAAATGAGGCAAGTGTGTAGCATTACATTCAAGCTATTTCAAGGCATAAAGAAATTGTTTTTATAGAAAAAAAAGTTTAAATATGTCATTTTGGTGATCAAAGATGAGTTTTAAGGGATAAAATTATTGACTACAGGGGAACTTTGAGGGATTTTTCATATAACGTCCAATGAACCTCTCCTCATCCATGTTTGATGTTTGATATTCATGAGGAGCAGGATTTTGATCCAATAAGTTTGTGTGGTGGACTTTTTATGCACCAAAACTGTGTTCTGCTTTGAAATATAGCATCTCTGACTCACAGAATAAAAATAATGTTTATTATTTTACATTTTTGTCACAGTAAACACCACAGCGTATTCCCACTCTCTGTTTCCACAAGGCTACCCAAACACAAACGGTCTGACCACACCAGGCAGGATTCCAAGACCTCCATCACGCTCTGATGAGGACTAAACAAATAGTGCCATCCCATTGCTCCCGTAACTAACTCCACTGAGACACACATTTCCAAAGAGAAGGAACAAAGAGTCCAAACAAAGATAGACACAGGAGTCAATTCTCAGCACATTGACACCTTTTTTTGGCCATTTTGGCTGTGATTGGCTAGTAACTGAAAGGCCGAAACAATTATTATTGTGAATCGGAACAAATGCCGTTATCCAAGTTAGAAATCAAGAACCAGTTATTATTCAGAAGTGCGAGTAGCCTCAGTTCATGTCACGTGTGTCTTTTTATTAGGCAGGGTCCACAGTGTTATGATGACCTCATTGTAGTAATAAATCATATGTGAGTGTTACACATGCAGCACACACCTCATAATGTGACCTCATCCTGCACGGTCCTGACAGCAAGCAATGTCATGGTCAAGAGGAAAAGAGAGCATAGAAAAAAAAACTCTAGTCCCACATATGCTTCCTTTTATTTCGTTCAGGCCTTGAAACCTTGGCCTATAGGTAATGGATGTATTTAGCTATCAGTATGTGATACACTCTGCAGAGGAGTGTTAAACCATTCATCTGTTTCTCTGTATGTGTGCAAACGTCTCAGCCATGACTCATATTTGAGGGATTGGCAGGTTGTTTTAGTGTTGAGTCTCTGTCAGCACCTCTTAATGCTCACTCCATAGCAGGGGCCAGCTTGAGGTCAAATCTGGAAGCCGCTCTGTACTTACTCATAACACTGATTTCTGCCATTGTTTTTTGTTTTACATTTATGTTTACAGTAAATCATTTAGCTGACGGTATTATCTTGGGATGGGGCTCAAGTAAGAAATGAAACATTTTTGCCTACCAGTCATGGTGGCTGGCGAATGACCAATTTTACCAGTCACTAAGATTTTTTACCAGACATAATAGCTACTTTTATTCGGCAAAGACACATTAAATTGATCTAAAGGGACAGAAAAGATGTTTATAATGTTACCAAAGTATTTCTTTTTCAGATAAATGCTTTCCTTCTTTTTAAAAAAAATTTAAAATAGAAAACGGTTATTTAAATTGTAATATTTGACAATATTACCGTTTTTATTATATTTTCAATCAAATAAATGCAGCCTTGGTGAGCATAAGAGACTTCTTTCAAAATCATTAAATCTTATCAAACACAACATTTTTAAACGGTAATGATTACATAAAATATATTTTTATTTATTTAATTATATAGCTATATCACCAGATGGCAGACTCCCAATACAATATCCCACGATATGATATTATTGCGATTTTTAAACATCATAACACATTGAGATTTATTACCTTTTTTTAACCTGTGAATGTTCACAAAAGAAATTTGTCCATGTTTCTCTTTTGTCCCTTCCTTGTTCAATATTTTCTTTTCTCGTATTTTAGACACGTTTTAATAGAAATTACAGTTGTCAAATAAAAATGTTTGCACACTCAATGCAATGTATTTGTTTTGACAGTAAATAGTATTTTAAGAGGTTTTACAAATATTAACAAACACCCTAACAAACAAGTCAGAGGTGACATTATTAGGGCTGCCCTTGACTAAAGATTTTTCTAGTCGACTAGTAGTCGTTCATTTAAGCGATTAGTTGACTAATTGCACTTGTATATTAATAAGCCATGTAAATCATATTATAAAACGGTTAGTTTCGGTTCTTGATTCTGATTTGTCAATAGCTGTGTTTTATTCACGATAAAACACGGCTATGACCGCTTCACCCAATGGTTCTGTGTATCACTACACAACACCCTTAGCAACCATTCTTAGCAACGTAAACTGTATGTTCTCAATTGATATTGTTCATTGAAGCTTACTGTATTATGTAGAAGAGTATTGTGTGAAAGAGATCGAGTGACCGAGTTTGTTACCTGCATAAAGATTTAACATTTTCCCTCAGTCCTGTATTCATAGTAAAAAATCTGTTTAAATGACCGATGTATTATCTTGTCCTTTTAACAGTTAAGGGGTTTTCCCATGATTGACAGTGTTAGTCAAAGCATTTGTCAGTTGCGTCTTGTTCCGTGTTCACAACAATTCAGTCTTTTCAATGTAAAAGTCTTCGCTACTGACTGACACACTCATTAAGACAGTCTTTGCCGCCATCTAATGGCGTAATAATGTAACTTCTGTTGCTGTTCATGGTCAGGGACTATTTTGTCCGGCAGAAGGAACACTTTTAGTGATTTTACTTCATGAAAGTTGCATTGTTACATATTTTTGGCTTTAATATTTGTATTGTGGGGTTAGGGCTGGGCGAAACAGCTAAAAAAAATGATCACGATATAATGTTTCTTATTGATCGGTATCGATAATTATTGAAAAAAAAATTTAGTAGAGAAAAATGTTTGAATTTAACCAGTGCATTTTTAATTAAGGCAAACAACAAATAATTTTTAAAACAAAGCAAAATAAAATAAAAACAATTCTTTCTTATATTTTATATGAAGATTAAATAAATAATGTTAAAGCTGCACAATTCTGGATAAATTGAAAAACTTTTTTGTTTGTTTCAAACCGATATCACAATTCTGAATGTCAACTAAACGAAATAACATCATTTACTAGAGGTTCTGACAAAATATTAATTGCTGCAGTCTATTTTAAAATGTTAAATATATTTGAATGAAATATTTTTTTAAAAATCTGTTTGGATGTATGATTCAATGACACACCCATAAATACTCTTGTTTCATTACTGGATTAATCAGTGTATTTGAAAGAATCTGTTGAATGAAGATTCAACATCAAATACATTTTTTAACAGTCACTTGTCACCACCTGGTGGTGAAACTATGTAATCGATAAATGCGTCATTTTCAGCGCTTTCAAGTTTATTTCAGAAGCTGATTTGCTCTATTTTGATCAATAACATAGACATTAGTGTTTTATCTGAACTATTAACTTTTATCTCAGTACTTCTGTGATAATTTGAATATTTGTAACACAGAAATAAAGATACTGTGTGGTTGAAAACACTGTGCAGCTGTTAATACCTACATGACAACTGCTCTCTTAAGACGGACTTTGAAGTAGATCAACTGTAAGAAGTAAGAAAACCATGAAACTGCCACACTGATGAGCTGATATGTCCTTTTTTACTCACAGTCTCCTCGTCGCCGGCAGGTACAACACTCATTTTCATGTGTTTGTGTGTTCTGATTTCACGTGGTGATTGCGCATCTGAACTCCACAGCAGCTTGTTTGCGTGTCACTTGTAGCACGTCTGTTTGTGACCCAGGGACGGAGCGAGCTTGAGAGTTGTTCATGCAACCGAACTTAATGTCTGTTTACATTTTAATGCATTTAAGTGAAACTATATCGAGAGTTATATCGAACATTTTTTCTATCATTATTGATTAAGACGCACCGTCGATAAATATCGATACCGTTTTATCGCCCAGGCCTATGTGTGGTAACCGTTTTATAAAAGCAATAAAGTCCTTGAGGCTAGTACTGTATTGTGAATAAGTCACGGCTGAAGGGGTTGCAGGCACTCTGCTTCGCGTCGTGCTTCTCAGCTTCTCGTACCTAATTGCTTACGTAATGAGGTTTTTTTTTGCCTATATATAATACATAGCCTAATCAACACTCAAGCGCACCGGCAAAAGTAATGATTATGAATGTGTCATGAAAAAACAGCAAGTAGACTGTCTAAACATTCTAATAATTTATTGATAAAGTTTTCTGTGTTTTCACCTGGAGAGATTAAGTCGACACTGCCGAGTCGTCATCTCCGCTCTGTCCGCAGAAGTGGATGCGCCTATATGCATGTTTCATATGGATTACATAATATTTGTTTTCCACTTGAATTGGTTGACAATCGCTTGACATTTCAAGCTTTCTATAGATATATTTATTACGTCTGTGAGGCAAGTATACTCTGAATTTTGGTACACTTTTTTGACGCGCTCAAGTTCACAGAGACTGAGACTACAGAAAGCGCATCCTGTTTGTTTTCTTTATTTTACAAAGACACAACGTTTCCTTGTTATTGTGAGTTTACACAAATAAAAGTAGACCCTTTACAGTTTTGAATGATTGATATCTCATTCATGTATCAATACAATATCCCTACGCAAAATACCGTAATACTATGTTGTGTCGTTTTTTTTCACCCCTAAATTATTTATATGTATAAAAAGTACCCACATTTGGCTGGTGGTAGATGTTTACTTTGCATTAGTTTCACATGTGAAACAGCCATCATGGTCAACAGATGGCAAGCATGAAATTCAGGAAGTTATCTGCTGGGAAAAGAAGGACAAGCTAATACAAATAAGCAAGCCGACACAACATTTTCCTTAGTCACGATTAATCCAGGTATTGTTAAAAGTAGTGAGTCTTGAGTCAGTGCCTGAAGATTGGGTGGGATTCTACTGTTCTGTAGTGGAAGTTGGGTGTGAGAACTGCTAAGAGCTTAGTCTTGTTGTCATGTTAAGGGTGTGACAGGTCACATGTGTTATGGATGGTGTAAGGCAGGGGTGTCCAAACTCGGTCCTGGAGGGCCGCTGTCCTGCAGAGTTCAGCTCCAACCCCAATTAAACACACCCGAACCAGCTAATCAAGATCTAACTAGGCATATTGAAACTTCCAGGCAGGTGCTTTGGAGCTGATTGGAGCTAAACTCTGCAGGACAGCAGCCCTCCAGGACCGAGTTTGGACACCCCTGGTCTAAGGGGTGAGTCATTATTCTTGAGGTCACCAGATGTAGAAGATGATTGTCTGTTTATTGGCTTGTATGCATGCCATGACTAAATTAAATTTTTATTATTGAATGTACTGTAATGTATATAAAATATATAATATTAGAATTAATTTTATATTAATTAGAGTTAATTTTGTCAGCTATTTTTTAATTTAGTGTTAGTCCTGTTAAATGTACTTTTTTGTTTTTATCATATTTAGCCAACCTTGTCCTGTTTTTGTTTAGTCAAGTTTTAGTTGAATGTGGGTACTTTTTATATATATAAATAATTTAGGGGTGAAAAAAACGACACAACATAGTATTGCGTAGGGATATTGTATTGATACATGAATGAGATATCAATTTGGAACTGTAGGGTCTACATTTATTTGTGTAAACTCACAATAACAAGGAAACGTTGTGTCTTTGTAAAATAAAGAAAACAAACAGGATGCGCTTTCTGCAGTCTCAGTCTCTGTGAACTTGAGCGCGTCAAAAGTCTGTGCATTTTAGTCAATGAAAACTTAGTTACAATTTTGTCATGCTGCATAACGATTAAATTGATAATCACAATTATTTTGCTCAAAATTATAAATCATTTGAGAAATGTATTTTTACATTTCATCAGAATTATTTCACATTCACCTATAAGCACAAATCGAGAGAGTGTTAACTCATATGGATGGTTTATTTTTACCTCATCCAGTTTCCTGATTTATTATAGGCCATTTATCATATAAATTACCATTCTCTGACTGTCTATGCTAGGAAAACTGGTAAAACAAGAAACTTCTCACAAAAATTAAAACATTGAAATTCCTAATAGTCATTCCAAATTACATTCATGTTTTTCTATTAAAACAACAGCAAAAAATATGTATGTTGCATAAGTGCATTTAGGCCTATTTAGCAACCACATTTGCAAACAATATAGTTGAGATCCATGTTTGGATTTATTACAGTTCATCACTGAGAAGGTTTGATCGCAGATTTAGTCACAGCAAACAGCGCAAGCAGCTCGTGAAGGAACACAGACTGGCTGTATGACAGTTTCATTTGAGCAGAATATCTCAATGGACATCGCTAAACTGTTTTCAGATCATCCGCGCTTCTTCTGCAGTGTAGAGAGAGCATGTACGCTTGATTGCCAGATTGCAAAAGATTAAATTAAAATCAATATAGTCACAGTTATCGTTTAACGAGGTCATGATCTGCGTTTTATTGTTTTATAATGTTTCCTGGGGTGCACTTATAATGTTAGTATGCTTTTTACATGGAAAATTATCATAGTTTAGAAATAAAGGGCATTTTTTCCTACTCTGATTTTAGCCCTCTTATTTGAATGCTCTGTTTTAAGGGGCGTGTCTTCTGTGAGACTTCACTGTAAACGCCCACTGCTGTGATTGGCTAATATCTTTGCATATGAAATAGCTAAGTATTACTCTCTTGAAAACTTTTAGCACATTTTTACTATTATAGCTCTCAAGGCTAACTAATCATGAAAAGTGTTGATTATAACATTACATTTAGATCTGTGGCATACTGGCATTATATTTAGATCGTGGCATGAAAGGTTGCAGTGATGAACATTGTAGCCGATCAGACATGTTGTTGTTGAGCGCATGAAAGCAGTGATCTCGTCATTGCAACTCAATTTGTGCACACTAACAAATGCTTTCATCATAACTAACTGTGCAAACACAACGTAACTAAGATTCTTTCAATATAACGAACAATACGGAGTTTATCACTGATAAACTCGTGCTGTTTGATTGACAGGGAGCGTTCTTTGTTCATATATCAATAGCTCAAGGAAAAGTTGATTTCTCAATTCATGACCCTTTTAATGTCGGTGTCATTGACAAACATTTTTTGTTATAGATTTTGTTAAAGAAATTAACACTACTGTTAATATAATGTTTAATTTGAACACCTGAGGCATATGTGTCAAAATATACTTTTGGGTATTTGGCATATTTACTAATAAATGTAACAATTCAAACTTAATCGTTATATAGTCTAGATAGAGTTTTTAAATTGATAAATAAATAAGCAATTTATATTGGAGAGTTCAGCTTTCATTTCTGGAAGTCTGACTCAGCATTTCTTTCAGGGTAGTTCTGAAAAAAATCTAGCCAGAAGTTGTGCTCCAAACCTCTCCCTTTAAGGGAATGTGTGCTGAAGCCATTTTCCATTGGGGGGTCTGTAAATTGGAAATGAGTGAACGTTCTCCCACATCCCCCACCCCCTGCCTCGCAACAGCTGTAACATATTAGGCCTTATTTTCTCTTCCATTGAGAGACAGGAGGAACAGGCTCTTTGCCTTGCTATGATCAGGCTTGAGAGGACAATGGGGATCCATTAAATGAACAATCTGGAAAGATCTGCATCGTCCAATAACAAGTGCAGAGGACTGGGTTGGAAAGTTGTGATTCATGCTATCTTTCCAAAAACATCTTGGAAACTACTGGCTAAGTTGCAGAACAAAAACAATTTTTCACTTTTTCAGTAGTCTCTCATAATGACCAAAATGTTTGTAATGGTAATTTGCATGATTGTATTAAAGTGATAGTTCACCTAAAAATAAAAGTTCTGTCAACATTTACTCACACTCACCTGTTGTTCTAACCCTGCAGTACGCAAAAGATGATGTTTTGAAGACTATACTGGCTGCACTTTTTCATGCAATTACAGTAAATGAGGACTGAAGCTTTTAAGCCTCATAAAGAATGAAAAAGCATCATAAAAGTCCACTATTATATTCCAAATCTTTTGAAGCTATATGAAGGCTACGTGTGATAAACAGACTTAAATTGAAGTTATTCACTGATTTGCTGAATTTTTGTTTCATGTTATTCACTGATTCACTGAATTGTCATTGTTTTTAAGGCTACTTTTTAGGTGATGTAGCCTTTCTAAAATCGTACTTATATTTAAAGCAATATCATATTATATATCATAATCAGTTTATATCGCAATATTATTAAACATTTTGATTGAAATCACAGTAGCCACTTTTTAATGGAAATCAGCCACTCACATCACAACACCCTAATTAAAAAATAAAGAATTATAAAAAAATATATGATCTGTTTTATCTGCTTTGTTCTGAAGCAAGCACACAACTTGCCCAATTTTGAATGTAGCCTTTCCGCTCAATGAATCAAATCAGTGCGCTCGAGAATCAAATCAACTGGTTCATTGAAAATGTCTGACGAATGATTCATTGATAAAGTTATCTTATGGCTTTAGAAGAATATATCACACAAGTTATATGGTACTTTTAAGGTATTGTTGTGTATGTGTTTGTTTTTTAATAGCTCAATTATAATTGCTTGGAAAAGAGCAGTTAGTACAGTCTTCAGAGTTTCTTCTTTTTGTGCTCCACATAATGAAGCCATAGATTTGAATATACATGAGGGTTAGTAAATAACAGAATTTGAACTTTACTTTAAATTTTATTAACATTGTGTTCTTTGTTGTGCTGTGATCTATATGAGTGAATTGTTTGTGGTGTGGTTAGCTTTGAAGCTGAATAGTGATAAAATGAGGCTCCAATAATGCTCTTCAGATGTTCTTTCCGCGATAGAATCTAATAGCTCTGATCTCCAGGCACTATTAGTGTGTGATGCCCAGAATAATTACCCTAGCTTGTTGCCCTCTCATTGCTTGAAATCTGTTTCTTTGAACCACATGGGTCTGAGATCATGCTTTCACTCTTCAGTTGGAATTTGTCTATAAAAATAAAGTAAATTAGTTGAAGGTTTTCCCGTTGTGCAGATGGGCAGCTCTGGTATTGTTATGTTGATCTGTTCTGAGCACATCCAGGATTTTGCTGCCTTTTAAGGCACTGTTTTTCAGCAGCATATACAGTAGAGAGCAACACCCCAGCAGACAGACAGCAGGCTCTTCGATGAACTCATAGTGAAGCCTCAAGCACAGCTGATGACAAGCTGTGCTTATACGCCTAGTTTGCCTTGGTGCTTTACCACACAAGGAACACATGTGAGCCCGACCATGTCATCAGACCTTCAGCAACAGTCAGCATCATGCTAAATTTGCCAAAAGGCTGTTTCTGATAAACTAGCCTTGAGAAAGATGTGATCTATGCTTTCAGCCTTTAACCCAGTGGTGCTCTTCAGCTGCTATTTTAGTCCCTTCTGCCCCCTGGTGGAAGTAAACAGATATTGACTCTGTTTCCTTTTGAACCTCTAAATCAATACTTTCAAACCAGTCTTTTTTTCTATGCAATAAAAATAATGAAGAAAAACAAAACATTTTATAGGTAAAATGACTACTTTAAAATGTGCCAGATGCCAAGTATTTTTTTTTTAATTATTATTTTTATTTAGCAATTTCAATGTGTATCATATGAATACACATTGAATACTTCATTTATCAATGTGTATCATATGAATTGCAAAGCATTTATACAATTTTCTGCAAAAGTTTTAACATCAATTTTTAACCATATTCCAAAGAGAATTTTTTTTAAATCCTTTTTTAACAATGAAAAACATGCATACAATTTTTAACAAAAGTTTTTTATTTTATATACTTTTTATTTTTTAATTGTAATAGGCTTATTTTTAAACATTTTTTGATGTAAAAATATTTTTTACAAATAGCACAAGTTTATAACATTTCCCTGGAGTAATATGGTTTCACATGTGAACGCAAATGATTTTGTTATTTTTAAGAGACTCACTGACCATGAGACAGAGTCAGAGTTGGTTATTTTTAGCAAAATTGATCTTTCAAATGTTAGTAATATTTGAAAACTAAACTTCTTCACTGCCTCTTATTCATATGCCAAACTACTTTAAATAATCTCAGCCTTTTATTTCTAATCCTTTCCATTCAGCAAACTTAGTCACAGTAAATCTATAAATTGTAACTTCTGTTCTCTCTCTCCCTCTGCATAGACTGAGGGGTAGATGCATCACCAGGAGCGAGCACAGTATGAAGAAAGCAGGCAGGCCAGTGGGGAATAAGGCAGCAAGTGGAGGAGGTAAAGGTGACACAGTGACAGCCGGAACCTCTGCTGGCAAAAGCGCTGTTAAGAGCCCTACCACAGCTCCGCTCTCCAAGGTAACATCACTTTCTTGCTCAAATCAACAACTTGTATTTGAGATATACAAACTAATATTTGGGTCACTCTTTTATTGTTACTTTTTTGGTGATTCATTAATGTTTGATCAACAGGTCAAAAGCGATGACGATCTTCTAGCTGCTATGGCTGGGAGCAGTGCAGGGACAAACAGCAGTGTTGCCAAGGGCAAGAAATCAAACTCCACTCACTCAACATCCTGTGGAACAAACACTAATAACCCTGACACCAAGACCAAGACCAACTCAGGTATTTAACCCTCTGGTGTTCTTCGGTCATTTTTGACTGACAATTTTTTTTTTTGTACTTCATTGGACTGGTACAAAACTTGGTAAAGGTTTTGGCACTTGAACACACACACACACACACACACACACACACAAAAAAACTCAAGGACATGATTCAAAAAGGTTAGATAGTCCTGAAAAAAATAGTCACACTTGTGCTTCTCATGGTCAAAAATGACCGCATTGGAAATGAATGGGAAACGAATTTCATCTAGTGGAAACCTTTGGTACTGCATCCAAACAAAATCTTACTCAAAGCCCATTTTTGGAGATGTCAACCTTAAATTTGGAAAATTAGATTTGTGGCTTTGATTTTCTCACAGTTTTAGAGTAAAATATGTTTTGAAAAATATGTATTTCATATACAAAAAGCAATAATATGGTAAGTGTCTTCTTTAAAAAGAGACCAACCTTAAGTCTGTGCTCCAAAACATTCAAGATTTATGACAATTTAAAGAAACAAGGTTTAGAAAGTGAATAAATGTATTATAACTACTGCATAAATAGAATTTAGTACCATGAAATCCCCTAAAACTACTAATTAAATAAAAAACATCTTCAAAATAAAATATAGTACATTGATTTGATTGAGGAAAAAAAAGGGCTTTTTTGACCACTGCACAAGGAACACCAGAAGTATTTAATTTAATCAATAACCAAATAGCTATTTAGGCATTGTTTTACATTACTTTTGTATGTTGCAGCCTTTTTTTCTTTTATTTTGGTTATATTTAAAGCAGTATAATATGATATAATATATGATATGATATGATATATTAATCATAATATGCACAATATTATTAAACATTTAGTTAAAATGTACAATTTTTAATAAGCAGCCATGCACATTGCAATAAAACAACTTAAATGGAGAGATAAACAATTATTAAAAATACATTATCAATTTGATCACTTGCCATAATTTTTCAATACAAGCAATGAAGTGTCTTTTTTTTTAGCCTCTTCATCACACAATTTGCCCAATTTCACATTTTGAATGAAGCCTTTGCATATATGTTACAGCATATATTTTGGCGACTATATAAACTGTAAAAGCTTAGTAAAGACATGGAACTTGTAGGTAAATTAACAATTAAAACCCCTTTATGTTAATATGATTCTTAATTTTGAATGGTTGAAGTTTCAGCATTGTGAGGTGTAATGTTTTGTTCATTTGTTCACAAATTTGTCATTGTCTTCACAAGGCCCATCTGGCAAACGGACATCATCCACGGCCTCCAAGGAGTCAAACACCTCACGAGACCGTTTAAGAAACTCAAGAAACTCCAACAGTAAGAAGCAGTCATTCACTGGAGTTTCTGATCGAGCCCAGCCTAGACATTCCCGTGGACTGGTCCAAACCTCAGACTCGGAGAGCCGCATGAGCAAATCAAAGTCTGACGGTCAGCTAAGTGATAAAGTGGCCCTGGAGGCCAAAGTGAAAAATCTGTTAGGTCTGGCCAAGAGCAAAGACGTGGAAATCCTACAGCTACGGGGTGAGCTGAAGGACATGAGGATTCAGCTGGGACTTCCTGAGGTTAGATCAACTTCTTATAATATTGCTACATGATCATTTTGATTTTTGGTCCTAACTACACACTAAACGAAACAAGACTGTTTATAACATAGTTTATTGTTTTATTTTAATTAAAATACAATTTTATTGCAACAAAACTCTTTTTTGAATGTGTCCATAATGGAATAATGTTTAACTCTCATTTAAAGATCCAGTGAGTCAGATGCATGTAGCCAGCAAAGGCAACACAGTAAACTAGTTCATGTATTGTCTATGAATTATTTTGTGGTACCCAATCTTTTTATCTTATCACATTAAATTCAGACTGCAGTATCACAACCCAGGTAAAATATAATTTATTTTCATAATGTTCTGTGGCACTGTAGATTCAGCAGCGGCATAGCAATCCAAGAAAAACTGATCCAGCCTATATGCAGTACTACTGTAATTGAAAAATAAAATGGTTTTTCATTTTCAAAATCTACTAAAACAATAGCACAATCAGAAAAAAAATGCTGTTTTTGGCAAGCCGAAGCAATTTGCATTTCACTTTCCACCTGCCTCAGAGAAAAAATTGAAAATGTAATTGTGAGCTAAATTTTAAAAGTATGAGATGTAAAGCCATGCTATGAGATGTACTGTTGCGATTACGAGGCAGTATTGAGTATTATGTCACATTAACGTTAGATTGCAATTGTGAGATATAGTCATATTGTGAGATATAAAGTCATAGTTACCTTTTTATTCACTTTTTTGTTACTCTGAGGTGGAAAAAGGCTTCTATAGTGACTCAATTAAAAGATATCTCTATGATTTTAACAAATATGGCAAATATTTGGTCAGCTGTATAATCATATTAGAATGTAGGTAGTATTTATGTGGTGATACAAGTACCAGTGAGTAGTGTTGGTGCATCTGTAATGTGACAGAACTGATTGTGAAGACTTTAGAATAGACAAAAAACCCTCACCATGATGTTAATATACTCCTAGGAAGATGAGGAGGATGAGAGGCCACCCGAGAGGGAGGCGGCTGCAGTGATCACAGCTGCAGATGTGGAATCAACATTGCTGCTCCTGCAGGAGCAGAACCAGGCCATTCGTGGAGAGCTCAACCTGCTTAAGAATGAAAATCGTATGCTGAAGGACCGCCTCAATGCTCTGGGCTTTTCCTTGGAGCAGAGACTGGATGGGGCTGAGAAGACCTTTGGCTTTCCCTCCACCAGTCCTGAACTTTCCTCCTCTGGAGGTGGTGGAGGTCATGGAGACTGTGCTACTGTGGCCTCTTCTGTGGAGGGATCAGCACCAGGCTCCATGGAGGACCTCCTTACTGGAGGCCAGCGAAGTGGCTCAACGGACAACCTAGACAGCGAGTCCAGTGAAGTCTACCAAGCGGTGACCTCCAGTGACGATGCCTTGGATGCTCCCTCAGGCTGCGGTTCCTCGTCGTCCTCTGAGTCTGAAGGTGGCGCCCCAGAATGTCGCAATTCCTCTCGTAAGGGGAGCAGTGGCAACACCAGTGAGGTGTCTGTGGCATGCCTGACAGAGCGCATTCACCAGATGGAGGAGAACCAACACAGCACAGCCGAGGAGCTCCAAGCCACTCTACAGGAACTGGCCGACCTGCAACAAATCACGCAGGAGCTAAATGGCGAAAATGAACGCCTGGGAGAGGAAAAGGTTCTACTTATGGATTCACTCTGCCAACAGAGTGACAAACTGGAGCACTGCGGCCGTCAGATCGAGTACTTCCGCTCCCTCCTGGACGAGCACGGTGTGGCTTACTCGGTAGACGAAGACATCAAGAGTGGCCGATACCTGGAGCTGGAGCAGCGCTATGTGGAGCTTGCGGAAAATGCTCGCTTTGAGCGTGAGCAGCTCTTGGGCGTGCAGCAACATCTGAGCAATACTCTAAAAATGGCAGAGCAGGATAACGCTGATGCTCAGAGTGTGATTGCAGCGCTGAAGGAGCGCAACCATCACATGGAGCGACTTCTAGATGTGGAAAGGCAAGAGCGATCCGGCATGGCGGCAGTGCTGGAGGAGTGTAAAGCTGCAGTCAACAATGACCAGGCTGAGCTGAACCGCTGTCGGGCGTTACTGGAGCAGGAGAGGCAAAAGGTCGCTGAGCTCTACTCCATCCACAATGGCGGAGATAAGAGTGACATCCACCAGCTCCTGGAGGGGGTTAGGCTGGACAAGGAGGAAGCTGAAGCCAAAGCTGCCAAACTACAGGACGATTTGGGCCACGCTCGCAATGAGGTGGCATGTCTGCAGGACACCCTCAGCAAGGTGAGCACGAGCACTGGTTCAGTTGATTTAAGAACTGTTAGAAGCCTGTTTGAGTACTTAGTCCATCTCTTCTCTTGTGGTGGTCCAGCTGGACGCTGAGTACAGGGACTTCCAGAGCGAGGTGCAGAAAGAGTTGGCCGAGCAAAGAGGGTTTTAGAGAAGCAACGTGAGGACATGCAGGAAAAAGAGACAGAAATTGGAGACATGAAGGAGACAATCTTTGAGCTGGAAGATGAAGTGGAGCAGCACAGAGCCGTCAAACTTCATGACAACCTCATCATCAGTGACCTGGAGAGTGAGTTAGACAGATTTTGATTTACACATGCTGATTTTGATCTTCTTCTGACCTAAACAAGTTTATTGTTTAGCATAGTCTTGCAGCTTAAGGATTGATCTGTTTGGCAGCTTATTCTGACCAAGAACCACCCACTTACACATGAAGAGACTGTCTAAATCAATGTTTTAGGTCTAATTTAGACCCTGTTTCCACCTGACATTAAGATATGTTTTGGTCGATCGGATCACAAGTGGACGAGGGAGACACACCCATTTCCACCTGGTATTTTAATCCTTCTCTTTTGTCCACTTTCAACTCTCTCCTGATTTCTTTAATTTAATGGACAAAATAAGCTTGCGCAATTTACATATAAACACGCCCAGAGAGGACAGAAAACATACGAAGAGTTTTCATTTCTGCTCTGACAGCCGCAAGACCGGCCGTGTTAGAAATCACGAATGGTGAGAGAACATTGTGCTTGGTACATTTTTCGTCTTCAAACCAAACTTTGGTCTTCAGTCGACAAAGTTTAAATCACATATGGTTAGCGCACTTCCCATAATGTTTACATGTTAGGTCAGTAGGTGGAGAGTAGGTGGTCTTTAGTGGCTGTTCGAATACATTTGACCACATAAGCGTTTCCACTACAAAAGCAATCCAGTCAAATGCGTTTTCGACTACCTCTGGAAGTGGTCGAAAGTGGACAAGCTCAAAACGTTTTACACCCCGTTTACACCTGTATATAACGTCGTCCACTTGTGATCCGATCGACCAAAATGCATCTTAATACCAGGTGGAAACAGGGTCTCCGACAGTCTCTTCCATTTTAGGTCTTGAAGTATCTACTAATGACCTGTTGAGTTAATTCACGTGTGTTTGATTAGGAAGAATTGGGGTGCCTCCAGGAACAGGGTTGGGAAACTCATTACACGTAAAGCAACCAACCAGTTTATTTTTTACTTGCCATTTATGGACAGTTAAATCTAAAATGGATGATACCAGACTTGTAGCACAGGGAAAAAAATAAAATATGGTGTTACAGTGTCCATGAGCAGTTGTAAAGAAAACGGCAGAAACTGATGGAAATGTATAGCTGTAGTGATCAGAATTTGTATCTGTTCAAAAGTAAGAAGTACCTGATTATTTCACAGAGAGAAAACAAGTTTTGCTTGTGAATATCTAGTTTCCTGCTGAAACACTAGTACCTATTAAACATGATTTTGTTTCTCTGCGGACTGATTAAAAATCTGCGCATCCTGACTCCAAGAAGCTTCTTTGCAGTCAGGTAGTGTTTTTGCACATACTTTTCAGTTCTGTGTGCAAGATGCATCTGATAATATGAATATGATTGTGGGAAGTTCGGGTGCATGCTATGTTCAACACTAGGAGAGGCTGTAATTGTTGTATCTTCCTCATATCACCACATGGTGGTGCCAGTCGTTTAAGAACATGGTTCACTTATTGTGTTAGTAGTATGAAACAACAGTAAATGAATGATGTTTTTCTAACATCACTTGACTGCTACAGTTCACAAATATCAGTGGAAATTGTAAGGAGAGATTATATATTTTCACCAATTCAATTGTCACCTTTAATCCTTTGTGGTGACATTTAGAATGCATAATGCTTTTATTACATAATTTCTGCACTGTAGCAACAGTGATTTTCTTTTTTCCCCCCCATATGAACCCTGTATGCCCTCAGTTCACATGCTCATTCGCTCTCCTTCCGGTTTCCTGGCAGATTCCATGAAAAAGCTTCAGGATCAGAAGCACGACATGGAGAGAGAGATAAAGATACTGCACCGCAGACTCAGGGTGAGTGAGGGCAGGGATGGCAGTTCATGCGGTCATCTGAGGACCCGGCTTTCACAGACAGGCATTATTTGAAAGGGTGTCCTCAGCTTCTGAGTGTTATGTTAGGATATAACCACTGCAAAATCTTAATTTCTTACTAGAGAAAATTCATCTAATATACATTCTTGGAGGACACTCATGAGCCCACTTTTTTTTTTTTGTTAATTAATGTTTGACTTGACCCATTGATGTCCAGGCCTTTCATATGAATGTACTGTGCAGTTCTTTTGCATTTAAAATTTTTATTTTATTTTAAATATACTTTTTTTTTGCATTAAATTTAAATAAATTTACTTTCTAAAACAAATGGTCTGTGTATGTCTAAAATTATTCTTACTAATTTTGTGCCTCTGTGCTTGTGCATTTATATATGTTCAGGAAGAGTCGGCAGAGTGGCGTCAGTTCCAAGCGGATCTGCAGACTGCTGTGGTCATTGCTAATGACATCAAGTCAGAAGCTCAGGAGGAGATTGGTGACTTGCGCCGCCGCCTGCAAGAAGCCCAAGAGAAGAACGAGAAGTTGGGCAAAGAGCTAGATGAAGTTAAAAACCGCAAGTAAGTGTTAAAGGTAGTGTTTTTCTGGTCAGACTGTGCATTATTCAGTGACTCAGTGACAAAACTTGATACTTTTGTGTTTGGTGTTGAAGTTATTTGTTTTTAATATCTTGCTTCAAATTCTGTTTCATAAAATCAATATAATTAAATAAAATATAATTAAATAAATAAAAAACCTGAAATCTCTCACTTTACCAGTGTGTGCCTGCACTGCTATTTGAGCATTTCCTCCCTTGACAGGTGAATAACACTGATGTAGAAGCACCTAACCCTGGTTGTAAGGCTTAACTTAACATAAACTGTAAACTTGTCACTCAAATCTGATTGGTTGATTGGAATGTTGTTCCAGGATCAACGAAGATGTTGATCCAGGAACATGATTTAACTGGTGAAATCACGTTCACCAAGCCGACAGGTATATATTAGTAAGTTAGCTAAAAGGATAAAGTCAAATTAAATGATTATTTTTTACCTCAGTCGCCTCGTCAAACTCAGATGGTGAAAAAGTTCACTTGTAACAACTTATTTTTATTTTGTTTTATCTTTTTTATTAATAATAAGAACAAAGATGTAAGTAACAAACAATAGGACAAATACAGTACAACAAAGACACAAATTAAAGATACTACTGAAAAGATTTTCAGGTACAGCAGGTCTATTTAACAGTAGCATTCAAGAAATAATACAGAAATTGAATTAAAAAATCAAAATGTAAAAATAAAGCACTGCAAAGTCTTCATTGTATGTATTTAATAAAATTTGGTTCTTATTAAAGGTACTAAATTCATTCAGTGAAGAAGAGCAGTGAGTGATTTTTCTTCTTCTTTTTTTTTTTTTTTTTGATTAACATTATAGATCTAAACAGCAGTAGTTAAGTATAGTATATTAGTCTGCTGTCACTTTAAGACCTAATGCATTAATCTGATTTTCACAGTCATAACTGACTGTGTTTATGTGAATGTTTGCCAGATGGGCATTTTGACATAATTATGTGTGTATTTGACCGTTCAAGCACAATAAGTCGCGAAAGAGATCTGAATTTAAGATTGTATGCTGTCTGAGAGGCGGCTTTCTGTGCGCATACTTCGAGTGTGTGATAGTGCGGCAGTACTGCATTGAGTTCTTTTTTTGAGGCTTATTGAGCTTAATAACTGTTTTTAACACCAAGCATGTCCCGCGCTTTGTTTTCCTCATTCATGCAGGTTTCTTTATCACTCTAACGTGTCAATAACTTTTTGCTGTCCTGCACGGATATATAAAGTTTTGTACAGCCAGTGTGCGGGAGTGGAAGCTGAGCGCTCTTATTAAAAGGTGTCATTCTTAAAGTATGTTATCGCGATACCTTTCTAGTACCGACATATAGTGCTGTTTAGAACAGCCTTGTATTAATTATCTGTGAGCACATGTGTTTGGGTTAATTATATTAAGGCCTATATGTAGCAGATGAGGATCACATAATCATTTATATTTAATAAAGAGTTTTCTGTCTGCAAACAGACAGAGTATCCATGTTGAAAATGTGACTCTGTGCTGTGTCAAAGGCAAGACGAGGAACGTGGACGTGTGTATAACTACATGAACGCCGTTGAGAGGGACCTGGCTGCACTCAGGCAGGGCATGGGACTGAGTCGACGCCCCTCCACGACTTCTGAGCCATCTCCCACCGTCAAAACTCTCATCAAAAGCTCGACAGTGCCTCACAGGGTATCACACCATTGTTGAGCATTGCTAAAAGTTTCATGTGATTGAGGCATCTTTAATTTTCACAGAAGGTTCATTTAGTCTGTTTTGGTGTGGCCACAGGTCCTGGAGCTAATGGTACTGCAGTTGCTGCCGCAGCCACCGCTGCCACAAGCACAACCACGACTGCCCCCTTACCCCGCACACCTCTCAGTCCCAGCCCTATGAAGACACCACCTGCTGCTGCTGTCTCACCGATACAGGTAGCTCAGAGTTACACCATGACATATAATATGTTATGCAGTGCTGCAGAGAGAGTTATTTTCACAGTGAAGGTCAAACAGTAGCATTCGGACTCTCTTCCTGCTTGTTGAACCTCGGAAACCTCTGAGATAGCAGCACTTCCTCCTCCTCTGGGCCTCTTGACAGTTCTCACAGCAATTGGCTCATTCATGAGAACTATGGAATTTCCACTGTGGGATAGTTTGGTTTCCTTTTACGTTTTATTTCTAGTGCAGGCGTCACTTCTGATGCATTCTGGATGTCAAATATCCAATGAGTTTTTGGCTTCCAGTAATGCAAGACTCTGTCCTCCGTTCCTCAGTGCTTGATAAAAATGGTGCACTTTATCATCAAAATCTTCAAAAGAGCTTTTCTTAAGCACTTAGTGCTATGTTAAGCTAGTAAGCTATGCAGTTAACTTGCTAACTAAAGAACTGAAAGTGAAATGTTTATTTTTATTTTTTTCATTATGCCAAGTTAAGTTGTTAACTGAAAAACACGAATTTGTGGGGGGGTTTGTGACTTTTTTATTCTAGCTTGTCAAAATAGCTTTCTTAACAGTTTAACTCTATGCCAAGTTGGTAGGTTAAGTTGTTAGCATGCTAACTTAAGGGTAACCGAAAACCAAAAAGAAATGTTTAATTTGTCATAATATATGGTTCTAGCTAATCAAAGGGGCTTTCATTAAGCAGTTAGCACAACGCTAAGCTGTTAGTTTGCTAACCAAAGGTTAACAGAAAACAATGGAAGGTGAATTATTTTGTCATGATATCTTGTACTAGTTAATCAGAAGAGCCCTTCTTAAGTAGTTAACGCTTTGTCTGGTAAGCTAAACTGTTAGCTTGCTAACCAAAGGTTAACAGAAAACAATGGAAGGTGAATTATTTTGCCATGATATCTTGTACTAGTTAATCAGAAGAGCCCTTCTTAAGTAGTTAACGCTTTGGCTGGTAAGCTAAACTGTTAGCTTGCTAACCAAAGGTTAACTGAAAACACAAATGAAGGGAAATGTTTAGCTTATCATTTAAAAGAGCATTCAAAACACCTTTAGTGCTATGCAAAGCTAGTAGGCTAAGGTGTTAGCTTGTTAATTGGAAAAACAAAGGAAGGAAAATGTTTAATTTGTCATGATATCTTCTTATAGCTAATAAGCAGAGCTTTTTTTAAGCAGTTAATGCTATGCCAAGCTAGTAGCTAAGTTGTTAGTCTGTTAACTGAAGGGTAAATAAAAACACAAAGCAGTAAAAAGAAAGGTAGATTCTGACCATTCATTTGACCATTTTTATATTTAGTTATATAATGTGAATAATATGCATTTTAAAAGTAGGATTTTGTGGGGGGGGGGTATGATCTTTACTTGACAAAGATACTATCAAAACAACCAAAGCTTACATCGCAAACCATGCACAGTGTATGAAACAATCCCAACCTTATTTCTCACCTCAGTGTAATGCTTGGTGGACGCAAACGGTTTTTGATATTGACCGCGTATATCAAAGTGACACCCTTAAAAATGTTCAGCACTGAAGTTATATAAGGATGATTGTCAGGGCATTGTTGAGGTAGTGGGAGGTGAGGTAAGGACAGCAGACAAAGAGGAAATAGATCTAAAGTCATATCCTCCTGAGATGGTAGTTGCATTCTGCAGCCAATTTTGATTGATTTAGAAATCGAGTAGCGTTCTAGGGGAAAAGAGCAAAGCGGTTTTAACTGAAGCTGGCCATAATCCAGCTGTGAATGTGTAACCTGTCTAGCAGAAGTCATGAAGGGAAGGAGACCTTTTATGAGGATCAGATGCTAAGGTTTATAACAGCTACAGTACCATCATTTGTTCAAGTGCAGAAAAGCGCATATGGAGCTCTTAAATGAAATGCTTCTATCTCAGTAGTGGTGTAGATTATTTGAGATATTTATCTTTTTATGACTTCCTTTCATAATCCTATCTCGCTTGAAGTGGCTCTGCTGTCATTCAGGTCATATCTTTGTTTCAGATCAGACCAGTTGATGAGAAATACTCTATGTATGCTGAATATATTGATAAGATGATTTAAATACTGTTTATGTTAATCACCTACAGAGACACTCCATCTCTGGATCTATGTCTGCTGCAAAGCCCCTCTCCTCGCTTACAGACAAAAGACCCAGCTACACGGACATCAGCATGCCAGGTGACAAACACTTTTAAAGTTTCTCTTTCAGTCCTTTCAAATGGAAACTGAAACTGAAATTAACTACAAATAATGACCAATAAGGACAGTTTCTTTCAGTACACTGATTGATTTATTACCTTTTTGATTTATTGATTTAAGTCATTTAAGTCAGCTTTTCATTTCAGTAGCCAATGTTCAAACATCTAATTTTTTTGAATAAAAGTACATTTGTGTCATTGAATTCGGGTGATGAAAGGGTAATAAGAGCATTCATTGTGTTGTTAATGTGCTGTATACGTTATAAAAGTGCAAAAGTATACTATATTGACCCCATGTTGCTACATAAACAAAAAAATACACATATTCAAACATAAAACATAATACAAAAAATATAAAAGCATAAACAAACAAACTCAAAATAACACCAAATTTTCACCAAATAGCTGCTGTAGAGCAAAAAATGTATACATGCAAATTAAAAAATTAAAAAAAAAAATCATATTTATTAATGACCTTTTATTTAGATGAATGGGTTATATGGTCAATACAATATAATAATTACACAACTAATAATTATATATAATTAATAAATATCTGTCAAGCTTTTACTAAAACTTAATCAGTCAAGGAATTATTTTGTACATTAATATTGTGATTTCCAGTACAGGAAAAGTGATGGAAATTGATCAAACCTGGAAGAAAAAAAAAAAATTAAAATTAGTGAATTAAATTTTTTTCTGCTAAAAACTAATTTTATATAAAATATAAATTATTCTTTGTGAGTGCAGTCTATAAAATGTTTTTTTAAACACTTTACTAATAATCACAAAAAAAAAAAAAAAAAGGAAATGTGTTTGTCAAAAAGAGTGGGAAGCTTGTTGTGCCGCTCCACCCTCACCTGGTGAATGAACAAATGACTGCTATTTCATGACTAATGACCCATTGCAAAAGCAAAAATTGTATGCATAATGTGAATCACATCACCTAGATTTTCCTGAAGTCGTAATCGGGTAAATTTCCTAGGATTTAGATCTGTGAGGTAGTTTCCAGTCTCCTTCCCGACACCAGAAGTTTATGACCTGGCAAAAGCAGCTCTGAACTCATGGTGACCTCATATGTGATAACTCGTGCGAAAATACACCAAGTATAAACACATACTCAGGTTTCAATGCCCCCTCCCCACTCATTTTCACCATTATTATTCTGGAAAGAGCGGCAGTGTGTGTTTGTGAACGTGCAAGAGAGGGCATAGAGCCGTTTTGTTTTTGAGATGTTCGGCTGCTTACAGGGATCTCTTAACATCCTCTGGGGAAATGACAGTGTTATGATTGGTCGGATGAGTTTCATGTGGGGCCAATTAGTTGCCCCTCTGATCTTTTACAGCTATTGAGATTTGTTGGCTGTCAACTTTAGTTTTTTTCTCTCTAATGTTCCTTTCAATTTAATAGATTGATTTCTTTGATTATACTTGTAATAGCATTTGATTGTCATTGATTCAATGTGCAATAACATTTTATTGTTAATATGTCAAGTTATTATTGTGTTTGTAGACTGCACCATTCATTCTTTTCTTTCATTGTGTTTTTTTTCCTATAATTTCCAGAGTTATACTTAGCTTCCAGATGAACTGATAAGAGATATTAAAATCATGATTATGACAATATATCTGTCTTTCTCTGTCTGCAGCTGAGCATCTACTCAGAGCAGCCAATGGCAGTCGTCCCTCTTCAGCTCTTCAGAGGGTCTCAAATATGGACACAAAGACCATCACGGGTGAAGCTTATAATAAACCCTCAAATAATGCACTCATGTAGTCAGTGCTGTAATGTCTTATTCATAAATTCAAAAGTGTTTGAGGTCAGTACGTTTTGTGAGACATTAATCAGCAAGGATGTATTAATTGAACCATAAGTTACAAAAGATTTCTATTTCAAATAAATGCTGTTCTTCTGAACTTTCTATTCAAGAATCCTGAAAACAATTATGATAATAAGAAGTGTTTCTTGAGCACAAAATCAGCATATTAGAATGATTTCTGAAGGATCATGTGACTCTGAAGACTGGAGTAATGGCTGCTGAAAATTCAGCTTTACCATCACAGGAATAAATTATATTTTAAAATATATTAAAATAGAAAACATTTACTTTAAATTGTAATAATATTTCACAATATTGCTGTTGTTACTGTATTTTTAATCAAATAAGTGCAGCCTTGGTGAACATAAGAAACGTCCTTCAAAAACATTTTGAAAAAATCTTACCAACCCCAAACTTTTGAAAGGTAGTGTACATTCACTAGGGGTGAAAATATTTCCTCTGACAACAATGACACTATTCATAATTATTTTCATATTCTGAAGACACTGATGTAACTGGAGGGACAATTAAATGAATGCATCTATGCAGGAAGTAGATTGGATTTTTAGTAAAAGAGTAAAAGAGCAGATGAACACATAGTAATCACATTGTTACATTGGATTACAATGAATTTTATACCACTAGTATAAACCAAAAGAATAGGGACTACTGTTACCCAAATGATGATCAAACTTTTTCTTTCTCCACTGTTTAGTGTCTCGGAGAAGCAGCGAAGAGGCAAAGAGGGATATCAGTACTCCTGATGGAGGCCCAGCTTCCTCTCTGATGGCCATGGGCTCTGCTGCACCTCCTCTATCCCTGTCTTCGTCCTCCTCCCCCACGGCCTCCGTCAACCCCACAGCACGCAGCCGCCTTCGGTACGTACCTGCCTAGAACTGACTAACCTACACACATGCTGTATCGTGCACACTTTTGTTTCGTTTCTCATATAAATGTAATGTCCTTCAATGGACATGCACCTTGACCAGTTCAAAATATTCTGTGCTATGAATCTTAACTGCTGGAATGCTTCTTCTGAGCTGAATAATAACAAGGTTGCTAAAACGGTCATTATTGGTTTGTTTATCCATGTAGAGAGGAGCGAAAAGACCCTCTGTCAGCTTTGGCTCGTGAATATGGTGGTTCTAAAAGAAATGCGCTGCTGAGATGGTGTCAGAAGAAAACCGAGGGCTATCAGGTTGGTTTCCTAACATTTTATTTTATTTACGTATAATTTGGCATTATTTATGAATGTAATAATAAAATGAGACTTACACGCGACTTATCTTTTTTTCTTTCAAAAACGCAGTTTTATTATTGTGGCATATTTTTTAACCATGCAGCAAACGTTTAACAATATTTCGAAGAAATACATTTTAAACCATTAATCGGTCAAACTTCTTACTGTTGGTTAACGGTTAACCAGTGATCATGATCATCTTTAGTTGCCAAATCTCAGATGTCATCTTTGTCCACAGAATAACAGCCCTAATGCTGGTCTGTCTCTCATCTGTTATATAAATTTTTTTTTTTTCCTCTTGTCAGATTTCAGTGAAATGCTGTTTCCTACTTAAACAAGGTCTTTCTCTTCCACAAAAGCTTGTGTGGTTGTCATAGTCACTGTTTATCAAGATCCTCACCAGGAAGTCCGCTGGATTTCTCTGTCATTTTAAATGGCACTTGACGCAAAACAGGGTTGTCAGCAGCACTTCTGAGAACAAACTCGTTGAATGTGCATCACCTGGACATTTTTATTTTTAAATGAGTACATTTTTCTTCTGCAACATCTTCAATAAATATTTTTTTGTTTGTGAACAGATGTCGTTTTTTTTTTTCTTCATTTTTAAATGTCACTGTCTTTAGTAGTTTCCTACAGTTTTCCCATCATAAACAAATGAAGCTTACTGTTACGGTTCCCTCGCTTGTTTTCACATATTTTAGAGAAGTAGAGTTTTTTCATGTTTTTCTGGTGTTAGTTAATGTTAACCACCAAGACTTTACCCACATGAGAAACTACGAGCCGTGATCACAACTGATAAAAACAGATGATTATCAGAGTGGAACGGAAGAGGAATGGCATTATGCTTTTGTATTAGATACAAGCATAAAATAATGTAGGTACAAAAGAAGCTGTTTTATTCCTTTCAGAACTCCCTAGTTATCCCTAGACAAGTTGTTCTGGAAAAAATAAAGTGCATAAGTAATTCTGCATTAAATGTTCTAGATGCTTCAGCAGTAGTTCTTGCAGTACAAATGTGAATAGATGAGCTAGAGAGGCTGAAGGCTGTCTGCTCTTCTGCCACACATTACAGGTGAAAAGTGGACATCAAGACATTGTAGAAGACATTTGTAGAAATGGTTTTGAAACTTGTTATTTTGCTCTTTAGAGCACAAATGAGGTTGTGGGAGAAGCTATGAACAGGAAATCTGCTTCACCACAGGAAGATGAGAAAACTTTTGCAATGTGGGGAAATGTTCCATTGAATGTGTGCCACTGAATTGCTTACATTTTATGACTTTAACCTGGCATATCATATTAAAACCCTTTATAATCTGGTTTTAAATGTACTGCATCTTAATTGTCATAATCCCACGTTTTTAGTTAATGCTAATGCAAAGTCCAGGGGCTTATATGACGTTTGTTTGTTCCACAGAACATTGACATTACCAACTTCAGCAGCAGCTGGAATGATGGACTGGCCTTCTGCGCTGTCCTTCACACATATCTGCCTGCTCATATTCCCTATCAAGAGCTCAACAGTCAGGACAAGGCAAGTACACTACTGAGTTCTGCATCATGACTATGCCTAATAACACTAATGGGAGAATAATACATATTCAGTGTCCCCAGTATTTGGACAGTTAAAACACACTTTAAAATAACAAATATTAAACCAAGATTTTTCAAGCCTATGAGAACAGATCTTTGTTATTTTTTAGGTTAATCGTGGTTTATTTTTTGTCGTTAATCTCACAACTACTTATTTGTTTTCAGAGACGAAATTTCACCCTGGCCTTCCAAGCAGCAGAAAGTGTAGGCATCAAGTCCACTCTGGTAAGTAGGTATTTTGCATTAGCTTTATTACAACAGCTCATTCAGGCCAGCTGATCAAGTAAGTCTGTAGTTTGCACACAAATGGGCATGTTCAGTAGTCAGAGAGTTTGCAATGGAGCAACGTGCACAAAGACCTAATGCAGATCTAAGGCACTCTATTAATCATCATTTCTGTCATCCACTCCCATCCTGTATGCTGACAGCAGGTGAAAAGCTGGAAACACTTAATTATCCACCGCTGTTTACTTATAGCACACAATATGGAATTGTTTCCTTATTGTAAACTGCTTAAACAATATGTTCAGCATGCACATACTGAAAGCAGCATTGAAGCTCTTAAAGTAAGTCCTAGAAATGAATCAAACTTTTAAAATCATGGAGAAGTCATATAAATTTATATACTGAACATAGACTACTGTTCAAAAGTTTTTTTTTTTTTTAAGAAAAATATTTTTATTCAGCAAGGACATGCAATTGGTTAAAAGTGACAGTAAAGACATTTATAATGTCTAATAAATGCTGTTCTTTTAAACATTATATTCATCAAAGAACCTTGAAAAAAAGTGAATCATAGTTTTCACAAAAATATTAAGCAGCAAAAGTGTTTTCAAGGTAATACTTTACAATAAGGTTTCATTTGTTAACATTAGATAACTATATTAGTTAACATGAAATATAAGTGTAAAATACTTCTAAAGCATTTATTAATCTTAGTTAATCTTATGTTAATTTTAACGTTTTCTAATGCATTATTAAAGGTGCAATGTGTCAATTTTAGGTGGATCTATTGACAGAAATGCAAAATAATTTACATAACGATGTTTTCAGTGATGTATAAAAATGAACCGTTATGTTTTTATTACCTTAGAATGAGCCATTTCCATCTAATACACCGCAGGTCCCCTTACATGTTAGGTCGCCATTTTGCGCCGGCATGTTTCTACAGTAGTCCTTAATGGACAAGCCGCTGTACAGTGCGCGTTTGCTTGACTGGCTACTCTCTGCTGTCTCAGACGACCAAATCTTTGTCCTGTGTTTGCCACCATAGCTACTCTATATTGCAATTCGTAACCTCACCACTAGATGCTGCTAAAATTTACACACTGCACCTTTAAAATCAAAAGTTGTACAGTATATGTTAATATTATTTAATGGACCAGAGCTAACATGAACTAACAATGAACAATTGTATTTTTATTAACCAACGTTAATAAAGTTTAATAAATCCTGTAAGAAATGCACTGCTCAGTGTTAGTTAATGTTAGTTAATGCATTATTTACCATTAACTAATGGAACTTTATTGTAAAGTATTATCGTTTTCAACTCTGATAAAAAAAAAATATATTTTTAAATCAGCATATTAGAATGATTTCTGAAGGATCATGTGACACTGAAGACTGGAGTAATGATGCTTAAAATTCAGCTTTGCCATCACAGGAATAAAGTACATTTTAAAATATATTAAAATAGAAAACCAATATTTTCACTTGTAATAGTAGTTCTAAATATTACTGTTTTTATCTCTGAGAATTGATTTTTTTTAAATGAAATCATAAAAGTCATGGAAACTTGGAACATGGAATTTCACTGATATCTTCCTGCTGAAAAGATTAAATAAGTGATATAATGTGCCTTTTCTCAAATACACTCATTATTAATCACATTCTCTCTCTCTCTCTTTCTCTTTTAGGACATCAATGACATGGTCCATACAGAAAGACCGGACTGGCAGAGTGTTATGACTTACGTCACTGCTATCTACAAGTATTTTGAGACCTGAGTACATGTCATTTTATAAATTGTCACACCAATACAACAAATTTCCAGCAACTAACCTGCGTGCAACACCCCACCATATCATCCAGGCCTAACCCTAGCACAAAGTCATATTTCACCAATCACAAGGGCAATTCCATTAGCGTATGCTGATATGACATGATGCATTAATTATATCAAGGAAATCCTCTACAGTGGAACTCAGCTGCTAATGCAGAATCAGTTTTCCTTGGCAATAATGCTTCAACTCACTGTCGGGAGACCCTAACACACTACAGACTTCACATCTAGTTACTAATTCTTGGTGTGGATGATTTGAGCCTGTGGATTTGAAATCAGTCTTGAGGAACAGCGTGGACCCGCTTACAACCCCGTGCCTTTTGCCACCCCGAGTTCTTGCGTCCAGACAGGCATTTGGAGCAAGTTCTTCACCTTAATTCACAACATGCAACGATTTAACTTGTTGTAAAAGAGCGAGACTTGCGGATTGCTCAAAGCAGTGCCTAACTGAAACACTTCATTGGAGAAGCACTTCAGTAGAGGAAAATTGTACACTAATAGGAGTTATTCACTATAGCACAGTCAGTGGTTTAACTTTTTACAGGATTGTTTTGAAAGCTCATCGTGGGCGTCTTTGTTACGACTGTGACAGATCTTGGCTTGAAATACTACATATTAAATAGGGAGGACAGCAATAAGCTTATGTAACCTGTTGAGCCATTTCATATGACATTAGTGCTGCTCACCAACAGTAAGATACTGTAGGAAATGCTATAACAGATTTGCAGCACATGTGCATGTACTGTCCAGTGTATTAGTCTGAAATAGTATACCAAAAATGAAATATGTCACAATGTCTTTTTGTTTTGTGATGCAGTTAAGCTAACTTCCTTCAGTACTAATCAAATGGTATGTTCTTTCTCAGGATAAGAAAGTCTTATCGATATTTATCATAACGAATAATCATATGTGATTCATAATATGTTATGCACACCAATACCTGCACATTTTATAGTTTGCGAAGCACAAAAATCATCTTACGTGCACTAATTGAAGTTGTAAATGAAGCTACATTCCAGTGCATTAATATGGATGAATAGAATTGATATATGGAGATTTTCTGCCTGAGTGAGTGAGAGAAATCATAATTGTCACATATATCCTGTTTTCCAGCTGTGCTGAATTCAGGCATCGCTCTCTTTTCATGAGTATGAAAGACTTTGACGTTTCCCACCTGTCTGCTAATAACACTTTAACGGTAATATGAGACATTAAAATAAAAACAATAATGATAACAGGAATTTTCCATGTGTGCATTAAAAAAAAATGTGAGGTATGTCTCTTATTTTCTGAACGCTTTGATTCTTTTAATAGAGTATTTAATTTTTCCGTTCCTGAGGAGCATTTCAAATTGTTTGAAATAATACCTATTCAAATTCCAGTGTGTGTAACTAAGCAGAAAGACAGAGACTCTGGTAAGCGCTTGAGATTAATTCCAAACTACATTTTTTCATTATGTGCGTCTTTGGTTTTAACAGTATAAGTTACTGCACTTTACCTTTGGACCATCATCACATATTCATGACAGATTGATCTTTGTTTGAACCTGACCAAATGTTTTGTTCAGAAGCCTCATATCAGCTTGATTTCTAAATAGAGGCATGTTGAGATGGACCTGCATTCAGTATACGTCTGTTTGATGTGCTTCGTCCAGCTTTCATCACATTAATATGAATGTAATACAGCAGAAGGCTTCTTCAGCTCTGTTGCCTTTTAGATTGTTATTTCACGCCAGTATATTTTCTGTTCTTGAATGCTATTTTGCTTCCATTTGTTTAGGTTTTTTATCATAATGAGAGCATTATCTTAATAAAAAATGGGTAAATGTTTTCCTTTTTTATAAATAAATGTGAAGAGCAATCAATATGCTGTTTCTTCTAAATGAATCGGTCGTGGTGTGTATATGTTTATGATTTAGTTACGTTTTTCTTTGCGGTTTTGTTAATTTGGCTTTTATCTAGCTTTTTAATTCTCACAGGTTCTGTAGCTCAGCTTAGAAAAATCCCTTTTTGGCATTTTTCAGAGATAGATTAATTGGTCTTTAAGAATCTAGGTGAACAACTGAAATAACAAAAAATGAGGTCTTAATTTCCTTTCCGGACTGGTCATTCAAGTAACATTGTAATGCATTGTTGTTGCTCTCCCATTTGACTGGAAGGCTTTTCTAATCTTTGTCTTAAACACATTTAACAAGTCATTTACAAACCTGAGGAAAGGAGACGATGGGTGTTTATGTGTTTAGTTTTTGCTCTTTATTGTTATAAAGGATGGGTGTTGTGCAGCATGATTAGTGCATTTCTAAGATTAGATATGACGTCAGTCATTACATAGGGAAAAAGGTTGCATTTTGTCCTGAATGAGACCAAATAATTGGCCTGCTTTCCTGCACAGATCCCTATTGTCTGCCACAGTTGATTTTTTTTTTTCACTGTCACATGTGTGAATGAAACCCAGATTGACCTAAATATGTCTGGATTAACTGTGGGACTTGCTTTTCAAAGAAAACAAAATGACATTTTTACTATAATTTAAGTAGACTAATATGAAATTACTCAAGTCTTTTCTTAGGCAATGTAAAGTCTCAGAGAAACTGTTTATTATTGACAGAAAGATTTCCCTTTAAATTATTGACAATAAAACCTATTAAATGGTCAATACAAAATAACAGCCAATTTGAATACTGTACTTCTGCCTTTTAAGTTTCCTTCCTCAATTTCACAAGAGACACGGCACTCGCAGTTCAGTTGTTTCACTGATACTTGATCGCAGGAAGGAGCGGTATCAGTATCTAAACACTCGACCAGTGTGGAAAGGACTCCGGCTCCGGATTGGTCAAGCGCAGGCTCTCATAGGGTTCCTATACTCTGTCATCTCTCAGTGCTGAGATGAGGGCGCGCGACTCCGACTGTACCGGATCACACAGCTGACGCCTGAATGCGCTGACGGAATAATTAACAAATCATGAACCACTGAAGACTCCAAGCTTTCAGCTTTTCTCATTTTTCAGAGGGGTTGGCTTTTTGTCTTTGTTTATGGGGTGTCCTGTTTGTTTTATTTTTCTTATTCAGTCATTCCAGGAGTTCTCAGCCCTGATGGTAAGTTGAAACCAATAACTAACTGATAAGTTTAGAGCCCGCGGAGTTTCGAATGAATCGAATTTGTTTACATATATTTGAATTAAATAATCAGTGCACAGCTTGACTGCATTTTTAATATTGAAGTGAATCATTCAAGTGAAATTGTTTCTAATAGTTAAAAAATAATATTATATACAGTTCTGCTGCCGTCAAAGTTTTTTAGCCTCAAAACAAAAAATTCGGGAACAACCCCAATTACAACTCTGTTATTTACAAATAACCATGGAAAACAGCTAGTGTCCAACTAATTCATTGGAAAACCAGTGTCCAACTAATTCATTGAGAAGAAAACAATTAATATACAACTGAATTGCGTTTCAGCGCAAATTAGCAGTGTAAATGAAACTGCAGTGTATGGCAAGCCGTTTTAGCATGTATTCCTTAAAATTAACCATTATGTATTTTGTTGGTAGCCTACATACTGTTTAATCTAGTGTTTTTATTTTTTGCTACTAAGTATTCCAGTAGGAATTGGCATTTTTTTTTTTTTTTATTTCACCACTAACTATTAATTGGATGCTACATATTTCAACAGTGACAAATATACATTAAATAAGCCTCTGGCATTCATTATTACATACCACTACTTCATTTGTTTAGTCACTAGTTACTCGTATCTATTCCAAATTTACTAGTAGGTACATATTCTTTAGACATACCTGTTTTACACTTTTAAAAAAAATGATATATAAACAATTTTCACTGAGAATTCGCTAGTAAATAAACAATTACAAGGAAATGGCAAGTAACACATTTAATTAAATGTGAAATTTTGAAGCAGAAAAAACTGAAATAGTATTTTCTTGTACAATGTACTCCAGGAATCTTTGTTTTATTTACCACTTCGAGTTGTATTCCAGTTGTTACTAGTATCATTTGTAACTGAACTATAAAGTACACAGAAAAAACGTCCAAAAATTAACACCCACAGTTTCCTACACCAAAGTGTTAACTTTAACAACAATTTTGTGTTGATTCAGCACTTGTTATTTTATGCATTGCGTGTTTCTTGTATGTTACCAATATCAACTGATGCTGAATACTGGTGTCTCATAAATAGGTATTATCTAATAAATAAACACTATTAAACCTGGAATAGATGCTATAACTATTGTATAGTTTCTAATTACTACAAAATAAGTAATTAATTAAATATTTTAAAACATAGTCAGTCGTACAAGTCTGAAGTTAATAGTTTAAAATCTATAAGATCTTGTATGACAATTACAGTTTGTTACCCGTAACAGTTGGGATAGTGACTACCAGAAAACAAATAAATAAAATAATAAATAAAAAAAGATACTAGTCACTAGTCACACTAGTCACAGTTAAAACTATATTATATTAAACATGGTGTGTGTGTGTGTGTGTGTGTATATATATATATATATATATATATATAGTTTAAGGAACATTGCAAAATGGATCCAGATTAAAATGAAATTTACTTTTTGCTTCTACTGATCTGCCTTAAATGGTTTATTTGTTGATGCTGGAGAACCGGAAGCTTTTCTTTAAGGGTTAGTGTTGTGATTTTAGCATGTTTTTGCTGTATTGGAGCATAATTTATATATCTAACTTGACCCACATTTTTCCTTTAACTTCATAACAGCAAATAAATCATTGAATGTAAGAATCGAAACAGATTTTCAACTGAGAAATGGAGCATTTTATGATCATTTTTCATTTTATGATCCTATCAATCAGCTGAGGTAAAAGGAGTAAAACAGCTATAAAACCTACATTCACACACAGCTGAAGTACATCTGCTTGTTCTGAGCTGGTCCTGCTGTTTCATATGAAATGTTTGAATTGGTTTGCTATCAAACCCTGATATTTTGGATTTGGTTTAGGTAGGAATGAATTGGATTCTGAACCAGATATAGTTTGTGACTGTGTTCAGTGATGGATGGATGTAGACTTTTCCATCATCCATCCACAAGGGTCCACTGTTGAGTGTGGTGTTGGCACAGGTTGTGGCCCACAATCTGTCAAGTATATCTTAAACACTGTCTTCTCATAAACACAAAGCACTGAATCCAGAAGACTTCTTTGAGAAACTGATCAAAGGGTTCATTTCGATCTTACAGAGAGCCATTTCTCTGTTGTCCCATTGTCAGCCCCTAAACTCTCACAGATCCATATCAATGGCTGTGAGGCTGGGCGTCAGGATCTTCTTGTTTAGTGTTTTCTCACCTGTTAAAATCATTTTCACCTCCCCCACTTTCAGTTCTTGTCTACGACAGTCACCTATTCACATTCTTTTCATTTTTGTTATTTTTTTTCCAGGTAGAATCTTGTTTTAAGAAATTAAGCTGTGATTGAACACTCTCAGCATGTCATGAGATTTTGTGTTGCAAATATTAGTCCACTGAGGTTGTCTATATGCTAGTGAATTCCTAAAAGTTCACAAAATGTACTTAAAAAAATAAATACAAAAATAAAAAATCTTTCTCTTCTGAAAAAAAAAAAAAAAAACCCATTGAGGACCAAATTTAGCAGAGCAGCTGTTTTCTCATGTCTTTCAGAGGTGAATAACCTCAGGGAGCGTTTCTGCAGCAGTGTAAGAACACTTTGGGGTAAATAACTCAGACTCTCAGTTAAAGGCTTCAGAGTGACTTCCCATAAACATTAAAACAAAGGAAAGAGCTTCTGGCTATCACTACTGGAGTGTCTGGTAAATGTAAAGTCAGAGATAAAAAAAAAAATCCACTTCCAAGATTCTTTTGTTTTCACATATGTTTCTTAATCTTGCAAGGTGTTAGCTTGCCTTTTGTATTTACAAGAAAGGGCTTTGACTCTGGAAAAGCTCAATAAGTCTTCTGTTATTAGTTAATCCTGATAAAGTGTCAGAATTTCATTGTTAGACTTTAGGAAAAGGGATAATCTAATCTTAATCACACAATGTGCTGCTGCTTTACACTGTATTTATATATATATATATATATATATATATATATATATAACATTGTTGTCAATGTCAAAAATAACGTGTTAAAATGATTAACTAATCTCTTTTTTGTCAGATCATATATCAAACTTATTGTCATAAATCATATGATAAAATGCATCACAATTAGCAATATTTTATAGAGCATGAAGCATTTATCAATTATCATTGTAATTACGTAGTAATTACAAGTCGAAAATTCTTACTTTTTTGTCCAGTCCTTCTCTTCAGAGCCTAGTTTGCCTGTTGATGACATCATTTCATTTCTTCTTTCTCCAGGGAATGCAGTGGAATACTAAATGTAATAGAAAGAAGGGCAAGCAACACATGAAACGAGGACTGGACCATCATGTCTAACATCAAAGCATGGGATCATAATGGATTTTAAACAGATTTTTTATTAGTTTTATTTATTTAATGCCAAATATTTTTTTGAAGATCTGAGGTGAAATTCTTGTCTATAAATACTTTTTAAAAATTTTTACAAAGTTTTTATTGCTCATTTTTAATTAGCGATTCAACTTTCTGGAACGGTTTTAACAGCGCAACATTCGATTATTCTTCTCAGTCTTCTGGTAAGGCTGACACTAGGCCTTGGCGAGTTGGCTGTTGCCTCGAGCTGCAGCTATGGACATTGAGGTGAGGCAACGTCCTTTCTCCCCAGCAACCTCACCATGCTGAACAATGTCTTCGACGTGTTGTACATGATTCTGGAGCTGCTGATTGCCCTGCTCTCGATCCTGGGCAACGTGTTGGTCTGCTGGGCAGTGGGCCTCAACAGCAACCTCCAGAGCATCACCAACTTCTTTGTTGTTTCATTGGCCGTGGCGGACATCGCAGTGGGTGTGCTGGCCATCCCCTTCTCAATCGTGATCAGCACTGGTTTCTGTGCCAATTTCTATGGTTGTCTGTTCATCGCCTGCTTCGTCCTAGTGCTGACCCAGAGCTCCATATTTAGTCTTCTGGCCATTGCCATTGACCGCTACATTGCCATCAAGATCCCGCTAAGGTGAGTTCAGAAAGTTCATGTTTGTACGTTTATCATACTTGTTTTTTTTTTATTATTATTCTTATTGTCAGCTAGATCGGTTTATTATTACATTTTGTAGACCATATGTTTCATGCAGCCATTTTCTACCAGTTATCTACCAAACAGCATGTGTTTTAAATGCTTTAAGTACCCACAAAGACTCTTAACCCTTAAACGCATATCTCTGGTCTTTATCGACCCAGGACATCATTCATTACCCTCCCCATCATTCGCTTTTTAAAGTTAGACATCAATCTTCTTAGTATTCTTCAATATATTCATTATCAACAATATAACAAGAAAAAAATGATAAAAGAATATCTGTTTTAGGGTCACTATTGTATAGGGACACCAGCGACCCGAGGTATGTAATAGTGTTAGTATATTTTTTCTGCTCAACAATAATTGAATCTAATAATTGAAATAAATGACTCAGTAAGAGCAATTCGCTTTTATTTCTCAATGTGGTCTGATACACAATGATGGCTTGATGTTTCACATCAAAATGGCTCAGCGATTTACTGCAGAGCAAGTACTGAACGCAATCAAATATTAGTGTCACTGTCACTTGATGGTGTATCTGGTGAAGACGCTGTCAGCGATCAAAATATTGGTTTTGAAGACGTTGAAAAAGATAGTTTTGAGAATATGGTTAAGATCTTGAATATGAGCCAGATGCTGAATGTACTGGAGAAATGAGCTCTGACGAGGACAGTGATGATGGTATTAAACATCTGCTCAAATTGAACCCAAGTTCCAAAGGGTAACTAAATATGCTTTATTTTATTATTTTGTCATTTTTATTAAAATATCAGGAGGGTTTTATACTATTGCGACAGTTAGAGATCCATCCGTGTTAGATATAGATCCAGATCGCTAAAGACCCAAATATGTAATAATGATTGGAGAAACATTCATGCATTTATGGGGTGACTAGCTTAACCAGCATTCTGCTTTCTAGTTGACCAGCATTTTTGGAACATCAAAGCAACTAGACCAGCATAACCCTTCTAAAAGTGCACGCTTAAACCAGTCTAAGCTGGTTTGCTAGCTGAAAATTGAACAAAACCTCTCTAAAACCAGCCTGACCAGGCAGGGAGACCACCTAAGACCCGCAGGTCTACTTAGGCTGGCCTGTTAAGATGTTTTTTCAGCAGGGAAACCAGCCTGGGCCAGTATGAAGATTCATGCTGGTTTAAGATGGTCTTTGCAGGAAATAAACACACATGGCACTGTTCCCATTTGTCAGGCAAGCCATTCCTTAAAACAGGCCAAAATTACTAATATGAAATAAATGTAGGGTTCCAGTAATAGGACACATTGTGTCTTTCCAACAGACATCAGATTCTTGGCTATTTTTGGGTGAATATGATTTAAGAACATAGCAAAGTCTAAACTCTTGATTTTGAGGTTGTCCTTAAGCATAACCTCTCGTAAATCTGATTTACTTTGGAATGTTTTTGCTAATAGTTTGTACAGATTTCCTCAGCAAGTATCCACTTCTGTTTTTTGCCAGTCAGTCTTTTATCAGAAACCATTTTTTTTCCCCAACTCTTTACACCTCATAATGAGCCAATTAGCACTATTCAAAATGAACAGCTAACATGCTAATGGAGATTTATGAAATGTTGGGATAATAGTGTCTCATTCTGTTTTGGAATGGTCAGTTCTGCTGTATTTAATGAGATGTGTGATAGACCGCGTGCATGTCTACGTCCTGTCAGCAGGTTTTGGGTGGGGGACGGGGATGTTTTCTCTGTGTGGCTCACTGAACTTCCACATCTGGAGAATGAGACAAATAGAGGCCAAGGAACTCAGCTGTTCTCCCACACTGGCCCAAAAGACTCTGAAAATAGATTTCTGTTCCAAACACTGACATTTCTGAGCACATTCTTTTTTCTTAATTGCTCCAATGGGATAGTTTGCTGGAAATACTGTGAATGGATGCTAGGATCATTAGCACTGTGTTAACTTCAAGGTTGTTCTTATTCTCTTTTTCACGTTGTGCTGGAATTTGCCATAATTACGAGATTCTATTTTGAGCTATATTAATATTAATTTCTATTATATAAATGTATCTGTGTGATTTTGCTTTTGATTACAGAAAAAAGTCTTAATCTCTACATTCACAAATGTATTCTTTTGCAAAATGCAAAATAAAATGGCAATAATAAAATGACAGAAATATGTGTAGATACTGTTTGGAACTGTTGGAAGTTTCAGATTTTAAGTAAAAAAAAATTCAAATGTAATTATGAGATAAAGTTTAAAATAAGAAATAGAGTTACATTGTGAGAAATGAAGTCACAATTGAGATAATAAAGTCGCGATTGTGAGGTATGTCTCAATTACGAGAAAAAAAAATCACAATTGTGTGATATAATCGCAATTATGAGAACCAATCACAATTACTAAAAAAAAAATGTAGTTTTGTGATATAAAGTCAGAATATAGAAAGTTACATTGTAAGATGAAGATGCGATTGTGAGATATGAAGTCAGAATTGTGAGATATTAAAAAAATTGCAATTATGGGAACTAGTCGCTATTACGAGAAATAAAATCGCATTATTGTAAGATATAAACTCAGAACTGAAAAATCACAATAATGGGATATAAAGTTTGAGAAAGACACAAAAGGTTTTTACTCTTGGGAAGCTCATAATTACATAATTCGGTCCCCCTTTATATAAGTTGGCCTTTACTACTATGTACTTATATTTAAATTAATCATTTGATACAGTGTACTTATTGTGTACATACCTGTTTTTACATTGTACTTATATTTTAAAATATGCCTGCATGTAATTACATCTGTATATCATTTCTGTAATTAGATTTATAATTACAATGTTGACCCATCCCTTACACCTTAACCTACCCTTAAACCTACCCATACCACCAAACCTGTCCCTAACCTCACCCGTATCCTACCTAAGTAGCAGCAAAAGTGTTTTGCAATACAATATGAACACAATAAGTACATTGTACTTATTTTTTTATGTAAGTACACAGTAGTTAATGCCACGTAACATAAAGTGGGACCCATAATTCCAGCATGATGTAAACAGTTTTTAAGAGGTGTCTAGGTTTACAGCCATGCTGTCATTTGCTTACTTTTGTTAGTACTTTGAACCTTTTAGATGTGCAGTCTAGACAATCTGGAACAAACATTTATGGCTTGGGAATTTGAAAAACATGATTTTCTCTCTCTTCCAGATACAACAGCCTAGTAACCGGGCAGCGTGCCAAAGGCATCATAGCGATCTGCTGGGTTCTGTCGGTTATCATCGGTCTAACGCCCATGTTAGGCTGGCACAAAACCCGCTCAGAGAAAGCCAACAGCACCTGCTCGCCCGGCATGATGGAGTGTTTGTTCGAGGAGGTGGTGGTCATGGACTACATGGTCTACTTCAACTTCTTTGCCTGTGTGCTGCTGCCTTTGCTCCTCATGCTGGCCATTTACCTGCGGATCTTCATGGCTGCACGCCACCAACTAAAATGCATCGAGTCCAAGGCCGTGCCATGCGAGCTCAAGTCCCGCTCCACCCTGCAGAAAGAGGTCCATGCCGCCAAGTCTCTGGCCATTATCGTTGGCCTGTTCGCTGTGTGCTGGTTGCCGCTGCACATCATCAACTGTTTCACTCTGTTTTGTCCGCAGTGTGAACGTCCACCTGTTCTTATCATGTACCTGGCTATAATCCTTTCGCATGCAAATTCGGTTGTGAACCCTTTCATCTACGCCTACCGCATACGTGAGTTTAGATACACCTTCCGAAAGATAGTACGCTATCACATCTTAGGCAGACGAGAGCCTCTGTCTTGTAACGGGAGCACCCGAACCTCAACCCGAACGAGCGTGGCAGACTCACTTCGGATTAAAGTCAACGGCCTGGTGCGAGACCTCTACACCGAGCAGAGCAGCACCACCAGCAGCTGTGAAAGTGCCGAACCCAGTCACACGCACAGATCTGTTGCCACGGAAAACTCCATATTAGACAACCAACCTATAGAACTCACTAATTCCCACAGACATCCGGCACTGAAGCTTCCAGAGTCACCGCTCACTGGGAATAATGAGCGCATTGTGTGCACGAAGCATGCTGTATTTGACATTACGGATGGGAAGGATCTGTCCTCACCACTTCACATTAAATCAGCCCTGTACCTACATACAGCCAACTGTATTGAACTCACGGAGGTTTCCTGATAAATAATGCTCTCTGAATGATGGATTCAAATTATTTATTTGCTGCTCCAAAAGAACGATGGGCTAAATAATGAAGAACAAAGTGTATTTTTGCTTCTTTAAGGACTTGACATTGATGTGGACCCAGTAGCACCTCAGAACTGAGTGTGTACAGTTTGACATTGTAATGATTTTAATGCAAATGTAAAAAAAATTAAAGAGCAAGACATGGCTGACTGAAATGGGCATCAATAATGAATATCAGTTCTTTTTATCAGATTTAATTTTCAAACTTAGGAATTTAAAAATTCTGAATTTAAAAGTTGGCTCCTTTTCAGTTCATGAGTTGGAATTTGAACCAGTCACAGGATGTTGAATTGTCTATTATATATATACATGGTCTATTATACATATATATATATATATTTATATATATACATTTATACTATTACATATATATATATATATATATATGTATATAATAGTATAGTATTATATATATATTATACTATTATATATATATATATATATATATATATTTATATTATATATTTATACTATTACTATTATATATATACATGGTCTATTATACATATATATAATTACATTTAATACATTAATTTTTAGTTTATGGATGATTGTTTAATGGAGGATATGTTTCAAAACCTTCACTTCCATTTTAATTCATAAATCCAAATGTAAATTTCAATTCGACATCCTGTTTGCTTCCTTAAATCAAATTCAGGAATTTAAAAGGCATTCTCAATTAGTTCTCAATGGTTCACACCCTGAGACAGGGAGCACATGCTGATCTTTTTCTTGTGACGGGCTGACAGCTGAACCCAGCAGACATGAACACAACCTCTGCATCTGCACTGCAACACAAACATGAACCCAAAGTTCTACATGCACAAATGTCCACAGTGATTTGTAACTGGGAACTGGAAGAGCATGTTAGTGAAAGTTAGTCAGCAAGACTCTATTCCATAAGCTAGAACATGTATTTATGCAGCATTGCAACTCATGCAGTGTTGTTTGTCTATGTGTTTTTTTATGCTTTGTAGAAGGTTTTAAGTATTTCTCTTTGACTGTGCACTTTCCACATATAGGATACATTTATGGAGTCCAGTTATTTTTGTTTTTAAATTACTAGGTGCACAAATCCCATGCTTTTTGTTCTGAGAACTATTAGATATATTATATCTAACATAAATTTCATGATCTATCCTTTCAGTCGTATGCGTTTTGGTGTCGAGCTAGCAAGTTCTTTGCCGTCCCCTTCCACTGACCATTCCCAACATTACTGACTTCTCTAGTGAGTTTGCTCGCATAACATGGCCAAAGTCCGCATGACATGGTCAGTCATAGTGTAGTGATTTCAGCTTCTAGTGACATCCCTGATTTTATGTGATCCAGTACTATTGGTTTTCCTGGCTATCCATAGTATTCGTAACAGTTTCCACCAGCACCACATTTCGAATGCATCGGTTTTCCTTCTGTCGACCTCGCTTAATGTCCAACTCTTGCACCCATACAATGTCATGGGAATGATGATGGTTCTGACTAATCTGCTTTTGGTAGTTGGAGTGATATCTTTGCTCTTCCAGATCTTATTCATACCAACTATTGTAGAATGGCCCAGTGCGACCCTGTGCTTGATTTCAGGGCTGGATCTTCCATCTTGGTCAATTTTTGATCTAAGGAAGATTAAATTCTGAACTGATTCAATTTCTTCGTCATTGATTATAAACTTAACTTCAGCACTAGCTGCTGTCGTCATGATCTTTGATTTATTTATGTTAAAGGGATAGTTCACCCAGAAAATTTAGTCATTATTTACTCACCCTCAAGTTGTTCTAAACTTGTATGAGTTTCTTTCTTCTGCTGAACACAAAAGAAGAAATTTTAAAGAATGTTGGTAACCAGACAGTTGATGATAGCCACTGTTTTCCAAAGTAGGAAAAAAAATACTATGGAAGTCAATGGCTACCTACCAACATTCTTTAAAATATATTCTTTTGTGTTCAACAGAAGAAAGAAACTCATTTGGAACAAATTGAGGGTGAATAAATGATGACAAAATTTTCATTTTTGGGTGAACTATCCCTTTAAGGTGCAGCCCCATTTTTTTTTTTTTTTTTTTTTTACTTTCTTTCTTGATTTTCAAAATGAAATGTATCAGGTCCTCTTCCTTTTCAGTCAGTAAGGTTGTATCGTCCGCATATCTCAAATTGTTGATGGTTCTTCCCCTGATCCTCACTCCAATTTTGGACTAGTCCAGGTCTAAATTGCTCACAATCACCTCAGTATAGAGGTGTCTCACACCCTTGCTGATCCTTTAACCAATCTGTATCACCATAGAGTGCTCGTACAGTTGCTTCCTGATCGCTGTACAGTGATCTAATAAGCTTGATCAAATGAACTGGGACACCGAGGTCATGCAGAGCCACCCAGAGCTTGTCATGTTCAACGCAGTCGAAAGCTTTGCTGTAGTTGCTATAGTACATACATTTGTACCTTGACAAAGGCTGCTTGTCTGCCGAAACATTGGTAATAATAAAAATACTTAAGTGAGTGTGCAGTTATACACTGTCTTTACAAAGCTCATTCCTTTAACTTGCACCTCAAAAGATGTACTTAAGGAACACACATTTAGCCTAGCATAAAAATAGCTAGTGTTAAACATCAAAAGCCTGTTCTGCTTAAAATATTTTGGCCTTCTCAACTGCAACTTTTCATAATAATGTTGCTTGGACGTCCCAAAGTTGGTAACAGGGTTACAAAGAATTCAGACCTCATATAAAATGAACAGAAAATTGTATTAGGATGACAATCAGTAAGTTAAGCACCTCCTTTGACTGACCATTTGAAAAAAAGAAAAGAAACTAAAATGCCTTTTTCTGCCTTATTTTGTTCCTGTTTGTGGAAAGTTCCATGAAAGATTTCTTTTTTTAAATCTGATTTGAACATCATTCTGTTGCAACAACAAGATATTGTAATGCCAACGTTCCTGAAACATGTGATTTCACATCAACCCATTACTTGTGATTTTGCACTAATTCTTGCTGCCTTGTGATAGTGTTCATCTATAAGAGATCAGGTCATACAGTATTGGGCCACAGAAACGGCAATGTGGACACATTTTCCTCTACCACATGAATAAATTATAATTACTCCATTTCATATTGAGGGCTGTTGTCAAATAACCCATTTGCGGCAGTTCTGTAGAGATAACAGAGTTATACGCTAGTAGGGGGAAACAAGTGGGTCTTTATGAGTGAGTCAATTAATCATTCACTCAAACGATTAATTCATTCACAAACACTGATTCATTCATGAACAAAACACTGCTATTGTGTGTTGCTTGGAAACACAGGACATTGTGGCTTTTTTAAACAATTTTCGTTGGCGAGCAAAAACAGGCGAAAAAAGGTGCAATGTCACTCAGTATTAACTACATGTATATTTAACGGTTGTATATTCAGCACTCTTTAGTAGTCTGATATTGCTTAAATATTTAATGTAATCGGTATATTACATTTACATTTAAATAGTTAATGTAATCAGTAAATTATTTGGCCAAGTGTGATATAGCTTAAAGAACAAGCTATAAAATGATTTGCGACTTTCCTTCCAAAGAGTCTCCAGACATGAAGTGCTCATCCCGGGAGATTCCTCCTCTTGGGCTGTTGTGCTCGATCACACGCTGAAGGCTTATATGAATCCTAACATTGTATTTTTCCCAGCCTGCTTCCCAAGTCCCAAGAGATTCCAGGTTAAAAGGCTGCACTAGTTTATCTCAAGAGATTTCTAGAGTACTTTAGTGTAGTATTTTTCTGAACTGAGCTCAACATATACATAGATATCACATACAAATCTAGGAACAGTGTCAAACCAAACGCAGACAAAAATACTGTTATGGATAAAAAAAAAATATCAATGGTGGCTTCACTTCAAGCTTATCTGATTCAGATCGAATCGTTTGCAGGCAGACTACTGTTTTACTCATTCGATTTGAACTGAATCACGGCATTGTTCATCAGGCGCTCAAAAACTGCTGTCACTCCTGACAGATTTTACACAAAATAACATTTACAGTTATCCAGCTCGAGTTACTGCAAACAAAAGCTCATTGTGTGTTGACACAAAAGGATGTTAAATGAACCGTGTTCCTCGTCTAAAAATGCAGTATTCACACCCATCCTCCTAATGAACTCTGATTATGACTCCTGAGCTCGACTCTATGTCTGCCAGTGGAGCTTTTGGATCTTCCTATCAACGATAGCAATTTGTTCCTCAGACATACACTATTTGTGCTGCAGTACCTATATCTGCTCTATATGCCTCAATTGACATACTGTGGGAGTGCAGTGAGTGAATATATATATATAAATATATATATACTGTATATAAACATGATAACCTTTGGCATACATTTAGCTTTTATTGAGCTAAGCAAACAGGATGATTGGTCTAATCTTTGACATAAAGCTCATAGAGGGCTTCATATCCCATCTAAAGTTGTGGAACATACCTGTTAATGAAGCTGATAATGTTTACACACTGATAACATTTTTTTTTCTTCCTGAAAAGCAGTGTTGGGTATAACTGGAATCTGAGCTTATGGCTGCTCAAGCTTATGTTGTCATGGAGAAGTTGCTGTTTGTGTCTCAACGGCTGTTATTCTGGCCAGAGTTTCTGGATTGTGTATCAGCAATGGTGTTATAAAACAGTGGTTCTCAACCAGGGGCCTGGGGCCCACTAGGGGGCCTCAGCAAACTTCAAAGGGGAAAAAAAATTATGTAAACTAATAAAACTGTAAAATGCCATTGGGAATTTTTTTTATAATAATAATGAATAGCCTACCATTCAAAAATGTGGTGATCAGTATGATTTTTAAAAGGTTTTTAAAAGAAGTCTTTTATGCTCACCATGGCTACATTTATTTGAACAATAATACAGCAAAAACAGTAATATTGTGAAATTATGAAAAACTGTTTTCTATTTTAATATATTTTAGTATGTTGTTTATTATTCCTATGATGCAAAGCTTAATTTTTAGCATCATTACTTCAGTCTTCTCACGTGATCCTTCAAAAAATCATTCTAATATGCTGATTTGATGCTCAAAACAGTTTAATATTTTTATGGAAACTTAATATTTTTGTGGAAACCATGATAGCCTACATTTTTCAGGATTTGTTGATGAATAGAATGTTCAAAAGAACAGCATTATTTGAATTTTTTTTCTTTTGTGAAGGCATAGGTCTATCTATACAGAAATTGACTTTCATTTAATAATGTGTTATTAATTCCATTTAGACATTGCCTCTTATTTAATAATGTGTTCTTTTAGACATCAAATAACTATATCATGATGAAGAAAGCACCAATCCTGTCTTTGTATGTGAATCATGACCACTCGTGACAACAGAACCACTTTTTTTTTTTTTCTTTTTTTTTTGCAGAGATAATTGAGAACACGAGTAAAACAATCAGATTTTTTTTTTTTTTTTTGATCATCTCACATCCAGCAGTATAGAAGTTGCACTCAAGGTTCATGCAGTTAGAGTACATGGACAAAATTGCAATAGACATTTAAATTAATGAAGTTTGCTAACCTATTGGTCCTTCAAGACTCATTTCTTATGGCATAACTTTTTTCCCAAGTTAATACCGAACTAGCCACATGTGTTGTTCTGTTACTGTTATGTTTAAAGTCATGGGAAAAAGACTATAGATCTGCTTCACACTGCTAGACATGTCCTGGAGAAGTACTTCAAAGAATCAAAGAACCTGTCTGTCTGTGTACTAACTCCATGGAGACAAATCAGACTGGTCTGCTTCATAAAAAGAACCCTTTCTCTCTTCTCCCTTCAAGGGGGTGAGAGAGAGAGAAAGAGATTGAGAGGCAGAAAAAGAGTGAGTAGAGAGTGAATAATGTAACCGGGTAATATGGTGCTGTTTATGCAATGCAGATTCTAGGCCAGGAGGGGAGTTCATCCATAGTTCAGTGGTGGCACAGCAGGATAAAATTCTGATCAAATTGAGTCTAGTCTGCCAATTATATTCAGTACTTTAGAACTCTTCAGCATTCCTCATAAACCAGGGCTTTGTCTCTAGGTATGGCTGTAGTCAACAACATTTAACTGTCTTTTATTTTCCTACTGTGTGAACAGACACATTCATTATGCAGCCTGAAAGAGTAGTGAGCAGTTTAGTTTAGCACTTCACATCTTAAGACCGAGATGTTCATTACCGTCATATTTGGTGGTAAGTGCTGGATTTATATGCAGCATTTATATATATATATATATATATATATTTTTTTTTTTTTTTTTTTTTTTGAAAGAAGTCTCATGTTCACCTAGGCTGAATTTTTTAATAAAAAAAAATACAGGAAAACAGGAATATTATGAAATATTATTACAATGTAAAATAATTGTTTTCTATTTTAAATATATTTTTGTCTGCGATGGTAAAGCAAAATTTTCTTCAGTGTCACATGATCCATCAGAAATCACTGATTTGGTGCTTAAGAAACATTTCTTATTGTTATCAGTGTTGAAAACTGTTGTGCTGCTTAACATTTTTTTGGAAACCATGTTACATTTTTCTTTACAGATTCTTTATTAATCAATAGAAAGCATTTATTTGAAATAGAAATCACTTGTAACATTACAAATGTCTTTACTGTCACTTTTGGTCAATTTAATGCATCCTTGCTATATATTATAGTTTGAATGTTTTCAAATATATATTTCTTACAGAGGGAAGAGAAGAGTTATTGAACCTAAATTGCAAGATTATAAACTTCATCCACTGTATTAAAGAAAAATGCAATCTGGATCCCCAAGGTAAATCAAAGTACGCTTCAGCTCAGGTCAAACATGGGTTGACAGGGAAGATGAATTCAGTTACTTTAAAGTTTAGTGTGAGAACTATTTCAAAGCTTAAATTAGATTCTTACATGTTTTGAAGTATATATAAGTTGCGTTTGCCTGTGTAAAACCCACTATCATGATCCAAGAGGGTTGCTAAGGTATCCCTAGTGGTTGTTAAGGCTAATTCGCACTGCACAGACAGACTCCATCCAGTGGCAACAGACACTTTGTTGGGTTTTGTCGGATCAGTGTGTTATCCCTGTTGCCGTTTGTCAGGTCATGGAATGCCAGAGAAGTGATGTACTGTAGTCTGGTGATTGTCAGCGTTAGTCTGCATCTGTTGATACAGTGTTAGTTGGCCTTTAGATATGCAATTTCTAGTGTGTTCTGATTGGTTGCTTTCTGGCCTAAAAAAAACAAGTGAAGTTTTATTCGGGTTTGGGGTTTGTTCAACTCCAAGCAACACTAAAAATCAGAAACTGTTGATTTGAAGATAAACAGACTCATCTGTGTAGATCTAAAAAAGTACTGTTCTCTGTAGAGACTGTGGACTTGATGGACAGGACAGGAGAGCTGGTGAACTTGGCAGAGAGAGCGCAGAGCACAGACCTCGTCAGCAGTTTGCTGAAGGAGAGAGAGAGCTATATTCCATTACGTGTGTCAAGTGAGTTTCCCCTTACCCACTTCAAGTACATCAGATACCAAAACGACTGTGAGAAAAATCAGTAAAAACACTGTATGTTCTCTTGTGCAGGAGGTGAAGGCAGTGAAGGTCCTAAGTATTCTGCAGTGTATGACTTTGGCACAAGTTACCCTGAGCTAGCAGGCAATGCTTCTATTTTTTATTCATCTAATTTACGATGTATGGAGAATTTAATATCAATAAAAACACTAATTGCTTCCTCTTTCCTTTGTGTTGTTCCAACAAAATCGACATGTTTACTAATCACAGCAGTTTTCACAACGTGTTGAAATATTGTTACTGTTAACACTGTTAACATGGTACATTTTTGTTAGGGATATTAGTCAAAATGTCTTTATTTTGTAGTTGTTGGCTCTCTGTGCAATGTAATCTTTCTTTCTGCTAAATTTAGAGATTCTGAGAAAACTGTCAAATCCTTCAAAGGAGAGGGACAGAAAGGGTGGAGCATCTAAAAGGGGAGGAGTCAGTCAAAACCGCATCAAAGCTGCCATCAACTTTAAGAAAGCCATCACAACACCTCGGAGCTGAAACAGTGTTCTTTTACACTGTTGTCAAAATTTTACTTAACAAATTCATTGTGTTACTCTTCTGTAATATCATTTCTATCAATATAAAGAATACATTTTGTTCATGTATATTCAAAAGTTTGGAGTCAGTAAGTTTTTTTTTAATAAGAACTTATAAGTCAATAAGAAATTATTACTTTTATTTGGCAAAATTGATCAAAAGTGACAGAATGACATTTATAATGTTACAAAAGATTTCTATTCCAAATAAATGCTGTTCTATTCATCAAAGAATCCTGAAAAAATGTCACACCGATTCCATAAAAATATTAAGCACCACTGTTTTCAACATTGATAATAATAAAAAATGATTCTTGAACATCAAATCAGCATATCAGAGTGATTTCTGATGGCTCATGTGACGCTGAAGACTGAAGCAATGGCTGCCGAAAATTCCAAATGTGGGTATCTGCAGGTTAGAAAATGGGTGTGCCAAAAGGTCTTTACATTTGGTTGCGAAAGCTGCCTGTTAGGGTGTGGGGTAGGGTTAGGGGTTAGTTTCAGCACTGTGTACCTTTCGGCACGCCCATATGCGACCCGCAGCTATCCTGGTCTCAAATTCAGCTTTGCCATCACAGGAATAAAGTACATAAATATATATAAGTCATATATTTCAATGTATACATTACATTTAATGTATTTGTAATTTTATAAGATAACTTAATTGAATACAAAGATTTGTCCATTCTGTAATTCAACAGAAAGAGTTTAGGTTAAATTTTATGAACGTAAGGAAAAGTCTTAGTTAACCCCAAAATGAAATTTCTGTCATTAAGTACTCACCCTCATGTCGTTCCACACCCGTATGACCTTCGTTCATCTTCGGAATACAAATTAAAGGGTTTGTTCACCCAAAAATGAAAATTCTGTCATTTATTACTCACCCTCATGCCGTTCCACACCCGTAAGACCTTCATTAATCTTCGGAACACAAATTAAGATATTTTTGTTGAAATCCGGTGACTCAGTGAGGCCTCCATAGCCAGCAATGACATTTCCTCTCTCAAGATCCATTAATGTACTAAAAACATATTTAAATCAGTTCATGTGAGTACAGTGGTTCAATATTAATATTGTAAAGCGATGACAATATTTTTGGTGTGCCAAAAAAACAAAATAACGACTTATTTAGTGATGGCCAATTTCAAAACACTGCTTCAGGAAGCTTCGGAGTGTTATGAATCAGCGTATCGAATCATGATTCGGATCGCGTGTCAAACCGCCAAACTGCTGAAATCATGTGACTTTGGCGCTCCGAACCTCTGATTCGACACGCTGATTCATTATGCTCCGAAGCTTCCTGAAGCAGTGTTTTGAAATCGGCCATCACTATATAAGTTGTTTTTTTTTTGGCGCACCAAAAATATTCTCGTCGCTTTATAATATTAATATTGAACCACTGTACTCACATACCTTTATGGATCTTGAGAGAGGAAATGTCATTGCTCCCTATGCAGGCCTTACGGAGCCATCTTGGTCTTACGGGTGTGGAACGGCATGAGGGTGAGTAATAAATGACAGAATTTTCATTTTTGGGTGAACTAACCCTTTAAGATATTTTTGATGACAGAATGCTGTCAGATTTCCTTCCATTGACTGCCTTTGTAACTACCACTTTGACGCTTCAAAAACTTCATAAGAGATCAGAAAACTAATCCATAAGAATGAAGCATTTTAATCCAAATTTTCTGAATAGAATCAATCGCATGTATAATGAAAGGTTAAGGTAAGTTTACTCGGCACGTTTGAGCTTCCGGAAGAGGTTTGCTCTTGTACGTTATTCAATTTAGGTTGAGCTGCTGCTTATGTTCTCTGATAAATGTTTACATGCGAGTAAAAGCCTAAATTAAATCTTTTCATCATAACAAGCGATCGATTCTCTTCAGAAAAATTTGACTAAACTGTTCGATTCATATGGATTAGTTTTCCGATCTCTTTATGAACTTTTTGAAGTGTCAAAGTGGCAGTTACAAAGGCAGTCAATGGAAGGAAATCTGACAGCATTCTATCAACAAAAAGATTTGTCCTCCGAAGATTAACGAAAGTCTTATGGTTGTGGAACGACATAAGGGTGAGAAATCAATGACAGAATTTTCATTTTGGGGTGAACTAACCCTTTTAAAAAAAGTCCTTTAACTGGTCACCATTTCTTTTTCAGCATTGTTTTGTTCATTTTAAATGGTCATGTGACAAATAATTATTATTTTTTTTATGTATAGGCCTACCATTTCCACGTAATCTCTTAATGTAATAATTTTAAATATATAGTTCAGCACAGATGCAGAAATTGCTTGAAACTAATAACGCCTACAGCTCAGAGTCTTGAGATCTATGGTTGTGATTCATGACAGGTGAGCGCGTCAGTCTGGTTCAGCGCCGCCAGCCAAAGCGCGAAGGCAGATTTGAATTTAGCAGGTGAACACGTGCCGCACTAAACGTTCTAATCACACCTGTGTGATCGTATCAAATGTAAAAGAAATATTATTTTTTGTCTTTTGGAAGCTGCATTCAATCCATTTGGCTCAAAAATCTGAGGGGGCACGAGCCCTCGGTTTGAATGGGCACGACGCCTCTGACCTGGACCCTCTGTCGTGAACCGATTGCATAAGAACTGGACATGGGTTAGTTAAATAGTAATGTAAAGCGAGGTGAATTCACTCTGTCTGCAAACTGAGCGCGAGGACGACAGCTCAAAATGTCTGGAAATGACTTTGAATCGCTAGAGAAGATTTTGGAGGCACATGTACCTGAGGCAGAACTCAGAGACGTCAGAAGACTGCTGTTCGGAAAAGAGCTGAAGTAAGTCACAAACGCACTTTCACTACTAAACACAGACTACACGTCCCAGAATTCAGTTGACGTGCTATGACTTTAATTTTATATGGATATACCTACTGTATAATGAAACTAGTCTAGGCTACATCTGATAAACCGGTTCAAACACTTAGAGCGTGTGTTCAAATGTAAAATGCTCTCGTCTAGAAGTTAATGCCAAAGAGCGAAAGCTAAAAGTTTTTTTTCTAGTGTCGTTGGTTCGTAACTAGATTTCAAACACCAAGGTTGAAACTGAGTAAATGATTTATGGTGGACTTTGGCCACAAAAAAAAAGGGTCTCAGGGCTTGACGATGACGCCATCGATTTGAATTTGACGTAAACTCTAACATGCTCTGATTTTATTTGACTGTATCACTCTCATAGATGTACCATAAAGTGAAACTTTAACTTTTCGTTTTCGTTTCATTTTCGCATTATTTAAAAAAAAAAAAAAAAAAAAACCCCAACAACAACAAAAATCCCATTATGCACACTTGCAAAACATGACATAGCCTAATAATGTTGAACATTAGGCCTACACATAGTTTGTTTGTTCCAGCTAACAAATTAGTATTTTTCCGTATTGTGTAATTGTGAAACATTTAGGTTTTTGCTCATTAATTAAAAGAATTCTTTTCATACTGAAAAGAAAAACATCTTTTGAAGGAGAGACGATCACAGTTCAAAATGCATCATGCATTTACTGACTATTACAATCATATCTGCTCTTCCCTTTTCTTTGAATTTTCATAATGTTTAGCAGTTAATCAGCCTTGTAATAAATGCTTTTCAGGAAGCTCAGCCTTCCCCAGAGTGCAATAGAAGCTGCAGCGGAGCAAGATTTTGATCTGAAGGGTTATGTGTTTGAGGCTTCTCCAGAACAGCTCAGACCACCCAGAACTGTCCGCGTGGGACTCATTCAGAACAAGATAGTCCTTCCCACTGATGCTCCTGTGCTTGAACAGGTGAGAGAATGAAGTACACACTACATATAATGGCCAGAGAGGTGGCACATTTTGGCTTTGGCAGACCCCTGCCAAAATCAATTACATGCTACAACAGATTTAATCTATTTATCATTATTAATTTGAATATGTCACACCCCAGGCTTTGTATTCTCATTCTGCTTTCACAGATCACAGCTCTGCACAAGCGTGTGGGGGAGATGGTAGAGGTGGCGGCCATGTGTGGGGTCAATATCGTATGCTTCCAAGAAGCCTGGAGTGAGTACACACACACACAACAACACACACACAACTACCTCCCTTTCTGTTGAATCCACGACTGTCTCAAAGATGCAGCTGGAATATGTACTGCTCTCAGGTGTCATATGAAATATATGGCATCTTTTTTGTTAAATACATTTATATTTATTTGTTGTTTTTGTTGGCCAAACTTGCTATTGCGGATTATTGTTGTTAATTAATCAGACCACACTTTGTACAATATTAATAAACAAGACATATTTCACAATGTATTTTTATATTTTCTAATTGCTGGAATGTATTTTGCTTCTTTTACTTCACTACTTCTTTAATCAGCTCTAAAGTAATTTCAAAAACATGCTGAAACACATTCATAGTTGACATAAAAATGGACTTTTTTTAAAACCTCATTTTAGGTTTGAATGAACAGTATATTATTATTTATATTTAAATGTATACATTTCAGTGTGTGTGTGTGTGTATATATATATATATATATATATATAATTTCCATATATACAGTCAAACCAAAATTTATTCAGACACCTTGAACATTTCATTCATTAATACAGTTTATTCACTATAGTTTTTTAAATAAAAATGGTAATAAAATATGACAAGATCTCAGAGTTAAACTGTGTCAGAAAAAAATAATGGTCAGGTCAAAGTGTCTGAATAATTTTTGGTTTCAATTTTTATCAATTTTACTGGTAGTCTGCTGTATGAAGAAGTTTTGGGTATAATATCCTCACTTACATAAATGAACTATAGTTTCCTGCACCCACTAGTAAAAATATATGAAATGTCTGAACACTTTTGGTTTGACTGTATATATATATTTATAATTTAATGTTTAATCTTAAATAATAATTAATTATAATTAATAATCATTATTAATCTTTCAGCTTTTTTCAGTTCACTTCAATAGTCCTTTGGTGTGATTATGCATGTAGTCTTTCAATCAATGTGTAAGATGATAAAATCTACATGTATGATAGTTAATAAACTAATTTAAAACTATTTTACAAATAATTTTATATGAAATATATCATGTCACACTGCAGGATATTATTCGACACATGACCAACTACCCAGGTTCAGTCAGAAATATTACATTTTTTTATTCCATTGCTATCTATAAACCATTTCCTGTTGTCCTCAAGGCAATTTACTGGGCTTATTTATGAACAGAGCGTAAAGGATTGGAAGGCTTCTTGACCTTCAGTGATGTAACATGCCTGTGAAGACATCAGCAGAATCTGGTTTACATCAGCAGAGCGCAGCAGGGCCGTAGTGACGAAGTTTAAGCTGCGCTCACAGTTTGTCTGTTTGTGTTGGCCGTGGCGTGCTGTAGGGATGCATGCTGATGAAAGGGAGTCTCATGCTCCACTTATAAACTTTCTAGGCATCCCAAAGGTCATTCAGTCCCTTTGGGTCCTAATAGGTCCCGTTGCCCAGGTTTGAACCCCCTTAACCACCACCCCATGTAAACCTTTGACCCCTGGGCTCTGATTTCCTGTGTTTCCATGCAAATCTATGAAGTATGTTTGCTTTGTTAGTAGTCATTTAAAAATGCCATGTAAACAATAATCATTTTGTCCTGCTCTAAACAAAACAACAACTGCTAATGAAAAACAAGACCATAAACTTGTCCACTGTACTTCTCATCCTCCCTCTTTGCAAGAAAAACAAAATTTTATTGGACACCAAGGAGAGTCAATTCCGACAGATTAAACTCTCATAAATAAAAATCAGTTCTCATAATAATGAAATCTTTTAGGGGGAAAAAATGCATCATTTTCTCTAGTGTCTCCTCTCCACCCATAGCAATGCCTTTTGCGTTTTGCACACGAGAGAGGGAGCCCTGGACAGAGTTTGCCGAATCGGCAGAGGACGGGCTCACCACACGCTTTTGTATTCAGGTAAGAATTGAATAAATGGATGTCTTCATGTAAAAAGTTACACTCATCTTGATCTTTAGTTATACAGTCAAATATTTAACCTCAGTCCCCAAACTGATTATTTGTACACTCCTCAAACTCAAGACAAGGCTGTATTTCTATAAGCATGGACTGAATCCTTTTATTCCCTTGTGCCAATTGCGAAGGGAGTTAGTTTTATATAGGGCATGTTTTTTTTTACTGGTATGGTGCTATGCAGCTGCTTTGAGGCTGGTGATTTGTTAATGGAAGTAGCAGGAGGTTAAACCCACAGAGGGGACGGGGACGTACTGACCACAGCAAGAGCCACAGACGATGAGCACAGCCGCACGTAACTGTGGAATCTTCTGACACTGAACTCTGAGGAATGACGTGGCCTTTGACTGTTTACAGAGGAACTGCATCATTCATTCGCAAATATGTCCTAAGATGACATTTCTAGCACCATTCAGTGCTGTGTTATTATAAGTATTTTTTGGTTTTTTTTGTACACTTTCCTGTTAATATTGTTCAATTGCATTTTTTCATCATGCAGATTCTTCAAGATCACTAGAGATTATGGCAAAAATTTAGTTTATTTCAGCATAAAAAAGGGTAATACAATTGTTGTGATATCATAATGAAGAAAAAAAAGCCTTATTAAAATACTGAAATTCTTAAAAAAAGAAAACTAATATTATATTATATTATATTATTAAGTATAATATTTAATTTTGATACTAAAATATTAACTATTTTAATGTTTTCTTAATATTTTCTTAATATTCACCCAAATCAAAGTCATGTGGTGCGACAAGCATGCAGAAACATGCAGAATAAAAATACATAAAACAAGAAATTCTTTTATAGAGATGACAATAAGTCTCTTAAAATATCAGATACTTTGACATTTTTAGGATAAGACAAAGTGATATGTGGGAAAATGTCATGTAGTGCGATCACTCTGCTAATCCTAAAACTATTTGTGCCTGATTTTCATTTTGTAGCTGGCCAAAAAATACAACATGGTGGTGGTGTCTCCCATTTTGGAGAGAGATGAGATCCACGGTGGAACTTTGTGGAACACAGCAGTGGTGGTGTCCAATAATGGCAATGTTCTGGGCAAATCACGGAAGAATCACATTCCCCGTGTGGGAGACTTCAACGAGGTTGGTGTCACCCTCTGCATAACAGTCAAACAACTGTCAGTGTGACACAACACAGCTACAGTGACACTATATTTAGATCAATAGAATGTCATCACCTATTCACATTGAGCTAACATGAGTTAATTAGGCTGCAAATTAAATATTAATACAGTGCGGTCCAAAAGACCATTAGTGAAAATGCTTCTTTTTGCATTTTTAGAATTTATTTAGAATTTAAAAACTACAAATTATATTGTTATTGTATTAGAATATATTATAGTAAAAGGAAAATATCAGAATATATATTTGTTTTAATGACAGCGGCATGCACGAATTCCACAAGATTGTGTAAAACCTGAAGATCATGTTCTCCAACATTCTTGAGAATGATCCAAAGAGCATCTTGAGATTAAATAGAAAGAACATCTGATCATCTGTACAAAGATGTCACAAAATTACTTATTTAATTAGTAACCTATAAATAGTGAAGAATCTCTTATTTATTTTGTTGTAACATTTCATTATTTATAGTCCTAAGTCCTATGCTCTTTTTATTTCCAGTTTTAACTGATTAAAAAATCCCAGATTTTCAGACCTTTACTGTACATACAGTTATCAGTATTTTGTGCTGCTGCATGGGTAATGTATGTCTAAATCATATTGGATAACTGTAAAGTTCTTCAGTACAACCACTATAGAAATTCTTCTTTTCAGAGATTTGTTCCAGCATGTTGGGTGTCAATTTTCACCTTCAGGTTAAACGAGTTTGTGTGCGTGTGTATCTGCACTACATGATCTGTGGCACTTTAAGTGGTTGAGAGTGGTTGATTTCTCCCCTGCTGTGCTGTTTATCAGTTGTTCTATGTTGTTCCTTTGATCCGTTCCACACTGATAATGCTCAATACAGGAAATGTGCCCACTCTCTTTTCCTGGAACACAACTGTACCTGTAGGAACCAGATGGCAGAGACAGCTCTATTCTATTGTTTTCAGTAAAATTAAGGAGAATTTAGATGGCATGCTGGTCATCATCAGATATGTTTTAAAAGGTTTACTCTTCTAGGAAGTCCTGCTTAAGCGTGCATGGATTTTCATGCTGCATCATCTGCATTAATTTACACTAACATCACAAACGATGACTACAGTCCAAAATACAACATAAAGCATGTTGGTTTTTTTTTGTAAGCTATGATCTTTTCTTAAGCGGTTTGCACAGATATCACATGCACTGACAATTACTGTTAACACATAAGGTTATCTTTCATGCTATCTTTACATAGTTGCTGAATTTTACACATGCCCTAACACATGCATTCAATGGCATGAAGTTTAAAAAATGTGTGCATTATTTTGTGATAATCTATAGCTGCCTTTCTACTATTTCTGACATTTTCATACGATTGCTGCATTTGCCCCCTAGTGGCAGTCACACAAAACTTTTTTGCGAATCAGCCATTATCCTCCATTTAATCATGATGGTAAAATGAATAAATAGTGACTTTATGAATATATACACATAAAACAAAAGACCAGCCATATGTCTGAAAGAAAAACGGTAGATTTTCTAGGACTGATCAGCATAAATAATTATAAAACAATTATTTCTAGCATATTTATTTCATAACCACATTTTACAGGAATAATGTTTAAAGATTAACGTTTAGTTGAGAAATATAGATAATTCTCCCTTGCACTAATAGTTTTGATTAGAATACATCACACACAGTCAGGCTAGTTCAAATATTTGAAAAAATGTCCTGCTGGTAACAAAAAGATTGTAGATATTGTAGCCTAAGCCTAGATCAGAATGGCTTTGCGTTAGCAATTTCTGTTTTATTACAAAAGAACATTTTCAATGGCAGTTCGAGACTGTGCTGTAGATATTCCTGTTGATATTGTTTTTATACAACAAATTGGGGTATCTACTACTATCTGTTATTGCAGGGTACAGATCTGTATCTCTCTTTAAAAAAAAAAATAAATAAATAAAATTATATATATATATATATATATACTGGTGCATCTCAATGAATTAGAATATCATGGAAAAGTTTTTTTTTTTTTTCTGTAATTCAAAAAGTAAAACTTAAATATAATCTAGATTTATTAGACATAAAGTAAAATATTTCCAGACTTTTTTTGTTTTCATTTTGTTGATTACAGCTTGCTGCTCATCAAAATAAAATAAAAAATTAGTATCTCAAATTATTAGAATATTTAATTTCAAGTTCTATTAAATTACCATTCTCAGAGTATAAAGACTGGGTTTAGGTCAGTAATCCCAACAGCAGTCCTGGGGAAGTCTGCTGACTTGACAGTTGTCCAGAAGACGATCATCAAGACCCTCTACAATGAGGGTAAGCCACAGAGGGTCATTGCTGAAAGAGCTGGCTGTTCGCAGAGTGCTGTGCCAAAGCATGTTCATGGAAAGTTGACTGGAAGGAAAAAGTGTGGTAGGAAAAGGTGTACAAGTGAAAGGAATGACTGCAGGCTTGAGAAGATTGTCAGGCGAAGCCGATTTAAGAACTTAGGAGAGCTTCAAAAAGAGTGGACTGAAGCTGGAATCAGTGCATCAAGAGCCACCGCACACAGACGTCTTCAGGAAATGGGCTTCAACTGTCACATTCCACGTACCAAGCCACTTCTGAACCAAAGACAACGTCAGAAGCGTCTTACCTGGGCTAAGGAGAAAAAGAACTGGACTGTGGCTCAGTGGTCCAAAGTGCTCTTTTAAGATGAAAGTAAATTTTGCATTTCATTTGGAAATCAAGGTCCCAGAGTCTGGAGGAGAGTGGAGAGGCACAGAAACCATGTTGCTTGAAGTCCAGTGTGAAGTTTCCACAGTCAGTGATGATTTGGGCTGCCATGTCATCTGCTGGTGTTGGTCCACTGTGTTTTCTGAAGTCCACAGTCAACGCAGCCATCTACCAGGCAATTTTAGAGCACTTCATGCTTCCTTCTGCTGACAAGCATTATGGAGATGCTGATTTCATTTTCCAGCAGGATTTGGCACCTGCCCACACTGCAAAAGGTACCAAAAGCTGGTTCAATGACCATGGTGTTACTGTGCTTGATTGGCCAGCAAACTCGCCTGACCTGAACCCCATAGAGAATCTATGAGGTATTGTCAAGAGGAAGATGAGAGACACCAGACCCAACAATGCAGATGACCTGAAGGCCACTATCAAAGCAACTTAGGCTTCCATTACACCTGAGCAGTGCCACAGGCTGATTGCCTCCATGCCACACCGCATTGATGCAGTAATTCATGCAAAAGGAGGCCCAACCAAGTATTGAGTGCATAGAAATGAACATACTTTTCAGAAGCCTGACATTTCTGTTTAAAATATCCTTTTTTTTTAATTGATCTTATGAAGTATTCTAATTTATTGAGATAGTGAATTGGTGGGTTTGGTTGAAAGAACCAAAGACTTAAAGTACTTCAGTCTGTGTGCATTGAATTTATTTAATACACGAGTTCCACAATTTGAGTTGAATTACTGAAATAAATGAACTTTTCCACGACATTCTAATTTATTGAGATGCACCTGTGTGTGTGTGTGTGTGTGTGTGTGTATATATATATATATATATATATATTTATTTATATATATTTATTTATTTACAGTGCTCAGCGTAAATGAGTACACCCCCTTTGAAAAGTAACATCTCAATGAACATAAAAACAGTTTCCAAAATATCATATCTGTTTAAATTATAACATGAAAGTAAGGTTAATAATATACAGTTGAGCTCAAAAAGTTTACATACCCCTTGCAGAATCTGCAAAAATGTTAATCATTTTAACAAAATAAGAAGGATCATGAAAATTGCATGTTATTTTTTATTTAGTACTGTCCTTAACTGTTTCACATAACAGTTTACATAAAGTCCACAAGAGAAAAAAATAGCAGAATTTATAAAAATGACCCCATTCAAAAGTTTACATACCCTTGATTCTTAATACTGTGTGGTTACCTGGATGATCCATGACTGTTTTTTTGTTTTGTGATGGTTGTTCATGAGTCCCTTGTTTGTTCTGAGCAGTTAAACTAAGCTCTGTTCTTCAGAAAAATCCTCCAGGTCCTGCAGATCCTTTAGTTTTCCAGCATCTTCTGCATATTTGAACTCTTTCCAGCAGTTTTCACACTGAGGACAACTGAGGGACTCAAACTCTTAATGCGTCGTGTTTCCTTCTGGAGCATCAGTGAATGTTTGAACCTTTTTTAATAGTTGTGTTTGAGTCCCTCAGTTGTCCTCAGTGTGAAAAGATGGATCTCAGAATTATACAGTCACTGCTGGAAAGGGTTCAAATATGCAAAAGATGCTGGAAAACCAAAGAATCTGCAGGACCTGAAGGATTTTTCTGAAGAACAGAGCTCAGTTTAACTGCTCAGAACAAACAAGGGACTCATGAACAACCATCACAAAACAAAAAAACAGTCGTGGATCATCCAGGTAACCACACAGTATTAAGAATCAAGGGTATGTAAACTTTTGAATGGGGTCATTTTTATAAATTCAGCTATTTTTTTGTGTTGTGGACTTTATGTAAACATCTGTTATGTGAAATAGTTTATTCAGGACAGTACTAAATAAAAAATAACATACATTTTTCATGATTCTTCTAATTTTGTTAAAATGATTAACATTTTTCTAGATTCTGCAAGGGGTATGTAAACTTTTGAGCTCAACTGTAACTTTCATATGCGAGGGGAGCAAAGCTAAATTTTAGACTACAAATGTCTAATTTACCAAGAATTCAACCACAGGTGAGTCTAATTATTCATTACACAGGTGTCCAGCAGACAGTTGACTATAAAAGGGTGTTAAAACTCCTTCCCATTTCATGCTGTCAACAATGGCACCACATAGAAATGTCACAAGACCTGAGAAAGAAAATAACTTATTTACACCAGAAAGGTGAAGGCTACAAGAAGATCAGCAAAGCTTTACTTATCAGTCAGAATACTCTGGCAAAAGTGGTACAAAAATTAAAAAAAGATGGAGCTGCAACCATCTCACAGAGACGTCCAGGTCGTCCACGGAAGTTAACACCTCGACAGGAGCGTCTTCTGATGAGAAGGGTTGAATAAAATCAGCATGCAAGTTCACTGCAGTTATCTAAAGAAGTAGAAAGCCAAACTGGGGTGACTATTTCCTGGGACACCATATGGTGTACACTGCAGAGGAATGGCATGCGTGGGTGCCGTCTACGAAAGAAGCCTCTCCTAAAGCCCAGGCACAAAAAAGCCCGCCTAGAGTTTGCCAGGGCCCATGCTGACAAAGATGAAGACTACTGGGACTATATACTCTGGAGTGATGAGACCAAGAAAAATGTTTTTGGAACTGATGGCTTCAAAACTGTATGGCATCGCAAAGGTGAGGAATACAAAGAAAATTGCATGGTGCCTACAGTGAAACATGGTGGTGGCAGTGTCCTTATGTGGGGCTGCATGAGTGCTGCTGGTGTCGGGGAGCTGCATTTCATTGATGGCATCATGAATTCACAGATGTACTGCTCTAAACTGAAAGAGAAGATGCTATAATCACTCCGTGCCATTGGTCGTCGTGCACTTTCCAGCATCACTCTCCATCCTGCATCTAGTCTCTGAAAGAGGTCATTCTTGAAGAATGGAGAAAGATAGATGTTGCAAAATGTCGCCGACTTGTTCATTCCATGCCTGGAAGACTTGGTGCTGTCATTAAAAATCATGGAGGCTATACAAAGTAATAGATGTAGTAGTTTTTGTTGTGGGGTGTACTCATTTTTGCATCACCCTAATTTGAGTAAAACTGAAAAATGTGTAATCTAAGTTATATTATTAACCTTACTTTCATGTTATAAGTTAAACAGATGTTATATTAAACTTAGTCTTGTCAACATTTTGGAAATTGTTTTTGTGTTCTTTGAGATATTGATTAAAATGTTACTTTTCAAAGGGGGTGTACTCATTTATGCTGAGCACTGTATGTGTGTGTGTGTGTGTGTGTGTGTGTGTGTGTGTGTGTGTGTGTGTGTGTGTGTGTGTGTGTGTGTGTATATATATACACACACACACACACTACCAGTCAAAAGTTTGGACACACTCTCTCATTTAATGTTTTTTCTTTGTTTTCATCACTATTTACATTGTAGATTCTCACTGAAGACATCAAAACTATGAATGAATACATATGGAATTATGTAGTAAACAAAAAAGTGTGAAATAACTCAATATGTTTCATATTTTAGATTCCTCAAAGTAGCCACCCTTTGCTTTGTTGACAGTGCTGCAAACCCTTGGCCTCCTCAATGAGCTTCATGATGTAGTCACCTGAAATGATTTTCACTTCACAGGTGTGCCTTGTCAGGGTTCATTTGTGGAATTTCTTGCCTTCTTAATGGGGTTGGGACCATCAGTTGTGTTGTGCAGAAGTCAGGTTGGTACACAGATGACAGCCCTATTTGACAACTGTTACAATTCATATTATGGCAAGAACCAATCAGTTAAGTAAAGAGAAACGACAGTCCATCATTACTTTAAGAACTAAAGGTCAGTCAGTCCGGAAAATTGCAAAAAACTGCAAAAACTGAATGCGTCCCCAAGTGCAGTTGCAAAAACCATCAAGCGCTACGACGAAACTGGCTCACATGAGGACCGCCCCAGGAAAGAAAGACCAAGTCACCTCTGCTGCTGAGGATAAGTTAATCCGAGTCACCAGCCTCAGAAATCGCAAGTTAACAGCACCTCAGATTAGAGCCCAGATTAATAGCACACAGAGTTCTAGTAGCAGACACATCTCTACATCAACTGTTCAGAGGAGACTGCGCGAATCAGGCCTTTATGGTCAAATAAAAAAACACTACTAAGGAAAAGCAACAAGCAGAAGAGATTTGTTTGGGCCAAGAAACACAAGGAATGGACCTTAGACCAGTGGAAATCTGTGCTTTGGTCTGATGAGTCCAAATTTGAGATCTTTGGTTCCACCCACCATGTCTTTGTGCGACGCAGAAAAGGTGAATGGATGGTCTCTACATGCATGGTTCCCACCGTGAAGCATGGAGGAGGAGGTGTGATGGTGTGGGGGTGCTTTGCTGGTGACACTGTTGGGGATTAATTCAAAATTGAAGGCACACTGAACCAGCATGGCTACCACAGCATCCTGCAGCGACATGTCATCCCATCCGGTTTGCATTTAGTTGGACCATCATTTATTTTTCAACAGGACAATGTCCCCAAACACACCTCCAGGCTGTGTAAGGGCTATTTGACCAAGAAGGAGAGTGATGGAGTGCTGCGCCAGATGACCTGGCCTCCACAGTCACCTGACCTAAACCCAATCGAGATGGTCTGGAATGAGATGGACCGCAGAGTGAAGGAAAAAGGGCCAACAAGTGCTCAGCATCTCTGGGAACTCCTTCAAGACTGTTGGAAAACCATTTCAGGTGACTACCTCATGAAGCTCATCGAGAGAATGCCAAGAGTGTGCAAAGCAGTAATCAAAGCAAAGGGTGGCTATTTTGAAGAATCTAAAATATAAAACATGTTTTCAGTTATTTCACCCTTTTTTGTTTACTACATAATTCCATATGTGTTCATTCATAGTTTTGATGTCTTCAGTGAGAATCTACAAATCATGAAAATAAAGAAAAAACATTAAATGAGAGGGTGTGTCCAAACTTTTGACTGGTAGTGTGTGTGTGTGTGTGTGTGTGTGTATATATATATATATATATACACACACACACATGTATAATAGATTAAAAATGATTACATTCTTGAAAAGTTTCCTTTATTTTATTTTTTTTTTTTTTATGGAATATTGCAGTATTTGTTATAAATAATTTATCTATGCTTTTTATCTATGTGCCCTCATAATCTTTAATCAAAATAACTTCTCCTGCCTCTTGCAACAACATCTCTTCTCTGATGATGTGTTTACTGGCGTGAGGGCGGGACAACCTGTCACTCACATGACATCACCGCAATAGCAAACCACAATGATGCAATCATCAATCAATTCCGATTGACAACCTGAAATCCAGCCCTACATTTTTTTTCTTGTTCGAGAAGCCGTTTCACTCTGATGTACAGTACGTCACACAGGGAAGAAAACACTATTGCAACTTAAGTTTCATGCCGATTTTTAACGCATCAAAGAGATAAAAAAAATAAAAATAAACGAGTGATACTAAAGTATGAAGTGTTGCTTTTCTACATGATACTGATAAACTGACTCTTTTTCATTCTTCCTCTAGTCGACATATTACATGGAAGGCAACACCGGCCACTCTGTATTCCAGACACAGTTTGGAAAGATCGCTGTTAACATCTGTTACGGCCGACACCACCCTCTCAACTGGTTAATGTACAGCATACATGGGGCTGAGATCATCTTTAACCCCTCGGCCACAGTTGGATCGCTCAGGTATCGTGTCGTACCGCTGTCTTCTCATGGGAATGACACAGAGCCCGTATTCCCTCATGCTGATGCAGGTTTTGTGTTACAGTGAACCATTGTGGTCGATTGAGGCCAGAAATGCAGCCATCGCAAACCACTGCTTCACCTGTGCCATCAACCGTGTGGGAACGGTATGTGCCACCTGTTGTCCAGTAACTGTGCCAAAAAAATTGTTTAAACTATCTTAAAATTTACATAATGACCCAATAGATGCTCTTGAGTCTAAAATATACACAGTGATTGCCAGGAAATGTCCTGTTTGCCCTATGTTCTGTTTATACTGTGATAATATCACAACCACAACTGAAGTAAACCATATATATTCTAATATGATTAGATAAGCACATGCTAATAATTTAAACCGGATTATAAGCCAAACTTCAAATAATGTTACACAGATGAAAAAACAAGTTGAGCGGTGCCTTTTTTTCCCCTGTGACTCTGTGGAGTCTGGTCTCTGTTAGTGGTTATAATGTCTTAGAGGGATGACTTTTATTCTCAGACATAGATACAGTAAACCAATTATCTTTAAATTGGTTTAAATGGAAGTTATTTGGACAGTCTGTTATGCTGCGCCTCGCATATAAAAGCGTTCAGATATGCGTTTTCTGCTGCCCTCTACTGATGATTTCTGTGCTGACTTGACCTGAGTCTTTGAGTCTTGATATAGATCTCTCTTTTCCAGGAGTATTTCAAGAATGAGTTCACATCTGGAGATGGAAAGAAAGGTATCCATTTCGTTTATGCATGAACATGTATCTGCGTATGTAGGCGTGTTTCTTTTATTGTGTGTGTTTTTTGCTTAAACCCTTGCTTGTGACGTACACAAAGGAAAAAATCCTGAAAAGAAAAACGGACTAGGCTTAAGCCTTGTCCGGTTTCACAGACAAAGTTTAAGCCTAGTTCCAGGTTAAAATGCATGTTTGAGCTGTTTTAACTGAAAGTAACTTGCACTGACATATTTTAAAATTGTTTTATCAAAAGATGCACACCAGTAATGTTTTTTTCTAAGGCACGTTTATAAAAGCTACTTAAAGGGATAGTTCACACAAAAATGAAAATTATCCCATGATTTACTCACCCTCAAGCCATCCTAGGTGTATATGACTATCTTCTTTCAGACGAACACAATCAGATATATATTTAAAAATATCCTGGCTCTACCAAGCTTTATAATGGTAGTTTTGAAGCCCAAAAAAAAGTGCATCCATCCATCATAAATATAATCCATACGGCTCCAGTGGGTTAATAAAGGCCTTCTGAAGCGAAGCAATGAGGTTTTGTAAGAAAAATATCCATATTTAAAATTTTATTAACTATAAAAACTAGCTTCCAGCAGACGGCCATACACATCGATTTGTGGCGGAAGAGTAACCCCTGACCCGACATGATGCAATGACGAACGCAGAAGCTCAGAGGATAGAGCAAAACAAAACACTAGTCACGAATTAGAAGTCTAAACCAAGAAAATTTTAAAGAGAAATGTCAGAGGATTTCAATATAAGAGGAGCTTGAGTTTTTTACACAGCCCTATTTGTTTAAACCACGAGAGGCTTACGATACTCCTACATCCTGCGTTATACATCACTTCAGAGGTTACCCATGTGCCGCAAGTTGACTTGCGCAGTACGTTTATGTCGTCTGGCGGAAGCTAGTTATTATAGTTAATAAAGTTTTAAATATGGATATTTTTCTTACAAAAACCCATCGCTTCGCTTCAGAAGGCCTTTATTAACTTCCTGGAGCCGTATGGATTATATTTATGATGGATGGATGGATGCATTTTTGGGGGGCTTCAAAACACGCCCCCCGTTCACTACCATTATAAAACTTGGAAGAGCCAGGATATTTTTAAATATATCTCTGATTGTGTTCATCTGAAAGAAGATAAACATATACACCTAGGATGGCTTGAGGGTGAGTAAATCATGGGAAAATTTTCATTTTTGGGTGAACTTGGTGAAACTAGGCCTAAAAGTTATTTTATATTGTAATCATTTTTCACAATTTCACTGTTTCTGTTTTTGATCAAATAAATGCAGCCGTGGTGAGCATAAGAGACATTTTTCAAAAGCATTACTGACCCCAAACTTTTGAACGGTAGTGTATTCCGTGTCTTCTATCGGTCAAACAATTTAATTTACAAATAGCTTACTTATAGTTACCTTTGCATATTAAGATGCATATTTTATCTTCCAGAAAATAAAACATTTCACTTTTAATGAACCTAAGATCTGTTAGTGTAATGACATTTAGTGAGATCAAGTGCATTTCTAGTAAGTCACTCATAGATGGCACTCTTAACCTAGTAATTCAATTTGGGTCAAACCCTAAAGATCATTCTTGTCAGTATACAAATGTGAGTACAGCTGGCTCTTTCCCATAGCTTAGTGTGGCTGTGTGTCAGCGTATAAAGGATCTGCATATCTGTCTGTCAATCTAGCATCTCTGTCACTGACGGGCTGAGGACAAGGGACCTTGTTCAAAGGTGTCGTGTTCCTAAAGTCCTGCTCTGTCAGGCTCTGTTCTCACTTTCAGCCCTCATTACTGTTGCATAAGCCTTCAACCTGAACAAAAAACCCCCCTCCGCTGTTTTACATGCATGTACAGCGTCCATGTAACATGACCAGGGTCACACAGACATGCGCCACAAACATATACGAGGGGCAGTTTTCCATGAGTAGCCTAAAACTATTGAATAATAAACTATTTTTTCTTTCCCAACATGATCAGTGAAACGAGATGCTCAACTTTCAGAAAATGCTTAACATCAGCCTCAGGAGATGAAACTAGATATTGTATGAGCGGTTTTATTTTCCATTCATTTCTATGAGATTTGCATGTTTTGCAACCCTGTTAGCAAAATTTGGGACACGAGTAAATACAGTTTAAACTGATATGTAGCTGAGTTAATAAACATAAATAAATATAAAAATTGATAGACAAAATGCAAAAAAATAAAATAATAAAAGATTGGGTAATTTAGGATCAAATGTTGATTTGTATGTAATTAATGAACTTACACTTCCATTCATAGGTTTGGGGTTGCAAGGACACATTATTTCACAATATTACTGTTTTTACTGTGTTTTTGTTCAAATAAATGTAGCCTTGGTGAGCATAAGAAACTAATTTTAAAATCACTAAAAAAAATATATATATACATTACTGAATCCAAGCTTTTGAACAGTGCTGTGCATTTATTATGATTTCCGATTTGCCTCACCCATAGCGCACCATGACTTTGGCCACTTTTATGGCTCCAGCTATGTAGCTGCACCTGACGGCAGCCGATCCCCAGGATTATCCAGAACCCGTGACGGCCTTCTAGTGACAGAGCTGGACTTGAACCTAAATCGTCAAGTTGCAGACAAATGGAACTTCAAGGTGGGATAAAAATCACTATAGTACATGTTCAACAATACATTTCTTTCAGAAGGATATCTTATCGTGATCATCATCATCCGAGGGAGGTTTTTCCTTTCACAAAAGTCCTTCCAGGACTGTTCATATCCTATTGATATTGAAACAGGACAGTCTCTAGTAGTGTCTGTGTGCCATTCACACATGTGAATCTCTCCACAGATGACTGGGAGGTATGAAATGTACGCAGAGGAGCTGAAAAAAGCCGTCCAGCATGACTTCAAACCCAACATTGTTAAAGAGTGATCTTATGAGGAAAACGTGAGTGCCAAAAGCCCTGAGAGGAACTGTGCTTTCTGCTGAAAGCCAAACGCTGCAGATGCAGAAGAACCACATTATGTATTAGGGATATGTTCTTGTCTCTTTACTTGAATTTCACAAAATAACTTAATTATAACATAATTTATTTTTAAGGTAAATAATGGAATGCATTTGTTTAAAATACAAATCCAATTTTATTCATTTCCTAAATGCAACTATACATTTCATAAAAATAAAGTTTGCCATATCAACATTCCTTAAGTTTTTAAAAAAAAAAAAGAAAAAGAAAAGCACAAGCTGATGTAATCGGAAACCTGATGTCTTAAAAATCACAAAAATAACATTTTAACATGAATGTCAAAGATTAAATAACAGAATTATGGCTGGTGGAACACCATAGTGCAAGCATTTCATTCGTCTGCCATTTTGTCACGATTGAACCATCTGGACCACTGAGCAGGCGTAGTGTGTTTACAAGCAAACAGCAAAGCATTCACAACACTATGTTTAGACCATTTCAAACGGTGCACGACTCTATTCCACAAAACAACTGACGTAAACCTCTAAACGTAGTGTTCCTGTTCTCTCTCTGAGGAATTAACATAGTGGAATTACACCAACACATTATAATAATGAGAATTTAACAACAAAATATTGTCATTTACACAGAAATGGGTCTAATACTGTACTAATGCTATGAGTGAGTTTAAAATGTACTTTATGGACAAGATTCACAGTTGAGTCGCCCACAAAGCAGCCAAACTCTCTCTTGCTACTCTACATGAGGTTATGACAGACGTCCAGGTGATTTTGTTTTTGAGGAAACCTCCTGGAGTAAGTGAATCCACACGTATTGCACCTATGAAACATTTCTTTCCTGACAGTGGGATATAATTTAGCATACTGGATTTATCATATCTTACCTGAGTTTTTAAAAAACAACCTCTTTCCTCTTTCACAATAATTAAAATCGTTCACTGTATGCTCAATTAAGTGGCTTCCAAGAGGAAAAATAAAATAAAAAAAATCATCACAACCCCATTATTTTGCAAGGTTACCCTGATCACAAAATCTCTATCTTTACATGAATGAAAAACATTATGTACACTCCTTCTCTACCTCTTACAGTGGCAGAGACTATATAAATCAAATGTGCTAGATAAAAATATAAGTCCACATCACAATAATGTTGAGTTACATATACATAGCATCTCCCTTTCCTTTCTGTGTGAATATTTCATTCTGTGGCCGATGTAGCACCATAGTAATGTTTTGTGCGACGCTATAGCTCTTATGAGGACCATAGCCAGAGGTGACACATACTACCTGCTATTGGCCATCAGCGCTGGTACCTGTTGGCAAAAATGCTACCCAGCCAACCACAGTGGATGCTAAAAGTGTGTTAAATGCATGTTCATTCAAAAGCGGTAAAGACTCAATCATCTTTGTAGATGAACAGAATGTCCTCGTCAGTTCCGTAGCTTCTTCTGGCCTCCTCAAAATTGCTAAAGCTAGTGCAGCACACACCTGTCAATCAAAGAGAGGGCCATACATGAGACAAAGTTTTAATGTTCCTGCAATGGTTATAAAAATAACCATAATAAACTATAATAAACGAGGCGGATGGTTCTAAGATGTAAGTGGCCTTAAAAAAAGCATTTAAAAATCTTAAAAATGTATAAATTGCATTAGATAATGAAGTATCAAACATCAAAAAGGCATCTGCAAACAAATTCAAGGTCGATGACAATCTGCAAGTATACATTTATATACACACACACACACACACATATATATATATATATATATATATATATATATATATATATATATATATATATATATATATATATATATATGAGCCAAAAATATTATGACCAGTCACAGATGAAGCAAATATCATTGTTCATCTCATAACATATTATAGGGCCACATATTATAGGGTTAGTTCACCAAAAAAATTAAAATTCTGTCATTTTTTACTCACCCTCATGTCGTTCCAAACCTGTAAGACTTTCGTTGTTTACATCCAGCGCTACCAGGTTCTATGTCAGAACGGCAGCTCAGTGTTTGCCGGCTCCTGCGTCAGCATCACACACATGCGTCGTGCTGATCACGTGAACAGCATCAGCCAATAGTGAGCCATCGTTCTGATGTAGAACCTGGAAGCGCTGAACATAAACAACGTAGGAGAATGACACAGAAGAGAAGATATTGTTGAATGAAGTGATTATTTTTGTTTTGTTTTTGCACACAAAAAGTATTTTCTTCACTTCATAAAATTAAGGTTGAACCACTGCAGTTACGTCGACTATTTTAACGACGTCTTTAGTACCACCTTTCTGGACCTTGAAATTGGTGGTTAAATTGCTGTCTATGGGGGATAAAAAAAAAAAAAAAATTCTCGGATTTCATCAAAAATATCTTAATTTGTGTTCCGAAGATGAACGAAGGATTTACAGGTGTGGAACGACATGAGCGTGAGTAATTAATGACAGAATTTTCATTTTTGGGTGAACTAACCCTTTATGGTCTGGTTAGATTAGATGGTAAACAAACAATTAGTTCATGTAATCAACATGTTGGATGCAGGAGAAATGGGCAGGAATAAAGATCTGAGCAACTCTGATAAGGGCCAAATTGTTATGGCAAGTCAACTGGGTCAGAGTATCTCTAAGTAGACCTTCTGTTGGCTCAGACCAGATGCCTCGTGCATCAATGAGCCTTTGGCGCCCAACACCCTGTTGCGGGTTTGTGGTTTGTCCCTCTCGGACCACTTGATAAATTCTCACCACTGCTGACCGGGAGCAACCCACAAGCCTTGCCATTTCTGAGATATTCTGACCCAGTCGCCTCGCCATAACAATTTAGCCCTTATCAGAGTCGTGTATACACATACATATATATATATATATATATTTTTTTTTTTTTGCTAATTCAGTTGGTTTAAAAGCTCTCATCAGTTTCAAAAGCAAAACTGGTATTTAGACTTATCCAAATTTCTCAATACATACGGTCCGAGTAGGCGGGATTGTTGTAGAAGATGCTGCCGGTATTGCGATTAAATCCACACACCACCACGAAGTGGCCCTGGTAATCTGGCTTCCTGCAGAAGCACTTCTGACCCACAGGGAGGAAACAGCAGTATTTGACAGGCGTCGAGCACAGCTCACACACCAGCACCACTGCATTGACCAGCACGATGGCCACATGACCCTGCTCCAGGTGGCTCTGAATCTCCTGAACTGTAACAGAGCTACAAGAGACAGATGTGATCAGATTTCTTCATGCACTGCACAGGAGTTTCAGCTTAGTTTCAGCTGACATATGCTTTGATAAAATCTTGTAATGAAATCTTGTAATCTTGTAAATTTCAGATACGACGGAACTGGAAATATATATATACACAAGGACAAATGGCTGAAATTTGATACTATTTTGTCTAAATGGAATTAAAATCAAATGTTTTCGATTGATTTTAAGCATTCCCGTAGCTCCATCTGTAGAACATAACAAACAATGCCATGGGGAATGGGTTTGATTCCCAGGTGAATGCATGAACGGAGAAAAAAAATGCCTTTGATGCAATGTGAGTCACTTTAGTAAAAATAAGAGGAAATGTTCATGATTAAACGCATAATTAAACACAATATCATCGATAGCAATAAATTAAAAATAGTCTTCGATACGGTTCAATAACTGATATATTGTACATGGCTATTTTTTGATCAATGATTTGCCATGAGTTTTCCAGTCATGTTTGATTACAGCATAAACATTGTTTTATATTCGTATTATAGAGATCGTATCAGCTGGATCAAACGTTTTAAAGCTGCGCATAACTTACAATTATATTAATTTCCACAATTTTTTCAAGCCTAGAAAAAAATTCCTGATATTTCTAGGTTTTCCATGACGGTGGTAATCCTGTATATCAAGCACAAAATGACAGCATGCTCCACAGAACAAAAAAAAAAAAAAAAAAAAAGTGACAAATGTGGAAAAACCTCACCATTTCTTCACCAGGACTCCTTTGCTTTCAGCCTTCATAAAGAGTTCATTTACTCGGTCCTCCTCCGTTTCAAAATGCTTTTTGTAGAAAGACTGAAGCAGGAGAACACAGGAAAGGGAAAAATGATTCAGATGCCAAGGTGATCAGTTATAACATCTGAGTCAAGACTGATCCTTTGACAAATTACAGCTCCTCAATCATAAAAACTAATGCTTTAACATTGTCCTTTTTAAAAAAAAAAAAAAAAAATGAACTTAAACATCCATTATTTGACACAAAGCTTGCACTCTATCCTCAGTGATCATGACTGTAACACACGACACTGACGACAGCTCATGTACCTGGTTCCTGAATCCCTTGTCCACGCCGAGAGTCTGTGTGCAGAAGCAGTGTCTGACCCCCAGCTTACACATGAGATAAGCCAGGTCAATAGTCCACACGCTCTCTGTGAACTCCAAGTCCAAACACGCTCTCTGAAATTCCTCCTCACTTACTGGATGTAAATACCTGCACACACAAAGAAGAGTTTAAATATTTATCATTAGGGTAATTGTTGCAGGATAATTCATCACTTAGGATTCATACTTACTCCAGGACCATTCTCGAACAGGCCAAGCCACAATCCCAGTGATACAGCTGCCGGATGACCGGTACGTTTAGCATCACATCATCTGGCAGAAGAAGGTCAGAAAAGAAGCTGGTGTCACTGTGCCACAATGAGCAGCTTTTGATCTATTCACATTATCATAAGTTAGGTTGTATTGAGGACAAATTAGTTTTGGTTGTGAAGTGAATTATATCAAGCCACTCATTTTATTCATGTAAAACAAACTCTTTTTTAAAAACAGGTAAATGAGAGTGAATAACAACTTAAAGTTAAACACAAGCAGCTCAATACATGAACTGTTCATTTTAATTTAATATATCCGGGTTGTGTATTTCGTCCAGTACTGTATGTCAGAGAAAGATCATGGATTGATTATAATGCTAGTTGGGTCAAACAGTTACCAACCATCTAAGACGTTGCATCTGAATGTCATTTAACACAAACTCACCGTTCATGATGCAGTCTGTCTGTGTGTGAGTCTCTCTTTATCTCTGTTGTTGTGTTTCGGTGATGTTTAATATCAGGATTTGATTCATGAAGACTGTCTGCTAGCAGGGTTAGCCGGACAGCCGTTGCCCTCCTGTTCTCTACATCAGACACGCTAAAATCTGTCCATCTTCAACTCGATGAAAGATGCTGAGAGGCTGTTGGTGAAGAGGTAAAACAACTACAAACTCGACCTGTTTTACCCACGCCTTGTGGTCATTCCCAGGGATGAATGTTTCACTTCCTGTCAAACCAAATACAAGTGAGCGTCGGCACATTGAGAATAGGGAGAACTGCGCCCTCTGCTGGAAAGACGAGAAATGACAGCAAGACGCCACCTTAAAACTAAAATGTACTTCAATTGTGCTTATATGGCTTATATTTATACAATGGTGGAAATGGCCTATATTCACTGGGGGGACCCTAGTTGGGGACGTATTTCTATTTTATATTTTAAACATGCGGAAAATCCCACTATTTATGCGTTTGGAGGCTATTAAGTTGATAAAAGATGGATATTTTGAACTGCGCGCCATTGAAATTCACCCACAGAGAGAGAAGCCTAGTAATATAATTAATACATCTCATAACTTTTTTTTTTTTTTCAAACTGAATGAATACTATACAGGTTTATGTCTGTATGTATGTATGTATTTCTAGTCAACATAAATAAAAAGACGAACCAGGTACAGAACTTCTAAACCTAATTGATTTAAATTATATAATTATATACTATTTTAAGGAACTTATAAGCATATCAAATTAAACGAAAGCTGAGTGAATACATGTTTGGTTACCCCCCAAAAAAGCAAAATTAAAGTTTGGTAATAAGAAACGTTTGTTCCGTTAGTGATGGGCAAATGAAGCCTCATGAAACACTGAGGCTTTTCCCTCATTGTTTCGGGAAAAGATTCAAAGCTTCGAGAGTGTCGAAGCTTTGAATCTGGTGTTTAGTAAAAAATAAAGCAGCCAAAACCCTGTGAAAGAAGCTTCGTACGAAGTAGTCGCCACAGTTTCATGTTACGTGCTCAAATAAAAGCCTAATAGTGCGCGTGTGTGTGTTGAATTTATCTCAGTGATAAATTAATGCACCCATTAAACTATGGCATTTAATGCCAGTATGATTATCAATATGATACAGAAGAATAAATGTACACATATATGAATTGATGAATTGCATATGGCAAATATTTTATTTTCCTTAAATAATTTGTATTCTTCATATTACTTATATAACTGGGTATCTAAAAATGTAATTGAATAAGTCTGAATGAAAACCTACTCATAAAGTAAGTCTGGGGGTTCGAGCATTCCGATACGGAAAGTGAATCGCGCACGTGATTGGACAGAAAGTGAGGCTTCGTTTGTCATTGGTCACGTGATTTCTATGTTACCGACACAAGCCTCGAATCGAGGCTTTATCTGGCACGCCCATTTATGCTCAGCACAAGCTCCGAAGCCTCGGTTCAAATGTCACATCACTATGTTCCGTCATTCAGTCCAGTAGATGGCAGTGCGTGTCTCCAGTACAATAGAATCCCCGGAAATTCTACTGAACGCCGAAGACAAAAGTGTTTGTGGACGTTTGTTGTACGTTTGGGTGAGTTTTTATTAATTTTTCTGAGAAAAAAAGAGAAAGAAAACAGGAACGTGTTTGGCGGGAATTATTTGTAGATTTATGTTCAATAATTAACTCTAGTTGTGTGGGTTTTTTCTTGCTTGTTTACGAGAAACCTCAACTGAAACCTCATTCATTTAGTCTATTCAGCTTCCATTAGCGTTCTCCTTCTTGTAATACAAAGATTTACCTTTTGTCGAAGTTATTTCTCATCTGCAAAATGTTCTGCAGTGTCTTATTTTCTCTCTCTTACAGTTCATAGATAACTTGTTAAGATGTCGATTGGAGTGCCCATCAAAGTTCTTCATGAAGCAGAGGGACACATAGTGACCTGTGAAACCAACACTGGGGAGGTATACAGGGGCAAACTAATCGAGGCTGAGGACAACATGAACTGCCAGGTACTTGGTATTTGTATTGCAAACCAATTTTAATGCGTGAAAATAAATGCATATCATCTAAAAGATGCTTTATTTTCCCCTTTAGATTTTATTCTATAAGTAGAGTTTAGTTTGTAGTTGTTATGTCTTTGCATTGGATATTACTCTTTTAGTTCATAATAAGGTTTGCACAAAATGAAAGCACTCCTCTGTCTGTTGTTTTGTTGGAAAATTTGCCGTATATATTTTCTATATTCATTTTTTTTTCCAGATGGCAAATATCACAGTCACATACAGGGATGGCCGTGTGTCTCAGTTGGAACAGGTGTATATTCGTGGCAGTAAAATCAGGTTCCTCATCCTGCCTGACATGCTGAAAAATGCTCCTATGTTAAAGAGTATGAAGAACAAAAATCAGGCAGCTGGTGCAGGTCGAGGAAAAGCAGCTATTCTCAAAGCCCAAGGTATATACAGCCTCTTGAACCCAGTCCACACGTCTTACATCAGAAACATGTTTTTTGTTGTTGTTGTTTTTTATAGAATTAATGAGACATTATTTATATTTTGTTATAAAATGACAAACTTTGTTTGCATTAATGTTTTTGCAGTGGCTGCCAGAGGACGTGGACGTGGTGGACCAGGACGAGGGAACATATTCCAGAAGAGACGCTAGTTTTATATTGATACCCCTTTTTTATAATTTCACCAGCATTTTGCTTTGATCTATTTTATATTGTTCATTTTATGCTTTGGATAATAAATGGGTGATTTTGCTATTTTTTGGATGATTCTGTGTTTTTCTGGAGTGGGGGCAGGGTGGTCTTTTTTTGTTAATGTTTATAATCTTGTATACTGTATTCATCAGTAGAGTTGGGGATACTCTGACTCAAGTCTGGACTCAAGTACAGCTTTACAGACTAGGACTTGTCACGGGCTTGGATGCATTTTTACTCAGACTTTACTAAAAATGTTTCTGAATCCAGGGATTCGGTGAAATATGCTCAGGACAGTTGACGGAATTGTCACTGGCCAGATCGGGTCAGTACTGCATTGTCACGAAAGTCAATGTTTCGCATGTGTTTTTCAGTCTTACCTATTTATATACCTATTTATACAGTCAATTCGATACTTGCAAGCTGTCTAAAACGAGCTTCTGTGTGACACACTCACGCTCACAGAAAGTGCCAATCAGTCAGCGCATGAATGCCGAATTACATTTTCTTTTGCGAACTGTCAAAATGCCCGTCGCAGTGAGTATTTACGTAGACAGTCAGTTATGACTTAAGTGAATGTAAACAGTAGGGAGAAAATCGGATGTCAGTATATTGGATCTGCTGCTGTCTGTGTCCTTAATGATAATCAAACAACAAAAGAAAAATTTGGCTGGGTAACTTTAAATAATGATCGTTTATATTTCATGCATAGAGTGAAGATTGAGGTTTCAAGTGTCTGTAGTAGCCTATACTATATTCCTACAACATAATTTAAATTGTATTTTTGATTAATATATTTTTGTTCTTTTGCTTGAACTTTTTATTTGCATTATTTAGGCTAATAGTTTTTTCTGTTGTAATGAAATTACTTTAAAAAAACAAACAAACAAATAGGCTGTTCCCATTCATTAAAGGGATAGTTCACCCAAAAATAAAAAATTCTGTCATCATTTACTCACCCTCAAGTAGTTACAAACCTGTATGAATTTATTTGTTCTGCTGAACACAAAGGTAGATATTTGGAAGAATGTCAGTAACCAAACAGATCTCGCCCCCCATTTACCATAGTAGGAAAAATAAATACAGAATTTTCATTTTTGGGTGAACTATCCCTTTAAGCTACCCCAATTACCACCCCCTGCCTTGAATTCATACATTTGTATTGATAAATAAGTCAAGTCCCACCCTATAGCTTTTTAAATTCAAAAAGCTGTTTCACTCAAAAATGTCACAATACAGAAATTAAGTCGGTCATAACTTACATTATCCATTACATGACTAAGTTTGCTGAGCAGAATACTACTTATGAAATGACATGAAATCAACATGGCAAGATGCAATAGGTTTGCTTTTGTTACCTTTTAATTTGTTATTTGTAAGTTGTTAAGGTTTAAAAATAAGAATAGATGTTGACTTAATGAAATGCTGTATTGTTTAGTTAGACTCGACTCGGACTTTGCCCCTTTTGGACTCGGACATGACTCTGACTCGAACCCAAAACTATTTATTGGTCATACTAAACGAACTGTCAAGTACTTAGACATACTACAGTAAGGACATATTTTAGAGTATTTTCTGTTATAATTATAGCATATAAGGTGTTCAGGAGCTGTTGGACATGCATGGCAGAGAGGATTTAACCGCTTGATTTACATGGGTTTTACACGGTTATAGACACTGGCTTGCAAATGTGCTGAGTGCAAATTCTACTGGGTATCTAACGGGTGTTTAACCAAATACATGCAGGTGGCTATCAATGCATATCTTAACACTTCCATTATTCCTGTATGGTAAGAAATTACATTCAAAGCATTTGTAAATTCTATTGAGAAGTGTAGTAGATGTAAGGCTACAGGAGGACACAGTGTTCTGACCTTACATCAAGTACTGTGGTTTCATAGTGGACATTTCTTCAGCAATGGGTTGTAAGGATTGCTGCAGTGCTTGCCTCCACTGTTTTTTTGATTATGAAACACCTGTAACACTGGTTATTAGTAGCAAAAAAGTTGGAGCCCTCTTCAGACTAATCCAGTTATTGATCATCGCCTATGTTGCCATGTGAGTAAATTTTTAGATAATTTTAAAAGAAATATTGATTGCATCTACTTATATTCATTTTTTTGTCACTTTGAATAAGAATGTAATTTGATTTATTTAGAGCAGGGGAATCCAATCCTGGAGGGCCAACGTCCTGCAGAGTTTAGCTCCAACACACTTACCATTGGTGCATTTCCCAAAGTGAACTATGGTCGCAAGTTCTGTCATTACCAATGGAGTTCAATGCTTACGACCATAGTTGACTAACGATGCTTTCTGGAAACGCACCCCTGGACGTTTCTAGTGAGTCTGATGACCCTGATTAGCTCAGGTGTGTTTAATTAGGCTTGGAGCTAAACTCTGCAGGACAGGAGCAGGTTTGGACACCCCTGAGAAGCCTATAGTTGTCTATTTCAGTGGTTCCCAACCTTGGTCCTGGAGTACCTCCAACACCACACATTTTTGATGTCTCTCTTATCTTACACACCAATCTGAGGTCTTGGAGTCTTTACTTATGAGCTGATGAGTTGAATTAGGGAGAACTGTTTGATAAGGGAGACATATAAAAATATGCAGTGCTGGGGGTACTCCAAGATTAGGGTTGGGAACCACTGGTCTAGGCTAAATAAATATCCTCATTTTTCTATTCCCATGGGTATGGAAATGGAGAAATGGCTTGTTTATTAGGGACTGAATTTAAAGTTACGATTTATATATATTACTCCCACATTTAAGCGTGTCATATTCTCAGTGAAATTCAATGCAGTCTTAACTGTTCAGTTTAACTCTACATCTGTATCATACTTTAAAGATATGTCTGCTGGCAGCAGCGCGCTTACCAGGACCAAGACTCAGTCATCAGCTCAGTCAGTACAAAGGTGAAAGGAAACATTTTGACCAATTCATCCATTGAGGGAGTTCATGTTTGGGATGTATCTGAATATGTCATCCCACCCCAGGTATCTAATTTCTTTGACATAAACCCACTGCAGAGGAAATACAATGGTTTCTCTGAGTTATTTTGTTTGTCCAACTGACATATGACATATTCCACAATTTTTTTTTTTTTTTTGGTAGGGAGAAAACTCTTTCTTTGTGTTAACAAATATGATTGTCACTCCAGGCCAGACACAGAGCAGGTGTCCTGAGGTACGATAAAACAGACTTAGATATGTCGTGTCCACTCTCAAACATGAAGGGATTGTTGCCCATTGTATTATGAATGATTTCTTTTTACAGATTCCAAGTGAATTCACTAGCTGTGAATCAGACAGCGATTGTAAAGAGAGGTTCAATGAAATCCGTGGCAATGGTGAGTTTTCGTGTTCTGCATAACGTTTGTAATGTAAGACGCAAGTCAATGCCACAAAGCAAACTCCGTGATCCTCCTCGCAGGTGTTCAGACTGGCCGATGTGTACAATACTCTGATACGATCAAAACCTGTGAGGTGATGTCATGGTGTCCACTTGAAAATGACACCGTCATTCCAAAGTGAGTGTCTTTAGTAAAAGTTAACAAGTTTGATGCCATTTGCACAACTGAAACTGGGGATATTAATATAGTGTGTGATCGTACAGACCTGCTCTTCTTGGTGCAGCAGAGGACTTCACAGTGCTCATCAAAAACAACATACAATATCCAAAGTTCAGTTTCAGAAAGTAAGTTTATTCATTTGTAGGTCATGCATTTCACTCTTCCGGTAAACAGAAACACCATTATGGTGATCAATTAAATCTAAGGTATTCAATGATGACTGGTTGAGAGAGAAACATTATTTTTACATTCAAGTGTAAATTAATTTGATGTTTTGTGTTAATTCTAGAAGAAACATTCTGCATCACATCAACTCCACATACTTAAAAAACTGCATGTTTAATAAAAAAACAGACCCACACTGTCCCGTTTTCCGTCTGGGGGACATTGTAACCGAGGCCGGAGAAGACTTCAGCGTCATTGCTCTTAAAGTCTGTATCTTCAATAATGCTATATATCTGTATTACTTTATATACACTACTGTTCAAAAGTTTAAGGATAGAACAATTTTGGGATACAATATAATGTATCCTTGCTTTTATTGAGCAAGGATACATTATATTGGTCACAAGTGACCGTAAAGACATGTTACAAAAGATTTCTATTTCAAATAAATGCTGTTCTGTCATGACGGCTCTCTGAGTGTTTGGCATGGTAATGGATAAGACAATGTTTGGTCTTGGCAGAATAGATCTGCTACGCTGCTGATCTGAGTACATTACTTGCTACTGCTAATACACACACGACAAGCTGCTTTGAGCAAGTAAGACATGCTGCTTACATGAATTACCCGTAACAGATCTATACAGGCGGAGCTGGGGAAGGTGGAGGGTTTCTGAAAGCGCGCTGCACTGCTATAACAAATGCTGACCAAGTATTTGAAGGTTGAGCACGTGAGCTCATTGGCCACTAAGACAGCAGGAACCAATCAGCTGTGCCCTATGAGAATTATGTGATTGCAAGCAGCCTGCGCCATCTAGAGTTTCATGACAGAACTTTGTATTTCTTTTGAACTTTCTATTCATCAAAGAATTTATTTTATTTATATATTAGTGAAAGTTCTATGAGTTATTTATTGTAATTGACAGTGTGTTTTAATGTTAAAGGGTGGTATTATAGGGATTTTCATTGACTGGAGTTGTGACTTGGACTTCTCAGAACGCTTCTGCATTCCCAAGTATTCTTTCAGCAGACTGGACAACAAAAATCCCGAAAATAATGTTGCCCCTGGCTACAATTTCAGGTACACTGAAAAATGTGATTTTTGATTGTAACATTTTGTATCTAAAGCTATCTTTATTTCTGTTGGGTAACAATTTTGTTCTTCCCCACAGATACGCTAAATATTATAAAAACAATGAAAACATTGAAACACGGACATTGATAAAGGCCTTTGGAATCCGCTTTGATGTGATAGTGTTTGGAATGGTTTGTCTGCTAGTCTCTAAGAGTATGACATTATAACCGGCATCTATTTAATTAACCTTCAGATTTCTTTACTCTGTATTGTTTTGTCTCTGTAGGCTGGTAAATTCCATATTGTGCCAACCATTGTGAATCTTGGGTCCACTCTTTCTTTTCTTAGCTTGGTAAGCACTAGTTATGTGTTTTTTAATCACCCATTTGAGTGAAATGTCTTTGAATCAAGTATTTTCATATTGTTCCTGAACTCCTCCCAGGTGAATGCGGTTTGTGACTGGTTCATGCTTAATTTTATGAAGGACAGTGACTACTATACCAAACATAAATTTATTCACCTGAACAAAAAAGATGACTGTGTGCCACTGGTGAGTAAAAGTCACTTCAATTTTTCAGAGTGATTTATTTATTGTTTTGCAAAATTATATAATTTTAAACTGTTATAGAGCTCCATGGAGACCACCTCATATGGGACTACATGATGGAATTGGACTGGACGATTTAACCATCAACATCAAATATGTCCTTGTATTTTTCATACACTACCATTCAAAAGTATGGGGTTGGTAAGGTTTTTTTTATATACATATATTTTTGAAAGTCTCATTTGCTCACCAATGCTGCATTTATTTGATCCGAAATACAGAAAAACTGTAATATTCTGAAGTATTATTACAATTTAAAATAACTGTGTTCTATTTTAATGTGTGTTAAAATGTCATTTGTTCCTGTGATGGCAAAGTTGAATTTTTAGTATTCTTCAGTGTTACAAGATCCTTCAGAAATCATTCTGATATGCTGATTTGGTGCTCAATTTCTTATTATCAATGTTGAAAACGGTTGTGCCGCTTAATATTTTTGTGAAATTTTATGAAATATCAATCAAATTGCTAAATAAAAGTATTAATTTCTTTAAAAAAATCTTACTGACCGCAAACATTTGAACGGTAGTGTATATTAAATTTGATCCATCACATCTGATTATTATACAATAACATACTTTATTTATTACAGTTTATGAGTGTATCAGTGGAAATCATTAGTAAACCAGTTTGGCTGTACATGCTTGACCTCTGGATTCAATTATTATTTTTTTTTTAGTTCAAAGGCATCTGTGTTAGTAAAAACTTAATGACATGTTCATGTTTCTTCAGGTTTTTTTGTGGTTAATATGATACATTGTTTGCTTTGCAGGTTAAAATTGTAAAAATGACCCATGATATTCTGTATTTTTGATTGTAGTTAGTATCATTCCCTTTTATGCATAATCATAAGGCATTGTCATTCTGATTGAATTTCTAAAAACAAATAAAGTCTGTTATCTATTGAACTCTGTCTGAGATGGTATGGCCTGAGAGTCTAAGACCACTGTATTTCCCATCAGGGCTTGGATATTCTGCTCTTATCCTCCATATACAGCAACTGGGTATAACTGGAATAGCATCTCTGGGTGTGCTGTCACCAAACCGCCATCTAATGAATTGAGCATAAGCCCAATGGCGCAGCTGAGCCCCCTCATGCAGCTCTGCTAGGGGATCCACATAGAACAAAGCAGTCTCCAGGACGGAGCGACCGACAACCAGTGTTGAAAAGAGCGGGGAGGAGGTTATGCAGCGCCCTTTTCCTGATCGACAGCACAGCTGCTCTTGCAAGATGTCAGAAGGCCGGCAGCAGCCACACTGACACCAGGCCGGACACCCAGACTGTGACGTCTCCAATAATGGTGTATCTGTGCTCTGTCCGCTGCTGTGCCTTCTGGAAAGTTTTCCGTATACCATAAGCCCACCACTCTGGCCATTCTGTACAGGCTCACTTCTGCTTTGGCTACACTGCAGAACACTCATCAGAGTCTTCATGCTCACCAAATCATTCTGATAAGAGAACAGACCAGGGCTGTTATAGTTAATTAAGGGTACTTTTACACAACAGAGATGTACTAAAAATGGAAAAGTTTTCCTTCGCGTTTTCATCGTACATATGTCAAAACGATCCCAGTTCACATGGATCCAGAAAAATGATTTAAAATGCTGTATTATGCATGCCAGGCCAGTAGTTGGTGATGTCACTTTGTAAAGAAAAACTACGTGCCTACAGACTGAACACAAAGGCAGGAACGAACAAAAACTGCCCGCCGACCGTCGGCTTGGTGTGTTCCTGCCTTAATATGCATGCGCGTGACATCACAGTTTTCACAAATTTGCGTTTTTTTAGTTTACACTGTGACGTTAACCGTGTAGTTTTCAAAAACTTGCACTCTGAAACCCATTTTCAAAAGTTTGGATTTTCACGCCATTGTCCTGTAAACTGCCAAAACGCATAAAAAGTTTTCAGTTTTTAGCTGAAAACTGTTGTGTAAACAGCAACTGAAATGAAAACAATAAAAAAAAATATAAAAGATATTTAATTTCAGCTAGTTGGTGAGGCAACATTTCTTATTTTAATTTAGTTTAACTTGCAATAAAATAAACTAAAATAATAAATAAAAATAAAATTAATATAAACTATACAGACATTAAAAAACTAATTCTAATAAAAAATGGCTAAAAACAACATTTCTGAAACTAACAAACTAGAATGAAAATGGAATAAATAAAAATAAAAACGAATTCAAAATATTAATAAAAATTATTTTTCTGATTGATTTTGTGATGATGGAATGCCACATAATAAATTAATCTGACCAAAAAATTACAATTCTTTGAAAATGAAAGTCATCATTTACTTAACCTAACATTGTTATAAACCAGTTTAACTTATTTCTTTAAAACACAAAAACCTAGATAAATTAATGAATTCAATACAATATCAGTACATACTGACTCATAAAATCACTAAAGCTGGTCAGCAAAATGGTACATGCTGATTATTTTCACAGTATTTAAACACCATTTTCACAAATTTAGCAGTAAAATAATTGCAAACTAGTGTAAACTATTCATTGATGGTGCACAGGAGTTTACAATTTTATTGCTTAAATAACAGGTTCTTTTTCCCAAAAAACTAATTCTTGGGAAAAGGACCTGGGAAATAATGGAGTACTTGCTGATGCTTCTGGGTGCTTTATTAGTGTTAAAGTGAGTCAGAATGTAGTTGCCATTGTATTGAGTGCATTGTGTTCTGTGGAAGAAAGTAAGTCATACAGGCTTGTAATGACATGAGAATGAGTAAATGATGACAGTAAATGAGTAAACTTTCTTTTTTTTGGTGAACTAGTCTTTTAGTATAGTTTTATAAAACTAAGATTAAGATTTACCAACAAGCATTGATTTACTGGCAAGTGTGTGACAATATAATATGAGGATCTTACTTTGCGCTGGTGTAAAGAAAGGGGTTTCGTCTCCTGTAGTCTTTTCTTTCTGGATTTTTTCACCACCCTTAACTTGTCCTCATCCACAAATGACACACAAAGGAAGCACTGCAACAGACACATTACTACAAGCTAGATTCATACATACAGATTGTATAAAGCATTAACAGTGTCAAAAGTCTGCCACACAACAAACTGAGTCAGTGTTTTAAATGCGTATTCACCTCTTCCCGGTCCTGAATGGCCTCAAACTTCCTCTCTGTGTAGTTCTGCTTTGCCTCTTTTGAGTAACAACCGGTCCCAATAAGCCAGTCCAGGAATACTGTTGTCTAAAGAAAACTCAGTGGTAATTATTTAATTACTTCAAACTGTTTTCTAAATCGCCTTCTGAGGGCTTAAGGGTTACTCACGATAGCATAATACGAGAGCGTGGATCCAATGTAGATGATTAGCTGAATGATGCTGAACTTTCCAGCCTGTGAAGAATATAGATAACTTTTTATGTGTCTTAAAATCTAAAGCGAACAGGCAAAGTTATGACAATATAGGATATGATCTTACCTTTCCAAATACTATCACATCAAACCTAATGCCATACATTTTAAAGAGCGTTCTCTGCTCCACACCGTTCACTGTAGAGTATCTCGCAAACCTACAAAAAAAAAAATCTTTAAGAAAGGACTGTTTAAAAGTTCACAGACTTTTCAGTATGGTTTCAGTTGTTCACACCTGAAGTTGAGCCCAGGGTACAGGGTTCGGTTGCTTTCTTTTTCATCCAAGCGACGGAACGAGTATTTGGGCAGACAGCTGTGAAAGATGTGGTTCAGGTCACAGTCCCAGCTGATCTGGATCCCAATCACACCACCCTGTGAAGCAGATACTACCAGCAATGAAAAATGGACAAGGCTATACTGGCGTGCTTTATAACTAAATTACAAAAATACACTACTGTTCATAAGTTTGGGGTCAGTATGATTTTGTTTTAAAGAAATTAATAATTTTAATCAGTAAGGATGCATTAAATTGATCAAAATTGACAGTAAAGACTTTCATAATGTTAAAAAAGATTTCTATTTCAAATAAATAAACTTAAATAAATAAACTTTTTATTCATCAGAAAATCCTAAAAATTGTATCACATTTTCCACAAAAATAATAAGCAGCACATCCGTTTTCAACATTAAGCACAAAATCAGCGTATTAGAATGATTTCTGAAGGATCATGTGACCAGGGTTATTATCGATAACTAAAACTAACATTAACTGAACTTAAATAAAATAAAATATACAAGAATTATATAAGAATAGTGTATGTTTTAGTGTGCTTGGAAAGCAAGGCATTTACCTCCACTGCCATCTCTGAAAAGTTCTCCTTGGCCTCACTCACAATGTCTCCCAAACGGAAAATGGGGCAGTACGGATTTTTGTAGCGGTGATAGATGCAACCTTTAAGGTCAGTGTCCTTCATTTCAGGGAGGATGTTTCTTCTAAGACAAACAGATAAATGGATGCCTGTATTATCAGTTTTTGAAAAATGAATATTACCCTGGGCTTCCTTCTGGCTAGCATTTACTTCAAATACTGCTAACAGTTAACATATGCTTAAAGAAAGTTAATTTGTGCTGTAAATGACATAGCATTTGCAACTTATGTACTACCTTATGTAATTAAAGGCTGGAAATCTGATGTTATTCTTGATCATCACAGTGAAATTTTCTGCAGATGCTAAAAGAGCAGGTCTGGGGAAACAGAAATGAAAAAGAAGCCTGACATAAGCAAACATCCGTATACAGAATCTCAGTTTATTTAAAAGTGCTAAATAAAAGTGCATGTTCCTCAAAGAGGTTCCTCAAACATCCTTATGGCAGCATTGGTAAGTCTGAACTGCAAGTGTCAACTCTTACTCATTTTGTAACTTGTGCAACATCACATTAAGTTTATTATAAAGTAACACTGCACATTACAGCACCTGGGATTCTTCTTGTTCTCAATGGGGCACCAAGTTGTAACTTCACATGTTTTCCTTAGTACGTCCAACTTCACACAGGCACCTGTTTGAACACCTTAGAGGCGAACACAGGAACAGACCTCAGATCATGGAAAGACTTTGGAAAATGGTTTAGGCTTTCGTTGAAAAAAAAAATGCAGCTTGGGTAGTATTATTCAAATGTTTAAACAAATGATTGATTGAATGGTCTGGCATTTAAATGTCTCCTCTTAAGCTACATAACAAATCTGCAGCCAGGACACAAATTGCATCTTCATATAACATTACCATGGCTATGTTGGTCAAAGAACCCTTTCTCGCAGTCTTTATCTGTTCGACACAGCTTTCCATGTGGTGGTACCTGAAGTAAAACATACAAACATCTGTTGAATGGATTATATTTGGCTTATAAGGACAGTGGAGAGCAAATCATCACTTAATATCATGGGCCACAATGGAAATAAATCTTCAAGACTTGATATATTTCATAATTCACTGCAACAGAAATCAAAATAACACTTACCTCTGGGCAGTTACCTTGTTTTTGGTTCTTTGTGACTATGACATTCGTTGCAACAAAAAAAGAGTTTTTTCCCTGCAGAAATAAAACACCAACAACATTTCATAACTTACTACCTTGTTTTCAAGTGTTACTGGAATACAAGCCTAAATATGCTTAAGAACTAGCTTATTTTTTGTGGTATGAAAAATAATAATAAATGCTGGTAGTGTTACCTGAGATGGTCCACTGTAGTCCACCACATCCCACACAACTTTTCCAATGTCTGGTATAGATATCTCTGCCACTCCCTTAACCTTTGTGGTGACAGAACTGACCACTAGATCATACTTTTGATATTCTTTATTCCATAACATCATGATACTGTAGAAGTAAAGACATAAAACTGACTTGGGACTCCGAGTGCAGAATCTAGTTTCATCAGTACATCCAAACACAGCATAACAAGTGTAAATGTCACAAACTACCACATGAATGAGCTCTTGTTAAATGATGCGGGGGCAAAATGCATGAAAAACAGCGGAGACAAACTGCTCATAAACACTTACCAAATGAACATCAAAATCACTCCGTTTAAGGTCCATTTCAGCGACCCAAGTCTGACGCTCTTGATTTTGACGAGTTTTTGTGTATCATATTCACAGAGGTTCAGCAATATGCAAGGCATGGCGGTGATTTAGTAAACACTGGGGAAGAATAGCTGCGGAGTGCAGCTATGCTGAGCTCGAGCAGAAGAAGTAGGTCACATGGTCTTCTGGAAGACAGTTATATACACTCTTTCTTAGAATTTTAACTGAGACAAATGTATTCAACATGATTACATATTAATATCTATTTTCATTTCGGAATTATGCCGCAGTCTTTAAAGAAAAAAGATAATTTAACTACATTCTCAATGAATATATTTTCATTATATATTCATTTCCTGTTATGCAATTTTATTCTCACATTCGAACTTTAGCCTACATTTTAACTTAAATAAAACATTTATTTTATATATTTTTTGTTACATTTTCATCTCACTTTACCATTCACAGTGGCCCTAAAAATAAAACAAAACATTATATATTGTTACATTATACTGTTCATAAATATATATATATATATATATATATATATATATATATGAACAGCAATATTGTGAAATTTGAAATAACTGTTTTCTATTTGAATATATTTTAAAATACAACTTATACCTGTAATGACAAAGCTGCATTTTCAGCATCATTACTCCAGTCTTCAGTGTCACATGATCCTTCAGAATTATTCAAATATGATGATTTGATGCTCAAGAAACATTTTTATTATTATCATCAATGTTGAAAACAGTTGTGTTTAATATTTTTGTGGAATCCTCCACAGTAATTTTTACGTATTCTTTGATGAATAGAAAGTTTTATTTGAAATAGAAATCTTTCATAACATTATGTTTTTACTGTCACATCAATTTAATGCACATTTGTTGAATAAGTTCTTTAAAAAATCTTTTAAAAAAACATGAACGTAGGCCTATATGAATGTCACTGAACTTGCTATGACATTACAGATCAAATCCAATTTAGCTTATTTAACACCATACATAGAAAAATCTAAGGTTAAATTTTGGGTTTCTTTTATGTTGTTACATTATAGCTTTACCAAAGTGCTTTTTCTCCTATCAAGCCATTGTCCCTACAGTAGGTGAATGACAATGAAGAGACTTTGACAGTGGAAAACTCAAGTCCCCACATCTTGTAGGACATTTGAATAGTAAAATTATACAAAATGCATTATATCCAACATATTCCTAAGTATGTCTAAATAGCAAACAAACAAAAATTTGAATAGGCAAATTCTGAACAACAATAACATGAACATTCAATAATGATTGTTGCATATACATGTAAAAACAAATGTAGTTTCAATGTGTACATGACATGCATGAGTTGTGTATATTTACCACCAGTGAAGACAATATAATAAATTCTGTTGTTTTAATTTGGTTTTGTGTAAACTGAACTGTAACGAACATGGTGCATTTCTCTCATTTTACCTAATTTGTGTTTTCAGCTTTGAACACAGCCTGCTCTGATTCACTCACGCAAAGCCACTTTGCATATGAGACTCATTCCCCATTTCTGTGTAAGACAATGCGCATCTCACCAGATCTCATATCAGTGCAGGACTCTGGTTTGAGTGCTTCCCTCTCTGAACAGAACATCATGACCTTCATTGGGCACGTTCTTTTTTTTGTTGTACTTGTGTTTGTTGGTGTTTCTGGAAACATATTTAACCTGATTTTTACTATACAACAGCAAGTGAAGACCAGGACCATTCAGACTGTGGGTTTGATCCTAAATGTCATCTCCATCAGCAACATTATCTTAGTACTCGCCACCTTCTCATTGGTGATGGATGTTTTTCAGAATCCCCAAATTTGGTGCATCACACCATATCCTTTATCTATCCGCACTGAAACATATCTAATGATGACTTGCAGCTTCAACAGCTTCTGGGCCATTGCATGGCTGAGTCTCTTCTACTGCATCAAAGTCGTGAGTTTCTCCTCCGAGTGCTTCCAAACACTGAAGAAGAACATCTCTCCTGTGATCAACGCTGCAGTGCTGCTGAGCTGCTTGTTCTCATCCTTGTTGTTCACTCCTCTGTTCTCACTTGACATCACGGATTCAATGGATAAAAATTACGAAGTGAATGACAACGCTAACATGACCTGTCCACAGCCCTCTTTTTCTTTACAGATGGACACAAATGCATACGCAGCTGCTATCATTTGTCTCCTCTGCCCGATCCCTCTGATGATCATGCTGCCGACCTCTGTCAGAATGGTCGTCCATCTGTGCGCCCACACACTGGCACTCCAGAAGAACGAGACCCAGGTGAAGGGTTCTGACTCGTACCTCCTGGTGTGCAAACTCACCATCTCCCTAGTGGGAGTTTATCTGTCCACTCTGTGTATTGTGTTTTTGTTCATCATTATAAGATTAATAGGGCAGTTGATCACCTACCACACTTTAGCCAGTGCCTTTAGTTTTTACAGCGGGATGACTTCTTTACTTCTGACTGCTTCAAACAGGCATCTAAAAGACAAGCTCTGGAGTCTGTTCTGTTGTAGGAAGGCAAAGGAACAATCTAGCAAAAGCCAGACAGTTGAGACAGGGGATGTTTAATATGATAAGGGCTGCTTACCAGGTGACTTGATTTATAGACAACTAGCACTTCTGTAATATTTTTCTGATTTAGACGAATACTGAAGTCACTTTGGATAAAAGCATATTATTAACTATATTAGCGTCAACACCAATTCTATTTATTATAAGCAGGCACTGCAGTTTTGTCATCTGCCACTTTAAATGCTCACTCTCTGTAAAGCTAGATGAATTCTGATTGGTTGTCAATGTTTTTATCGTTCATCAGCTGGAAACATTTTTTGAAAGTGATTCCAACTCCTCTGTGTCATTATCGTTTTAGTTGTGGAGTGGACTCTGCTATTCTTTTAAATGTAATACAATTTATAGAAAAATAGACAACAAAAACTAGGCATATATCTTTGTCGTTATTGTTATATCATCCTTGGTGTTAATGGGCTTTAATTCATTTGAATTTGTACAACCTCATAAAATATTTACATTTTCCCATGAAACTAGGTTGTAATAACTAGAAACAAGTTAGTATTTATTTAATATATAAACTGTTCTAGTGATATTGTGTAGACTAGAGTAATGAAATAGTTATTTTTGTCTTGGTGATTTAAATGTAGTTGTGAAAAATATCAATAAAAATTTCATGGATTATTCATATGAATACTGTTCCTGAACAGAGGAAAGACTATACATACAGAAATGTTTCACTTATATTACTCATATTTCACACATAATGCAACTGCTGTTAGAAGATTGGGATTGCACATGTGAATTGGCTTACTGATTTGAAATGTGTTATTTAAATGTGAGTTTGGCAAGCAGTGTTTGATTCATTCAAGTAGATACAAGTTGGTATTGTATGCCCAAAATAGCTGCCTGGAGGTGTTGCAAATATGGCCATAGTGTGAAATGACTTTCCTTGAGAGGGATTTTAGCATGGCACTGTACCAGTGCCAAAGGTCATGGGTTTGACTCCAAGGGAGAACACACTGATAAATGTATAAATGCACTTCAAATTGTATAAATGTATACATGTAGTCATCATTTTAATATAGAATTTTTATTTTGAATACAGTGATTTCACTTTTGTAATATTTTCTAATCCATATTTGATCTGATCCACCATACTACTGCACAGAACTTGATGTAAAATGAAAGTTTAACCATAAATCTAGACTATTAGACCATGCAAAACAGACTCAGTTAAACATTTTCTGTATCTTTAGCTTGAGAAACTCAGGTAAACCCTTGTTTTCAAAGGTTTGTCGCAGCGTATCAACATTCATTATAACCTTATGGGCTTCATCAAAGACTTCCACACCGATGGTCCACTGTAGTCCACCACATCCCACACAACTTTTCCAATGTCTGGTATAGATATCTCTGCCACTCCCTTAACCTTTGTGGTGACAGAACTGACCACTAGATCATACTTTTGATATTCTTTATTCCATAACATCATGATACTGTAGAAGTAAAGACATAAAACTGACTTGGGACTCCGAGTGCAGAATCTAGTTTCATCAGTACATCCAAACACAGCATAACAAGTGTAAATGTCACAAACTACCACATGAATGAGCTCTTGTTAAATGATGCGGGGGCAAAATGCATGAAAAACAGCGGAGACAAACTGCTCATAAACACTTACCAAATGAACATCAAAATCACTCCGTTTAAGGTCCATTTCAGCGACCCAAGTCTGACGCTCTTGATTTTGACGAGTTTTTGTGTATCATATTCACAGAGGTTCAGCAATATGCAAGGCATGGCGGTGATTTAGTAAACACTGGGGAAGAATAGCTGCGGAGTGCAGCTATGCTGAGCTCGAGCAGAAGAAGTAGGTCACATGGTCTTCTGGAAGACAGTTATATACACTCTTTCTTAGAATTTTAACTGAGACAAATGTATTCAACATGATTACATATTTCACACATAATGCAACTGCTGTTAGAAGATTGGGATTGCACATGTGAATTGGCTTACTGATTTGAAATGTGTTATTTAAATGTGAGTTTGGCAAGCAGTGTTTGATTCATTCAAGTAGATACAAGTTGGTATTGTATGCCCAAAATAGCTGCCTGGAGGTGTTGCAAATATGGCCATAGTGTGAAATGACTTTCCTTGAGAGGGATTTTAGCATGGCACTGTACCAGTGCCAAAGGTCATGGGTTTGACTCCAAGGGAGAACACACTGATAAATGTATAAATGCACTTCAAATTGTATAAATGTATACATGTAGTCATCATTTTAATATAGAATTTTTATTTTGAATACAGTGATTTCACTTTTGTAATATTTTCTAATCCATATTTGATCTGATCCACCATACTACTGCACAGAACTTGATGTAAAATGAAAGTTTAACCATAAATCTAGACTATTAGACCATGCAAAACAGACTCAGTTAAACATTTTCTGTATCTTTAGCTTGAGAAACTCAGGTAAACCCTTGTTTTCAAAGGTTTGTCGCAGCGTATCAACATTCATTATAACCTTATGGGCTTCATCAAAGACTTCCACACCGATCTCCTTCTTCACTCTGTCTCTCCAGGCACTCAGAGCAGATCTGCCTTGAAACACATCTAGACCTGTACCGACCGGCTTCAAAACACACAAACAAAATTGGTCAATATGTCATGTTAAGGTGAAGCATTAGGAAGTCAAATACAGAATGTACCTGCATCATCTCCACAATGGCTACAAGATCAGCCAGAGATATTTTCTCTCCAATTATAAAAGGTCTGCTCTGCAGAAACTTGTCCTCAAAGGTCTTCAGAGACACATTGAGGTCCTCCACGGCAGCATCCATCTTCTCCTTGGGCACCGGGGCACCTGTGACCGCAGGCAAGACCCCCTAGAATTGTAAAATGTCAGTTATAGCCCAATATCTGATTAAGAAAAGCATTTTGTCAAATATGACATATAGAGACAGTTGCATACTTGATAACTAGATAATATATGCATTAAAGATAGTAAGTAAACAGCAAAAAAAGAGGTTACATAATCACAATTTTCTCAATACACACAGACACAACCAGTGATCTAATGTTTAAACAGCGAATCTTACCCTGAACCAGAAAACCTTTGACCCATGAGTTCTTATGTTTGTGTGCTGCCAGGAGAGAAACTCGTCAACTCGTGCACGCTTCAGCAGTTCAGCTGGATACCAGTGGTCAGGAGTGTGATGTTTTGCTGCCAAGTACTGCAGTATAGCTATACTATATAGAAAGTACAGTAGCATTTTATTTTACAGTCCTGTTCCCCATGTATATACTTTGTACTTATTATAGTAATTACAATAGCGGGGTAATAACTAACCATGAGCCTAACCTTAACCCATGTAGTTACCTTATATTACTAGTACTTTCTTGGGTAAGTACACGTATGTGCATGTACTGTAAAATAAAGTGCAACCGAAAGTATATATAGGCTTACTTAGTATTAGGAAATCTAATCGTTAAAAAAAAAAAAAAAAAAAAATCAAGGTATACCTCTCTGTGAGAATAAAATCTCCATCTTTGAGAACAGGAACTTTCCTTATGATGCTGACCTTGCTAAATTCATCTCCATAATGTTCACCTTTGTGCACAAAGAAAAAAAAACACACACACAAAAAAAAAACAAGATATTGTAGTGATGCCTATATAATGCAGAATATACAAAACTATTTCACTGAAACCAAATGCTTTTGCATGCACACTGGAATATAACATTAACCTAAAAATATGCTTTATATAAAATATGCTTTTTTCAAAAAATATTCACTGTATCTACGAAAATACATTATGTTAAAACAATAAAACTACATTTAAGGGTTAGATAGATCAGGTAAAACAGTTTACATCAAGATTCCAGTGCACAACTCCATAAAACAGCTAGATTAAAACAAAAATAAATCACCTGCAGATAAATCCACGGCTTTGAATTCAAAGGGAATTTTATTTATCTTGGCAAATAGGAAGACTGAGCGGCATGGCTGGGAATGCAGATCGAGATACAGCTCCAGTGGCATTTTGGCTGGGAAGTGTCCAAGATTAGAGCGATTCGGCAACTTCTCATCCTCATTTGTTCTGTGTTTATGCTCCGCCCTCCAGGGGTCAGTAGTACAATGTTCTTGCGACACCTACAGTTAGGGTTACCATGCTGTGGCTGTCCGCTTCGATTATGTAATTGCGTGCTATTGATGTTATGATCAAAGACAAATGGCAGGAGCTGAGTAAAACTAGCATATCATGAGGAATTTGCCTGAGATATGGTGAAGGGATGAGAGCGAGATACTGTAGCCTACTGTGAAGAACTGCACTGTAAAATATATAATCAATAAGTCATGACAGCATATGTTTTTACATTACTTTTTATTAGTTATACAAGATTCAAAGTAAGTTGAAATGACTTTTTACAGCGTGGAGAGAAGTTTCAAATATTGCTAACACGTGCACTTTCCCCCCAAATGTAATGGTTAACTCGTTATGCGTTTGGGGTGTGTGTGTGTGTGTGTCAAGAAGGATTGCTGCAATAGGCCAAAGTCCAATCACATTCACCCCATCCATAACAACTCTTGTCACTCATGTGTAGTTTCATAAGTTAATTCTTAATCACTAAAAATATTAGTCATCAAAATAGTAATTTGCATTTGTATTGGCATTTGCATATTTTAAAAGTATTATTATAGAATGCTGAAAATAGATTTAATTAGACTTAATTTTATGAGCAAAACCTGTTTATAGTTTAGATTTCTTTACTTTTTTGTGCATGCATTCCTAAAGAGCTTGAAGTAATTCAATCATCTTTTTACTCCCACTGCCAGAATTTTCTCCTATTACTGTAATTTCAGCAATGCAGATGAAAATCCATATGCAACTCTTTTATGCTTAGTGTTCTTTTTCTTTTAGAGATAGGCCTATCTTCTCAGCATCAAAATCTGCTTCACATAAAAGGATAATTCAATCTATGTGACTTGATGTTATCTGCTATATAGAGAACATAAACATGTTTCTTTGTAGCTGGACACATTTACTTTCAGACATATCAGCTTGGAATATGTAATAAGTTAAGATTTTTTTCTGTTTTAGAAATTTGTATATTTTATAAAACCCTCTTGGTTTAAAGTGTCATGACTCATGTGCACCTTTAATGCCAGGTCAGAAAGAAATGAAAACGTATTAAAAGTTCAATCATTTTTAATTGAAAAACACTTCTAAAGAAATGGACCCAAAATTAATGAATTAATGGATTGTTCTAAACCTGTATCTCTTTCTTTGTCCTTGGATGAAAAGTTATGATGAATTTATATGTAAATTTCTCAAGCTCTAGCACATCAAATCACTGAGGGTGCTTCTGAAATTAAGACTGCTCTAGTAAAGTGCATGTAATGTTTAAGCAAACGGCTCCACCATAGCAAGAATAGCAATGTATATAGTGAAACATTTCAGATTATTTAAAACTCATTACTTTTATGAATAATTGGAATAGAATATTTTGATACGAAAATTTAAATATATTTTTTATTGATCTAGGCTAGTCTGCATTTGCATTGCTTAACGTGTAGATTTTAAAACGTCATATATTTGTCCTGTGATATGGCAACGTCACTGAGATCTTGTGACTGAACAAAACCGGCCATCATTAAGATCTCGTAACCCACCAAAACAGACCGTTATTGAAATCTCATAACCCAGCAAACCAACCATCATTGAAGTCTCGTAACCCACCAAAACCTACCATCACTAAGACCTCGTAACCCTCCAAAACCGACCATCGCTGAAATCTCATAACCCAGCAAAACTGACCATCATTGAAATCTGATAACCCAGCAAAACCGATCGTCATTGAGATCTTGTAACCCACCAAAACTTACCATCACTGAGACCTCGTAACCCACCAAAACCAACCATCATTGAAATTTCATAATCTAGCAAATCCTTCCGTCATTGAGATCTTGTAACCCACCAAAACCTACCATCATTGAGATCTCATAACCCACTAAAACCGACCGTCATTGAGATCTCGTAACGGAACAATACTGGCCATTGTTGAAATCTCATGACCGAATAAAATAGATTTCATTGAAATCTTATAACCGAATTTAACCGACCATCCCTGAAAACTCGCAATGGAGCAAAATGGAAAAAAAACTTCTTTGAGATCTCGTAACCCACCAAAACCAACCATCAATGAGATCTCGTAACCCAGCAAGACCAACCATCATTGAGATCTCGTAACCCAGCAAAACCGACCGTCATTGCAATCTCATAACCCAACAAAATTGACCATCATTGAGATCTCGTAACCCACCAAAACCTGCCATCACTGAAATCTCATAACCCAGCAAAACCAACCGTCATTGAGATCTCATAACCCACCAAAACCTACCATCACTGAGATCTCATAACACAGCAAAACCGACCGTCATTGAGATCTCGCAACCAAACAAAACCTAGCATCTTTGAGATCTCGTAACCCACCAAAACCGACCATCACTGAGATCTCATAACCTACCAAAACCGTCTGTCTTTGAAATCTCGTAACGAAACAAAACCGACCGTCTTTGAAATTTCGTAACGAAAAAAAAACTGACACTGAAAACCTACCATCTTTGAGGTCTCGTAACCCACCAAAATCGACCATCATTGAGATCTCATAACCCACCAAAACCTACCATCATTGAGATCTCGTAACCCACTAAAAACGACTGTCATTGAGATCTCGTAATGGAACAAAACTGGCCATTATTGAAATCTCATGACCGAATAAAACAGATGTGATTGAAATCTTGTAACCGAATTTAACTGACCATCCCTGATAACTCGCAATGGAACAAAACCGACCGTCATTGAAAACTCGTAACGAAACAAAACCGACTGTCTTTGAAATTACGTAATGAAAAAAAAGATTGAGATATGGTAACCCACCAAAACCTACCATCACTGAGATCTCGAAACCCAGCAAAACTGACCATCATTAAGATCTCGTAACCCACCAAAACCTACCATCACTGAGATAACATAACTCACCAAAACAGACCGCCATTGAAACCTCATAACACAGCAAAACCGACCATCACTGAGATCTCGTAACCCAGCAAAACCGACCATCATTAAGATCTCGTAACCCACCAAAACCTACCATCACTGAGATAACATAACTCACCAAAACAGACCGCCATTGAAACCTCATAACCTACCAAAACCTACCATCACTGAGATCACGTAACCCACCAAAAACCAACCGCCAATGAAAACTTGCAACGAAACAAAACCGACTGTCTTTGAAATCTTGTAACGAAAAAAATGATTAACACTGAAAACCTAGCATCTTTGTGATCTCGTAACCCACCAAAACCGACCATCACTGAGATCTTGTAACCCAGCAAAACCAACTGTCATTGAGATCTCGTAATCCACCAAAATCTACCATCACTGAAGTGTCGTAACCCAGCAAAACCGACTGTCATTGAAATCTTGTAACCCACCAAAACCTACTCACAACGGAAACAAACTGTCATTGAAAACTCGTAACGAAACAAAACCGACCGTCTTTGAAATTTCGTGATGAAAAATAGACTGACACTTAAAACCTACCATCATTAAGATCTCGTAACCCACCAAAACGTACCATCACTGAGATCACGTAACCCACCAAAACCGACCGCTATTGAAAACTTGTAACGAAATAAAACCAACCATCTTTGAAATCTCGTAACATAAAAAAATGACTAACACTGAAAACCTAGCATCTTTGAGATCTCGTAACCCACCAAAACCGACCATCACTGAGATCTCATAACCCAGCAAAACCAACTGTCATTGAGATCTCGTAACCCAGCAAAACCAACCATCATTGAGATCTAGTAACCCACCAAAACCGACCGTCGTTGAAATCTCATAACACAGCAAAACCGACCGTCATTGAGATCTCGTAACACAGCAAAACCGACCATCATTGAGATCTCATAACCGAACAAAACCGACCATCATTGAAATCTCATAACCCAGCAACACCAACCGTTATTGAGATCTCGTAACCCACCAAAACCTACCATCACTGAGATCATGTAACCCACCAAAACCAACCACCATTGAAAACTTGTAACGAAACAAAACCGACCGTCTTTGAAATCTTGTAACGGAAAAAAACCTGACACTGAAAACCCACCATCATTGAGATCTCATAACCCACAAAAACCGACCATCATTAAAATCTCATAAACCAGCAAAACAGACAGTCATTGAGATCTCGTATCCGAACAAAACTGGCCATTACTGAGATCTTCTAACCCAACAAAAACCAAACGTTATTGAAATCTCATAACCCAGCAAATTCGACCATCATTGAAATTTCATAACCCAGCAAATCCGACCGTCATTGAGATCTCGTAACCCACCAAAATGACCATCACTGAGATCTCATAACCCAGCAAAACCAACCGTCATTGAGATCTTGTGACCCAGCAAAACCGACCGTCATTGAGATCTCATAACCCACCAAAACCGACCGTCATTGAGATCTCGTAACCCACCAAAACCGACCATCATTGAGATCTCGTAACGGAACAAATCTGGCTATCATTGAAATCTCATGACCGAATAAAACAGATGTCACTGAAATCTTGTAACCGAATTTAACCGACCATCCCTGAAAACCCATAACGGAACAAAACCGACCGTTTTTGAAAACTCGTAACCCAGCAAAACCGACCGCCATTGAGATCTCGTAACGAAAAAAAAGATTGAGATATGGTAACCCACCAAAACCTACCATCACTGAGATCTCGTAACCCAGCAAAACCGACCATCATTGAGATCTCGTAACCCAGCAAAACCAACCGTAATTAAGATCTCGTAATCCACTAAAATCTACCATCACTGAAGTGTCGTTACCCAGCAAAACCGACCGTCATTGAGATCTCGTAACCCACCAAAACCAACTCGCAACGGAAACAAAACCGACCGTCCTTGAAAACTCGTAACGAAACAAAACCGACCGTCTTTGAAATTTCATAACAAAAAAAACAGACTGACACTTAAAACCTACCATCATTAAGATCTCGTAACCCACCAAAACCTACCATCACTGAGATCATGTAACCCACCAAAACCAACCGTCATCGAGATCTCGTAACCCACCAAAACCGACCATCACTGACATCTCATAACCCAGCGAAACCAACCATCATTGAGAACAAGTAACCCACCAAAACCTACCATCACTGAGATCTCGTAACCTACCAAAACCAACCGTCTTTGAAATCTCGTAACGAAACAAAACCGACCATCTTTGAAATCTCGCGAAAAAAAAAAAGACTAACACTGAAAATGTAGCATTTTTGTGATTTCGTAACCCACCAAAACCGACCGTCATTGAGATCTCGTAACCCACCAAAACCTAACATCACTGAGATCTCGTAACCTACCAAAACCGTCCGTCTTTGAAATCTCGTAACAAAACAAAACTGACCGTCTTTGAAATTTCGTAACGAAAAAAAACGACTGACACTGAAAACCTACTATCTTTGAGGTCTCATAACCCACCAAAATCGACCATCATTGAGATCTCGTAACCCACCAAAACCAACTCGCAACGGAAACAAAACCGACCGTCCTTGAAAACTCGTAACGAAACAAAACCGACCGTCTTTGAAATTTCATAACAAAAAAATAGACTGACACTTAAAACCTACCATAATTAAGATCTCGTAACCCACCAAAACCTACCATCACTGAGATCATGTAACCCACCAAAACCGACCATCACTGAAATCTCTTAACACACCAAAACCTACCGTCATTGAGATCTAGTAACCCACCAAAACCGACCATCATTGAAATCTCATAACACAGCAAAACCGACAGTCATTGAGATCTCGTAACACACCAAAACCTACCATCATTGAGATCTCGTAACCCAGTAAAACCGACCGTCATTGAGATCTCGTAAACCACCAAAACCTACCATCACTGAGATCTCGTAACCTACCAAAACCGACCGTCTTTGAAATCTCGTAGCGAAACAAAACCGACTGTCTTTGAAATTTCGTGAAGAAAAAAAAACGACTGACACTGAAAACCAACCGTCATTGAGATCTCGTAACCCAGCAAAACCAACCGTCATTGAGATCTCGTAACCCAGCAAAACCGACCAGCATTGAGATCTAGTAAACCACCAAAACCGACCGTCATTGAGATCTTGTAACCCAGCAAAACCGACCGTCATTGAGATCTCGTAACCCACCAAAACCGACCATCACTGAAATCTCATAACCCAGCAACACCGACTGTCATAGAGATCTTGTGACCGAACAAAACCGACCATCACTGAGATCACGTAACCCACCAAAACCGACCGCCATTGAAAACTTGTAACGAAACAAACCCGACCATCTTTGAAATCTCGTAACATAAAAAAAATGACTAACACTGAAAACCTAGCATCTTTGAGATCTCGTAACCCACCAAAAACGACCATCACTGAGATCTCATAACCCAGCAAAACCAACCGTCATTGAGATCTCGTAACCCAGCAAAACCAACCGTCATTGAGATCTCGTAACCCAGCAAAAACGACCATTATTGAGATCTAGTAATGCACCATAACCGACCGTCATTGAAATCTCATAACACAGCAAAACTGAACGTCATTGAGATCTCGTAACCCAGCAAAACCGACCGTCATTGATATCTTGTAAACCACCAAAACCTACCCTCACTGAGATCTCGTAACCTACCAAAAACCGACCGTCTTTGAAATCTCGTAACGAAACAAAACCGACTGTCTTTGAAATTTCATAAAGAAAGAAAAAACGACTGTCACTGAAAACCAACCGTCATTGAGATCTCGTAACCCAGCAAAACCGACCATCATTGAGATCTCGTAACCCAGCAAAACCGACCGTCATTGAGATCTCGTAAACTACCAAAACCTACCATCACTGAGATCTCGTAACCTACCAAAACCGACCGTCTTTGAAATCTCGTAACGAAACAAAACCGCCGTCTTTGAAATGAAAAGTGATTAACACTGAAAACCTACCATCATTAAGATGTCATAACCCACCAAAACCTACCATCACTGAGATCATGTACCCACCAAAACCGACCGTCATTGAAAACTCGTAACAACACAAAACCAACCATCTTTGAAATGTCGTAACGTAAAAAAATTAACACCGAAAACTTAGCATCTTTGAGATCTTGTAACCCACCAAAACCGACTATCACTGAAATCTCATAACCCACCAAAACTGACCGTCATTGAAATCTCATAATACACCAAAACCTACCGTCATTGAGATCTCGTAACCCAGCAAAACCGACCGTCATTGTGATATTTTGTGAACCACAAAAACCTACCATCACTGAGATCTCGTAACCTACCAAAACCTACCATCTTTGAAATCTCGTAACGAAACAAAACCAACTGTCTTTGAAATTTCGTGAAGAAAAAAAACGATTGACTCTGAAAACCAACTGTCATTGAGATCTCGTAACCCAGCAAAACCAACCGTCATTGAGATCTCATAACCCAGCAAAACCGACCGTCATTGAGATCTAGTAACCCACCAAAACCGACCGTCTTTGGGATCTTGTAAACCACCAAAACCTACCATCACTGAGATCTCGTAACCTACCAAAACCGACTGTCTTTGAAATCTCGTAACGAAACAAAACCGACCGTCTTTAAAATTTCGTAACAAAAAAAAAAGACTGACACTGAAAATCTATCATCTTTGAGATCTCGTAACCCACCAAAACGGACCATCATTGAAATCTCATAACCCAGCAACACCGACCGTCATAGAGATCTTGTAACCCAGCAAAACCAACCATCATTGAGATCTCATAACCGAACAAAACTGACCATCATTGAAATCTCATAACCCACCAAAACCTACCATCACTGAGATCACGTAACCCACCAAAACCGACCGCCATTGAAAACTTGTAATGAAACAAAACCGATGGTCTTTGAAATCTTGTAACGGAAAAAAACCTGACACTGAAAACCTACCATCATTGAGATCTCGTAACCCACAAAAACCGACCATCATTAAAATCTCATAAGCCAGCAAAAAAGATAGTCATTGAGATCTCGAAATCGAACAAAACCGGCCATTATTGAGATCTCGTAACCCACCAAAACCTAGCATCACTGAGATCTTGTAACCCAGTAAAACCGACTGTCTTTTAAATCTTGTAACGAAAAAAAAAAATTAACACTGAAAACCTAGTATCTTTGAGATCTCGTAACCCACCAAAACCGACCATCATTGAAATCTCATAACCCAGCAAAACTGACCATTATTGAAATCTCGTAACCAACCAAAACCGATCTTTATTGAAATATCATAACCCAGCAAATCCTACCATCACTGAGATCTCGTAACCCAGCAAAACCTACCATCTTGGAGATCTCGTAACCCACCACAACATACCATCACTGAGATCACGTAACGGAACAAAATTGGCCATCATTGAAATCTCATGACCAAATAAAACAAATATCATTGAAATCTTGTAACTGAATTTAACCGACCATCCTTGATAACTTGCAACGTAACAAATCCAACCGTCATTGAAAGCTCGTAACAAAACAAAACCAACTGCCTTTGAAGTCTCGTAACAAAAAAAAGAAAAACGGCTGACAGTGAAAACCTACCATCTTTGAGATCTCGTAACCCAGCAAAACCAACCGTCCTTGAGATCTCGTAATCCACCAAACTCTACCATCACTGAAGTCTCGTAACCCAGCAAAACCGACTGTCATTGAGATCTCTTAACCCACCAAAACCAACTCGCAACGGAAACAAAACTGACCGTCATTGAAAACTCGTAACGAAACAAAACCGACCGTCTTTGAAATTTCATAACGAAAAAAATAGACTGACACTTAAAACCTACCATCATTAAGATCTCGTAACCCACCAAAACCTACCATCACTGAGATCATGTACCCACCAAAACCGACCGCCATTGAAAACTCGTAACAAAACAAAACTGACCATCTTTGAAATCTCCTAACGTAAAAAAATGATTAATGCTGAAAACCTAGCATCTTTGAGATCTTGTAACCTACCAAAACTGACCATAACTGAGATCTCATAACCCACCAAAACTGACCGTCACTGAAATCTCATAACACACACAAGGTCTCGTAACCCACCAAAACCGACCGTCATTGAGATCTCATAAACCACCAAAACCTACCAACACAGAGATCTCGAAACTTATCAAAACTGACCGTCTTTGAAATCTCGTAACAAAACAAAACCGACCGTCTTTGAAATTTCGTGAAGAAAAAAAAACGACTGACTCTGAAAACCAACTGTCATTGAGATCTCGTAACCCAGCAAAACCGACCGTCATTGAGATCTCGTAACCCACCAAACCCGACCATCATTGAAATCTCATAAACCAGCAACACCGACCGTCATAGAGATCTTGTGAACGAACAAAACCGACCATCACTGAGATCACGTAACCCACCAAAACCGACCGCCATTGAAAACTCGTAACGAAACAAAACCGTCCATCTTTGAAATCTCGTAACGTAAAAAAATGACTAAAACTGAAAACCTAGCATCTTTGAGATCTCGTAACCCACCAAAACCGACCATCACTGAGATCTCATAACCCAGCAAAACCAACCATCATTGAGATCTCGTAACCCAGCAAAACCAACCGTCATTGAGATCTCATAACCCAGCAAAATAGACCATTATTGAGATCTAGTAACGCACCAAAACCAACCGTCATTGAAATCTCATAACACAACAAAACCGACCATCATTGAGATCTTGTAACCCAGCAAAACCGACCGTCATTGAGATCTCGTAAATCACCAAAACCTACCATCACTGAGATCTCGTAACCTACCAAAACTGACCGTCTTTGAAATCTCGTAAAGAAAAAAAAACGACTGACATTGAAAACCAACCATCAATGAGATCTCGTAACCCAGCAAAACCAACCGTCATTGAGATCTCGTAACCCAGCAAAACCAACCATCATTGAGATCTAGTAACCCACCAAAACCGACCATTATTGAGATCTCGTAACCCAGTAAAACCTACCATTACTGAGATCTCTAAACCTACCAAAACTGACCGTCTTTGAAATCTCGTAACGAAACAAAACCGACCATCTTTGAAATTTCGTAATGAAAAAAAAAAGACTGATACTGAAAACCAACCGTCATTGAGATCTCGTAACCCAGCAAAACCAACCGTCATTGAGATCTCGTAATCCACCAAACTCTACCATCACTGAAGTCTCGTAACCCAGCAAAACCGACTGTCATTGAGATCTCTTAACCCACCAAAACCAACTCGCAACGGAAACAAAACTGACCGTCATTGAAAACTCGTAACGAAACAAAACCGACCGTCTTTGAAATTTCATAACGAAAAAAATAGACTGACACTTAAAACCTACCATCATTAAGATCTCGTAACCCACCAAAACCTACCATCACTGAGATCATGTACCCACCAAAACCGACCGCCATTGAAAACTCGTAACAAAACAAAACTGACCATCTTTGAAATCTCCTAATGTAAAAAAATGATTAATGCTGAAAACCTAGCATCTTTGAGATCTTGTAACCCACCAAAACCGACCATCACTGAGATCTCATAACCCACCAAAACTGACCGTCACTGAAGTCTCATAACACACACAAGGTCTCGTAACCCACCAAAACCGACCGTCATTGAGATCTCGTAAACCACCAAAACCTACCAAAACTGACCGTCTTTGAAATCTCGTAACAAAACAAAACCGACCGTCTTTGAAATTTCGTGAAGAAAAAAAACAACTGACTCTGAAAACCAACTGTCATTGAGATCTCGTAACCCAGCAAAACCAACCGTCAGTGAGATCTCGTAACCCAGCAAAACCGACCATCATTGAGATCTAGTAACCCACCAAAACCGACCGTTATTGAGATCTCGTAACCCAGTAAAACCGGCCGTCATTGAGATCTCGTAAACCACCAAAACCTACCATCACTGAGATCTCTAAACCTACCAAAACTGACCGTCTTTGAAATCTCGTAACGAAACAAAACCGACCATCTTTGAAATTTCGTAACGAAAAAAAAAAGACTGACACTGAAAAACACCCGTCATTGAGATCTCGTAACCCAGCAAAACCAACCGTCATTGAGATCTCGTAACCCAGCAAAACCAACCATCATTGAGATCTAGTAACACACCAAAACCGACCATCATTGAAATCTCATAACACTGCAAAACCGACCGTCACTGAGATCTCGTAACCCAGCAAAACCAACCGTCATTGAGATCTCGTAAACCACCAAAACCTACCATCACTGAGATCTCGTAACCTACCAAAACCGACCGTCTTTGAAATCTCGTAACGAAACAAAACCGACCGTCTTTGAAATTTCGTAAAGAAAAAAAAAACGACTGACACTGAAAACCAACCGTCATTGAGATCTCGTAAACCAGCAAAACCAACCGTCATTGAGATTTCATAACCCAGCAAAACCGACCATCATTGAGATCTAGTAACCCACCAAAACCTACCATCTTTGAGATCTCGTAACCCAGCAAAACCGACCATCATTGAAATCTCATAACCCAGCAACACCGACCGTCATAGAGATCTTGTGACCGAACAAAACCGACCATCACTGAGATCTAGTAACCCACCAAAACGGACCATCATTGAAATCTCATAACACAGCAAAACCGACCATCATTGAGATTTTGTAACCCAGCAAAACCGACCGTCATTGAGATCTCATAACCCAGCAACACCAACCATCATTGAGATCTCGTAACCCACCAAAACCTACCATCACTGAGATCACGTAACCCACCAAAACCGACCGCCATTGAAAACTTGTAACGAAACAATACCGACCGTCTTTGAAATCTCGTAACAGAAAAAAACCTGACATTGAAAACCTACCATCATTGAGATCTCGTAACCCACAAAAACGACCATCATTAAAATCTCACAAGCCAGCAAAACAGATAGTCATTGAGATCTCGTAACCGAACAAAACCGGCCAGTATTGAGATCTCGAAACACACCAAAACCTACCATCACTGAGATCTTGTAACCCAGTAAAACTGACCGTCTCTTAAATCTCGTAACAAAAAAATTATTAACACTGAAAACCTAGTATCTTTGAGATCTCGTAACCCACCAAAACCGACCGTCATTGAAATCTCATAACCCAGCAAGACTGACCATTATTGAAATCTCATAACCAACCAAAACCGATCGTTATTGAAATATCATAACCCAGCAAATCCTACCATCACTGAGATCTCGTAACCCCGCAAAACCTACCATCTTTGAGATCTCTTGACAAAACAAAACCGGCCATTGAGATCTCGTAACCCACCAAAACTGACCATCATTGAAATTTCATAACCCAGAAAATCCAACCGTCATTGCAATCTCGTAACCCACCAAAACTGACCATCATTGAGATTTCGTAACCCAGCAAAATCTACCATCATCGAGATCTCGTAACCCACCAAAATCGACTGTCATTGAGATCTCGTAATGGAACAAAACTGGCCATCATTGAAATCTCATGACCGAATAAAACAGATGTCATTGAAATCTTGTAACCGAATTTACCCTACCATCACTGAGACCTCGTAACCCACCAAAACCGACCATCATTAAAATTTCATAACCCAGCAAATCCAACTGTCATTGAGATCTCGTAACCCCCAAAACCGACCATCATTGAGATCTCGTAACCCAGCAAAACCGACCATCATTGAGATCTGGTAACCAACAGAAAACCTACCATCACTGAGATCTTGTAACCCACCAAAACCGACTCGTAACCGAACAAAACTGGCCATCATTGAAAACGTATTTTATTTTATAGTCCTGTTCCCCATGTATATACTACCCCGCTAGAAATTTTATGTTCCCAGAACATTCTCAGAATGTCCCCACTGGTGGTAAGGACGTTGCCTAGTAACGTTCAGAGACGGTCACAATGTGGAGTTCTTTTAAGGTTTGGGGGACGATATTTGGCGGACCTTCACAGAAAATTCAAAATGTTCTCTGAACGTTTAGGGAACCATATTTTATGTGGAAATGTTCTCAGAACGTCCCTGCTGCCCTTGTCAAAACATGTAATTGAAAATTAGAGCTAAATTCACTAACAGTGAAGTGGCTGTTCAAACAAAAACAAATTTTTCTTAAATGTCTTACAAAAAAAAAAAAATAGGCTCCTGAAGCAGTGTTGAAGTTAATGAGATAATTCAGTGATTAATTAAGTGGTCATTGAGAATTAGTGACAAACATCTGCTGTTAACAAGCAGAATCACTGAAGGAAAAGAAACAACAAGAACAGCAAAAAAGACAAGCAGAAACACAAGAACTACAACTGACTTCCAGCCACAGCCATAGATGAAATCAACTGAAGATAAAAGAAGACATTAAATCACTCAATATCTCAGCAGAGGAGGGTTAAACAACAAAAATAGTATTACCAGCTTCACTTATTACTAACCAGATTGACTTTATTTCTGTCAGACGTCTACAGCAGTACTTATTGAGAACTAACAGAGCTTCAGATGTTGTTTTATTGTTTTGTTTGACGTTACCATGATGGAGGTCAGTGCTCGCTTTAGTTGTGCTCTTGACACTTGTCTTGTAACGTTAGTTTCTTTTTGGCTGCTGTAGATGTGTTTTTTTTTTTGTTGTTTTTTTGTTGTTTTTTTAAACTTGTTATGGCATGAAGAAGCAAGAGAAAATGAAGTGATGTGGGTCATGTTTTGATTAAGATATGATTGTTATGTAATGCTTAATTCACTGAACTTATCCAGTGTCTAACCCAATATCAGAAGTGCTGTTTCTTTTTTTTTTTTATTTCTATATTACAATGAAACAGTGCTGAACAATAAATTAATGAGTTTTAAAACTCATCATTCACAAAAAAAATGTGTTTGACCCATGGCATCACTTAGATTCACACAGACATCAAGAATCATCATATGAATCTCATCAACGGTGACAATCAACAAAAACGATAAACAGATAAACTCTGAACATCTTAAAACACATTACTAAAAGTCAACACAAAAACAACAGCAAAAATAAAGGCAAACAGTAAGAATTAAAGAAAATAACCAGGCAATTCAGCTGCAGAATTTATTCATGCCGCAATGCATGCTGGGATTCATGGATGATTTTAGTACTATGCTGGTACCCAGCATGCATTGCGGCATGAAGCTTTTGATTGTCACCATTGTTGTGATTCATACGCCAATTCTTGATGTCTGTGTGACTCTTTCAGTAGTTCAAAAGTCATTTTGAACACAAACTGTATTCAGAATTCCTTCATATTATCTGGTTGTAACAGCATTAATGGTTCTTATGCATAGAATCGCAGGAACGCCATAATAAAAGTATAAAATATCACCTATATAATAATAGACTAGACTCTGATGAGATCAATACCAGGCCATAAAATTATGATTGCAAGCATTAGTAATAGGCTAACAACACCTGATCACAAATGTGTTTTAAAAACACAGTTACAACAGCCAAAAAAAAAAAAAAGCTAATGTCAAACAATCAAGGGTCAAGAGCACAACTAAAGCAAACGCTGACCTCCATCATGGTAACGTCAAACGAAACAAAACAACATCTAAACCTCTGTTAATTCTCAATAAGAACTTCTGTAGACGTGTGACAGAAATAAAGTCAGTCTGGTTAGTAATAAGTGAAGCTGGTAATGCTGTTTGTGGAGCTGTTTAATCAGATCTTGAGAGACTTAATGTCTTCTTTTATCTTCAGTTGATTTAATCTTTTTGCTGTTCTTCTTGTTTCTCTTTCCTTCATTGATTCTGCTTCTTAACAGCAGGTGTTCATCAGTGTCTGAATTCAAACACGTGTTTTCATTCACTCTCTCAAGTGGACTATATTAGTGAACTAATGTAGGGAATAGTGAATGAGAGTATAGGGTGTGATTTGGAACATAGCCTCAGAGTGTCGAATTTGAGCGCTGTTAATTCACGTTATATTGCTGTAGGCTACTTTCTCGAAAACGTCACATATTACCCAGAATGCATTGTTTTCTACGGTATATTACTGTTTTAATGGAAAACAGCATGTTACTGTTGAAATTTGCCCGTTTTTTACAGCAATTTTTTTACAGTGTGGGAACGTAAAATTTCTAGCGGGGTAATCTGTTACCTATTAACGTTCCCAGAACGTTCAGAGACGGTCACGATGTGGAGTTCTTTTAAGAGTTGGGGGACGTTATTTGGTGGACCTTCAGGGAACATTCAGGACGTTCTGGAATGTTTAGGGGACTATAGGACGTTCTGTTAACTTCCCAAATGTCCTCTTTGTAAAGTTCTCGCGCGACCATAAAATAACCAAAATAGAACGTCCCCCTAAACTCATATCGGGAACGTTATTAAATGACCAACAGAGGACCGTGTGGAAACGTTCTGTTAATCTCCCAAATGTCCTCTTTGTAACGTTCTTTTTTGACCATAAAATAACCAAAATGGAACGTCCCCCTAAAGTCATATAAGGAACCTTGAACTGCAGCACTTTCATTACCAAAAGAGGACGTTTTAGGATCGTCCCGTATGTTCTGTAAAGGTTCGGAATTTTCGTCACCTTTAGAGAACTTTTAGGGAACGTTGCGCAAGGTCACGAGAACGTCGCCTTCTACGTGGGTATGTACTTATTATATTAATTACAATAACGGGTTAATAACTAACCATGAGCCTAACCTTAACCCATGTAGTTTTACTAATACTTTCTTGGGTAAGTACACTGTAAGTACACGTATGTGCATGTACTGTAAAATAAAGTGCAACCGAAAGTATATATAGGCTTACTTAGTATTAGGAAATCTAAACATGTATCAAATGTAAAAAAAATCAAGGTAATAACATACAGGTAAGAACAGGAACTTTCCTTATGATGCTGACCTTGCCAAATTCATCTCCATATTGTTCATCTTTGTGCACAAAGGAAAAAAAAAAAAAAAAAAAAAAAAACAAGATATTGTAGTGATGCCTATATAATGCAGAATATACAAAACTATTTCACTGAAACCAAATGCTTTTGCATGCACACTGGAATATAACATTAACCTAAAAATATGCTTTATATAAAATGTGCTTTTTTCAAAAAATATTCACTGTATCAACCAAAATACAATATGTTAAAACAATAAAACTACATTTAAGGGTTAGATAGATCAGGTAAAACAGTTTACATCAAGATTCCAGTGCACAACTAAATAAAACAGCTAGATTAAAACAAAAATAAATCACCTGCAGATAAATCCACGGCTTTGAATTCAAAGGGAATTTTATTTATCTTGGCAAATAGGAAGACTGAGCGGCATGGCTGGGAATGCAGATCGAGATACAGCTCCAGTGGCATTTTTTCTGGGAAGTGTCCAAGATTAGAGCGATTCGCCGACTTCTCATCCTCATTTGTTCTGTGTTTTTGCTCCGTCCTCCAGGGGTCAGTAGTACAATGTTCTTGCGACACCTACAGTTAGGGTTACCATGCTGTGGCTGTCCGCTTCGATTATCTAATTGCGTGACCTATTGATGTTATGATCAAAGACAAATGGCAGGAGCTGAGTAAAACTAGCATATCATGAGGAATTTGCCTGAGATATGGTGAAGGGATGAGAGCGAGATACTGTACTGTAAAGAAACTGCACTGTAAAATATATAATCAATAAGTCATGACAGCATATGTTTTTTACATTACTTTAACTTATCGATATTTTCAATTTTTTATTAGTTATACAAGATTCAAAGTAAGTTGAAATTACTTTTTACACTGTGGAGAGAAGCTTCAAATATTGTTAACATGTGTACTTTCCCCCCAAATGTAATGGTTAACTCGTTGTGCATTTTGGGGTGTGTGTGTGTGTGTGTGTCAAGAAGGTGTGATGGAATTTTTTAATTAATCATAACTAACATTTTTTTTTTCCTTGCAGGAATAACATTTATATGCTTTGAAACTTAAATGTCCTCAAAACTTTGGGCCTAAGTCAGTGTGTGTCTGAATCATGTCCAAATATAAGAAAAGGGGAAATGAAACCTAGGGACAGCTTGAAAACTATCTAAATATAATAGCCCCATGATATTGAGTAACCAACAAACTAATAAACATATGATTTGGGCAGATCTTGCTTTAGTAATATGAGGGTTTGACATATGAAGAACCAATCATATTGTAGAATGCTTTGCCATGCTCCTATCCTATATAAACTGTTGTATTCTTTTTGCTGGTGGGATTCTATATGAGGTCTTCCGGCTGTGATTAAAGCATATTCTAAGGCATAGTCTGGAGTCTGTTTGGTTTTTAGGCTGCGCAGCAGACTAGACACTAGAGAATCTTACTTCCATATTCAAGTGATAGTGTTTAGTGGAGTACTAAAGATCTTATTTAAGTATAGTGCTCAAAAAGGGTTGAGACGTCGACCGACTCGAACAGGTATTGAAGTACGCTTAGTAGAGTATAAATTCTTAGGTGTCTGGGACACCCGGTTTAACTTAAGTCAGATGCGTAGGGGAATCTACCACAAAAGATTGCTGTAATAGGCCGAAGTCCAATCACATGCACCCCATCTGTAACAACTCTTGTCACTCCTGTGCAGTTTCATAATTCTTAATCACTAAAAATATTAGTCCTCAAAATAGTAATTTGCATTTGTATTGGCATTTGCATATTTTAAAAGTATTATTATAGAATGCTGAAAAAAATAGATTTAATTAGACTTAATTTTATGAGCAAAACCTGTTTATAGTTTAGATTTCTTTCTTTTTTGTGCCTGCATTCCTAAAGTGCTTGAAGTAATTCAATCATCTTTTTATGCCCAATGCTAGAATTTTCTCCTAATACTGTAATGCAGAAGAAAATCCATATGCAACTGTTTCATGCTTAGTGTTCTTTTTCTTTTAAGAGGTAGGTCTATCTTCCCAGCATCAAAATCTGCTTCACATAAAAGGATAATTCAATCTATGTGACTTGATGTTATCTGCTATAGAGAGAACATAAACATGTTTCTGTGTAGCTGGACACATTTACTTTTAGACATATCAGCTTGGAATATGTAAAAAGTTAAGATTTTTTTCTGTTTTAGAAATTTACTTTGTATATTTTATAAAACCCCTCTTGGTTTAAAGTGTCATGACTCATGTGCACCTTTAATGCCAGGTCAGAAAGAAATTAAAACGTATTAAAAGTTTCATCATTTTTAATTGATAAAGGTTGCCACATGATGGCGCAAAAACACTTCTAAAAATGGACCCAAAAGAATGAATTACTATATTGTTCTAAATCTGTATCTTTCTTTCTTTCTTACTCCTTGGACAGAAAGTTATGATGAATATTTAGTCTATTTATATATATAAATTTCTCAAGCTCTAGCACAGGCCCGGTTCCAGAATCAAATCACTGAGGGTGCATCAGAAATTAAGGCTGTTCTAGTAAAGTGCAAGTCATGTGTAAGCAAACGGCTCCACCATAGCAAGAATTGCAATGTATATAAAACATTTCAGATTATTTGTAAGTCATTACTTATATTTATAATTAAATTCACAAATGTTCGTTATAATCAGTGAAGTTGTCTACACTGCACAATGAATCTCGTATTTACAGCGTACAGAACTCACTGCTGAGCAACAACTCCAGCGTTGAGCGGTGAGTGAATTTTGACTAAATTAAACACCTCTGATTGGCCATTGCGTTCCAGAGATCAACAAACATGTCTGTGATTGGCTACATTGCACACTGCTGCAACAACACGCTGTAAATAGATACACCTGACGTGCTCCAGAGTGCAAACACAAATAAGCGCTGGAGCGTTTGTCAAATCTGTTTGGTCAATATGATATTATTACAGTATCAACAGAGGGTACTCTTGCTTTCGTTTGATGGTGCTTATAGCACCCTCAAGCACCCCTGTAGAACCGGGTTTGCTCTATCTAGGCTACTTGTTGGGGACTATAGAGGATTCTTACTTATCAGATACACATTAAATCACAAACTTCTCAGAAATGATAAACATATCCAGGCAGCTTCCTAAAACCATTATGGAGATTCATCTGAAATGACTTTGTGTTGCACGTCCTCTCCTCAAACATTATGGAGTGCTTGGAGTTGACCTTCTCAGTGAGGTCATGGTTTGAGTGTGCAGTCTGGATTTTACAAGGGTGGGTTCTGTGTTGTATTTCAGAGGAAAAGTACAGTAATGAGATGCATACACCACGCTTTGATAATAATACACTCACTGACACACCTTTACATCATATTACACCGCATAGATTTATTCTTAGGGAAATCACAAACTCAAATCTCAGATAGCCTATTATTACCATATTTAACTCGTCTTTGTATTGCAATCTGTTTAAATGTTAGATCATCCACCACAGCCCCATCAAACTCCAAAGAGAAGTAAACAAAGAACGGTTGTGGTTTGGAATAACCAATATAATGGTTCTAGTGAGGCCAGTGGGTTTTTCCTGCTGAGACTCCCAGCAAGACTTCACTCAAAATCTGGTTTGAATTTAAAGAGGCATGTGGTTTCAGATTATAGCAGCTACACAGATAAGAACCAAAAGGTCTGTGTAAAAAGGTCTGTGGCTGAGATTGTTCTCCATGTTCTACTATTAATGGAATACTTCATATTCACTTCTGTTTCTAAGAGACAAGCAATGTTTGTGCTAGATTTGGTAACAATAAAGATGTATTTTCTAACAAAACACAAAGAAAACCACATTTTATATCTCTACCTTGATGGATTGTAAATTTTGTTTGTTATAATTCTTAATAGGAGATAGCAAGAAAGGAAATATAATATGAAAAGAAGTAGCACATTGCTTCTTTATTTTGATATAATTGTATAATTTGATGTAACTTGAATGAAAAATTATAATTTGATTATAGTGCATTCATCCTAATGAGCCTCAGAATTTTTCTAAATATGAAAAAAAAAAACCCTTCCATGAGACATAAGTAGGTATACTTCACAATAAGGTCCTATTAGTTATTGTTAGTTAATGAATCAACTAGTTGTTTAGCCTATAGAATTAAATGAACAATACATTTGTTACAGTATTTGTTAATCTTTGTTAATGTTATAGACTGTTTGTATTTAGACTAAACAACTGATATTTACTGATATTAATCTAACTGGCAAAAAATTCCAGCATCATCCCATTGGTTTTTACATTAACTTGTGGTCAGATTTTGATCAAGTGAGGTAATGGGATGCAAGTTGTGACTTTCTGTTTTCCTTTCCTAGGCTCGTTGGTGAAATTCTCTGCTATGAGCTCATCCCCATCTATGCAGGTGCACCTTCCTGGAGTTAACCCATACACCCATGACCTTTGCATCTAAAATAACCATATCATAAATCTATGTGCGTGACATGTATCATTCATGTGGGCATATGAGTAAGTGAATACGTTTTCCAGCTTTCTTTAACAAAGATGATAATGTTGTGCTTAAATAAACATTGTAGGTTGATGAAGTGACAAAGCTATGAACCCTCCATGAGGCTTAGCAGGGGAGGGAAAAACAACATCTGAAGCTCATGGTGGGGCTTTAAAAGTAAGTGAAGCCTCATTAGTTTTGTGCTCTCTGCACCTGTATCTTTGGTACAACCCCAGCTAACAGAATTTTGTTATAAGAACGTTCTCTAAATATTCAGTGTTGGTTCTGGGAACGTAAAAAACGTCCAGTTTTCTTGACGTTAGAGGAACGTTTTTATAAGGTATAATGTTCCTCAAACGTTCTATCAACTTAATTTTGATTTAAAATTCAACATTCTAGGAACATTGATTTGTAACATTCCAAGAACATGAAAATGTTCAGTTTCCTTAATGTTTGTAGAATGTTATTTAAAGGTTTGTATGATGTTCCTGAAACATTCTTTCAATCACTGAAACACCTGCTGTGAACAAGCACTGAAAGAAAGAGAAATAAGAACACAAACTACAACTTTCTTCAGCCACAGCCTTAAATGAACTGAAGATAAAAGACAGATCTGATTAAACAACTCCACAAACAGCATTACCAGCTTCACTTATTACTAACCAGACTGACTTTATTTCTGTCACACGTCTACAGAAGCTCTTACTGAGAATTAACAGAGGTTTAGATGTTTCGTTTGAGGTCACCATCATGGAGGTTGGTGGTTGCTTTAGTTGAGCTCTTGACCCTTGAATATTGTGAAGTTGCTTCTTTGTCAGCAATCGCATGTTTACAGAAAACATTTCTGCATTGGTAAATCAGATCAACCTGTCTGTTTTAATAGCAGACAAATGACTGTATTAAAGTGGTTTAAACAGCTTTTTTTTTTCTGTAAATGCTAACTTAAGAAATTGAAATATCAAACCCGACCAATGTGAAAAATATAATTTGCAATGCTGTCATTATTAACATTTTGTTTAAAACATTGCTTTGTGTCATTTATACATTCACAAACATCAACATTTGGCATATGAAACACAACAATGGTGACATGCTTCATGCCAGCATACAAAACACATTCATGGTTCCCAGCATGCATTGCGACATGAATAAATTATGCTGTTGAATTTTTTTTGATTGTCACCATTGTTGAGATTTGTATGATGAGTGCTGATGTCTAAGTGTGTCGTTTTTAACTTCTGAATTGTTTTGGACAATATTACACAAAACACTGTCAACCAGATCCGGGCCGTATCCAGGTGAGACCGAGGACCGGCGCCTTGACGCGACCACAACGTAGCCCTGAAGTATCAGCAGAGATTGAGTCAACTAGATCATCCATTGTGAAGGCCTCATCGACACAACAGCCAGTGGCACAGCTCCTCAACAAACCGTCCATACCGGTGTGATGAATACAATCCTCAACTGGACTGAACTGGAATAAATACTTTGAATGTTGCGATCCTATCGACATAAGATAGCAACCTGAATCGTAACAAAGCACTGTTCGCCAGAGGAGAACTGGCCCCCCGACTAAGCCTGGTTTCTCCCAAGGTTTTTTTCTCCATTTTAACACAGAAGTCTATTTGCCACCTGTTTGCCATCTGATGTCACCTGTTGGAGTTTGGGTTCCTTGCCGCTGTCGCCTTTGGCTTGCTTAGTTGGGGACACTTGACATTTGATATTCAACAGTGCTTTGATCTGCCGACATTGACACTATTCTTTAAGAGCTGCTGTGCAGCTAAAATTATATACCAGTTATCAATGTTAAGCTGCTTTGACACAATCTGCATTGTAAAAAGCGCTATATAAATAAAGGTGACTTGACTTCAATGTTAAGAGGACTTCAATGTGCACATTTTTGAGTTTACTTCCTGTTCACATAATACTACAAAACCAAAAGTAAAGAAAATTACAAAAAAAAAAAGCAGTTGATTAAACCACTTTAATGCAGTTGTTTGTCTGTCTTTATAAACGCAGAAATGCTTTCTGAACACATCTGCAATTGATAAAGAAACAGCTCTACCATAGTCAAGGGTCAAGAGCTCAACTAAAGCAACCACCAACCTCCATGATGGTGACCTCAAACGAAACATCTAAACCTCTGTTAATTCTCAAGAAGAACTTCTGTAGACGTGTGACAGAAATAAACTCAGTCTGGTTAGTAATAAGTGAAGCTGGTAATTCTGTTTGTGGAGTTGTTTAATCAGATCTTCAGAGATTTAATGTCTTTTATCTTCAGTTCATCTAAGGCTGTGGCTGAAGAAAGTTGTAGTTTGTGTTCTTATTTCTCTTTCTTTCAGTGCTTGTTCACAGCAGGTGTTTGAATGATTGAAAGAATGTTTCAGGAACATCATACTAACCTTTAAATAACATTCTACTAACATTAAGGAAACTGGACATTTTATGTTCTTGGAATGTTACAAATCAACGTTCCTACAATGTTGAATTTTAGATCAAAATTAAGTTAAAAGAATGTTTCAGGAACATCATACTAACCTTTAAATAACATTCTACTAACATTAAGGAAACTGAACATTTTCATGTTCTTGGAATGTTACAAATCAACGTTCCTGGAATGTTGAATTTTAAATCAAAATTAAGTGGATAGAATGTTTGAGGAACATTATACCTTATAAAAACGTTCCTCTAACGTCAAGAAAACTGGACGTTTTTTACGTTCCCAGAACCAACACTGAATATTTAGAGAACGTTCTTATAACAAAATTCTGTTAGCTGGGACCACATGCAGAGTTAAAAAGGCAATTGAAACACTAACTTGGACATACATAAGCACATTTCATAATGAAACAAATTGATCTATAATGACCGATTTGAAAGACTGACTGAAAATGTTCTTTATCATGTGTTTATTGTATTGTGCTGCAACCTGATTATAGAAGCTAGCACAATAATTGTGGTATTTTAGTCATTACAGACAAAGACAAAAACCATATGTAGAATTTGCAAAGAACTGTGGTGGTTTCAATGTTTCTGTAAACAGAATTCAAAAAGCCAGAGTTGACTAAAAGAAGAGCTTAATTGTTTTTGTAGTTAGTAGTCATGAATGGTCTGATTTTGCATGAACTTCAATTGTAAAATTAAGTATGTTAGGAAAAAAATGATTGGAAGCAGAGTTTGATTTTGCCTGCAGCTAAGAGTGGGTTTTTCAAAGTCAGCGTGACATCTCCCCATTATCTTTTGAAAGTTCCCTTTCGACTCTCTTTCGACTTTCGTATCTCAACATTGCGTTCTAACGATATGGGGTAGCCTGGTTGCATCATGCCAGTAAAAAATGACTAGGCAATGGTGTTTGAGCACATAAGTGAGGGGCGGAGCCATTCACTATATAGCTAAGTGCTCATTGGCTCAGAATCTTTCTCCGTCAAGAAGCAAGCATTACAAGCATTGGATTACTTCTCACTGTTGAAGATGCTTTAAGAGGCTATGCCTCTGAAGGAGTGTCAGGCGTGCGGTTGATCAATTGAGCTCCCTGATGTGCATGATGTGTGTATCTTCTGCTTGGGCCGTGCTCATGCAGAGGCCACACTGGATAGATCTAACTGTTTTTTCTGTGAGGAAATGACGGTCAGGACCCTCCGTGCCAGGATTTCTACCATCTTGTACTGTGCACCTCCCATTGCCATTGAGCCACGGAAGGACAGGCTGAGGCAGCCACGTGCAGTAGGCTCCTTAGATGTCTGCACCCCGAAGCACTCCAGTGTGCTCTTCATTCAGGGTCTCTGGTATCTTACGCTAAGAGCAGCTTTCACCCTTCTGATGAAGCCCGCGACCTGATCTCTTTTGGCACCGCTGGTGAGGATGGAGTCGATGATGAAGATGTCATGTTGACTGCGACCTCAGACTCCAGTGACTGGTCTGGTCAGGAGTCTGAGGCTTTTCATAATGAAGTGACTGAAAAGCCTCCAGCAGCTATTGATGAGGAGCTGTTGAAAATTCTCACAGAGGCTGTTGGGGACCTGGGCCTCAACTGGTCACCTCCAGAGCAGCCAGTGAGGAACAGGATGTGGTTTCTGCAGCGGAGTCGCCACCCCCCAGAGACATGCTCCGTTCTTTCCAAATGTCCACGATGAGATAGCTCTCCCCTTACTCAGCCCAAGCCCAGACCGCAGGATCGCATCTCCTTTCTTCTGTCGACAGAGCCGACTGCTTGGGATACACCAAACCGCCGTCCGTCGAGGAGGCTGTTGCAGCTCACCTGTACCCAACCACTCATAGGTGGAAGCCGTTGTCATTGTTTTCCTCGAAGCTGTGCCATGCATTCATACTATGACACTTCAACAGAGATTCATTCTCTCCTAGCAAAACAGGCAATAGAAGTGGTGCTGCCAGAGCACAGGGAAAGCAGTCTGTACAGTCGCTATTTTCTAGTCCCCAAGAAGGACGGTGGTCTTCACCCCATTTTGGATCTGAGACCGCTGAATCGTACGCTTGCAAAGCACCCGTTCAAAATTATTAGTGTAAAGCGATCCTTGTGCATATTCAACCTGGGGACTGGTTTGTGTCTGTGGATTTGAAAGACATGTATTTTCATATCCAGTTTGGCCCTCGTCACAGGCGCTTTCTGAGATTTGCGTTCAAGGACACGGCATATCAGTTCAAAGTTCTTCCTTTCGGGCTGGCTTTGGCTCCAAGAACTTTTACAAAGTGTGTGAATGCAGTTCTTTCTCCTCTCAGGCAGAGTGGAATGGACATTCTGAAGTACTTGGACGATTGGCTTATCATAGCCCAGTTTCAAGATGTCTATCAACATGCGGAAGAGGATGCTCCATCCCTCGTAGAGCATCGCATTCTTGTGTATGATTCTAGACTCATGTTTGATGCAAGCACGTCTGTCTCAGGACCGTGTACAATCTCTACTCACTACCCATATTCAGGCTGGAGAAATAGGTTTCTCTGAAGTGCTTTCAGAGGATACTGGGACTGATGGCAGCTGCAGCAGTGGTGTGCCGGCTTGGACTCCTGTATTTCAGCTTTGGCTGAAAAGCCTGTGTGCCATGCTCTGCGTGGCACAGAGGACAGATGTGCATTTTAGTGACTCGTGACTGTATGGTTCTCGACAGAACCATGTAAAGTCGTAAGGACGAATGCGTCATTGATGGCCTGTGGAGCTCTTAGCAACGGCAGGCTGGCTTGCGGCATTTGGATGAGTGCGCAGTCAAAGTGGCATATAACTGCCTAGAGCTGAAGGTAGTATCTTTAGCTTTGCAGCACTTCCTTCTGTTTGTGAAGGACAGTCATGTCCCAGTTCACATGGACAACACTTCAAAGGTTTGTGGAACATTTCCTTTTGGGAGCAGACAGGAACCTCCTATCAATACAGGCAGTCCATGTTCCTGGCTGTCTGAATTGCGGTGTGTACATGCTGTCCAGAGGTGGCACAGTTCACTGAGAATGGAGGCTACATCCTTAGACAGCCAGATGATTTGGTACTCCCATAAAAGGGGATGCGTTATCAAGTCACTGGCCAAAGAAGCGTAAATATGCCTTTCCCCCAGTCAAGATCATGCTGCTGGTGCTGCTCAAGATCAGGGAGGAACAGGAGACCATGTTGCTGGTTGCGCCGAACTGGCCCAATCAGCTGTGGTTTCCAGAACTGGTGGAACTTCTGGTGGCTCCCCATGGCCGATTCTGTTATGGAGGGACCTGCTGTCTCAAGCGATGGGCACTATATGGCACCCCAGGCCAGAGCTATGGGAACTACATGTCTGGCAGCTCAGTGCGAGGGGCAGGTGGTGAACGTGCCGCAAAGTGTCTTGGATATGATTGTGGAAGCGAGAGCTTGTGAGAAAAGAGTGGGAGATTTACATGTTGTGTCTACTGACATGACTTGTATGGAGTTTGGTAGAAATGACTGTATAGTCAGACTGACACCCAGACATGGATATGTGCCCAAAGTGTTCTCTACACCATTTGGAGCACAGGTTATAACTCTGCCAGTGCTCCTCAGGAGACCACGTCTGCACCACATCTTTTATGCCCTGTTTGTGCTTTGCGTGCATAAGTGGACAGTTCTAGTCATTTTAGACTGTCAAAGCAGCTTTTTGTCTGTTTCAGAGATTGCGATTCTAAAAATGAGATGTGTCCCTTTGGGGTTTGTGCTCACTCTACTAGGAGTATGTCTTTTTTGTGGGCTTAGAATAAAGGGATGTTGATTAAGGACATTTGTTCGGTGGCAGGTTGGTCTTCTCAGAACACCTTTGCTAGATTTACAATCTTGAGATTCCCTCTTTAGCACCTCATGTTTTGTCTGTGCAGAGAGATGTCAGCTGATCTGTTATTGGCTATTGCAACTCCCTTCTCTGTGAGTTGAGTGGTTTCAACTAAGTCCGGTACCGAGCTCTGTTCTGATGCACTAGCTCAGCCGCTTTGATTGGAGCATTTATTCTTGGCCTCAGCAAAGGGCTTGAGCTGTTCTCGACTGTGGCTTGTGCCTGATTTGTCACTTTATATTAGCAACAGATGTCATTTGTTTATTCATCAGTTTGGTGCTTGCACGCATTAACACTTGCAGGTGTGTATATTGTTATAAGTACCAGTGATGCTGTTACTAGTTCATCTGTGTTTTCTCGTTATGAGTGTGTTACCCTTGAGTCAGCTCCTCGCCCTGTTATAGGTCAGATACTTAACTTACGTGGTTGGAGTGTGTGACCATCATGCGTTTTGATGTAAAGGATGCCACACGCTGAATTGCCCTTCACAGTTGAATTCCCTTATCATCATTTTATTCTGCAGAAACACTTACAATTATGAAATAACGATCACAACTCTGAAGAACTGAGAATGTTTATAGGGGTGAAATAGAAAATAGATAGGCTATTTTACGTAGATTATCTAATCATTTTAAACATTTAAAAAAATATTAAATATTAGATCAGTTTAGCACAGAATCAACTTTGCTTTGCTGTCCGCGATATTTCCATGTGCATCATAAAACGTGAATGCTGCGGCAAGTTTTTGTGCCATCTATTGGTTAAGAGGAGAATAAAATAAAATGCTCCTTTAAGCCAAGTTTACACTACATGATTTTAAGCCCGATTTAAGCCTGATTTGCAAGTTAATGAGCTCGCCGACAGGTCAGGCTGTGATCGGGGGAAAATCAGCGGGTGATCAGCGCTCGCCAATCTTTATGTGTGAACTACTCAACAACACATCAAAGAGGCTTGCTGACGCGTCGCCGACATCTCACTGACGCCAGACGAATATCTAGCATGCTAAATATCTGGAGCTGTCAGCCGACTCGATATCCTGTGGTGTCGCGACGAGACAGCCAATGAAATATACACTGATGTCTATGGAAACAGCAATAACAATCCATTCAAATAGCCTATAATTTGCCGACATTTATTCATATCAGATACACATTGTGTAAGTAACTGCTCACTCTATTCTTCTCCCAGTTCACCGGCCACATGTATTTCGGTACAACTGGATGAATTGACGTGCTGTAGCCAATAAATCCGACTGACAGGACTCTCTGAACTAAAGCGCAAACAAACAAGGCGGAGCCCATTTTGAATTTAAATCAAAAATGTAATCTAATTTCTTCCCAATGTCCATTTTCAAATAAAGTCGTTGGGTGACAGAGTTGTCGTCAGCTCGTGTAGTCTGTAACGCCCTGTTGCGGATCATTTACATAGTGTGAACACCACAACGACTTAAAGACTCCACAGCAAGTCATGCAGCTAGTCTGAACAGCACAGCGATCTGCCAACGTTTAAAGTCCTGTAGTGTAAACTTGGCATTAGCCCCGTTGTAGGGGAGCGCGGGGCACAAACTAACGCGGGGTTAGTTGTAACACACATGGTTTAAATACTTCCACACACGCTATAGCATGAAGAAACTTAGCGTATTTACTAGTTGCCATATCGACAATATATAGAGAAAAAATTGCGCCAAAATTCAAAAATCTTTGGGAGATATCACTGAACATTTATTTAACAATAGCAAAAGTAAATTTCTTACTTAAGCTAATTGTTCATCTATATTTTTTGTGTTTATTTAAAATTAGACAAATCTGATATTATTTTAATCTCCAATTTGTTGTTTAGCAGTTTGGGTAGTTCTTTAATGCTATAACTATCAGAAGACACCAACCAGGTTTAAATTCCAGTTGCGCAGATAGGGCTCGTTGTAACACTGCGTTACAATGTGCCCCACTATTAGAACTATACTATTCTATACAGTTACGATACAACTGTCATAATCAACTTTTATGAATTTCTGTTGAGAAACCATGGAAAAAAGGTGAATAAAGACTGAGAGGAAGAACCTGAACATTTAGAAAATATTATTTCAATAAATGTTCAGCATTTGTACTGTATCGTTTATTTGTCTCGTGTTCTGTGAGAGCTGTGAGTGGAGGGTGAGAAGTGTTTTTGTTCAGCTCTGTGTTTTTCTGAACGTCTGAATATGTTTCTTCATCTGTTTGCCTGTATTGTTTTGACCAGTGCTGTATAGCTGTTTTGCAGAGTGTTCATTGTCAGACTACAAAATGATTTAAATTTGAATTTCTAAAAAAATGCTATTATTTTATATGAAAAAAAAAAAAAAAAAAAAATATTGTCTTTTATTTTAGTTTGTCGTGTATACTTTTTTAATTAAATCAGATAACATTTTTAGCTGTCATATCATGTTACAACAGGCCCCATCACATGTTACTATGTGCCCCACCTATGGGGCATGTTGTCACATTTCACTTCCCTTCTTTCGGGGTAAATAAAGATATACACTGTATTAATGAAACAAAGCCACATATTTGTACCAGACGTGTGAAATTAATTTTGTATGCACTAGATTAGGCTATGTATAATGAGTGGCACATAGAGCTCAGTTGATCAGCTCTCTTTAGAGGCTAAAGAGTTAAAAATCACGTGGTGAGACAGGGCAATATTGTCACTCCGGCCCATAAGAAGAAAAAAAAAAAAAAAAAAAAAAAGCCGGTGTATTTGAGGAAAGAGAACAAAGAAATCATTGCATATAAATTGCTGCAGTCTCCGCAGCAGCAGTCGCACAGGCATTGCGCGAGTTGTTTGCACCGCTATTCTCACGCATTTCCACTTCCAGCAGCGGTGCTCGAGGATACAGAAGGAGGATGCGGGTCTCCGGGCTTCTGTCAGGCGCTTTCGCTCTGCATGTGTTCCTGACCGTGAGATGCATGCCTTTGCTTGGGGGGCGAGGAATAATGAAGCACAAAGAGCCCCCGGTGAGTTTATTAATACCAGTACTCTTATTTCATACATTTGAATGCATTGTTTCGTTCCAGCTTTTAAAAACCGGTAGGCTGCTGTTTAGTTATACGTTTCACCGTTGCAACTTGCAACAAAAGTTTAAAATTTGAGATTTACTTTAAAAGGTTTAATAAAATGCTTTTTATTTTACTTTCATGCAACATGACAAATAGAGCAATATGAACAAAGCTAGATTTGTTGAGTTTTGGCTTGTTTTTTGGCTTGTTACCAGACTCATACTATACTGGGTCATACATAATCATCATCAATCATAAGTTGTAAAACGGCGTCTGAATCCTCTACAATACGAGCCAGAACCTGTCACTTTCATCTGGGTTTGTTAACGTTTTATGATTCGGGATTACTAAATGCTTATGAGAGCAAGTTTATCTCATTTATCATTTTAACTGCCATTAAATGCTTTAGAAGTATTTTTCATCAATTAAAAATATACTCAGAAGCTTACTGCTTTCTTTATGGCTTTCTGTTTATGCCCCATATTTGATGTATTTGTTTGCTTATTAAAATGACATAATCATCAACCTGTGATCATAATATGAGTACTGAAGAATGGCTTTTTAGTGTTGTGTCTGTGATGACTCGGGTGAAAAACTTATAATGCTGTCAGTTTGTTCCCTCAGCAATGACAAAAGAGCGAGGGATTGTGCAGGCATGGGCAAGTTTGTGTTTCTGTGCCATCTGGAGGGACACTCACTCCCTCTCTCTCACACACACGGATGCATAGCCTACTGTAGAGAGAATTTAGGGAATGTGATAGTCTGCTCACAGAAACCGCACTGTCCTTGTTCCTGTTACGATTATTTTGGCCCCATGCTCCCATGCACGTCGCCTGCTGAAAGAGAATAAAGTGTAGTGTAGTTTGTCAGCCGTGGCATTCAAAATGCTTTGTTTATTATTATTATTTTCACATCCCAGTCCTATTCACGTTAATGTCTGACCCAGTCACAGGGAGCGGAACACATTTGTAAAGGAAGAGACTCTAGGACACTTCATTTATCATTTATCATTTCATCATAATAGGCTATACACCCCTGTATGGGGACTGTGCTATGTAAGAGCAGTAATGTAATATTATTTTTTGCAAAAATAAAGCCCTAATTTGGTGCAACTTATTATTACATTTAAAAATTGTATGTATGATCAAATTATGTGTGCTTAAGATACTGTGTAACACAGAAATGTAACTCAGAACCTTATCTGTTTGGTAATCTTGAGATGATCTCTTTTAGATTGTTGCATCTTAACTTAAGACTACATGGGAAATTGTATACTTAAGCAATTTGTCTTTTTAATTTAAGATTTAAGTAAAGATTTGTCTGATCCGGGTCCTATAGTGCGTGTATGGTGCATTAGACTTGTGGTAGTGGCTTAAAGAAAAAGGGGAAAGGAAAGAGGGAGTTTTGATGTCACAATGTAATGTAATGACTTTCGCTCTCATAAAATGATCATCTGTAACCAAGGGTACACCACAAACCATCACCTGCGTACAGTAGCAGAGCCAAAGCCAAACTCACAAAATTACATAAACAAATCTGTAGAGGGCCAAAAGTTACATATTGTAGATTTAAAAGTTTCTGTAACACAGAAACTGATGTATAAGTTAGTTCACCTGCAAATCAAACAGCATTTCAATCACAAGCAACATTGTGGTTTACGTATATTAGTCAAGGTCAGGTGTCTCACTCACCTTAACTTATTGGGAAAATGCCCCTGCTGTGATTTTGACAGGGTCATTCAAGGAAAGTATGATATCAGTTTCATGACTTCCTGAATGTGCCAGAGCAGAAATATGTGTGTGGGAGCGAGAGAAAGTAGGTTTATGTGAATAAGCCAGGTGCCAAAACCCTTCAAGCATTGATCCAAACTTTGAAACATTTACTACAGCTGGTAGATAGAGGACTGAGCTGCTGTGGATAAAGTTTAACATGAGCACTGGTGCATAAACAGTATCTGGGAGCTTATCACTGAAAGCTACTTGAAAGTCTCCTTTAGTCCTGCACTAGAACACTCATCACTCCCAAAGTCAGCTGCAGCTTCTATAGGGGATTTTACCTGTGCATATTTGTTCAAATGGTAATCCTTTAAAGCTTCATTTATCTTGCCATGAAGAGTTGTGATATGTTGGTTTAAGGATTAGCTTTTCTTTATTCTCTCCCTGTCTGATGTCTGTAAACCAGATTGGACAGTGACCCAGATCTTTCATCCTGCACTCTAAACATCCAAAAGGTATTTATGTGGTCTAAAGACTCATTTAAGTACTCTTGATAAATGTGTAAAGAGGAGGGGCTGACAACTATCATACTAAATCATACAATATTCCAACATACACCATGATCCTTTTACCTTAATTTTTTACTTAAAGTAGTAACCTTTTAAGGAGAACTTGACTCAGTTGGTCCTGAAATAATCTTGCTTAATGAGTTATGATTTAGATGTTTGTTTCTTAAAGGTGCATTGTGTGATTTTTGCATCACTATTCATCAAACTGAGAAAAATAATGATTGTTTCCAAACATGTCTCCCACGTCTTCCAATGGTTGGATAAACAGATAGCCCCAGTCCCACTCCCAAACTCGCACCATTGGTTGATCCAGTGTTGCTGTGTTGGGCTAGATTGGATGCTTATGGGTTCAGTTCAAGTTAAACTCAATTAACAGCATTTGTGACATAATGGTGATTAAAATTATTATTAATTATATACAATTTTATGGTCATTTAAGGGCTTTCCACCCAGTGTTAATTTTGGCAGAATTTTGAAATTTTGATTTAGTTTTAGTCATAGTCTTTTGACTAAAATGCCATTTAGTTTTAGTCATATTTTAGTCATTGGAAATTGTTTTAGTTTTAGGCGACTAAATATCATAAGATTTTAGTCGACTAAATCTACAGTAGATTTAGTCGACTAAAATCTAATTTAGTTAAATTGTAATGCATTAAGTAAGCATTTCTCTAACAATACACAGATCCAATACACTGATATACATCTGATATTCTCCAAACTGTTTATGTTCACTTAAGACAACCAACTGTACTTTACTCGCTAAAGTGGACATTTTTTGAACGTTCAAGTGCAAAAAGACATGAAAGAGAGCTCAATTCAGTACTTGTCAGGGACTGACACACACTTATCATTGAGGTACTATTATAGTTTTTGTTTAAAATTTTGATTAGATTTGATTTTCAGTTTTTCTGCTTTTCATTAGTTTTTGCTTTTAAATGTCTATGTAGTTTTTATTTCTGTTTTCGTTATTTTAGTACATCAGGTTAAGCTAAAGCTTGGAAACTAGATGAAATAAAATAAGTTTACATTTTTATATATATTTATTTTATTTCAAGTAATGAAGATTTTTTATGGTTTTAGGTTTAGTTAACTATAATAACCCTTATACCTGTAAAATATATAGAATAATGTGTCAAATAATGTTCTTAGTCTTTCCTTCCTGTGACAGAAGATAGTAGTTTACTATGAATTAAATAGAAATTAAATTAAATTAAATTAAATACAGTTTATTGTGTAAACAAAATAATAATAATGACTAGGAAAAAATAATAATTATAAACCATCCCGAAATACACCGTGACTCTTATTCTGAAATGTCTGCAGTCTGCACTGTAGCAGGCTGCTCATTTTAGTTCAGATGAGGGAGATTAAATATGCATTCTTACAACCGTCTAAAACATACTACCATATAAACATTGTGTAGTAAACATTGTCATAATTCATCAACATTAGCTTAGAAGCAATCGCTTGGCATAAATTAGTTAAATCAGCACGTTACACTTCAAATGTGCGCATCTTCCACGCAGGACAGCAGTCCTGACTGGATATCTTCTCAAATCGTCCCTCTCTTTCATTCTCATCTCGTTTTTATTCGTTGACGAAAATTAGAGTAGATTTTAGTCATAGTTTAAGTCATTCAAAACGCATTTTTATTTAGTCATCGTCTCGTTTTCGTCCGTGAAAAAATGTCGTTGACGAAAATTATGACGAAAATTATTCGTCAACAAAATTAACACTGTTATGTTTGTCATGAAACAAAATTGAAAAATGAGTTATATGTGTCTACAGTAAAGGTTAGTCAGCAATTTCTTTTGACTAAAACAACAATACAAATATGCATAATTCCCTACTCTATAGTAGGCGAAAAACATTTTGTGAAAAGAGTTGTACGTCTAAACTCATAATATTTATAAAACAATGTGCAAAAAGTATCCGGATGACTTACCACTGCCGGCGAGATTCTAAAGTGCACATCCAATTACATTACAATGACAACATGACGAATGCAGTACGTCTGGATTGCATTCATACTACACACATTCATACTCTATAGAGCATACTTTTTAACAGTCGCCGTAATTACTCATTAAAAAAAAGCACCTATTCAGATGTCAGGATCACCAGTCACCATGTCTGTTTCCTCTTGTGCACTACATTTCCTACAATCCTCCCTGATAATCACCTGCACACACTTCCCAATCACACACCTGTCTGCCATCATCCTCATCAACTCTCCATAAAAGCCAGCACCACACACACAGGCCTTGTCTGGTCTTATCCTCACTAACTTGGGCTGTGTCTGAAATTGCCCCCTCTACACTTAAATAGGGCACTATTTGAGGGGACAGCTTTTTGTAGTGGTGTCTGAAACCATAGTGGATGATGTTGAGTGCACTCATTCAATCCCACAATGCACCGCAATAACGAGTGTACAACCGATGCACGCTCAACAGCTAGAGAATACCCATAATGCACTGTGAGAGTCGTGCGCTGAATGAATTACCCATAATGCACTGTGAGAGTTGCGCGCTGAATGAATTCCCGCGTCTCACCAGGAGATGGCGCCGGCAGCTGAATCAATCATCCATTCATTTCCAAACCGCGCTGGTCCAGTATAATATCATACAGGGATAAATTCCTTTTTAATTGATCATTAAATTGTTTAATTAAGGTTTGTACATGCTAGTTTCCATGGCAGAGTTCAACATAAATATTAATTACTACTGGAGCTGCCGGTTTGCTACGTTTCAAATGATTATTAAACGCAGCAGGCACAAACTATGCGAAATCGGCAGTCCTTTCTGGCGCACTCTGTGTCCGAATTTACTCACTCATTTCATTCACTCCTTTGAGTGGACTATATTAGTGGAGTAATGTAGGGAATAGTGAATGAGAGTATAGGGGGCGATTTCAAACACCGCAATGGACTATGTATATTGTTGTTCGCTACTCACCTGGATCTACTTACCTGTATTCTCTCCCTGTGCTCCATTCATCTATTCCTAATTCCCTGTATTCCCATCTCCTCCATTATTGTCTGCTCAACTCCTACAAAGATAAGAGACATTATTATCAGCAGTAATCATCAAGGTGTGGTGCCCTTACCTGTCTGGACAGTTTCTATCCTCATCCACTCTGGTTGTTGTGATTTGCTTCATTTGCTTCATAATTTCACCCTGTTGGATAATAAACTGTTTCATCATTGTGCTCACTGTTCTCCTGAGTCTGTGTTCTGTGACAGAAGACCAGACCATAACAGTGCACAACAACCATGAGCTCCATTTCATTTGATCCTGCCACGCTCCTTCCCTCCATAACCCAAGATGGCTACCTGATCGAGTTTTATGTTGAAGAGTTCCTTCAGCTTGCCCACCAGGTACCTTGGAATGATGAAACAATAAAAACAGTCTTCTGGAGTGGTCTAGATGACCAGCTGTTTGTTTCTCCAAGTACCAGCATGTGCTACCCCAGGTACTTTAGCACAACACATAGATCATGTGCTGTGTGGTTCGTCTTTTACTGTTGGCGAGGTTGATGAAAACGCCAGCACAACTCAGTTGCTGCCACCCCAAACCACTCCAACCCTCCTGGTCTTGGCGGTTTATTCCATCAAGCCCACTCCAGTCCCAAAGTCTAATCCTAACCATAAAATCTCCAATCCAAAGTCTCCAGTCTTCCCTAGAGCCCGTAAGATGGCTGCCATGCCTGAGCCTCATCCCAAGATGGCCGCCATGCCTGAGCCTCATCCCAAGATGGCCGCCATACCTACCCCTCGTCCCAAGATGGCCACCATGCCTGCCCCTCGTCCCAAGATGGCCACCATGCCTGCCCTTAGGAGTTTTGGTGGAGTATGAGGGGATGTCTTGGGGCCCAGATATAGCTCCAGGCCCTGAGTCCACTCCAGTGTCTGCTCTAGCCCCAGAGGCCACACCCACCTGTGTTGATTATATTGCTGTCTATGGATGATGAAACCTCTCGGATTTCATCAAAAATTAATTTGTTGAAGATGAACAAAGGTCTTACGGGTGTGGAATGACATGAGGGTGAGTAATTAATGACAGAATTTTCATTTTTGGTTGAACTAACCCTTTAGATCACTGTTTTGCTACTGAAAGTGGCTTGTACTCTCAGCTGAGTTAGATGAAAGCAATGAGAAAAATCCTATCAATTCATCCATTATGCTACACGAGTACCTGACATTTTTGTAACATCATGGTCCCATATTCACACAATATCAATCTTTCTTATCAGTCTTCCTCAACAAAGGTTTCTGAACAGTTCAGATGTGATTAACCTGAATTTAGTGATTCTGGATCTCTGCAGGTGTTTTGCAGTAATCTAGGGCATAGTTCTCGAAAACAATACATATAGGGGCAAACAAGCCCCTCAGATGCACCATGCCAGGACCTCTTATCAGGATTTCCTCTGTGCTGAAAGCATGCGTGAACACGAGAGGCAGGGGGACATGGGCATAGACAGGCAGTGTTCTATGGGAGTGAGGCTCAAGCATAGACCTCCACTGGCATATTTAACCACACATGAAAGGAGACAGCAGCATTTATAACTTGGCTTTATATGAAACATAAATTAAGTCAAACTATACAGGCAAAACGCTGACTCAAAATATCTCCAGCATTGAAAAATGAATCAGAAAGCATTGTTGGCTAGCTTTCAAACTCTCTGAGACAATTTTTTCTCTCCCTGTCTGATGTCTGTGAACCTATTAAGCACTGACCCAGAATTTTGATCCCACTCTAAAAGGTATTTTCAGTAGCTCTAGGGTCAGACGGTTCATTTAAACAATGTTGATAAAAGTGAACAGCTACATTCTCACAAATATTTCAAAATTCAATCTGATCTTACTTCCAGTAACTGCAGTAAACCCATAGCATTCCTTTCTCATGCAACTACCTTGGTTTCCATTTTAGTGTGATTTTGTTGCTTTAATCTTCTCAGACATTTAATGAAATAAACTGCTTAAACTTTGGGGATTGCGTTTTGGCAGAACATCAGGGCTCCTTGGGCAATGCTTTCTCTTTAGATTACACAACACACACACACACACACGAAAAAGCGACCTATTGTGTTGACTTCATTCCCCCCTGCATAGTATAGCCAAATGTGTCCTAACTTGCCCTCAATTTTTGAGAAATGGGTCATACACATATACACTTTGAACTGGCAGTCTAAAAACTTGCATTGTAAATAAACAATGCAGAAAGCACCTCATCTTGGTATTTCCAAGATGTGGAATGTGTGTGTTATTCCAAGCTAATGGCTGATCTCTCCCACTGATAGGTCAGGAGTCATAATGCAGTTAGATGTTATGAGATAAACAAATGAGAAAATAAAAAATTTAATCAAGCATCTGGTTTGAATTTGAGTTTGGTCCATGACATCTGATTGAGCTCTATAGTGTAACTGCTTAGTGTAAATATTTTAAATGAAGATGATGCCATGTACTTTTAATGAAAATTTCTGTAAATATAGATGTTTCATGACCTTTTTCATAAATTTTGTGAAAGCAACATGCTGAAATGTTTGGAAATGGTACTGAAATGCAATATATATATATATATATATATATATATATATATATATATACAGTAGTCAACATTTGAAGTGGATCAAAAAAGTTCATCAAAGTTGTCTTAAGAACTAAGTTGTCCTAAAGAGAAGGTTTTAGGGCAACTTTGATGAAAGGTTTTGATCCACTTCAAATGTTGACTACTATATATATTTTAAGCTAGAATGTTCCTTTTCTTTATTGTGGACATCATTATTTGTCATTGAGAGAATTAACTATCAAGTATACAGTAAGCAATACCTGTAACTTAATCCAAAACACAAATAGGATAATGAATGTGTTGAAATCAGCATGCTGGTAGAAAGTCTCTCTCAGAGAACAGGACACATTCCATAGTTCCTGCTAGGCATTGTTTCCAATATAGCAGCTCTGCCTCACGCATGAGGGGTCACCGCTGAGCCTCCGTCCCTGGGAGAGAGACACAGGGTCACAGAGGGGAAAACGTTTATCCTGTTTGCAGTTTCTTTGCGAAAGTCCTAAACATTTTATAATATGTTGTAAACCAGTCAGGAAGAAAACAAGGGTGTCAATAATGTTGTCATAACTGTGCTTTTCTCCTAGTCCAAACATAAAAATTAGCCTATCACATTGTAAAAACTTATATTCTTTAAATCGTAACATTTCACTTTTTGAAATAAATTTTGGTTCTGATGATGATTCATGTAAATTAAGTATTTAGATATCTGGGGTTGGTAAAAGTGGGTAAAAGGTAAGACTGTACATGAAAGCTGAAGCATCCTGAAGTTTAAAGCCTCTATAAATGCTTCAAAATTCTGCCTAAAAGCACCACAGTGCTGCCCACGGCATTTTTCTCTGTCTTTAACGCCCATGTTAATGAACAGCCATTTCCTCCAAAGAATGTTTAGGGACACCAAGCAGTCCATCCGCAATTATATCTCACAGTAAGTAAACAGCATCACCCACGGAAAATTCTTGATTTGACTTTTTGTATCAGATTATGTTGGTTTGGCTTGTTTATTTATGTTATGTTTATGTTGTTTATTAAAATATTTATGTTAATTATCATGAACTGTTGCCTTGCCAAAGGGGTCAGTATGTTAATTTTTTTTTAAATCTAATGCCAGTTAATCATATTTGAGGCAACAGATTTCAGTTACATAATTATGTCACGAACAATTACTCTGTTTACTTTGATATACAGTACACTACCGTTCAATGGATTAGGGTCGGTAAGATTTTTTAATGTTTTTGAAAATAGTCTCTTATGCTTATGAAAGCTGCATTTATTTGGTCAAAAATACAGTAAAAACAGTAATACTGTGAAATATTACAATTTAAAATAACTTTTTTTCTATTTTAATATATTTTGCTATGTAATTTATTCCTGTGAATGTTTGTCACATGATCCTTCAGAAATCAATCTAATATGTTGATTTGGTGCTCAAGAAACATTCTTGACATTACATTCTGTTCTTTTGTAACATTATAAATGTTTTTAATGTCACTTTTGATCAATTTAATACATCCTTGCTGAATAAAAGTATTAATTTCTTAAAAGAAAAAAAAAATCTTACTTTAACCCCAAACTTTTGAATGCCAGTGTCCAATTTATGGAGCTTGCATTAAACTTCACTTAAACTCACAAGAGCATAACAACATACTGTAAGCGATTCATCCGATGGGAGGCAATGACATGAAAGTGACACAATGAAGTTTCAAAATTGTTCAGGCTAGAGCAGAGATGAAAGTCACAGAGTGAAACAATAGTAAAATTAAATGGGTTTTTTTCCCATTAAAAGTTATGAGTCAAATTCCTCACGGAAGGAATTTCTTGATTTCTCCAATATGCAACTACTTTTAAATTACTTTAAATGGAGAAACATGCTTTTAATGGTGTAGTTATGGCATCTACCAGCAGGGCTAACTAGCTAACCATCATTAAGTTCATGCAGGTCTTCCATCTTTCTATGACAGGGTTTGTTGCAAATTCCTCATTTGCATTCTGAGAAGAGGAGAGACAGGGTCCTCCGCCCTCAGGACACCTTTAAACCTCAAGCAAAGGGTGAGCCACAGCTCAACACCCAACTCAGGAACAGCTCCAGGGGTGCAGGTCCACTGCGCTGTGGCGTCCCAGACTACCCCGACCAGAGAGAGGTGCATCTCAGCAGGCACCTCCGACAGAAACGCTTTGTGATTTTTGGAGGACGCTGGCCAAAAACTGACCTCACATACAAGTAAGGTGTACAAGAAATATATATTATAAAAATACTATAAAATTATAATTAACATGTAATAATTACATTAGCATATAAATCCACTAAAAACTGGAGGATCATCATGAATACATCATGAGAACATCATGAATATTAATAGTGATGATTTCATTAGTATTCAGTAGGTGCTTTTGTCTTACCTCATGTTATTCCATTCACACCAAGCAAAATAGTAACAAGTGATTAGAAGTGAACTAAAACAAGGCCCAGATCTTTTCAGTGACTCTAAGCCTTTTTGTTTTCAACAAAATAGTCCTTTCCCCCATTTTTTCTATATCTGAATGAATGGTAATGTTTGTCTGCTGATAGCACTTTCTATCTCTGTTCTGATCATACTTTAGCAGGCAGTTTATGTGGAGGAATGCAGGGGCATTATAGTCAGACCTGTGAAGGAGAAAAGACCCGTCTTTGAAAAAGAAAGTAATCAGTCACATTTGTACAAGAATCTATTCACAGGCAGCACAGTGTGTATGCATCCGGTGGAAGATGAAGGATACTCTCTTTTCTTTGTATGGTCGTGTTGTTCTGGTTTTTTCTTTGTGTAACATTTTTATGGCTGAATAGTACAGGGGTATTTACAATGTGGATTAGAATGGGACATTATAAGAAAAACTAGATGCTTGCCTTGAAATAAATAAATAAATATATATATATATATATATATATATATATATACACACACACACAAATGCAATGCTAAGCATGCACCAAATCTGGAGAAGCAAAGACATCAATCTCAACCAAATGCAGGTTAGTCCAGGCAATTGTATTTCCCATATCAATATATGGATGTGAAAGCTGGACTCTGAAAAAAACTGACCGTAGAAGGATTGACGCCTTTGAATTATGGTGTTGGAGAAGGCTCCTAAGGATACCATGGACAGCGAGGGTTTCCAACAGAGGTCCTGAAGCGCATCAAACCAGAGATGTCACTTGAGGGAAAAAATACCAAACTGCGGCTCACCTACTTTGGCCATGTGATGCGAACGGCTTCACTAGAAAATGCAATGATGCTCGGCATGGTTAGCGGAAAAAGGAAAAGATGCCATGTTGCATGTTGGCTCGACACCATCAAAAGTGACACTGGCTTAGGCATAGAACAGCTGAAAAAGAAAGCGGAAGACCGGAAAGTATGGCGAGAGCTGGCCCATCGGATCGCCAAGAGAGCCCCCCTAAACCTTACTCCCATCCAGGTCACGGCAATAATGTAACCCCTCCTGTTCGAACTGTTCACTCTAAGTGGGACTCATACCCAGCTCCGCCAGCATATGAGTCGGGCGCTCTAACATGGAGGCTAAAGATCAGGGGAGTGAGGTTTACACTCACAGCTCTTACCGGCCTACGTTCGTTACACAAGCATTAAAAATTGTATCAGAAAAGCTAAGCTGGAGGGGCTGAATCGAGACACATTCCATGACACAGACAGGTGTGTGCGCTCTCTGATAAAGCTTGGCTTCCTTTATTAAAATGTGCATTTCTAAATAATTTCTGATACAAGTAGAAACAGCTTTTATAAGTTCCTTTTAACTTGAGCTACACAAATTATTACTGCTGTTCAACAAAAAATTTGAAGAATGCTTAAGTGCTCACATTTGTGTAAATGACTATAATAAAAAGATAATCATGCCCAATCCAGAAAAGTCTGATTCGATACAGTGTTTGTTTGAGGTTACATGATTCCTGTTGAGTTCTGCTCCTTTCAGTGAACTGGGTTATAAAGCTGCACATATAATACCACCACAACCACAGTTTCATTATGCTCAAAAAATAACCAGAACACATTATGAGATCATGTGACATGCTCACCAGACAGATGCCTATGGTGATGAATAATAAAGATGAATCACTGGTGGTCTCTGATGTGGGTTTGTGTTGGTTGGTGGTCCAGCGGTGAAAGGCCGGTGTTTATGCAGGAGCAAAAGTGATCACACGTTTTTGTTGATAAACTTTGAGCATGACGGTGTCTTTCTGTGTTCAGAATCCAGCGCTTCCCGTGGCAAATGAGCGAGGATAAAGTGAGGCGAGTTTTACAGGAAGCTCTGAAGATCTGGAGTGATGTCACACCCCTCACCTTTACTGAGGTTATCAACCAAGAGGCTGACATAGTCATCGACTTCACAAGGTAACAATAAAAAAAATATGTTTCACTATGCTTAGGTGTAACAAAGTGAAGGATTGGGGATTTTGTAATTTTTGCTTTAGGTTTTCAGCTCATCTTCATCTTCCTAAACAACTAATAAGACTTCATACTGACATCTGTTGGCATAAATGCAGTGCCATGCTCTCAAATCATGTTCTCAGTTGAACTTATTTCTGAAATACCCTCATCACAGGTGTATTTGTCATCCTTGATTAATTAATTCTGCAAAGTGTCCAATAATACAATATGATTGCAAGGTAAAATGAGTATTAGTATGGTATTCAGTATAGCTATAATATTGTATGATATTATAGAACAGAAAAGTATAGTAAAGTACAATACAAGTAAAGTACAGACAATATAATATAGTATAGTACAATGCAGTACAATATGCTATATACAATAGAGTACAACGTACACTACTGTTTAAAAGTTTGGGAACTGTAAGAATTTTTATATTTTTTAAAGAAGTCTATTATGCTCACCAAGGCTGCATTTATTTGATCAAAAATACAGTCAAAACAGTATTATTTTGAAAAATTCTCATTCTCTATCTGTTTTCTATTTAAATATATGTTAAAATGCCATTTATTCCTGTATTTATGTCACATGATTCTTCAGAAATCATTCTAATATGAATGTTGCAAACAGTTGTGCTGCGTATTTTTTGTGTGGAAACTGTGATAGTTTTTTTCAGAATTCTATGATGAATAGAAAGTTCAAAAGAAATACAAAGTTCTGGCATGAAACTCTAGATGGCGCTGGCTGATAGGTCTTTAACTCTTTGGTAGTGATCACATCATTATCTACATAGCGCAACTGGTTGGTTGCTGTGGTATCAGCGGCCAATGAGCTTGCTGCTCAATCATTCAAATACTTGGCATTGTTTGCTGTTAGCAGTCTGCAGCACACTTTCAGAAACCCTCCACCCTCCCCAGCTCCACCTGTATAGATCTGCCACTGGGTTGATTTCATGTATGTTATATGCAAAGACTATAGAAAAACACAAGATGCATCACTCGTATTATTATGAATGGGAGAAAGTGCAACGCACAATATGGCGGAATAAATTCCGCCTCCTAAATAAGAGCCAATCGATTGGTAAAGTCATCGCGTCACTGCAGCGGCCGTTAGAAGCTCCAGTTTCTATAGAAACAGTCAGACGCGCGCCTCCAAAATGAGGCACAAGAGACGCGTATTTAGGACTGCGCATGCGCATTATTGCAGTCTGGTTGATCCAGACTGAAAAATACCGTTTTTTGTCATGATTCGAGCGTTTAGAAACAACATTTATGAGACAGTTGTTGTCAGATTTCATTGGTGATATCAAATATGAAATTTAATCGAAAGCTTGGCAAACAGCTTTAGAGAATTTGATGTTTCCCCATTCAAAGAGATAGGAGCTGCACTTGCATGCCCGAAAGGCGTTTCAAAGATGGCCGCCGAGTGAAATGACTTGTCTTAAAGGGACTTTGGTTATATGTGCAGCAGCAGCATGTCTTACATGCTCACAGCAATGTCTGTGAATGTATTGGCAGTAGCAAGTCTCTGTACTTGCTCTGCAGCAGCAGCAGCAGCAATAATCAACAGCAGCAGCATAGCAGATCTATTCCACCAAGACTAAATACATTACATTGCCATATCAATCACCATGAAAATCTCTCTGAGAGTTGTCATGACAGAACAGCATTCATTTGAAATAGAAAACTTTTGTAAAATTATAAATGTCTTTACTGTCAACTTCTGATAATGCATTCATGCTGAATAAATCACTGACCCAAATGGTAGAGTGGTATAGTAAAGAACAATATAGTATAGTATAGTAGCATTCTGCTGGACTTGTGATCTCAAGATAGCAGCAATAATGAGGGGTGACCATCCTCATCTAGAATAAAATAGCTTTTTCTTGACTACTGATATTAATTTTTAATTTCTTATTTTCATATTTATGTCTTTAGTTATAAAACTAAAGAAATTAATATATGGAAAAACTTTAAATTATTGCTATACATCCTATATTAGGTACTGGCATGGTGATAATTTGCCCTTTGATGGCCCTGGTGGGATCCTGGCTCATGCTTTTTTCCCAAGGACGCACCGAGAGGGAGATATTCATTTTGACTATGATGAGTCCTGGACAGTGGGCAATGAACTTGGTAAGTTGTAAAGATAGAATCCTCATCTTACTGCTTCACTGCCTGCTACTCACTTGGAAATCCCTGATACAAATAACACACATTCTTGGTAACGGATCAGTAAATGTATCATAGATTCTGATTCGCTTTAAGACTTTGTGCAGACAAGCAGAAAAAAAATGTCTTTCTTTTTTTTTTTGCATATCTGACACATCTCAAACACGATCCACATCCATATGGAATTTGACTGATAAACCAATTAGATTGATTAAGATCTGATTTTTTTTTAATCATTTGAGGTGTGACTTGTGTGTGACATCATACAAGTTTGTGTTATTGTGTAACATTTTTAGTGGGATGTCATGACACATGAGCAGATGCAAAATTTCTAGTTTTACATCTCTCATTCCACACTGACAGCAACACTCAGCTGTTGTATAAGTAAGTCTCTTGGCATCCTGTTAACACTTACATCATTACTACAGAAACTGATGCAGAAGCAACAGATATTGACGGATCAGAAAAAGATAAGAAAAACAAAATGACAATCATTCCTTAAGATCACATTTGAAAACCAAATTAGTTTTGTGTGGAAAAAAAATCATAATTTCATTTGTCATCCTACAGGAACAGATCTTCTTCAGGTGGCAGCACATGAGTTTGGCCATGTCCTGGGTCTACAGCATTCTCTGGAGCCTGGAGCCATCATGTCCCCATTTTACAGCTTCTCCTATCCCCTCCAGCTCAGTGAGGATGACAAGAAAGGGATCCAATACCTCTATGGCCCCCGTCCGCAAGCCCCGCCTCAAATTCCTATGGAAACCAATGAGATTATCACAAGTGCAGTGAGTCGCTGAATGCATCATCCCACTTCACAGTTATATATATATATATATATATGAGGTTAAGGTGAGGCACTTAAAATAGAAGTGAATGTCAGTCAGTTAAAGGAGGGTGCAATGCTATTTCATGCATTCTGATTTATTTACACTGTTGAAGAGTTGGATTCTCATGCTAAACATGGCCAAAGTTTCAAAACACAAGTTGGATGTATGACGGAGTATTTCTGTGCCAAATTCCGCTTTCGGTACAGGTTTCAGAGAGTTTTTTTCGAGTAAAGCCTCCGAAATGAGACACAGCTCCTGTCACCAAAGGAGTGTGTTTTTGGTTGTGAGGGAAAGATTATTTTCAGCTTCCCAAAGAACCCAACATTAAGGGAACAGTGGATGAAATTTGTTTTTCTGGGGCAGCAACGGAGTTGTGCATGTATGTTTGTTTGTTCCTGGGATTTTGGTGATGAATACTTTGTAAACAACTCCAAGTTCAGCGCTGGATTTGCAGATCGTGGGTGGTGAGTAAAGCTGCATCAGATGTCTGTGTTTTGTTGGCAATCGGCGCGCAAGTGCGTATAATGTAAACAACACGAACGCTTTTATTCCCTTTGTATTTATAATGATGTCGCAGCTAGCACGCAATCTCCACGCAGAAGCTGCGCGCGCTCGTGACTCTTTAGCTCTGCCCACAGCACTGACGGCAGACACGCCTCCAGGACCTCGGCTTTTTCCGGAAAGACTTGGTTTAGCGTATCTATCTTTTCTAAATATGACAAAACTAAAGACGGAGATATGAAGGATGCATTGTTACTCTATATGTACTCAAGATTAACATGAGATTGGCAGAAACTGTGTGTGATACCCCCCCTTTAATATACTTACTGTTTCAATAGTATAGGCGTATAACATTTTAGTGTAAAAAAAACACTTACTAACCTTTTATTTATGAAATTATATCCAGTTTTACAACTTAAAACCTTAAACCCTAAAATGACCTAAAAAAGACAATTTAAACAGCTCTACAGCTCAAATAATACTAGTATATAATACAATTATGCAAGTGCTTCACTTTAACCTCAGTTTTTTTTAAAGAAAACCAGGGACAGTTCATAAATATATTATTTTGTTAAGTATTTTCAATGTTATTATTATTATTGTATTACAATGATTATTGTATTAAACCAAGAATGTGCTCCCTTTTTTTCACTCCCGTTATCTCCTCTTCTCCCGCTGTCTCTGCCTGTAGCCTGACGCTTGTCACACAGATTTCGATGCTGTGTCTATAATCCGTGGGGAATTGTTCTTCTTCAAGGCCAGCTATGCTTGGCGCATCAGGGAGGGCCGTCTGCAGGCGGGATACCCTGCCCTGGCCTCCCGACACTGGAGGGGCATTCCAGAGAAAATAGGCGCCGCCTATGAAGACAAAAATGGCAATATCTGGTTCTTTGAAGGTGGGTGAGTTCAGCACCAGTGGCTGACTGTGGTGATTTGTGGTTGGAAGACAGGATCAGACAGGCCTGGTTATATACATATCAACACATGGTGATGGGTGGTGCGGTACTTCCCCTTGACCCATATATGAAGCATCCTGAATTGTGCCTCTAATACAGGGCATGATAAAACATGACTATGTTGAACATGTGCTACTTACAACAGATAAATACACAAGTGTTGTGCAGTACAGTATCTGAACAGAATTGTACACTTATAGGTGGTTGCTATAGCTGAGATGGTACTTTCTCTGAATTAATTTTCAGTGAATGAAATAAAAAAGATTGAAAATTTGGTTGAAATTCAGTTCATTTATACTAGCATAGGTTCAGTCAAACATGGGTTACATTGTATTGCTGTAAATGTACTTCATTTTTTCACCACTAGAGGGAGCACCTGTGATAGTGACTCGAGACAATTTTATAGACAGAAAGTGTTTGTGGATCCCATTAAAATGTCTTAAATTCACTTTTTCATAAATTAAGGCCATTAAAAAATCTAATCATAACATGTTGTAGTCTGTAAACTATTGAGATTCTGTACTTTTAGAGCTTTAGAGGGCTATAGAGTTCATTTTTATACTGATGTATCTAACCACAGTTGAAAAAAACATCTTCTTAAGCCATCATAGAATATTGAATATCATTCAAATGGTTAAAAATATCAGGATTATCACCTAGCCCTAATCACATACTGAACGTATAGATGTATTGTTTAAACCTCACTATTTTGATATTTTTGATAATAAAAATATAGGCAAAAATATAGATTTAGAAAATGGATAGTGAATTTCCATTTCATTACGAATTTCAACATGCAGATAGCCTATTACATATCATATTATTATTTGTTTTTGTTTTTTTCCTTACAGTAGACAAATATATAATACGGTATATTATTAAATTGTGAAATTGGAGACAAATTCTGTAGTTCCTTAAATTATTGAGTCTTATCATTTGCCCTATTATCAAAGTGCAGTGAATTTGCAGATAGGCAAACATATAATGCTAAAATGAAATATAGTTACACTGAATGCAGTCATGTTTATAACACACTCTTTCTCTTGTGTCCTCTGTAAGGTTCCAACTACTGGGTGTTTGATGCAGAGCGCAAGATAAAAGGACCAGAACCTCTGGAGACTCTAGGCCTCCCTGTCACGCACATTCAGGCTGCACTGCGCTTAAAGGAGCACTACGGCCACCATACGTACTTCTTCAAGTCAGGAAACTACTGGCGTTTGGATTCCCTAGGGAATAGAGTGGACACGGCCTTCCCACGCAGAATTCAGCAGGACTGGTGGGGCGTCCCTGATGAGATTGATGCTGCCTTCCAGGATGCCCATGGTACTTCCAGCTCAGCCTTTTTTAATACATATCAGTGAATGTTAATATTAACATGAAAGAAATCAGGTCACATAATTAAGTTAAGAAAGTTTGCTGAATTGCGTTTTTGAACGAATCGAGTGACTTATTTAATGACCCATTTATAAATCACTTGCTTCATTTCTGAATGAATCAGCTGTTTTGAACCAACCGTTTGAATTAATGATTCAATTACTTGCCGCCACCTACTGGCAGTTTTAGTTTCATTTTAAAAGTATAATTTCAGTTTTCAAATAATTTCATATTTAAATATTCTAAATGTCTTAAAACATTAATATAACAGTATTATTTATGCAGTTTTAACTACATGAGCTGCATTAAACAGTCTGTGTAAATACATCTAAATGCCATTTCAGATGCAGAGTCTGTGCCACCTCTGCAATTCAGAGATGGATTTTGTTGATACTGAATTCATTTGATTGGTAACAGCCTGATTGTGTCTTATTAATCTGATTGAATTTGTTAATTAAATTGAAGAAGAATGGACATAAAAGATAATGGATACATCTAAGTTTAGAAAACAAATGGCCTTATAAAGGTAACAGTTAATTTACCTTTATACTTAAAAGTTAACCCCGCTCAATGGAAAAATTAATTTTTGTCACTGCTGCAAACTAACCACTGGACAGAATATGAAGAACTTGAAAATGTTGGTATGAATGTTATTGTGAAGGACTCAACATGGAGGCGAAGGTAGAACCCAAATGCAGAAAGTTTAATAAACTCAGTAAACAATTCCAAAACAGAGACGAAGTCAATGAAGTAGACAAGTAATCAATCCAAACAAAGCAAAAACAGTAATCCAACAAGAAAGGTACAATGGTCATAACAACAAGGTGAAACAGGCAATAGAAAACTGCTCAGTAAGGCAGTGAAATGACTGGCAATACTTTGCAAAGTATCTGTGGGTAAGGCATGGCTATAATAACAGGAAGTAACCATATAAGGAACAGTTCATGGCTAGTATTCGGGAGACGGCTCCCTCTGGTGGTTGGCTGAATGGAGACCAGCCTCATTCCTTACTGTAATCATTAACACAATCCCCTAAAAAAATATCGAAATTTTGTTTTTGTCAGTATTGGACATCCTTAATCTCAAAACAGTCATATGGAATCTAAATCTATTTGTAACTGCTGCACATGAACATATGTGACATATGATCAAAATTACTTAAATTACACTTTGACCCAGAAATAAACAAACATTTTCTACATTATACTAAACAGACATTTTAGTGGATAAAACTCAAAATGTGTTTGTGGGTCAGAGTGACTGAAAAAGATGCAGCAGGTCATGTTCATGGAGTAAAATGACTCATAAACACCTTCTTAATTCAGTATGATATGATTGTGTACAATTGTACTGTGGTCATTTTCTTATTTTGGTGAGATTCACATTGATTTGCTGCCAAATTATGGTGCTTCAAGTTTAATCCAGGAGTGGGAATTGGAGAGAAATGTCATAGGCAGTCGTTTGATTTGTTACTTCTCTGCCAGTTTTAATTGGTAAGGGTGATAGACATCTGACAGAAGAGGGCGATGTTTCAGCAGCAGCAGTCGGTCTCAGTTGTTTTGTTCTATCACATACTACTTGTGCACACTCATGTTTACAATTTATAAATGCAAAGTATAAATACATTGGTTTATAAATGCAAAAAAGTTTCCCATTAATACTTTTTCTCACATGAGATCATGTAAAATTGTTGTATACCCCACAGGCTTTGCCGTCTTCATCAGTCGCCGACAGTACTGGAAGTTTGACCCAGAGAAGCGTAAGGTTTTGGAAGGTTACCCGCGCTACATTGGTGCTGACTTCTTTGGATGTAGCATGCCATAAACCCTCAGGAATCTTTTCTGTCTCTTTCACTGCGTTCTCACACTCTAGTTTGAAGCATACAGTGTAAATTCCCAACATTTTAATGATGGCGAACTGTACTATGTAACCTAAGTACTTGTTCGCCCGGGCATTTCTCTTCCCTTCACCTCAAAATTGTCCGATTAATCTAATTTCTTCTCAGGAAATCTTGCACATCTGAGCTTTATGAACCACGAGCAGCTATGTCTGTATTTGTTGTATATCAAGCAACCACTGTGTAAGAAGACATAAATACCCTGTTGATAAGGTGCTAAATAAGGTGCTAAAACATTTGTCAGGGATCTTTGCACCAGTTGCAATGTCCATAACTTTTATCTCGAAGTTTTTACAATTCTTTGCAAGTTTTACTGTATCTTAAACTGTGCAGTTTGTATTGATTAAATAACACAAGTAAAACTTAATTAGACATTAAGTTTCTCTCATTCAAAATGATTTTTAAACAAGAGAAAGGGTAAAAGGCGAAGGATGTTTTGTGTTTGGTAATATTTTGGTAAGAACACAAAATCTTGACACAAGCATTTGTTTATGATGTTGAGACTGTATGCTAATATATCAACAGACAAACTAGCAGTCTTCAGTGCAGGACACTGACAATGTTTTAAATCTTTTATATATATATATATATATATATATATATATATATACTAGTTTGGATTTTTTTCTGTGTACATTTTTTCCCTATATTTTCTCTAGCCTTTTTTTTTATTTTTTTTATTGTAGCTTTTACACTATTTTCTTCTGCTTTTCATATTTACTGTGTAAATACTTTTATATAAAATGTGTGTTGTATTTTGGTACAATTAAAATATTCCCAGACCACTTATTTGTCTGAAATTTGATTCAATCATTTATAATGGTAGTATTATTGTACTTTTATTAATTGTACTTATAGTTTTATTTGCAAATAGATTTATCAAAATAAATAAATAAATAAATTAAAAAAAATAAAAAGGGCACTTTCTCTTGAGGAAGAAAAAGGGCAGGTGCTCAAGCCCCCTTTTATGTCCATATGTGCACGTGCCTGGTCCCGTTCACTGCCATTATAAAACTGCCATATTTATTAATATAACTCCGATTGTGTTCATCTGAAAGACGAAAGTCATACACGCCTAGAATGGCTTGAATGTGAGTAAAGCTTGGGGTAACTTTCATATGAAGTGAACTATAATCCTTTAAGCCAATATCCATTGCATGACGTCAGTGAAACCGTGCAGTCTCATTGGTCCACGGAAGAACAAGAGAGTTTTGCTTATAAACACGTGGAGGTGCTGAAGCCTTGATGTCTCACTCCGCCCCTGTTAAAACACTCATATCCAAACGCAAACATTATGAACCACTTAAAAACAAACAGGTAAAGCTAACACTAAACGTGGACATGGATATATCGAGGTATATAGCCTATCAACACTGAGCCGATCTGTTGTTTGTTAGCGTCAGTGTATTGAAATGTGATGCGAGATAGCTGACCATACGGATACACGGTGAAAGTGTGCAGAGGAGTTTAGATACGCCGGAGAAACATTATGGCAAACAGCGTCACTCAAGAGTACATGCAGATCCCGGCCGTGACACGAGCATATACCACTGCATGCGTCCTGACAACTGCAGCTGTGGTAAGTAACCCGTGTGTATTTACATTTCTGTACAACTGTAGCATCACATACTGATGACAGTAAGCCAATATGTCTTCAAAATCGTTGTCTTCCCCACATAAAGATTCAATGTCAGTGTAAATGCTTAAAGAACCAACACACTTATGAAAAAATATTTTGTTTGTGTGTAGGTTTTTTTTGTTTGTTTAATATTAAGCATTTATTTTAATATATAATGTAAATAAATATTTATATTTTGTTTATATTACACTTTATATAATTATTTTTGTATGTGCGCTGTGTATTTTATTTTAGGTGCTGTAACTTATTATGTTGTATTGTTTTTGTATTGTTATGTATTATATCCAATAATTCGAAAAACGTGTGTTTTTATGTGAAGGATAGGACTGTCAATCACACAAATTAAGAGTCATATGAACAGTCCAAAATTAATTTACTAACTTGCTTGACATTATTTTGTGTATTACAGCAACTGGAGTTCATCACACCATTTCAACTCTATTTTAACCCTGACCTGATATTAAAGAAATACCAGGTTAGTTCCCAAATATCATTGAAATATTACTGCATTTATGACAACACCTGTTTTTTGTTTTGATATTCATGTATCTTTCCTTTCTTCCCTTGTGTAGATATGGCGACTGATCACAAACTTCTTGTTTTTTGGACCTCTTGGATTCAGTTTCTTGTTCAACATGGTTTTTCTGTATCCTTTTTGATCCATATGAATATTTCTCTCTGTTGATTGTGAAATGTTCAGGAAGTGTGTACACAAAAACACATATTCACAGTTTCACAGTGTGTTTGCTTTGCATAACAGCCGTTTGGCTCCTGTGCAGCTGTGCTGTAGGTCATCTGAGTTTACGTCCTTGACTGAGCAGATATCGTTACTGCCGGATGCTGGAAGAAGGCTCCTTCCGCGGACGAACGGCAGACTTTGTCTACATGTTCCTGTTCGGTGGTGTTCTTATGACTGTATCCTTCAACATTTATCTCATTAAGAACAGCCAAGCATGCTTCTCTTCACCAAATCATATGTCATGTAGGTTGAATGAAGTTGAATGATTATCACCTCATTTCTTTTGAAAATTATATGTACACTGCCATTCAAAAGTTTGGGTTCGGTGAGATTTTTAAAATATTTTTGAAAGAAGTTTGGTCACACTTTAGGGTCCAATTCTCAGTATTAACTAACTATAAACTATGACTTTTGCCTCAATAAACTCATAATTACTGCTTATTAATAGGGGGTATGAAGGGTTAGTTCACCCAAAAACCCGTAAGACCTTCGTTCATCTTCGGAACACAATTTAAGATATTTTTGATAAAATCCACTGACTCAGTGAGCCCTGCATTGACAGCAAGTTAATTTATACTTTCAAACGCCCAGAAATGTATTTAAAACAGTTCATGTGACTACAGTGGTTCAACCTTAATATTATGAAGCGACAAGAATATTTTTTGTTGCTCCAAAAAAACAAAGTAATGATTTTATTCAACAATATCTAATGAAGGTTTCAAAACACTGCTTTACAAAGCTTCGAAGCTTTACGAATCTTTTGTTTCGAATCAGTGGTTCGGAATGTGTATCAAACGATCTCAAACTGCCAAAGTCACGTGATTTCAGTAAACAAGGCTTTGTTACGTCATAAGTGTTTCGAAATTTCAATGATTCACATGACTTTGGCAGTGCTCCAAACCACTTTTTGTGGAAACCATGATACATTTTCTTGAGGATTCTTTGATGAATAGAAAGTTCAAAAGAACAGCATTTATTTGAAATAGAAATGTTATAAATGTATTTACTGTCAATTTAATGTCCCTGCTGAATAAAAGTACTAGTGTATTTCTTTCTTCTTTTGAAACACAAAAGTAGATTAATTGCATGGACCACTTTTGTGATGCTTTATGGTACTTTTTATTATTTATTTATTTTTTAAAAAGTCATAACTATCACAAATAGTCATAAAAAATACATTTGATCTTATAATTGACTCAATTTCGAATTTTTATAACTGGATTTTTATCTTAAAAATTTGACTTTTTGTCAGTTGACTCATAATTATGACTCATAATTTCAACTTTTGTTATAATTATGAATTTTTATTTCATAATTTTAACTTTTTTTGTTAATTCTGACTGTGAGCTTTATGTGATTATGATTTTTTTATGTCATAAATGTGTCTTATTTGGAGGGAACGGTCTTCCACTGGTTGAAGACATGTAAATATAAAGTTTATTCTTAAGGAACATTTTATATTTTCATGTTGTTTATTTGTAGTAATGAATCCCATTGTTTTAATTTCTTTAACTTCAATATCTGTAGCTCTTTGGCCTTTTTGCTAACCTGTTCTTTTTAGGACAGGCTTTCACTATCATGCTGGTTTATGTCTGGAGTAGAAGAAACCCTTACATCCGCATGAACTTCTTTGGCCTTCTCAACTTCCAGGCCCCATTCCTTCCTTGGGTGCTCATGGGATTCTCATTGTTATTGGGCAACTCCATTGTTATTGATCTCCTAGGTATGTTAACTTTTGTCCTGAAATGATGAAATGACTTTTGATGTGATTTTGCATAAACAAATTTATGAAATAATGCATTTTAAATCTCTTCCAAAAAATGCTCACCAAGACATATTGTAAAATGTTCTTACAATTTAAAATAACTGATTTTAATTTTAATATATTTAAAATGTAATGTATTCCTGTGATGGTAAAGCTAAAATTTCAGCATCATTACTCCAATCTTAAGTGTCACATGTTAATAGTGTCACATGTTAACATTTTTTTGGAAACCATGATACTTTTGTCAGGATTCTTTGATGAATAGAAAGTTCAAAAGAACAGCATTTATTTAAAAGAAAAATCTTGTGTAACATTATAAATGTACAAATTTATAAAAAACTTTTGTATACTGGCCGAGCATAATGTATTTAGTGTATGTTTGTGTGTAGGGATTGGTGTAGGACACATCTACTATTTCCTGGAGGATGTATTTCCTAACCAGCCAGGAGGCAGAAAGCTTCTTGCCACTCCTGGAATTTTGTACGTTTTTTCTTTTTATCAATTGTTTGGCTTCAACACAAGAAACAAACTAATATTCATTATATTCAAATATTCATTCATGTTTTGCAGTCGTGTTCTGTTTGACACACCTCAAGAAGATCCGAGTTACGCCCCCCTTCCAGAAGATCAGAGTGGGATATCCTGGAATGGACAAGGTGTAGAAGATACTGGCCAAGGTCAAAATGAGGAGGATCCAGAATGAGAAGACAACTGAAGGATTCAGTACCTCTATGACAGCAATAAATGTTGTCATGCTTTTTAAGTCCTACTTGTTTTAGTTGGGAAAGTTTATGTCTAAGTTCTGTAAGTCAGAATATTTCGAAGACACTCCTTGTGAAAGGGACGACACTTACAGTCCACTGCGGATCCAGGAAAGACGGAGACTACGGTCGCCATAGTGCCTTTGTGTACAAAATAAATCGATCCAAATTTTGCATTCAGTGCCATGCACATCACAAAACAAGTTTTCCTTTGTTATTTTGTTCTGGAAGAACAATGCCTTTCTGTTTTACTTCACACCACATGGTTTGAAACAATTGACGTTTTCTCGTCAAATTCCGTTTCATGAATATTACCAAGTGGCTGGCGACATTGGAGTTTAAAGAGAAACCTTTCAACCTCCCAAACTATAATCCATCATTTTAGAGGGAGTGCGGACGCCACAAGAGGGTATTTTCTTGGGTACAATACTGTGGCATATCTCTTCCCACAACACAGTGAGCAGCGATGCAAGTGGACACATTCACAAATGTGCCGACTATCTGAAATGCCAAATTGAACTGCAGACTATGCATTTTCAAGCCTTTGCGAGCACAGCACTATTGCAAAATACAAAAGGCTTTGTGTGGTGAAACTAAAACTGTCCAGAAGAGTTTGTGCTTCAGAAAATAATTATACTTCTTAAAAACCATGTATAGATGTGCAAGAAGACTTGTTTATTTAAATATAAACACTTGTTTGTCTGAAGGCTAATGAATAAAGTTTTCATATTTGCCATCTGTTTGTTGGATTTTCTGCTTTAAAAAAAAAAAGAATATGGCTCATATTATTTCTATATCCATATCTAAAGCACTCGAGTGACTAGTTTGCTAGTTCTGAACATAATACTGACTCATTTCATTTCGCCCTGGAGCAAGAAACTTCTTGAAAGTGTTTTGCAAGCTTTTTGGACCAAACAAGATTTTTTGTTATCTTAATTTTATTTAAAATCACATTATGTTTACAAAATGGCATCTATACACAAACACAAAACAAGACAAATAAAGATACCATAAAATACTTTCAACATTTCAAGACAGAGACCGTCTGTCTTTGAGCAGACAGATATTGGGTACAGGGGAAGGTCACGACACGGGCTTTGACTAGGCCAGACTGGAGCAGATGTTGCTTTAGTTTACATTAAGTTACTCTGATCTGGAGGGACTGGATCTGGACTGGCCAATGGAATGTCTCTATGTTTTTATGTCAGTAATGCTGAGTTGTAGTTCTATTGGCATTTCCTCTTGAGATTTACATAGTTGTGGGAGAGGGTTGTTATCTTTACCATGCTGGGGCTGTGTTTGCCAGTCGTCTCATCCGCCTGAAATACACAGAAAAAGTTTGATATGAGTACTGGAATGGTCACAAACATCTCCCATGTCTCAAAATTATGAATACTTTATTCTTATTTCTGTGCTGAAACTGCACAGAAAATATTGGTCTTAGAGCATGTCATTGATATATGGCTTGCCTCTGTAGTTGGTACATATCTACTATCGGGCAAAATGGTATCTCAAGTGAGGCAGTTAATTTTCTTACCTTGTGTTTCTGTCCTGGTCCCTGATCTTTTTCTCCATCTCAGCATCTGTCAGCGTCTCCAGCAGTGGACACCACTGGTCAGCATCGCCTGTGTTTCGGATGGCAATCTCCACCGTGGGGAGAGGGTTCTCACTATAAAAAGAGCAAACACAGCAGCTTAAATCCAAAATTCAGAGTCAACTTGTTCTTTTGAGTCAGATATTTTCCAATTAAATAGGTTCACAAAACTGGGCTGAACGATTTTATAATTTAAATGAATCATCCTCCCATCACTAGATCAGAACCTTAAAATTATTAGTACAAAACATTATGTCTTCCACCCAGAGGAAAAACATGACCCTTCTAACGAGTTTTGTAATGTCACAGACATGAGACCGTCTGAAAACATGTCCAACTTGGTAAAAAGTTCACATTGGCAAATTGTGAAAACTCTCCTATGCTCTTCATCAAATAAATGGAGCAACATTTTAAAGTCAAACTCAAAATTCTCTGTAATAATATGGGGATGTTACTTTGTATTTTATCAACATACAGCAATACAATAACATACTAACACTTTACTTTTTACCACATTTTATCTTATGCAGTGATTCAGCCAGGAATGTGATAAAGTGGATTTGTGTGCGAGTTTGTACCTGAAAGCGTAGGTCCTCTGATGCCAGCTGAGCTGGCCACGTATGCTGTATGCGATAGTAGTGACAAACTCTCCGCCCAGGCCCAGCTCAGAGCACAGCTTCAGAGCAAACTTCTCAGGAGAATTCTCCTTCTCAGACATGTCCCATTCAAACTGGTCCACCAGAGATATGTTCCCAACATGGATGTTTAACTACAGAAAACAACAGCAATCAAAAACCAAGTACATAACCTGTTTTTATGCGAATCGAATTATAATAATAATAATAATATATATATATATATATATACACCACTTAAAACTTTTGGGTTCGTAACATTTTTTTTTTATTATTATTTATTTAAAATAAAGACATTCATAATGTCACTTCTATTTCAAATAAATACTGTTCTTTTGAATTTTGTATTCATCAAGATTCCTGAAAAAAATGTATCACAGTTTCCAAAAAAATATTAAACGCTTACTAAAACAGTTATTAAACCGTTTTCAACACTGATAATAATAATAAATGTTTCTTGAGCACCAAATCAGCATATTGGAATATTTCCTAAGGATCAGGAATGAATTACATTTTACACACACAAACACAAATACAATTATTTTTTTCTAAATGTACACTATGCAACTTTTGGCACTCTAGAGGTTGAAAAACAAAACTGCATGCATTTTGCAGAGGAACACTGTTTTGGTTGTGCTTCGACTCTGTGGATGAATGAATACTTGCTTCAAAGTAGCCAGAGCAAATCTATCTGCAGATATGACGAGACACGCATGGGCGAGTGACGCAAGTACGCAATTTCCTGCAAAAACCATCCCGCTAGGTCTAAAATATAAACACTTATAATAGGGTGAATCAAAACACATTTTGGAAGAAAGATTGATGGTGTATTGACTTTAACAACAACAACAACAAAAAAGTTACATAGTGCACCTTTAAATAAATATAGCACATTTATCTATGCACCAAAGAATCACATAAATAAGAATTTTTCATAAAAAATTTATAAATAATTTTTTTTCAATCTTATATTTCCATGATACACCAGATTCGCCAAAATAATAGAGTAATGAGATCTGACATTCTAAGATGGGATTATAGAAATCAAGGTGACTTGACAGAATGATGCATGTACCTTGATGATGACTCTCTGGTCCATCTGCTCATCCAGTATGCTGTCTGTGGGGTAGGACTCTATCTGCTGTCTGATGGCCGAGGCAATGGCTGGAACAAAGGTCAGTGGGCTCAGGTCCAGATCGTCACAAAGAATTTCAGCAAACATCTCTGGAGTCATTAGCTTTTCTATTGGGCCAGGAAAAAAAAATATGAGAGTTCAGGATATTGTGTAATGCGTAATAAAAACAAAACAAAAAACATTAACATGACAATGAATGCTGTTCAGGGACTGTGTAAAGGACAATCTACCATTCATGTTCCATGTGAAAGCATCACGCAGTTTCTGCCCGTCAATCTCCATGTCTAGTCGGATGGGCACCAGGATCTCAGGCTGGGTGGCGTTCTCATGAATGACAGCAGGGTCGTGATCATCAAAGCTGTAATAGCACATATCCAGAGGTCAAACACAATAAGAAAATAAAACCAGTGAAATTATATAAACAAGTAAGCAAACCCTATGAAATCTGTTTTTATTTTTTCCCAGATATCATTTTCATGCTGACTTTAAATTAAAACATGGACGAAAAATTGAGTCTGTCACTTAATGAACTGTGAAGCACAGCTTAACAATGTGAGACTGAAAGATTATTTTTTTTAAAAGTGAAGTCTCACCAGAGGGGGAATGTCCTCTTTTTGTCACGGCCCAGTCGGTTGCGGTTAATCGTAGTGGAGCAAGGCACAGCATCTAAGTGATGGGAACTGTTGGGAAGAGTGGGAACCCACTGACTGTTTCTCTTGGCTTTCTGCTCCCTGTGAAGAAAACCGTAGGTTAAAAAAGCAGACGTGCTGTCATGCAACAACTAGGGCTGGACAAAACAAATATTAATAATGAATTTATAGGTGACAAAATTACCATGATGATTTAATGCACTTTTAATTTGGTCACTAAGTCTACTATCATTAGACTAATTTCATCATCACACAAAAATATTCACAGGTCTCTGTGGCATTTCCCTATTAAAATGTTTTAGTTAAAAACATATGTGGCTCATATTTATGTTTATGTATTGAAATACTGGTGCATAAAAATGATTAAATACGATTCTCATTTTGGGCTGTTTGTTGCAATGAAAAAAAAAAAAAATCTCTTTATAAAAAATATAATTTATATCTCCAGCAACAATGCAGGAAGGAAGAAGCTAAAGTACTTGGCATAGTTCACCCAAAAATGAAAAGTCTGTCTACTGAAATTCTATTCACCCAAAACTCTGATGGTTCAAAAAGGTCACAAAAATATGATAAAATAACTATCTGAGTTTTGGGTGAATATACATTTTCAACAGAGGGACAGAAATCAGATTTCAATAAAAATATCTTCATTTGTGTTTCAAATAAATACAAAAGTCTTATGGGTTTTGAACAGCATGAGAGTGAGGAATTGATGACAGAATTTTCATTTTTGGGTGAACTAACCCTTTAATAAATGATTGGTTCCACCTATATAATGTAATAAGAGTATAAAAATAATCCATTATGACAAATGTAATTGTTGTAATTTGTATTATGAAGAAGAAACCTCTGGAATGAGCACGTTCGAACCTGAAGCAAGTGCGACTGCACTGCATTATCAAAGGGGAGAAATGGTTTACCTGAGATAGGCTGGAGGTTCAGTGCTGATTGACACAGCCTTGTACTTCTCGTCATGTCCCTCAAATATCTCTTCTACTTCTGAGGCCTTCAGCAGCGTCACACTGGTGGCTAAAGTGGTGTAACCGTGATCTAACACAACAAAACATTGCTTATACTGTAAGATAGAAAGTGCCATTTCCAGCTTACTTTTAACCTAGCCCTCAGATCTCTTATCAAATGTTAACAGTGAATTCAACACTTACCATGAGATGATGCTACTATCTTCTTTCTCTCTTCTACTGTCGCTAGTCTTCTTGAGAGTGATGGGTAGCGCTTATATAAAGACCCTCTGAACATACGCAGGTAATTTCCCACCTAAATACAGACACATAACGGAAAATAATTTAAGATTGACTAAATAAATCACCATAACCAGTTCTGTCAGTGACTGTAACGTTACTGTTTATCTCTGGACTCTAGTAATCTAGTATTGTGTATAACGTTAAAACTACACTGCAAAGAATACATCAGTATTTGATGTGTAAAACCTCTGGGACTGATTCAGTTCAAGGAATCAGCAACTATTTAACTGATCTTATCAAAAAACGAAAACAATCTTAGCCAGCTAGCTAACGTATTAGCACCCAATGCAAAACAATATACGGTTCACATACATAAATGATTAGTGCATTTAATTACAAACCTCTGATCCAATCATATAAAATTCTCCATCCTCTTCCAGTTGGAATTTAATAGGTTTTTGTCCGTATGTTTTGCTTAAAGCCATGTTGAACATTAGCGCGACTCGTTCCGCTAAACATGAGTAGCGAGCGCCGACCTGTGTGGCGCAGGAAAATGACGTATGCGGCTCAGTGTGAAATACAGGAATTTATCTATTAAAATATTTAGTGCTCAATACCTATCTCATTTTTTATTGGAAAATGTACTTTATCTGCAGTGAATATTCTAAAGTGGATGAAAAGTGCTTTTATTTAATTAATTTAGCTATATTTTTGACCAATTTTCAGATTCGTGAATGCAAGTTTAGGCTACTAATAAAAAAATCCAATTTTATGGTTGTTGACTGTAGTAAGATTGTACATAGGCTGTAGGCAATTAGATACTCTTTGAATAAAAAGCTATAAAGACTATAAGCTATAAAGGTATTTTTATACCAAATTTTACCCTTATTCTGATTTATAAGAATAATAAATCAGAATAACGGTACTTTTTATTTTAGTTTTATTTTTTAACTGTTTTTATTTTTGTATGCATAATCATATAATGTTCAATATTTGCATTTGAACAAAAGTGCATGTATAATGTTAATGTTTATTTAATAAAAATAAACATTAAAATAAAAACAGCAGAAGAATTCTATCTGCTTCTCTCGATTCAAATCCTATGAAAATGTCATTTAAAGCTTTTGTTATATTTAAAGATCTAGCAAGACCACAAGCTTTTATGATATTTAAAGGTCTATCAAAAAATATCACAACCTCAGAGAAATGCCAAGCCAAATCCATTGAAATTGTAATTCAAAATATCCATAGCAAAATTAATTTATGACTATTTCCACCTTTCAATCTATTCTGTTTTATTGTATTTCATTTGTTATGTGATTTACCATTTTGGCATAACCTGTATTTATTCATAAGTAATTAATATGTTTATTGATATTTAATTTATTGATGTTGATGCCATATTTGCCATATTTTCTTTAGTTAAAGAAACTAAATTTCATACGAAAAGTTTTTTACAGCAAGGTTGTTTCCTATAATGATTTGCACAGTTTGTAGGACACTAATCAAAGAAGCAAATTTGTGATATCGATCATATAAACTCGTGTACAAAAGTTTAGTAATTTTTACTTTAATTGAAGCACAAGAACTCTCTTTGGAACACTCTAAAATCATCCTGGAGAACAATATTGCAAAATTTGTGAAGTCCATGCCACTCGAGTGAAGCAAAAAGGTGGAGATAACAAACAGCATGATGATGTTGAATGTTATTTCCCCCCTGCCCATTTTTAAACTCTTCACTTAAATTTTTATGCTAATATATATATAGACTTTGGATCCCACATATTTGAATATGTCTGTATATGAGACATGTGGCTTATGTGGGTGAAATAAAAACAAAACATAAACGTCAAGTACTGGGGTCTCAGCGGCCCCACATTTATTTGTAAGTTCTTAAAAAAATGTAGTGCTTTATTGTACATACAAATGTGCATTTATTAATTTATCTTCACAACAGTGAAATTATAAATAAAACAATTATAAACATATAAATAAATAAAAATGGGGCAATGGCACAAACTGGAATTCAACATTCAAACTTTGACATTAACATTCAGAGTTAGATTCAGACATACAAAGAGGGTAAAAAGGGGACAAAAGCAAATACAAAATCAAGTCTGGATATGGCACACGTGTTGAGTGACAAGCTGCAGGGCAGTAACATTTTACTTCATGTTCGTAGCTTCCTAACAGCATGTTTGACAAGGAGATATTTATAACAGTGGAATTCTCACTATTGGCATATATTTTCTCCATGCATTTTGATCTTTTCATAAATCATAAATTAAGCATAATCTATATTTTGTTCCAGTTATATAGTTGGCATAGTAGCAGAAACACTTGGTGAACTTCTTTCATCATATTACAATATAAATTTCTTTCAAAATGCACACACTCACACTAACATTCACCTCTGGCTGAGTAAACATCTGAAAATCTCTCCTGATGGGAACAAAATCCCCTCAAATTTTCTGCTCATCATACTAGACCACATGGTAAGAAAGCACTCATGGATATTGTTCACAATGCAAAAAGGCTTAGCAGGGTGAAGCCACTCACAGTGTTTGGTACAAAAAAAGCCTTTCTGTAAAGTTACAGCTTTCTATTATGTGAAACACAGAGAGAGGCCAGCTGCAAATAAAAGAGAACGGCTTTGGCATAGATATATATACATGGATGACAACATTTGCATTCTATATGCATTAAGCATTAATAATATTATGTATGGTTATTAAATAACCATAAATGACAACGTAAATCCTGCACCTCAAATCTGTCATCTCCTCATGCACAATTGTGACTATGTGATACCCTCCTCATGAAGGTAACCAAGTCACTTGGCAGTCAATAGAGAATCCTTCAGTCTCGAGTGATGTGAATATTGCCTGAAAGGTTAATTTCGGGCTGTAATCAGTTCTGGGAAAACAGGCGAGCTAAACTGGCAGCAGCAACAGTCAAAACTGTTATGTAAAAGAGCAAAAAGCAAAGAAAAAACTATACACTTTACATAGTTTGTACTGTACATGTAATACTGTTGTCATACCATGAGCAATCCTAATTTCTGAGAGACTGTGATAGCAAATTTTGCTATTGAGTCTGAAGGGAGAGCCTTTTTAAAGAAAACCCATTTTGAATTTGAAAAGGACCACATCAGCTCTCCACAAATCTCTTGCTTTAAGGACCGTTCTAAAGTGCTCAAAATGTTTTTGTTTAGTGTGCTCATGCATGAATGACTGCATTTGGTAAATGCTTCTCACACATAGTGTGGCTCTCATGTGCAGTCTTAAGGCAAACCTTGTAAGAACCACAGTGTTCCTCTTGTGCCTGTCGCATAGTCCGTAGGGACAGGAAACACAGGGATAGCTTCCTGTAAGAAACAAGCAGCTCAATAACGCAACAAATCCATTGGATACAAGACCCAGATAATACTGTGGGGGGTTAATAAAGTGACTCTTGAAAATATCCAACGGTTTCAGGCTTTCAGAAGAAGCCCTTGGGTATTTTGAACCCTTTCTGCTTCATGCGTGGTAGAGTCAGGCTCGGGGAGCTCTTCGAACGGCAGGTTTTGGGGGCACCGCGCTTCCTCAGCAAGAAGTCGTAGTTGGCAGTTGAGTTCATGGCGTAGAAAACGTTTCCATTATCTGGGATTCTGAGTTCTGTGGGGTAAAAAAAAAGATGGTTAGAAATGTCTACAAGCTTAATTTGGACATTGAAAATCTCATCAGAATCAGAATTGGAGTTTTACAGCTTTTAGTCAATGTGCGTTAGATTTGAGACTATTTAAATGCTAATGTACTCCTAAAAGATGACTAAACCTTTAGCAGATTTACACATTTAAAACTACAGGCTTTCTTTTCCTGGAAATTGGACAAAGATATCGACATCTAACATTTTTTTGACAATTTTCTGTCAAATAAAATGCTCTTTAGAATGAGAGAAAATACTGATATTAAAATTCTGTTCAATACGGATTAGCCGATAATTATTTTAATTTTATGGCTGATAACCAATAAATGGCTAATATTAAAATATGAACATTTAATTTTATATAATATAAATAAAAATATAATATGAATAATTTATAATAATTTTATTTTTTAAATATAAAATAATTTTAAATCATTTTAAAATTATTTTATTTTAAAAAATAGTAGTTTATCATTTTAATAACTACAAGTGAATTTAAAGCATCATAACATTATAATGTATAGTGTGAAAAATGGATATTAATTTTGAGATTTGCTAAATGTGTTATTAAATTATTGTTGTTTTTAAAGATAACTTTAAGAGAGCGTTAGATGATGGCTAAGGTAATTTAAACATAACAATAAGGGAAATTTGCTTATAAAAAATCATCAGATACCAATTCTAACTGATAATGTACCAATATATCCCTAAAAAAACAAGCCCTTCAATATTTCCTGCCCCAATTTCCTCTCTCAAGTTTTTACCTTTATGTTTTGAGACCCTCTGTAATAGTTCATAGTCTTCTGACTTGTCATTGTCCAGGTTGTGCTTGGCCATGGCTTTCCTAATGACACCAGGGGTTTTGTCCTGGCTAGTCACCTGTAAAACATGATCATCAAGATTAATTTCACTACTATATCCTTAACATTCCTTAATCACATATCTCTGTCCATCTCCCGTCCATGTCTCTCACTCACCAGGATACTCTTGTACATGTTGCCGTTGTCCGTGTCAAGGCTGACTCTGATGATGCAGCAATCGTTTACCTGCTGGTTGTACAGCGGCAGGGAGAGAGACGAGTAGTCAGAGACACCGGAGACCGACCGTTTGTGGAAGTGGAAGGCCTGCCCACTGGAGGCGGACACTGAGGACGAGGAAGAGGAAGAAGATGATGAGGTGGAGCTGCTGCAGACAGACTCCAAACCCATGCCTGATACAGAAGCCTCCAAAGATGAAGGGGTGGATGACTCCCAGAGCTGGAAAATATACAAATAAGTTAATAAAATCAAATATAATAATTCAGTTTAAATGATAAAAAATGCTCAAGAAAGTGCAAATACCTTGGAAGAGGAATCAGACGTAAGCTCCCCTGTATCTGAAGCTGATGTAGAATGTTTCACAGTTGGTGTGGATGCCTGGAGAAAGATTCAATAGTTAGGTTAATACTTATATTAATTAATTAAAATAAGTGTAAAATGTAAAAATAAGGGAAATGAGCATTCGCAATTCAATATCCAACATCGACTGATACCGTTAAATAAAAAAAAAAACACTTTAATTTTGATTGCTAATTGTTTTGGTACTGCTATATTGTGCATTACTGCCAACAATTGTAGAATTTTCTATATCTAAATCTATATCTAAACAACGTTTGCTAAGCATACCATGGAGACTGTAAATAAACAATATGGCCTTACTCTCTGATTCCCTGATTCTGGGGAGTTCAGCAGACTGAGGCTCGTCTCCTCTGCGTCTGAGCCGCTGGATCCCACTGAGGTGAGGCTGAGGGAATCTGCTCCATCTTTGAAGCTGTCTTTGAACTGGCTTAAGCGTGGTTGCTCAAAGGACTTTGAGTGTGACGTCCCTGCGCTGCTGTAACCCGACTCCTCGCTCATGCGTTTAATGATGCCCCCGTTCTTTTTGCACACTAACTCAGAAGGCGGCTCGATATCACAGGACATAGAGTAGCTGAAACAGAAAAGATACTAAAGATATTAAATATCTAAAATTGTCACTATCCTTGTCTCTCTCAAATCTTTGTTTGTTTTCATATCCTTCATATTTACTTTTTTCTTTCTCACCTCTCAGTCTCTGTAAGTTTCTCCACTCTCTTGAACCAGTCAGTGAAGCGCTGGTTTTTGGTGAAGTTGTAATAATTGCAGGTCAGCTGCAGCAACTTGATCTGAGCGATCACTTCAAATTCCTAAACAAATAAACAAAAATAATGTACTTTATTTATTTATTTTTATTCATTTTATTTAACGATGAATGCATTTCAGTTATGCATGCATTTATGCAGTGTTGGGTAAGTTACTCTAAAAAAGTATTTAATTACTAGTTACTAATTACATCTACAACAGTGTAATTAGATTACTGTACTAATTACTCTCTCTAAAAAGTATTGCATTACTTGTTACCAATTAATTTCTAAATCCCATATCAACCTCGACTAGTTGAACGATACAAGGATAGACTGCTCTTTTAATTCTTTCAAATTAATAATATAAAATTGCATAAAATATTCTTGAACTGACCAAAGTATTTAAAGGGAGAAGGTTACATTAAAATTTTTACATTAAAAATTTTAACAAGGATACATTAAAAGGTTACATTAAAATAGTTTTATATATAATCGTTATAAAGTCTATACAGTATTCAATGCAATTACATTAGAAGTAACTGTAATTAAATTACTGAAACATTGAAAGTAATCCCTTACTTTTTCAAGGGAAAAGTAATTAAATTACAGTGATTATTTACTTAGTAATGCATTACACCCAACACTGCATGTATGTATTTATTTTTTTATTATTGTTTAATAAAACTGTTTCTCTTAAGACCCGTTAACACTGACAACGATAAGTATAACTAACTATATTAGCATCCACACCAACAGATGATAACATCCTGTTTATTATTAGTGTGTGGTGCAGTTATGTTGTCTGCTGCTTTAATTCATCAAGATCATTAAACTTGGGTGGATTCTGATTGGCTGTCAGTGTTTTTATCATTCATCAGCTGGCAAAATCGTTCTGAAAGTAATTCCAACATTACAGTTCTTTTGTGTTGTTATCCCTGTAGTTGTAGTGTGAACTTCCCTGTTCTCATAGAATTAGAATGATTTTTAAAACATTATTGTCATAGTCATTGTTATAGTTATCGTCTTTGGTGTGAATGGGCTTTTAGTCCAGCCTTTACTTAACCAATAACGTTTAAGAGGCCATTAAATACTGTGGATATAACAATGACCTTTAGCTATGCCTTTATTTACAATATACTGCTTTAAAAAGTTACTACACATTTAAAAAATTGAGGACATACATTTTTATAGAAAATATTATAGCAAATTCATCCTTCCGCAATAAGATATAGTCCCTTATATGTAAACAATAATAATGTCTAGGTGTTTCACAGCTATTATTACAGTTATCATTACAGTTTAGTTAGCATAACTGGAACATTGTATTGACCAATCAACACCCAGGGATGGAATTATACATTTTATAAAATATAATTTCTGTGCACAAAGGCTCACCTTTCTTCTCTTCTCAAAGTTGATCAACCCAACCTGGAAAAAAACAACAACAAAAAAAACAGAAATTAGATAATTTTCTAATTACAAAAATATTACAGAGCTCCATTTCTTGATCTCTGTCCACCTCACCTCAAGTTGGTCTTTCATAGCAGTATCCAACATAACTAGGTCGGTCAGAAAAGTGCCAAGGTATGGAATAGTTCCTTGCACGACACCCTAAACAGCAGCGAGAAGAAGAGATACACTAAATAAATCAATAAACATACCATTTACATTCTATTAAGGACAGTTTCCCGAGAGCTCTACAAACTGAATATCTGACCAGTTTTAACCATTAGAGGGCGCTGTTGCTTAATAAATATATTTCAACTGACATTGTGAGACATTTATACCTGTACATACCATGTCTCTTTGCTGCTGGTGTCTTCTCTGGGCTCCTTTGTGGTTAATCTCGACGATGGCAGATTTGGAGGTGCCTTCCTGTGAAGATATTAGTTTCACATCATCATTTTGAGTTTCAAAAGGGAAAGCATATGCACTGACGCAATATTAGCAAGCAGTATAACCTGAGGGCAGATAAGGATGTCAAAGTGGAATCTTAAGACTGCACTGCCAAGATATACTATGACGCAGAATGGACGTGGAGTTTAACTGTATGGCGTTTAGAGATAGTGCAAGTCAACACCCTGGGGAAGACCTTTGGTATTAAGGAGGGGGCGTTTATCTGACCGTACATAAGGCCTGTGACCTCATCCCAGGAATTCCCTCATAATGAATGGTAGCAACTGCTAGTTTCTCAGCCCCAGCACACATACCAAGGATGTTTTCCGATGTTCTGCTCTAGTTTGCTCTCTAATGTTTGAATGTATGGAAAGGAAAGCTTTTGTCATTCATGGTTTCTTTCTATTGAGGTCAGCAATTTTCAAGGCAAGTTACGAAAGTTACTTCTGCGGTGGAGATATCAAGATAACATCAACACAACTCAAACTATTTTTAATCCCCACGCTTTCTTAGTCACAGTTGTGTGTCATGGAACGTCAGTCAGGTTGCCACAACAAGGTCTACTTTTGTCTTGTTTGTTCAGTAAAAAATAAAACATCCTTGAAACAAGATACAATTACTTGAGAAGCACAATTGTGCAAGATTTTTTTTTTTTGTGCAAGAACTTTTTTCAGAGAATTTTCATTAACATTTAGAATTTTAGGGTAAGTTTTTGAAAAAAGTCTCCTATGCTTACCAAGTTACCAAATATTATTACAATTTAATATAACTGTTTTTATTTTTCAGCAGCCTTTTTATTTAATTTAATTTTATTTTATTTTGCCTTTACAGTCTTTAGTGTCACACAATCCTTCAGAAATCATTCTATTAAACGGATTTGGTGTCTAATGCATTGTCTTCAGGACAATACATTATGATACATTTTCTTTCTGAGGACAAAATTACTGTAATGCTTTTAACACTAATGGATTCTTTTCAAGGTGTCTATCAAATGCAGAAGCATGCCCACTAGTGAAAAGTGCAACAAAGGCGTCTCAAAACTCAGCAGGCCACATAGAGCCGAGCGATGAGCAGCAGGCTGCATATATTGTGCAATTGAATATGACTTTTCTGTTTACCCTGTGGTTGCTATAGAAACATGGTTTTACAGGTGCTGAAAGGACTAAGCTTTCATATGGATGATAGTCTGATATAACCACATCCTTCCCCCAGCAACAGATACAGCAAACGTTGGTGGCTTACAGTGCACTTTTAGAAATTTGAAAAATGCTGGGTGTTTGAACATGTGACTGCTAACGTAAGGTGACTAGATTTTTTAAAAGAAAACCGGGGACATTTTCTAGTTCAGTGGTCAAAATATCATTGAAATATCAATTGGTATTATCCATAAAATAAAAATAAAAAAATGTTGTGTGTTGAGTTCCATGTACTATTATTATAATTATAAAATTATTATAATAATTATGATTTCCCTAACTGGTTTATTATTTTTCACAATGAAAAATAGTAAATAGTAACCACTGCAAATAGAAAAATGGATCAAAACAGTATTATATTATAAAAATGATGATTTTACAAAAATGAAAAACTAAATCATTTTCTAATTCACAAACTGTGAATATACTTTATACAGTAATTACAACTTTTTAAAAAAAACTTTTCAAATGTTATTTTATGCTTGTGCTTTTGGAAATGGATCTATACTATCCCTTATTAGGCTTATTTGTTTTGAATTTTAGGCTCATTTTGAGCAAATTTAATTGTTGAAAGCATAATTGTTTATTTATTGGCAACACTTTACAATAAGGATCTATTTTGTTAACATTAATTAACATTCATGAACTAACAATGAAAATTAATTTATTAATCTTAGTTAATATTAATTTCAACATTTACTAGTAAATTATTAAAATTAAATGTATCTATTTATATTAATGAACTGAACTAACATGAACTAACAATAAATAGTTGTATTTTTCTTAACTAATATTTGACATTAAATACTGTAAAAAATGTATTTCTCATTGTTAGTTAATGCTTTAGCTAATGTTAACTAACAGGACTTTATTGTAAAGCCTTAATTTATTCATATCTGGGTGTTCTAAGTTAAGATGCATGTGTGGGAATTACCGCATTTTGACAGCAGACATGCATGTGCAAAACACTTGCAGAACCCTTCAACAACCTTTTAACTCACCTTAATGAGAAGCTCTCTGCTGAGGGAGTAATTATTGTCATCTGAGAAGATTTCAGACAGCTCTTGGAAAGTGCGATAGCTTTCCCTGTAAGCAGAAGAAAACAGCTTGAGTCATAATCTGTTACATCTATGTGAAATCCAAACACTGTAATTAACTAGCATTAAATCTCCTCTGCTCCTCTATCTCAAAATGCCCTACTATAAAATGAGTCTTTCATAAAGCTGTTTAATGAGAGGTCTGTATGACTGAACATACAAGAAGCTAGCACAAACTAGAAATGCTCCTATTAATCAGTGGCTAATGCTAATGCTAACATTTTGTTAACTGTGGCTAATCATTGCTGACAGAAATCCAGTCAGATTCTTACCGGGACACATCATCCCAGGTCCTCCTCAGTCTGTGGATAGCATTACTCTGCAAGGTGGACAGGATGGCTTTTAGAGAGGAGAAGCTCTTCAGGATACGACATTTCTGATGGCAAGACAAACAAAGAGATGTTGATGAACTACAACACTTAAGGACTGCTTGAGAATACTAAAATTATGCCCTGTATAAACAACAGCAAGTCTTGTGTTCCTATAATACAGCAATGTTTTTAGAGCATTTATTCATGCGCTTCACATCGCAAGTGCAATACTGTACCAGGTGAGCTACTAAGCAATTTTACTATGTCACATACATATGGAGCTGGTTATGTGATAAAAACGTCAAAGTCTATTGTTTTACAAATCATGCTCTATAAAAGTGTTTTGAGGTCATAACATTACATATAATCATAACATGAGGTATTGTGCAAGGAACAGGGCAAAAATAATCTTTATTGATCAATAATCTGCCTCCGTAATCATAATTTGTATGAAAAGGAATAAAAGTTGTTTGTGTTTTACTGCCACTAGTGTTCATTTCAGCTAAAAACTGCAGTGAATGTATGTATAGGTATGTTTTGCAAAATTTAAATAGAGGCATGTTTTTTTTTAATGAGCCTGTGTTGCATTTTTGCACCTCTGGCAATATCACATGACAAACAACAGTGAAAGTAGTGCCTCACCCTGGCCACTTCTATCCAGTGTTCAATGCGCTTCGCTCTTTGAAAGGGTCTGAGAGACCTGTTATCCAAGCAGGTGGCAATCACACAGTTGGTCACGCTGTTGAACTGAGCAACAGTGGCACGGATGGTGGGTGCCAGGTGCTCTTTGCCCTTCTTATCCCGCTGGGACCATATGCCGCCCAAACAATGGTAAGGAACAACCCTCTTAAACAGCTCCTGTGAAAAACAATGAGTTCAGCCGCATTCACCAGTTTAATTCGATTTGAAAATGTTGTGCAGTACAACTTTATTTTCATTTATGGTACTTCATGACTTAGAAAAGTAAATGATTTTAATTCTCTCAGCTGACCGTAATCTTTAAATGCTTCAAATCTACCAAAACCTGCTGACTAGCATATACTTTGTGCACAAATAGGCCCCATAAAACAACATGGGGTTGAGCTCCTTGTTCAAAGGTTGTGGTGCAGGACCGTCCATGTTCTCTCTTCAGTTTCCCTACTCCTTTGCAACCAAATTAACCTCGAACTATGTCTCTACCAGCTCAGATCCTCAACCACTAGATTACTTAGACTTTTTAGACAAAATCTTGATGTCTTACCGCATCCATGACTGTTAACTGCTCAGCGACTAGGGCAGGACTGAAGGACATGAAGTGTGAGGGTGAGAATTCATCCTCCAAGCTGCTCTCCTCTGGTGTGGCAAAGGGGCAGGTACACAGATCACCTGCAAAAAATAAGGGAGGTTGTCAAACAGTCAGTTTGAAATGCCATTTTTCAGTTGTTCAAAGAGTCAGTTGTTTACATCTTTAGTGGAATTGTACCTTCAAGCTCAACCTCTGACTGCTGCCGATGCTGGAAGTGTTCCAGCAGGTTATGGGCTCGTCTCTCCAAGTCTGATCCAGAGAAGTTAAGTTGCAAGTAGGATATGAGGCTCTGCAGGCATCCGTGGTCTGGAGGGCTCCAGAAATCCTCAGAATACTGATCCAGCCATGCACCCAGGATAGATGAGACAGTACTGCCATGAACATAAAAATAAAGATGCACCAATATTAAATTTATGGGCAATACAGATAAACCAATTATTATTTTCATGTAATGACAGATAACAGATAAATATCGTAACATACTTTTTAAGTTCTGTGTGGTCCTCTGAGGAGAGTTTTGGCTTGCCTGAGACTGGCTGATCGTGCAGTTTGGCATACCTAAGATAGATCAGAATGCATTTTAGGTATATTGTAGTTTATGATTTAATATTTCCAAAAGCACTAGTGATTGATGACCCGTTTACCTGTTAAGCAGCAGGTCCAGCACTTGTTTGGTGGTGGCGAAAGCTCGGTAAGTGCAGAGGAAAATAGTGACATATGTATAGTCCTTCCCTTTGAAAGCCGAAACCATGTACTCCACCAGTTTCTCCAGTGTGCCAGCCTTAATGGTCCGACCCTTGCAGGTTTCGTACAAACTGAGGGCGGAGTCTGTCTCCACGCCCAGCCATCGCTGCCCCTTACTGGCCGTCTGGTGGAGCTGAACCTTTCGGAGCGTGATGGTATAGATGGCTCCGTCCTCTACCTCTTCTCCGATCTCCTGAACTGAGCTCTACAGACAAAGAGGGAAGAAGGATTGAATATTCTGGTCCTATATCCATTTTATACGTGTTTTCTATTTGAATTTATTTTAAAATGTAATTTATTCCTGTGATGGCAAAGCTGAATTTTCTGCATCATTACTCCAGTCTTCAGTGTCACATGATCCTTCAGAAATCATTCTAATATGCTGATTTGATGCTCAAGATACATTTCTTGTTATTATCAATGTTGAAAACAGCTGTTCTGCTTAATATTTTTGTGGAAACCATGATGCATGCAAATCTTTTGTAAAATTATAAATGTTTTCAATGTCACTTATGATCAATTTAATGCATCCTTGTTAAAAGAAATCGTACCCCAAACTGGTGGTGTACATAACTATATATATATATATATATATATATATATATATATATATATATATTTATTTATTTATTTATTTTTTTAAAGGAACAATGTACAAGTCATTATCACAAAAAATAAAAGTATCTGTTTTTTGATCATGGCCAGCTTTTTGTACATTTTCTTACTTATTGCACAGCTACTTACAAAATGAATGTAACAAAATAATGAAATGAAATATTGATTTGAGTTGAAATGATTTAATTATGTGATCAGAAGAAAAAGACTGTAGAAAATGGTCAAATATACAGTTTTTCTGTCATTTTGCAAACATTTTTGACTACAGAATGTGATTAACCAATCAGACTCAAGTATTCCAGAGAATCATGTAATAAATCATTACAGAGGTACATTCTTCCATTCAATCTCACACATAGAGTTCTGTATTAATCTAATAAGAGCAAATTATTAATCAAACAAGTGCTATTCTTCTCACTGCATTGTTTGGTGAATTTGCAAGGTCATACAGTTCTAGCACAGCAGGGGCTTTAAGGGTGAGTCTGGGATTACTGCTCATTTCCTTACTAATCCACACACAGCCTTAACACCAAGTGCACAAGACCAAGAGTGTGGCTCTTTATCGGCCACTGTCACATGGCTTACCCAGCCCTTCAACTCCACATCTTAAATGTGCACTAAGCAGTTAAGTTTCTCTGCCCAATAAGACAGAGATCTGACTTTATACTGACACCTATTGGCATGGATGAAGCATGATGCAAACGGTTTTGGTCACCAATGTCATTGCAAGAATATATGCCACCGGTGATTGATTTATTCAGCAACAATAGGTCTAAAACTTTTATTTGAGTCTAAATTCTCTCCACAACCAACAAAGTCTGTCATAAATTATCATAAAAACATATCTAAGAATATAAATGGTTTAAAGGATTAGTTCACTTTAAAACTGAAAATTACCCCAAGCTTTACTCATCCTCAAGCCATCCTAGGTGTATATGACTTTCTTCTTTCTGATGAACACAATCGGAGTTATAATAATAAATATCCTGACACATCCAAGCTTTATAATGGCAGTGAACGGGACCAACGAGTATGAAGCTCAAGAAAGTGCATTACTTCATTATTAACGTACTCCACACGGCTCCAGGGGGTTAATAAAGGCCTTCTGAAGTGAAGCGATGCGTTCGTGTAAGAAAAAGTATCTTAAAGTATCTTAAAGTATCTTCTGCCAGACCGGCTTCTGTATAAGAAAGAGTTTTACACTTGAGTGTGAGTAAAGCTTGGTGTAATTTTCATTTTAAAATGAACTAATCCTTTCATTCCGTAGGTATATCATACATAAAGCTAAGTTAAGAAAGCCTGCAGCCAGTAATCTGAAAGAGGCTACTAACTCAAGTACTGTACATGACGTCATTATGGAAAGTAAGAAGGAACTCCCAGGGAACTGTGGGAAGTGACCGTGAGCTTTACCTTAGGCAAAGAGCCAATCGTGTGAGGGTGTATCCTGTGTAAGTGTGGGTGTGAGTCAGAGCATGGTCATTAGAACATCTTTCTCTACAGGAGACTGGTTAAACAGATAACCCAACCCCCGCTCTCTGCCCAGGAGTAGCTATGGTAACAAACACACAAACATCTACGCCACACAACAGTTTCTTTCAAATATTGTTTCTGTGATGTTTTGGAAGTGCGTCAATGGGCAAAAAAAGAAACAAAGTTACTTTCGCTTTCAAGCTGAAATGTTGCACAAACTTGTAAAACACACAAGATGTTTGATGTCTGTATACGAGACAATTTCCTTCTGATGATCACAATGAATTATTATAAAAAAATAAACTTGGTGTAAGTGAATAAAGAAATAAAGAAAAAAGGGGAAGTTGACCACACCACCAAACAAAACAAAACAAAACATTAATCCATGCTGACTCTGGGAAGCCCCTTGGACTCATTTTCGGTAATAGCAGGATCGGCCACAGAGAACTGAAAAAAAAAGTCCTGACACAACACAAGAGTACTGCATGGGACCGTCTTTGACATGTGACATTTCAAAACAGAAACAGCACCTATCTGTACTTTCTAAGGGAAAATTTACCTCAAAACTCCCGACCACCAGGGAAAGTGTATTCTTTCACTTTTGTTTGGTGAAAGAATATTGTTTAGCACAAATCACAGGCTTGCTTTTTACCTGAATACATTTGCTTAAAATGTTATGGTATAAGGTGATCAAAGTCACAATAAGCCCGGCCTATGACAGAATGCATTAAACACTCATCAAACTCTGCTACATGCTGTGAACCCCTCGACTGCCTCTGATCCACTAAAGCCACAGGGTTTCCTGTGAAAAGACAAAGAGCGCTGCGTAATAGCTTCCTTGACAGATGCATCCTTCACAAACAACTCTTAGAACACATAAAAACAATGCAGAATTCCTGCTGTCAAAATCAGGGAGGAGTCCAAAGATGGTAGAGGACAAGCCCTATTATGTGTCCTCTTTAACATATTAACATTACAAAACAATCAAGAGAAACAAGATATTTTAAAAATAGACTCTAATATCAACAGACTGCATTTTTGCATTCAAAAAACATTCATTTAACATGACATGGCAGGACTATTCACACAAGTCATTAAAGTGGTTTTAAAAGTGCATATTTTTGAAAGCAAAACTATCTGTTTTTGTGTGAACGTGTTGAGTGACTGTGCTGCTCATGGAGTGAAATGGTAAAAAAAAACACTGAGACCTGTCGCTATGGACAAAGACTATCTGATGTCTGATGTGTTTATAGCTGAAATGCAAGAACACTTCATATATGAACAGCCTTGCAGCTGTAAAAACAAAGTGAGAAAGTAAATGAATGAGGTCAGATGAAAGGAATTTGAAGCAGCAGTGATCAATCTGCTTGTGCTCTGCGTCGAGTGTCCTCCTGTTGATCATTAATAAGCCTGGCTTCAAAAGGCTAACATTGATTCATATTCTTCATAATGTGTCATAACGTTGTCTTTATACCTAAGCATGTTTGCTTTTATCGCCTTGGCTGCATATGACAAATACTGTCTCTCAGAATGATTTTATCTTGTAATACGATATCTATAAACGCCCTAAACAGATCACTGCTTAAGCCACTGTAAGCCGTGACCAAATCTCTTTTCTATTAGTAATGGCCAGAAGCAAAACAATGCTTATTTGTTTTGTGTCATGAGAGTTATGGATTTGGGTTACATTTCATAAGTTCTCTCGAGATTCATGGTCCTGTACGATTATTAACCTAGAGAGAGATGGGATATGTCGAGCGAAGCTGCAGTCTGTGTATTTTGGCATTGGCCAGTAGGTTTTTCAGCACATTCGGTTATAGCACATTAAACCTCAGCAAAAAGTGCTGCAAACATCTACAGTGGAAAAAAAGGCAGAGAAAGGTGAAAAGGTGATTTCTCTTCTTATCCACCTTATTCTGGAAGTTTCCATTCTCTTCTTTTTTTCTATCATCCACTGACTTATTTTGACTTCTAACCAGGCTTAGTGTTCAAAGTATGAGAGTGACACAATGACAAAAAATACCATGCAGCTTGGAATACTGATACTCCAGATTTCTTCATCAACTATTGTTTAAAAGTTTGGGGACAGTAGGATTTTTATTTTTTGGAAAGAAATTAATACTTTTATTCAGCAAGGATGCATTAAAGTGGCTGTAAAGACTTTTACATTGTTTACCAAAAAATTATATTTCAAATAAATGCTGCTCATTTAAACTTTCTATTCATCAAAGAATCCTGAAAAAATGAATCACAGTTTCTACAAATAGCAACTGTTTTCAGCATTGATGATAATAAGAATTGTTTCTCAAGCACCAAATCAGCATATCAGAATGATTTTTGAAGGATCATGTGACACTGAAGATTGGATGAATTTTGTAAAATTGGAGCAAATTTTAGATTTGCTACCATGGGAATAAATTACAATATATTAAATTAGAAAATTGTTATTTTAAACTGTAATAATATTTCACATAACTGTTTTACTGAGCATCCACTTTCACCAAAACATTGGGTAAAACATCACTGAGCTGCAATCAATAACCTCTGATGAGCTTTTCTCTATTGTTTGCATACTGTTAATATTTTCCATTTGATAAATGGCTTTATCAGTATTTTTCTAGCCTGGATGTTGTTAATAATAACTGGATGTTACTGTCGCTTTTTTTTTTTTTTTTTGCCTGTGTGTTTTGGTTGTGCCAAGGTTTTCATGAAATCTGCTCCAGCATTTTGGAATGAGATTAGCAGAACCAAGGAAGGAATTCTCCAATATAAGCCGTGGAAAAAGATTTATCTGATTCTGCCTGAGTGCAGCTCAGAATTGCTGTGTGTGGTTGCTGTCTGGCTCCAGAATAGAGCAGATGTAGAAATAAGGAATGTATGCATGGTGTAATTCTGCATGAAAGCAGATCATTTCTGCACATTAGAGAATTGTATTTGTATTTGCCGACATTCTACATGAAAAAACACAATCAATGTATCATTTTGGTCTGAATTATTTTGTGTATGGATCACAAAAAGGTGATATTTTAAAGTATGTCGTGGCTTCTTTTTTTCATATAATGAACGTACAGTAAATGGGGACTAGATCCGTCAATTTTTAGTATGAAAAAATAAAATAAAATAAAAGTTGTCCCTGCATGTCTGATGACCAAAATCCATTGATGTTGGCTGGCTTAATAAGTCTTAGAAAACAGCAAATGAGGATGGAAACTTCAATGGTGCTTGACAACCACAGTCACCACTGACTTTCATTTTATGGACAAGAACAGACTGAATATTGTTTAAAAATTCACTTCGTCATACAGGTTTGAAATGAAATGAGGGTGAATAAATGATGAAAGAATTTTCATTTTTGATGAACCATTCATTTTAAAACTCTAGCAGTATGATATTCTATTATATTTTGTTCAGTCACTTTTACACTGAAATATTCATTTGGCAAACCATTTATTCAAAGTGTTTTACAGTGCATTTTATCAGTGTGACCTTGGCATTGATAGCACCCATGTTCTACTAGCTGCTTTTCTAAATGTAACCTATAACAAACCTGATTTAACAGTGGTGTATTGAGTATTATGCCTTATATAATTGTTTAATTACATCAACGCTCACCTACGTATTCCTGCCTCTTCACTCTGCCACTTTCCCCTTTCCTGCCTCTCACATCCATGTTTTCTCTTCATCACCATCCCACTGTTCCTCTCTCTCATCCCTCTCTTTCCATTCAAGAGATCTTTCACAACAAAAGCGCCTCTGTATGTGTCAATGTAACCCCTGTCTGTTCTCCTCATTATACAAAGCTCAGCTCCGCTGTCCCCATTATGACGTTTCGAGTTCAATCTGTCACACAAAGGCCTCTTCAAGAAGAATGGAGAATTTGTAAATACTTTTAACAAACACAGGAGAACAATGACAAAAAGCGATAACCCAGTGTTCCCAGTGCCCAAGTTGAGATTTATTATTGGTTGAAAGTGATAATGTTAGAAAAGATTTCTATTTCAAATAAATGCTGTTCTTTTGAACTTTATATTCATGAAAGACTCCTGAGAAAAAAATGTATCAAGGTTTTCACAAAAATATTAAGCAGCATTGATAATAATAAAAAATGATTCTTGAGCACCAAATCAGCATATTATAGTGATTTCTGAAGGATCATGTGACACTGAAGACGTAATGATGCTGAAAATTCAGCTTTGCTGTCACAGGAATAAATTACATTTTAATTTATATTAAAATATAAAATATTTATTTTATATTGTAATAATATTTCAAAAAATTACTGTAATTTTTGTCAAATAAATGCAGGTGAGCATAAGAGACTTCTTTTTCAAAAAATCTTACTGATCCCAAACTTGGTTGGTACAAAAAGTCCGTTTATGACAATAACACAGCATTAAAGTGCTCTTACACAAGATCTTAAACTGTATCCTTTATGGCAGCTGTTACTTTAAGAGATCAGCTGATTTATGTACTGAGCTTGTAATGATCCATTATACAAGGGTACTTTTACATCTGGCTGATTTGGTTTAGATCTTCAGGGCTGATGTAACCAATTCTGAGCTTTGCCAAGCCATCTGTAGGCTTGAAAAAGCAGAGATAAGTGCCTGCAGTGACCTCTTTTGCCATCCCATAAAAGAGGATGAGAGAGCTATAGATAAGAGAGAGGGATTGAGAGCAAAGTTACTTGACAATTGCAACTCCATCCATCAATGGTTACCCAAGGGCCAACTTTTTGCAGCAAATCTCCCATTCCACCCACAAGTCGAAGCAAATGCGGCCACAAAGAAGAAGGGCTCTAGTGCTGTGCTGGGTGGAATGGGAGATTTAACCATCACTAATTGTGTAATGAGAGCAGATTAGATTTAGTCCAGTGAAGGTTAGCAGCTGGTGACACACTGGAACCTTCTTTTTACGCGTGACTAGAGTAAAGCTCTAACGTCGTAAACACGTTTTGGTGTGAACTGCTGTTTAAGTCACAACAATGTGCTGTTGGCATTAAAATGCAAGATAAAAAAAGAACATGTTGTTCACACACCACAGACAGATAACTCAAGTTTAGCATAACAACCTAGCAACCGTAAAATGTGTGACTGCCATGGTAATAATATAATTTAGGCTACTCGTCTTCAAAAACAACCTAAACATTTAGAGCTGGAGAGTTTGAGAAGTCACGAATAGAAAATCAATAATGAAAGTCTTTCATCACATCTGACAAGTAAATGTGCTGTCATGTATTATATACGAGGTTCTCAAATATAATCATCCATTCTCAGCTGACATATCTGCACTATTGTGGGCAATCTCATCATAACAAACAGCCCTTGTCAAACTCTCAAAATAACATAACATCAGTAACATCTGATTGTATTAACCATATTTTAGCATTTCTTTCCATGTCCTTAGCTAAATCATCTTGAGGGGAGACTGTGTTTTCATTTAATACCTGAAGGGAACATAAATCTCATTTGACTGCTTCATTTCCATGGCCCTTTATGGGGAGAGTTTAGAGAAGGGAAAGTTAGAGAAAAAGTGAAACAGAGTAGGCTACTCTTGCCAAGATTATGATGAAGACTCAGCTTTGGTTTACCTCATGTGTGCCTACAAGCACAAGAGATTTGTGTAAATGCATTTATGCTGTCTTTTTGTGGAATATATGCCGCTTCAGATGCAGCTTCTGTGCCGCCTTTCCAGTTTAAAGATGGCATAAGACTTATACAAGACAAAGATCATATAAAGCCAGTACGAACTGTAACTGAGTTAGATGAGCAAAAGTATTTGAAGACGTTTACTCTAAGCTGCTCTAACTCAAAGTTTTCCATAAAAGAGAGAAACAATGACGAAGTAGAACAAAAACACTCATACCAGCTCAGCAACATATATATCTATACATACAACGACACAATCTGCATAAAAATGCCTAGAAACATGTGAAGAAACCTAAAATTGACAAAAAACGAATATATCATATAAACAAGAATACAGACAAGATGTTACCATTAACAAAGCAAAATGAAATATCATTTCTAACTATAACTAGTTCAATTTTTAAACAAATATATAAAGAGTTATAGCATATATAGAAATGTTAGTTTAAATCTGTGTATTACCTCCAGCATAGGCAGATCAGGGTCCAAATGCGTGAAACTATTTAAGACCACCGGACATCCATCTCCGGCCGCGATCTCCAGCTTCACCCCATCCCAAATGTTTTTAATTCTCCAGGTGCTGGACTCAAACAGCTCATCCAGGGACGTGGGTTTGACACCCAGAGCGTCCGACTGTATCCCAGTAATGTAGACCATTACTAAAAGACTGTCACCTCTGTTTACGGTGTATTATTTTATAACGAACTCCATATTTTGTCATTCAGACTTCTGCTGTAGTAACGAGTGTTTGTCTGTATGGGTTCGGGTGAAGTAGAGAAGGGAATACCCTGAGCCGCTAGGCCCCGCCCCTCGCGCTTTAGCCATCCGGCCTTCCTCCCCGAGCGCGCATGTTACCCCGCCTTTTCTATGACTAATTGTGATGTCAGGTTCCGGGAAACTCTGTTGTGAGCTACTAAAAATATAATTTGTAATTGCTTGATTATAAATTCACAGGCCATAAACAGACGGGTGCAACTGAAATAATTATATGGCATTAATTAAACTATTATATGATTCATTATCAAGCTTAGGTTTAAATATAAAGGGCATTTGTGTATAAATAAGAGGATCTGCCCACATGTATCAAATTGAATAAATAAAAAAAACAACAATAATAATAATCAGTGCATTTAACTCTTCTATTGTCTATAGATTTCACATAACTTTTAGAATTGTGAACCAGGCTTTGTGACACTGTGAAGAATATCTAAACAAAACAATAAAAGCACTTAAAAAAACACATATGGGCTTCCAGCATATTTAGCCCCAGTATACTCTATGAAAGGGTACAAGGAGGGCCCATGTTTAATGCTTATACCGTGCCACTAAAATAAAGATGTCCTTAATAGTCAAATTGGAATGAAGTGGACTTGTCAACCAGGCACACTGTATATAAATAACCTAAATTGTAGGTTATTCATGTTTCAACCTCAAAATATTCGTTGAGCTGCAAGCCTAGTTACCACAACAACACACAACCCAAGCATAAGCTTACCAACGCCATGACCCTGACTAATCGCGCCCTCTGTTGGAAAATACTGGTAACTTACTCTTCGGGGATGACTGCAACACTGACGCAGAGCTCCAGTGAAAAGGAAACTAAAACCCTCCAGTGGAATAGTGATTTGCGAGAAAGAGCAGCAGCTGTGTGAGGTACCTGCTTTGGATTGATGGTGTTTTCCCATCCAAAATTTTCCCTGAGGTAACCATTATGATGATATAGTGAAATCTGACAAGATAGCTGTTTGAAAAGCAGTCTTTGTGCTATAAGAGCTGTGGAGATGATTTAATATTAGGTTACTTCACTCAAGGTGCCCTGAAATATATAAATATGTCATGTATGTATAAAGTCCAAAATCCCTGGTACTATTGGGATGAATAAGAGCCAGCTAAATGTAAAAAATGTGTGCAACTCTAAACTCAATAATGCCATAATTACACTTAGATTTGTTCAGAATGCTTTTGCTAATATTTCCCTGACCACTTCTGCTAATAGATTTGTGGCCATAATTCAAGGCAGCACACACTGAACTGGATGTGAATAACCCTGGACTCTCTGAATTGAAACAGCTGTTAGTTATGCTTGGCTGCCAAGCAGAGAGATCACACAGAGTTATTATGCTGTAAGTTATCTGTGAACTCTTCGGTCTAAATCACCACCCAAATAAATCTTGCATCAAGAACACAAAATCCACATAAACTCCCTTATTTTTTTTCACGCATAGAGGTCACTACAGTGGACAGCTATTCAAAAAGCATTTTCTTGCATATGCATGGGTTTTGATGGCACAGTTGGACATCAACCTTTACATTGGATACTATAGTGCATCATCCTTTACACTGCCACCAAGTGGCAAGCCTTTGTATGTCAATTGTTTTTTTCTCCAAACCAAGATGGCTGACGGCCAGTCAGAAATGCCAAGTTGCTCTGAAATATCCATCCATCCAGACTCTTGCCGGTAAAATAATGTTTTAGCATCAAGCAACATCTAAGGAGTCATATCATTGTTAAATTGACCAAGTATTGATATTAGATTGGAAGGAAATTCTGATTAATCGTCTGTCCACTAAATTGGTCATACTATTACTGTGACTGTTGTTTCTAAAAATTCTTCATCTGCAGTAACCTTTTTAGCTGTAAATAAATGCATTTGTGTTATTAGAATGTAATTTGCATTTAGATCAAAAAAGCAATCTGATTACGTTATGCTTGTTACTTGTAATGCGTTACCCCCAACGCTGCTCATTTCTGATGAGACTGAAAACACCTCAATTGTTTTACTTTTTGAATTACTACATTTCAGACTCAATTGGGTTTGCAATATTTTGCATTTATAATTTTTAGTTTTCACATGATTTTAGATTATTTAATTTATTGGTTTGTTAAATACACAGTATCGCTGTGTTACTACTGTATTATGTTTAATATAGTATCTCTTCAGTTAAAACCAAAACGCATACTGTCTGTCCAACTCAAGTGGACATCTGAAAATCTCTTTGAAAAATGTGGAAAAAAAAAAAAAAAATCAAATCTCGTTTTTCATGCCCTAAGAGAAATAAAAACACATAGGGAAAAACCTGACTCAGGCTGTCATAATTCATGTATTCATGCGCTCTGTAAACTGCCACTCCAAAGTGTGAGAGATCAAATTAACTTTCTTAACCATCAATTCAGCATATTAAAATGTTTTCTGAAGGATCATGTTACACTGAAGACTGGAGTAATTTATTTCATCACAGGAATAAATTACATTTTAAAATATATTCAAATAGAAAACAGTTTAATTTGTAATATTTCACAATATAACTGTATTGAAATATATATAAATATATATTGTATTAATAAATATATATACATACTACCATTCAAAAGTTTGGGGTCGATAAGATTTTTTTTTTTTTTAAAGAAGTGTCTTATGCTCAACATGACTGCATTTTTTTTTATAAAAAATGCAGTAAAAAAAAGTAATATTGTGAAATATTATTACAGCTTAAAATAACTGTTTTCTATTTGAATATATTTCTGCGAACTTATTCCTGTGAAGGCAAACCAGATTTTTCAGCATCATTACTCCAGTCTTCAGTGTCACATGATCCTTTAGAAATCATTCTAATATGCTGATTTGATGCTCAACAAACATTTCTTAATATTATTAATGTTAAAAAAAAATAGTAGTAATTTGTTTTTTATATATATACGGATATATCTAAGCCTAAATGTCCATGCAGTGTTTTTCTTTAACAGAGATGACCCATGGCACCAAAAGTTTGGGATTGCTGTAACATGTATACTTAGTTTAAGGCTATCTCTGCCACAGCTGGAACTCAATTGCACAACCTCTGTTTGCGCTGCTCTCTGCTGAGATTGATAGATAACAGCTTGTTGTTCTCTTACAGCACCAGCATGGTTTATAATTCTTTGGAGAAGCTTCATTTTATCTCTTTTGTCCTTTTGCCCAGACACACACAGTCAAAAACCAAGTGATTATAGGATCTAGAAGAATTGTTCTATAATCCTTACTACCATTGGGAATCAAGGTCATCAAGCTCGCATATAAATGTTAGCAAACAAAGTTCACCCTGAACCCAGTCTCCTCTCCTATCAAGCCGTGTCAACCTGAGAAAGGACACATGTACTTTGAGAGTACACAACTTCAAATGGGGACAAATGTAATGAGCCGGCAAACAAAGTGATCTTAAACCTTTTTTTTTTCATTGTTTACTCATCATTTCAGTCTGACACACAACAACCCAGTGTTACCATTTCAAGGGAAAGGAATCAATAATGTTTTTTTGTTGTTGTTGTTGTTTTTAATTTTCAGGTGCACAACTCCAAAAAGATTTAATATCACATCAATTCTGAGTGATTACTTGGAATGTACTGAAAATTTGACTTCTAAATGTTTTTTCTTTCTTTCTTCCTTTGTTTACTTTGTCAAAATAAAGAAAGACCCAGAAGAGGATAAGGTACACACTTCACACGCTGTGGAAAACACCTCAAAGATACTATCACAGCCAATGGTTTAAAAGGTGCAGGAAGCACTCATAGGTATTCATTCACACCCACACACACCTGCGCCTTAGGGACATGTCAAACTGTAGATTGCACAGATTTGAACAGATTTCTCTAGAAACGGCCCACTATCTTCAAATGAAATCTCTTTGCATGCTCCAGCAACGGATTTTGAATATATATTTTTATAATGCCTTTGTGTGTAATCCCAGAAATTAGTAACCTGCCAACTCAACCAATAACACTACAGACAACATGAAATATTAATAAACATACACTGTCAGAAAAAAAGGTACAGGGCAGTACCCTAAGGTACAAAAGTAAAAAGGTACATCCTTGTACCTTACTTACCCCTAAATGGTGCATATTAGTACCTTAAAGGTACATATTAGTACTTTAAAAGTACATATTAGTACCTTTTTACCTTTGTACCTATAGGGTACTGCCCCAGTGACAAGCACCGTACCTTTTTTTCTGACAGTGTAATAATGTAATCATAAAACATATAATCATATTTTGACTACAATAAGAACAATAAGATCAGCTGATAGCTAGACTAACTAGATACATTTGCAGTCTATTAGAGAACAAATAAGTGGTTCTTCTTACCTGTTTTCTTTCCTCTAAACATTCCAAATCACAGAACAGATCATCATTCACGTAAATACAACCAAAGCCACACCAGCGTATCAGTTGAACAAGTTGATCAATTCTGTCTTTCCAGCACATCACCTTCTCAATTGAGTCTTTGTAGCGTAAAATGCAAGATCTGTCAATCTTGTGACAGATACGAAGTGCAAAATTCTCCTTCTCCATTCGCTGACCCCAAAACACTGTCCCTGTCCGACACGTGTGGACTCAAACAGCTGTATCAATACGCAGGGAACACAACTCTCACACTAACTCTCTCACACTGAAATCCACAACATCGACTGAAGCTTTTCTTATAAGCTCTACTCTTAACACCTTCAGGAATCATTTGTAAAGCACAAGCCTCTCTGAGACTTCCCAAGAATTCCCACACAAAACAGAAAGTGCAAGTGAAGCAATCAAACAAAACTAAAACCTGTGTGACTACTTTCTGTTCCATCAGACCATGTGGGGGAGCAAATGTTCACATCATGTCGCTGCAAAACACTTATTTATCATTTTACCCATGGTTATCCTTCTTTAATACTAGTTTCTTTACTCAGTGACTAAAATACTATTTATTTTAGAGTCAAACTATTTTTTTAATAGAATGCCCCCACAATCTAGGTAAAATCAGTTTGTACTATCCTTGTGGGTGTGTTTGGTCTCAACAATCTAGGCAAAACATTGTTACCTATAACTGTCTGATGTATAGTTCTGTAATTTTTCTGATTTCACTCAACTTCAAGGCGCAAAAACATAGTCAAACAAAGTCAAGGTACCGGATTGATAAGAAATAATGAAATATGAAATAATCACTGGATTTGACATGAAGTTTTTGAAAGATATTCGGAGTGTTTATTCTGCTAATTATGAAATATTCTATACTTATTGTGTAGTCTCTAAACTTTTTTCTGTGTATTTTCTATACAGTCATTTGCAGATACTGCCATGGCATTATTTAAATGGGCAGTTCTTGGCGAGAATAAGCTGCAGTATGGACCGCCAAAAGTCTGGCTATGTGAGACTAGACAAAACCTGACCCACAAACAGGTGGATACTGATGTTAAAGAGGCCAGACCTTGTCAATGCATGTCTATGTGGCTTAAAACAATGATGTTGTTATAACAGGCCAATGTGAAACAACTCTCAGTATATGGAAGTGCAATCCAACAACAGCTTTACGTATTGAAGACTCCTAACTTCCTTTCAAAAATAGGTCAAAAACTAATGTAGTATGTAAACCCCTGATTCTTTTTCACAGAGAGAAACTTTCCTTTCTTGAGTGCCACAGAAACACCATTCTGTGGCTCAATTTATTACCCTGCTTTATTCTCTGGAGCTCAATTACAATTCTAAGGAGCTTTGACACTCAGAACTTGGCATTTAAAAGTGCTTTCTCCTCATGACTGGGGCCAAAAGAGAAACTACATCACAAGCCTTGTCCAGTCAGTGAATACAGACAGTCACTGGCTGAGACACGGATACACGCCGATCCGATACCAGTGTTGCCAAACTGCTGAAAAGTGTACCAAGTGTATTGATGTGAATGAATCTTTAGTGCAGTAAGTTTATTAAGATCAGATATTGATGGAGATTGAAGTTGTTCATTGAAGTATGACTTAAGAAATGAGCATCCATGATAAAGAAAAAAACATCAGCTTGAAAACACATGCGCAAAGTTCTTAGAAATATACTCTGTATTCAAGGGTTAGTTCACCCAAAAATGAAATTTCTGTCATTAATTACTCTCCCTCATGTCGCTCCACACTCGTAAGACCTTCATTCATCTTCGGAACACAAATTAAGATATTTTGATGAAATCCGAGAGGAATATGACTCGTCCATATAGACGGCAATAAAATCAACAGGTCCAGAAAGGTAGTAAAGACATCGTTAAAACCGTCGAAGTGACTACAGGGGTTCATCTTAATGTTATGAAGCAACGTGAATACTTTTTGTGTACAAAAACAAAACAAAAATAATGACTTTATTCAAAAATATCTTATTATTGGCCGGCTCCTGTGTCAGCATCACACGCATGCGTCGTACTGCATGTGTGCAGCTTTGGCCAATACTGAGCCTGCATTCGGATGTAAACACGGAAGCCTTAACAGTGCTTACTGTGTTACCTGCATAAAGATAATGACAGGGAAGAGAAGAAATTGTTGAATAAAGTCAGTATTTTTGTTTTGTTTTTGCGCACAAAAAGTATTCTCGTCGCTTCATAAAATTAAGGTTGAACCACTGCAGTCACGTCGACGGTTTTAACTATGTATTTACTACTTTTCTGGACCTTGAAAGTGTTGATTATATTGCTGTCTATGGATGAGAAGTATACCTCTCGGATTTCATCAAAAATATCTTAATTTGTGTTCTGAAGATGAACGAAGGTCTTACGGGTTTGGAACGACATGAGGGTGAGTAATTAATGACATAAAATTCATGTTGGTTTCAGGTGGTTCTGAAAAACTTTTATACCATTTGAGAAAAGTTTCAATTTAATTCAAATGAATTCAATAACAAAAAAGTGATATTTTCCTTACACTACGAATAGATGTGTGTATTTTCAAAAACATAAATAATAATTTAAAAATAATAATGTGAGTAAATAGGCTATTTTTACAAGCATCGTGGTTTATGAATTCAAAAATGATAAAATACGTTTTGGGGAGTCGCACATATGATATTTTACAACCTAAACTAACCTTGCCTTGTCTTAAACAGGTATTATGACAAATTATCTCATATTTTAAGAGACTTTTCGACCTTGACACACCCATGATGGTCTGCAGGGGTCCCCTCTATGACATCATTTCCTTCATTATGTTTTTTTTTTTTTTCTTGGTTTGGCAAAATGTTTTAGATGTATAATAATAAGCAGTAAAGCAGTTTTGTTTTTGTATTATATTTTTTATAAGAAAAAATAACAAAATATACCTATAACTACTTGATAAGGTTGTTTTCAAGAGTTTCAGAAGTATTTCAGAATTTACAGTTGTATCACCCAGACATTTTTTTTACTTTCTGTCCTCCAAATATCAAATGAATATAAAAAATTAAAAAAATCAAAAATGAATATAAAAAAAATATCAAAATGAACTTTAATTTAGAAATTAAAAACATGCCTATAGAACATATTCAAATCACTGTAAAATGAACTGCACTTTTAACATATTTTTGAATAAATTAATATATGTGAACAAAAAAAAAAAAAAAAAAATCATAATGTTTTATTAACCCAATTGCTTTTTATAACATTTCATTCACATTTATTCAGAAAGATCCAAAACAAAAGCCACAGGACCAGCAGTGGATAACATTCGTTTCAAGATGACTCATAAAACTTGAAGGAGTTGCAGTGCAGTATTGAAGTGGACCATATAATATGCAATAAAGGAAGCCTCGGTAACCTAGACACATACTCACACCTGCATAAGTGCTGACACACAAAAACATCTGCTACTTAGCAAAAGTAGCACATCAGCCTTGAACATCTCTGGCCAAAAAATGTGCCACCAAAATAAAAAAATAAAAATAAAAAAAGCCAGATAGCCACGGGCAGCATAGCAACAACATCCTGTTCCGCATGCCAAAAGTAGAACTCACTACTGAGCGCAAGACATTCACAACTAACTCCAGACGCCGTTATCGATTAGTTGTAACCCGTTTAATGACGAGGAACAGTGTGAACTGACTTGCTTTTATCGTGAAAATCTCGTTCCATAGAGGACTGTCAGTTAAAGTCCTCTGGCTCTAAGCCAACATGCATGAAAACAGCAAAATACAGCCAAAGGGTGAGTACATACTTCGACTAAATAAAAACACAGACACCAACTCACACCAGGTGAATCAGAACGAAACGACTGCAGTCTCTCTCTTACCAGATCATCCAGGATGGAGACAGGAAAATCAAACATGCACATCTTCACAGGCTGAGCCAGGGCTTTTTGCAGGCTGAACAGAGATTTGGGCTCCATCTTACCCGATGGAGAGAGTGCAGGCTGCTGTCCAGGCGCCTGCTTCATATTAGGGGAATGCTGCTCCCCCTTGTCTGCTCTCATTGATACACAGCTCCCTCCCTTCCTCTCTCACGCTCTCCCTTTCAATCGTTCCCTTTCCAGAGTGAGTGCACAGGCACTCTCGCTCTCTTTCGCCTCTCTCTGTATTTCTCTATACGAGTTACACACAGCACAAACAGGAACTTGCTGCTGCTGTCACCAACACTCTGTTGCCATCTACTTCTCTTGCCTCAGAAGATGGTAAGAGATCTGAAGAACTCGACCTCCTCCCAGTGCTTCCTTTTGCACATTGTCTCTCTCTCTCTAACAATCTCCTAGCCATGTAAACACCCACACCCATACGTGCGACATAGGTATGCAGGTACATCACGCTTTAAAATGCAGTGCCTCCCTCTCAAGCTGTTTTCCAGCTCAAGAAGATATAGGGCCGGGTGTTTTTCTGCCTTCTGCTGTGCTTTTCCCCAGCCGTGCCCCTCAGAGACCTTCTGTTTGTGTATCTGAGAGCGGTTTCGGCAGTGGAAAAGTGCTCTCTGGCTCATGTGCTCTGTCCATTTTGCACGAGCAATAAAAAAAGTGTGTTCTCGCTCGCGTGACCAGTCTGCCCAGTGACCTGTGCAGCTGGGAGTCTCGATCCTACCACACACACACACACAAATGGCAGACATACACTCAGATCCATTAAAGAGTTGAAAAACATTTCAATGCCCTATCATTAAATCTAGGTCACAAAGCTTTTCATCCACAAAGAGCTGTCCTATACTAAAACAGCCTTAATGATAACAGTATATGAGACATTTCTCTTCTGCTCTGAGTGAGTTAAGGTATGTGCACAAATGCTGGAACTGTTCAAGCAACAGGATGAAAAAGCTTAAACCCGAATAGCACACGGTTCAATATCAGAGGGTTGCATGTGATGATTATCTAACGGCAGACATAGTTGAGGACCACGGGGAGGTGGTACTCCATTATGAAAGCACAGACTGTGGGAACTGTTTTGAAATGCAGAGGATATCCTACGCAGCCATAGAGCGATGTGGTTGCCATGGAGACAGCAAACGCTCAACCTTTGAAAAGAGATGCCTAGAGGAACTGCAATAAAGCCCACAGAGACTCTATGGCTGACTTATTTGCACAAGAGCACCGTACCTCACCACTAAGATGTGTGCACAAAAGCAGTTTCTATTTAAAATATGTCTCCGATTTATACTTATTTTCCCACTTCGGCTGCATTCCGTTGTCTGCGTGACATTTAAAATTCAGTCTGAATATGCACTAACATGTCTTGCCTATATTTGCCTCATTCCATTCACGTCCAGACTTGTGCAAGTTCTTGAGAACAACTTGGATGCTGAAAAACTACTTTTCTCATATGGTGGCTTTAACGGTTCAAGGACACATTTACTGGATATAGAGACAGAACAAGATAATGTAAAACATTTTAAAATGTTAAAATACAACACTAAATTTTATGCAATATTTAAAGGGGCCAATTTTATACAATATTGAAACTATTTTTTAAAAGAAATTAATACTTTATTTCACCAAGGATGCATTGAAATTGATCAAAAGTGACAATAAAGAATCCTTATCTGTTCTTCCCTATAGAATCCTGATCAAATCAGCATATTAGAATGATTTCTGAAGGATCATGTGACACTGAAGACTGGAGTAGTAATGCTGAAAATTCAGCTTTGCCATCACATTAATAAATTAATTTTAAAATATTTTAAAATAGAAAACAGTTATTATAAACAGTAATAATATTTCACAATATTACTGTTTTACCGTATATTTGATCAAATTAGTGCAGCCCTGAGCATAAGAGACTTCTTTCAAAAACAATTGTACAGAGGACAAACTTTTGAACAGTACAATACTGTTCAATATGGATGGATTAAAAAAAAAAAAGCACTTTATTAGTGGTAGCACTTTATTTTACAGTCCTGTTCCCCATGTACATACTAAGTACTTATTATAGTAATTGCAATAACTGGGTAATAACTAGGTACTAACCCTGAACCTACCCCTAAACTTAAACCATTTACAGTAGTTACCTTATATTACCCAGTACTTTCTTAGGTAAGTACACTGTAAGTACACGTAAGTGCATGTACTGTATAATAAAGTGCAACCAATTCTCTAATACAGTGTATTATAGTGCATCTCTAATTTATATGATGTTTAATGATGCTTAATATTGCATTTTTGTTTAAGGCATAATTTCATTTTCTCACAAAAATTAGTAAGATCACTAAACAATATCTGGACCCACTGCAGTATAGTTGCAGAACCCCTTTTAAGGGCCCCTGCTTTTTTAAAAAAACAAAAAAACAAAAACAGTCTAACTAAAAAGAACTGTGTGTTGGGCAGAATGAGAGGTAACTGAATGGGCAAGGAAGGAAGCGCAGCTTCTGTCTGAACACCCTCAGAGGTCCAACTCCACACAAAGGCAGGACAGGGTGGTGTTGGAGAGGAACTGTTGGAGCTGTTCACTTTAATGTTCCACTCGGCGTCAGGACACTGGCAATGGAATCCTGAAGAAAAGTTACACGTAGATGGGAAAGTTCTCTGTCGAGATACATTTTCCAAAGGCTGTACCTTAACAACCACATGTTTAAGCAGACTGTTCTAGCAGCATGAACACAGCTCCTCTGCTGTTAAGAAATATATAATTTCTAGGCATCCAAATGTTATCTCCACAAGTCTTGCAAGATAAATCTGTTATGTGGGACAACAGCAATATATGTCATTGGCAATGGCTGTAACTATTAGACCTTGTGAGACCAGTGAGACATGCAGTGACATGATATACATCCTATTGCTAAAGAGGATGTCACAAGAATTCTGATTCACAAGAATTTATTGTGTAATAACACATCGATTATAATATGCCGTAAACAACTGTCTGCACATTCTTAAAAACTTTTCCTTTGTTTATAACATCAGTTAAACAATGCTGTGTCCCCCTTTTTCTGACGCAGTACATCTTCCTTTTGCAAGTTTCCATTTCAGTACAGCACACACACACACAGAATGAGGAAACAGAGTGATTGAGAAATGGGGAGGATTCAAAAATATCTGTGTATTCTGGTGAAATATTTTTGAAAGCAAACATATATATTGCTATCTTTAGTTATATTACAGTAGATGTTTTTCCAGTGTCTGATTCTGATTAATAGGGTTCTTAAAATCGTGAACCAGCTATTTTTCACATTACAGAATAGTTGCTAGTGAATTCTGTGGGACTGGAACTCAAATAAGAGTCACTATAAGCAAATAGGGCAGATTACAAATTGCATACTTCTGTTGGCCCCAAACAACTTTAAAAAATAAATAAATAAATTATATACAGTACTGTGCAAAAGTCTTAGGCCACCACCAGTTTTGTTGTTTTAGCATTGTTTGACCATCCATATTTATTTTTTGGTCTTTATCATGATACAAACAGAAAATACAGGACATGTGTACACAAAATGTACAAAATGGCTTCTTTAAGCAAAAATCAGTATTTAGTGTGACCTCCTGGGCTTCTTCCATTTTCTCAAAGAAGAAAATCTGAGAAACTTGTCATCTTATTTTGAAAGTTTTCTTGGCCTTCCAGTCCTTTTCCATTCCATTTAGGTTTAAGAGAGCCAGGTTCCTGCTATTGCTCAAGTGTACGGGGAGGTCATTAAATACTTGCCACTTTAGCCTATAGAAGTTGTTTTTTTAATACTGCATACAAATTTACTATACTTTCTGGTTATATTCAAATAAAGAGACTGAGAAATAATTATATATGTTCATTATACCATTGCTAAAACAACATCTAAGACTTTTGCACAGTACTATATATGTGTATATATATATACATATATATATACAGTCAAACCAAAAATTATTCAGACATTTTTGATATATTTTTACTAGTGGGTGCAGGACACTATAGTTCATTTATGTAGGTGAGGATAGCAAAATAAAGCAAACTGTGACATATTATACCCAAAAATTCTTCATACAGTGGGCTACCAGTAAAATTGATAAAAAATTTGGAACCAAAAATTATTCAGACACTTTGACCTGACCATGTTTTGCTTAAGTGTTATCTGACATAATTAAGATGATTTTTTTTCTGACACAGTTTAACTCTGAGATCTTGTCATATTTTATTACCATTTTTTTTAGACTATAGTGAATAAACTGTATTAATGAATAAAAAATGCTCAAGGTGTCTGATTAAATTTTGGTTTTGTAATCAGTGTGTTGGATGCAGGAGAAATGGGCAGGAATTAAGATCTGAGCGACTTTGATAAGGGCCAAATTGTTATGGCAAGGTGACTGGGTCAGTATCTCTGAAACCGCAAGGCTTTTGGGTTGCTCCCGGTCAGCAGTGGTGAGAATTTACCAACAGCGGTCCAAGGAGGGACAAACCACAAACCAGCGACAAGGTGTTGGGCTATCCCATCTAGTCCAAGCCAACAGAGGGTCTACTGTGGCACAAGTCACACAAAATTTTAATGATGGTTATGAGAGGAATGTCACAACACAACACAAATCCCCTGACCCCTGATATTATTGAAGGAGATTTTTATTTATTATGTGAGGATATTTTTATGTATTTCAATTAAATGGATATATAAACTCGTATATATTATATAAACAAATATCTCTAATAAGACAAAAAATGTTCTGAGATTTAATGTGGCTCAATGGGGGATTCTGTTTTTGAGCCCCACGCGCCCCCTGGAGGAAGTAAACTTTAGCTACATTAGCATAATGTTCAGCTGTCATTGCGCTTGCCGTAGACTTGTGGGAGTTTATGTAAAAGCATGATGGCGGCGGCCTGTGCGAGAACACTTAGTAAGGTCGGTCGGTTAGTTTTGGACACGCCGAAATGCCGTGTCACAAACACAGTAGCATTAGTGCCGAGAATGACCATGAGATGCCAAGGAAGAGCTTACGGTACCGGCGGTGCGGGATTTAGATCCAGACTTTTGCTCGCTGCGCCGGTGCGTGGCAGTGGCAGAGTCCTGGGATGCGCCTTCTTGCTCGGTGGTGGTTTCGGCTTGTACCAGACCATCAAACTCACGCTTCAGCGTCACCTTGCAGAGGAAAAAGCAAATGTAAATATTCAGCTATGTGCAATATTCCTGGATGTCCTGCACTTTTTTCACATGCAACTATAGAAAGTAAATGTCATTTTTGGGTTAGTTTGCTCACCTTGGTTTTGTTAACTTGTTTTGATTAGGCATCTGAGCTGGGGACAGATCTTAAGTTGACTCTGTATCAGTATAAGACCTGTCCGTTTTGCAGCAAGGTGCGAGCCTTCCTGGATTATCATGGTCTGCCATATGAAATTGTGGAGGTCAATCCTGTTATGCGACAGGAGATCAAGTGGTCCACTTACAGAAAAGTTCCCATCCTGATGGTGAACGAGACGGTGGTATGTAGATACTCGGATATTGTCTTTCCTGATTATGATGGATAGTGTAAGATGCATCAGATCATCAAGTCCCTCTCTTTGTTAATTTCTTCAACAGCAACTCAATGACTCTTCTGTAATTATTAGTGCTTTGAAGACATACCTGGTCAGCAAGTGAGTATCTTCTGCTTGACACTCTTTATTATTTTTTACATGGATGTTGATAGAATTTATTTTATCATGACTTTATATTTAACATTAACATTTGGTGTATTTCTGTATTATTTTCATTCAGAAGAGGGGTTTTCAAATTGTGACAGTAAACAAAGTTTGAAAATTATAAACGATATTGATTTTACATTTGATTTTTATCTTAAAGAAGTAGGGGATTGCCATTGTTCGAGACTGAACCTTTCAGCACTGTTTTCATTTTTGTGCTAGTTGCTTTGCTGATAAAAAAATTGTTAGGCAAATAAATGTAAATATAAATGCAAATTTTATTGTCTATTCTCTGCTTCTTTTAGGGAGAAAACAATATCTGAGATTCTCACTTTTTATCCTGAGATGAAGGCAAAGAATGACAGAGGGAAAGACGTGATAGAGTTTGGCAATAAGTACTGGGTCATGGTGCGTGACGCGGATGCTGATCATCTATATCCTGAAAAAGACAACAGAAAGTAAAGATATTGATTGCGTTATTAGTCTTTTTTAATTGAATTTACTGTCAAACATGATTTTGTTTGTATTAACCTTAAGAAGCTTGATTCATATCTCACTCACACTTTTTGCTCAGAGAGGAGATTAAATGGCGACAGTGGGCAGATGATTGGCTGGTGCACCTAATTTCCCCAAATGTTTACCGCACGCCGACCGAAGCCCTCGCATCCTTTGACTACATAGTACGAGAAGGCAAATTTGGCACCTTTGAGGGCTTCTTTGCTAAGTATTTCGGAGCTGCTGCCATGTGGATCATTTCAAAGAGATTGAAAAATAAGTATGTTTTTGGGGGAAGCTGGTTAGTAAATAATGAAGATATTTGTCAAAAATGTTTTGATATTAAACATTTAACCTCATCATTACTGCATAGACACCATCTGCAAGATGATGTGAGGAAAGATCTCTACAAGGCCGTCAATGATTGGGTGGCAGCCATTGGAAAAAATAAGAAATTCATGGGAGGTGATCAACCCAACCTTGCAGATCTGGTATGTGTTTCTCTCTCAGTCTAAACTTTTATTAAAGATATATAAAACACACTACCATTCTAAAGTTTGGGGTCGGTAAGATTTAAAATATATATATATATATATATATATATATATATATATATATATATATTTTTGAAAGATGCTCACAAGGGCTGCATTTAAAATACAGTAAAAACCGTAATATTGTGAAATATTATTATAATTTAAAATAAAACTGTTTTCTATTTGAATATATTTTAAAATGTAATTTAATCCTGTGATGGTAAAGCTGAATTTTCAGCATCATTACTCCAGACTTCAGTGTCACATGATCCTTCAGAAATCATTGTAATATGCTGATATGGTGCTTAAGAAATATTTCTTATTATCAATGTTAAAGACAGTTATGCTGCTTAATATTTCTGTTGACACCATGATACTTTTTTTTTTTTTCACTTTGATGAATAGAAAGTGCAGCATTTATTTGAAATAGAAATATTTTAAAGCATTATTAATGTCTTTACTGTCACTTTTGGTCAATTTAATGCATTCTTGCTGAATAAAAGTATTAATTTCTTAAAAAAAAAAAGTCTTACTGACTTCAAACATTAGTGTACAGTAGTGTATATTTTTTCCAGTGTGTCAATTGCATGAGGAATGTGAATTGGATTATTTTTGCTTTTTATTATTATTATTATTATTATTATTATTGGCATATTTAATTATCTGTATTGTGCTGGAAATAATTACCTCCTTGTACCTTGTGTTTTCAACACAGGCGGTGTTCGGTGTTCTGAGGGTTATGGAAGGCCTTCAGTCATTTGATGATATGATGGAACATACCAAGGTGAAGAACTGGTACCGGCGTATGCAGAAGGTCGCACAACAAGTGTCATAAAATCAAAGCATCTGTCATCACTACAACAACTTGAAGCATTTGATACCTGCACAACTTTAAAAAACAAGCTTGATGCCATCTGTTGGTAGCGTAATGGTTATGCAAATCTTAAAAGACTATTTTTTCCAGTAATTAAACTGGCTTCCATTCTTTCTTTGCTTGGACTATAACCACTGAGCTAAGAATTTATTTCATTTGAAGAGATCAACAAAAACATGCCCAAAATACCATAAAATGCTTTTCCTGGTTTTGTTTTTTGTTTTGTTTTTTTTCTCTCTCCATGATTTGCTTTAATACTCAACTGGTTTTCCTTATTTCTTTTACATTGGAAAGCAACCTCATATGATCTACAGACATTGTGAATGGGATATAGAAGGATTGTTCTGAAACCATCCATTTTTCTCCATCTTTGTGGGCTTAAATAACAGGTTGTCAACAAATGTATAATCTGGTGATCTGGTCTGTTTTTCAACATATAACGGTTCATTTTAGCATATGTTACTCTTTCTTGTTCTTCTGAATTGAGGTTTTGTTCCTTTTGTAATGTTTAAGTGCTGCCACTCTCATCAAGTGCTATTTAGGTTACCTAAGCAGATGAGCTCAGCCCTGATAGATCGATGCTTCTGTCTACCTCCGTTTGGCTTACTGTTCTCTGGTTCATAAACGTCCAATCTTGAGGTTGCAGTGACCTTCAAATCTGTGGTTTACTGAATGTTCATATTAATATTTCTCAACCTTGGGTTCTCAAGGGGTTTAACTTAAAATGTGATCTTACTAATTAATGGTTATGTGAAAGTTATGGACATTCAGAGTGTCCATTTAACCAAGAACATTTGTCTATGCATCATCTTTTGATTCGTCAAAAGTGATAAATATTTGTCAATGAAATAAATTAAAAATCTCAAGCAGATGGTTGTCAGCTTGCTTGTCTGTAGCCTGTCATGTTTTTAAAATCGAAACAGAATGCATGTCAGTCAAAAAACTCCTGTAACTTGAAATACACAAACTATTCATTCAAATGTCACCACATCATACTGTTTATGCCGATGTTTTTATTAAACAATTTTATAGATAAATGCCAGAGAAGGAGGTGCCTGCACATAGCAACGCGTCGTTGTCATAGAAGCACAATAAGCTTCGGTTCATTGGGCGTTAAACATACTTCTCAAATCTTTGTCGCTGAAGTTTCGAATCAGCCAATCAGATGCAATAGAGAACGTTAAGGGCGGGATTCAGAGCGCCAGACGCGTCTCTGATTGGCGGCTATTGTTGTCCATGCGAGAGTCTACCGGGTATTGCGAACAACATTACACGGGGACGCAACGTTGCATTGAGGTTAGTGGCGTTTTTATTCGTATCACTGTAACTTTTTAAAGTACATAAATAAATTTTAAACGTATTTTTGATCATGAGGATATAAGTGACCGTATAAATGTGCAGTGCATGAACAGAAGGATTTTGAGCACAAACAGACTTGACTGAGGACAAATAGTCTTCTTGTTTAACAGATACACATGTATGATTCATAACACTTCTATTTTATTTTTCTTACAAGTTTATGATAAACTTCTGGAGAACTTTTATATACTCTTAAGACAAATAAAAACCGCCCTACTGAACTAAAGGGATGAAAACACGGTCGTCCTCTCCGCCCGTCCATGTTCATGTCCCAGACTCAACATCTGTGCATGTCCACCTAAAGAAGAGTCCACAGAAGAGCCAGGTCAGACTGAATGCCTTTTGCTCTTCCAGTTTAAATCAGTCATTTACTGAGACAGTGAAATCACTCATCACAACTCTTCAGCAGGGTAAAGTGAGCAATTTACGATCCACTGCCAGTGTAAAGGTCCGAGCTCCCTGGGTTCCTCCTGGAAAGGCTTCAAGACGGAGAGAATACAAATGGGAGGTTTGTGTAATTCAATTGACCTATTTAACAGCATAACATAATAATGAGTCATTTTAAAAAATGTGACTTTGAATGACTGGACTTTAAATTCGCAATGAAATGGAAGTTGTGACAGTCTTTTCTCTCTATCGTGATTCGTGACATAAGTGAAACAGCTTCACAAACAAGAAAAAATGTAGGGCGGGACTTGATTTTGTCCATCGGGTGGTTGGCTCATTGCTGTGATGTCATGTGAGTGACAGGTTGTCCCGCCCTCTCGCCAGTAAACACGTCATCAGGGAAGAGATGCAAGAGGGAGGGGAAGTTACTTTGATTAAAGATTTCAAGGGGACATTAAGTTAAAAAAAAGAAACGATGTGCACGGATAAATCATTTATAATAAATACTGCAATATTCCATTAAAATTGAATTGTTAAATTTGATTTCATGGTGACTTTAATAACAAAATTTCTCATCAGGGGGCTTCTCGCTGCTTAGAGATCACCCCGGGACGGGACACTGACCGTTCTTCACCTCCTCTGCGGCTCACTGACCTGTCCAGTGAAGAGGACGATGCAAGAGGAGTAATTGGCAAATATGAAAGAAAAATTGAAAGCCTAATGTCAGAGGTTGACCGCATAAAAAGTGAGGTATGGATTGTGAATAATCTTGACAATAAGTTGGGTTTCACAATTGGTTAAATTACGTTGTGGATTTGAATGTTAAAATCTCCACAGGTAAAGTTACGGCAGACAGAGGACCACCTGAAGCATCAATCACAGCAGTTGAGTGCCTGTCAACGTTTGATTGACCAGCATGAGGAAAGACTTGAGGAAGCCAGTAAGGACTTGAGGAGGTCAAAGTGCGAAAATACTGATCTGCGTAGCACCGTAGATGGGACGGGGACGCAGGGTGAACCTGGACAAATGAGGTATGGTTCTTCCAGATTTATTTGTCACGTTAGCTTTTAGGTTGTGGCCTGAATGCTTAAACTGTACATGAAGTCAAAATTGACAATTCTTAATTTTTGATGGAATATTGCAGTGTTATTTAAGTAGGTTATCAGTGCGATCTTAAATCAAAATAACTTCCCCTCCCTTGCAACAACATCTCTTCTCTGATGACGTTTGTTGGCATGAGGGCGGGACAAACTGCCGCCCTACATTTTTTTTCTTGTTCGAGAAGCCATTTCACTCGGATATATGTCACATCATGCTGACTTTAAAATGTGTGATTTAGATCAGAAACAGGACCTCCTCATCAGAAGATGGAAACACTGCTGAGGAAACTGGTGGAGGCTGAGATAGATGGTCAGGCAGCAGCTAAGCAAGTGGAAGTTCTGAGGGAAACTGTGGGCAAACTTAAGAAGGTAAGAAGGTGGTCAAACTCTGCAATTACCTCTAAAATCTTTTTATGTGAATAAAAAAAGCATGCACTTTGTGTATTCAGGACAAAAAACAGTCAAAGACACACTCTGATCAGTTGGGCCGTCAACATGAGCTACTAGAGCAGAAGTTGGACACATTTTTGGACACAAATCGCACTCTCAGACGACTTTTGAGGGAGCAGCATGGGCGGGAGGTAAAAAAAAACTTCCTGTAAACTAAACCTGTCTCATTTTTGGGTTGGCAGTTGGTTCTGCAGTATTGTGTATATGCAGTTATTTAAAAAAAAAGAAACTTTTCACCACAGACAGATGCTCTGAGGATGTGTGATGAGAGGGAGATGCTAATGAGAAAACTAGCTGATTCTGAGGCTGAGAAAAGGGTTTGTAATCTAACTTTTCTTCTTTTTTTGCTGTCAATGTATATACTTTTGTATATTGTTTTGGGGTATTGATATGATTTATAATTGTAACATCATTGTGAGCTTGATACATTGATAGTTTTCATACCACAAGGATGCATTAAATGTATAAAGTGACAAGACTTGTTGCAAAAAATGTTTATTTTAAATAAATGCTATTCTTCAGAACTTTTTATTCATCAAAAAATCTGGAAAAAGTATATCAGGGTTTCCACAAAAATATTAAGCAGCACAACTGTTTTCAAAATTGGTAATAATAAGAAATATTATTTGAGCACCAAATCAGCATATTAGAATGATTTCTGAAGGATCATGTGACACTAAAGACTGGAGTAATGATGCTGAAAATCACAGAAATAAATTACATTTTAAAATATATTAAAATAAAAAACAATTATTTTAAACTGTAATATTATTTTACAATATTCTTTTGAATGGTAGTTAATGCTTAAATGTAGAGTAAAATAAATATTTTGTTAATAGTATTACTAGTTATTTTCACTTTCTCTTGTAGAAACTTGAGACTAAACTCAACAACAGAGAAAGAGAGGCCAATCAGATAGCCAAAAATTTGGAAACTGAACAGGTAATAGTAATTTTCACTCACTATTTCTCTTATTTTTCCTATGCGTTTGCATAACATTCTTCTATGGCATGTTTTATTACCTCTTTTGCATTTCTAAATACTTGAATAGAGTGAATTTGCATCAAAGTTGCTCCTGTGCTGCTGAGTTTAAAAAGGTTTTAAGAAGGTGTTTTGTGATCACAGGAGCATCTGAGGACCACAGGAAGCCTGTCCAAGGTTCTTGAATCCACTCGCAGTCGCTTGCAGAACCAGCTGCACAAGAAAGAAGCTGAAAATAACCTTCTGGAGGCTCAGATCCAAGTAAGCCAAATTTTACTCAGGATTCATGGTTTTCATTGACATGCATACAGTGATATATCTCATAGAGATCGTACTGTACTGTGCCACAGAGGCTGGAAGGGACACTGCAGCATCAGCAGGAGGAGGTTCAAGGCCTTCTGGAGCAGATGAGAGAGCTGAAGCAGCACTGTGGAGACAGAGACATCCAAAAACAGGTCTTGGAGGACCAGAGGAAGCGGGCCGAGCAAAGTGTGAATACAGCTGCACAGCTCTCTGCACAACTATTAGACAAGGTACTGTACAGAAGAACAATGTTAAATGTGCTTCAGGGTTTCATAAAGTTTCTGTTGACCTTAATGGTTTACAAAGTTCTAATTGATGACATAATTCTCCAAACGTCCTTTATGTCACGTCTTTGTGCTGGCCCATATATATTTACTTTACTGGGAACTCTGTCTCACATTTTAAAGACTGATTTTCTGGAGTTGGCCAGTGTGACCCATGCAGTGCAGACTTTGATTTATGTGTTTCTGTCATCTCTTAAGGAGGCTCAGTTAGCAGAGGCTCTCTCCAATGCTGAGGCGCTTCAGCAGCGTTACTCCAAACAGAACAGAGAGAAAAGCCAGCTGGAGTTGGAGATCACCACCTTGAATAAGTCAGTGACTCTCTTTGTTCACTTGCCTTTAGTGTTCACTGAAGCTCAGCCTTGTCTTCACATCTATAATTTATTATTTTTAGTGTGGATTATGTTCTGAGCAATTTATGACGCTTGCTATATGTCAGTGAGCTTTGAGTTTCTGAAATTCTCTTTCAACTTAATTGTCCACCAGTTTACATTAGGGTTAGTTCACTCAAAAATGAAATTTCTGTCACTAATTACTCACCCTCATGTCGTTCCAAACCGATAAGACCTTCGTTCATCTTCGGACCACAAATTAGCATATTTTTGATGAAATTCGACAGCTCTCTGACTCCTCCATAGACGGCAATTTAATTACCACTGTCAAGGCCCAGAAAGGTACTAAAGAGATTGTTAAAATACTAAGATTACAGTGGTTCAACCGTAATTTTATGAAGCACCGAGAATACTTTTTGTGTGCAAAAACAAAACAAAAATAACTACTTTATTCAACAATTTCTTCTCTTCTGCGTCATTCTCTTACGCTGTTTACATTCAGCGCTTCCGCGTTCTACGTCAGAACGCTGGCTCAGTATTGGCCGATGCTGTTCACACGAGCAGCATGACGTGTGCGTGTGATGCTGGCGCAGGAGCCGGCCAATGAGTCGGCATCTTGACGTAGAACCCGGAAGTGCTGCACTGTGCTTACTACTTGAACAGCTGTTACTTACTATGTAAATTGCTGTCTGTGGAGGAGTCAGAGAGCTCTCGGATTTTATCAAAAATATCTTAATTTGTGTTCTGAAGATGAATGAAGGCTTTACGATTTGGAACGACATGAGGGTGAGTAATAAATGACATAATTATTTATTTTTGGGTTAACTAATCCTTTAAGATAAGATTTGCAATGTGACATTATTTACAAGACAATTAAATATATTTTACCACCCAGTTCTCATTGCCATAATATGTCCTGGCATTTTAGATTTATGATCCCTATTATTTTAATGATGATTGTATTAGCTTAATAATGTTTTTTTTTTATCGTATTACATTAAAACACATTTATACAGTGATGTACTGATGTATACTACCATTCAAATGTTTGAGGTCAGTAAGAAAAATGTCTATAATGCTCACCAAGGCTGAATTTATTTGATCAAAAAAATACAGTAAAAATATAGTAATGCTGTGAAATATGATTACAGTTGTAAATATCTGTTTATATGTAATACATTTTAAAATGTAATTTATTCCTGCAATGTCAAAGCTGAATTTTCAGCATCATTACTCCAGTCTTCAGTGTCACATGATCCTTCAGAAATCATTCTAATATGATGATTTGCTGCTCAACAAACATTTCTTATTATTATCAATGTTGCAAACAGTTGTGCTGCATACTATTTTCTGTGGAAACCATGATACATTTTCTTCATAATTCTATGATTAATAGAAAGTTCAACAGCATATATTAATCTTTTGTAACATTATAAATGTCTTTGCTGTCACTTTTGATCAATTTAATCTGTCCTTGCTGAATAAAAGTATTAGTTTTATATTGTCTAATATAAAATATAATATAAATACTTTAGAATTTATTCATATTTTTCACATTACAATAATGAGACTGTAAGAATAGTAGTCTTTTTGCATTATGGTAATAAGTTTTGAGGGGGAAAATGGTTCTGAACAGATTTTTTTTGTTTTTCTGCAAAACATAATTACATTTTTTTTTTTTTTTTTGATTTTTGATTGCAATATGTTTGGGATTTTCTTGACAAGATTTTTACCAGATTGCTATATTTAGTGGATCACATAATGGGCAGTGATTTGTCGACTTTTCTCTTTGCAGTCGCCTCACTGAGTTGAGCGAACAGCTGCGCAGTTGTGAGGAGAAGTCCTGCGCAGAGAGAGAGGGGCTTCTCAGCCGTCTGCACTCCCTCACCTCAGAGAACACGGCTACCAAACTGGAGAACCAAAGACTCAAGGCAACAACTCAGACTCAATAAAGACTTTTCTCTTTCACACAAAACCATCTAAGCTCTGATTTTCACTGTGATTTTTGTGTCTCTATTAGAGCACTCTGTCAGCCACAGAGGACAGGTTGTCTTTGTCTCAGTCAGAGGTCCATCAGCTGAAGATCTCTCTCAAAGAGTTTGAGAGTCTGGTGGAGGGTTACAAGAGTCAGGTGCTTTCAACATGCCTTCCTCACAGCTCATTACAATCCATCTGCATTTAGTCATAGTATATTAACCCTTCAAATTTCTTGCAGTTGCATAAGACACGTTTGGAATGCGAGGAATACTCTTTGAGGCTGGAGATGGCGGAGAAGGAAGCACAGAGTGACCGTGCGGAGGTGGAAAGAGAAGTGGAACAAGGCCGCAGACAACTCCAGGCCCGAGTGAAGGAAATGGAGATGCTGCGGGAAGTTCTAAAGCGCTTGGAGGACGAGCTCAGGGAGGCCAGAGAGAACATGCTCATCCAGGACAGAAGAAATACAGAGCAGAACAACACTCTGTCTGAGCTCAGAATCAAGGTGACATTCATGGAGACCATACATGTGCATTCATATTTACACCACAGATATTAAGGCGAAATCAGATAGGTTTTTAATTTCATGACTTATTTTCCTGTTTGTATGTAGATGGAGCAGCAGAGTTGTAAAATAGAGAACCTCCAGGAGAAGAACTTATTTCTACTTGAAGAAAATATGCAGCTGAAACGCTCTATGGAAAGCATTGATAGGTCTGCTGCACATGTAATGTAATATATGTAATATAATATAATATAATTAATTTTAAAAGGCCTTATAAAATCAAAACTATGACAAAACTCATTTATATTTAAATTTCCTTTTCTTCCATAGAATAATCCAAAATATATTGATGACATTATCTTCTGCTATAATTTATTTAAAATGCTTATGAAATCAAAATAATGAATATTCTTTATTCCTTCTTATCTATTAATTAAACCAAAGTATATTGATGACATTATCTTTTCTGCCACTGGCTAGCAAGTATCAAATTTTAAATAATGATTTATTTATGTAATTAAATTTAATATATAACTTTCCTTTTCAACAGCTTTTTTTAATCTTTCTGCAAAATGTATATATATTTTTTTCCTTTGGATTTTTGAATGCAATATGATTGGGACATTTCTATTGTTATATTGTTTTTTTGTTTTTGTTTTTTTATAATATAAATTTACTATAAAATAAACCAAAATATATTAATGACATTTTCTTCTGCTATAATGTAATATAATTTTAAAAGCCCTTTTAAAATTAAAATCAAAATCATGAATAATTTATATTTAAATTTCTGTTTCTTCTATAGAATAAACCAAAATATATTGATGACATTATCTTCTTTATTTCTGCTATTGGCAACCAAGTATCAAATTTTTAAACTCCCTTTTCAAGTGGAAATGTCAACACCAAAAAGAAAATAATAAATAAACAACAAAATGATAATAAATTAATATAATTTAACTGGGTCTAACATAAACCCATTGACACAAAGAAAGCTGAAGCTAAACCCTTTTCTAGTTAATTTCCTAACAGTATTTGAGCCTCGTCATATTTCTGTATCATTGGCACACAGGAAGATGGAGGATGTGAGCACTCAGAACAGGGATCTGCTTCAGGATATCGCCAAGCGTGAAGAAACCATCCACACCACGCAGCTGCGTCTGGAGGAAAGGAGCCGAGAGTGTGACTCCCTCTACCGACAGGTGGAGCAGGCCAGGGAGGAGGCGCAAAGACAGGTCACAGAAGATAGTTCACAGGAATCTCATTTTGTTGCACCTTTGTGGGGTTAGTGTATACATGCTTTTCAAGTTGGGTCTTTGTTCACAGGTGGAGCAGAGCCTAGAGCGGGTGCTGTCCAAAGAACGCTCAGCTCAGTCCAAAAACCTGGATTTAGAGACCCAGCTGAGCCTGGCTAAAAATGAGCTGGGTCAGACACGCCGCAGCAAAGATGATGTAAGTGTTCTCAGCTGAAACTTTCCATTGCACAATACTAAAGTTTCACAACAAGATTACAGTTGAAAAATATATTATGGAAATCATCAAAGGATTATACTGTGAAATTCTCAGTTAATGTTTGGGGTTGAATACAATTTTACAACACAAAACAAATGAGCCAAAAAACAGCACGGTGTCAGAAACATATGGAGCCCTCAAGGGACATGGCGAGTAGACAAAAATTAGATGGGAGGAAAAATTATATTTAAATGCTTTTGTGTTCCCCCCAAAATCTTTGCATTTGCTTGATCTAGACTTTTTTTTTTTTTTTTTAACTGGCTTTACTCCTGGATGTTTCAAGGGAAAACTGAATTTCAAACCTGGAAATCACAGGAAGTAATATCTTTAAAAAAAAAAAAAATCTCTTTAAAAACATATATTTAAGCAGCTACATATAACTGTGTAGTGAAACTGATAATGTCGCTTTGACTATTCAGATAAATGTCGCCAATACGTACACCTAACTCAATCTTGACATACAGATACAGACCCTATCAATCTCTATAAACTTTTAAATATCCAGTAATCATGAACCACTCGAGAGATCATAGAAGTTAATGTCAAAAACTGAGATGAGTCAATGTTTTGTGCTACAGATGTTTAACTTCAATCTGGCATTTTGCTTGCATGTCATATATTCATGGATGCACCTTTTAGAAACCGTTTTGGTTTTAATTTTTCAGATGGAGAAGCGATTTCAGTGCAAACTTCAAGACATGAAGAACCAGTTGGAACAGGTGAACAGCTCCAACCGCAGCCTGCAGAACTACGTCCACTACCTTAAGGCTTCATACACCAATGTATTTGGAGACTCTGTTCTAACAAGCTCACTGAATCCCCATATCTAAACACCGACCATGAATAAAGCCATTTCTTTATTTAATGCAGTTTTTCTTAATATACCTCCATTACTTAGTTTCATCTGATGACCTTTTAATAAAACAGTGCAAAACAAAATCTCCAATGTACATGTTTATTTATTTAAATCACAATGCATTAAACAGTCACAATAATCCTCAAAAATATCTATAAAAACACTTAAGCTGCTTTAACATGACAGTATAACCGTCCAGTACGACTAATCTCAGATTAATCGCTGTCACTGTCTCCCTCGCTGTCTGCCTCCTTAACGTCCGTACTGAACTTGTATTCCTGGTCACAGCCCATGTAGGCATCGCTCATGAAGTACAGTGTGTAGTTGTGCACACCAACAGCAGGTGCCACAAAGTCAAGTTTTACCTGTGGGAAGAAAAAAAAAAAAGAACATTGTCACTAACAGAGTTCTCACAAGACTTCCACTCCTTTTTTTTTTAAATACTACAAAGAATGGAATAATGTACTACTGCCTTTGACATAAAAGCAGGACTAACCTTGGCCTTCTGTTGAAGAGTTAGTCTCTTGATTGAAATGAGGCTGTTGGATTTGGGGTCTCCAATAACAACCCACCAGCCTTCTTCACGTTTCTGCACAAACATTAAAAAAAAGTGAATACTGCAAGTCCAAAACTCAAAACAAGATCATCTATTTGTAAGTGTTAAGCCATCATGTAACAACTTAAGTTGGGATCAGTACTTTTTTTTTTTTTTTTTTTTTAAAACTGATACTTTTATTCAGCAAACATGCATAAAAATTAAATCTAAAGCAACAAAAGACATTTATAATGTTTCAAAAATTTCAAACAAATACTGTTCTTTTGAAATTTCTAGAATCCTGAAAAAACGTATCACAGCTTCCACAAAAATATTAAACAGCACAACAAACTGTTTTCAACATTTACAATAATATTTAATGTTTCTTGAGAATTCAGCTTTGCCATCACAGGAAAAATTACATTTTAAAAATATATTAAAATAGAAAAGTTATTTTAAAATGTAATATTTTATTTTTCACTATTAAAAAGTTTTAAAAACGTTATTTTTAATGTAATAAATGCAGCCTTGGTTGAACAAACTTCCGCCCCATCTAAGAGCGTGCGCACAGGAGGCCGCCTGGTGAACAGTATCTCTTTCGCGGCTTAATGCGCTTTTAATAACACTGTTTAATATCAAGCACTACCCGCAGTTTAGTAACAGTAGACTGCATTTTTGGTGTGCTGGACGGAACGCGGCAGCAGCACAATTATCATTTTACGTCAATTATTTTTGTTTTCATAATCGTTGGAAACCAAAACTAAAATTAAAAAAAAAAATCAATTACAATTAATCACACAGCCCTAGGGTTTGTCAATAGACACTCACCTGTGGGAACAGAGGAGCAATGACAGGCCCTGTGACTTCCTCTTCTCTTTCCAACTGCACTTGGACAACCACTGGACTTCCACTGTGAGCACAAGAAAATAAATGAATATCTTCAGAAAATAGATTAATGGTAAGAATGGCTGGTTTTGTACACCCTCACAAAGTGTAAAGTTTTTCAATTGAAGCCCTTTGGATTTTGATTTCAGCTCATACCTCTTGATGTCATCCTTGTCAACCACTTCGTACGAGAGCTCAATGTTGGGATAGCGGTTACAGAAGCGTGCCACATCGGCCATTTGTACATCTGAAAGCTGCAGAAGACCAGTGCGGTCCTCATCTTCCATCTCCATGATGTCAAAGATGCTCTCCACACCCTAAATGCATCAACAAAAGAGTTAAGACAGACAACCAAATGACAATGTTCATTGTTTAGATGATCCCCAACCCACTCAGATCCAAATCTCACCTTGTCCGTGCAGCGTTTGATGTGCTCAGAAGTGAAGTGGGGTAGTTGTTTGAGGTAAGAGTCTTTGGACCACATGGCTTGTGTGACCATCTGAGCCAGCTCCATGGCAGCCAGTGCTGGACTCAACCAGCCGTTACTGGAGAGCACGTCCACACACGCCTGGATCAGCCGTACCGCCTAAAAATACAGAGAAGAAATATTCCTTAAGTCCAACTGTTCATTTGAAATTAACAATCAAAAAGCAAAATGGGCACATATGTCCTATTTGAATATATAATCATTTAATGAAAAATGTACATATATGAACACTACTTGTCAATAGTTTATAATAATTAAGATTTTTTTTATGTTTTTGAAAGGGGTCTAATATGCTGATTTGTTGCTTAAGAAACCTTTCTTATTATTAATGATAAACTGTTTTTGCCGTTTAATTTGTTTGTGGAAACACTACCATTCAAAAGTTTGTGATAAGATAAAAAAAAAAAAAAGAAATGAATACTTTTATTCAGCAAGGATGCACTAAATCGATCAAAAGTGACAGTAAAGACATTTATAATTTAACAAAAGATTTCTATTTAAAATAAATGCAGCCTTGTTGAGCATAAGAGATTTATTTCTAAAACATTATTTTAAAATTTTGACTGTTAGCATATGAAAAAAAACAAAATAATTATAAATAAATAATGTCATAAAAAAATAAACAATAAACTTATTTAAAAATATAAATACATGATGCATTTAATTATGAATTTTAATTTGTATATGCTGTCCATTTTGAGCTGTGAACCAGATTCACTATGTGCTCAAAGAGTTTCCCCTTACCTTGCTGAGGATGTCTTCAGTATCTGACTGGAGCTCTGCGCTCAGCTGCATGCGGGACAGATGAGCCTGAAGCAGCAGGTTGGTCTTCACATGAGGGTCGTTGAACTTGGGGTTGTTCAGCTTATGAGGCACTTTCTGAGCCAGCTGCAAAAGTCAAAGAGCGGTTACCAGAGCTCTGATGCAGTCTGCTTATTCTAAGAGTACACATTAGACTCAATAATGGAAAGTTTTTTTGTTTGTTTTTTTGTTTACCTGCCGCAGCAGGGTGTCTTCGTGATGCCTGATGGGAATGTTTTTATACTCTGCAGCATTGGAGATGATCTCGATGAGGCCACGGACCTTTGTCTTGGCATTTAAGGACATACTGAACAGCTCTGGAGAGAAGACAAACAGATAAGAGATGTATCAGCGACAAGACAATCAAGCAGCACATTTCAGCAACCCCAGATAAAGAAAAAAAAATGGTTTTAGAAAGTCGGAATTGATTTCTTGACCTTCACTTTGATGAACCAATATTGATTCTCATACAGAAGAAAAGATATGTTGCTACTTCAGTTTCATCACGACCTCAAAGAAGTGTGTTAAACTGAGTGAGTCCTCACCGATGGTTGTGTAGTTGATGTAATAGTAGGCTGCGATCATGCCCAGATTCAGAGGTGCCACATCCATCTCATCCTCGATGCTGATGCACTTGGACTGCTCCAGATCCTGCAAGGTGTTTTCCACCAGCTCAGAGAGATGATCCGACAGGTGACGATGAGACATGCCTGGAAAATGAAGAGATTTTATTCTCTGAATCATAAAAAAAAAGTACCTCAAATACACTGAAATCGAATATTTTTGCATGTACTACTGATGTCACAAACAGTAAATTCTGCAGTATGAGGTTTAGATTTTGAATGTCAAGTCATTTGTCCTGCTGTAGTGAAGATCTGTAGGCATTTAAAGGTACTGCGTTTCCTCACCCTGCAGATTGTAGTAGTTGGGGTTTTGGGTCATGCGGCGGTACAGAAACGTCCATGTCAGGTAGTCCACGGCGTCCTGTTTGTTCTCCACCGTCTTGGTCACAATTTCAGCATTAAAATGGTCATGAAGACAGTGGTCCAGGTGAGACTCCACAGGCAGAGGCTCGTAAAGGAACTTCTTGAAGAAGTCCTAAAGAACAAGGATGTTCAAAATTATTAAGAGGCAATCAACAACGGTGAAGCCGACAAGAGACTAACCAATCTTAAGTCAAGAAAATGTGTGGTTTAGTGCAAGCTTTACCTTTTTGGACCCTTGACACATGATGACACAGCGACCTTCGTCATCCTGGAGAGGACGGTTTGCCTTTCCTACCATCTGGAGCACATCATAGATTGGGTAGTCCACGTATCTAATCAGAGAAAGACATTCATGAGCAACCAACAAGCACAGCATAACAATTGGTGATGACATCAGTTGTTTGAGGCCACTAAGGATGAAAAACTACTTACGCATGGATTTTACCGTTGTAGTACTGCGTGTCCATGACAATCACCAGGTGGGCAGAAATGTTAGTGCCCCAACAGAGAGAGCGAGATGCCACCATCACCTGAATGGCACCTAGCATGAGAGAGCAGAGGGGGGCAACACTTCTTTTAGCTCAGAAACACTTAAATCAATTGTTCGATTAACTCCATAAAGCATTCAAAATCTGAATAATTCAAAATCAATTTTTGCATTCCTAGATCAAGTTGTACCCAGTGGAATGAGAGTAGTGTTGGGCGGTATGACCAAAAAATTTGTATCATGGTATGTTTTAAGATTTTGCCAGTTTCACTGTATATCACTTTATTTTTTATGACTGGACCTTTATATATGACTGCTCAAAAACAGCCAAAATTTTAAAAACCTACATATTCATTTTCCAACAAAACTTCAAAATTACTCTGGAATATTATCAAACAAAATGTATTAAGATGAAAAAGAGGATCAATTTTTTATGCTCAATTAGTTCATTAATAGGTGTACATATTCATGTTTATAAACAGAATTCAGTCCCAAATGTGTGTGAGAGATATGGGAAGCAAGTTAAATTATTTTATACAAGTATTGAGTCAAAACTAACTCATAGACGGAAAACAAAAAACATCTGTAATGAACAAAAGGTGGTTCTCCCTCTCAAAAAAAAAAAACAAAAAAAACAACCCATACTAAAAATTATGCTTTTTTTTTTTTTAAAGAAGCTCATGCATCTCTTTCAGGTCAAAACTGGTCTGAACACATTATGACTAAACTAAAACATTAGCCCCCGGTTTCACAGACAAGGCTTAAGCTAGTCCTACATTAAAATGCATGTTTGAGCTGTTTTAACTGAAAATAACTTGCAATGACATCTCTTAAAATATGTCAGAGCCATTGTTTTGTCTCAAGATGCACACATGTTTTTTTTTCTAGGGTACATTTATAAAAGCTACTTAAATACCCTAATTGAACTAAGGCCTAATCCTGGCTTAGTCTAAGCCCTGATTCTGAAACCAGGCCTAGGTTTCATGGTCATACCAGAAATGAACAGATGCTCCACAATCCTGCGCTCTGTAGGTGAAAGGCCCTCATGAAGGTACCCCACCCCGTTAGAGAGGGTCTCCTTCAATGTAGCATCAGAGAGATTCTCCATGAATGGAGCCAGATCCTTTTCAGTTGAGTGAAGGAACCTGCAAGGACAAAAAGAAGGCTGGATATAAGATTCCCGATGGGACTCAGGACTAAAGCTGACCAAATAAGAGTGTATTTAATGTCTGGGTGTGATATAGATCTTCTTCCAGCACCTTTGTGGCACCACGTCAGCAGCACAGAAGGTGAGGATATCAATAGCGGTGAGACGAGTCTGGCGTCTTGATGGCACAAATACCAGCACTGGCTTGGATGGGGAGTGTTTCATTATGGCGTGATACACAGGTTTTGCCATGGACAGCAGACGAGTCTGTGTGTGACTCACGTTAAAGCCCTGAGGAAGGGGGAAAGTAGTCAAGAGGATTAAACAAAACTTCAAATGTAAACAGAAGAACAGGGTAAAGATTGTGCATGTAGATGAAATGAAGTTACAGAGAGCTTCAAACTGACCTGGATGTGAAGCTCCAGAGGAACCGGCCTGACATTGGGGTGGAAGTTGAAGGTGGCTGTGGTGCTGCAGCCGAGCCAGTGGGCCACATCTTTAGCATTGGACAGAGAGGAGCTGAGAGCCACGATACGGATGGGCCGTTCAATCTGAGAGGAGATGTACCTCATTCTGGAGCAAATCACCTCCAACACAGGCTACAAGAGATACACAAAAATAAGAAATAAAGGATTCAAACAACAAAAACGGTGATCTCTGAGGAACTAACAGCTCATTCTTGGTGCTTAGAAATTAGAATAAAAACAAACACTTACTCCGTTGTCACCTCCAATAAGATGAACCTCGTCTATTATGAAGAGGCTAACGTTCTGCACGTTCTTCCTCTGTTTCCAGCGACGGGAAAGGATGTCCCACTTGTCTGGGGTGCTGACGATGATGTCGCCTTTACCCAGCAGCTTTAGGTCAGTGCTTGTCTCACCAGTGAGTAAGACAACCTTCTTATTCAAAGTATCCTGGAACTTCTGGTGCCAGTCAACAAAGACCTGTACAAAAAAATAATGTGTGAATCATGACATTCACAACCTTGTTTCATCAATTTCTTGAATTTATCTTAAGTTGAACAACAGACACTTTTGAATTATTACATTTATTTCCATAAAGGCAGATAATTGTGGCTATACCTGTTCAGCCAGAGCCTCCATGGGTGTAATGTAGACACAGCGGCCCTCTGAGTTGTGTAGGAGCATCCTAAGAATGGCAAACTCCGCACATATGGTCTTCCCGCTGCCCGTGGGGGCGCCAACAAAGACGTTGTCATCGCTGTTGTACACCGCATTGAACACTGAGGAAAACAAGAACAGTTTCATTTAGAAGGAAGTTCTCAATCAAGTATGACAGAGTCTTGGAGGGTCTACGAGGACAGGTACCTTGGGTCTGGATTGGGTTGAAAAAGGGAAACTGCTGGTAGAGGCTCTCGAAGGCTGCATTTCTCAGAGCGGACACGGGCAAAGGCTGCAGGTCCAGCAACTCAGTAGGAGGAGGATATTTCTCAGGCAGGATTAGGTGACGAAATGAAACCGGCAGCTGCGTCTCACATGCTTGAGAAAAAGAGGGAAAAAAAAAAAAAAAAAAATCAAACTGTGGGAGAAACATTCTGGACTACTGTAATGCCTCCAACATGACACATTGAACTATGGTTGCTACATCAATGCCACAGTAAAATGCATTTTAAATATTCAGTATGGTTTAGTAATATTTTCTGCAGTATTAAGGAAATTCAGTAGGAAGTATAAATAAAAACTTACATAGCCAGCGGTCTGAAGCTATGCGAATGAAGTACTGTGGTGGCAGCGGCTCAAACACGGGCACAAAGAAAGTCACAAGATGTTCATCCTGAGCATACTTTGCCTTCAGGAGGAAGTACTCATGGTGAAGGACAACCTCACTATCCACATCCTCCACTAAGATCCAGAAGGCCTCAGATGAGCCATGTATCTGGAATACACATTATATAAACAACGGTTATTTATATTAATATTAATCTATATGTAACTATTTATTCTTGTAATAATAACAATAATAATATTATTTTGTCATGTACTGATCTTTTTTTGGACTGACCTTGTCATCCCACTGGAAATCTGGTGTGATTGTGAGTTCCACTTTCAGAGTGGAGCGTGTGATAGGCTGCAGATGAACTGCCAGGTCCAGTTTAGGGAACTGATGGACATACTTATGAATGGTTTTCCCCATCTTTGGCATGCGAATCAACTCACCTGAAACAGTTAAGAAGCTCAGATCATGAGAAAATGATATAAAATGCCATTAGGATATAACGACAATGTATTACAAAATATTAATCACTATTCACCAATTTCATTGTGGTTCAGGTCATAGAGGCGCTCAAAGGGGAAGTTTTTCTTTTCAATCTTCTTGATGACCTCCTCTGGAAGCTTGCGGAACTGACGCAAGGGAGACATCGACTGCCACCTTGATGGAAAAAAGCCAACAGCATAAATATCAAATTGCAAGATAAAAAAATACATTTATGCTTGGCAAAATAAGCATCATGACAACTCACATCCTTTTGTCAATCATCTTGCAGAGGTTCAAAGTCTTGTCGGTAAGTTGGGCCCAGCCTCTGCTCAAAACAATCTCAAAGATGGCCCTCATCAGCCTGCCAGCGCTCTGTAGGATCAAACAGAATGTTAAATCTGTGATTTTAAATATAAATGTCCTTTATATAACAGAATTTTACAAAACATTGATTTTCCTAAACACACCTGAGTCACATAGACCATGTCAGCCATGAGAGCAAAGCCCTCCAGTTTGAGCTGAGAGATATATGCCTGCAGCAGCACATTAATCTGAGAAAGACATAACATTCAATTTAAGAGAAAATCATACAATTGAATATTCTATAATATAACATTTCTTCTACACACACTTACCTTTGCGCTGGGCTCTTCAATGCTTTCCTTCACTGGAATAGGGACTCTCTCGAGCAGTTTCTGAAGCTCAAGTTTTTCTTCCTGTCAATCAGAGCGTAACAATCATGTTTGTGCTGTTATTTTCCACTTTATACTGTCTTTAGAATTAGAGAGGTAGAATTTTGTTCAGATGTTTCAGTTGGTTTATTTAGACAAGGCACGTACCTCTCTGACATTAATGTTTCTGAACTCCGAGGACAGCGAGAACACCCTGAAGAGCTCGATCTCACTCAGTGTGGGCTTCAGCAGCTGGTTGTAGGTCATTATGGACTCATGGGTGATGTAAAAATGACTCGCGATGCGGCCCAGGTCTGTCACCTACAACAGAACACATTAGACATCATTTAGATCACATCTGTTGCTGTCATTTAAAAGTTTAATTGACGTGTTCAGGCAGACCTGCTGAAAACAATTATCCTGGATTGGGGATTTAGAGCTGGTACATTGATCATGCATATAAAGTAGTGCCCAGAGATGTTTAGAAAGGGGGGTTAATATGACAAACTGTGTGTACCTGAAAGCTGCCAGATCTCTTGTCATATTTGACCAGGTTGTTCTTCTCCAGGACAGTGGCTGCTGTGTGCACCAGGTCCATCCTGCGTCGCTCCAGCAGTGGGTCAATGTTGCGGTCATCATGGGAGACGCCATATAGAGTGGGATTTCGCAACATCCGTACATACAGGTATGTGTAACCCAGCCAATTTACAGCATCCTAAAAACATTAACAAATCAGATCAAACCCTACAACAGATGCTGAGCTTGGAGAGAAATACTAATATCAGGCTAGACATGTGGAAAACAATGTAATTTCAATGTAAAAAAAAATATTTTTATGATAGAATTCAGTAAAATGACTATGAATATTTTCAGTATAATAAAATGTAAATATTTTATCATTATGCTTAGGTAAATAAGCAAAAATAAAAGCCTTTTTTAAAGTTCTAGAAACAAATACTAATATTAGGATATGCAATAAAGTAATAAAACCTACGTAATAAAACAAATCAACTTAATAAAATATGCTTCAATAAAAATGACAATATAAAAGCTTTTTTAATTTACTGTAATATTGTTGTCTTTATATCATCACATTTAATATTCATCCTACACTGTATAAAATAAGGGTTTATATATTCTATATTTTAGAAAAGGGTCCCCTCACTTGCAGATCATCATATTTTCAGGGTCCTTTTCATCAAAATGTTTGAAAACCCAAGTTAAATCTCCTTAAATGGACCACCAATAAAAAAAAAAATATATATATATATATATATATTGCCTGACTAATGAACTTAAACCAGTACATTCAGACTCACCTTAACATTCTGCACGTTGCCCAACACGACCTCTGCATTGAGCATGTCCGGTAGTTTGGCCACCATCTGGCTCTCAATTGGCAGCTGCTGATTGAGCAGGGACAGGTAATACTGCAGCTCTCCATGAGAAGTGATCAGAATACCCTCTCCTTTAGAGTCATACTGCGGCCTGCCAGCACGACCCAGCATCTGCGTCATAAAGTTGAGTGGGAGTCAGGTTGTTACTTGAGGTCTATTTAACTTATCGAATCACAAAGTGCGTGTGGACATAATACTGACCTGTAGGATGTCCAGGGCTCCCAGCTCTGTCCATCTGCCTTTCTCTGGGCTGTACACCTGTGTGCCTTTGATTATGACAGTGTGTGCTGGCAAGTTCACACCCCAGGCCAGAGTGGCTGTGGACACCAATACCTACGAAACACATTCATTGTTCAGTCTTCTGTATTTTAGAATATGAAATAAACCAAAATGTTCTTGACATTCCTGAATGTTATGCACTAACCTGGATGTGGCGGTCAGCAAACAGATCCTCTACAAGTGTTCTGTCCACTCTGGTCATTCCAGCATGGTGAATAGCAAAACCATAAGGCAAGAGATCCTTCAGCTCCAGGTTCTGTCAACAAAAAAAACAGTTCAGTTAGGCCGCATTTATACTGCAGGTCTTGATGCCCAATTCCGATTTGTTGACTATATCCGATTTTTTTGATGACCAGCTTACATAATCTTTTAAAAGTGACCCATATCTGCATTTACATTATATACTTGACAAAACAACCCAAGGTAGACGTCCTGATCCGGAAAAACTTGAGCCAAAAAGGAAGTAAAAACGGTGCGATTTGCAATGGAAGTAGACGAAATAATACAAGCTTTTGCTTTCCGCACCATCTTTAAAGGTCAGCAAAACATTGGATTGAGACTTCGTCCTCCATTGCGCCATTGAAAAGAGTCATGTAATCGAAGTTGGTGTCCACCTGAGTTGACGTCATTTGCCACAGTTCAATGACATACGACTCGCAGTGACAGGGGAATATCCAATCTGTCCACTTACATTGCAGACGCAAATATACGTATCCGATTCATATCAGATTTATTTCCACATTTGAATAAGGCCTGAAACCAATCTGAGAATATCAGAATATATTCATGGGCTTTTTTTCTGCTTACACCTTAGTGGGTCATTTCCTATCTGTGCCACATGGGGGGGTGGGGCCGGAATTGGGTCACCTGAAACATGTAATGTAAATGCGGCCTTATGTGAGGGAGTCTGGGGACTTTTAATTGCACGATATTTAGGGAAAATCTACAAAACACTACTAGCTGCTGGACATAATATTAGCTCAAACAATGGTATGAGCTTGGGGTGGGACTACCTGTTTATCAAATAATAGCAGACAAGAGGAATGTTTAAAACTGGTAATTATTCTAATTAAATAATTATAAATGGCCATTTTTGCAAGTATAATTATAATTTATTTATTATAACAATTTATTTTTGCAATCATAATTTAAACCACAATAACTGATTTAGTTTGGTACCACTAGTTCCACTAGATGTTTAATAAACTAATACATTTTGCTGTGAATGACATGTTCAGATTCTGTGTGGGTCTTATTTCAAGTGTAAATCAGTTTGAGGTTGTATCTTATGTACAGCACATTTGTGGTAGTTGTGAGCTGACCTTGCACTGTTCGGCTTCAGTCCTCAAAACCTCAGTGGAGGCCGAACCCTCTCTCAGGAACAACCCTAGAGTGTCCTTCTCCAAACACATGTCCCTGATCGCACGAGCTGTCTTTCCTGTCTCCTTTCTTGAATGAACAAACACCAACACCTGGGAAAAAGAGAGAAATAAATGGTAAGAAAGGACAAGTTGACTGAACAAACAGTGTAATACATTTCATGAGAAAGAACTAGTCCGTTTATTGAGCACATGTTCACCTGATTCTTTCCAGCGTGTTCCATGATCTTCTCATAAACGATCTCATTCATAATCTGAAAGCGCTTGATGGCCTTCTTCTCTGTAATTCCTACATAGGTTTGTTCCAGAGGCACAGGTCGGAAACTAAAAAGGAAAACGCCCAACATGCGTACTTTATTATACAAAAACTGAAGACTATTTCCCATTCCCCCACAGCAGCCTCTCATTTCTCACCTGTTGTCGAAATAGAAGAGTCCCTTGGATGAATCGACACGAAGGCAGTTCGCCACATCCTCGTAGTTAGGCAGTGTGGCGCTGAGGCCGATGAGCCTCACATCTTCCTGTGTCAGCTCCACATTGCGGATGGTTCGAGCAATCAGGGACTCCAGGACGGGGCCACGGTCGTCATGCAGCAAGTGGATCTCATCCTGCATGACAGAACACGTTAACTTGGAAAACATGAAATATCTTTGAAAAAGGGAATCTGGGACTACTAGATTACTTACAATAATCATAAGGCGCACAAGCTGTGTATATGTGCGCTCCCCTCCTTTCCGTGTGATGATGTCCCATTTCTCTGGGGTACACACTATAATCTGGGTGGCATTTATTTCCTCCTTACACAGCTGATGGTCTCCGGTCAGCTCAGAAACAGTGATGCCATAAGTAGCCAAGCGCTGCAGAGGAGCAACAAATGTTGTTAATACTTCATCACAATTTTAATAAGTATATATTTGTAATTGTTAAATGTAATTCTATTTAGAACTACTAATTCAAAAGGCACAAAACATAGGTTTAATACATTACAGTTTTTTTCCTATTGCCATTGAAAATAAGATTACACAAAGAAATTACAGGAATGATGGGGAAAAGGGTAATTTTTTTCTCTCCATCATGTTTGGTACTCCTACCTTGCCAAAACTGCCCACCATCTCTTGTACCAGTGACCTCATGGGAGCGATGTAGATGATTTTAAAATCATCAACATTGATGGTGCCATCCATGTTAATATGCTTTCCAATTTCTCTGAGCATTGCCATGAGAGCAACATTAGTTTTTCCAGCACCCTACAGGTCAAAGAAACAATCCCTCAAAGGTCAAATATCAAGTTTAAGTTCTATATTGCATTATATTTATGTTATTATATTTTTAACTGCAATGTTTATTTTAAGTCAACTCCTGGACTGTTACGCCTTTTTCAGTAGACTAACCGTTGGAGCGCAAACCAGTAGGTTCTCATCTGTCTCCATGGTAGTTTTGAAGAGTTTACTCTGTATGCGATTCAGGGTTTTGAATCCTTCAAATCCAGCTTGAGCATATTTGGGCAGCTTCTCAATAGCCACCAATGTCTGTGAAAGACAAGTGAAAATACAGAGAGCAAATCAACCAATAATTTAAAAAAAAATGCTATATACACTACAGTTCAAAAGACTGGCGTCAGTAAGGATGGATTAAAATTTGCCAAAAGTGACACTGAAGACATTTACAATGTTACAAAAGATTTCTATTTCAAATAAAAGTTGTTCTTTTGAACTTTCTATTCATCAAAGAATCAAAAAAAAAAAAATTTCAGTTTCCACAAAAATATTAAGCAGCACAACTGTTTTCAAAATTGATAAGATGTGTTTTTTGAGCATCAAATCAGCATATTAGAATGATTCTACTGTATTTTTAATCAAATAAATGCAGCATTGGTGAGCATAAGAGACTTCTTTAAAAAACTTTTTTTTATCTTATAGACCCCAAAACATTGAACGGTAGTGTATTCATATCTGACAATTTGATGTAATAACCAAACAACCAGTCATCCCTTCCTGAACAAACTTTTTAGCCCCACTTGAAGAAAAGGTCTAAAAATAATAATAATATTAATAATAAATAAAAAATACCTCATCATCACCAAAGGGTTTGGGTTTGAGAGCGGGCACATGAACCTCCTCGTAGCCCTTTCTCTGCTTGCGGAAGGAGCCGTCGGGCAGCTGGCAACGCTTGTTGGCCATGAAGTGACTGCCCTGAGAGAAGGCCAGATCTTCCAGATCTAGTAGTTGCTTTGAGGCCACAGGCTAGAGACAAAGATCAAAGAAAAAAAAGTCTAAGATCATCACATGAACATTAGGAGTGGGGGTCAAATTAAAATCACAAGAACATTGTAAATTCTTGCTTGAAGCAGTAGATGTAGCTTCAAGTGGCATTTACCTCTCCATGATCAATGTCCATAGACTCCAGATCATCCACACGAGACTTTCTCACTCTCTCACGGCGAGATCGCTCCTCCTGCAAGGAAACAGAACATCATAAACATACAGATGGATATTCTTCTTTAAAACAGCTAAAATCTCACACTCAGCTAAACCGACTAAAAAAAGGAGGGGAAGTTCTGACCCTGATAATGTCCTCTTTCTCAGTCTCCTGCAGCTGGTAAAGAACTTTGGAAAGATCCTGATCAGCTTCCATTTTATTCATGATCTTTTCCTTCTCAGCCTCACTTTGAGCACTGGCCAACATGGTGCAGTAGAGGACTGGATATGGCGAGAAAAAAAAAAAGAGCAACATGGAACAACGCTCCTAAAAACCTTGTAAATATTCAAACCGTTCACAGTGTCATATTGCTGCCATATTCTCAGAAATCACAATCAATTTAATCTGACAGAGTCCTGACTATTGTGATCAACTTACTCATTCGTCTGTGCTGTCGGAGAACCTTGATGAAGTCGAATGTGTTGAAGCCCAAAAGCAGCACCAACTGGTTCTCACACTCTCTGTCATCACTTGCAGTCTAACCAAAGAAAGAATGAATCAGCCACACATGAAGACATGAACACACAATCCTTAGTCTCCAAGGACATGAGCATTCCCGAGCATTCCCAAGCATTCCTTACTTTAAGGATCTCCAAGACTTCATCCGCTTTCTTCTGAGAAACTATGGCATCATTGTAGAAGCGGCTGAGCTGTCGCTGAAGCCAGAAGGCATCGATGTCTCGCGGGTGAAGATCTTTCTTTTTGGTCATCATTACATCGCCCGTGTTGCCCAGCTATGGACAAAAGAGCATGTTAGGCTGCTTGTTTAACTCTATATTCATTTTTTTTTTGACTCTTTATAAATTTTGCTGAGGGCCCCTTGTGGGTCCCAATGCTCTATGACAACATGCGCAGAAACAAGAGACGTGACGTACATTAGCAGTCAGGGTGCTGCTTTCATCTGCCTCCTCTCCCTCACTGTCATCAGAGCCTTCATCCCGAACCTCTCCATACTGATCCTCATCACCTTCCTGGAGTTGAACAAAATGCACATTAACGTCACCTCAAGAGCCAAAAAGCACAATCTGACCACAAACAACCAGCACATAGAAGCTTACCTCCTCATCTGACTCGAATTGCACATTGACTCCATAGGTTTCATCAATGTTGTCATCTGCAAAAAGAGAAAAGATGAAGTGTGACCTGGCTGAACATCATGATGAGGAGAGTTTGGACTCAGGTTTGACCTAAAATATTTACCCATATTCTGAAGCTCTTTGTCTCCACCATAGTCAGAGATCTTCTTTCCCAGGTTTACCAGGACGTGGTAGCGCGTGTCGTCCGTAGGCCCCAGCAACTGCTCCACCTCCCTCCTCCTCTCTTTGTCTCTCATCTTGTCATTCTTCAGCACGGCCAACACCTCGTCTGCAGCTCCACACAGGATATCTCTTGGCTTAGCGGAGAAAAAGAGCAGCAATTTATGATGTGGTACATTAACCCAATGTCCACCATTTACATCCAATAATATTAACATCTTTACACTTTAAATATTATAACTGATATTTTAAAATGGGCTTTTTTTCCCCTGCAATGCCAAAGCTGAATTTTTCAGTAGTCTTTACTCCAGTCTTCAGCACTGTTTTTAGTGTTGGCATTTTCTTTTCTTCTTACCTCTGTATAATGCCTATTAAAGCGTTTTTAAGTACAGATTTGTGTACAGCGGTAACCAAAGAAACGGTATACCGCTGCAATTACATAATTACCATCTAATGTCAGAGTGTGAATTTACATTTCATCCAGTCCATCTGCTGTTTTTGTTTTGTACAGGTAAGTTTTATTATATAATTTCACAAAGCTAAAAACAGACCATTCATTTTTTGCTTTAAATCTTGAAATTATGCAATCTTTTTTAAATTCAAAAACAACTGCTAATGCTACACGTGTGTAACATCTAGGGTTTCAAAGGGGCAGAAAAACTTTTCTTTATAAATTTAAACAAACTTTTCTTTAATAAAAATTTATACAAACTATCATACACAAACATGAATATAAACATTTTGTTTGGTCATAAGCAGACATGCATAACATTTTAAAAAATTACATTTTTTGACTGATTTATTTATGAGTAGAACTTTAATCGATACTTTCAATTAACAATAAAAAAGCATGGATGTTGAATAAAATGAACATACTCCCTTCTCTAAAATCCCCCCAATAAAAGTTCCATTCAAAATGTAAAATGAAAGCATCCCCATTAATATCTTTGTTTGGATCGTAATTAAAAGACAGGGGTTGCCTCCAATTTCAAATGGCTACAGATATTTTTTGTTTAAGGCCAGTATGCCCTGTAATAGAGCAAAAAAATAAAAATAAAACAAAATAAATTTGGTTAAAGAAAAAAAGTCATCCAGCAATCAGAATCGACCATGAAAAATCATGTTCAGTGAATCCCTACATAACACAAAAGTAATCAGAAAGAATATCAATAACTGTGCAGGAACATCCATAGTAGATCCCACAGTAATCACATTTGAAATATATGCTCACAGCACATGTAAACAGAGTCCGTGATCTCACCTGATCTCCAAGGGCTGCCTGAATGAAGCTGAGAAGGATTTCATACGTTTCTCTGGTCTCTTTGGTCTTGGGCTTGTACACAATGCCTACCATCTCATCAATCCCCTCAGACAGCAGTGTGAAGCCCTTCATCTTGTTGATATCATGTCTGTCCTCGTCTCTCTTTCTCCTCCTGCATCACACAATGAATGAAATTTGTTAAAAAAAAAAAAAAAAAAAAAAAAAAACATTCGTGCAGTGAATGCAAGCAAATACTATGAGTTTCTGATCAGACTGACTTTGTTCTCTTCTCCTCCTGCATCTGAGGTTTGGTTCTCTGGCTCCTGTCTCCCATTTTTGTCCCCTCCAGTTTGCCGACCAGAGACAGTACCTCTCCGGTGGGCTCATCTCTGCGGGTGCGGTCGATCAGAGATCTGTCCGCTTGCAACACCAAGTTAGAGTTCTGCGGAGGAAACACATATCGGTTCAATGCCTGTATCAAATCCTAGTGAGCTGCATCTGTAAACATCACAAGTACAAACAAGCAGCATACACTTATGTTGTGCTGAAAGACTAATTATTTCAGAGCTAAATTAAACATTTATTACTATGCTGACCAAAAATAAAGTCTTGGTATACAGCTCACTAGGTTTTAAAACTCAGCTAGTGTATTCATCCTTGCGCACTCCAAAACAAACAGCATTAGCGCGCTAAAATACGAAATTTATCTACGAAACATATAAAAGTCGTTAAAAAGGATATCAAATATCGTATATGATACTTACAGCTTTGTATTCATACTGCAAGCTACGCGCAGTAACATCCGCCATGACTTCTTATTACTGTAAATGCGTTCAAAATGAAACTTTTTTTTTATCAACTAGCACACACTGTGCTAGCGGAGCGACAGACTAAATTAACTTCACAGCACTCATGTATTTCCCGAGTTATGCAAAAATAATAATAAAGAAATAATAATAAAAAAGCTTAGTGTGCACACGACAATAACAACACACTTTGAAAAGTTAAGTCTCTTTTCTTTATATTCACAACTGCACCATACGTCCGAAACACGCACGACGGTTTCAAAGCGCAGTTTGGTGTAATTTCCGCTTCCGGGTTCGCTCACTCCTGAGTGTATTGCGTGGAAAATGCTGCCTCTTCTGGATAGGAATGGCACTTATTTGAGGCAATTACACTTAGGATTTACACAGGTTTTGTTGAAAAGGCAACATAAGCCTGTCTGAGTCTGAGGTACTGAAAAAAATGAAGCACCTTGGAAAACATAATGTGAATGTAACGTTACATAGATTCCCCCCTTACAAATGAGAAGAGCTGGAACAAATGTAGGCTACCCTCTATGGGGCATGGGACATCGTCATTTATAAATGACGCAAAGAAAATTGCCTTTAAAAAACAATACAAATATTAAAAAAAAAAAAAAAACATAGCTAGTATTATCATATAACATCCTCTTCAGCAAATAAAATTAAAATCTATGCGCCACGTGATTGACATTTTTGGCAACAAGGAAGTAAAGGAGACTCCATTGTGAGTCCATTTTTGACTAGATTTGTTTTTTTTTTAAATATCATTGTACATCCAAATGTGTTTTTTAAAGTTTTTGGTCATTTTTAATGCACATTTTGTTAAATCAATTACTCAAAGACCAAAAAATCTGTGCGTTATGCATAAATGACAAAGTCCTTTTAGGGCATACATATTTGCTGTGTAGCTGGCACTATTGTTCAGTACTGGCAAGCAGTCTTTTTGCCTGTGTATTAGGTTGATGTTAGTAAGTTTTATAGAAGACAGAGAGGAAAAGCTGTACCTCTTCCAGAAAGTATTGATAATGACCGCAGTGCATCACAAAATAAGTTCGTAGTAAAAAAGGAAGAAGTTGAAGATCAAGAAATGAAGAATATAAGTCATAGATTGTTGTGGAAGTCAGGCATTTTGGTAGATTATCCTATGCCAGTTTGCATGGAAAATGTGATCCATACTACAAACCAAAGGTCAGATGCCATTGCCTACTGGCCTCACTACACTGACAAGCAGGGATGCTCCACAATTAATCACTATAAAAACAGGTCTAAATCAAGTTACATGTGGAAAGTGTGGGCTACACTGAAAAAGAAGAGTCTTGTTGATTTTCACTTATGCTACAGTTATTGATTTAGAATTCCAAGAAACAATGTTAGAGATTTTTAATGTTTTTTGAAACACTAAGACATGGTTTCACTACTTTCCAGGCAGTGAGTTGCATCTGAATTTGGGTTAAGTTCTTGTCATTTTCGCATGTGAGTTCCAGGTGAAATATAATAGCACAAAAGGAAATGGAATGTTAAAGTCCTCTTGCGGTGAAAATCAAGTTTTTAATATTGTTTATATGTCTATGTGGTGTTTTTAATATGCTTTAAGACAAACCTTGTGCAAATTCATATTCATAGAGTACTTCCTATTTAAAAACTGCAGTGAAAAAAAGACAGTCTCAAACCAGCGGTTTGAAATCGCTGGTGTTTCTGACGTCACAAATTACCTCGTAACCAACATGCCGGCGGGCTTTAGCATATCATTAACCATGACCGCTCTCCCAACCACATTCCTGGAGGCCCCCCAACACTGCAGCAATTTCAGGTCTTGGAGTCTCGACTAATGAGCTGATCATGATCTGAATCAGGTCTGTTGAATTAAGGAGACAAGGAAAACATGCAGTGTTGGGTGGCCTCCAGGACTGTGGTTGGGAACGCCTGCTCTAGAGAATACATCCCGGTATATTTTTCTGTTGATATAAAAAATCGGGTAGATTTGGTGATAGCAGGTGTATGATGTATATAACGAAGTATATGCCTTTCTCCACTGATGTTAAGGTGTTCAAAGCGTTTCTAAGGATACTGATTGTTAGAAGACAGCTGTCTGACTCACAAATGGGAACATGGTTTGTGTAACATTACCCAGAAAGCAATTTTATGTCTAAAAGACGTCTAACCATAACCCAAGAGTAGACTAGTCATCAATTAGACCGCTATTGAATGACTACATATTTATGTCTAATAGACAGTGAATATGGGTCTAGGCTAAAACAAGGCTGAATTTGGGCTGTCAGTGAAAATTTCATAGACATCTAACCGCAGCCCAAGAATAGACTAGTCATCAAATATACAGCTAATGAATGTTTTTTGGTTTATAAAACAATCTGATTAATTATTGGTTTTATTTACATAGCATTCTTTAACTCAAACTCTGTTGCCTCTGGAAAGTTCATCTGCCAAATAAGAAAAGAAAAAAAAAATAATGCATGAGAAAAGCATTGTTGACATAAGGGAGTCATTCTCTTTTGTTTGGATGCACACTAGGGCTGGGCAATATAGATTTTAGGAATATATGGATATATTTTTCAAAGCAATATAGATTGAGACTATATCATTTATATCAATATAGCCTGATGTCACAATAAAAGAATTTATTCAACCAGTTCTTAAAAAAAAAAAAAAAAAAAAAGAAAAAAAGATAAACATTGTGTATCACCATTCGGCCTAAAAACAGAGATAAGTTGTCTGGTCAATGTTTGCACGCACACACATACCTCTAATGACTGAAAACAATGCAGTGTTCTCAAAAGCCTCCTTCTGCAGCGGACCACCCCCCTTCATATTGAATTTTGACATGAAGGAATTTTTTAAAACCCTAAAATATAATACAATTTAAGGTTGTTAACAGTTTTGCAGACAAAGACTGACATTTAAAAAATGACCGGTAAAGGAAATCTTTTTTTAAATTTCTGATTTGCGTTGTGACCACATGAAAGTACATTTCTGATCTTTTGCTACGTTATGAACCATCCAGACCTCTCAGGTCATCTGGGGCAGGTCTGCTTTCTATCCCTAGAGTCAAAACTATGGTGAAGCAGCATTCAGTCTTTATGTACCAGATATCTGGAACAAACTCCCAGAAAACTACAGGTCAGTTGATGTCGAAAAAACCCCCCATCAAATTGACGTCAATTTTTTGTCAATTTGACGTCCACACACTGATGTAAAAAAAAAAGTAAAATTGACATAAAAAAATTGACGTCCATTTGACATCCACACACTGATATTCTTTCGACCACCAAAATAACGACACAATGCAATGAAAGAAAAATACAAAGTTCAGTCATGGAACTCTAAATGGGCAGGCTTATAGGTCCTTAACTCAACTGCTCGTAATCACATCATTACCTATAGAACACAGATGATTGGTTCCTGCTGTATTAGTAGCCAATGAGCTTGCATGCTCAGTCTTCAAATACATGAATAGCATTTGCCTTAGCAGTGCAGCGCACTTTCAGAAACCCTCCACCTTCCCCAGCTCCACCTGTATAGATCTGCTACAGGTAATTAATGTACGCTATATTGTACAGCAGCAGCATGTCTTACTTGCTCACAGCAGCGTGTCGTGTATGTATTGGCAGTAGCAAATCCCGTACTTGCTCTGCAGCAGCAGCAGTAATAAAAGCAGCAGCAGTGTAGCACATGTATTCCCCCAAGACCAAACATATCAACATTATCATACCCATTAGCATGCCAAACACTCAGAGAGTTGTCATGACAGAACTTTTAATCAGCAAACTTCAAATCAATAATACAAATGTAAATAAAAACAAAAATGCACCTATTCTGATTGAGAACAAAGATCAATGGCTGTCTGGCCCTTCTGGCATCCCATATCCCCATATCTGTCGGGAGCTGATCGGAGATAGTTCTTTATGTATTTGATGATGTCAGCCTCAGACGATTCTGGATTTGACTGCTGTTGTATGAAGATGGAACAACTTGTATCACTCATTTTAAGACAATATAAACTACAGCATTAATTACAAGATTTTCAGCCACCATCACTCATACTAACATACTGTAGCAATCCACAAAATAATTAAAGGTCTCTAAACAAGCATGGATAACCACCTAGATCAGTATCCTCACTATTTCTTCCAAGTAAGCCACACCAGCAGAATAAAGTCAACATGCAAGTCGCCACAATAAAAAACACGCACGGAAATACACATCTGCCTAGTACAATATGCAATGTATTTAGCCACCGCCATTCTAATAATACAAAACTGTTAAGGTGTACAAGTTGCTTTAAAGGTGGGGTAAGTAGATTTTCAAAAAAGCTGTTGGACATTGTTGATATCTATTCACTGATGTCGAATTGACATTGAAAAAAACATCAATTTTTTTTTTACATCAATTTGACGTCCACACGCTGATGTCTAATTGATGTTGAAAAAAACCCCCATCAAAATGACGTCAATTTGACATCCACACACTGATGTCCAATTGATGTCGAAAAAAAACCCATCAACTTGACGTCAATTTGATGTCCACACACTGATGTCCAATTGATGTCGAAAAAACCCATCAAATTGACGTCAATTTGACGTCCACACACTGATGTCCAATTGATGTCGGAAAAAAAAACATCAATTTGACGTCCACACACTGATGTCCAATTGATGTTGAAAAAAAACATCAAATTAACGTCAATTTTTTATGTCAATTTGACGTCCACACACTGATGTCCAATTGATGTCGAAAAAAAACATCAAATTGACGTCAATTTTTTAATGTCAATTTGACGTCCACACACTGATGTCCAATTGATGTCGAAAAAACAAACATCAAATTGATGTCCACACACTGATGTCCAATTGATATCGAAAAAACCCATCAAATTGACGTCAATTTTTTTATGTCAATTTGACGTCCACACACTGATGTCCAATTGATGTCGAAAAAACCCCCCCATCAAATTGATGTCAATTTTTTTACATCAATTTGACGTCCACACACTGATGTCCAATTGATGTCGAAAAAAACCCCCATCAAATTGACGTCAATTTTTTGACGTCAATTTGACGTCCACACACTGATGTCCAATTGATGTAGAAAAAAACCCATCAATTTGACGTCAATTTTTTTATGTCAATTTGATGTCCACACACTGATGTCCAATTGATGTCAATTTTTTGATGTCAATTTGACGTCCACACACTGATGTCTAATTGATGTCAAAAAAAAACATCAAATTGACATCAATTTTTTTATGTCAATTTGATGTCCACACACTGATGTCCAATTGATGTAGAAAAAACATCAAATTGACGTCAATTTTTTGACGTCAATTTGACGTCCACACACTGATGTCCAAATGATGTTGAAAAAAACCCATCAAATTGACGTCAATTTTTTTATGTCAATTTGATGTCCACACACTGATGTCCAATTGATGTCAATTTTTTGACGTCAATTTGACGTCCACACACTGATGTCTAATTGATGTCGAAAAAAAAACATCAAATTGACGTCAATTTTTTGACGTCAATTTGATGTCCACACACTGATGTCCAATTGATGTAGAAAAAAACATCAAATTGACGTCAATTTTTTGACGTCAATTTGACGTCCACACACTGATGTCCAATTGATGTAGAAAAAAACCCATCAATTTGACGTCAATTTTTGTATGTCAATTTGATGTCCACACACTGATGTCCAATTGATGTCAATTTTTTGACGTCAATTTGACGTCCACACACTGATGTCTAATTGATGTCGAAAAAAAAACATCAAATTGACGTCAATTTTTTTATGTCAATTTGACGTCCACACACTGATGTCTAATTGATGTCGAAAAAAAACCATCAAATTGACGTCAATTTTTTTATGTCAATTTGACGTCCACACACTGATGTCCAATTGATGTAGAAAAAAACATCAAATTGACGTCAATTTTTTTATGTCAATTTGACGTCCACACACTGATGTCTAATTGATGTCGGAAAAAAAACATCAAATTGACGTCAATTTTTTTATGTCAATTTGATGTCCACACACTGATGTCCAATTGATGTAGAAAAAAACATCAAATTGACGTCAATTTTTTTATGTCAATTTGATGTCCACACACTGATGTCCAATTGATGTCGAAAAAAACAAACATCAAATTGACGAAAAAAACCCATCAATTTGACGTCCACACACTGATGTCCAATTGATGTCGAAAAAACCCATCAAATTGACGTCAATTTTTTTATGTCAATTTGACGTCCACACACTGATGTCCAATTGATGTCGAAAAAACATCAAATTCACGCGTCAATTTTTGGCGTCAATTTGACGTCCACACTGATGTCCAATTGATGTCGAAAAAAAACCCCATCAAATTGACGTCAATTTTTTATGTCAATTTGATGTCCACACACTGATGTCCAATTGATGTAGAAAAAAACCCATCAATTTGACGTCAATTTTTTTACTTCAATTTGACGTCCACACACTGATGTCCAATTGATGTTGAAAAAAAAACATCAAATTGACGTCAATTTTTTTATGTCAATTTGATGTCCACACACTGATGTCCAATTGATGTCAAAAAAAAAACATCAAATTGACGTCAATTTTTTGACATCAATTTCACGTCCACACACTGATGTCCAATTGATGTAGAAAAAAACCCCCCATCAAATTGATGTCAATTTTTTGACATCAATTTGACATCCACACACTGATGTCCAATTGATGTAGAAAAAAACCCATCAATTTGACGTCCACACACTGATGTCCAATTGATGTCAAAAAAACCCATCAATTTGATGTCCACATGCTGATGTCCAATTGATGTAAAAAAAAAACATCAAATTGACGTCAATTTTTTTATGTCAATTTGACGTCCACACGCTGATGTCCAATTGATGTAAAAAAAAAACATCAAATTGACATCAATTTTTTGACGTCAATTTAACGTCCACACACTGATGTCCAAATGATGTCGAAAAAAAACATCAAATTGACGTCAATTTTTTTATGTCAATTTGATGTCCACACACTGATGTCGAATTGATGTAGAAAAAAACATCAAATTGACGTCAATTTTTTTATGTCAATTTGACGTCCACACACTGATGTCCAATTGATGTCGAAAAAACAAACATCAAATTGTGAAAAAACCCATCAATTTGGCGTCCACACACTGATGTCCAATTGATGTCGAAAAACCCATCAAATTGGCGTCCAATTTTTTGTCAATTTGACGTCCACACACTGATGTCCAATTGATGTCGAAAAAAAACATCAAATTGACGTCAATTTTTTTATGTCAATTTGACGTCCACACGCTGATGTCCAATTGATGTAAAAAAAAAACATCAAATTGACATCAATTTTTTGACGTCAATTTGACGTCCACACACTGATGTCCAAATGATGTCGAAAAAAAACATCAAATTGACGTCAATTTTTTTATGTCAATTTGATGTCCACACACTGATGTCCAATTGATGTAGAAAAAAACATCAAATTGACGTCAATTTTTTTATGTCAATTTGACGTCCACACACTGATGTCCAATTGATGTCGAAAAAAACAAACATCAAATTGACGAAAAAAACCCATCAATTTGACGTCCACACACTGATGTCCAATTGATGTCGAAAAAACCCATCAAATTGACGTCAATTTTTTTATGTCAATTTGACGTCCACACACTGATGTCCAATTGATGTCGAAAAAAAACATCAAATTCACGTCAATTTTTTGACGTCAATTTGACGTCCACACTGATGTCCAATTGATGTCGAAAAAAAACCCCATCAAATTGACGTCAATTTTTTATGTCAATTTGACGTCCACACACTGATGTCCAATTGATGCCGAAAAAACCCCATCAAATCAACGTCAATTTTTTTACTTCAATTTGACGTCCACACACTGATGTCCAATTGATGTCGAAAAAACAAACATCAAATTGATGTCCACACACTGATGTCCAATTGATATCGAAAAAACCCATCAAATTGACGTCAATTTTTTTATGTCAATTTGACGTCCACACACTGATGTCCAATTGATGTCGAAAAAAACCCATCAATTTGACGTCAATTTTTTTACTTCAATTTGACGTCCACACACTGATGTCCAATTGATGTTGAAAAAAAAACATCAAATTGACGTCAATTTTTTTATGTCAATTTGATGTCCACACACTGATGTCCAATTGATGTAAAAAAAAAAACATCAAATTGACGTCAATTTTTTGACATCAATTTCACGTCCACACACTGATGTCCAATTGATGTAGAAAAAAACCCCCCATCAAATTGATGTCAATTTTTTGACATCAATTTGACATCCACACACTGATGTCCAATTGATGTAGAAAAAAACCCATCAATTTGACGTCCACACACTGATGTCCAATTGATGTCAAAAAAACCCATCAATTTGATGTCCACATGCTGATGTCCAATTGATGTAAAAAAAAAACATCAAATTGACGTCAATTTTTTTATGTCAATTTGATGTCCACACACTGATGTCCAATTGATGTCAAAAAAACCCATCAATTTGACGTCCACACACTGATGTCCAAATGATGTCGAAAAAAAACATCAAATTGACGTCAATTTTTTTATGTCAATTTGATGTCCACACACTGATGTCGAATTGATGTCAATTTTTTGACATCAATTTGACGTCCACACACTGATGTCTAATTGATGTCGGAAAAAAAACATCAAATTGACGTCAATTTTTTTATGTCAATTTGATGTCCACACACTGATGTCCAATTGATGTAGAAAAAAACATCAAATTGACGTCAATTTTTTTATGTCAATTTGACGTCCACACACTGATGTCCAATTGATGTCGAAAAAAACAAACATCAAATTGACGAAAAAAACCCATCAATTTGACGTCCACACACTGATGTCCAATTGATGTCGAAAAAACCCATCAAATTGACGTCAATTTTTTTGTCAATTTGACGTCCACACACTGATGTCCAATTGATGTCGAAAAAAAACATCAAATTCACGTCAATTTTTTGACGTCAATTTGACGTCCACACTGATGTCCAATTGATGTCGAAAAAAACCCCCATCAAATTGACGTCAATTTTTTATGTCAATTTGACGTCCACACACTGATGTCCAATTGATGCCGAAAAAACCCCATCAAATCAACGTCAATTTTTTTACTTCAATTTGACGTCCACACACTGATGTCCAATTGATGTCGAAAAAACAAACATCAAATTGATGTCCACACACTGATGTCCAATTGATATCGAAAAAACCCATCAAATTGACGTCAATTTTTTTATGTCAATTTGACGTCCACACACTGATGTCCAATTGATGTCGAAAAAAACAAACATCAAATTGACGTCCACACACTGATGTCCAATTGATGTCGAAAAAAACCCATCAAATTGAAGTCAAATTTTTGATGTCAATTTGACGTCCACACACTGATGTCCAACTTGCAACTGTTAATTCTTTTAAATCAAGGCTAAAGACTTTACTGTTTGCCACTGCCTTTTATTAATTGGAATAATTATTAATTTATTACACTGCACTGTAACTTTTACTCTCCTGTTTTATCTTGTTTTTATTTTCTATTTAGCTCTTTTAAAGCGTTTTCAAATGTCTTCTTATATTGTCTTTTTATATTGACCCATGTTGCTGTTATGTTTTATGTAAAGCACTTTGAATTGCCTTGTTGTTGAAATGTGCTAAAAATAAACTTGCCTTGCCAAATCCAAAACTCATATTTTCATATCATAATGATCTAAAGATTAAAAAATATATGTGGCTTTCATAACAACTAATAATAGGTTGACCAGGTTTCATGTTTAATCCCTTGTTGTATTTAGATAATTAGAGAGTTTAAGGGCACAAGGAAACACTATACAGTACACGCATGTTAATCTAACATGTTTTACTCTGAGTCTGCACTGTTACCCGATAAAATGTCACGGTTCTACACATGATAACAGATAATGTATAAATAATGAACACATGTCAAAATGAAAAACACAGATACTTAAAAGACCAAAAGCAGAAAAGAATTTGCTTTAATGTTTTCTGTTGCTTGCTCTCTGACAGTGGTTGTAATAGAAAATGGCGGAAATGTTTATCACGAGATCTCTACTAACTTTCAAGTCTCGCGTGCCAGTAGTCATGTCAGAGATTGTATATTATAGGGAGATAAGAGGGTCTGTATCTCTTACCATTGGAGAAAGCGTAACGGCTAACTTAATCACGTGCGGCACCTCTCAGCCTATCGTGTAATGGCAGTGACATCAGTCGCAACATTCCCTAGTCTGCCTTCTCTTAAAAAAATACATTTTTATCAAGCTAAAATCTACATATAGTTCCCAACGAAAGTATTGTTTAGTGTAAAACATGCTGAAGATTAGCAAACAGGCTGTTGATTAATTAAATGATTAGCTATTTCCCCACAAAAGCTGTTTAATCAGCATAGTGAAGGCTCTCATCCATTGACATCCATTCAAAAAACAGCCTCTGGTCTCCTTAACTGCGTACCGCCAGAGGCAGAGCGTTAGCATTAGCCTTTACGCTTTTTTGGTTAAAGGTTGCAGGCTTGCCTTCAACTGGCTTTGGTCATGTCTCAGTAGGGCCACAGTTGCCATCTAGCGGTTGAGAATTGTAATTGCATTTTTATTTAAATTAAAATTAAAGAGAGTTGTGTGTGTGTATAATATCTATGATTGTGTGACAGCAAAAATAATAGGCATATGCTGTTTCAAATGTTTACTTGCATTTGATGGTATATCATGCATCCCACAAGCTTTGTGGGCGAAAATTACTTAACACTACAATAAATCAGGATTGACTAAAGGTGGGCTACAAATAGCCGGTCTGACTACTAGCTAAATCGTGGCTATGCACAGCCTACGCATAAAACATGTCAAAGATATGAAACCAAACACCTTGTAATCACTGTGGACTTCGCTTACATGATGGAATATCATACATCTTGCAAGTAATTTTGGCAAAAACGACATGTAACCAAATGAAAGATTATTTTGGCTAAAAGTGGGTTACTCATAGCCGGACTATATCGGGTCTATTAACCGAGACGGTGAAATGACGGCTATTGCTTGCTGGGTAGCAACACAGTATTAGGTGTTTGATAATGTAGTCAAGCAAAAGGCTAATCATATTAATTACCATTATGTGTCTGGCATTGTAAAAAGCAATACCATTGTGCTGCGTTTACCTCAGGACCTCATCTCTCGAGCTTGGGGCTAATTAGCATATTCATATATCCGCGTATAATAAATGAGGCAAGGGTTTAGAGTTACATTCAGATAAAAAATGTTTAAATGTGTCATTGTGGTGATCAAAGATGAGTTTTAAGGGATAAAATTATTGACTACAGGGGGACTTTAATAAAGCTTTTACGTTTTTTTGTTTGTTTATTTTTAAATACAAAAACCTTTACACCAAAGACTATAGAATAACTTTGTTTACACTACTTTTCAGATAGAAAATGCATTTGAATGTGTGTGAAGTTTCGGGCAATTTGCCAAAAATAATTTACTCTAATAAGACAAAGACAGTTATAAATAAGGGCACCCTAAAAAAAAGTGGGGTCAAAGGTCAGATGTAGAAAACTAATTTTGGAAAACGATTTTAGCCTTAAATATTTGTCAAATACAAAGTAATTTATTTTTGTCTAGCTGTGATTTCATAATTAGTCCCATAGAGGGCTAAAGAATGGAAAATAAAAATGATACTTTTGTAACTGAGAAAAACTAGTGAAACTGTTTTTAAATGAAACATTTAAATTGTGTTATTACATTTTAATGTGTTAAGCATATCAAATGGAATATAACAGTATCACAGCCATTATGGGGTTCCAGTCTTGATTTATTTGAAATTTTAACAGGGAGAGATAGAAGTGCATGTCCACAGATATTCTTGTAATAATTTATGTGTCTTGTCAAATACAATAAACTTTGTTTTGTTTGATAGGATTTTAAAGGAACCATTCATGGATATTTAAAAGATTTATAGAATCATTTTTAGCAATCTCCATTTTATACACATTTCTTAAATATACATACTATTAATAAATATGTATTTATTATTTATTAAAAACAGGTCTTTCACAGTTTAAGATGACAAGAAAGCATAATTTATAATGTTTTGTAAAAACTGTAGTTTATTTACAGGTGGAAATAAGCATGCACATGTCAGCAGAAACATGATTTATTTTAAATGTCATGCAAGTATATATAATTATAAACAAAATATTGCCTTACAGCTCAGAGTAAAAATGCCAAAAGTTGAAACAGAATTTTAGACCAACTTAATATTTGTTTTTAAAAAAATATGTGAGGCCCCAAGTAAACCTAAATAAACATTTTCATACTACATATCTCACACATTTTACAGCTAAAAAAATCACAGAGTAAGAGTGTGATGTGCAAACATACACAGTCTTTGATTTGCTATGTACAGTACATATGATGGGACAAGTTGAAAGGGCATTTCATAGTTGAGGCCCATTTTTGCTCAAAAGTTTAAGTATTTACAAGGAGTAAGTTTTTTTTAACATACATTAGGTCAGAGGCAGTATAACATAATAGAAGAGTGCCATTATAGCAGCACTGATGACACCAGAAATTGGCACGGTCACAAACCAAGCGATAAAGATATTCCGGAACAGATGCCAATCAACAGCCTTCCTGGAGCGGAGCCAGCCAACTGACACCACTGATCCAACCTGTCCATGCACACACAAATAAATATAAGATAATAAAATTGAAGGTTTAATACTACAAATTACAACTGTAGGTATTTAATCTACTAGTAAGTGACTCACCTTGCAATGAGTAGTGCTGACTGGGAGTCCAATGTTGGAAGCGACAACCACAGTTACAGCAGAGGCGAGCTCAATGCTAAACCCACTGCGAGACAGACATGAAGATTATAATAAGCACTATAAGCATCTTTACACACATCACAGGACTGTTTGAATGGAAAAAAGTACAGCGGCATTGTCAAAATGTCATAATACTAAAGACAAGACAAATTTTCTTTACTGCTGTGGTGCTTGAGGGAATTTCCATGAGACAAGGACTGTTGTTAAATTGTTTGTTTACACTGCAAAGTCAATAGAGATAAGAAAGAGGGAACCGGCCCTTAAGCCCCATGAGAACCACGGTGATAAAAACTGAACTATAAAGTCTGATCCCACAATAAGCGCTCTTATCATCGGTTTCTGCTCAGTGGAGGTATGAAGGCATAAGCAGCTTGTTACCTGGAGGGAGTGATGGGAGTCAGGTCTTTGCCCATGGTTTGTATGACCCTTCGACCCCAAATCCAGAGTCCTGTACAGATTCCTACTCCCCCATACAGGAGCAACCAAATTGGTGTAGGTGCATTGGGTGCTACAGAAGCGGTGTCATAAATCAGCCAGAGAGCAACGAGGGGGCCAATCGCATTACTGTAAGAGAGGAATGATGGGTAATGTACTGTGCTCATTATAAAACAATGTGAGAAATAGGGTAGAAATGCATGAAATACATTGCCGTTGTTTAGAAAGTCTCTTATGCTCTCCAATGCTGCATTTTTTGATGAAACAATACAGTAAAGGAATCATTTTTTAAAATATCTGTTTTCTATTTGTATGTAATTTATTTTTCTGTGATGCAAAGCTGAATTTTCAGCATTACTCCATTCTTCAGTGTTAAATGATCCTTCAGAAATCATTCTAATATGCTGATTTGGTGAAACATTTCTTATTATTATCAATGCTGAAAATAGCTGGTTAGTATTTTTGTGATTTTTTTCAGGATTCGTAGATGAATAGTAAGTTCAAGGAACAACATTTATTTTAAACATTTTTTTCTTACCAATTTAAAACAGTCAAGCGTTTCTAAACAATTCAAATGCAAGAAGAGGCAAAACAGATCTCGATTCACAATCGCGGGCTATTTTCTGTGCGCACAGACTCAAAGCACGCATGTTCAGAGGCGCCTTTCAGATGGCGCGCGAACACATAATCGAGCTCTGTTTTGCGACTCCTTGCGCTTGACACATACTCTCACAAAATGATCTCAAAATCCCCGTCTCACTGAGCCATCGGATTTCAACAAAAATATCTTAATTTGCGTTCCAAAGATGAACGAAGGTCTTACGGGTGTGGAACGGCATGAGGGTGAGTAATAAATGACATTATTTTCATTTTTGGGTGAACTAACCCTTTAATTGTCAAACAACAAAACAACTTTAACAATGATTAATCTATATTTTATTTATACTGTGAACAGTGTTATTACAATTATAGGTAACACTTTACAATAAGGTTCATTAGTTAAACATTAGTTAATGTATTAACTAACATGAACTAACCATGAGCAATATATTTGTTACTGTATTTACTAATCTTCGTTAACGTTAGTTAATGAAAATACAGCTGTTCATTGTTTGTTCATGTTAGTTCACAGTGCATTAACTAATGTTAACAAGATTTTAATAGTGTATTAGTAAATGCTGTAAGTGCAGTTCATTATTAGTTCATGTTAACTAATGTAGTTAACTAATGTTAACTAATGAACCTTATTGTAAAGTGTTACCCGATTATATATATATATTATTTCTGTATAGTACTACTGTTAGAACTAACTTTATTTGTAACTGTTCTATAGTATTTATCTGTTTTAATTTGTGTATTCTTATTTGTACTGTGTTCACTTGTCTTTAATAATGTTTGAATAAATGTTTGTATCAAAGTAGCCTACTGAAAGTGTTCCTTAAGTAATGAATGGGAAGCAAAGTTACATTTGTCTTAAAACTTCACATTTTTATTTGTATTTTATTTATTTCTTCTTTTTTTTTTTTTTTTTTTTTTTTTTTTTGCTGATCCGAAAAATGATCCGATCCGTGACTCGAAAACTGTAATATGATCCAAACCACGAGTTTTGTGATCCATTGCACCACTACTGCATATCAAATGTAAATTTATGTTCGTTATTATTAATTTTCCTGAGAGACCAAATACAATTCTATTTTGTATTTTTTGCAATAACTATGTAATGTTCTATTTATAAAACCAAGTATAAATTTCATCAAGTTAGTGTTTTTGCGCATTTTTACACATTTATTCCAAAATAACTAAAGGCAGTAACAATTTAAACAATATATATTATTTGTGAACTAATGTTCACATTTTCTAAAGATTTTGACCAAAACAAAATCAAAAATCAAAAGAAAGTCCCACACACTATCAGAGCTTACAAAAGTATAATTTTTTTTTTTTTTTTTTTTTAATTTAAAAATTAAATACACTTTTTTGATACTTTTGTAAGCTCTGATAGTGTGTGGGACTTTCTTTTGATTTTGGACAAAATATGAAATGAGGTTTCTTATGTCTCTCATACCTAACGTCATTTCCCCCATGCGCAAACGATCCAAAGCAGGCGGTGAGGATCTGCAGGAACTGGAAGAGCGTGGACACCTCCGGCTTGTCAATTTCAAGCTCATCTATTTCCTCTTCCAGCGAGTCTTTTCTGACGGTCTCATCTGCCATCTCCACTGCCAGAGCTCCATCTCCTTCAGCAACTTCTCCATCAGCCACTGCGGTACAGTAACTGTTATAGCTGTCGTACCGCGAGCGCCTTTTCTCTCCATCCAGTCCGGTCCGGCTTCCCTCGCCCTCCTTCAATGACCCGTGTATTCCATAGATGGCCATGGTGTAAGAAGTATAACTGTTGTTGCGGCGCATGGGTTTTTCTCCGGTCTCTCCCATGCATTCGCCCACCTTGGCCAGGTGAAGTTTGTGCAGTAAATCCTTGTAGATTCCAGAATCTTTGTGTACGGTGTGAAACTGGCTCAAGTCTGAAACAGCAATTCCAGCACTGCCATTTAAAGCTAGAATGGATGACCGAAAAAATTTGAATAAGGAATGAGTAATATAGTCAAATTAGAGAAATTAAAGCTTAATCAGTTAATCAAAACACAATCTTCAGTACAATTAATTTAGTGTGTTTATCATTTCAAGAGGCTAACCATGAGTGCAATCCAAATCTTTGGTGTCAAAATCTTTGTTGTCCAGGTCGGTTTCCGCTGAGCCTCCGATGTCAAAGGCCACTTTGTTGCTGTCAGCAGGGGGTGTCTGTGGAACAGGAGAGTAGCTTCGAGGTGGGACGGGATGGTCCACAAGGCCATTTGAGGATGGCTTCTTCTCAATCAGTTGTGTCCCACTAGTGTTGGCAATATTCTGACCTGAAAAGGTGGAAACAATTACAGAAATAATTATATTAAGAGGAGGGATCCAAATGCATGCAAAGTCAATGAGGCAGTTTATTAGAAACATTTACAAAGATATTTTATTTCATCATGTTGCTATGGACTTCTGGAAAAGGTAATTGGAAGATAGACTTTAAAATACAAAATAAAGTCACGATGTTAAACATGAAGTCACAACTGCAAGAAATAAAGTTGCAATTGTGATATATTCAAAATTTTGAGGTTGGTAAGATTTTTTAATTGTGTTATCCTTGCTGAATAAAAGTATTAATTTCTTAAGAAATCTTTAAGAACTTTTTAAAAAACGTTTGAATGTTTCAATAACGTTACAAAAACAACCTTCCATTCTTTTTCTAAGAATTTCATACTTTGAGTATTTTAAAATGAATATACTGAAAAGGTCATAAATTACAGACATGATAATATAAATATTTACTTTTGATCTTCTTCTTTAACTGTGGACACACAATGAACCAGACCATCAGAGCAGTAAGCATGGCACAGCCCAGTGAGATCAGCAGAGTGCCCCACCACGGTACCCTATCAAATCCCAACACTGTAGAATAAAGAAAAGAAAGAGATGAAAACCTAACATGTTTTAGTGTTAAACAGCGCTACATATTCTACACTTTCATATTGAAAATCAACAAGAACACTTCAAGTCTCACATTCCTCCTGAAAAGTTCTTGGGTTTCTCTAAATTAGCAAATTAGCATTAGCATAACTTCAAATTCTGATTAATAGCAAAACTGTGTGGATAAGTCAACCTGAAATACAAATAATCTTAAAAAAAAAAAAACATTTTTTTTTTTAAATGGAAGAAGAAAAATTGTGAAGTGAAAAAAATCATCTTTCTTCTTTTCTAAACAATGAAAGCACATGTTTTTCCTTCAGAATTACTGTAAGCCTGTTGTGTGTGTTGACAAAACACTGTAGTGAGATAAGCATACGGTTATATGGTTAATTTCTGTTTCAAATCAGGTTGAAATAGGGGACTTTCCAGTGAAAGTGTCCTTTTTATCATTATAACTTATGGCTAAGTTACTTTTCAGTTCCTCTGAATGAGAAGAATCAGTATCAAACAGGGTCATGTGCTCAATAGATAACCAGGCTCAGGGCGGCCCTGTGGTCCGCTGATTAGTACACAGATCCTAGGACAACAGTTGGTTCACAGAGGCCTTTTTTTCTTCAGTACATCATGTACCCCCTGAAGTTTGCTTAAAAGTACAGATTGCTGAACTTGGGCCAAAATTATGTTTCATAATTTCATTATTCCATCAACAAACTGGACAAACAGCCACATATTTTCACATAGCACATATATTCATTAGCAATATATAGTATACTGTATTTAACCCACCAGCCTATGTATGTGTGAATGTGAAAGTAAATTAAAGGTAAGTTAATTAAAGACAGATGAGGGAGGGGTAATGTATGAATACATGTGATCATGACCTCAGCATGTTGTATATGTGTTCAAATAATGCATCATATCAAAATACATTCTTATTGACAATTTGGGAACAAAATGTCCTCAAATAAATATGACCCCCCCCTCCCCCTCCCTTTAGTGACATTTGGAGACATGGGATACAAATAAAAATCTTTTAATCAAATTAAAAAATGCAAAACTATTTATTTAGAGAAGAAAATAAGCTTACTTGGTGCTCCGGTAAACATGATGGAGAACAGATTGATTCCCATGGTAACAGCATAGAAAACTGGTAATGCTCTTAAACCATTGGGCACTGGATCCTCCTAGAGCACATGGATATATTGCTGTTTAGCACATGGTAAAAAAAAAAAAAAAAAGTATGTTCTTTCTTTATTGACAACAACAAGAGATTACGAAGTACCAAAACAGACACTGGCACATTATGTAACAGGTGAGTTCAGATTTGCCTTTTACCTTATTCAAGATGAACTTGCGGACAAAGTAGAAGAGAATGGCAGACATTATGCCGGAGAGAAGAGGTGAAAGAAACCAAGAGGCAACTGAAACACATATATCAATGAGTTACACAAATACGCATAATGTAACAGCCAAACAGTGATGCTATTCTGTTATCTAAAAATTGTATGGCCCAAAATTTCTCAGGGCTGTATGCTGAGTATCAACAGTAAGTCACCAGGGGTAAGCATGTGACTGTGTTTCCTGTCTGTATAGTCCAAAATGTTCTGTTCCATAAATAGATCTCATTTGGGTCATGTGAAAAGAATAATAAAACTAAGAGATCTGCATTAAATCATGATGGGGTGGTCTTACCGCTTACTATTTCTGGGGTCACATGGGAAAATATTCTCTTTTCATTAACTGACTCATTCTTCAGGAAAAAATCATTTAATATGACTAAGCATGTTTACAGAAAATCTCAAAAATACTCAATTTCACATACCAATGCGAAGCAATTCCAGCCATTTGACCCCCTGATGACCCCTAGCAACCATTGAAAAGCCGATTGTAGCACCCACAATGCAATGCGTTCCAGAGATGGGGAGTTTCAAGAATGAAGCTATGAGCTGCCAAACAGCAGATCCTGTAACAGTGCAAAAAACAAACATACGCTTGTGACGTGACCAACACAAGTCATGACAATATGAGAAAGTTCCACCTAGGTGATATGCTCGCAATTTACTGGATTCAGCTGAATATCATTCCCCTGTGTAACACACTATGATGGACATTTTGAGGGTGTTTAAATATGTATTGGCTTTGAGTGAAAGAGAGAGCAATGGAAGTCAACGGGGTCCAAAACAACATTGACTTTCATTTGATTCACAAATATCTTCTTTTACATTTCACAACAGAACTAAAGTCAGGTTCGGAATGACATGAGGGTGAGAAAATGATGACAGAATTTTCTTTTTTGACCTAACTATCTTAAAATTAAGTACATACTCACCAAACATGGCGCTGATGGAGCCAGCCATCAGCACAGCCTCTGAGCCATTGTACATGTGAACATCGATGATACCCGAACGGATGGTCTCACTGACCTTGGCCCCTAAAAGGATGGCACCCACTGTCTCAAAGATGGTGGCCAGGATGCAGGCCTGGCGCAGGGTCACGACCCCAGAACCCACTGCTGTACCAAAGGAGTTGGCCACATCATTGGCACCCACAGAGAACGCCAGGATAAAAGCAATAACGAAGCCCAGCACCAGCAGCCAGAGAACACCAGACATGTCTGTCTGTGTGGCCGCCGTTAACATGGTAACAGTCGCAAGGGATGCTAGTGTAGTGGATTCCATTGCTGGAGAGTAACTGCACTATTGGCCTATTGTGAATCGAACTGGGTCAGACTATTGAGGTATTTCTTCTTAATAAATAAATAAATATCCAAAGTAATAAAGGAGACGAGTTAGAAAATCAGTCTACACCCTGTCTATCTCCACAAATGAAAAGTAGCAGGAGGTAAAAAGCAACTGTTAGCTACATATACTAATATCAGTCAAAGCTTTGCATTGGCTTTGGGTGGCTACACAGACAGAGACATCCATTGTGGACTGGATCTTAGTAGTGATCGACGGTACATTCTGGAAAAGAAAGAGCCATTTGGATGAATTAAAGACTTTAAGACCAGACAATAAAAATGCACAAAACAGAAACACACAATTAAAGTAAACCACACTGCTTTTATATGCTTTGATTTAGTTATTTTTTGGGGGGGATGGTACAGAGTTGGATTTGTGGGTGCAAAATAGCCTAGTCTATATAACTATATAAGCAAAATAAACAATGGCTACAAATGTTTAAAACATTTTGACAATGAAACTTTGGCCATACAGTCTATAAAATAAAGTCATTTTTCAGCTCAGACTGTAATAATTCGGTTTAAAACCAATGCAACGCACAATATGCTACTGATAACATTTTGTATTTGCAACATCTTACTATTTTATATAGCAGTTTTACCTTAATCACATGGCTGGGGTGGTAAACAACAAAGACATGTCATGTCAAACAAAGGGATGGTGATTTTAATGCATTTAATTATTTATTAGCATATTTTTTACTCTCTCTTTTTAAAATCTGTTAGCATAGCATATTATTTATCCACCATAAAAATAATACTGTTTTTTTCCAAAAAACCTTTGAGGGACATTAAGATCTACTGTGTGCCAGCGTAAGTAGTCAAGTAAGGAATTTCCAAAACAAAGTGCCATATTCATTTGGAAAAAAGAGGCTTAATAATGCTTCATCAAGCATGCTATTTGATTACGAGCCTGAAAATACTTTTGATATTTTGATGGCGACTTGTAACCTTGTGATGGCAAGTTTTGAGATAACACAGACTATTACATAAGTGCCTTCAGACATCAGAGGATTTAGAGAGACTTTACGAAGACTTGAGCAAGTTTCTTAAGAGAAGTAGATGAATGACTTGTTGAATTACTTATTGTTCTATGAAAACAGGTGTTTAATTTGACTTTGTACAGAAGACCTGCGTACCAAACCATTATGACATTCCCTGACCACACAAGAACGCATGCTCAAGAATCATCAGAATTTGTCAATATTCCAATTATGTAAGTGCCAAATCTGGGTCATATTAATTACAGATTATTGTGAAAAGACAATTGATGTAAGAGTCCGATGACCAACATTGTGCAGTTCATCGTGCTAATGTGAGTTGCTGTTAAGGACATGAATGTAAATTAACAATGTATTAAATTACTATCCAAAATTACTAAAATCATATCAACTTTGCCCTGGAGTTCAAATACAATGTTGAATAAGTAGTGGTGAATTTTGCAACCCTAAACAAAAACTCTCAGATGTAATCTAAAAGTAATGAGTACTCACCAAATGCGTTGAATGACTTCTTCTTGATCAGCTGTGTAAATTGATAAATGCACGCTTAGTTCCTGTGTAAAACACACAAGGTAAATATGACCCTGAAACCCTTCTTAGACTTTAACTCCACGACTCAACTGTAGCTCAGTCTGGCCTGTTATATATAATTACTAGAGAAGGAGGGGAAAGGGAAGAGAACCACACCTCCAGAGGATCATGAGACTGCGAGTTCTGTGAAAGCCAAAGACTTTTAATGTTTAGCCAGAGGTTTGCACCAAATAACCAATTATACTTAATATTTCGTCATGTGTGACTTCATGTAGACACATGTGCCTGTGTGTTTTCTCTATATGAAACATGACCACATAATTGTGTATAATATTAAAGCAGTGGGCTGTGAAAAATTACATAACTTTGTTTTACAAGAGCTCATTTTCACGACTTCTATTAATATGCCAGGTCTGGAAAGACAAAGTTCTTACAGAAATATAAAAAGAAAAAAAAGAAAGATATTAGGTTACACTTTTTTGTAGTTTATTAGGTTACACAATGGCCCACTTTAGACATTCTACTACTAACTTAGTAACTTAGCAACTACATGTCAACTAAATCTCAATAATTGACAGGCCCTCAATCATATCATTAGTATTAGTAGATTGTTAGGTTAGGGTTAGTAGATAAGTATAGATAAGTAAATAAGATGACATGTAATTGGAAGGTTACAAGAATGTCTGTTGGTGAGCATCAAAATAAAGCGTTAGCAAATATTAAGAAGACAGTCTACTAATACTCTAATGACTCATAGTTGCAAAGTTACTTATAGTTAGTAGAATGTATATAAAGTGGGCCATTAGAGGGCCATAAAATAACTTTAGAATAAAAAAGAACAAATAATTGTGTAAAATTATACTGTTTTTGTATATGTTGCACATAATTGTTCTTATTAACGGGCCCTCATTCATTTTGACAAATTGCTTAGATAATGGAAAACAGCTTTAAACTCGGAACAGGATAAATCATGATACAACTACCAATCTCTAATCATTTATTAGTGCACAATACTTATGAACAGGTCTTTTTCCGCTATCAGTGACTAATGAACATCCGTTTTTTCCATGTGTCACAGACACACATCTATGACCGTCAGCAACTCTGCCAGGACCGAAATGCTACGATGGACACTGGACTGCTGACATCTTTCTTTGTGTAATTATTTACCATTTTAAAGTGATGGATGGTATGTTTAATATGGAAAATGCCTTCTCAGCTCAAATAAGGAAAGAGGCAGATATTTTTGGATCAAACTTTGAACCTCATTTGGGAAGGCCGGAGGGGCCTGGACTGAGGGTCTGTCAACACATAATGCCATTGAGATTATTTCCATGTCAGTGACCCACAATCTACGCAGCACTTCTTGAAGAGAAATTTATCTTCATTACAGTAGGCCTACTTAATATTGCTAGTCTCTTTTCAAACAGAATTTCAATGTGATAAAAATGGGGAAAAGAGTTCAAGGTGAAGCATCTTCATTAAATTATGGCTATTAAAGGCTTACATTAGTTTTGTCATGGATATCTGAGTGCAGATATATGATGATGCTGAACCCGAGGACACCATTTCTGCTATCAAGAAAGAAACTACTCTTCAAAAGTTTGGGAATTATAAGATTTTTAAAATGTACAGTAAAAAAAAAATACAGTAAAAACTGTAATATTGTAAAACATTACAATTAAATACAACTGTTTTCTATTTTAATATGTTTTAAAAGTAATTTATTCCTGTGATGGCAAGGCTGAATTTTCCAGTAGCCATTACTCCAGTCACATTTTTGTTGAAATAAAAAATATTCACTTATAATTTTTTCCAGGATTGTTTAACTAATAGGAAGTTCAAAAGAATAGCATTTATTTGAAACAGAACATATTTGTAACAATATATCAATCTTTACAGTCTCTTTTGATCAATTTAATGCATCCTTGCTGAAAAAAAGTACTAATTTCTTTCAAAAAAATAAAATAAATAAATAAATAAATAAATAAACCCAAATTTCTGAAGTGTGTACTGTATGAATATGGGTATAAGCATCATGTTTTGTACACTTCATGTGCATCTTGGTTCAATCACGGGGGAGTGAGGAATTTTCCCTACAGGATTTTTTGCTTCCACACAAACCCTGACCTCAGTCGAGACCACAGGCAGCTTCATGTGAAATACAGAAAGGTCTGGATCAAGGCCAGACCAAAATTAAATAAGCCTGTTGTTGTATTTGTCTGAAATGGCAGGTTTTTCATTCTTCTTTGTAATTCAGAGACTGGCAGATGTTGCTTAACATCTAACCTGCCGGTTAGTCTTGTGAAATAAGCCTTGACATTTTGAACTTACTCCTACGAAGCAGTTTTCAATCATAATATTTGCCTCTGGTTTTACAAAACAGATAACCTGCTCATTTTAACTCTCTCTGGGAACATACAGTAAAATTAAAAATGATCTTCACCTCTCAGGCGCACAGTGGCAGCTCTGTTTTTCCCCAAACCGCTTGCTTAAACCTGTATTTAAACTCGATGCGTAGGAAAACAGGAAAGGAATCTTCAGACTAAATAGTTTGGTTTTGCCATGTGTCTCACCCACATGTGTCTGCAGGCTGCTCAGCCGTTCCACTAATAGGTTAGCAGACTGACGCAGAGCAGGAAGACGCTAAAATAAGCTGTTTTCTTCCTGGTCCGTTGAACGCTCTGAACTGAGTGACATAGTTCTCTGAAGCCCAGTCTGCTCTGCACCACACTACATAAATCCCCAAATACCAAGATAGGGATTTTTTTTTTTACTCATAAAATAGATATATAGGCTACCAAAATGAGTTAAGGACCTATCAGTCTGCGCCATCTAGAGTTTCAAGATAGAACTTGGTATGTATATATATATATATATATATATATATATATATATATAGGCTATTGTTCAGGAGGTTTTAATGTGACTCATGAAGCCTCATTATTGACACAATGCAATGGGCCAAAACAACATTGATACACTGACTGAACAAATCACCACACCCAAAATAACCATCAATTACATGCAATTTTGCACGGCCTGATACTTTAATTATATAGATAAAGTGCACAATGGGTAGCTAAAAATGAATGAGAAATGTTAAATATCACGTGAAAGGGTAAATAAGAGATTATTTGAAATACTTTCCGCCTCTACTGAAAACATCACTTATGAAATAACAGATAATGACATGTGAACAGCTCTGGGAGACCTGAACTGTAAACATAAAGAGAAGAACTCATTGGCGTCTATCTAAATCAATCTCTGCATTATGGGGTACAATGACAATTTACCCAATACAGTGCAAGGTTTTGTTTATTTATGTACTTGGTGCTGTTTAGTTTAATTGCTTAGTCTTTTTCATTTCACAATGACAGCTAAATAGATGGTGTTAGTTGTTTTTTCATATGTTCTTTTACCTTGACATCTTGTTAACATGAATCTGGAGACACTCAATTAAGAAAGACCGAAACAGCCAGTATTGCCTAGACATCATTTCATTAAGATAAGACAATAACAGTGAAAAGAACAGTGGGCAGAATTTTTCCTGCACATAAACAAGTCTATTTTAACAACAGTTTACACAGGTTTGCAATCATAATCCAAAAACATGTTAGTGCTTGCCTGAGGCAAAGCAACCCAGTTCCCTAGAGTTTCTGCTGCCAACATCTGCCATCAACAAATCTATTCAGAAACCTTTTCAAACATGGACCCTCAAAGCAGTCAAGCCATTGAAGGCAGTAATATTTACACAGCAGAAGGACTGGCATAATAAAAACATTTGAAATTATTTAAAATTCTGTAATTGGCTCAGTGTCATGTCATTTCATGTTCATATTTTCCTATCTACTGAAAGATAATCCTGCAATTTAAAACATCTGTTGAGCTCTTATACATAAAAGTGAGATACTGTCACAAGCCACCCAACTAACAGGGAACATTCTCAGAACTTTAGCTAATGTTGTGGCAAGGTTCTCTCAAAGTTATGCACAAATGTTTTTCTAGTAACGTTAATAAAACATTTGTTCAAAGTAATCTTTAATAATGTTCTCAAAAAGTAAGCACAAAAACATTATTTATACATTGATTTATACAGCGTCTTTACCTGAAACGTTTGGTTGGATGTTCGACTAATGTTTTTTAAATGTTACTATTTGTTTCAGAATGTTCAGAGATTAACGGTTCCATTATGTTTGCAAAATGATAAAACGAAATGTTCCTTTAACGTTCGCATAACCAAGAAAAAAAGTTTTTAAAACATCAACGTACGGTGCCCCTAAAGGGACATGGTGATGTAAAAAATATAAGATGGGAGGAAAAAATATATTTCAATGCTTTTGCATTCTTTTGCAAATGTATTGCGTTCCCCCGAGAAACTTTGCATTCACTTGTTCCCCCGACAAATAATTTTCCCTCCCATCTCATTTTTTTTCCTTTACCATGTCCCTTTAGGGGCCCTCTATGAATGTTCACAGAACATTCAGAAATTAGGACTGTGTTTGAAATCATCCCCTATATACCCTTAAGAGAGATGCACTCATTCAATCCCACAATGCACTGCAATAACGAGTGTACAACCGATGTACACTCTGGGTGCTTTTCAATACCCCTCAATTCCTCGCTCCTACGTTCTCCAGCCCGTGACATGGAAACCAAGCGTACTCAGCCATCTTGAAGGGCATCTCAGCTCTTTAATTGCACCGCGAGGAGGTGAGGAAGGAGGAGTGAGGAAGCTTCCTGAGGAATCATGAGCGAGGATGCACAGGTGTGTCCTTCCCTTGCATCCTAAGGGGGTGGAGCTAAGACATGAGGAAAGGAAAGAAGGATGCACAAATAAGAACTGAGAAGCACCTTCAGCAGCTAGGGAAAACCCATAATGCACTGTGAGGGAGGGTCACACTGAATGAATTCCTGCGTTTCAACAGAAGATAGCGCCCACAGTTGAATCATCCACCTATACATTTTCCAAATTGCTGGTCCAATGTGGGTACAGCGTAATATCAGCTATAAATTCCTTTTTAATTGATTAATAAATTGTTTAATTAAGGTTTATACATAGTTGTTTCCAAGACAGAGTATAAGATAATTATTTTCATTACTGCAACTGCCAGATTGCAAGTGTCAAATGATTTTTAAACAGCAAGCACAAACTATGCAAAAGTGTCAGAATTTGCTCACTCGTTTTCATTCACTATTTCAAGTGAACAATATTAGTGGACTAATGAAGGGAATAGTATAATGAATGGGGCTTTAGGAGGCAATTTCGAGCACAGCCAACATTTTTACTTAATGGGAACCTTTTTTCAAAACATTTTTTTTTAGCTGGGCCTTAGATGTCGAACCATTGACTTAAAGGTGCTCTATGTAAGTTTTTGACTGTACTAAAGCATACAAATACCATAATATGTTTGCAGATATTTATTAAACATGCTGACTTCACATACTCATTTCTCTGAAAACCACTGCTACAGCCAGTTATTTTACTTTGAAATTTGCGTTCCGTGTCGGAATATCTGTTTTTGTTTTGGTCTGTGCAAGACTGCACGTTGCCAATTTACCCAATAGTATTTCGCCACCCTGGGTTGCCAGTTGGCGGAAAACACATGCAGTGAATTGCAGCCATGAAGGCCAGCGAACAAACTGGGTCAGAGATCGCAGATTCTACCCGACCTAAAAAGCCTCAGCATCTATCTAAAAATCTCTATGAACGGGAGCATATTAAAACGCGATATCAACTCATCATGAATCAACTAATTCTTACAGTGTGTAAGTGTCCTCGCCTTCCAATGTCAACTGAGCTCGCTCCTATTGCGTGTCTTCAAACTGGCAACCCGCGAGACCGTTTGAGACTGAGGAGGAGGGGGCGGGGCGAACAATATTTTAAATTTGGACTGCAGTACCCATTTCAACCACTAGCTGTCATTCTTAGATAAAGCACCTTTAACTGGAAACACTTCAGGATTTTCGAAGTCAATCGAACACTGGATTTTCAAAAGTATGTGAAGTTTGCAGCTCCACTGTTGCAGTAAACTTGCACAACGTTCTTGAATTAATAATGTATTAGATGCACGCCGGTCTGTTATTGTAGGGACATCGACTTTACATTTCCACGCCCCTAAACATGACCCGGAACAAAACGAACTGTGATTGGTTGCCTTGCATGTCAGTCAAACGTCCTCTCGGGCGGTCCTTGGCCAATGAAAGTTGAGATAGAGTCCAGACCTTCCAAGTGGTACCTTCTCCAACCTTCTGCCGTCAGTGTGAAGGTCTGGCTACGCGAGACAAGGCATCGCATGTCAGCTACCACCAGTTTAATGCAATTCTCTGGCTTTGGTTCTGCAAAAAGCAGATGACAGTTTATGAACTAAATCTTGAGTCATGATGGACTGATATCAGTTTTCTAGTGACAGACATTTAGGCCTATATTGCACACATTGCTTTACCAAAATTGTGATGGTTTATAGGTTATTGTTTGTGGATGCACAACCTACAACATTTAGTTACTACACCAGATCTTTAACCACTATGCCACTCACTTGAAATAAAAACGAATTCCCAGCTGTTTACCTCTTTGGTTATCAGCTTTCAGTGATAACGCATGAGCACAAATCAATTGACATAATGGCCACTAGATGCCAGTAAAACACAAATTCATCATTAATTATTTTACCTCTGCTTTGAATCTACCCACATATGCTATTTTTTATGCAGAGGTGGGACAAGTGCCCCATAAGGTCAGTAAAACCTAAAATCACCTATGTTGTGGCGATCAGCAACTGTCCTTATGAGGAGAATAAAATCTAAATATTAAAAAGGTTTATGTGAGGGTTAGGTTTATGGGTTAATGACAGAAATATCATTAGTTCAGTATAAAAACAATACAATGGAAAGTCCCCAACATGATAATAAAACAAATGTGTGTTTGTTGATGATTCGTTCTAGATTTAGATCTCTTTCATAATCAAACCATTAATTGTGCACTTTTTTAAAAAAAAATATAGTTATATTACATTTGAATGTTTTTAATATTCAATCTTACATTATCAATAAAACAAAGGAGAAACAAAAACTAAAATAGAGACTTTCATTTTATATTGTTCATAATCCCTATGCAATTACCTATACTGATATTTACATAAACTCAATAATTTAGTCATATAGGGAGGTAAATATGATTTATGTTCAAAGTTTATATGCTCCCTGAACTTGATCCATATCTTTGTAATCTGCTTCAAATCCCATTAATTAATAAACAGAATACATTAGGTCTCTCTTATTCATGTAAAAATATTTTGCAAATTATAGCAAAAGGATGCCATATAGCAACTAAAAAAACAAGCAAAGAGTGAACCTTGTGTATGCATTTTCATAGGCTTGTTTTTCCCCCACTATTTCCTCATTAGATTCTCAAAATAACTAACAGCATAACAGAAATTATTCCCATGGTAAAAAAAAAAAAAAAAAAAAAAAAAAACCCCTTAACTGTAACAGTTAAACCTGATTCAACATGCAAATAAACCCCCTTAAAAGCAGTTCACAAGGAACGTGTTGTCTATCAGTATATCTCTCCTCATTTTTTCCTCCATCTGTCGCTCCTTCATCCACCCCTTCCCTCCCTCCATTCCCTTGCCAAACAGGATTGGTAGGATCACTGCAATTTTCTCAGAAGTGAGGAATGTCTGCATGTGTATGTGTGCATGTGTTGTGTATGTGTGACCCAAAAGACTTGCTGTGGCCTGCATGGTAAGGTTTCTTCCCCCAAAAAATCCCTGACTAAAGCCTTGGCTTGTGCTGCCCTGACTTAAGTCCCTTATGGAAGAAAATGAAAAGAGAGATGCAAAAAAAAAAAAAAAAAGCAGCGAAATGACTAGTCCACCAACAACTTCCTAATGTGAATAAATTGCACAGATGTTGCCTGGCTTCCCTAGTAACGCAGCCAAGCCAGGGAGAAGAGGTGCAGACAGTGGATGTGTCACAGACTGTGATGGTGCTGACTTACCTGTCTGTCAGACCTGTGAAGGTGGGAATGTGAAGGTTTGGTTGAATTTTTTTTCGAACTGTAATCCCACGGAAGTGAGTCAGAAGCATGAATACTTCATTACTGGAATAATGCAGGGAGTGCTCCAGAGCACATAAAGGTCGAGTCTGCATCACTCAGAAGATTTTGACTATATGAAGCTTCTTTCCAAACAATAAATATATAAAATATAAAAATGTATACAGTGAGTGATAGTAATTGATGACAGAATTTTCATTTTTGAGTGAACGAATCCTTTACATATACTTAATTATATTAATTATATGTTATATCTCACAATTCTGAGAAAAAAGCGAGACATAAACTCACAATTCTCGCTTTTTTCTTGCAATTTTGAGTTTATATTAGTGGTGGACAGTAACGAAGTATTTTTACTCCGTTACTGTACTTAAGTACATTTTTCAAGTATCTGTACTTTACTGGAGTATTTTTATTTTGAGCAACTTTTCCTTTTACTTCACTACATTCCAAAGCATAAGATCGTACTTTTTACTCTACTACATTTCATAAAACATATCGTTACTCATTATTTTAAAAACGCAAAAGCGGTGTCCGATTCGTGCACGAACTGAATCTTTTCAATCATCCTGTTAAATCAGTTCACAAATCACATCAACAATTCATTCGCGAATTGGACTGATCTTTTTGCAGCTGTTCTCGAGTCAACAACTCACCGATTCAATGATCCGTTCAGAGCGACTCTCCAGTGAATGAATTTACAAATCTGAAAATTAGCCAAGAACTGGATCCTCTGAGTGCCTGCACGACTGATGGCGAAAAGTAAGTCAGCCTACTAATGTTGAATTTTAGGATGAATTATTGTAACTGAAAATCATATTTAGGTCACAACTATTAGTTGTTTTTGAACTAAATCTGCTGTAAAGGGCGATCTGTTTAAGCCCACTGAAATGCTTTAATGCAACACGTCCACATCAATGTGTCTACAGATCTCGATCTCGATTCTACGGAGCCCCGCACATGACATGCAAGAAAAAAAAATTAAATCGTGCGCAAGATTTACTAATTCGTTCCCTCGATTTACTAATTCGTGCGCACGATTTAGCCTACTATTTTTTTTTTCCTGCATGTAATGTCCGGGGCTCCGTACGATTCAAACAGATCAAATCAAATTTTAAAACTAACTTGGTGCTTCAAATAACGGTTGTATCGATTACATCGTTGCGCCACTAGGAGGCGCCAAAGTGACGTAAAATGTATTTGACATTGAATGATTAATTCAAAAGATTTATTCAAAAACATTGATTCATCCAGTAATGAAACAAGTGAAGTAGTTATGAGTGAGTCATTAAATCATTCATTCAAACCCATTTTTAAAATAATTAAATTAAATTAAATATTTTTAAATAGACTGCAGCAATTAATATTTTGTTCTCTAGTAAATAATTATATGCTATTTTGTTTAGTTTTCTATTCAGAATCATGGGAGAATCATGATTTCTATTTGAAACAAAAAAAAAAAATCTTGATTCTCATTTTATCCAGAATCGTGCAACTCTAACACAAATTAAAATAACGCATGCACATTCATCTTCCCCGCTGCTATAGCAATTTTTTTTAAATGTTATGTATTTAGCCCCATGTGTTTTGTCTGTTTTTATATTGTTTGTCAACACACATTACATATTATGTATCTGCATCCACTAATCTTCCATCCATACTGAATAGTGCTGGCTATTTTACAATTCATAATCATTCATAATTATTCTGAGCAATAGGATTATATAAAATATATAATATAAAATTAAATTATATAAGTAGCCTATATAAAATTACAAAATAAACATTCATCAGTTAGTACTTTTTTACTTAAGTACATTAAAAATCAAGTACTTTTGTACTTTTACTCAAGTAAAATTGAAAAGGAGCACTAAATACTTTCACTTGAGTAATATTTTATGATACGTATCTGTACTTTTACTCAAGTACTTGATTTGTGTACTTTGTCCACCACTGGTTTATATTTTGCAATTCTGACATTATAACTCGCAAACATGATATAAATAAATAAAAATATCACTCTAGCAAGAGTGTTAATACCCACAACTCTAACCATATTCAAATGTAAACAGGGGCCTATACCATGAAGCCGGTTTAGGTGGATAGCCAAGTATGTTTTAGTTTAGTTTGTGCCAACCCTGGGTTTTAGGCACCATGAAAGTGGCTCGGCTTTTAGCTGTGTTCACCATAGTAACTTGTGCTCCATGGCTAATCTGGGGCCAGTACCATGATGTTAGTTGAACAAACTCAGGGTTATTAGTTTTGAGTTGACAAAACTAAACCAATCCAATCAGGCTTTGTTGGTACCATGATGCTGATCATCAAGTTTTTCTGTCAACTGAGGCTTTGATCCTGAGTTCATGGAGCATGTGCACATAAAAGTGTGACATCAGCCATGAACAGCCAATCACATTCCTTAAAACAGAGAGAACCTGCGATGATGTAATATAAATAAGATTTATAATCAATAGATAATCACTATAAAAATCACTACATTTATGCTCTCATGTTCGAGGCTCTGTATACCTATATATATATTTATCAATTACATAAACTAACTTCACAACTTTCACCTGCACTGATATAGCTAGATATTTTCTTCTTGTTGCGTAAATACATTTATATACTTCATATTCTTCACTCTCTTAATCTTCAGCAGAAGAGTGAATTGAATCACGCTACCATCATGGTATAGGCCTGGTTGCTAGATTTGCTTTTATACAACAGTTTAATAAACAAGAAGATAGTGTAACTTACATTTTAGACACAATATTAACGATTACTTTTGATCCATCATTGAAAAGAGTTTCAAATGAAGCCACAGAAGAGTTGAACATCTCTGAGCAATCAGTTAATCATTGTGTTTGAATGAATCGAGTGCATGAATGATTCAATGACTCACTCACTTGTCACCATCTGCATACAAAAATAAAACACAAAAAGAAAAAAAGAACAAGAAAAAATAAATGAAAGTTTATAATAATCTAAAATCAGAATATGGTTACAATCGGGTATACAAATATCAAATAAATTATTTGTAAAGCTCACAAACTTTTGTTGGCTGTGTTGGCTGGGCTGGTTTGTTTATGTTTAATGTCTTTAGCTTCTTATTCAAAGAATCTCTAATACTGTCTATGTATTTAAAGCCTTACTTCAGTCAACAAACCAATAAGCCAATGAAACCAATGAAATTTGGTCAAAATTGTCAGTTAATTAATATTATATATACAATCTTAAAAATAAAGGTTTTTTATTGTCATTGATGGTTCCATAAAGAACCATCGCATCACACCTAAAAAAGGTTCTTTAGATTTTTCTTCACACTAAGGCCCCGTTTACACTAGTGCATTTACATTTTAAAATAAAAGTTTTTCTACGGCTATGCCTGTCGTTTACACTATGCCGCCGTTTTCGAACCTCGAAAACGGAGACTTTCGAAAACGCTGCAGACTCCGTTTTAGTTTGAAAACGCCAGGGTTGCGTTTCAGTATAAATGGACCAAAACTGAGACTTTTGAAAAGATGGTGTGGCTGCCCACATTCGCTCTGGGTATCCTAGACGACCGTGTAAACAATAACATGGAGACTGAACTGCAATCTTTGCTGGCATTGTTGTAATTTTTAGCAGCCATTGTGCAGATAAACATTTTTTTTAATACTGGAGCTGCCTACATGCGCAAGAGGCAACTGTTTACACTTGTACTCGCATGCCCAGTGTGCATGAACGGTCATGTGACATGTGTTTTCGGCTGTGTAGTGTAGACAGAGATTGTTTCTGAAACGCTGTGGAAACGCCAGTGTAGACGAGAATTTAGAATGCCATTTTAAAACAAAAACGCACTAGTGTAAACGGGGCCTAAAGGTGATGATACACGGGGCAATTTTTTGAGATGTTGCTTGGGCACTTTTCCATTAAGAATGGCAACAAATTTCTCTCTGGATATCTTAAGGTGTATCAACATCACCTTAAGAAAACAAAAGGTTGCTGTAAGAAATGGTTCTTTGGGGAAACCAAAAACGGTCCTTCTATAGCATCACTGTGAAAACCCATTTTTGGAACTGTTTTGAGTGTTATGTTTTATATCACTGTTGCAAGGGTGTTTCAAAACAATGGCTGAGGTAAATTTGACATTTTACATAATAAATCTCTTTATTTATTTATTTATTTTTCTCTTTTGTAAAGTCGTGGAAACACTATCGTGGATTTTTTATCTTTTGCTTTTGGAGGAAATAAGAACCCCTCGAAATGTGAAAGGGTCCATCCAATTGGAGGGCCAGAACAAACATTTGTATACAATTATATTTTGCATTGCATTGGAAAATGTGAATTATTTCTTTGCTATTTTAGTACTCTTGTTTAGGGTACCACCCTAGTCCTGAAATGAATATAAAATGTAAGGCAATGACTGATGTCAGAAGGGATCTGTTTCAACACATGCTTTGACATGGATAGGAGGGTGCGGCCTTTTAAAAATCTGCTTCTCCTCTGAAAACCTCATGAAAACATTTGATCCATTTTAAATGCTGATTCAAACCGTGATTATTGTTGAAGGATGATGTTCTGATTTCAGAGCCTCCTACGCAGACCCCCTCCCTTTGACTTAAAAGTACACTCCACGACAAGCCACAGTATGTGTAGCCTGAGGGATGGAGCTCCATTACAGCAGAGCTGACATGCATGATAACAGAGCAAAAATGGATGTTTAGAGCTTCAACTGCAGAAAGAGAATGGTGATGCTACTTACAGTGACAAATATTAGCTTTTTAAATGTATTTAATAATTATGAGATGAATCTTCCATTGGAGTCAATGTGTTATTCACAATATGAGTGAATGATTTTGTCATTTTGTGGGTCATAAATTTCAGGATTAATTCACATTCACATTTTTGACTCACTTCATATAACAAATATAAATGACCAATAAAGAAAACTCTTTAATTTCTCAATTGTTTCTCCTAAATGAGATTAAAACCCTGCTGACAGTAATATCAGGTGTAGAGTTTTATGTCAATAATGTCTCACATTGTGCTCAGAAGTCTGCAATCAGAAGGCAAAGATTTCAATATCAACTCTAACATTTCTCATTTTTTTCATCAAATTAATCCAAGACCACAAACTTGAAACAATGCTCAATATCATTTTACTCTGTCAATAATTGTCTCACTGTCAGGTTTTTCAAGTTTCTATTTTTATGTCTCCTATAATGGATTATTTCGGAGAATAGATACTAGATACTAAAAGGAAACATAATCTCCATTAAGTCTCCCGAACTATAAAAGCACAATTGTGACATCCCTCAGTCTACTACTAATGCTATTGGTGCAGAATGTGGGGGTTCCTGATTGGTTCCAAAATATTAATTGATAATTAGTTAAGAATATATAAATGGTTGTGTATTATTGGAGGATAGGCACTCTGTCACAGACACGCCAGGTTCCAGCACCATCCAATCACAGCGCACCCCATCTCCTGAGTATTGATCACCCGCACCTGCACCTCATCTAGTTGCTCATCACCGCCACTATAAACACACTCACACACTCACAGTCACTGTCCGGTCCCGTTTGCATCAAGGATACCCTATATGCTTACCTCAAGGACTCAAATCGAATTTCTTACCTGTCTCCAACGTCTCCAAGTCTCCTCGTCTCCATCGTGTGTGTGTGTGAGTGTCTTCTGTCATCCACGTCTGCCTCAACTCATCATCTCCACGGATCTTCACTCCTGCAATCACCACAAGGACAGTATCACTATTCATCTTCATTATTCCATCATACAACACTCTATTCAACTCACCTGCACTGCTGTTATCTCTGCTGTGTGTGAAATAAACCGTGTTACCTGTTACCTCTGTCTCTGCCCCGTCAGTATTGTAACACACTCTCTGGGGGACATTTCCCAGGAGTGACTCATTGTTGTGTTTACCTTATACATGTAGCTTTAATTTCTTTGTTGTTATCTTTTTGTTTGTGCTATACCCCTAGATTTCTGTTTATTATTATTGGTTGTATAATTTGTTGAATTTAATAAATTTTTTTTTGAATTTGATTTCGTTGTCTAATCCCTCTTTTATGTTACGGCTTGGAACGAGCGGGGCGTAACATAAAATTGGGGGCTCGTCCGGGACTGCTATATGTTCAGGTAAATGAAGAGTTTTGAGTGTGTTCACCTGTGTGAATGAGTAGACTTCAGGAAGTTAGAGTGTCCTCAGCTGGGTTTACAGTCCTTTCATTGAGGCACTGTTTGTTGTTTTAATTGTTGTTTTGCCTTTCTTATTTTTGAAGGTTATTCTGGATGGAGGTTTTAAATCTCTGTCGGGGGTACGCTTCGGGCTTTTGAAAATGTTCTTTTAATGCTATAGCCTAATCATTTTCAAGGTTCCACCTGTTAACATAACTACATCCGTTAACATGAACTAACAATGAAAAATAGCATTTATTAATCTTAAGACGAGATACTACAGGCAAAAATACTGTTTTTTGCATGTTTCATGCATCTGCCAATTTTGAGATTTTGGGCTTTTTGGATTTTCATAAAGTTTTTATTTCAGACTAGTGGAAAGAAAGCATCCAACACTTTTAAGTGTATCTTTTATAGCACTTTATCTATTTGAATCTGTAGATTTCAAATACAGTATATATCTTTAAAGGCCGTTTTCTCAAAATGAGTTTTTTCTCCTACATTAAGGCAGAAATATCAGTAACACGTACTTTACAGTTTTATTCCTATGTATATTCTGAAGGAGTTTGTTCATATATAATTTTTCTGATGTTATACAACATTTTATTACTTAAAAAAAAAATGATGAAAATGTATTTTTTTCTGGCTGTTCACAGCATATTCTGATTTATGGAGTGATAAAAAGAGATATCCAAAAATCCCTCTGTAAAAACCTTTGAATCTAATATGTCAAATAAAACAAGAATTTTGAACCTGACTTTATCCAATGTTCAGATTTTTGTTCTATACATTTATGCAAATTAGTGCAAGCTGCAGTCCGTAACTTTTTTTGGTTAAAAAATATTCAAAATAATTTTTGTCAGTGTTCAAAACTATCTCCTCAGCCCGATTCACAACGGTATAAGCTTGTAATAATGTTTTCTAATTCGGGTGGTACTGGTGGGTTTTCACGGGAAATTCGAGCATGCCGCCATTCGTCTTTGCGTCGTTACTTAGAGAAGGAGTTCCAGCTGTAATATGGCTAGTGGAGGATGCTACAGGCGGCGGATCATTTATAGAATTTTCTCACAGCAGCTGCAATAATTAAACTTATCATTTTGATTGCGGATTGTAATCCAGAAAGGTCCAAATGATAATCATCAGTGACAACTGAATCTTCACCCATAGCAAAAAGTGCTGCAGAGTGGCAACAGAAATTGAAATCTACAGGTAACGCTAATACACACTAAATACATAGTCACGCAATGCTGATGTTGTTAACATTAACAATTTGAGAACAATGTATAACAATAATAATAATTTGCACGGTTTGACGTGATCCGAGCTAAGCAATCGTTAGATTTAATCACCATTGGCAGTGCGATTTATTGCTTTTTTTCTCAGTTGGTCAGAACAAAAGTGACAGATTTGTTACTTACTTGTTCTGATGACATTTTCTGGTGAAAATTCTTATTTTGGTCATACTTACAAGACTACAATCTGTGATTCCGAAGTACAGTATCCACACCGGTGCGGTGGCAGCTTTAATTAGATAGCGTCTCATTTGCATATTTAAATATAACATTTCAGAAAACTTGTAATACAAAAAAAGTTTGCAATACTTAATGTAATCAATCAACTAGGGAAGCATGGTGATATCTATTAGTTGTTGGTTTTTTTTACCCTATTCACCTGGGGTGTCTTTAATAAAAATATGTTAATATTATTTAATGGACTTAAGCTAATATGAACTAACAATGAACTATTTTTATTACATAGTTAACAATAATCATAAATAGTTGAATATTGTTAAATAGTTTACAATAATTAACAATAGCAAAGATTAATAATTACTGTATAAACGTATTGCTCATTGTTAATGATAGTTAATACAATAACAAACGTTGACTAATAGGAGATTATTGCAAAGTGTTTCCCATATTGCTAACGTTTGTACTTAGGTGGCATAAAATAATGCAAAAGTATGAAGCAATCAAATCAAAGTAACGTGATGTTGATAGTATTGTTAATCTTGTCGGTTACATTTTGTGCAAATCTGCGCTGGTAGACAATGATGTCATCTATACTAACTTTTCATGTGACTTAAAGCTGCCTTGAGGTGTCCACATTCCAGAAGGACATCATGTTACTGCAACACCTTGAGATCTGAGCCACTGAGCATGAGTCATTTTGTTCTCTGAGAAACACTAGACTCTCCCCTGTATAAGGCCAGTCAAGCCTGCAAAAGAGTATAAAAGGCAGGGCTTTTGGCAACAGGACTTCTTTGAACTCTGTTCAATGGCTTTTACAGTACCTTTGTGCCAGAAAATCTTCATTCAAACCTGTTTCTCAGCTTCTTGAACCTGATCTTGTGATTGACAAGTTTTGCATCTGATCTAACTGGCAGTTGATATGTTTTTTTTTAGCAAGCATGGAAGTTGTTTATCAACTATTTCCTATTTATCATAAACAATCGAAGAAGTTCAAATTTGCAGTTTTGCTGCTGGCAAGGTAAGCTTATGTGAAAGTACTGGTAAACACAACTTGAATCTGGCCTCTAAAATGATGACACAAGTGTTTTTATAATGCCCTGACTAATTTTACCCTCCCATAACGACCATTTACATTAAACAGACAACATTTTGATTTATTGAGTTCTGCTGGAGAAAAAATCAACTACTGTATGACCCTTGCATGTGGACAAGCATTTAGCAAGAGAAGATGAATATAGTATACTATATAACCCGTTTCTCTCCTTACAAAAGAAATATTTCAAGTAAAAAACAGATGTTGATTACGTCAAAAAATAGTTTGACCCATAATGTTGTCCACTTAATACACAGAGCATAACTGTGTGTTTTTGCTTGCTTTTAACATATTGAAAGAGTTTAATTTATTTTCTGTGGGGTTATGCAATGGCATGCAGTTTAACCATCATGAAGTGATTAAAGGTGAAATGTGGCAGAGCAAGTTATTACTATAAGTTTGATGAAAGATTACAAAGACAAATGTACTTTTCTCTGGAATAATGTACACTACCGTTAAATTTGGCGGGGTTTTGAAAGAAGACTCTTATGCTCACCAAGGCTGCATTTATGTGATCAAATATAGTAAAAATAGTAATATTGTGACTTTTTTTTAGTCTTCAGTGTCACATAATCCTTAAAATCATTCTAATATTTAAGAATCATTCCTTATTATTATCAATGTTGAAAACAGTTGTGCTTAATATTTTTGTGGTTACATTTTTCAATATTCTTTGATGAATAGAAAGTTCAAATGGTCAGCATTTATTTAAAATCGAAATATTTCGTTACAATGTCAAATTGAATGTGTCCTTATGACCTCAATGCTGATTATTCATATACAACAAGACTGGGAATGTGCATTTTCAGGATAGTTTTTTCTAAATATATATAAAAATCTACAATGAATGCATTTAAAAAATGTGTTTATTACAAATATGTACAATAGTATAAAAGCATGAAATTTACACATGAATTGAAATGAACAGCAATACCCCATAAAGAGATGCCAAACAGTTACCCACCTCTTTTTTTCAAGCATTTGTTTTCTACAAAACATGAAACTTTCTGACCTAGTGATTTTGGTCTGTTTTGCTCAGTGCTCCTGTTAGGTTACAAGATCTTGGTACACTGTCCAATATAAATATGCAGGTATTATCAGAAGAAAGCTTCCAACAGACAATGAAATGTTATTAGCAACAATCAGTGCAATCACAGTCAACAAATAAAAACCAGTGGCAACCAAAAAACCAATGACAAAGCCAACTCCAACAATGCTTAGCTACAATGAAACGATCCGAAAATGGTCAAACATTGAATATCTCCCTTTAAAAGACAATTGAACAATTCCTCATTTGCTCATCGAGTGTTAACAAAAGTTGCAACAACTCACAATCGGTCTCCCTTTGGCTTTTTACAGCAGAAACACATGGGCCTACACATGCATTTTAAGTCCGTTTTGTCTTATGTACATCTCATTTCTTTCTCTTCTTCATTTCTCAGACCATAAGTTGGGTGTGGTTGTGGAAGGACTGACTGAATCTTTGCAGGCCCTTTTGGGACTCTGGCTGTTGCCGGGTGAGTGGATGAAGGTTGGACTGCAGGGTGGAGATGAAGAAGACGAAGAAGAGGAGGAATGGCAGGAGGAGGATGAAGCTTTGAGCTGGAGCCATTTATCACCCAGCGCTTTGGCAAAGTGGTCATCTACAGACACGCTGATGGAGGCGGCTCTGTGGTAATTCATCCCGAGACTCCTCTGGAAATGCTCTTCAACGTGATCATAACTGTGCTGGGTAACAACTGTAGAGACAAAGTGGAGATAAAATCAGATGATGATGCTCAAAAATTTATTCTGATGAAAAATATCTGCACGGACATGTTAAAGGAAGCATGCCAAGCTTATTTGCATCTTTTTACTTACTAGTGGAGTGATCACAGCAGTCTTTCTTGGTTGACCTTGTTGCAGAGGAAACGCAAGTGATGACAGATGGCCGTATCTGAAAAAGACAGAAAAGGTCAGCAAATCCTTGTAGCCACACAGATTTTTTTTTTTTTACCCATCTATAATGGAGCTTTCAGAATAGCTAATGAATAAAATTGATGGAAAGACGGGAAACTAAAAGGAAAAGATGGACAGTTATGTTGGTGGTTCTAGACGGGTTCTCCCTCAGCCCTAATGCCACTATCAGGTCAACAACAGCACTGGTGTGTTGAGACTTGTTGACAACATTCCTCCACCCATTGCTCACATTTTCTCCCTGAATCCGGCTGGATTGCATATCTGAGACAGGCAGAGGCCTGTCCGCACTCTAAGAGCCACTCTCTCAGGAACACAAAAGTGCCTTCCTGCATTCTGTTGTGTCTCACAGACAGAGAGTGAGGATGAACAGACTGCAGTGGCCTCAGGATAGACTCTAAGAGGTGGATGGTATAATGCACCTAACATGTTCAGTCAGCATGTACAGCTAAAGGAGGGGATGAGAGGATGGAACAAGCACAAATTGGTCTTTTATTTATGGATTAGCATGTAGCTTTGAACACTGTTTGGCTAATGTCTGGTATACACAGTACTTAGGACTGGTAATATTTACAGACTTTACTACAATATTATTATATAGATAATGTAGATACTGATAGACAGGATAGGATTTAAATATATATATTATTTCAAAATATTAAAAAATATATATTTATTTGATGTATTATTATTATTATTTATATTTAATGAATGTTAACAATTTGTATTACTATTGTTTTCTAATGTTTATTAATAATTACATTTAAATGGTACAATATAATTTCACAGACAATGGTGGTGTGTTTCAACATATTTCAATATTAGTTGTATGATACACATAAATGTGTATATATACATATATATTTAAAATGTTAACTTTTTTAATGTATAAATATACATATATACACACACATTTAATATATATATATATATATATATATATATATATATATATATACACAATATTATTACTATTATTTTTAATCAATTATGTTTTTTAATAATTATTTTTAAATGCTACAGTATTACTTCCCAGATAATATTGATGTTGATGCATCTACAGATATGTCTATCATATATTTAAATATCCGTTAAAAAAGTATATATATATATATATATATATATATATATGACATTAGGAGTTGAGATTAACTTCTTTGCTTACCAGCCACTGTGGCTAGTGGTTTTCCAAAGTTACTAGCCATAATTTGGCAGCAGGTATATTAGGCTGCTGTCACTTTAAGGCCTGACACACGGATCCATTATACTGTTTCACATGCGGTTTCTTTCTCAACTGTTTACATTCACTTAAAACATAGAAAGGCATCTGCCACTTAAATCCACCTGCATTTGGCGGGTGTTAATATCATTCCCTGATTATAATTAAAGGTTATATTTTGTTGCTTATATTAAGGCTATATATTGTTATGTATATTAACACATTTTATTACTAACTTATTACTATAATAATAATAATAATTGTTATTATTATTATTTATAAACACTACATTTTAATGTAAAAAACATGCCATAATCATTTAACAGTAGTAATAAGCACCTGTATTTGTCTGACTGTTGTGGCTTTGTTTTGGCTTTCTGCTTTCTCTGGTTCTGGGCGTGGTTTCTTGATTAGGGCAAGAGGCTCGTCCATGACTGGGGTGGAGTACACTGGGCTGGGGATCAGGTGAGTAGGGCTGGCCGTCGGGCTCCATGTGGATGTGGGGCTTTCAGGAATACTGAACCCAGATGATCTGCGGGAACCGCTGGACAGGCTCTTGCTAAGGGCCCTCTCTCTTCTGAAACAGAAAGTTCAAAAATAAATGACTAAACTAACTCCTCTTCAGTCCCTCTTATTCTACTGGTTATTGCTTCCATGTTGGAAGGTACAAGGCTGATTACCTCTCTTCAAGTGTCCGTCCTCTTTCTGAACTGTGTTTGCGCTTTATCGGATGTGCAGGGCGCATCCGCACCCTATCGCTCGTCATGTGGCGAAATCTGTCTTCACTCCTCAGATTGGGCTGTCCTGTGAAAAGATGAACACAAGCCCGTGTGACTTCAGATATGATAAATGACATCGCTGCAGGGTGCTCACACGGTCATTGCCAGTCACCGATTCCCTTACTTGTGAAAAGGTGTGGCAAACAAGTAAACAACTCACTCTTAATCCTTGGAATTGCATCACTGCGTGTGTATCTTAATTGTGGGAAAAAACGTTGTTGGGCCACCGTTAAATGTAAACTCCGTTAAGTGGCAGAGCAAGATCAACTGGCTCTGTGAGTATTACTGTAGAACTACCCAGCTGATTCACCACTAACGGTAAATGTCATTCAAATGTTGAAAAACATTTGAGCCAAAAAAAAAAAAAAAACCGACATCAGTGAACAAATGAATATCTCACTGGCTTGTTGTTCATACTGCTTTGAGGGGCAAAACAGGCTTCGTAGGTTAAAGCATGTGGCTCACAGAATGTTTACCCAACATAACGATAGTAACAGACTAATCCAAACTGAAATACACATCACCATTCACACGCTAATATCAGCAACAGTGTTATGCAAAGGTGTTGTTATTATACATGCTGCAACTGATAATGGTTTAAAGCTCATTAAGAGCTCATTAACAATTTATAGTCTCAAAATGATCAGTTTTGCTGGGTTAAATTTTTTATTAAATCCTAGTTAAATAAATAAAACTTAAATAAATACTCAACTGATAATAATAAAAAAACTCACTTTTTTTAATTTACAAAGTTTTGAGCTCTTGTTTTGAAACAGGTTAAGTATACCTGCCCATAGCATTATATGGAACATGTTAACATTCAAACTGCTTTTGACCATTAATATTGGCTCTTAAGAAATAGGATTTCACAACATCCTTTTGATTCACTGCAGAATCATTTTAGAGACTTTGTGCAACCTGTGACTTAAAGTAACTCTAATGTATCATTACCACAGTCAGTTAAGATTGTATGGCCAATCATTTGACTCTTGCTAAATATCGTAGGAAGTAGTAAAAATAAGATCATGGGCTGTGGATATCAAATCAACCACATATTAGACCAGTCAGGACCTGTGTTGATTTGATTGGTGATTAACATCTGAGGTATTTTACCACTGCATGAATGAAGTGTAGCGTTAGGTGCTATCAGACTTCAAGCGGATAACGTTTACTAAATGCTCAAATGGCTTGGATGATGAGGGGGCATTGTTGGCAGAGCCCTCTTTCACTTACACACCCTCAAAAATCTCCTAAGCAGTGGACTGTGACAAGGCAGGTTGACTTTACATGACAGTGGATGGGGGATTGGGTGTAAACCACACCTTAAACCTTGACTGATGACTGATTTTTAGTGCCTCAGGGAGGGATATTTTTCTAGGGGAGATTAAAGACAAAATAACAGACCCACATCCTTTTTCTTATCTCTTTCATTTGCAGCTTCAAACACATATCAAGCATGTCTTCATCTCAACTCTCCTCAACTAGCCTTCAAAATAACAGGGCATCACAATTTTTGTCAGTGGTTTTTCCAGCCTCTTTTCTTATTTGAAACCATTTAAATATGTATATGTGAATTTAATACATTTAGATATTTAAATATGAATAAGCTACATGAATAAAATGAACATATATAATACCACCAAAGAATATACACTCTTAAAAATAAAGGTTTCCATGAAGAACCGTAAACATCCATGGAAGCTTTCCATTGCACAAAAGTTTCTTTATAGTGGAAAAAGGTTCTTTCGATTATTAAAATGTTCTTTACACTAAGAACAACAATGATTCTTTTTAGAACTGTTCACTGAAAGGTTCTTTTGGGAACCAAAAATGGTGCTTCTATGGTATAACCCCTTTTTGTAACCTTTATTTTTAAGTTTGCACATTAAAATGACTAGATAGTCAACATAATAAATTCCAGTTGTACAGTACATTTTCTTTCTTCTACTAATGAACATAATGCAGTTATAACATGCACACATCATGTAATTCTTTTAAACACGTATTAAGAGATAAAATGTGATAATTACCCTCTAAGATGTAAACTTTGAAGCCACTGCTCATCCGGGTAATGTAGTGGAAATTAGTGACCGCCATTCCTAATCTTCAGCGTTTTCTAAGCCGTGCAATGCTCTTTAACAAGTTGAGTTATGAGCGCCAGAATCTTTCCTCACTCAGCTTTGAATTGTCACTGAGCTCAAGTGATCTGTGTTTTCCATGAACATGCCTCTCTTCATTCTCATTGGCTGGTTGAAGGCCAACCCCCTCCTTCTGTCTTTGTCTGCATGAGACGACCTACCACCACAGGTGCCTTATGGGAGTGGACAAAAAACTGTGAATTGCTTGCTGTCTATCACCCCCACCCCACCATACCACCCCCAACATGGGCTAAAACTGACAGTTGAAATCAAATTGCAAGTAAAATGAATAAAAATGTATATTAAATTAATTTATGGTGAAACACAACAATGTTGGTGAAAAAATAAATCTAAGCTGGCATGAGGTGTTTAGATTTCATAAAGATGCGTATCACAGAGACTTTACATGTCTAATTGAATTACTTGGGCAGCCAGGCAGCTCAAAATAAAACAATCAGGTCGTAATGTGGATCTACCCTTTTCTCCGTGTATCAACATGCCAGTGCAGCTGGGCAGAGAGATGAATGGTTTCCTTGTTATACAATCACTATTCCTGAGAAACACATTTCCTGCAGTTATAAACTTAAAATTGCTACTATACTACAATAGGCTACTTTGTTAGACTACATTTACTTACAGAAAGACTCCTATAAGGGCAATCGTACAGAAAATAATTAATTTGAATAATATAATATAATATAATGCTCACTAAGGCTGTGTTTATGTGATCAACAATGCAGTAAAATTGTGAACAAACTACAATTTGAAATATCGGTTTTCTATTTTTATATATTTTTTAAATTATTATGAATAATAATATTCATATGTTAATATTATTATGAATACATTTATTTCTGAAAAGCTGAATTTTAGCATCATTACTGCAGTCTTCAGTGTCACATGATCCTTTAGAAATCATTCTAATATGTTGATGTTGAAAACTGTTGTGCTGCTTATTTATTTATTTATTTTTGGAAACTGAGATACATTTTTTTTCCCATTATACTTCAGAAGACGTTCAGAAGAACAGTATTTATTTGAAATAGAAATGTTTTGTGACATTATAAATGCATTTACTGTAATGTTTTATCAATTTGATGAATCATTCCTTGCTGAATAAAAGAAAAACTTACCTACCCCAAACTTTTTCAATAATATATATTTTGGACCTGAAATTTCAATTTTTAAAATATTTTAAATGGTGTAACACAAGAGAAACAGAAACATTTGAAATTAGTAATGAAATCAAAATGAAAGCAAATTTGTGACACTGAACTTGTAAACTTTCTTTTTCCATCGAATTTTAAGATGCTGGAGAGCATGATCATCAGGTTTTACACAAACTTAAGGAGCTCAAATGCTGTGGTCATTAAAGCTTACAAATATTTTTCCAATTCAACGTTTTCACTCAAATTATTATGCTGGTAATATCATTAGCAATGAAGAATAAAACACTAATAAAAATGCAAAAAGCTAAATTCAAAATCACTAGACTTTTGAACCCAACTGTAAATCCTTTTGGAACTTCACCATCCCACTTTTCCTTCCCTGGATCCTTTTAGAATCCACAAACAAGTCTTGCTCTGTCTTTTGTTTCCTCTCTAGGAGTCAGCACCTGTCGACAGTCCCTCCCCTGCCCTAATCTAAAATCTCACCCGACTGCATTTTTCAGAGTGTTTAGCCCACCTGAGCTGCAGTCATTCCACCATCTTGCCCATACATGCAGTTATGTTGTGAGTTCCCAACCTTTATGCACTGGGCCTTTTCTTTCCACAGATCTGTTTCTCCTATTTCTTTTTTGGCAGAAAGACAAAGACTTCAGAGTGCTTTGTACAGCGAGATCCTGCCTGAGCATGCTAAAGCCACAAATGCTTATAACCATGACTGAAACACACTCCCTCTGGACACAGAGTTAACCCCATTTGCATTTCAATCAAACCACCATAGTGCTGTTGCTCTCCATAAGGTCAGCCTTTGAACATAACTGTTTTTTATTCACAAAAAAAAAAAAAAAAAAAAAGAGGTTATACAGGTAATTTACTTCCCGAAAGAAAACCTTTTGAAATACTTTCTCAAAACTCTTACTCATATGTCATTTATTTTGTAACATCCCCTGTGACTGTACTGTGAATGATTGCCTCTCACAGTAGGCTACCTGCGAATTAACACTGCGTTGAACTACTGTAAACATTTACTCTACTTACTCCCTATCATTATTGGATTGCCATCTATTTTATAACCGCTTTTCCCAGGATGCCACACACAGATATGCATCTGTATTCTCTACAGACCAGTGAGAAAAGTTTCTCACAATCATTCAAGCGCTGAAATTTCCAGGTTGGTTAAACAGGTCATTGTTTAGCTGTTTATGGAAGGTTGTGTATATTTCTGAAAATGGGCCTATAGTGTCAGTCAGACCAAGGTTATATTTTTGACAATCTTTACCCAGGACTATTTTATCTGTTGCCTCGTGGCGCATTACGTGGGAAACAGCGACCTCTTGCGGTAGAAATCAAGAATAGCAATAATTCCGTTCACCGCGAAAATACAGGGAAACGACTCTGAATTCATCCTGTCTAAACTAGATATACACAACTTTGTTTCAGTTTAGGTTTTTATGCTCCTTTGGATGAACTAAAGAGAAAATAAGAAATGCCCACAGAACGGGTAAATCACTCAACTTTTTTTTTTTTTTTGGCTTGAGATTGGTGTCGTTTCATCGCAGAGTAAAAAGTGTGGCCTGAAGTAAGGCCTATGCATTTATTTGAATTGCAGCATGATTTCACACTTTCATCGTGTATTTCAGTCAGAGTATTCAAATTACTATTAATCTAGCACTTAGTTATATTTTCAAGAAAATGTCTTTTTCATTATGCAGGGATATTATTTTGTTGTTTAATTCTTAATGGAATATAGTTAATTTTGTGTATAGTTCATTTTTTTACATTTTTAAAATACATTCTCATATTTACATAAACCCACACAGCCTTTGCAAAATATGCATTGTTTCAACAAATAGTCAAATATTTGCAGCTTGATGGCTGTTTTCCATGTATATAGGTGTAAATGGCGTCTGTTGTTTTGAATGGCACAGACTGTCTGAACCATTCACTTGTTGTTTATGAATACTTTTGCTCATTCATTAATGGAACAGCTTTGTGAAGGCGGGTATAAGCTTCCTTTGTTAATGTAATGGCTCAGAATTAGGGTCAACACCAGAAGTGACAATTCACTTCAATTCACGTCATGCATACTGTGCACTGTATGGATAGACTTGAGCAACTGGTTCCAAATGGAGGATAACAACTATTTTCTCAAGGGAAATGGTCCCTTTTTTCTGTAAAACAACTCTTTGTGAATCCACTAACAAGGGGGGAGAGGATGTGGTGTAGACTAATTGAGCATTACTGTATACCACTGCAGTGTGTACTCATTTTGTGTGTGTTTATAGTGCTACAAAGAACTGGGAACTAGTCTGAGAAAAGCAACAATAAATAATCCAACCACAATGTACATACCAAATGTTCTACAACTAGCGCAATGAGCTGCAACAATAATAAAATAGTACATTTTTTCAAAGAAAATAATACTTTTATTCAGCAAGAATGCATTAAATTGATCAAAATGACAATAATGGCTTTACCATTGCCACAAATATTTCAAAGATTTTCAAATAAATGCCGTTCTTTAAATACTGCTTTAAAATAGTAAGCTGTACAACTATTTTCAACAATAATAAGAAAAGCACCAAATCAGCATATTAGAGTGATTTCTGAAGGATCATGTGACACTGAAGATTGGAGTAATGATTCTGAATTCAGCTTTGCCATAAGGAATAAATTACATTTTATAATATATTTAAATAGAAAACATTTTAAATTGCAATAATATTTCAAACTATTACTGTTTTTATTCAAATAAATGCAGCATTGGAAGAGACTTTTGGAAGGTAGTACATATGATAATAGTAGTAATATACACAATTATATAATTATATAAAATATTATTTTGTACTGTATGTATGTATATGAAATGTAACTCTTATTTTACCTTCACAAAGCAGGTAAGTATTTTTCAGAAATGTAACTGGTATCCAATATAGCATTGTTGCTTATGTTTGGGATCAAATTAAGCCTGTCTTAAACAAATTGTGAAAATACAACTAAATAAATCCAGCAGAACATAAAATGTTGTTTATAGTTATCTATTATAAAAGTAAACCTCAATGTATAGTATGTTTTGGTGTATTAAAGGGATTTTGGGGTCCCTTATTTTCCCAAACAGACAATAAGTATTAAATGTTTTAATTATTTTAAAAGCTTTTCCCTCTGTTAATTACATTTAGTTTGCATTAGGCCTTTAATGTGTGGAAAAAAAGAAAACAAAAAACAGTAAACAATTTTTCCTTCATTGCAGACATAGAGCTTGATCAGATGGGAGGGGAAAGACCTAGGCATTATAGACTGCAGTTCTCCTGTAAAATAGCTCTCGTAAACTCACATCTCAGATTGCATTGTGTGCCTGAAGGTGTCTGCTGCTGCCCACACCTCCATTTTGTGCTAATGTGGGTGTAACTGATTCACCACTCAAGGAAAGCATGTAAACGATGCTTTGTTTATTGATAGGGTCTGTCTGTCTATGCAAGGTCCTATTGCATTATCAAACAGACATGGCCATAGAAATCAAAGGTTACGTTTAAGAACCTTGTCAAGCAACAAAGTGTATGAATACGAAATGGTAGAAATTAAAATGGAGTACACACACCTTTAGAATCACATGAACACAAAGGCAGTAAATGTGTTGTTAATGTATTGTGTTGCAAAGGGTGGAGCCTCTAAACATTATGTTTCTCCATTTGAAAGTCAGTCTATGTGTGACACAGACTGTATTTCAGTAACTTTTGCATCAAACATCCAATTATTTACACAAAAGATTGTTTTTGCTGGAAGTGATATTGCATGTTTGTTTCAAACTCTTAGTTCAACACAGTCTAAAAATAATGTTTGTGACTATCCTAGTCCAATATTATTTCATTTATTTTTCATAAATGTCAGCTCAGGCACATTGTCACATGATTTTTTTTTTCTTTTATATCCTGGAGTTTTGCTCTTTCATTAAATGTTTAGTTCTTCATAAATGTTACTGTTTTAATTTCACTTAATTTCACTTTTGGTGCATGTTGCTACAGAACAGTTTGTTAAATACATTTCCTTTCTTGTCAATGACAGTGGAAAAATGTATAGTTTAAAAAAAAAAAAAAAAAAGTAGGGTGGGAACATGGTTCTGTCCATCAGTTAATGATTGGCTGAAGGCAGATCTGAATGCGAGCTGCTGGCAGTCAATTGTAAAAAAGGGGCAGAGTTTATGCAGACTATGACTGAAGAAGTCCGGCATATGTGACCAGAAATCGAGTTGACATTGATTAAACATTAAAAATAAGATTTATAACATGCCAGTAATGTGTTCAAAAATGAAATATTCCCTTGAGCAAAAAGTGTGACAACTAGCCCCGGCCTCATTAACAGCAAGATATAGATTCACTGTCCGTGGTGCTGAAATCACAGACGGGGAGGAGTATTTCCACAGGAACTGTCCAGAGTACTGAAAACCCATCCTTCTTTTCAAAGATGAAAATTCCTTTTGAAAAGTCTACAATAAAATAAAAAATAATCATATGCAAAACTATACCAAACACTAAAAAAATGCTGGGTTAAAACAACCCAAGTTGTTAAATGTTTGCCCAACCTGCTGGGTAGTTTTATTTAACTCAACTATTGTTTAAAAATTACTGTATTGCTTGCTTAAAATGAAACCAAAGTATGTTGGAAATTAACATTTATTAATATGTTTAATAAATGAACATTTTATGAACGGTTTAATTAAACAATAAATCTTTTTTAAATTGCTTATTAATAAATGTTCACCTTTTGATTATTGTTGTTGCCTCTAGTAATTATGTGTCTGATTTTTAAAACTATTTTGGGTTTGTTTTAAGCCAGCCATATGGTAATTTTTAAACAATAGTTTGGTTAAATAAAACTGCCCAGCAAGTTGAGCAAATATTTAACCCAGCATTTTTTAGAGTGTACAATTAGTATATTAAAAATTATATACCCTAAAATAACAATTTATACTTTCATGATTTTACAAAAGTTTTCATTGAGTCTCCAGATATTAAATCATTAGTTGGCATCAGGGTCAGAAATTAACCATGCAAGGTTTGGAGCAAAAAAAAAAAAAAAAAAAAAAGCAAAAAATGCAGCTATACAGAATAGACACAAAATGACCTGAAGTGAATTCCTCAGTTGTTATATGTAATCTTTTACGTATTATATTATATTCCCAAGTGTCCCTTAAAATCAATTTCAAGGTGCAAAAAGACCCCTTAATAAAAAAGTAAATTTCTGACATTGCTCCAACATCATCCTTTAACTACATTATTTTGCATAAGTAAATATTTGTAAAATATATTCAAGACAAACAGTCCTTTAATTGTCAATTATCTAGGCTTTTTTCAAAGCTACTTATACAGCAGCCCTATAATGTACAAGGACAGTCCTGAGGGAACAACCTGGGTTTAGGTGTGTTGCTCAAGGGCACCATGGTGACAGTACAAGGATCTCCACCTGCAGAGTTTGAACCTACAACCTTTTTGTTACAAGCTGTTTAATCACTAGGCAGCACCACCCACTGCCAATGATGTTCAATCGATATCTCTCGCTTCTTTAAAATGAACACAAGCACATGACAAAACCGTCTTTCCTTCCCATTCATCACTATTCGCGTCTAAACAATTAAATCCCGGACCTGTCCCGTGCGTAAAGAACGTGCGCAACGGGAGAAACCTATGATGGGTCAGAAAAAATGACGAGGGGAAAACATTGGGCGGATTACAAGGATTGGATGGCACGAGTGATGCAATCCCTGCATCCTCCGAACCCCCAAACGGATCACTGAGAATCTGACCGGAGATTTTGCCTCACCGAGTTTCATTTATGACAATTACTACCTTCACCGAGCGAGCAGCACACTTTTAACAAGTGCCTCTTCGTTAGGATTGTTTTTCTCCACGCCCGTGGATTAGGATCTAAACATCATCAACATAAATGGAAGGAGCTTGATATCGTAATGCCAATTGTTGAACTAGCTTCTCAGTGATGTAAGTCAATCAACCACAATAATTACAAGCATTTATTCATGCATATTTCGTAATTATATCGTAATCTCACTAAAGCGTTGATTTGGTTTCTTTCATTTGTTGCAGTGCTGCCTTCCATGTTGTGAAGCACGACCTTTGCTTTGAGGTGCACCCTGGAGAATTGCGTATCGACTCATTTTCACGTCTCGTTTTAAACTAAAACACTCGGTTGCATCCTAGATATCAGATAGTTTATCGGTTTTCCATTCGTCTTGGATTTTTTTTTTGCCGTGCAGAACCTACAGGGGATAATTTACCGTCGCATCCCTTTTCATCTTCACCATGAATTACCTGCGACGTCGACTCTCGGACAGTAATTTCATGTCCAACTTGCCCAATGGCTACATGGGCGATTTACAGCGGCCCGATCCGCCGCAGCAGAGCCCAGCCCCGGTGCTCTCACCAGGCTCTCAAGAGAGGCGTCAACCCCCCAGCCAGTCTACAGGCGCCGGCTTCTTTTCCTCCCTTTCCAACGCCGTGAAACAGACCACCGCCGCCGCTGCTGCCACCTTTAACGAGGCCACCGAGAGAGGAATCGGCTCGAGCAACGCTAAGATCCTCCTGGTCATTGATGACCAGCAGACAGACTGGTAAGACGCGTGATCCTAAGGAAATCTCAGCGTTTTGTATACAACGCAATGGCTTGGAGTTTATGAACGGATTATTTGAGAGTATCAGAGGTGTGCGTTTCATAATCGCACCTGAGGTGTAGCTCGTGCTAATACAGGCCAAAAGGAGTCACTATCCAAATGTCGTGACTCATTAGTCTATGGGCCTTTCTGGCACGCGTGCCCGTGTAGTTGTGGGTGTGCCCGCGCGTGTGTTTGTGCGCATTTCACTATTCAGTCTGGGCCAGTTAATGGAGAAGAAGCGAGACTTTACGGTAGAGTAAATTACATTAGCTGTTGAGTCCAGATTAAAAGGTTCTGTTTTGTTGGTTTTCAGAGTAGACTGGCTCTGCTTGTGAAAAAGACAAGGTAATTGAGGCACTTTTGGAGTTTTCACATATTAAACTCACTGGAGAACTTCTAGGAACCCTTGTCAGGGTGGATCAAATGTCTTATTTTATACTCAAGGAACTAAATGTATTTCAAGAAATGTATATATGTCAAGTGCCAGCCTTTCCTTTATAATGGGGTTAATGGATTGACAGTTTTTAGAGTTCTTGTAAGAACTTATGGGTTCCTCAGAGAACTGTCCTTTTTTGCAAGGATGCCTAGAGGTTCTCGAGAGGTTTCATTTCGTATGGCTATCTAAGGAACCCCACATGGTGCCTAAAGTATCTTTACAATTTTAATGAGATTGATGTTTCTCTCACTGTTTTCCTTTGAGGGCTAGTGACTCATTTACTAGAATATTAAAACCAACATAATCAAAAAACTTAATTTCATATGCATTTCAGAAACATTTTAGTGGAACCAGCATTTCTGTTTATTTAGTGACTGAAAACAATGCTGCATGAAATATTTTAACACAGGGTAATTAGTTTAATTAGAAATTAGTTATTTCATATGACCACCACTTCACTGATGTGAAATTGTATGTCTCGGTGTAAAAACATACAGGATTCATGCTTGGTGAATGTTTGAAATACACGATTTTCACACCATTTCACTGTTGCATAATCTAGTTTGGACACCGTTTAAGTGTTTTTTTAACAATGACTAGTATAAACATGTTCTTTCTTTTTGATCTTTCTTCCTTCAGGGCAAAGGTGTTCAGAGGCAAGAAGGTGCATGGAGAATTTGACATCAAAGTTGAACAGGTGGGGAGTTTTTTTTTTATTCTTCCAAATCACCAGAGCTGTACAACTCAACAATGTGCTTGTGTAATGAATTAGATGTTGCCAAAACACATTAACTGGCTTTAGATTATCAGTCTGAAATGCGATACAGGGCCTTTGTCTTTCTTCAGTGACGTTTGTTTGTGTTTTTGAAATGGGACTGGAGAATAAATCTATCACAGCTGAGTGGCTGTAATGAAGTGCACGGCGATGGAGAATTCAAAAGTGTCTTTTATAAAAACAATCCGAAGGGAACACGCAGGAGACAATCTAGGAAAACACTCACAACCAATATAACAGAAATGAGAATGAACAAAGAACTGAGAAACACAAAGGGCTTAAATACACAGAGTGAGGTAATTAACAGAACTAAGAACAGGTGATGAACTAATCAGTAACCAAGGAAACTAACTAGTGGCGGGAAAATGGGAACAAAGGAAACAGGTTCAAGAACTAAAACTAAGGGTACGTTTACATAACAACGATGTACTAAATCGAAAACGTTTTCCTTTGTGTTTTTCACGTACAGACAACAAGGTTGTCAAAACGATCCCCATTTACACATCCGTGAAAATGATTAAAAATGCTGTATTATGCTGCCAGGCCAGTAGTTGATGTCACTTTGTAAAGAAATACTACACGCCTATAGACTGAACATATAATACACAAACGCATGACGTCACCGTTTTCACAAATTCACATTTTTGTAGTTTACATGGAAATGATAATGGAAACTTTTTTCAAATGTTTGCATTTTCATGCCCCCAAAGTGCCATTGGCGTGTAAATAAAAGGCCAAAATGTATAAAATTTCTGTTTTTAGTTGAAAATTGTGTCATGTAAACGTCCCCTAAGCCAAAACAGAACAAACACGTGACAATATCAAAACAGCCGCTAGTAATGAAATGCAAGATCTAATCTATTCTAGAGGAGGATAAAAGAAAATTAATCTTTCTGTCAATGAACAATATCCTTTAAAAAATTAGTCATGGACGAGACAGATTTGGTTGCAGCTTTACAATAAGCCAAAAGTAATTTCTACCAGAGGAAACATTTTTATTGAACAACTGCTTGCATTTATGTTTGATTAGAGTTTTATATGTAATACTATTAATTAGTACACGATAATTTAGGGATTTATGTAAGACTTTGGCAACATTCTGGAATACCGGACACAGAAATACAAAATGTCTTTTTAACAATTCCACATTGTGTTTTGATTTTTAATGATATGTCAGTCTAAAACCTTGTGTTATAAGGAAATATGCATGGTATGCTTTAAAAAGCCCACACTGGCAACCCATCAGAGGCCTCAGGTGCTGTTTTAGTGTATATGCTTTGACAACATCACTTTACTAATGACATGCATTGATCCATTTATTCCATCTGGTGATTTCCATTGATTTTCAAGGCTGAATTCTCTGAGGTTAATCTGGTGGCTCACGCAACGGGAAGCTATAGTGTGGACATTGAGGCCATCCGCAATGGCAACAAAATCACAAAGTAGGTTTCAGATCTATTTTAGAGCTCTCCCAGAATGTTTTCTTTATTGCACAGATAAACCATGTAATTCAGTGGGTTTTACTTTGTGTAATTCAGTTTGCATACAATTATAGAAAATGTATGAGAATAATTAATGTATGTTAGGAATATTTAGAGCAGCAATCAAGATGATTAGTTGAAGAAACTATATTTTCTGTACATACTACTGTATAGTTAGATAGATTAAAGGGATAGTTCACCCAAAAATGAAAATTCTGTCATCATTTACTCATCCTCAGTTTGTTCCAAACCTGTATGAATTTCTTTGTTCTGCTGAACACAAAGGAAGATATTTGGAAGAATGTCAGTAACCAAACAGATCTCGCCCCCCATTTACTACCATAGTATTTATTTTTCCTACTATGGTAGTAAATGGGGGGCGAGATATGTTTGGTTACTGAAAGTACTTGAGGGTGAGTAAATGATGACAGAATTTTCATTTTTGGGTGAACTATCCCTTTAATCACAGTATTTGACTGATAATAATTACCAACATTTCTGTGGTCATTTAGGTGTTTCAAGCCAGATTTTGTGCTGGTGCGACAGCATGCTTTCAGCATGGCCAAGAATGGCGACCACAGGAACATTGTGATTGGACTTCAGTATGCTGGTCTGCCCAGTGTCAATTCCCTTCACTCTGTCTACAACTTCTGTGACAAACCATGGGTGGTGAGCACTACACACATCAGTCTATACTGATCAGCCAATTAAAGATGTTCTAATGTATCCAAAATGGGATATATTCATGTATTTTGAAAAGGTTGCCATTCCTTAGAAAATTAAACATTTTCGGATATGGGATTCCCACGGTCATGCAAAATAGTGTTTTCCAGGCTTGGAAGAGTCATGGAAATGAATAAAATCTTTAAAATCCTGGAAATTTCTATAGTGAATATGCATTTCTCTTGAGTAGATGCTCTGCTCTAAAAAGTTAATTGGCTTTATACCTCTCTTGTATAGTGAGAAACATATAAATCATTTTCTTTACTTAGTTTTTTACAATGAATTAGGCCAAGCTGGTTCACCAATCGGATTGAATCAAATTGATTTTTAACAATCAATCAAGTTAATTTTTAACAACTGAAAAGGTCATGGAAATATCATTGGTCAAAAAGCATAGGAACCCTGCAGAATAATATCCGTCATGTTTCCGTATTATTATAGAGTATTATCAAAATGGCATTCACACAATTGAATTTCCTTAACTATTGCTGCATAATATTTGTCTCTATGTGTATGTATGTATGTCTGTGTGCGGGTCGCCATGCATCTATCAGTTTGCTCAGTTGTCCAGATTGTACAAGCAGTTGGGTCCAGAGGAGTTCCCACTGATCGACCAGGTTTATTACCCCAACCACAAGGAGATGGTGAGTGTTTAACCATCTGTCCCTGTCCCTTCCCACCAGTAAACCCTGAGCTATAGGGCTCTAGATGGTCCCACTGGACCCAGTACAAAGCTCCCATCTGTGGCAGGGACAGCGGTGACTGGATGCAGTAAACAGTAAAATATACAGAGCTCATGCATATTCAGTGCCCCAGTTCAGCATTGCTCCACTCAACTTAGCCCTGTCTAGACTGGAAATTTCATAAACCTCCGACTAGTATAAATGTGTGGTACATCATGGTTCTTATAGGCATAATTCAGGTTTTAATAGGAGAGGGCGGCTTGCTGCAGTGCCACCACCTCCTCCTATTCCTGCACTGCAGGCATCTTTACACACAAATGATCCCAGACACACTCTCTGCCAGAATGTTTTCCTCTCTCGCTGACCTTTTTCTAAGATAAAGCACAGCAGACTTAGACATAATTTTGTGGGCTTTTTTTGTGCCTGAGCAGGAAGATTTTGCTCTCGCATTTCTCCAACTGCAGCAATATAAAGAAGATCCCTATCAAGCACCAGTGAGACTGCAAAAACTCAGTGGAAATAAAATGTTCTCCTATTAATAAACAGTTAAAAGTAATCCAACTTGTTGGTGGTGCAGTTTTCTCCTAAATTCAGTCAGGTAATAAAATATCATGCCAGTATTGTGTATTAACATTTGCAATAAGAACATGGTTGAGTAATGGCATGGATAGAATTCTATAAATTCTTATGTTCACCATTTATTTGTCCAAAAATACAGTAAAACAGTAACATTTTGAAATACCATTACAATTTAAAACAACTGTTTTCCATTTTAAAACTGTAATTTATTCCTGTGATGGCAAAGCCTAATTATCCGGTCTTCAGTGTCACATGATCCTTCAGAAATCATTCTAATATGCTGATTTGGTGCTCAAGAAAAATTTCTTATTATTATCAGTGTTGATGCTGCTTAATATTTTGGCGGAAAGAGTGATACATTTTTTTCAGGATTCTTTGATAAAAAGAAAGTTCCAAAGAACAATATTTATTTGAAATAGAAATGTAACATTATAAATGCCACTTTTAATCAATTTAATGCATCCTCAAAGAATAAAAGTATTATTTACTTTAAAAAAACATCTTCATATATCTCTCTTGTCATTAGATCACTACACCTGGCTTTCCTGTGGTAGTGAAGATGGGTCATGCTCACTCTGGTATGGGAAAGGTATGACTGAAACCCTTTCTTAGACATTCCTGTTAATTGCTATTTTTAAAATATATGATAAAAATGTCATTCATTAAATTGTATTTGTACTTAAATTACTTAGAAAGTCCAAACTATCTATATTATTGTATGGCTTGTTTGGTCTTTTTGTGGTTACAGCTGTTTCAGTGCAATTACAATTCTCTGTACAGGTCAAAGTGGACAATCAATATGATTTCCAAGACATTGCTAGTGTTGTGGCTTTGACAAAAACATATGCCACATCTGAACCTTTTATCGATGCCAAGTATGATGTCCGAATCCAGAAAATCGGTGACAATTACAAGGCCTACATGTAAGAGATTATAACCACAGTATTTGTTCTCAATGTCATTATCATAGGAACTGATTTTAAAACACTGTATCATACCTCTGTTGTGCTATTGGACAGGAGGACATCTATATCTGGCAACTGGAAGACCAACACAGGATCAGCCATGTTAGAGCAGGTGGCCATGTCTGACAGGTACACAATTCTTACAGGATGTTCTTTCTGCCATGATATAAGGCATATTATACAGCTCCAATAACATGACATCAGATAACCTTATTAGACGTTTGTTTGTCTAAAACTGACATATTTTGCATAATTTAACATATTATGTATTATGCATATCATATGCTAATAGCTCTTCTCCAAAACCCATTCAGCTGCCTCCCTAGATAGCATTATGAGACATTAAATGGAAGGATACCTCATTTTAGACAGCATTGCATTTTCATTCAAGATGGCGAAAGAAGCAAGAGAAATGTTGAATATAATAATAATATACTCATGAATTCATTAATATTTCATTCAGTACTGAAAATTACATTGCCTTTATTGAAATCAATTGTACGTCGATGTCTCTTGTGCTTTTAACACTAGTTGCTTCCTATGTAAAGTGTTCCAAATAAGCCACTAATGATTGTCCATTTAGTTAGGATGCAGAAGGCAACAGTCTATGCCGTACGATTTGGGGGGAAAAATCAAAAATTGATTGCGATTTAAAATGAAAAAATAATAATAAAAAAAGCTCCTTGTTTGCAGGGCTACACAATTTGGCCAAAACTTGTGATTGTATATAAATATGACTATATTATTTTTATTATTATATAAAAATATTAAACAAAATAGTAATATTTCACTGTAAAAAAAAAAATTAAGAAAAATAACAACATACTATAAAATGGGTTGGGTAATGTCAGTCCAGAAGTGCCGCTGTCCTGCAGAGTTTAGCTCCAACCCTAATCAAACACACCTGAACAAGCTAATTAATGTCTTCAGGATTACTAAGGCCAGAGATGGGCTGCATCCGAAAACCTAGGCAGCTGACTTGTTGCCTTTCTGCCCTATCAGGCAATGACTTTTCAGGCAGCGCTTGCGCACGAAGGTACTTCACAAAACTGATTTCGGACAGACTTCTGAGGCAGCATAACTGTTTAATGATCTTCAGCAAAATAGCGCGAGATTTGGTGACAACTAAGCAAATATTTAAGTATTACAATAGTAATTTCTCGCTAGAAATGACATGAAAAGTGGAAAACAATGATCAAAAACATACATTTACACACAAACTGACCACCGGCGTCAACTTTCAGATGCAACTTTCAACTGACTTAAAAACGTCGTAGAATAGTGCATAAGTACGCGAATTGGGTCGCACCTCGTGGCTCTACCATTGGAGAAAGCATAATGGCTATCTTGGATCACGTGTGACTTGATAGCCAATCACATTACATCCTTGACTTCATTGACTTTACAGAGTTGTGCAACAGTCAATCACTGTTTGCGGATACCATAGAAATGAATGAGAAGTGCCGTAAACTGAATCATATCTGTCGCCTCTTGTCTCCTTCCCTGCGTACTGCAGCGTTAGCAGGTGTTATGTGCTTCACTCTGAAACATGCAGCTCATATATTTATTTAATTAAAAATTAAATTAAAGGCTGTGCCTTTGTGAGTTGATAATCACATAAGCCATATCACGATTTCGCTTTATTTCAATTAATCATCCAGCTATCCAATTATCATAGTAAAAGTGATGTAAAAGTCATTTACATACAAAAATTATGAGGGATTTATTTTTCAAAAGCTTACATTGAACAAGTATCACACATTCTTTTTGAAACTGACTTTTTCAAAAAAAAAAAAAAAAATCAGAGTTTAGTTTGCTGTAAGAGGTTTTTCAATCAAAACAGTAGATGATACCAAGCCAAATATTAATGTCTTGCACTGCAGTAATCCTGAATCCCTTGTTTACTCTGGGCAGTGTGTTGTCAGTGTGGGTGGATGCTTTTAATGGAATGCACAAGGTCATCATTTGCACTTTTTCCCCTGCAGGTACCGTATGTGGGTGGACGTATGCTCTGAGGTTTTCGGGGGTCTTGATATATGTGCTGTAGAAGCATTGCATGGTAAAGATGGTCGAGATTACATCATAGAGGTAACATCTGCAAAAACAGGCAGCTTTCAAAATAAATTTATGAAATATCCTTAGTGACCCGGGCAAACGATGTGTGTGTATGTGTGTGTGTCTATCAGGTGGTGGGCTGCTCAATGCCTCTCATAGGAGACCAGCAGGATGAGGACCGGGCTCTGATGGCTGATCTTGTTTTGGCTAAAATGAACCAGACCATGCCACGCACTTCATCTCCCACTCCAGTCCGTTCTCAGGTTAACACACTCGCTTCAAAGCATCCCCATATATTCTCAACCCAGGCTCATTGGGAAAAAACGATTTCTGCAAAATGATATTACGCTGCTTCTTGCATGGTTCGTGACAAATTCAAAGTGAAATGGCGCTAAAAGCATGTTCAGTTGTATCCACAACAGATGAACATGGATCTGTTAACATTATTACATTGGTTGTTGTACGTAGGCAGTTTGAAAATGAAATATCCGGTGAGTAGTGCTAAAAAAATTAATCCTACCATAAACCTAACCCATAGTCTTTAAAGCAAATGTGAGATGCGCAAAAGTGTTTGCTCCAGCAATCATGCTATTTTAGCTTTCTTCTACAAGTCTTTCAGCTCTATTATCATGACTCATGTTTCAAGGGACTTGCAGACCAGCGCTCCACATCGCAAGTGCAATGCTCTACTAGGTTAGCTACTGAGCATCATTTACTACATCAGAAAAGCCATACATATGGAGCTAGTTATGTGATAAAAACATCAAATTGTATTAGTTAAAGGCACAATATGTAACATTTTTGCAGTAAAATATCCAAAAACCACTAGGCCAGAGTTATATTTTTTGTTCAGTTGAGTACTTAGAATATCCCAAATGTTTACAACTACTTGTAAATGGTGAGAAAATCGCAATTTTAACCAAGGATATGGGACGTGTTTTATTAGACAAGGGAACAACTGTTTGGTTACATTTATAGACAGAAAACAAATTATTGTTACATAGCTCACCACGTTTAGTCTTATTGTTTAAATCTAGTTTTCTTGATTTTCCGAGAGTACCATGCTTTTACCATGGCTCAGAGAAAAACTATTTTGTCAAGTATCATCATACAATACGTTTTAAAATTAATTGCATGCCATTTATCAACACAAGCCACCCAGCATTTATTAATATGATATTCTAAAATTGATCTAGCTTACTGCAGTGTGCAACAAGTGTCTCACAGCAGCAGATTTCTGCCCGAGTCCCGTCCCGATTCTTGTCCACCTACTGTGAGGTGAAGACGACATCTCCCAAGAATCCGCGCTCAAACTCGGCGTCATCAAGCTACGCCTTTGTTTTGAATAGGCGAACTCTAATGGTGAAAAATTTACATATTGTAGCTTTAGTTATAGTATATAACTATAGTAAAAGTGTTTTTATGTCACAACATATTATTATGCAAGGAACTGTGAAAAAAATAAGCATTTATATATGAAAAATCTGCCCCTGTAATCATCATTTGTTTAAAAAGAAATAAAATTAGTATATTCTCATGTGAGATTTTGAAAAAGCTCTGCTCCATGTAAAACCAAACTCTAAATTTTAATGTGGTTTGTTCAGTTGGTGGCTCAAAATATTGCTATTGCTTAATAGCATAAATCTGACCTAAAACATGCATATAAAAACTTACATTTTTGATTATGCAGCATAAAGCAGTGCAATTCTGCTGAATAATACATTAAAATGGTGTAGTTTCCACACACCAGTCAGTATTATTGTCAATTTGGATATATAAATATGGCTGCAAAACTTGTAGTCACAGCATGAGTTTGAGATTCTTTTTGATTGCAGTGCAGAGACTGCTTTTCTCCATTATTCCCAAAGCTGTGATTGTAATGAATCATAGCCACACAGATGGGAGAGAATGAGAAATTCCTTTAATGCGTAAGCTAGGGACTCAAACAACATCTCTCATTACCACTCTGCATCAAATGGCTTGGTTTAATTCCCTCCACATTTGTGCTAAACTGACTGCCTGAAGATTAATGACTGTATGTTTTGTCGGGATCAGCCATTTTTTTGTTTCGAGAGTGATGTTCAGCAAATTTTGACTTTACAGCTGTTTAAAGGTCTTATTTGGGACAGAACCTTCACATTTTTTTAATGAAAGTGGTGTTCCTAAAATTAATAAAACTTGCACTGACAACTCGTGGGGGCCAGCAGTCTGTTTCTGTGTGTTTTGAATGGTAATATCTGATATGCTCTTCTATCTCCCTTCCTATGTCTGTTTTATATTCTAGGGCCCAGCTGTTTCACCTCAACCCATCTCTCAGCCTAAAGTCCCACAGGCACAACAGCGCCCTCCTCCACAGGGTAAGGGATTACAATATTGCAATAATGAAGCCAACCTTACAGGGATAGTTTATCAAGAATGAAAATTCTGTCATTATTTACTTACCTTTGTGTCGTTCCAAACCTGTATGACTTCCTTTCATGCGTTAAACACATAAGTAGAAATTCTGAAGAACGTTTAAGCTGCAGTTTTACATAATATAAATGTGGACAGTGATTTTTTTTTTTTTTACTGCTAAACTCTAAAAAGGTGCACCATAACTTATATGTGTAGTGCATCCAACTTATAATCACATTTGCATTTTGAAATTTGCCACATGAAGACACATCGCAACAGGTTCGATATTAATGATGCCAGATATAATTGGTACCTGATCTCAGTGGGGAACATTTTCAGTGAATAAGGACTTAAATTTGATCTGTTCATGAAATGGGCAACTTAAGGTACTTTTAAAAATGTACCTGGGCCTGTTAAAAACAAAAATTTGTAAACATATTCACATGCAACTTTTCTGTTCAGATCAATGTGGAAAAAAATGGCAGATGGGCCGAATGAGAACTCAGTTTCACTCACTGATAACTGTTTAACCTAATTAAAGACTGTGTGAACAAGAAGTTGTGGCTAACTTCCATTTCTGTGTACAACGGAATATTGAATAGAGGGCGAACAGCAGACTGACGGTTGGAGGGAAATGGTTAAGGATGTTCAAACTGACGTCATCAAAGAAGGTACATCATTCCATAGGGAAAAAAAAATTCTGTTTTTTTTCCCCCAAAGATTATGATGACAAACTTAAATGAATTAACTGTATACCACGAGACAAGTAATGTGCAGCAATAAAGTAAATAGTTTTTTTGATAAGTAATTGAGCACGTTTACATGCACACCAGTAAGCTGATAACTCACAAATATCAGCTTATTGAAATAACCAGTTTTCCCCGTTTACATTCAAACAAGTAAACTAAGCAAGTAAACCGCGTTTACATGACTTTATTAATAAATCGGGTTATTTCCCTGTAGTGACGTCAAAAACATTAATTTGCGCATCTGACTCCGAGTATTCCATATGTTATGTCAGTTGTGATGTTAAATAAAGCTTGCAACATGTCAGCGAGAAACTTGGGCTCATATTTTATTCTCTCATGCAGTTACAGATGTAGCATTTTGACTGAACCACTTCTACTTCTGCTTCATGAGATGAGAACACATTTTTACAGTTTTCTGGGTCTTGAAAGAGATATATTTCCTTCTTCCTTTCCTGCAAAACACTCGCTCTGTCTGGATGCATTTAAATCTGCACTAAGGATGCGTTTCTGTCACGTATCACACATGCACACTTCAATAAGCCAACAGAAAGCAGGTTAATGTGTTTACATGCCGTGCAAAAAGAGCCAAAAAACTACCTGTTCCGACCGGTTTATGCTTAAGCCGTTTATGACCTTAACTCCGACAAAAGAAAACGGGTTACCGTGTTTACATTACCCACGTTCGTTGTCAGCTTATTAAGCATAATCGGCTTAAGAACGTGCATGTAAACTCATTTTCATCACATGCAAACTTAAACAGTCCTGTTTTTGTATAACATTTAATTTATCAAGCAACACCAAAAGCTGCTCAATATCCATCTCTACTATTCACTGTTGCTCGGCGAAATACTCCAAAAAATGCGCCTAAAAGCATTAGTACATAGTTTTGTGTACCACAATTGGCTCTGGGCATGTGACCCAAAGGTGTACTCACACTAGGCATGGTTGCCTTGAACCGAGCCTGAGCGAGATTGCCCCCCATCACCACTCCCCCGCTGTCCTGCACTCACATTGCACTTAACGTTCCGTGCCGGAGCATGGTTATGTCATATACGCAGCGCAGCGATTTTCACTTGCACGTATCAGAGTACTATTACGAACTACGAAGGCAGCTGATGTTAATGGAGGAATGTTGCAGCTTTACTTGCAAGCTACAATTCCTGTTCATCAATAAGGTGAGAACCAGATCCGTTATAAACTCAAATACGCTTGAATTAAGTACATGAATTGAAAAGTGTACTATCCAAGTAGTAATAAAGATGTTTGCCGTCGTAATGATGACAGTAGTACACACAAAAGTAGTAGCTGTTCCGTGCTCAGGCACGGTTAGCGCTCACACTGCATGCGATCCGCACTCGAGCCCAACCGAACCGTGCTCTGGCCCACCTTTTCCAAGTGGGCCAGGGACAGCTAAACGAACCTCGCCCGGGCACGGAACGGAGCGATCACAGTCTTGTCAAATTAATCGGGCTTTGGGGGTCAAACGCGTTCGGGCACGGTTCAGAGCGCCTAGTGTGAGTATAGATTAGAACACCTTTCCATTAAAGGTGGGGTAAGCCATATTTGAAAAACGCAGTTGGACATCGTTGATATTTGAAATCAACCCAAACAAACACACCCCTCTCTTCATTGCTCTGCCTCCAAAACTCACCCTCCAATCCTAACCACCCTACTCCGGTCGGTCTCGAACCCCGATAGCTGCTGGCAGGTGAGGCGAGTGCACTAACAATGATGCTAAACATTGCATTCTCTAGCGGTTGTCAGTGTGCAGTGCTTTACCTGCACAACTCTCACTAGCTGGCCCCTGTTACACATGTAATGCAAGAGTGTCTGTTTATCACAGCTGACGCGCAACAAAATAATGCTTCACGAAAAATAAAGCGCAGATGATGAACGAATGACAAGGAAGCACAAAAAATGAACAGTACACAAAACTAAATGCAAACGAGTTTGTTGTTAATCACCAACAGCACAGCAGCTCCAGACAATCAATGCCACTCAAACCCAGTGTTATTCACGTGTGGAGTAGAATCAAAGCAGTTTGTGTTCAGGCCTTCCCACTTAGCTCTCTCCAGCGCTGGAAAGCTCATCTAATATTAACGTGGGTCCTAAAGCGCTTGCCCAGTCATAAACCTTCATTCCAGTGATATTCTTTTGAGCTCTTTTGTATTGTGTCTCATCTCTCTTTCTGCAGTCTTTCTTCAAATCTCCCTCTTGCTCGTTCTCTCTCCTCGACCGTCATACGTCCCCTAAAGCTGATTGGCTACAAGTTTGTTGTTGAATGTCGGCCCAACTGACTTCCAAACAGTGTTTTTGAAATATGGCTTACCCCACCTTTAACAAAATGGTCACACTGATGGCATGCAAATGTTGGTGTCGGTCTGAACAGATGCATTAACAGCCACTGATTCAAATTAAAATGTTAGCTTCCTTCTTAGTGTGAACAGGCCTTTATGGTACAAATCAGAAATTACTTCACTTATTACTTTGTATTCAAAACAGACATTTTAGACATTCAGCAGACAGAATAAGGTCATACAGGTTTGGAATGACAGGGTGAATAAATGAAGACAGATATTTCTAAATATCAATAGATATCTGATAATTGTATATTTTAATAGTTTGTGTTTATTCACCTTATTTTCAACATAAGAGAGGGTACAGCCATTGGTAACTTCAGTTCCACTGTCAGCCATGTCCAATTATTTTACCTATACAAAAACAGAAAAACTGCAAACTGATATTTATCAAATTATTTTAATTCATTATCATAATCATAAACACATTGGTTTGTAGCACATAGTTTTATTGTTTACTGCACTTTGCTATTCTTCTAGTTATTTACCTATAGTGACTAATGAATCAGAATATCAATATTTATATTTGAATATAATGTTAAATATATATTTGAATGTAATATATTCATATTTAAATATTTATTTGAAACAGAAATCTTTTGTAACCTTTATAAATGTCTTGAATCAGAAGGTTCACACATTAAAAGAAAATATATGCTTATTTCCACATTGCAAAATAAGCTGGATATTCCAAACATATTTACAATGTAAAAATGAGCTTTGTTTTTAGGAGGTCCACAACAAGCACCTGCTAGCACTACTCCTGCCCGTCAAGGAGCCCCACCCCAGCAGCGGCCTTCTCCCCAGGGCCAGCCCCCTGCCCAAACCCAGTCTGTGACCAGCCCTAATGCTCAGAACCCCCCTGCTCCACAAACCCGGCCCAATCAGCCCCCACAGCGACAAGCCAGTCAAGGGTCTGCAGGTCAGCAGAGGCCTGCACAGGGTCCTGCCCAACGTGGCTCGGGTGGCTCTCCTCAGTCACAGAGGCCCAAGGAAGGCGGTCCCCAACAGCAGCCACAGAGGCCTCAAACTGGTGGCCAGGGTCCCAAGCCAGCTGGTCAGCCCCAACAGAGGCCACAGCAGCCAAGACAAGGCCAGCCAACCAGGCAGCCCACCCAGGGTGGCTCGCAGCCAACCCAGGACGCCCCACAACCAGCCCCGCAACAGCAGGGCGGTCCTCGCCCTCCTACCACTCAGCAACCACGGCCTACTGCACAGGGCCAAGGAGGCCCAGGAGGTGCACGACCTCCCTTGCAGCAGAAACCCCAACCTCCACAGAAACCAAGTCCTGATCACCCGGCCCTGAGTGGATCACCGCAGCTTAAGTAAGATGTTTTTTGTCCTCTGTCATATTTGCTTGAAAATTCTAAGTTCATTTGACTGGATGTGAAGGTTTTGATTATTCATAAGCATCTGGACATGTTTATCCATTTATTGATGATGTTTCATCCCCCATGCAAGTGACTACACCAGATGGTGGCCATTCTCTTTTACTATGTCATAAGATTCACAAATCGCATGACAAGTTGATGGTACTGATGGCATGATTGACAATGACTGTGAATTAGGGTAAAGCAGTGGTTCTCAACCTTTTTGGTCCCCCATTGTCCAGTAATGCCCCTTCCCGCCAAAAAATTAATTAAATTTCTACCCAATAAAATATTTTAAAGCTTGGCATTACTAGAGAATTGTATATTCTTTTTAAAGATGCCCATTAGGTTTTACAATTTTAGTAACTCTCACTTTTAAAATAAGGATCTCTGGTTCTTCAAAGAAAAAAATAGTAAATATCTAGATTGGGTATGAAAATTTAAAATTATTTGATTTAGACTCACAAGGTGTCTATTTCTATAATTACTGAACTATTAATTAAAAAAAAAAAAAAAGACTCATTTGTCATTTGTACATGTATCAGGCTATACTGGTTGCAGTGTATGTATGAACATATTCATTTTTAAAAAACTAAGGCCCAAACTATGCAGCTGAGTGCATTAGTTATAACACAGTATCACCTGCAGGACAGGAAGCACGGTACAAGAAGATTTTCATGCGGTATTGGGATTGTTCAAATGAAGCTGGTGTGTAAAAATTTTGTTTTCTAATTAATAGCACAATTAATTATGAAACAATATTTTTACACAGTGATTTCACAGATCTACCCTTGAATTCTGGATGTTATTTATCTGTGTCTATTCTTTATATAAGAGACTGGGTGGAGATTATTGGTCTGATGGGTCCTTCCTTGACTTGCCAGCCATTTACAATGCCATTATACCCCTTGTAGATTTAACTTATTCACACAGCCGAAATGCAAAATTAAAAATGGCTGAAATGAATTATGAAATTAGCTTTATTTATTTAGCCAAAGCAATTGTTTTTCAAAAACTCTCTAATAATCAGGAATATATTGCATATTTCGGCCATGGGTGTGCGACTACTATCAAGGTTGCAACCCAGATGAGCATTAAATGAATGGATAAACACATCCAAAAGCTCCTGAACAGATTCTGCAAAGCATACTATGATGACTTGAAATATTCAGATTTTGGTAATGGTGATGATGATAATGAAAATGACATTTGACAATAATGATGTGGCTTATACATATAGGCAGACGCATAATTAAAACAATGGAGATACAGAAGTATGCACTCTAGATGATCTGGTATTTTGCATGCCAAAAAAGATGGCTTTCTTCAGTCTTACACCCAAACCATTCATGCACTTGATTGTGAAAATTGCATTTCTCTTAATGGAAATGTGCATTCGATCTATTTTCACCGTCAAGCAGTTGTCAGCAAGTATGAATGTGATCATCTTTTCCCCACTATTCCTCAATTAAGTTCTAAGGTGATTAATATACGATATAATGCAGGTTCTTCCAAAATGTTATATTACTGAGATGTGCCTCTGCACCTGGTCCTTCGTTTAGGAATAGTGGCCCAGAATAAACAATGACGCAGAATAAAGTGCATGTCTCTACATCCAGAGATGCCATTTCTCATAAGTCCCAAGGGCTGATGTAAACATTGCACTGAAGTCATGATTGCTTAAATGAATGACACAAATGAAAGCACATGAATTTCATTCTATTTCTCTCACAGCTTTTTTTTATTTTTCTCTGCCATACCTCTTTAAAGCCATCTCCATGGGTTTGCTGCATGACTTTAATAGCCTCTTCCTCTCCTTTATTGCCACTTCTTCTCTTTGTAGCAAATCCCAGTCTCTTACCAATACATTCAACATTCCAGAAACGCCGGCCGCCCAGCACCAAAGTCCTAGTCAGGACGAAGCCAAGGCTGAGACCATCCGCAACCTTCGGAAATCCTTTGCAAGCCTCTTCTCCGTGGAATAAACACACACACACAGACACACAAACACATACAAAGACAGAGAGGTTACAAAGTCTTTCTGAAAAACACACAAACACAGACACTCTCGTCAAATATAAACAGAAAGGACCAATTATATTGCACTTTGCAGTGCACATCAGATCTGTGCATGTCAATTTGCAATGCGACATTGATAAAACACTGCCTGCACTGCTAAAGATTGCAATATGAAGTGAGATATCACAGCATTATTGCAGTTAAATCTTTTAACACAACTGAATTCTTTAGACACATTCCCAGTTTTTTTGAGTCCAACTGATGGAGAGAGGTGTGAAAACAACACACACAGAAACACTCTCACACACCCTTTTACACTACCTACACAGTGACTGGACCTACATGCGCTAATAATTGCCTATTCATTCCAGTCTCCTATGATTAACTTATCACTGATAATCAATCGATTCTTTTTGAAAATGAAAAGTTTTGGTGGACATTTTGTTGCAAAATCATCCACTACCACTCTCTCTCAGATATATGATATCTGAAACATGTCTGCTAATTGTCTGAAGCATGTTCGGTTACAATAAGGGGCACCATTTAATGATTTTAACCCGTGTGCCACATTGTAATGTAACCGAATGGTTAATTGTTATGTAATTTACATGCTTGAGCAGGATTTGAATTTTGCAATGATGACCCATTGTGATGTTGTTAAAATTTTGCACAGGCTTCCATCGTCGAAACTAACCCCTGCGGCTGTTAGCGCTACTTTGAAACTGCATGTCACTTATGGAGAATGTAGTCGCACAATGTGGGTGGTCTTGCTTTGTGTTGTGTCGTTGCACATAGATAAGGTAGTTGTAGTGAAAACGTTGTTTCATTTTCGTGAGCAAGCTGTCACTGCTTCCCCTACATCCCTCTTCCTGACAAAAAAACAAAACAAAAAAGAAAACACACACGCACAGACACACACACACACACAATGGTACACCCTTCAATATGTTTAATATGCCTTAGCCAGATATGAATAAGTAAAGAGACTGGTTTTGTGCAATCACATGTCTCAGGGATGTCCTGAAGAGAAAGATGCAATGACCTAACGTCATTGATCAGGTCTTCCAGCCCATTACTGTAGAGAGTTACTGATTGCAAAGGCCAGTAAAGGGAGGAATCTGTCGAATGTATTTGTTTGCTACATAAACATGTTTGCACACTAATACTGTAACACTTGAGAACATATAAGGTGAGTGAAAGCTCAGGAAGGTTTGTTGCATTAAGAGAAGGTATTTTTGCATGCCTGGATGAGCAAAGGAGAGCATGTAGGTGTTTGGAGCTGCTTGTTCACACTTGGGCCCTATGAAAACACAAAGCCAAAATACAAAAGCCAAGGATGCCATCAGCAACAAATGTCTTCACAAAAAGATCATCTTTAGAGGAGATACTCGTCTCATGTTGGGTTTTAGACTAAAACGCATATAGTATGTCCCAGTGTGATCCCAGTTACACAATGTGGATCCTTAAACCAACTACTCCTGAAACTTCTCACAATACCCGAGGAGTTTAGAGCTGAACCGGCAGCGTCTTCCACAAGTGAGGATAAAACATCCCAGAACTGGTGTGTTTTAGGCAATATATTTAGTCAAGGCCATTCTAGGAATCCCGACCCATCCTGAAACCTCCCCTGCTTCCCGCTCACCAGCCTGTTGTGTATTCATAGTGATCCTTTTGTGACAAATGGTGCGTTAATGTGTATATATATATATGTATAATGTAATGTTGTACCGTAAACTGTCTAAACCAAATAGAAGTGTTGTACAGATCTTAAACTCAACAAATGATGCAAATGTCCTGTATTTGATTTGATCCTCAAAAGGTCATCGTTGTGGGTCTTGTGTATGACAGGATTTTACTTCAATCATATGTGATTTAGGTTGTGCAATATTTCCTCTATTAACTAAACCTAACAGGTGTGTGTTCTTTATTTTACCCATTTTGTGACAATTGCAGTTGTTAAAAGCCATTTTCAGTGTGTCCATTGATATGATTGTAAGTGGCTTGATTGGTTCACATATGTGGTAATCTAGATAGTCCACCATGATATTATTGTGGCTCAGGCGAACTTTCAGTGCTCTTCTATGTGGTTCATGTTTTTACAAATTAGGATAGATAAGTATGTTATATGATGGCTTTACTGAATGTCTAATGAATAACTGTATCACTGATGCAATCAAGTTTGGAGGCAAATGGAATTTCAGTAATTTATTTAAATGTTGCAGTACTTACGGAACCCATGCCTGAGGTTTGTACTTCACCAGTTGGTTTTTGTTTTTTGGCATATTTACATTTGTGTACTTTCTTTTTTTATATATATATACAGAGGAATTATTTCATTTTACAGAAAATGTATTCAGATGGGTCATAATTTCTAAATAGGTTTATCCTGTTCTGACTGTTTGAATCTTAGTGAATTTTATTGTCTATTCATGCCTGCCAATTGTATAAAGAAAGGAAGATATAAAATTAAAGTCACAAATATATAGAATTATAGTCTTAAATACTATTAAAATGAGAAATATTGTTAAACATTGTGTAGTATTACACAAACAGATGCAACTTTGATGTGATCTTCAATGTAGCTTAATAATGGTGTCAAATTACTATGCTAAAATGTGCACATAATCAATAAAGTCTATCAAATAAATATGCATCCTTTTCCCTGTTAACAGCTGTTTTGAAAAATAATCATAAAGCAATAAGTGATGCAGGCAGTGCATTAAACTGATTTTAAGGGATAACATAATATTATAGCCTAGAGACTTGTTAGAGTTCTATTAAAGCAACAAAATACACCAATGAGTATTTTGATAATATATTTGATAAGATATTAATAATAATATTAAAGGGTTAGTTCACCCAAAAATGAAAATTCTGCTGCCTTTGTGTGCTATTGGAAATATGCTAATTCCCACTAATTAAGTCGTTATTTTGAGCTCATCGCATTCAAGTTGCAATCGAAATGGGAGGGCATTCATGTGCAAATTTTTACCTAGGAAATTTAGGATATTATTCAGCATAATTATAGGCAGCATAATTACTCACCCTCATGTCATTACAAAACTGTAAGACTTTTGTTCATCTTCGGAACACAAATGAAGATATTTTTGATGAAATCTGACATTCTGTCCCTCCATATACTACCTTCACAACTTGAACCTTGATACTTAAAAAAGTTAATAAGAGATCATAAAACGAATCCATATGAATTGAGCGGGAAGACGCTCAACCGAACCTGAATGACGCACGAGATCAAACCACTTCCGGCAGCTCACATTGGCACTAAAAAATTATTTATACTTCATTCATAAAACGTTTTTTTTTTTCCCACCCCAAAACGTTATTAATGTTATATAGCATGTTACTTTTGAATGTTCTCTGAAACATTCTGAAGCATTCCCTTAATATTTGCAAAATGATAAAATGGAATGTTACCTTAATGTTCGCATAACCAAGAAAAAACGTTTTTAAAACATTTGAAAAATTATGTTTTATTAGGTCCTACTATTAATAAAAGGTTACATTTTTTTTATGGTGAAGCAATGTTTCCCAGTTGTCAGATCCAAAGGTGCCAAAATCGATCCAAAAGACCAATATAAAAATAGCACCAAGAAAAAACAACGTTTTTGTAACTTAATGGGAAAGTTAGCAAACTATTCTTAGAACATATTTTTGTTAGTTGGGAAGTTGATATGATACTTTATGATAAATTCTCACGACACTGCTGCGCAGCAACGACAAGAGAGCGGAGCTGAACCAGTAACTACCGTCTGTCGTGTCTTCAAGGTAAGCCTCTTATATTAGCCTATCTACTACATTATGTTGACACAAGTGTTTATCGGTAGGCTATTTTGCTCCAAATCCATTTTGAGAAACGTAGATTTCAATTATAATCACATCGCCAAGTACAATAGAACAAGTAGGCCTATACACAATCCAGTAACATCCGATCGATCTAACCAGCCCCATCTCAAGCACGTGCAAGAGGACGAGAAGCTTTTACTCCCTATGACCACAGTGTGGCACAAGCCGGCAACATTTTTGAGCTTCATTTGTGATCTATTTTAAAGCAATGAGACCTGCTGTCTAACTGCACGACTAGGCTCATGCTGTATTAATAAACAACAGATGATTAATTTGCATTCCTAACTTCATATTTTAACATAAATGTAAACAACCAGATTTAATTCACAGGCTGTTTTTTAGTGAGAAACATGCGATTCTTGTGCACAAATGAGGTACAGTTCAGTTTGGTAGTTCTTGGCATTTTAGAAATGTCAGTCTCCACAAAGAAGAGGGAGCTCTGCGTTTGTTGGTGAATACATCTATAGAACAGAGGAGCTTTCAGTACAACACTGATGTCAAAGCATGATATAGCTATAGAACCATTCTTGACCCCCAACAAAGTCTCTACTCAGCAAGCTGCAATTCTTTTGTTTTCTTTTATACGATCTTCTCATAATCAAGGCATTGACTGGGCTTTGGTGGCATATAATTATTTTTATTGGTCTGTGACATTTGTTAATTCATATTGAACTAAAGCTCAATCTTTATTGCTGGAAGTCTCTTTATATATTTAAGCACAAATCATGTAATGCAATCAAGCAGAGACATCTCTCCCATTCAGTATCTGGACTACTCTGATAACAAATGCTATTATGCATGCAACTGTCACATACAGTACTGTTTGTGCTATCAGAATACGCCTCCGACAAGGGAGATATTGATGTTATGCACAATAATTTGCAGTGATAAAAGAAGTTAAGAGTATTTACTAGACCCTGCAAACAGTGCTGGTAGCACATCTGTGCTGTTGTCTCACAGGCACCGTCTCCTTTGAAAACAGGAAAGTGAGCACCACAGGAGTACTGTCACACTCACTGCAGTGAGCTATGAGCTCAAAATTACATTCCTCAAAGGTCACAACCTTCTTTGACTATGGTAAACATCAGTGGTATCTGTTCTCATGTATTTCATTTAAACAAATGACTATCTCTCAAACTCCAATTAAAAGAAACTGTTGTTTTAAACTCACAACAGCAAGTCTGAAAGCAGCCTAGCTATTATTGTAAAACCCAAACAGCCAATAGTCTTGCTCAATTCTGAGTCTCATAAATGACAAGAAAACTAACTGTGCTCCTGGAAGTGGGAGGAGGAAAAGGTCGATTTTAATTAGAAGGCAGATCAATTTTTGTGTTTCCCTTTCCATTCATCTAGACTATGAATTAAACCTTTTAAAAGTCATATTGCAGACTTTGTCTCTCAATTTCCTTAAAGCAAGAGGTTAATGTTATACTAGGACCTGCAGATACATTTCCTTATCTCTGGAGCTGTAGAGCAGTGGCTCTCAGCACATTTGTGTTATTGTGTAAAGTTTTTCTGCTATAATTATGATAAAGCTGCTTATATTAGTGTTGAAAGCTACTATCAGAGCCCCTGCTAGAAATCTCACTGCTGTTTGATCAGCCCCTTTTCCTTGTTTCATGATATGTTTTTTTTCCACTGTGTAATAAAAAGTGTTTTTAAAAACTCTATGTTGGTGCTAAATAAAAATGACTGGAAGAACGCACCAAAGCAAATTTCATTTGACTGGTTGCAATGATGCCATATCAGAGAAAGTCTAGTGTCCAAAATGACCTTTAGTTATGGCTATTGCAGAATTCTTCCACTGACATTTAAAAATGTTTTTTTTTTTTTTATACAACATATCAAACTATTAGGCTCATGGGTTTATATTTTTATTTAAAATGTACATAGTTTACATGAATTGGTGAATTAATATGACATGATCAATAGGTCCAATCCAAGCCTTCTGAAAACTGCTTTATATGATGAAAAGATTTAAAGGGTTAGTCTGTCATTAATTACTCACCCTGTCATTAATTACTCACCCCTTCCACACCCGTAAGACCTTTGTTCATCTTCGGAACACAAATTAAGATATTTTTCATAAAATCCGATGGCTCAGTGAGGCCTGCATTGCCAGCAAGACAATTAACACTTTCAATGCTACTAAAGACATATTTAAAACAGTTCATGTGACTATAGGTTCAACCTTAATGTTATGAAGCTATGAGAATACTTTTAACAAATAACGACTTTATTCAGCAATATCTAGTGATGGGCGATTTCATAAAGCTTCGAAGCTTAACAAATCTTTTGTTTCAAATCAGTGGTTCGAAGTGTGTATTAAACTGCCAAAGTCACACACCCAAGGGTGAACCACTGAAATTTCGAAACTCTTAAGATGTAACAAAGCCTTGTTTACTGAAATCACGTGACTTTGGCAGTTTGATACAGGTTCCGAACCACTGATTCAAAACAAAAGATTGGTAAAGCTTTGAAGCTTAATGAAGCAGTATTTTGAAATCTCCCATCATTAGATATTGTTGAATAACGTCGTTATTTGTTTTTATTTGCTCTCGGTCCCTCCCTGCTAGCCACAGCCACCAAACATGGAAATTGAAATTGTATCTTGTCAAGCTGCTGAAAGTTATTAAAAATGCCTGAAAAAAGGACATAATTATGGATTTCTAAGACAGTGCATATTAAATGTTAATTCCGAAGATTAACACATGCAGTGTGATTGGTTGTGATGTAGATTATTATGAGGGGCTGATTGCTTTGGTAGATCAGAACCGGATTGCATCTGCAAATTCTGCACAGTGAATTATTCCATATTGAGAGACAGTTGGTGTGTTCATAGATCATCTAAGCACTGTGCAGTAGCTACTTGTGACTGCCTTTATGTAACATGCAATATGTGACTGTCATTTATTCAGACTAGACTACTGAAGCAGATTTAAACCTGCCAATAGAAGAGGAGGAGGAAGAGAGAATTGGATGCACTCATTTAGCACACGCTCACACAAATCTCTTATATTCAATTGTTCAACTTTACGGAGTAGCATATTTGTGAAATTTTAAAGCACCATTATTGTACAAACTTTATGCCTAATTATATGTGCACATTCGAATGATACATAATACACAAATGATAATTTACACATATTGCATGTAATGGAAATACAACTCTAAAGTATTAAAACAATTTTATAATTAATTTCAAGTACATAAAATAATGCAAAATTAATAAAAATATTTATAACCTCAAAGATAAATTTACAGTAATTTTAGCTTAATGAAAATATGTATTTTCTGACTGGGAACAACTGGGTGCAAATGAAGTCATAAAATGAAAGGGCCAAAGACAATCAGCACATCAGCTGTACAGTACAGTATTTAAGCACAAAAAGCTTTACCTTTTTAACTTTACCTTGGTCTACATCAGTTGGCTGAGATTGTATTTCACAATTGGCATATTTTTTTAAGCAAAAATTCAAATTTCTCACATTTGCTTAATTACAATAAACTTCAAGGCTTTAACAAACCGGAAAAATGTAATGTCTGGTCCACATTCGGGATCAGTTCTTGTTCAAAGTCCCAGACTCTTTTGTCTACAAACAGTCGGTCTTTGGTAAGATGACCCTGCAGTGGTACTCTCACATGTACAATCCTACATACATCAAACGGTACATGATAAGAACCTCCGAACTCTTTTAAAGTGGAATGCACTGATGTTTGCTCCACCATCCTTGGGTTGACAATCATCTTTGCAGGATTGTAAACATTTTTTCGATCAGGTTCTCTGTAAATGTGCTCCAAGATATTGACACCAGGAATATTATTCCACTCTGCTCGTTTGAACTTCCCACTGTCCTCAAACTGTGTTTTGGGGAATATGTGGTTCTCTATGCGGAACACCCCTACATAGGGATGAGCAGACTGGAGATCCTCCATAAGAGATGGTAAATTGCTGTGTTTGTATGGCATGATGATCTCGTCAATATCATTCAGGAGAACGTACCTGGATTGATACATGTGTCTGTAAATGCACTCGTTGAGTGTTACTAACTGACCGTAATAATGGAGATCGCCCTTGTGTTCCTGGAAGTTCCAGCCCGGGGACGGGTTCAGAAACTTGTCGATAGGCCATGAAACAATCTCCAGTATTCCCTCTGTTTCATAATGTTTTAAGAGCTTATCCAGGTCTGGTCCACAACTAGTGTTATAGATGACCACGTGCTGTACACCCAGAAGCTTGTACATCTCCATAGTTTGAACAAACTGCAGTACATTGTTGTATTTGCCAAAAAGGTTGGAGATGCAAATGGTGAAGTTAAACTTGAAAGTATTTGTACCGACACGATTTTTTATTGGCAGATACTCCGTATTACTGTTGTCTGAATCTTTAGTTGATATGAGGACATGTTTTGCATTTTGCATGTGCTTGCCTTCACAAATCACATCTGAGACATGAAATGGGAAGCCAAAATGGTCGCTGTGTATCTGGACATCTGCCTGAACAGTTTTGCAGTCATGTACAGTGTTGCAGTAAACACAGTAAAGTGGCTGAAGACTGTTTCTCTTGATTATGCTGATGACTCGAATGACCCCGTCCAGTCTGTGGTCAATAAATGCAGACACCATGAAATGCTCAGAGTCTTTGATGGGCATTATTGAAGCCTCTTTGACTTCTTGCATCGAAGCCTCAGTGGTTTTTTGCATATTATAGAAAGGAGCCATATATTGGTAAAGAGAATTATTGTTTGTGTATGCCAAAAACAGTGTGACAATAATAACGATAGCACATGATAGAGCAAGAAACGTTTTACATGTCCTTTTATCCATCTGCTCTTAAGTTCCTGTAGAGTAAAAAAAGATGAATGTCAGAAAATGTCCAAACTGTTGTTCCATCTATGAATTCTCTCTGTTCATAAGGCCTTTTTTTTTAAAAAAATTTCAAAGTGAGGAAATACATACATAAACTTTCTTTTAAAACTTTTAAACCAGGCTTTGTAAAGCCAATATTCAAAGTTACCTTGACAGTTTCACTTTTATTTAAAATTACAGTTTCTGAATTTCTTTGAACTACAGTCCATTTTAATTATACTTATTTACATTCAAATTCAAATTGTAATTATGCATACTTTCTGCTACCTCAATTCAAATTCAATTTCAATTGATATGGAATAGTGACATATGGCTGGCATGAAACTGACATGAAAATGCTTTTATAAATCAAAATTTAAATATGATCACTGTTCAGTCAGAATCATCACAACAGAACAATTACACGCTGGACTCAACAGCTGTTCATATGGAGCTCCTGATGATTTTGCACATTAAAGAAATCCTATACTTGCCACAAAAGCAGCTAATTCAACAAAGAGCTATAAGAGATTATGGTTTGCTTTTATAATTATCTCAAAATAAAAATTGTAAAACAAGATAATAAGAATAATAAGAATAAGACTCTTTATTGTCATTGTATGCATACAGTAGTACACAACAACGAAATTAAATTAGCAACTCTAGAAGACGCGTAAAACAATAACAATAAATAACTAGTAAAAATAATAACAACAGACAGTATAAATTAAGCAATATAAACAGTGGTGCAACCACAGTGTACTGCCACATAAAATGAGGTAGTGTAGAGATACTTTAGACAACATCAATATTGCACATACGTTCATAATTATAACATTCAAAAAATATACTTGTACAATTATGAACAAGAGTATAATTATATAAGCATTAATACCACAGCAAGATGAAAATAGATACATACCTTTTATCACATTATAATCAACATCATTGCCTTACAGGACATGTATATAGGCCTATAATTCTATCTGGAAAATTAAAAAAGAAAGAAAGAAAGAAAGATCAAAGAACCTGTAGCAAGAACTGGATAGGCCATGAAGGGTGATTTGGAAAGGGGCTTTCTGAGGCACACCCACAGTGTCAACTAAGCGTAATTGTATCACTTATGCTCCTCAGGTGATCTGTAAAATGTTAATCATTCACTGTAGTGTAAGGTAAACACAACTTTGATCTCCTGAGATATGGACAGTACCAACACATACAGCCATTTGTCTCCACACCCCACAGAATGAAGTTGCAGGAAAGCTTCTTTCCATCCTGTCCTTCCTTCACATTTCTTCATTCTCCCCCACTTCCTTCCCTTTACACATTCTTCCCATCACTCAGTTCACTTAAAAAAGATTATATACAAATTATAATGTTCTGTCAATGCAAGTGAATTAACAGTCATGTTTGGTATCATTTGAAATGTCTCAGTGCGACTGGTACAATGGTCTTGGCTACATGGAAGTAAACCAAAAGGTAATAAAGGTTTTAAGAGTTTAGAAATACTCTGTCTGCTATCATGGGTGTGCCCCTTTCCCAGGGTCCTTCATCCAAACTACCTCCTGTTCCCCAACAAGGTGCAAACTCCATAGGTCTATGACCCTAACGGACATAAGAAAAATTAATCGTACCAAAGCACTGTTCGCCAGAGGAGAACTGGCCCCCCGACTAAGCCTGGTTTCTCCCAAGGTTTTTTCTCTCCATTTTTAACACAGCAGTCTATTTGCCACCTGTTTGCCATCTGATGTCACCTGTTGGAGTTTGGGTTCCTTGCCGCTGTCGCCTTTGGCTTGCTTAGTTGGGGACACTTGACATTTGATATTGAACAGTGCTTTGATCTGCCGACATTGACACTATTCTTTAAGAGCTGCTGTGCAGCCAAAATTATATACCAGTTATCAATGTAAAGCTGCTTCTGCATTGTAAAAAGCGCTATATAAATAAAGGTGACTTGACTTGACTTGACCCTAGTCAATGCAAATTCCTATTGTAAGTTCATGCCCCACATTGGGGGATGTTTTGTCTTGGTTTGAGTATTTAAAGAAATGTTGCAAAAGGCTCGGGTGATTCTGTAATCAGATCAGCCCACATTGCTGAGCATTTGATGTTTTGTATTGATCATCTTTGAACTGATTATGTAATTGGCATGATACATTTACCTGACTAATAAATTGTTACATTTGATTGACTTCAGTAGATTACGATGTATCCATTGTTACTGCAAACCTGCGTCAGATTAGTAACGGACTAAAGTCCAGTTTTGAGTGGAGCATTGGGGCACGCCAACTGAGATTTTAGAGTTCCAACTAACGCTTGCATTAGTTCAAGTGTACTTAGACTGTGAAGGCTAATAAAGGGAATTTCCGTTTAGGGCAACAGAATGTTGACTGACCAACCTAAATAGGGTGAGCCTTACCTCTGTTTAATGTGATGTTACTCTAGCTAAATGTACATGGGAAACCATGGCATGACCATACCAAAACTACTATTAGAGAAAGTATTGGTTATATTATATCTGGAGTAGTGGTCATGACTTCTGACTAGAGATAATGTTGCTTTAATTCAAGTGTACACAGATCTATGGGGACTAAATAAAATACTCTTAGAGTGAGTGAGCATGGGAGCAACCCTCTAAATAGTATAGTCAATTACCTCTGCAAGACTGGTGGGTTTGTGATCGTGGGCCCGCATAATTAATTAACGGCCGTTGCAAGGACCCTGTGCGACTCTGGCACCCGAACGAACGAGAACAATAAGAGTAAAGAGTAAAATAGAATAATCAAATGTCTAGATAAATTATCACATAAATAGTCAATAATCAATTGGCATTCTAACCTAAATTCAAGGTCATAATAAAATGGAGTCAGATAATAGTTTGGTTGGAATTAAACTACTTTGCCACACTGAAAAGACCGAACGCGCAAGAAACCTTTCCTGTCCTGTGGGAAACCGCCGTTGGGCCGATTACAGTAGAAAAGGCCCGCTATGCATTTTATATATATATATATATATATATATATATAAAGTTTTCTATCACATGTAGGCGTACGTGCAGATTGCAGCGCACGCTGTTCATATATCAAACACATTAATGTACAATTTGTAATTTAATTTCTTGTTTATTATATTTCAGTTTTACAAAAAAAGGATCACAGAAGTAAACATTCTGGAAAGGATAAACTGCTTCGTGTGTGTTTTATGGGTCGACCCACTGGTTTTTTGATGACCGATGCAGTTGCCGATATCTTAGAGAGCAGGGTGGCCTTTGGCTGACATAGATATATATAATTTATATTTATTTTAATTAATAACTTTAAAAAAATAAATCTTTAAAATAAATATGCTTATACTTTAGATGGCAACTTCTTGAATCTGCAATCCCATTACAAAATTTTAAAAATGTAAAGATTTATAAATATATGAATATATTATATGAATAAAAAGGAGTAAACACTGTAACAGAGCACTCAGTAATCTGGTTGTAATCATATTTTTTCAAATAAAGACAAGGTAACTCTAATTTTACATACAGCACACAGTTAACGGTATGAATATGACATAGTGGGCAACTGGATATAATGCAGCATATTTTAAAATCAAGGATTTAAAGTTTGCCGATCGTGTCTCCAGTGAAGCTGACTCCTGTCCGCATTCATGTCGCATGGACCAACTACCACGAACAGTAACGCGTTCATGTAGGCTACAAATGCACCCGCAAGATCTCACAGCTGGATTCGATTAAATCTGCAAGGTTTGTGAAATTAAATGTTTAAATAATATAGATGTGTATGTTGAATGTTGACTGTAAATGATAAAGTATTATAGGCAAACAATTTGGCTTTCTCTTACTATTAATATTTAAGCGAACGCTATACTTTTTTGCAGACCGTTTACTTTCTTTGTTTAACAGATCTGTCTAATAACGTATTGGATATAGAACTAAATAGAGGCCGTAAAGACGGAAAATGGCTGAATCCCAAATGGCACACTTCTATCAGAGATTGTATATTATAGGGAGATGAGAGGGTCGGTATCTCTTGGAGAGAGCGTAACGGCTAACTTAAAGTCCCCGTAAACCGGAAGTTGCAAACGACTTTTCTCCAGTGTTGTGACGTATTTCCAAGTGAAACGGAATATTGAATAGAGGGCAGGGTTTTACTTTAGCGCTCCTCCTCTCCATCTCGCGCTCATAGCAGACTAACGGTTGGAGGGGAGTGGTTTAAGCATTTTCAGCCCAAGCCGTCAAACTGACGTCATCTGAGAAGGAATGCCATTCCAGACCGGAAGTAACTTTTCAGATTTTGATCAAAGATTACCACGACAAACAATTTTTTTTCTGTGTATTAACTTGCACGGATTAATTGTTCACCACAAGACTAGTAATATGCACTAACAAAGTAAATAGGGTCAATTTTGATTTCATGCCGACTTTAATCACGTGCTCACCTCTCAGCCTATCGTGTAATGGCAGTGACATCAGTCGCAGCATTCCCTAGTCTGCCTTCTCTTAAAAAAAAAATACATTTTTATCAAGCTAAAATCTACATATAGTTCCCAATGAAAGTAGTGTTTAGTGTAAAACATGCTGAAGATTAGCGAACAGGCTGTCAATTAATTAAATGATTAGCTATTTCCCCACAAAAGCTGTTTAATCAGCATAGTGAAGGCTCTCATCCATTGACATCCATTCAAAAAACAGCCTCTGGTCTCCTTCCCTGCGGAGCGTTTGCATTAGCCGTTACGCTTTTTTGGCTAAAGGTTGCAGGCTGGCCTTCCAGTGGCTTTGCTTCTATGCACTTTCGGTCTTGTGGACTGGCTGCCGCGTGCGCATGTCCGTTAAAAGTCCGACACTGCCAAATGCCTAAAATTAACCAAACTCTTATCAAAGGGTTTAAATTTGGCTGTTGCAGCAGAGGACAGTAGTGCTGTAGAGGTAAGAAAAAACAGAAAATACAGCTAGCTCAAGTCCTTTTCACGCAATTCACGCTACTTCTGTCAGTTTGCTTCAGTGTTTTTTTGGGTTTTTTTGTATTAAACAGTTGTAAACATAGCATACAACCCCAGTATATTTTAAAATGTCATTGCTTCGTGATAATTGGTTACAAGTGTTAGCTAGCCTGTTACTAAATTACATGACTGAAATATCAGCAGATAAGGTGGGATTTAGGGTAAACAGACTTCTGTACGCTACTTGCAATATAGTCTGGTAATGTGGGCTGGTGTGGTACAGTGCCAGGACTGAATTTTTGTCCCAGTCCACCCCTGGCGCTGTGTGATCAGGCACTGGCGTTATCAGCACCGCCCTTCAAAATAAAAGTCTCACTTCTAACACATCGCCAATCAGAAAAACTAATCGGCCGATGCCGATATTTTAAAAATGACAAATATAGGCTGATATATCGTTCGACCACAAGTGTGTTTGTTAGCTAGCTGTGTAGTTTGTTCAGAGTGATGCATTTGCGAGGACAGCATAGTAAAAAGGCATTGACACATCTGGAAAGACTAACAAGAGCTGTATTTACCATCATATGCTGCAAAATCCTGTGAACAAAAAGTGAAAGATTCCAGTTTGCATGGAAGCAAGATGGATCCAGATAAGGATGTGGAAACGCAGGGCTGTCACCAGAACATATAGAATGGGGGAGGCATTTCGTTTTCATAGGGGGGCACACATTTTTATGATCTAAGAAACAGACTTTCACCAAAACAATAACATCCCGTATTTATTATTACTGAAACAGACAAAGTTCTGTATTAACACCAAAACACAAGATAGTCCATAATTAGACCAAACTACACCAAAGACCTTTTGCATTATGCCTATATACTTTGCAAGCACGAGGCACAAAAGCATTCAATTCCTTGAACAACACAATAATAAAAACAATACCAAACAGCAATAAAAATATGTAGCCTACATTTATAGCATAATAATGTGTAACAAAGACTTGAGTGTACTCACCATTAAAATAGTTTACGGTGGTGGATCTCCAAGTGATAAAAGTAATTTATAAATATGGTCTAATTATGTTTCAAGTTCCATTAAATATGAAATTTTCTGATCATAGGTGGAGGGTGAACCAACTCCATGGAAAGTCTTCCCATTTAAAAACACATTTAAATAGATTTCCATGAAATAGTTTCAGGTTTCTTGCCACTGCACAACCTAAATATCCCAACATAAACACTGCTGATAAATTATATGTTAATAAAGCATCCGTTCACAAACCACTGTTAATTTTAACAGATTAAGTATGCAGGATTTGGCATGATCACAAAAAATCCTATTCATATTATTTCATTGTGATCTGAAGTTCTGTAACAGTAAATGAGACTGACTGCACTACCCCCCCAATGTCCCCCCTTGATGACGGACCTGCTGAAACGGCCCAGCAAGCTTTAGAGAGGCGAACTCAAGAATCTGGCACCAGATTTTTTTTTAACACTCGAGTAGATTATCCGCAAGCAACTATTCGTGCTAGAGCAAAAGCTGAAGCACAAAGCACCATTGAGTATGTGGAGAATCATTCTCTGACTCATAAGAGTCAGAGAATAAAAGACAAGCGGAGGCTACAGTGTTCCACAGCATCCCACATGCTATGCAAACTCCCATGAATCCTCTCTCAGAGACTATCCAGTGAGACCTTTAGAGACTACTGACCTAACGAAACATCTGATATGATGAGAGTTAGTGAGTACAAGGTTACTGACATTTGATGACAGCCCGGAAAATTATTGAACGTGGAAGACATCATTTCGGAGTGTGATATAAGAAACCTTAATTTAACTGCCAGAGAGGAGTTAAACCTGCTCGTAAAGTGGCTCATCACAACAGGCCAAAAGAATCAGGTCAGTACATGTCCATAATGCAGCACTAGGTGTTCAAATGGCATGGCAGAGATTAGAAGAAATGTATGGGAGCTTTGAGGTCATTGAGGATGCTCTGTTAAAGAAACTGAAGAATTTTCCTAAAATCTCTACTAAAGACAAGGTAAAGTTGAGAGAGCTTGGAGACCTTTTGTTAGAAATTGATGCAGCAAAGTTAGGAGGCCACTTACCAGGACTGGCTTATCTAGACACCGCCCGTGGAGTTAAATCAATCATCGAAAAGCTGCCATACAGTTTGCAACAAAAGTGTATTGCACAAGGCTCCAGATAAGTGGATAAGTGCACAAAAGGTTCCAAGTACAAGGAAGATTACCGTGTTTCCTTTCCACCATTCAGTTTCTTTACCAGATCAAGCGAAGATCAAGAACGATCCAAGTTTCACATTCTCAACGAGCAGTAACCAGACTTCTGCAAATACAGAGCTTTCTGTAGCAAAGTACAGCAGTCGATCATTTTTATCAGTCAGCAAGACAGGCGTGTCAACTGTGCATACACCCTTTCAAGTGAAAAGCTCTGAAAAAAAAGACAGTCAGACAGTGTCCAATCCAAAATAAGCCTTATCCAATTGTTGTGAGTTCAGATATAGACACATAGATGATCGCAAAAGGTATCTGAAAGAAAACAACATTTGTTTTAGATGTTGTTCATCTACTCAGCATGTTGCTAAGGACTGTAAAGTCAACATACTGTAACGTGTAAAGAATCCAACAGTGAGAAGCACACCACAGCACTGCATTCGGGTCCAGCTCCCTGGCTTACAGAACCGCCTGTGGGAGAGAGCCAGCAGGGCGGGGAGTATTGTATCCAAGTGTACAGAAATCTGTGGGAACATGACAAAGCCCAGATTGTGTTCTAAAATCTGCTTGATGACAGCATATCCTTGTAACAAACCTGAAAGAGCTGTGAGGATGTATGCAGTACTGGATGATCAAAGTAATCGATCATTAGCCAAATCAAAGTTCCTTGATGTTTTTGGCATCACAGGAGAGTCATTCTTATATACCCTAAAAACATGCTTGGGTACTATGGAGAAAATAGGAGGCTGAGCATCTGGCTTCACAGTTCAATCCATCGATGGGAAAACTCAGGTAGAACTTCCTACACTCTATGGACCCTATTTTAACAATCTAAGCGCATGGTCTAAAGCGCACGACGCAGATGCACTTATGGCGTGTCTGCATCCACTTTTGCTAGTTTAAGGATGGAAAAAATAGTTGGCGCGCATGGTCCAAAAGTGTTTCTATTCTCTTAATGAGTAATGGATGTGTTTTGGGCGTAACGTGCAATAAACCAATCAGAGTCTCATCTCATATTCCCTTTAAAAACCAGTTGCACTCGTGCTATGGTGGATTCGCTATTTACATGGCGGAAAAACTGAACGCTTCTCTAGTGAGGAAACGGATCTACATAACCATCTACATTTTTATCTTTATGTACACAATAATAATCTTTTACACTGTAATCGTTTTATTTTTAATATTTGGCATGTTTGTGTGCTGCTGCGCTTTCCTGTGTGTGTAATAAGCAGAGTGTACGGGCGTTGTGCACCCGCATATAATAATATTGCGCCATTGACTTTTGACCAGGTTTCAGTTGGTCAATGCACCTGAACACACCTCGTTTTCAGACCAGCACGCCCATGGGTGCACAAATGGGCGCAAATGCATTTGCTATTTAAACAACGTGGTGCAAGACGTGAAAATGATAAATGCGACGGGCTGAAACTAGCAAAAAACACTTGCGTTGCGCCTGGCGCCGCATTGCGCTTGGTGTATGATAGGACCCATTGAATGCGATATGATGCCTGATGACATATCTTAACTTCCAACACCTGACGTCACGCAGTACTGCCGTCATTGAAATCTGTAGTAGATAAGATTCCAGAACAAGATCCTGATGCACCAATACTTCTGCTGTTGAGTAGAGGTATCTTAAGTGTTCATAAAGTATGTGAGCAAATAAATGGACCTCTTAACATGCCTTACGCCCAAAGACTGGATTTAGATGAAACAAACCACTGGGTAGCACCACTGCTTTCGCTCACCCCCTCGTCAACTACCAAATAACAGAGAGCTGGCACAAAAACGTCTCCTTTCTTTACAACGCTCCTTTCAGAAAAATCCTGAGATGAAGGATCACTTTGTTAATTTCATGCAAAAGATCTTGTACAATGATCAAGCAGAACCAGCACCTCCATTAAACCAAGATAAAGAGTGTTGGTATCTACCAACTTTTGGTGATGACCATCCCCAAAAGCCAGGGCACCTCATTGAATGATGTACTGCTTAGCAGCCCTGATCTGAATACTGCAAAGAACAAGTTGCGATTACTGCAGATATACAGCAGATGTTCAATTCTTTTGTGGTTAGAGAGGCCCACCGAAACTACTTAAAGGCCCACTGAAGAGGGTTGGCACGTGCAGCATTATTCAATGTGTTGACATAATTTCAACTGAAACAGGAAGACAGGGCGATATATCGAACAGCCCCGCCCCTTTGTTTAAAATAGCCAATAGTGTTTCGTTTATGTCACAGGTCGGCCAGAGCCGTTAAAACATCAGTTTCCTTCTAATCTCTAACCGTTTCTCCTCATAATGTCCTTTATATCGCTTATATACAGCATTCTTTGCAGAATTCAAATGGGTCCGATACCTTTTGTGGTCTGTGCCGAATATGATCCGCTCTGTGCTCTCTTGTCTCTGGGCCAGAGCAGACTGCTCGCTTTGTGCCAGTTCATGTGACACTAACGCGAAAACGGACTTCATTCGCGTCAAAGGAAAGCATATTTACACTGTCTGAATCGTTCCCTATTCTCTATATAGTTCACTACATGCCATTCACCATGCAGAACTAGTAAATATGTGAGCAAATGACTGATTTCAGCCGCAGCTTTAGCATCTGTGAGTGTAGGAGGAGGCGGGACTTCAGATTCTAGAGAGCATTTGATTGGAAAGAAGATTTGACGAGAAACTGAAGTGATGTGACGTGATCCATTTTAACGGAAGTGAGAGACTGTAAGATTTGAATGCTTATATCTCTTGAATGTCAATTTTGTCATTGTTTTAGAACACACCAGCTTATTCATAACCTTAAGGCTAACATATTCATAATAAAAGCTAAAAAACTTTTGATTTCAGGGGGACTTTAAGATTTCTATGGTACAAAGATAAAGACACCAGTAAACAGTGCCGGCCCCTATACCTAATAAGCAATATAAGCAGTTGCATAGGGCCCCCGTGGCCACCAGGGGGCTCCCGTGCCAGGGGTTCAAGTTCAGACAGTAATGCTTGGTTATGATAACTTTGACAAAATTTGCTCGTGTCAGTCGTGTACGTTAATGTTTGAAAATGAACATGAGGTGGCACTATCGATCTAGAAGAGGACAAATAGGAAAGAAAGTGAGCAAGATAAAGGTAAAGCCGGGTAAAGCCCAAAGTATACTTCATACAACAGCGCATTTGCGAGTGACTTCAGCGCTTGAAATCAAAATCCACTAGATAGTGTGCACACGCTGGACGTGTCTTTCCATGCTCACAGCCAAAAGAGTATCCTCTGAAAGGTGAGATGGAGCAGAATGCGGAAAATGAAGTATACCCCGGCCATAAGTGATGAATTTGAACCCTTTTGCACGTAAGTTTAAAATATTCTGGCTGACCCCCCAGCGTGAGTTTTTTTTAAGGTGACCGTTATTTAGAAGGTGTCACTTTATTGTTTCCATGGTGACGCGTCATAGAGACAGAGCGCATTTAGGCCACGCCCACACCGGGGGGGAGGGGGGGGGGAAACAATCCAACCAATCCAACCGTCTCCATTGACTTTGCATTACGTGAGGCTGCCTCCTTGTCATTTCTGACTTATAACAAAAAACAGAACAATGCGTTAAAACTGCTGTGTGACAAGGTGTACAGAAAACAAGCTAAAAAAAACCCAGAAAGTTTTTATAAGATACCGAACAGTAAAAGCCAGCCTTTAAGGAGACAAAAGTGGATGCAGGCAATAAGACGTGAAGCATCAGCAGGAAGAATGGGTAAATTTTGGGATCCTGACACTCAGTATGCCTCAGTAAGCCTACGTGTGCAGTAAACATTTTGTCACTGTTAAGTCAAATATCCAAATGTCAATTTTATATATTATATTTCCTGTCGCTGATTACATTACCCTCCAGTGGGCGTAGTTCTCATAGTAATATGACATTTCGCGCTTTCTCAATCGCCTCTATCCACTTTTTAGGCCTTAAATGCTCGTTTTTTGGGTCGACAGCATATAAAAACTTCTTTTTTTTTTTTTAGCTTGTTTTCTGTACACCTTGTCACATAGCAGCTTTTAGACATTGTTCTGTTTTTTGTTATAAGTCAGAAATGACAAGGAGGCAGCCTCACACAATACAAAGTCAATGAAGACGGTTGGATTGTTTTCCCCCCAGGTGGGCGTGGTTTTCAGATCATGACGCGTGTCGCTCTGTCTCTATTGCTTGTCACGCAACACAGCACAGCGCTGTATGACTGATGATCTGCTTTTATTTCATTTTTCCTTTTTATTCAAAATATTCACAAATTTGTTAACTATAGCATGAAATATCTGATATTCCGATTGTCAAATATGTGCAAGTGGATGTGTTTTGCTGTTTAAACACCTTTATAACGATCGCGTTAGTTGAGCCATATGCGCGATGGGCGCCGCCATGTTAGTTTGCGCCGCACAAAGAATAGGATCTGTTGGATTTATAACACGTGAATTCATCCACTTCTCCCGAAATACATGAAAGTAAGTGAGCCAGTAAACTGGGGAAGAATAGAGTAATCCTTAAAGTTACTTACACAATGTGTATCTGATATGAATAAAACGTGTCGTCTAATTATAATGGAAAGGGTTGTTATTTCCGCTTCTATAGACATCATTGTGTATTTTACAAACTCTAAATGTATTGTTTTATTAGTACTCATGTGTATTTAAATGTCTGAAACCTCTGGTCTCTGGTTAGCGGCAGCCAAAGCGCGCGCGCACATTTGAATTTGGCAGTTGATCACGTGATGCGCTGAACGTTCTAATCACACTGGTGTGATCGTACGCTCCAGGGACCAGCCAAGACTGATCACACCGGTGTGATCGTACGCGTCAAAGGGTTAAAAAGATAATGCTGAAATGGTGGATGCTGCATCACCAGTTTATGTCGGCATTTCATGAACGCTTTGAAGATGCTGTGCCAATGTAACAACAGTGTCAGTGTTTTGCAAGGTATTATCGTGGGCACTTCGAAATATGTGAATAATTTTAGATACCTTATTCGAATTGTTTAGATTTATTATGTTTATTGTTTTAGATTTATTAGAACGCATATAAGCTTCTTTTCCATTGACAAATTAAATTTGACAACATTGTGTATTTGCTGCATAAAAGTTTGGTCTGATTGTCACATTGAAATGAACAAAAACAGAGGAGGGGCTAAATAAAAATGCAAGTTCACTGTCTGACAGTAGGTGGCGCTTATGGAACAGCAGAAATACAGCAGTTACAATGGTTACCCATGTACACAAAGCAGCGCTGCACCAACGCAACTTTGTTTTTGACACCTGCTTGTCAGAGAAGGAAGTCTAAACAGGAGCCTATTTACATCTTCTTAGCCATCTTTTTTTTTGTATTTGCTTTGTTGTTTATCAGACAACTTTAAATAGGCTACTTAATACTTTAAGATGCCATGTTTTTTTCAAACCTTTGTTTACACATATATTTTTATTATTTGTAACGAGGTTCTTTGTTCAGGGAAGGAAGAGGACAGGGTCGGCGTGACTGCTGACAGTATTTTATTAAAGGTTTAAACTCAACACAAAAAGGGCTTTGCATACAGCACCACGGAAAGCACACAGTCACAACGTAACTTCTTCACCAGCAATGGTCAGAACGCAGCTGTCAGCAGTCCTTCTCTCTCTCCCACACTCCTGTTTCTCCTGGCGTTTTATACTCTCTCCACACCAATTACTGAAACAAGAGACAGGTGTTTGTTAATTGCGTTTAACCCACTCACTCACCGTGCGTCTCCCGACTCTCTCTCTCGCTGCAGACCTCGCTGAACCACGCCCCCCTCGCCACATTATTAATAACAATTTTTTATCAATTGTAATTTTCATAACCCATTAGTAGGTGATTTGGAACTGTGGGTAGTGGGGGCCCCTTTTGAAAATCTGCTTAGGGCCCTGCCAGTAAGGACATTGCAGAGTTCAGAATGAAAGTACACGTTTTCGGAAAACAGTACGTCTCCAGCAATAGCTATCTATGGCCTAAAATGAACAGCTGATCAAGGAGAGAAAGAGAATGGAGAAGATGCAAAACAGTTTATCATGAGAAACTTCTACGTGGACGACGGATTCACCTCAGTGTCTTCTGAAGCTGAAGCAGACAGTCTCTTGCAAAGAACTAGAGAAATGCTAGCAGAATCAAATCTGAGACTGCATAAACTGGCATTAAACAGAAGTTCAGTTATGGAGGCATTTCCTGCAAATGACTGAGCTAACAACCTAAAGGATCTAGTACTAGGTGTTGATTCTTTACCTCTTCAGCGCAGTCTAGGCATAAGCTGGAATCTGCTGTCTGACAGGTTCACGTTTCAGGTGTCAAAAGAAGTGAAGCCATTCACACAAAGAGGAATCTTAGCTATTGTGAACAGTCTGTATGATCCGCTAGGATTCGCAGCCCCCATAACCATACAAGGAAAGGCATTAGTGTGAGAAATTTCTGTAGACCAACGTGATTGGGACACACCACTCTCAGCACACAGAGAAATTCAGTGGAGAGTATGGACTGATGATTTACTTCATCTTTAAACATTTAGTGTTCCCAGAGCTTACGTACCAGTGTCACTGACTTCTGCTGTTCAGAAAGGTATGTGTGTTTTCTGATGCTTCTACTATGGCAATAGCTGCTGTAGCATACCTCAAGACTGTAGAGGATAATGGCCAGTGTCATGTAGGCTTTATTATGGGCAAATCAAAACTGGCTCCAAAATCAGCCCATACGATACCATTGTTTGGAGTTACGTGCAGCTGTTTTAGCAGTTGAGTTTGCAGAATTGATAATCAGTGAAATGGACATTGATCTAAATTCAGTGAAATACTACACTGATAGCAAAATTGTACTGGGATACATTAACAATTACAATGCCTCTCGAAGATTTTATGTTTATGTATCTAATGTATCTCAGAAGATCAGCTAACCCGGAGCAGTGGCATTACATGTCATAGTCCAGCGGACTACGCTACACAAACCAAAACCACTCTTGACCACGGGAATACAGCAAACCAAAATTTACATAGATGAGAACAGGCAAAGAACTTATCTAAACAGGGTGAATAAATACACATGATAAATGAGGGATAAAAAAGGAACAGGTGTGACTAATCAATAAACCAATGAGTAACTAAGGAAACCGGGACTAAACACAGATAATGAATTAAATGGTACACAAATGGTAATATTTCATGTAAATTAATATCAAGTACATAAAAATGCAAAATTTATATTTTACATTTACATTACATTTACATTTATTCATTTGGCAGACGCTTTTATCCAAAGCGACTTACAAGTGAGGAATACAGTAAGCGAGTCATCATGACGAGGCAAATAGGGACAAGAAGTGCTCACAATACAAGTTTTAGGCAGTGCTCAGAGTATCATAAGCTACAATAGAGAGAGATTAAAGGAAGTGAAGGAAGCAAAGAAAGGTAGGATAGAGAGGTATAGAATTTTTTTTTTTTTTTTTTTTAAGATGAGGATAAAATATATTTATAAATGCAAAGATAAATTTACAGTAATTCTAGCTTTACGAAAATATACCTTTTCTGATTGGGAACAACTCCAAAAGGAAAGAGGCAGTTAACAGGAAATTTATTCACTGGGTTCAAATGAAGTCAGAAAATGACAGGGGCAAAGACAGACATATGCTTATGTATGACATACATAGCTTTCCTGTAGGTCAGTGGTTAGAGCATGGTACTAGCAATGCCAAGGTAATGGGTTCAATCCCAGGGATTGCACATACTCGGATACAAATGTATAGTATAATGCAATGTAAGTTCTTTTTTGGATAAAAGCGTCTGCCAAATGCGTAAATGTAAATGTAAATATGCAAGACAATCAGCACATCAGCTGTACAGTACAGTATTTAAGTAAAAAACTTTACCTTTTTAACTTTACCTTGGTCTATATCAGTTGGCTGAGATTATATTTCTAAATTGGCATTACATTTTTATAGCAAAATTACACATTTTAAATTTCTCACATTTGCATAATTATTATAAACTATAAGGCCTTAACAAACCTGAAAAATGTAATGTCTGGTCCACGTTCGGGATCAGTTTTTGCTCAAAGTCCCAGACTCTTTTGTCTACAAACAGTTGGTCTTTGGTAAGATGACCCTGCAGTGGTACTCTCACATGTACAATCCTACATACATCAAACGGTACATGATAAGAACCTCCGAACTCTTTTAAAGTGGAATGCACTGATGTTTGCTCCACCATCCTTGGGTTGACAATCATCTTTGCAGGATTGAAAACATTTTTTGATCAGGTTCTCTGTAAATGTGCTCCATGATATTGACACCAGGAATATTATTCCTCTCTGCTCGTTTGAACTTCCCACTGTCCTCAAACTGTGTTTTGGGGAATATGTGGTTCTCTATGCCGAACACCCCTACGTTGGGATGAGCAGACTGGAGATCCTCCATAAGAGATGGTAAATTGCTGTGTTTGTATGGCATGATGATCTCGTCAATATCATTCAGGAGAACGTACCTGGATTGATACATGTGTCTGTAAATGCACTCGTTGAGTGTTACTAACTGACCGTAATAATGGAGATCGCCCTTGTGTTCCTGGAAGTTCCAGCCCGGGGACGGTTTCAGAAACTTGTCGATAGGCCATGAAACAATCTCCAGTATCCCCTCTGTTTCATAATGTTTTAAGAGCTTTTCCAGGTCTGGTCCACAACTAGTGTTATAGATGACCACGTGCTGTACACCCAGAAGCTTGTACAACTCCATAGTTTGAACAAACTGCAGTACATTGTTGTATTTGCCAAAAAGGTTGGAGATGCAAATGGTGAAGTTAAACTTGAAAGTATTTGTACCGACACGATTTTTTATTGGCAGATACTCCGTATTATTGTTGTCTGAATCTTTAGTTGATATGAGAACGTGTGTTGCATTTTGCATGTGCTTGCCTTCACAAATCACATCTGAGACATGAAATGGGAAGCCAAAATGGTCGCTGTGTATCTGGACATCTGCCTGAACAGTTTTGCAGTCATGTACAGTGTTGCAGTAAACACAGTAAAGTGGCTGAAGACTGTTTCTCTTGATTATGCTGATGACTCGAATGACCCCGTCCAGTCTGTGGTCAATAAATGCAGACACCATGAAATGCTCAGAGTCTTTGATGGGCATTATTGAAGGCTCTTTGACTTCTTGCATCGAAGCCTCAGTGGTTTTTTGCATTTTATAGAATGGAGCCATATGTTGGTAAAGAGAATTATTGTTTGTGTATGCCAAAAACAGTGTGACAATAATAATGATGGTACATGATAGAGCAAGAAACTTTTTATATGTGCTTTTATCCATCTGCTCTTTGCTCCTGTAGAGTAAAAAAAAAGATGAATGTCAGAAAATGTGCAAACTGTTGTTCCGTCTATGAATTCTCTGTCCATAAGGCCTATAAACCTTCAAACTTGAGGCTTTTAAAACAAGGTTTTGAGAAGCCAGTATTCAAAGCTAGCTTGACAGTTTTGTTTTTCAAGTTAAAATGACAGTTTTATGAATTATTTTGAATTGCAAATCATTTTAATTATATTTATTTACATTCCAATTCAAATTGGAATTCTGCATACCTTCTGCTACCTCAGTTCAGTTTCTGGAATTGATATGAAATTTAAAAAGGCTTTACTCAAAAAAAAAAAAGAAAGAAAAGATTTTAGCTGTTTGCTCAGTTTACTTAATTAAAATGAGCTAAAAACAAACAAAAGTAACACAAATCTTGAATTGTTTTACTTATTTGTACTCAATTTTATTATGTCAAATGAAAATAAATTTGTAAAATGTTAAGTTAACCATTTGTGTTAGTATTAGGGTAAATGTACCTATTAAGCTCAAGTACCCATTAAGCACACTACCAACTTTGAGCTCAGATTATAAAAACAAAAAAATAATGTATTATCCTACTTGATGTCTTAACCAATTGATGTGTTTGTTACTTCATACCTCCTGTAATTTCAAGAAAATCAGACCATTGCACACTGAGATATGGGTATCCATGTGTTCATGCTGTCTGGTGGCCATTTTGAAAGCTGTCTGAAAACTTTCACCAAAAGAGGAGCCTCTTAAATGTGCATTTTTAAGGTGGTTAAGCCTTTTCTGGGGGTAGTTATAACTACTTACTGCAAAATTAAGAGATTAATGTTTAGACTTTTGCATATTATAACCTGGAACCTGCATGTGGAAAATAGTTACAGTTAGATCCAAAAGATAGTTTTAGCAACATAGTGCAGATGTTACAGAACATAGTTAGCTTACTAGCTCTATAAGATTGTTTGCTACACTAAGATATTACTTTACAGGCATTAATGGCTTGTACTTTTGAATCCATAATATTATAAATTTACAGTTTATTGATGGTCTGTGGTTTTAAACTGCTGCAATTTTTAAATACTTCATATTATTGTATGGTAAGCTTAAAGGGTGCACTACTATGAAAATCGCACTGCTTCAGTGTGACATCAGTAAGAAAAAGTATAATTTCATAGATATTGTCAATAATAACTGTTCATATTAAAATATAAATGAACTTAATACATAACCTAGATTATTTTATTTGCAAAATCTTGTCCTTTAAATTTAATGTAGTATTTATAAATTAAAAATTGTTGCTGCTCCAATTAAGCTCATTGTGCTCCCTTTAAGCTCATCCACATTAAAGGTCTATGTAAATACTTCATAAACAGACTTTAAATATTAACTGGTGGTTGTCACTTTAAGTTAATCTTTAGAAAATGATTAATAACTTATTTTTACAGCCTTAAAGGGTTAGTTCACCCAAAAATAAAAATTACCCTATGATTTACTCACCATCAAGCTATAAGGTGTATATGACTATCTTCTTTCAGACAAATACATCAGAGTTCTGTTAACTAATGTCCTGGCTCTTCCAAGCTTTATAATGACAGTAAATAGAGTATGAGAAAGCCTGACGCATGACGTAATGACGAACGCGGAAGTGCAGAGGATAGAGCAAAACAAAACACCAGTCACGAATTAGAATATATAACTGATCAAATTGAATGCCTTGTTGCTTGATTTTAGTGTTCTGTTTGCTTTTGTGATTGACTCTGTACCTTGAAATAAAACATTTTTCAATTCTTTAAAAAAGGTTGTTAAAAATAAACAAGAATTTTTAATAAAACATGTTGTGAGCTTAATGGCAACAGGGTACATTACTTTTTGCATTTAATGATGTACATCTTAATTGAAATGCTTTAAGTCATTTAAAATAAAATTAAATATTATTGTGTGAGAGATTAATATTTTATTTTAACATAACTTCTTGTACTGAAACCAATATCCTGTGCACTAAAAATGTCTCAATGTAGATTTTGGTGAGCTTAATAGGTACGCTTACCCTATGTGAATCATCTTTGTTGCATTGATTGAAACAGTGGAGTAGTTTTCTATTTCCCAGCATGCTTTGCATAAGGCTTACATGCCCTGATTTCTCGTCATGTCTAGGAAAACTTTACGGTGTAAGTCAAATTAATTAGATGTTACATATAAATATAAAGTGCTGCACATTTTATTGGTGCAGAGACTGCAAAGATTTTGTAAAACATTTGATAATGAAGCACACAGTGATTAAGTGTCACACAGTGATTAACTGTGACCCAGTGAGTAACCAAAAATCTTAAAACACTTGCAGTCTTCAAGCCTACTTGAACCCTTCAAGTACAAAAACTGCACATGTGGGTATTAGGACATGCCCTTTATGTTGAAGTGCTATTTAATGTGTGTGTGTGTGTTTTGTTTGTTTTTTAGTAAATGGAAAGACCTGTTAATGTTTAATGTTCAGTTATGTTTGACATTTATGTTTAACATTTTAGCTATACTATTGTGCTGAAGACAGCTAGACATTACGCTGCGGTTGACTACAGGAAATGAAGTGAAACTATGTAGAAATTTGTGCTCAGTGAGCCATAACTGTGCTGCTAGTAACAAGTAACTTGTTAATACTTCATTAAGTTTGTATACTGCAAATGTTACACTTTGCATGAACAAGTGCTACATTGGTTATTAGTTTTAACTGAAGTATGTAGATATATTATTATAGGGCCAGCACATAATTTAAACACACAGTAAAACCCTGATGAACCTTAAATGAACACTGTTAGTGTTAAATTAACATTGCCAGTGTTTATATAATCCACACCGGATTATATAAACACCGGGTGACACTGGAAGTGTTAATTTAACACTGGATGTTTTGCTGTGCAGTCTATGTACGTTTGGTCATCGGTTCTGCCTCCTTTAGTCTGATGATCACAGTACATACATGTTTACAACAGCTACTCACCACTGATATCATATTAGTCTTTGCCATATACCTTTTATATGTTTTTGGGTTAATCATAAACAAGTTTTTGAAAGTGGAAGAGGGAGCATCATTCTTTCTTAGTTCCTTTTCTGGCCATTTTACGTGTGTTACAGAATGTAAAAAAAAAAAAAGCACATTATCAAAAATGTAACTATTCAGTTTACAAGACAGTTAGTTAGTTGTGCTTCTCTATTGAAGCAGTTGTTGCAATATGTTAGTGATTTTAAATATTTAGCATAGACATATATGGCACATGAAACTGACATGAAAATGGTTTTATATATCATAATTTAAATATGATCACTGTTAGAGTTAGAATCATCACAACAGAACAACAGAACAACAGCTGTTCATACGGAGCTCCTGACGATTTAGCATGTTTTAAAGAAATCCTACACTTACCACAAAAACAATTAATTCAACAAAGAGCCATAAGAGATTATGGTTGCTTTTATTTCCCCAAACAGAAAATTGTAAAATAAGAAGAAAATGGTAACACTTTAGTATGGGGAACAATTCTCACTTTTAACTAGTGGCTTATTCGCTTGCATATTGGCTGTTTATTAGTACTTTTAAAGCACATATTAATGCCTTATTCTGCTTGACCACATTGTACATCCCCAAACTTAAACGTTACAGGAACTACCTTACTAACTATTAATAAGCTGTAAATTAAGAGTTTATTGAGGCAGAAGTTATAGTTAATAGTGAACTATTAACAAAGTGTTACCATGAAAATATATACAGTACCTTTTGTCACAATATAAACATTATTGCCTTACAGGAGAGATGTATATAAATCTATCTGGAAAATTAAAAAAGAAGAAAACAGATTGAAAACAGTACCTGTGGTGACAATAACAGGAACAGCCAATGCTAAAGCATAAGTTGAACTCTTCTTAATTTAACATGAATGTATTTATAATTGACAGTAAATAGAGTATGAGAAAGCCTGACGCATGACGTAATGACGAACGCGGAAGTGCAGAGGATAGAGCAAAACAAAACACCAGTCACGAATTAGAATATATAACTGATCAAATTGAATGCCTTGTTGCTTGATTTTAGTGTTCTGTTTGCTTTTGTGATTGACTCTGTACCTTGAAATAAAACATTTTTCAATTCTTTAAAAAAGGTTGTTAAAAATAAACAAGAATTTTTAATAAAACATGTTGTGAGCTTAATGGCAACAGGGTACATTACTTTTTGCATTTAATGATGTACATCTTAATTGAAATGCTTTCGTCATTTAAAATAAAATTAAATATTATTGTGTGAGAGATTAATATTTTATTTTAACATAACTTCTTGTACTGAAACCAATATCCTGTGCACTAAAAATGTCTCAATGTAGATTTTGGTGAGCTTAATAGGTACGCTTACCCTATGTGAATCATCTTTGTTGCATTGATTGAAACAGTGGAGTAGTTTTCTATTTCCCAGCATGCTTTGCATAAGGCTTACATGCCCTGATTTCTCGTCATGTCTAGGAAAACTTTACGGTGTAAGTCAAATTAATTAGATGTTACATATAAATATAAAGTGCTGCACATTTTATTGGTGCAGAGACTGCAAAGATTTTGTAAAACATTTGATAATGAAGCACACAGTGATTAAGTGTCACACAGTGATTAACTGTGACCCAGTGAGTAACCAAAAATCTTAAAACACTTGCAGTCTTCAAGCCTACTTGAACCCTTCAAGTACAAAAACTGCACATGTGGGTATTAGGACATGCCCTTTATGTTGAAGTGCTATTTAATGTGTGTGTGTGTGTTTTGTTTGTTTTTAGTAAATGGAAAGACCTGTTAATGTTTAATGTTCAGTTATGTTTGACATTTATGTTTAACATTTTTGCGGCTATACTATTGTGCTGAAGACAGCTAGACATTACGCTGCGGTTGACTACAGGAAATGAAGTGAAACTATGTAGAAATTTGTGCTCAGTGAGCCATAACTGTGCTGCTAGTAACAAGTAACTTGTTAATACTTCATTAAGTTTGTATACTGCAAATGTTACACTTTGCATGAACAAGTGCTACATTGGTTATTAGTTTTAACTGAAGTATGTAGATATATTATTATAGGGCCAGCACATAATTTAAACACACAGTAAAACCCTGATGAACCTTAAATGAACACTGTTAGTGTTAAATTAACATTGCCAGTGTTTATATAATCCACACCGGATTATATAAACACCGGGTGACACTGGAAGTGTTAATTTAACACTGGATGTTTTGCTGTGCAGTCTATGTACGTTTGGTCATCGGTTCTGCCTCCTTTAGTCTGATGATCACAGTACATACATGTTTACAACAGCTACTCACCACTGATATCATATTAGTCTTTGCCATATACCTTTTATATGTTTTTGGGTTAATCATAAACAAGTTTTTGAAAGTGGAAGAGGGAGCATCATTCTTTCTTAGTTCCTTTTCTGGCCATTTTACGTGTGTTACAGAATGTAAAAAAAAAGCACATTATCAAAAATGTAACTATTCAGTTTACAAGACAGTTAGTTAGTTGTGCTTCTCTATTGAAGCAGTTGTTGCAATATGTTAGTGATTTTAAATATTTAGCATAGACATATATGGCACATGAAACTGACATGAAAATGGTTTTATATATCATAATTTAAATATGATCACTGTTAGAGTTAGAATCATCACAACAGAACAACAGAACAACAGCTGTTCATACGGAGCTCCTGACGATTTAGCATGTTTTAAAGAAATCCTACACTTACCACAAAAACAATTAATTCAACAAAGAGCCATAAGAGATTATGGTTGCTTTTATTTCCCCAAAACAGAAAATTGTAAAATAAGAAGAAAATGGTAACACTTTAGTATGGGGAACAATTCTCACTTTTAACTAGTGGCTTATTCGCTTGCATATTGGCTGTTTATTAGTACTTTTAAAGCACATATTAATGCCTTATTCTGCTTGACCACATTGTACATCCCCAAACTTAAACGTTACAGGAACTACCTTACTAACTATTAATAAGCTGTAAATTAAGAGTTTATTGAGGCAGAAGTTATAGTTAATAGTGAACTATTAACAAAGTGTTACCATGAAAATATATACAGTACCTTTTGTCACAATATAAACATTATTGCCTTACAGGAGAGATGTATATAAATCTATCTGGAAAATTAAAAAAGAAGAAAACAGATTGAAAACAGTACCTGTGGTGACAATAACAGGAACAGCCAATGCTAAAGCATAAGTTGAACTCTTCTTAATTTAACATGAATGTATTTATAATTCTTGTTGTGATCAAGTTTTGCTCTTAGCCTTCTCTCAGAAACTGTGAGGTTAAAGGAAACAGCACACTCATACTCTTCCTGTACCCTGAGGAGTGAGGCAGGAAGTTTCAGATTCAGAGCATGAGTCCCAGAAGAAAAAAAATTAAAACAGATAAAGTATTTTAAAGATAGCACTAAATTAAACTTGAACCTATTCATTATATTAATAGTCTCTACATGTTATTGATTTTATTGTACACAATTAATTAATGCATGTCAAGAGAAAAAAACCTTCTTTGTTGTATTAAAATAAGTAATGAAAACTTCATGAGTATGTTTTGTACAAAACGCTTTACCTTTTTAACTTGACCTTGGTATAAATCAGTTTTGCCATAACTTTAGCTGAGAAAATATTTCTCAAAAGACATCCTTTTTTTCAGGGGAAAATAAAAAACAATTATAATAAAATCATCATATTTCTCAAAAGGCATCCTATTTTTTTCTAAGCAAAAATTCAGATTTTAAATTTCTCACATTTGCAGAATTATAAAAAAATCATGTCAACATTGAGGCCCCAGCAAACCTTAAAGTTTCAATGCCTGGTCAACATTCTGTATCAGTTTTTGCTCAAAGTCTCAGACTCTTTTGTCTACAAACAGTTGTTCTTTTGTAAGATTCACCTGCTTTGGTTCTCTCACATGCACCATCCTACATACATCAAATTTAGCATGGTAAATATCTACATAGTATTTCAAGGAGGCATGTACTGATATTTGCTTCACTTTCCTTGGGCTGACAATCATCTTTGCAGGATTGTAAACATATTTTCGATCAGGTTCTCTGTAAATGTGTTTCTGGGTTTCTGTTACATGTGGGTCTGTGTTCTGTTTTATCTTATGGACTCCATTTCCCACAATTCCCCATCTAGGAACCAATCATGCACTCGCACCTGTTTCCAATCAGTGACCCTTTATAAGCTGCACTCACACACACTCTTTGCTGAGTATTGTTTAGCCTTGTTTTTGACCTTGTCTCTGTGTTCCTTGTTCCTTGCCTTGCCTTGCCTTGCCTTGCCTGTGTTTTGACCTTGGACTGTTCTCCTAGTTTTATGATCGTTTGCTGCCTGTCTTGACCTCTGCCTGTGTTTTGGATTACTCTTTTGTCTTGCCCTCTAAATACCTGGTTGCCATTGTCAGACCCTTGCCTGTTTTGACGCTGTTTTTGGAAATAAAGCTTGCTTATGGATCTGCACGCCTCTCGACGCAGTCCCTCTGTAACAGAAGCACACCCACACCCACAATTATATAAAACCATAATCATATCACTCATGCTCAGGTGAACTGTTTAAGATATTTGAAAAAAATGTTTGCAGATCTCGCCCCCATTGATTACCATAGTAGGAAAAAATAATACTATGGAAGTCAATGTGGGGCGAGATCTGCAAACATTCTTCCAAATATCTTCCTTTGTGTTCAGCAGAACAAATAATTTTATACATGTTTGGAACAACTTGAGGGGGAGTAAATGATGACAGAATTTTCATTTTTGGGTGAACTATCCCTTTAAGACACATTAGTATTAACATTCAGTATTAACTGTACACAGTTCAAAACGCACGGATAAAGACTTTGCTAACCTCCCGCTGTTGTCGTTGTTACAGAGTGCGTTCATTTACAAGTGAGTAACTTTGTTTATGTTTTTATTCATTACCTTTGAAGAACTTTATTTTGAATGTATAAGTTTAATGTATTAGTGTTAGTTACTTTGTTCACCACTGGATTCACTGGCCAGCACCATCTCGGCCACTGGATCCATCTCATGGCGGATGAGACTGGCATCCAGTGTGGCGGATCCTCCACTGATGTTGGTCCCAGTGCCCTCAAGTCCGGTGGTCCCAAGTCCGGTGCTCTCCGAGGTCCTTTCACCATCGGCTATGCTTTCTGTGAAGGCAACCACAATCTTGTGTGTTTGGGCCGCACGCACTGATCCTCCCAAGGTGGCGGCAACCACTACAGTTACGGTTTCCTATGTTTCATTGTCGGTTGTTGTCCTGTGGATCTCGTGTGTAGTAGTTTTCAGCTTCATCTCCATGTATCCTTGTGTTTCTTGGTTGTTACCTTCATTTATATTATTAACATAAACCTGCATTTAGATCCGTCTCTCCTGGATTTCTTATTAGTCTGCCTGCACATTACAGGTGAAGTGGGTGGTTTACAATGCAGGGGTTCACAGTGATTTCTGCAATTCTCTATTACTTTCAGCATCATTACTTAGGTTCATATTCCAGTTAGTGCCAGCCAGCCTCATTTGCCCTCCATGATGTAAAGTGTGGGTGCGAGTGTGAGTGGAGGAGATAGATGGAGATTCTTCTCTCTCTGACAGGCAGATGGGTCTGACAGCATTTCCATGGATTTAAATGAACACAGAACTCTCTGTACTGTCAAGCTATCACCACCTTCCATTCATCTTAAGTCCATAACGTCAGTTTACTCAGTCTCCATGGAGAGCTGCCCTCAGCATGCCATTTCTCAGCCTTGGAAAAAACACTATCTACATTGCAATTTTTGGCTTTTGCGTAGTTGAGGTAACCATGGATACTACGGCCATTTTTCATCAAAAGGTAGGAGATTTCTGTCTGATTGCACTTTGTCTGGATTTCATACATTAATTTGAATGTTCCTTACACTTAAAGACCATTTAGACATGGTTGAGGAAAAGCTTAATTGAATTTCAGCTTTCCCTTCACCATCTGCATTTCTGTTGATATTACTCTAGTAAGAGCAAGATGCCAAAAACACATGACCAATGGAAGGACTCTCACCATCACTGACATTTGGGTAAAAAGGATGAAGGAATAGGAAACACAATCCCACCCTCTGTCCATTTGCCAAGTCATCCTGGCAAGATATTTCACCAGACATCACCATGCATCACCATGGACAGAGGTTGCTTTCATTACTGCTGCATATTCTAAGTTTGAGGCTTCAGTAAGTCTTTATGCTTTTAGCAAAGGCTCACTGATGAACTAAATTTCCTGACAACAACAAAAAGAAAAAGAAAAGAAAAAAAAAAATATGTATACAGATATATTGGTGTAAAAAGGAGTAATTAAATACAATTAATCTTTGTGTTCATTTGGTAAACTCAACAAATATGATTCTTCTTTGTGTTCAAACAGTGAAGAACATGCTTTGATTATTTTTAATTACATTTTTACTTTATTTAACTTGCTGTGCAAAGGTTGCCCAGAAGAGTGTAAAAATACATTATATGCTAATGAAATGCTGCATCCCCAATGGGTCCCTTCATTTTAGCGCAGTACCTAACCTTTACTCAAACACATTCTGCTTTCTGTTATCCCACTCTAATGCACTTTCCCTGTTCCTTCTCTTCCATAATGGTGTTGCAGCTGTGGATAGAAAAAAGTATCAAATTTAAATAAAACATGTATATACAGCATGCTGTTCTCATTCAGCACGAATAGTCAATTAGGTTATTATGCACAGTTTTATAACATTATATTGGTGTATTATATAATCTCATATAAGGTGTCATGCAGAAAACCATCAGCTGAAAAAAAAGTGGAAACTTGTCAGCTCTAGTCTTTTTTTACTGCCTTCATGCACCTTGCTTTTACACAAGGTAGTCATTAGCAAATGCCCTTGTGATGTCTGCACCAAGCAAGAGCTCCTCTTAAAGTGCCCCTATTATGCTATTTTAAAGGTTCCTTATTCTGTTTAGGAGGTCTCCTACAACAGGTTTACATGCAGCAAAGGTCAAAAAACACTTTCATTTTCTCCTAATATACATTGCACATCACCACATTTTTCAATGATTCTCAAACAACTCGTCGGATGAATGAGTCTCTCTAAATCCCTCCTTTCCGACAGCCTGCTCTGCTCTGATTGGCCAGACGGCCCAGTCTGTTGTGATTGGTCTACCGCTTACAGCGAAATTCGGAAACAAACGCATATTACCATAACTGATTCAGATCCGGAGGCTTCCTAAAGCTCAGTGATTGTACACACTGTAAAGACAGAATCGATGGCATCGATTTTACCATATCTATCTGAGCGTGAGTCCGATGATAAAATATTGAAAGAACTAGTTATTCAACCCTAACCTCCATCGCAAGGACTCAGTTTGACATACAAAATGAGATGTTGCAACTGTAATACCTCTACATCTGCATTAACATGTCCATCAGCAAACCGATGTGTATATTTTTAATTTATTGCGGTGCACATGTGGGAACTCTATTATTAACAGTATCATTAACAGTGCATACGTTAGCCGAGCGCTAACGTGAATGACTAATGTATCATTAAAGTTTGTAAAACAAATCTTGCTCCATCCTTTATCATTACGCAAAGTAGTAAAAACGACAGACAATCTGCGTTAATGGCCACAGTAGATTAGCATAAGTATTTCAGTAAGACAGTAATAACGTGAGTTAGCCGGTTAGCCGGAGACATACACAATATAGCTAGAACACAAAACTATGTATTTTGAACACTCGGTATAAAATATATACATCAACAATTAATAATTACAGGTTGTGATTCTGAGGTGCAAGTTGATCCAAATAAAGTGGGTACTGCATCTTTAACCATTGATTCTTCACAGCCTCATCCTTTGGAAGTGAACATTTCTCAGACACGTTAATGTTGTGATTAGTAATTAATTAGTAATTCTTTATAATTTGTCATAGTTACCTATTAGTTCCTATTGATGCCATTCTCATTCAGTAATTATTGATTAATAAGGAACTATCTTCAGCAGGGTGCACACTGTGCGATTTATAATAGTCCTTTACGATTGTTGCTTGTCAGACTGTACGAACATGATCCTCATGTCACACTGTGGGATCTCAGCTGTCATTTATGTCAGACTGTACGACAGTCAAGACGTGTTAAAAATGGACGCGCGCTTGAAAACTTGTCCGAAATTTTACATCATCAACCTACACACATTCGGTGACAGTGAGCTGCATCACGGCTGATTTATACTTCTGCGTCGAGTGTACGCCGTAGCTACGGCGTAGGCTGTTTGTACCATGCGTAGCCTGACGTGCACCCCTTCAAAAATGTAACAACGTGTCAATTCTACGCGGACCGCAAGCTCTGTGATTGGTCTGCTAGAACCCCTCCCTCAGGTCAAAAAACCGGCGCGGAGCACTCGGAGAAGAGCGAGCGTTTTCAACTTCCATAGGAATGAAAAACTCTCTGTTTCAGGGGACACATGCAATCATACTGCAACAAAAGTCGTTACCTGTATTTGCCGCTTCTATGCCTCTTGCCCGCTTCTATTTGTAAGCTTTTCTGACAAGCTGCTTCTTCTTCAGCTTTTGCCTTGATACTCAACATGACTGCGGACACTGCCTACTAGTGGTCTGCATGCACGTCAACGCGGATGATGACGCAGAAGTGTAAATGAAAACAGACACATAGCCTACGGCGCAAAGGCTCCGGCGTAGGTCCGATGCATAAGTATAAATCAGCCTTTACACGCGGGACTGAAATGGTGGCTAACAAAGGAATCTCTAACATTAATTTTGATCAGGGCTTATCTTGAAAAATGAAGACGATTTGGCATTTGTCGTAGGAGAAGTCACACCGCAGGACTGTGCGCCAAATCTTCTGACATTGCCAGAATTTCGTCTGAGGTAAAATTTGATCGCAACAGTCATTAATCGGCTGTCGGTGAACACGTCAAAGTAGCGATCAAAGACTACAGATTTTGCCTAGGATTATAGGAATCTTTTAGGATTCTCAAAATTTGTCTCAGACGACCAAATCGTGGACAAAATCACACAGTGTGCACCCGCCTTTAGTCCTAAATTCGATTACTGATTAGTTGAGCTTGTTTCTATCTTAAGGCGGGTGCACACTGTGTGATTTTGGCCACGATTTGGTCGTCTGAGACAAATTTTGAGAATCCTAAAAGATTCCTGTAATCCTAGGCTAAAATCTGTAGTCTTTAATTGTTAGTTTGACATGACATGACCTCAGACGAAATTCTGGCAGTGTCAGAAGATTTGGCACACAGTCCTACAGTGTGACTTCTCCTACGACAAACATGATCAAAATTAACGGTAGAGATTTATTTGTTAGCCACCATTTCAGTCCCGCGTGTAATGCAGCTTCACTGTCACCGAATGTTTGTGGATTGATGGTGTAAAACTCCGGACAAGTTTTCAAGTGCGCGTTCGTTTTTAATGCGTCTTGACTGTCGTACAGTCTGACATATAGGACAGCTGAGATCCCACAGTGTGACATGAGGATCATGTTCGTAGAGTCTGACAAGCAACAATCGCAAAGGACTATTATAAATCGCACAGTGTGCACCCGGCCTTAGTTAGCTGAAGTATTAATGTAGTACTACTCATTTGTCCTGCATTACTTCCTGCATAGTCACTTATTAATGACAGACCATTACTCTAAAGTGTTACCGAGAAAGGTTATTGACCTCAACAGGTGGGAATGTTTAAGTGTACTTCATAATCAGATGAACAGATCAACAAGCTTGAACAACATGACTCAGCATGAGGAGGATGTAAAATCAATATATGCCAAACCCCCTCAAGGCATCACTGGCTGTTCTTCACTAGCAGTACATTATAATTCCAGATCATCTGGATCTTTCTAGTTGTGATTTTGCTTGTACAGCTGTAAGGTGATTAAGTGACTGCTTGTGAAAGGAGTAAATGGCAGTAATTATTGTTCTTGTCAGAAGGATGGAGTTGCAGTTTGATTATTAAATTACTGTGTATGGAATGTGAATCCTTTGTTATTAAATCATGTTAAGGTTGCCCAAATGTGGGAGTAAATATGACTGAACACTACTTAACTTGCATACATACTTATGTATAGGTTATATAAAATAGCATAGTAATCAAATAGCCCATTTATCAGGTTCAATGAGATGTAAGAGTGTCCATATTTAAAAAAAAAAAAAATGTAAATCATAACAATTTTCTTTTTGAGAACGATTTAGTGTACACATCTTTGTTCTTTTTGTACCTTTAAAGATGGCATGAAACAGAAGTTGCAAAAGTCTTTTGTTTGTGACATGTCCGAGTGAAACAGCTTCTCAAACAAGAAAAAAAAAATGTAGGACGGGACTTGATTTTGTCCATTGGGAATTGATTGGATGGTGGTGTTTTGCTGTTGCTGTGATGTCATGTGAGTGACAGGTTGTTCCGCCCTCGCACCAGTAAATATGTCATCAGAGAAGAGATGTCGCTGCAAGAGGGAGGGGAAGTTATTTAGATTAAAGGTTAAAAGAGGATATGAATTTTAAACAAATAATGATCTGTACGAATAAATTATCAATCCAATTTTAAATAGGTTAATCATAGAAGAGGTGTGTTAAAATCATTAAAGGTATGAATTACATTTTTTACATATTTTTGATTAAAATGAAATGGACCTGGTATGCCTCATTTGCTGTGTTTGAATGAATCATGCTACCATAAGATATCTTGATAACACATAAGGATTATGCATCAGTCAGTTAGGAGCTGTTCAAAGACTTTGTTTTGAACACTCTAATGGTGTAAACCTGATTGATCCTCTGTAGTACAGGCCTCTTATCAACAAGAGCAGGATTTGCAGCCAGGACATTGATCTTCCTCTTCCTCCTAAGAGTCTCTGGAGCAGCTGAGACACCTGCTAGCATGCAGCTGATGGACGGCCTCTAATGCCTGCATGCTCCTTGGAAGGAGTTGCATCATTCATGCCTTGAAAGATCAAAGCCTGTAGCTGAGCTTCTCTTCATGGCTCTGTGGCAGGGCCCTGGGTCCTCACACCTTTGCATTGTGGGAATGGCTCCTGTCATGCTGCATCATTTCAAACCCATATGGGAGCAGACAGATGGTGGGCAAGCTAAACCAACGGGAAGCTGGGTTGCCATGCCAATAACAGCGATGAGTTCTCACTAACAGAGAAGGATAGAGGCACAGTAGCCTACAGTATGAACATTGTATTTTATTACTGCATGTAAAATGTGAAGAATTTGTGTTAAGAGTGCAACTGCCACCGCCCACTTACTCGGTGGCTTTGCTTCAGTAAATATTTTTCCATCATTTTCCTTCTTCATAGGGGTTTTTAAAAATATTCAGTAAGAGCTCTAAGCTTTAAACCAAATCAACCAACTCCAAGATGAACACAATATTACACACTTTCATTTGAGGCAAAAAAGTATTTGAAAAAGGAAAAAGAAATATGACATAAAGCAGGGTGAATAACGTAGCCTAATTCAAATAATGGTATGAAACTACTGACATAGGTCTATAATAATTTATTATAAGCATAAAACATACTTTCAGTTTATTGTAAAATATTCATCAACGTATTCCGTTCCTGAATGTGTCAGTGAATATGATTTTATGTGAGTACAAATGTGAATGTCTCAGTGAGTGCTTTCGAATTGGTTGATGAATCCATGTGAATGATTCAATGGTTCACTCATAAAGATGTGCTGAATTCTGAACTGCATACTAGCATACTACTCTTACTATTTCTGCCATAGAATACGTGGTAAAAGTAGTATGAGTAGTATACTAGTATGAATTCAGCAATGGTCACTTATTTCGTTCCTGAATTAATCAATGTGTTTGAACAAATGAATTAAGTGAATCACTCTGACTCACTCAAAAAAAAAAAAACTTGCCACCACCTACTGTCATCGTCGCCAAATTCTCAACACAAATGCACTGACTGAACGCTCAAACATGGACAAGGAGTGATCAAAAAACAAACAGTGAAAAGTCGACCACCCGACCAATCAAATTCGAGGATCGGGACTAACTATTGCAAACAAATATATAAGTAGTTTGAGGAAATTCATTCAGTTACATCAAACGTGGGAATTTATGGCAGTTCGTTTCTCCATCTCTTTTTCTTTTGCATAGTGACTTCTAATGCAGAATTATGGGTAGTGTAGTTCTTCAGCAGGAATTCACCTATTAATCTTCTACAGAACTATCTATCAGTGCTTAACAATATGTTATCACTAAAAATCTCTTTTACTATGGATCATCTTTAGGGATTTTAACTCAAATAAAAATAGACTGTTGTTCAATAGTATGTGCACAGTAAACCATTTGAACTAAGCTGGTAACACTGTGGTCTCTGGATTTTGCTTGCATTGTGCTTAAGAACACCACTTACCTGTAAGCCTGTAAAACACAGGCATATCGGACTATATCCTGATAAACTCGTCATAGTCACCTTCAGACTACTAAAAGCCCTTATATCCTCTGTGCCCTTTTTGACTATCTTTCAGGCTATAAGATATGATGTACATGGCAGCCCTTAGCTCAGCAGTCTTGTCTCTGCTAAGTCATTTCCCCTGTGCTTCTCTAAAGATACCTTTACCACAGATACTGCCATGTGATCTTACTGATGACACTGTAATGAGTTTGCTATCAGCAGGGCAGAACCATAAATTCAGGCCAGACAGAGAGATAAGGCAGAGAGAGAGAGGGGATCAGGTGTAGTTATGGCCTTGATTATTCTCAGAACGGCTGAGGGGTCATCAGCTAAGAGTGTTATCATTCAGATGACTGAAGCAGCAATATTATGAGTTATATATCTCACTCAGTTATAGCCCTGCAGACTGGAGAAGAAATGAACAAGCAAAACTGAAAAACACAAGGACAAGCTTATAAGCTGCAGGACACAGAAAACAGACATTGTGATATTAGGTCATATCTTTGCAAAATCTAAGTGCCTCAACAAAACTCTTTCAAAGATTTGATGCCATTAATCTTGCAAATCCTGGAAAATCCAGTGATTAGCTTATTGTATCTACTTGGTACCTTGTTAACATGGCTTTGTTTCCTGGCAGGACTGATAAGCAGAACCTGTGTGATCTTATTAGTTGTTGTGTCAGTATTTACAGGTTGCAAATATAGTTTATAATTGCACTATCCTTCAAAGACAGCCTCTTTGCAGAAGTCTGAATTACGCTGTGGAAAGATACAAGCCAATCTGCGATGTGTAACCGCACACAAACACAAAACACTATCGGACACACTCATGACACTAAAATAATGCAAAAAAGTTTTAAAACTTAACAAAAAAGAAAATATTTCTAAAATAAAATCTAAACAAAAGAGAAGGTTTACACAGGAAATTTTGGAAATGCCCTTTCTTTATAAATTATAAGGCAATTCTTAGTTATAAAAATAGAATTAAATGTATTGCCTTGAAGAAAAAAAAAATCCATCAAAATAATTTATCATTTTTACTTCTGAAAAACATGTTCTACTAATACTTCTAATATTTTACAGTTATGCATTATCTTGAATATTTTTTATACTGTATATGGAAAGATATTAAAGGGTTAGTTCACCCAAAAATGAAGATTCTGTCGTTAATTACTCACCCTCATGTCGTTCCAAACCTATAAGATCTTTGTTCATCTTCGGAACACAAATTAAGATATTTTTGATGAAATCCGAGAGGTATATAGACATAGACAGCAGTATAATCACTACTTTCAAGGTTCAGAAAGGTATTAAAGACATTGTTAAAACAGTCGACATGACTATCCTTACGTATTTGACGCAGTAAGCACAGTGAAGGCTTCCGTGTTTACATCAGAATGCCGGCTCAGTATTGGCCAAAGCTGCACACGTGAGCAGCACGACGCATGCGTGTGATGCTGACGCAGGAGCCGGCCAATAATGAGTCACCGTTCTGATGTAGAACCTGGAAACGCTGGACGTAAACAACATATGAGAATGACACAGAAGAGAAGATACTGTTGAATAAAGTCGTTATTTTTGTTTAGTTTTTGCGCACAAAAAGTATTCTTGTCGCTTCATAAAATGAAGGTTGAACCACTGCAGTTCCGTCGACGGTTTAAATAATGTCTTTAGTGCCTTCTGGACCTTGAAAGTGTTGATTATATTGCTGTCTATATGGACGAGTTATACACCTCTCGGATTTCATCAAAAATATCTTAATTTGTGTTCCGAAGATGAACGAAGGTCTTACGGGTTTGGAACGACTAAAAGTGAGTAATTAATGACAGAATTTTCATTTTTGGGTGAACTAACCCTTTAAAATAACCAAAGCTGTCTTTTAGTACGACAAAAGCAAAGAAATAGAAGAAAGCTGCCTTGAGACAGAATAGAAGCTGAGTCACACCTCAGCACACAAGCCCTATAGAGAGCAGGAAGAAAACAGATAAGAAACAAAACAATCAAATGTCAGCTGCCAGCAGTGTTTTGCACTGTAATGGCTATGACAGACTAGGAAAATAGTGCTTATCAAAAACAATGTTGCTCTTTTTCACTGCATTAAGAAGGAATGCAATTGCTCCAGTAGGATAGTTCACTAAATTACAAGTCTGCCAGTCACTTTAAAGTTGTAGGATGCACAAAAGCAAGATATAAAGCAATAAAAGTTTCACTCAGAGGGAAACAAGCAGCTGGATTTACAGCTACAATAATGCTATTCAATTGACCAACAAGCCTGGTCTTGTATGGGTAGCTCCCATGGCTCAAACTGCAAATACATGTGCATTTTACTCATGATTCTATAAGCTGGTGTCTGTATTCAGTGTGCTATAGGGTACAGACACTTTTTTTTGTCATGTTTGATTAAATAGCCCACAAAATCAGCCACTGATCACACTAATGCGGAAATCAATGTCTCATGCATGTCTCACTTGATCCCTTAAGGTGTACTTTGCTATTGTGCACTTCCGTTTTCAGCTAATTGAATAAACAGGCAGGTACAACCGTGCAATAAGGTTCTATTATTAGAAAGGCAGGAAATGCTAAAGTTATGGTTGCCCAATAAAATCATTTTCGGATGGGTCATTTAAAAAAAAAAATGCAGATTTAAATGTTAAAATTTTCAGTTGAGTTTTCATGCATAAAAGCATTTCAAAACACACCACTGATCTGACTAAAACCAATACGTTATACCATTAAATCTATTTTTTTTTTTCAAATAAATATTAAACAATATAACACCAATGACACATTATACTGAGTAAAAAAATATTAAAATAAATTCAGAATTTTTTCATTGTGTAGTGGGAAATCAGGTTTGAACTTTGACCTTGGAACCTTGCCACTACTTAACCTGGGGAATAGATAGATAGATAGATAGATAGATAGATAGATAGACTTGGAATTCATAAATAAAAATATTAAAAATCATCTTTGTTCTTGAATCAGCAATCAGCCTATCAGCAAGATATGACACCTTCATAATTAAAATCATGTCTCAAAGCTGTGCCATCGCATATGTCTATCCAGCATGAGATTCGTGTACATTACACACACACACACACGCACGCGCGCAGGCTGGGTTCAAGCGCGCATCCAACGTCGCACGCATGCGCAGTCACTGCGCATCTCACACAAGAAACGCAACGCATGAGGGATGCGGTCACACCCCCTCGTCTTGTCTCAGTACGCCCCCGAGACCCGTGGGCGAACAACAATACTTAAGGAGTTTGATGCAGCCCACCCTACAGCATCTAATATGATATGGAGACTACATAATCTCTAAATGATCCGTGACTGATACATAAATCCACAGATTATCTGCACCTTCAGGAGCTTAACTATGGATGAAGACGGTAAGATAAATGCGTACACTACTAAAAGCTTGAAATACACTGGAAAAACAAAACTTATGACTACATGAATTATCTTATTAAGACCGATAAGGTTGCAGTGGTTTTGCGTATCACTGATGTGTTTTGCACCGAAAGACATTAGGTCATTTTACGAGAGATGCTCGAGAGTGCGGGGCTCATGCCGCAGCAATAAATGAGAACAAATTGTGCTTTTGTGTTACATTTTGGTGCGATGGGCAAAGGTTTCATTTTGGCACTGCACTTTCGCAGGACTGTAAAACCACGACATGTTAATCAGCTTCGTTAGATTCAATAACAAGCCGTATCAAAGACTGAGGAGGGAGGATGTTGATACACGCTACGCTTTATGGCGACCTTGTAAATCAGGCTGCAGGTCAGTAGATCGTACATAGTGGACTTTGTGGTTTTGCTAGGTATCCAGGCGACAAAGCATGTGGTACAGTATGTGCTTGTCCAGAGAAGGTTTGGGAGGAGTAAGTTTAGTACAACGTATGGATAAATGTGACATACATTTAACAGTAGGACATTTGACGTAAATACTTTTGGGAAGTTGACAAGTGCTGAGGTTTCACGTGTTATATTTCATTTAAAACTATTTCTAATGTTATAATTATTAGTCAACCTACCATTTTTATCATCTCATACTAATTGAGAGGCCATATGGATTTTTTTGTGTGCTTTAATACCATTTTAAATTAGCTTGTGAAAGCAGAAGAGTGATTACAAAAGTAAAAAACATAAAAGAAATTACACTTTTTAACTTTCGCCTTTTACCTAATATTTTGAAAAAAGGACTGTGAGCATGCGCACAGATGTTTCAATGGATAATCAACAATACAAGACCTTACTATTAAAATTTTACTCTGCTTGGAATCAAAGAGAGGGTTAGAAAGAGGGAGAGAGAGAGAGAGAGAGAGAGAGAGAGAGAGATGCTTATCTTGTTTTTTGCTCATCTATATTTATTTTAACAGACCATAAATACTGAAACCCATTAAAAAGACAGTTTGTGCAATGCAGCAGTCGTAATAGCACCTGTTGTTCTGAATACATGCAATTGCTTGGAAAAAAAAAAAAAAAAGATTTTATAATATTATTGTACCACTTGGACCACTTTTATGCAATCCAAATATCCAAGCTAGAGACTAGAATTAAAAATATGTTTTTCCATTAAGTTTTAGATAGTATAATTGCTGACAACAGACATGCATGAGTGCTTTAATAATGAAAAGTTAAGGACAATCACCCCCTCAAGGGCTGATTGGATTGTGCTGTTGTTCTTATTGATTTAACTTAAGTTAGTGTAATAAGTGTAATTGTTAGCAATGTGTTTCCAGAGAGTGTTATTGTCTAAATCAATTAGTACATGAACAAAGTAAAACAGTCTCTTATGACCTAGAACAGTGGATATTAAATGGTGGAGTGCCCCCAGGTAGTACACATCATTATATTAAAATATTAAAATTATCTTAAAGGGATAGTTCACCCAAAAATGAAAATTGTGTCATACTTTACTCACCCTCAGGTTGCTCCAAACCTATATAAATTTCTTTGTTCTGCTGAACACAAAGGAAGATATTTGGAAGAATGATTGTAACCAAGCAGATCTCTACCATAGTAGGGGAAAAAATACTATGGTAGTCAATGGGGGGCAAGATCTGAGTAAATTATGACACGATTTTCATTTCTGAGTGAACTATCCCTTTAATATTGTCTTTTTTATGTTTTATCTATAATTAATTTCTTCTCGTAAACTACTGAATTAGCTAGTGGCAAAAATGCAATGCAGCTTTGATTGTAATGGCAGTGATCTAGTTTTGTTGTGCAATTGAAGAGGAAAAGAAATGTGCAGTTTAAGAAGAACATAAATGTGCTGAATAAAGACATTATGTTTGCAGTTGAAAAGAAAGCTGGGAAAACAAAGAAACTGAAGTTTCCACTTGTTTCTCTCATGACCTTATAAACTAGAGACTTTTGTGAGACTTATAGACTAAAGACATTTGTGATTCATAGGTAGGTATAATCGTTTGGACTTTCAGTTCCACTAAAAATCCTTTGAGCTTTCTTGTTGGAAAAGAAAAGAAATTTCACCTCCAAATCTACAGAATCTCTACAGAATCATCCAGCTGGGCTGCTTTCACTGAGAGACTCAGATGCATCTTTCCCATTATCCATTGTGTCCAAATATAGACTCTTTGCCTCATATCCGGCCAAAAAAAAAAAAAACCCACACTGCAAGCTTGTTTGAGGAATGGGCTGTGTATTTAAGGAGATAGGCATCATGTGAGATTAACTGCTGCTGCTAACACTTTCTGCTGTCATGGTTTCTTGGAGTCAGACTGTAGCTTAAAGGAATTTTTCATTACTCACAATATCTGTTACTGACTCGTTCAGTGAACCCATGATGACGAACAATTCACTCCAGAACTGATTCTTTTGTGACTTAGCTGACGATCGTCATATTTTATGACCAGTTTATTCAGAAATCCCGGTGAACTCACATGCCTTCTCCTGCAAGTGTATGTGCTTACTTTGTACTTCCTAATAGTGGTTGTTTTCAAGAATGAATGATGGTTAAGAAGTGAAAGGAAGCTAGTTTTGGCAGACTGTGATGGAAGTGTCAGACAGGTGGTGATTTACTCTGTGAGGGCAGTCAGGTCTCAGTCACAAGTACTGGCTCTGCTGCTAGCTGTGAAAATGCATGCTGATCAGCCACCTTGCATAAAGGAAGAAGGGAATTATTAACATCTACTTTGCCCAAGATGGACATTTTGCTTTTTAATCTTTTAATCCAAAAAAAGATAAATGACAATGCCCTCGAAAACTCTCTGTCATGTTCTATTTTTTTTGTTCTCATTATATTTCTATTTGTGGAACTTTCCTTTAAATAATTGCGTCCTTCTAAATTATTGCTAAATGCTGGTTAGATGAGCAAAAGCATTAGCTGACCAAAGGAAAATGTATTTTTATTCTCAGTGATTCAGTGTAATCTAATACTAAACGCAGAGGTGGATCAACTAGGGGTGATACAGTAATATTTTATTTAATTATGTGATATGTGAACCTAATTTGCATGCTTTTCTCAGCTTTTATGTTACTTCTCCATCTTTTTGTGACCTACAGTTTTAAGAGCGAAGGAGACGGGCAATGAGAGATGGTGGGCAGATATTAGCTCACCAAGAGGACATTTATACCCTTAGTCAGCTAGAATCAGAACCAGTGAAAATGGCAGCCCAAAGGAACCTGATTCGTAAGCATTTATCATGAGTGACACTGTTTTATAAATAGCTTTTAAAATGTGCGATTCAGCTCTCTTTAACAATTTGGAGAGGCCCAGACGGCATTCAGGATTTTTAGACACAAAATAGTTATGGGTTATCCGCCAACCACGTGAGACTGTTCACCTCTGGCAGAGACATCACACAAATGCTTCTAAAAGTAGATGAAGTGCTTAGTGCACTTTAAATGCAATTTTTGTTTGTGCCCGAAAATTGTTCCCAGCAGACATGTAATACAATAGTCATGGAAGTCATCCAGTCCCAGCTGCATCAATCACAGAACCGCATTAGATCTGATCTGTTCCCAGGTGGAGTTTTATTACTCTTTATGTCCAAGTGATTATGTCGACCTCAGGTTTTCTTAATGAGGAGTTGCCACTGATACTGTGTCAGTTAGTCCATCCCTTAGGATGCATAAAAATACTCATGTCAGTTTATGTTGATATTTATTTTTGGAGACCATCTAGATATCATTTGGTATTAAATAAAAAACATTTTCATGATACCGTGCTTTGACTTTGGCCTGCAATGTATGAAGAATTTGTTTTAGTATTGCAAAAAACACATTCACAATGTAATAATATGTTGAAAAGCTGAAATTCTAGTACCGTTTTAGATGAATCCAATGAAAAGAGTGAAGGTGTGAGTGTGTGTGTGTGTATGTATGTGTGTTTAGACTGCTTATCGGTCCTTTCTCAGCAGGATGAACAGATGGTTTTTAGGCTTGGCTGAAAGGAGGTAGCCAGTAAGTGGGGCTCCGTAGCTCCTACTGTCATTTAAAAAATCCCTGAAAAGCCAAACATTGTAAATAACCTCAAAATTAGCTCCTAATCCTTTGTAAATGCCACACAGCCATTCTGCTGTATCCCAGGATAAATAAGCAACCAAATACAATGACATTTATAGTAGATAAATAAAATCTTATTCTTATTAAGTTCAACATTCAGAAAAAAACAACAAAAAACAAACAAAACAAAAAAAAACAACAACATATTTGTCACACATACAGAGGCAGGGTGTAGAGACAAGCACAATCAAAACGACCCTTTGTTTTGAAATGCAAATATTTAATAGGACAAAAGAAGATAGTCTCAAGAAAGCAAAGTACTGAGGAATAGTGAAAATCAGAGCAAGCATAAATATAGACCATGTGCACAGATGTGTGCATCACTTGCATGGTTCTTGTGTGTTTCTAGGTGGAGCTAAAACTGAATTCTGGGATCAGAACTGATCTTCTGCATTTTAAATGAGCAATGTGCAACATCTACCATCTATGTAAAACTACCATCTGACATTTACCAGTTTATATGCTCTCCTTTTTTAACCTTATTTCCACTCTATTCATTTTTATTTCCCCAAAGACTAGAGTGGCACTATTATTAATGGGCAGGAGTAGGGCTGTTGCAGTAGGATGCGGTAAAACTGTATATGTTATTTTGTTGTTGCAAAAAAAGGCAACTGAATAAGAAATCATTTGAATAGTTTTCAATTCTTGAATAATTTTTATTCTTTAATTCCTATTACATTTCATATTCATTCTTTTTTTTTCTTTTTCATTTTATTTGGCAGCTATGTGAATGATGCCTATAACTTACTGTGCATGCATTTGTACATAATAGTACATAATAATGGTCCAATGTATGTGTTGTGAAGCAAGATCATTTGTAAATGAATGCCTTGTGAAGTATCTTGCAAATCCAAAGATAAGTCATGAAATTCTCTCTTTCATCTTATTTTTAATGTATTATGTTCTTTTCTAAGCATAAGTGGGTCATTTTGAGAGATCTGACTTAAAATGGAATCCGTTATCCATACTATTTAAATATTTAAATGGTTGAATTAAAGAAAATGTGTATCTAATACTGACTGTTTTTGATTCTCTTTAGGAGACACCAACTGAGGGGAGAAATAACGGGGGTCCATTTAAGATGACACGTACGGATCCCCCTGACATATTAACATCAACTTTGTATCAAGACATAAAAATTGGCCCTAACTCTGGGCTCTCAAAGTATTCTGGATCTTCTAAGCAATGTGATTCCCAAATGGTTGGCCCACTGGATCAAAACTTCGAAACTATTAACAAAAGACATTGCCGTAGCTTTGACTTCATTGAGTCACTGGATGACCCAAAGGACTTTTCCTCGTCCATGGAGTATCCTTACAGATCTGACCAGCAAACAGTAAGTAAGGATGCAGTCTGGAATGGCATTGGACAGCAGGGACACTTACGTTTTTCCTCACCAGATCTGTTCAACTCGAGACTCTCCCATCAACAAATCAGCACAGACAAAAGCAACGAGGCAGCAAAGACTAGTGTTCATGGTAAGCCTCGCTCAAAAAGTGCTCCGAGAGTTCGAGCCACCCTGACCCCTGTACCCATCACAGTCTCGCCACCTGCAACCATGAGGCGTCGGTCTCCAGTGGACCCCCAGAAGAGATCTGAAGGTTTGCCAAATCGAGAAGCCTCTCATTTAAACAGGGCTTTAGTTAATGAAGTTCATCCAATCAAGTTACAACCCCATGCACCCCTCTATGTTTCTGATTGCTTTGAGGAGAGCAGACAGGAGAAACAAACTAACACTCCCCACGTAAGGTGTCGTGTTGATATTAAGCCAGATGCCTCAGTTCTCCAGCACACTGCACGGAAGATGCCTACTCACAGAAGTAATGTTCCCTGGCAGCTTTCCTCAACATCAGGGATCAGGAACGTCTCTTTTCCAAGCCAGACATCCACCTCTAGAACACCTACTCCCAGTGAGTGTTACAACATGGAATATAGGCAAGCATATCAATATCCCAACAGCTTGTCCGGTAGTTACATTCAGTCTGGAGAGATCCCTTTCGGAAGGACTTCTCCTAGAGACCCAAGGGAGTACAGGACCTTGTCTAATCCTAACATCCCAACCAAGTTCTTCTACACGGACGATCCCTGCAGGTATCCAGTTCAACCACCAAGTAGGACATATTATCAGGATGACCAATACAGTATTAACAGCAGCAACAGCCAAAATCCCTCTGTCAGTAGTCAGTATGTACTTGACCCAAGGACTCGCTGGGTTCATACTTTGCCTGTGCGTTCGTACTATGCAGATTCCCATCGTGAACCCTTGGATCCATTTTATGGTAGACCATATTCAGTGAGTGAGCCAGGGCCATACTTCATATCTACTCCTCAGAGTGAAACATACTTTCAGGAGGATCCAAGAGCATATGCATTTCCCTCTGATCCCTCAAAGATGTTCTATACACGGCCTTGCCATTACCCAGCAGAATTAAACATTCCTATGAGAGCATATCATACAGAGGGACGACGGCGGCCACGTATGTCCCAGGTCTTTTCAGATGACTGGCACCGGTCAAGCATTGCTACATATTCCAGTCAGTACGCATCCTCACAGGCCACTCCTCAGCGAGTGCCATCGATAAGCCCGTGGTATCCCAATGACTTTACAGAGCCAAGTCGTTTAGGAGCAGATGTCCGAAACTACTCAAAATCCTGGGACAACATTCTAATCCCTCATATGGACAGAGAACATGGCGTTTCAAGAGGCAGGAGTTACGAGAACCTTCTCCATCAAGGAAGACCAGGAGTTCCTTCGAATAATAGCCAACAACCGGTTATTGTAAACCTTTCTAGTTCGCCAAGACGTTACGCTGCCTTGTCTCTCTCTGAAAACTGTCTAGAAAAGTGTGCTGGTGACAGACAAAACAGTGCAAGGGGGCAATGGTTTGTAACCCCAGAGATTACAATTACTGACAATGACATCCGTGCAGCAAAGAGCAACAATAGGGATGGGGGAACTAGCAGCTGGAATACCCAAAATACAGGCCGATGTCAAACGGCAAACATGCATAATTTACAGAGACCAGCAAACCCACCAGAATCCACAGAGAGGAAGAACAATAATTACTCCTTGCAGCAAAGCCTCGAACAGCTTGATGAGCTGCTAGCCGACCTAGTCATTGATTACAAACCTCAAAATAGCAGGAGACCAAGCAAGGATCTGATAGACCAACTCAAACAGTTGATTCAAGATGACGAGACCAAAGAAGGGAAGAGGGATATAGATCAAGAGGATTCAGGACTTTTGAATACACAATCAGACTCTTCAAAGACCAGCCCAGACACATTTAAAGACCATGACAGTGGTTGCGAGGGTTTTCAGCGGAGCATTGAGGACGTTGCTTTGAACCAAATTGCAGTCGAAGATGACACTATGGTGTGCTCCAACAGGAAATGCTTACGCAAAGACACTACATTCAATGCTTGCTTGTACTTCAAGTCCTGCCACAGCTGTTATACCTACTACTGTTCAAGAAACTGTAGGCGAGAAGACTGGGACACGCATAAAGAGAGCTGTCTTTATGGCCGTATTAGTAGTGTTTGTAGGCACATACTAAAACACTGTAGAGAGAACTCTGACGTTCATAAAGCTTTTTCACGCATTGCTAGGGTAGGGTACCTGTCCCGCGGGAGAGGAGTTCTGTTCCTGGGTTTTACAAACCCCGGGTGTGCAGATAACTTTATTCAAGTTGGTCTTGACAGCCTGACCATCTCTCCAACATATCTGTCCCTTCGAGAGTTAGACAGTTTCAAAGACAACCTTGGGCAATACTGCAAAGAGTTGCAGAATGCAGGCAAGGAGTATGACCCCACTGAATGTTTCCTCCTGAATGTATCCATTGCTGTTGGAGACCTAGTGCCTAAACTTCCTTCACCCAAATTACAAACGCCAACAGTTCGCAAGTATGCCAAGGTCTCGTTGGCCTCCTCAAGCCCAGATAAGAAAATCTTTAAGAAAGAATGTGAAATGGAGACTCTGATTCTCACCCCTCCTCCTGGGACATCTGACATCGACAAGGATGGCCAAGAGGGCAGAAAAGCAAGAGAGATTTGTTTCATTAACATCCAAAGGGAGCTTCGTACCAGAGGTGTATTCCTTCGCCACGAGTTCCCACAAATATACAACCAGCTTTGTGAGTTTGTGGAGAGCAACAAAAGGTTCACCCCCACCACAATTTATCCCATTGATAAGAGAACCGGAAAGCAATTCATGTGTATGATCATGGCAGCGTCTGAACCAAGGATGCTTGATTGGGTTGGTGCACCACACCTTCTAGATGACATTATATAATCCTATGCATCCAGTATTATGAAGCTTTTGCTGTATAAAATAAGACTTAAATGACTAATGTTTTTAGATATGTATTTTAATAGTGAGACTATATTTGCTGTTTTTGTGTATGGCACTAAAAACTAGAATTAATACAAGTTGCTTATGGGATAAAAAGCTATGTACAGTATTTATTAGAAGATATATGAGCATATGTTTTGTCTTAAAATATGTTTCCTTTTAGCAACTACTATATATTTCAATGGCCCAAACAGAATCAGAAGGTTTTTTTTTATTAATTTATTTTCTTCTTTTTTTTTTTTTTTTTTTTTGCATTTTCTGCACGTATATTTGGGGCAAAATTTTTCTGCAAAATGGATTTAAATCTGTTAAATAGAGCTAAGAGTTTGTATACTCTTATAAGCAAAGCTCAAATTAGCCAAAATAATTAATAAACACACAATGGTTGGGGGGATGTGCAGAACTTTGTGAAAGACGGGTGTTCCAATTCTGTGGAAATTGTTGAACTTTCTGTGGATTATTTGTGGGCCTGCTTATGACTGTATTTCTTGTGCTAGTATGTTGCAGTGAGGATATAACAACTAGGATTTCATTGGAGAACCTCTGGAGAAAGTCTCTTTTTCTCTTGCAATACAATAGTGTCTAAAAATCATTGTCTTTCGCCCCTTGAGAGGATAAAAATGCACTTGCATGGAGACTGCATGCTGGCAAGGAAAATGCAAATTCACTTTACATTTTGTGATGATTTATAATTTCTTTAAAATAAAATAAATTACACTCACAGATGATCAGTATGGCAGACAAGAACATATGTCAGGTACATTTTTACAGACAAAGTCAAATAAACTGCTTGGAAGATTTCACTGTATTGTACATGGCAACTGCTTTCTGTATTGTATTTATGGAGTACTATATCTATTCACATGGTTAAATCAGCTGAAATTGTTAACAAACTCTAACTTTACATGACAGGAAAACATTAATCTTTGAGTTATCTACATTTCCATTTTATAAAAATAATATTACTTGCTAATTTATTCATCTGACATGAAAGATTATTAATTATATTCTGTTTTACATTTTTCATGGTATTGTGAAGTTCTGATATCATGATGTTTCTATTGAAACATCCATTGAAATATTGCTGTGTGAAAAATATAAACATGTATATAAAATATGCTATTCGTATTTTAATCATTTATAATGACTGACAAAACTTAGATGCCTATATTTGAAATTTAATATTTCAGTAGAAAATATAAAATTTGAAAAAGATTTAAGCAACGGTGTATAACACCACTGTATGCAAGATTGTTAGATTTAGCACTTTGATAAACTGTTGAGGGTACAAAATATTTATAAACAGACGATTTAGATAATGTAATCAACAGCATGCACACAACAAACCTTACAGTAATTAAAAAATAGTGTTACAGTGTTTATTTCTGTTGTCATTTTATGCCATGCATTATTTATTTATTTACACTGCTCATTACCTGTTGTGTTCTGTTGATGAGTGCTGCTTTATTTCTGTATTATGGTCAATAAATGAAACACCCAAAAGTACTTAATGTCTCATGCATTTGACTCATAATAATACTTAATAATACATGAATAGTTCAGCCATGAAACTCTATTAGCGTTCTGATTGGTTTCTTCAATGTAATGTTCCCAGACAATCAATTTCACGTATCTATTACTATTTCCCTATATAACCACATGGCATCCAAACGAATGCACATCTCTGCACACTATGCAAATTATCATTCTTGCCCTCCGCCTCCCCAACACCACCTGCCTAGATCTGATACGGGCTCTCCCTCTCTCTAGTAGCAGCAACATGTTTAATTTTATGTTCCGAGCATTTAGCAGAAGCAAGTATACTTGCTTTGCAGCTGTAGCGGCAACCATAGCTCCAGCTGCAGCATAGCAGATCTAGTCTGCCAAGACCAAACCTATGTACATTCTATTTACATTAATAAAATGTTTTACAAACTATCCTGAGAGTTGTCATGACTGAAATATGATAACACAGGCATCATGTTATTGTATTTTGTATTTTGTGAAAAAAAAAAAACGTAAAAAGACAATTACACTTTTTTTTTTTTTTTAAATATAGACAGAGCAGTTATTTTTTCATTGATGATCTTCTTAATGATTTTGTTTTCTATGGCTGACTGCTGCCTTTACCAAGCATGAAATAAAACGGACTTTTAAAGACGTTTAAGTGAAACAGTGTGTCTTACCGTTTGTTTAAAGAATTAGTTTACTTCAGAACTAAAATTTCCTGATAATTTACTCACCTCCATGTCATCCAAGATGTTCATGTCTTTCTTTCTTCAGTCGAAAAGAAATTAATGTTTTTGAGGATTTTTCTCCATATAATGGACTTCAAGGGTTAGGCTACTCACGGTTTGAAGGTCCAAATTGCAGTTTAAGTGCGGCTTCAAAGGGTTCTACGTGATCCCAGCCGAGGAATAAGGGTCTTATCTAGCGAAACGATTGGTCATTTTCTAAAAAAATATATAAATATAAAATTTATATACTTTTTAACCACAACTGCTCATCTTGCACTAGCTCGGCGATGCACGTCCACGACTTTACCCATTACGCAGTCACGTTAGAAAGGTTATACGAGACGTAGGCGGAAGTACCAAACCTGTGTTTACAACTCGAAGACTAAGTCAAATGGCCTTTACTAAAAAAGTTAAAACAACGATGTCGATCGATTTTGAAGTTGGAGGAGAAAATGATATGGAGTTTTTTGTCTTACCCTACCCTGCTGGGTCGGTACTTCCTCCTACATCACCTGTGACCTTTCCAACGTGATTACGTAATGCGCATCACAGAGCTAGTGCAAGACGAGCATTTGTGGCTAAAAAGTTTATAAATTTGTATATTTTTTTAGAAAATGACTGATCGTTTCGCTAGATAAGACCCTTACTTCTCGGCTGGGATCGCATAGAGCCCTTTGAAGCTGCATTTAAACTGCAATTTAGACTGTTGGTAACTGTTAAAGTCCACTATATGGAGAAAAATCCTAGAAAGACATGAACATCTTGGATAACATGGGGGTGAGTAAATTATCAGGAAATATTCCTTTAAGGGTAACACTAAACATGCAGACCTATCTAACAGCTGGAAAAGTGTTAGGCCTATAGAATAAATGCCTCCAATAAATTCCTACATGGCGTGAAAAGAATAGGCCTATCCCAACAAATATTACTGCAGCGACATCTGCTGGTTAATATAACTTAGCACATGATAATAAGGCGTGCACAATCATTAGACGTCATTTTCAGTTATTGACGCATTTTAGTGTAATTACCAGTAACGTGATGGTAGAAAAACAACTCTTGCCCATGTGAGTGCAAAACGTAGGCTACTGATAGTAGCAGAAACATTACATTAAATGCGTGACTGAAAATGACGTGGTGTTTCTGCAAAGTTTAGCTACTAGCAGTAGGGCTATAGGCCTACATAATACGGAACAATTGAATTTAAAGATATTTATTTCAAGAAAAATCAGTTATAAAATGTATATTTAAACTGACAAATGCAGTTGAATTCATTAAGAGCTCGATACGAGGGACTATCAAAAGAGTCTTTGCTCAAAACATAGACGAATGTCTTCCTTTTTATGCTACACTTCCGACGTGATCTCGTGGATCTGTCTTGCTAAAATAACCTCACCAAATTCAGTCTCGGTGCTGGTGCTGCCCCATGAAGGCTGATATTCATTACTGCACATTTCTATTTGTACTTTTTATTGTATTCATGTGAAAGCAAGCAAAAATCTTTCTTTTATCCCATTGGATATTGAAGCAGAACCTTTCTAGACTATACATTTTTTTTTTATTTATTTATTGCCTCTTAAATAGGCTACATGTTATGCAGGGCATCACATATTCCCCCTATCCCTCACCAAGTTACGAATTTAAGAGTAAGAGTAGGGTTTTAATTGAGTTTTGTTTTTGTTTTAGTTTTCTCTTATCACAAATATGCATTAAAAGATTTTTTCATGGCCACATAAATACATATTATGCAGGGCATACTTTCCAAACCATGTTATAAATTTCATACATTTTGCTTAAGGGTTTTGTTGATGTTTTTTTTTTCTCCATAGTTTTGGACTAATCTGTTAAATGTCTTAATCATGACATGATCCAATAAAAGTCCTGTTAGTAAGGCAAGCAGCAATGCATAAGGCACTTGAGGCATATAAATTAATAAATCAGCATATTCCATTATGTAATATGTTCTGTGTTGGAGAAAAAAAAGAAGAAACATTCCTGGAGGCAAAAAGGTGGAGGCTCGGAACTGAGATGCTTGTTGCCGGGAAACAGGAAGCTGAGTGAACATCCAGGCACTTCAGACTGTGGGCAGGGTGATAAATGGGGGCTGCTGGGAAAGCATGTGAATGGTGAAATGATATGCCAGCCTTCAGGAAGAACTCCACATAAACGGGAATGCTTCATCTTCATCTGAACAGTAACTGCTTTCCAGTGAAATTATTTGGCATGGCTGAAACTCTTAATGTCCTTGAAAACCTGCTCACATAAAAATAATATTCATGAATAATTTAAATCATGTCATAGTTTGCAGAGTTGCATCACATGACAGTTATTTCACTAGATGGCAGCACATTCCCATGTTTCATGCAGTCAGTGCAGAGTGAATGCATTTACCTTTCAAGACAATCCACAGCATACTATATTTTAAGTTTATAAAAAGTGAGGGAGAGAGAGAACAGCATTATAAGTTGATGATAAGAGAGAAAAACACTTTCAAATGTCTGAGCTTCCTTTGTTCTCAGCCCATATGCTGGTTCTCATTACCCCCAGTAGAGGGTGGTAGACAGACACTCTCGGTATGAGTCAGAATGAGTCAGAAATGATTCATCTGCTGTAAGGGGGAGATGAGCTGCTGTTGTCTTTGTAAGCACCACATGCCCAAACACATCCCAGCCCACATGATCACCAGGTGCTGTAAGCATGGCCAAAGCTGAGCACAAGTCATCCCACAACTTTGGTGACAAAAGATAACCATATCAGTGCTACAGTAGTCATTTATGAAGTTCTGGATTTTACACTGCCATATAACATAATTTACTTGCAATGCAAGATTATATCATAGAAATATGCTTTGTTACTCTTCAAGTTATTTCAGTGAGGGGAACATATTTTGTCATTTATACATCGCAAAATCATACACTGAAGAAAAAAATAAATAAAAGAGCAAGGCCAAAACCATGCCTTGAACAAAAACATTTTTTTCTCTCTTTTTATTTAAAGAAATAAAAGTATTTAAAAAGGATTGCAGAAGTTAATGCAATAAATAAATAAATAAATTGCAAATAATAATAATAATAATAATAATAATAGAAGTTTAAGTTTAGTGGAAGGCAAATGTATAAAATGCAAAAATATATATTTTACAAAAAAAAAAGAAGAAAAAAAAAGGGAAAAAAAACCAAAGTTGTGTTCCAAATTTGAAGTTGATATCACAAAAATTGTGCCTGCTAAATTTAAATTTAAATTTTAAATTTTTTAATGATTACTAAAATATGTGATACCAAGATCAACCTGCTGTACCATGCAGGACACTGAAGAAACATGAAGAAAAATAGTAAAAGAACTAGATTTTTAATGCATTTGAACTCATTTGCAAATGCTATTCACAATCACTCTTAATCATATGCCTATGTCCGAAAACGGCTCTGTTAATGTTTCTTGTTTTGTCACCTTCAGATACCAACAACATTGAGTCACGTAAATGATAAAGGTTTTTTCCCAGTTCAAAACGGTGAAATTTGACAAAAACTGACAACTGACAAAAGTTTTTGAGAACCATTTGAAATCCATTATCACTTGTATTCTGGAAAGTGTAATAAGCTTTTTTTGCTGCACAACTACCAAATAACACATTTTGTGCATATCATAGTGTCATTTCATGAAGCCGATATCCTTTCCAGCAATTCACACGCTTCCTCTTAATGTCTAAGTCGATAATTTCCTTCTCTCTGTAGCAGAGACAGCTTACATAAATTGTTGAAAATGCTGGGCAGCGTTGCTGTAAAGCAGCTCCTCTGGGACAGCTTGTGGGAGGTTGGGCTGATGTGGGCCAGTAATGCACAAATATACCAGTAGAATAGTTTAAATATGCTTCTAAATATACATGCAAATATGTTTCCTTTAGCATGGCAGTCTCTCATGCTATGACATTTAATACTTTGTGCCATTTGCCTTTAACAGGGGTTCTGAAAGTCCTGTTGATGACAAAACTAAGTTGAAAAAAATGTGTAAATCCCTCACACTACTCAAACTTGCATCAGTATGAAATTCTGTTTGCAACATTTTGGTCAGTAGCTAAACCTTCCTCAGGTATTAGCTAATACTATTTCATATTGATGCAAGTAGTGTGCAGGTTTTTTCAAGTTTATATTGGACTTTAATGATGATTTTAATTGCATCATAAATTCTGTAAACATTACATTAAGATGGAACTATACACATTATAGGCTTAAACTGCAACACTAAATTTGACATAGTATGTGACTAAGGGCTTTATTCTGTGTCTGTATCCACCAAGGGTCACTGGCCTAAAAAAAGTTTGTCCCCGGCCTTATACAGATTTAGTTCTGCATGAGTAAATCAAAAGATGTCAGCTGGATCCCTGCTTGGTCAACAGGTTATAGACATTTGAATCCCCTAAGATGGGTACTTTCCCCACCCTCCATCCTGTGTAGGAGTAAGGATGAGTCACAGTCAACAACCACGCCGTCCTTTGTTTACTGAATTCTGTTTAGAAGAGGACAGCATTGTTGCTACAGCTGCATTATGCATAGACTTTATCACTACAACCAAAGTAATGCATTCAAACAAAATGTGGTGCATATGACAACTGCATGTTGTAACGTAATTGTTTTAAAACATCCCAATAGTCTGCTGACTGTCTGATGAGTCACCATGAAAGGGACAAAAAGAGTGCAGTGTGACTTTGCTCTCCAAAAACATGCGCATGGTCATTTGAGAATGAGTTAATCTGAGGAACCCTTGTGCCGGTATTGGGTTTTGTTACTATGGAGCCGGAAGAGTGCATTGTATTGTCCATAAAGAAACCTCATGATCAGTGGTAAACATCATTACATTAGCATCAGTAATCCCTTATACCACAGATAATGGTGTCAATGACCTAAGGGAAGTATACTGTAATGTCATTTGACCATAACCAGTAAATAGTCCAGTTCTGTACATCTAAACAACCGTAACCCTCCTGCAAAACACATATAGAATGACAGCAGACTGTAAAAGCGCATTGTGTCCTTCCTGTTGTGCAGATACCCAAATTAATAATATTTCAGTAAGTGTAAAAATAAAAAGAACATGCTTTGTTTGTTTCTGAGAAGCACATAAAGACATTGTGTTCTGAGAGTAAAACATCACCTTTTATAATGATCATAATTATTGTCTACATTTTCTATTGATTTTGTGACAAAAGTGTCTGCTTTTTGTTTCTTGTTCCCATTCAGCTTGGAATATAAATGTAACCAGTGATATAAATATATTTTGCTACATTTTAAGCCTCTTTCACGATATTTTTATGTATTCATGTCTGCTAAGATCATTAGACCGGATCATGTGAATGCATTTATGTGCATTCAGCAAATTAGAAAATATCTAACAAGTGATAATGACTGCATTAATCTCACTCTTGTATTGTGATTCCAAAACATGTCCTACAGCCGTTTACTGTTACAGGCAAATGGGATGATAATGTCTGTACTTTTCCATTCCCTAATAGATATTGATCGCTGCATGGTTTCCCAGGCTGTAGTGGATTCATTTCTCAGCTCAGCACCATTTCTGATCACAGTGAGAAACGAGAATTTAACAGGTTTGTATTTTCCTGGAAAACATACTATGTGGTATAGAAAGCTGCTTGATTTCAGCACACACAGGAAACCATGATGATAAGGGGAACCCTGACATAGAAAAGACCCCTTCCTCAACATACATACTCTCTCATTAACATACAGGCTTAGCATCTCTGAGTCATTCTGTCATGTTCATCTTTTCAGTTGAAATGTATTTCTGAAACATTGTTATTTTATCTCATTCTGTGATCACTGCAAAAATAGCTTTTTCTCCCTTCAGGCTTTTTCTTAGACATCTACAAGGTCAGGTCAGATATCCCTTGGGCTAAGGGCTAACAGATGCATTAGCTCTTTATGGCATGAGGTGTTCAAGGGGCAGATTGACCAAATCCTTAGATCAACCCTAAACTTAACCTCAACCTACTCATTAACCCTCCACTGACATTGACTACTGATCTGTCAGCTCTTATGGCAGGTCAGCATGTGCCATGTCATGAAGGGCCTATTAGCTGCTCTTGAAAAAGTCCATTGTGTTACTCACTAGCACAGGTTACTAACTGGATGAAAGCACGTTGGTTATATGTGCAACAAATAACTGATTATTTCACATTCTCTGTGGAACAATTACTGTGTCTAATGCCCCTAGTGGACAGCACTATATCTAGGCATACACGAGTGTGTTTTGTGATCAGATCACTCAAACCATATTTGTGGTCACAAAAAACACATTAAAATGACTTGTGTAAATACTGATGCATTCTGGACAATGGTGAAAGAATGCCTACTACACTATTGAAAAATTAAGGTTCTTTATTCCAAACAGTTGATGGACAACCCCATTGACTTCCATAGTATGGAAAAAAATAAAATAAAATGAAAGTCAGTGGGGCCAAACAACTGTTTGGTTACTGACATTCTTTAAAATATCTTCTTTTGTGTTTAGTAGAAGAAAGAAATTCATACAGGTTTGTAACAATTTGAGTAACTGATGACAGAATTTTCATTTTTGGGTGAACTATCCCTTTAAAGAGGTCTTATAATGCCCCTTTTACAAGATGTAATATAAGTCTCTGGTGTCCCCAGAATGTGTCTGTGAAGTTTCAGCTCAAAATACCCCACAGATCATTTATTATAGCTTGTCAAATTTGCCCCTATTTGGGTGTGAGCAAAAACACAGCGTTTTTGTGTGTGTCCCTTTAAATGCAAATGAGCTGCTGCTCCAGAAGAGGGCGGAGTTTTAACAGCTAGCTCTTCAGTTGCTCAACAACAACAAAGCTGAATCTCACACACAGCCAAAAATGACTATTGTCAGTAACAGTGTTCAGCCTTACATTTTTCACTGCTGGAGAGACTCAGGAAGAAGTTACAACTTTCAGAATGCATCTGGACGTTTCTGAACAGTTAGTGGATAAATTGATATAGTTGCTGTGGAGTTGATTCAACTCATCAACTAGCATGTTCCCTCATGTTAATATTTTGTGCAAATCCAGCGTTGAATTGACCCTGGTTTGTGAAGCAGTCCGTCGTAAAATGACAGCATGGTAACAACACCACTACAACAACTCTTCCTCTTCTCTAAAGCAGCCCAACATGACCTCGCCCCTTTTGTTGTGTGTTCTCGGGGCAGGGTTTATGTAAATTTTAGGGTTAGTGATGTCACTAACCTGGGAAGAAGCTCGTTGTAGTCCCTACTAGCTGTTTGTTGTAGTCCTTAAACAGAATTCTTGAAAGGAAAATATCTCCCTTTGCATTGAACTTTGAGTGTTGTAACTTTGCAGACGTTGTTTATCCTCAAAACAGCAACATTACACACTAACTAAAGTTAAAAAAGAGAAATCATAATCATCCACCCCTTTAATAGATAATCTTGAATATCTTGATAAATGTTTTACATGTGAAGTGTACACATCAAAGAAATTCGGTTAATATAGCTGCTCGGCTCAAAAGCAATGTCAAATTTTGATCATATTAAAATTCATTTCATATTTATTTCATTTGTTATATTAAAGATTCTGTTTAAAATGAAAATTTAGATCAAAATTAGGAAGTATCTTTAGGAGGAACAATGTCTAGCCTTTTTCTTTTAATTTTTTGTACTTTTTCATCAAGTAATTCCACACTAACACTGTACATAAGATATGTAGTCATGTATTAAGTTCATCAAAGAAAGGGATGGGCCAAAGAGTGGTATTTCAGCAAAATTGAATCACAAAACTTTGAATTTGATAAACTTAATCTCTATACTCATCTCTTGATCAGTCCAGCTATGATACAGCACTCTGTGTCTTTACAGTTGCTGCACTGCCATTATTATTTGAACAAGGTAATATGATCAGGTCTTGTGCTGCTCTTACTGCTAACACATCTCACTATGATGAGTCATTATAAAGTCCCGAAAGTACATTCTCCCAGGTGCCGCCAACTGATCTGCTCTTGCTTTTGCAAATGTCAGAGAGTACTATGCATTATTATTGATGCACAATAGTATCTAAAGAATGTCCAGCATTTTCAATACAGCAGTTGTGCATTTGACCAAAATAGGTGCACTGTAACTGATACACCTAAACATCCCTCCAACTTTCACATAGCACAAAAAATGAGTGTCTGCATGCTGTATACTTGATTCTCATACTGTACATGACCGTGGGTGATGGTGGAGGTGGCAAACTTTAACTATTAATATCATACATACTGTCATGTCTGATGCTTCACTGATGTGTAAAGGTTTTGGTTAGACCGCACAGACTTGTGGTCTAAGTATAGAAATCAAATTTGTTCATTGCTGGCATTTATTGACTCATGACCTTCACTGTAACTAAAGACGCATCTGTGGAAACATCCTAGTTGCATTTAGTTTAAATACATAAAATGTCAAATAAAATTACAATACTAAATCAGCTACATATTTCCTTTGTACCTGGAGCAAGATCAAAACATGAGTCAGTTGTGCATCTATGGTAACATTACAACATTCACTTTTCTTGAAGCAAGAAGCATTTTCTTTTAATTATCACCAAAAGTAATAACAAATGCTATTAGGCTTTTATGCTTTTTTTTTTTTTTTTTAAATCTAATGGTTGGGGAAGGTGTAATTTTTTAGTTTTATACAAGCTGTTTACACGTAGGCAATAAAAAAGCGATTAATACATGAAAATTCAAATATATAGTGCCTTTAACAAAACTATGTCAAAGAAATGTGATGACCTAACTCTTAATGTAAAAGATAAAGTATATGCCCATTGTGAGATGAGAAATAGGCCTACCAATCACAAATGTCTGCAAGTGAATACTGCAGCGATCTTAAAACGGAATACTGCAGCGGTCATAAAACTCACTGCATTTTATTCTTGTAATGCATTTTCAGCAGCCATTACTTTAGTCTTCAGTGTCACATGATCCTTCAGAAACCATTCTAATATGCTGATTTGGTGCTTTAGAAACATTTCTTATTATTATCAATGTTGAAAACAGTTAATATTTTTGTCCAGACTGATAGATTTTTTTAGGATTCTTTTAAGAATAGAAAGTTTAAAAGGAACATAAAAGACATAAAACATAAAAAACCCCATAAAATTATAAATGCCTTTACTGTCATATTTGATGCTGAATAAAAGCATTAAAAAAAACTACCTGACCCCAAGATTGTATGTCAAGAGTGGTTAGATATTATCTCTCAGGCTGATGTGCTAAACTTCGGCAAGCTCTCTAACATTTGTCCTGTAAATGTCACCTTATACAAGAGTAGTTTGTTTACTAACATTTCTGTGGTGAGGTATACCCAACTTTACTAAAATCTGGAAGGATGCAGCATCTAAACTTATGCTTTATTTTATGTACATTCAAGCAGGGTTTTTTTCTTTTTACACTACACATAATTTGCTGTTGAATAGAATATTGTAAAAATAAAATAAAAGTGAGATTATGTGCCAGCAAAACAAAGAAAACAAGCGCCCTTTGGTGACCCATCGGGACATATGACCTATTTGCAATGCTGCGGGCACCGACATCTGTCGGTCACAGCAGAACTTTTCAAAGGAGTTTGTTGATCACATTGCCATCTAGGCATCTGCTGCACTTAATGAAATTAAATCTTTGTTAATAAGAGCAAAGGCCTTACTTTTTACTAAGTAGGAGCCTGTCTGAGCCATAAGGTCCTTGTAGTTTGACAACAAGGCCACTCAATCCTCTCAAACCCCCTTTCATTAGGGCATATAGTGTCACTGCTAATAGTGAAAATTATTTATCTTTTCCCTGAGACCTTAAATTTGCTCATTAAGATTCATTTTAAGACTTTATAATAAATTATAGGCTAGTAACCGGTTTATTTATACAGTATACAAAAAACTCTAGACTTATTGTTTTACAGGAGTAAATGAAATAAACAAGTTAGCTATTTTAGCAATAAAACATTTAAGTTTAGTTATTTAAGTGTCCATTTGCTAAATTAGCAACTGTTTCTGTGCTTTTATCCCAAGTGATTGACACTGATAGCATGGACAGCCTCCTGAAGTAATTTGAGGTTAAGTGCTATGTGGGATTTAGCCTGCAACTTTTGCAACCCAGATCCTTTGCTGTTAAACTTCCCTGTCCTCAACCTGACCTCAAACCATGCATGACTTGCACTGCTTGTCAAAATGGCAGATATCTAATTCTTTTATCACTTTTCTGCACCGTTTGGTATACTTTATTGCTGAGTACTGAGTAGTTATTTTCATGCAGAGCTCCTTCTTGATATATATCAGGGTTTGTGAGGTTTGTGGATATTGCTCATATATTGAAAGTAGTTCAGCTGACATTTGTGTATGTCAGCATCAAGAGTGTGATATGACACAGCTTCAGCTGTGGCTGCTATTAGTATGGTGTGCTTCCCCTTCAAACTCATCCAAACCACAGCACCACCTTCAGCAGAGCTGAACCGTTTTCTGTAGCTCATGCAGAGCTTCCTCTCAGTCAGATTTGCAAAATGCAGCTAGTGCTGCAAAACTCACAGAGAATGGGAATCTTTGTGAAATACCAAATTTTTAGTTGCTGTGATATGTATTATCACAGTTTTATTTTGCAATTCATGACTTATTGATTGCACCAGACAAACAAATAAAACATGAAGATGATACAACAATACTTCCTTCTACACAGGAAATGTGCAGAAAAACATGCAAGCTGCTTCTAAAAGACGGTTTCCCTCAGGGCAGCTTATGAAGACTGACCATATGGTTGTTTCTCGCTTTGATGCTAAAATAAACACCGTGGTGTGTACACTTGGGACATGAACAAATATTTCAGGCTGGAATGTTCCTGCATTTGGAAACTGAACAAGTTAAAAATAGAAATCACAAGATAAAGATTTACTAAAAATAGTGCAGTCTGTCCTTTAAAAAGATATAAGGGTACTAAAAATAGCCCTTTATCTCATTATACTAAACCTGTCTGTAACCTGCATGTGAAAAGGTAGTGATCAGAGTGGTAGGAAACTCCCATAATCCTCATCAGCCTTCACTGGTCCATTCCAGAACGCTACTGACCACATGACGAGACCAAAATACAGTTTACTTTTATTCAGTGTATTTTTAGATATGGGGCATCCCAGTGATACTAAGTGGTTATTACTGCATTTAATAAAACTGAAAATATCTTTACATGCAATTTAAACGTCAGACATGATGCTTATTTTTTGTGCTATCTATTCATTTATTTAAAAAATACATTATTTATAAAAAATACATAAAAATGCAATTCAGACATACAATAATTTGAATACATATGTGATGAACATGTTATTAATTTCTGTTTTAAAAAAATATATTTTTTTATAAAGTAAAAAATGACAGGGTGATAAAACTGTCCTGATATCACAATGAAGAAAAAAAAATCTTAAAATAACGGAATTCTTGAAATGTAAACCTTATTAAGGAGTTTAAAATATTTTTTGTTATTAATTCTTATTAAAAAATCAAGCTGCTTATATTTGCTTATACTAATATTTGAAAAACATTTATCCGTCAAATTAAAGTCATTTGGTCCAACCAACATGCAAAAACAGGACACGGATAGATAGTCAATAAGTCTCTTAAAATATTGGATCAGGCAGGGTTAGTTCAGGTTGTAAATTGTCATGTGGTGCAACTCCCCAAAATGTCATTATATTTGTGAATTAACAATTCATGATTTCAAATAAAAAAACTTTTTACCTTGCAAAATATACTTAAAAACATCTTTGAAAATAATGATTGCGGTAGGCAACAAAGAGAACATTTTTAAGAACCAAAGTTCTTAAGTCAAACGACTAACAGATCTAGATAATGCGATTGTAGCTTGGCTTCATCAAGCTCTCTACAACTGGCATAGCCCAAATAATTATACTGTATAATGGCCTTTAAAATGAAACATAACAGCTAATTTTAACAGTGTTTGAAAGGGTTCATCACATGTCAGATAAATAGCTGCAGTACAAGCTTGCACGACGTCATGTTCTGCAGCTCACACAGTGATGAATTATAACAAATGTTTTGTTTCTAAGTCTTCGAGCCAATGACAAAGTCACTGAGATTGACTCAAGGCTCCAGAATAAAACCACTAAATATTCCAACCATTCCTGGAATGCCTATCGTGCTCCATGCTGCAGCTGCACAGCTGTGACGAGGACATAATGCCCCTCACAAATGTCTTCCACTGGTTTATCAGGAGTAGACAGAGACAGCTGTGCTCATTAAAGAGTCATCTTTAAAATAATGCCCCAGAATTCCCCATAGTCCCTTTTGTGTGAGTAAGTGTGCCTTTTGAGCACTTTAATCCTTTGAAATAGTAGACGTTTGATTTCATCTTCTTGACGGGCAGTAGGAGTGTGTTTCTGTGGTCCAGGCAGTTGCTTCAATAAGGCAGCAACTCATAGCAGAGATGAGGCCTTCACCTGTTCTCTCAGATCCCAGCCAAACTATACAGCTCAGTTCAATAGATGCCTAGCAACTGCAAGAGCACACTTTGAAAACAAGAATTCTTGCTTTGGCATCTTCTTTGAGTATGTTAAGCAAGGTCATGGAAAAGTTATTTTATGCAGTAACCAGAGAAACACTTTAATGTAAAGTATTTCTATAATTCAAACTGGCATGCTAAAATAGGCCACACTCTTCCTCAGGGGCCAATATTTCAGCTCTGTTCAGTTTGTGAAAAGGGGCCGATTAATTTCATACCAGCATAGTTTCAGGTAGATTTTCAGCCATTTTTAACTTGCAAATTTTATCATTAAATTATTTGTATAGTATTAAAAATGAAGTATTGATCATTTTTATCATTTATCATCATTACTAATATGTTTTCATTTGAAAATGCGTATGTTTCTCTCTGTTTTGATCTTGCGTCCACACTGACAGCGTTTTTGTCAACGAAGACGGAGCTTTTTGAAAACGCTCTCCCAAGTGGATAAATTCACCTTTGTATTGTGGACTGTGAAAATGGAGGTATTTAAAAACGATAACGCATGTTTTGTCATGTGATGCAAATTGTTGGCTACCCATAGAGATCTATGGTTATACTGGCATTGTTGTGCCTGCTATTTACTTTCATAGCGTTGCTAAAGAGAAATGTTCCTGTGTAGAATATTCATATTGCATTCAAATGACAGAAAATTTGCTCGCAATTTCTGTCATGTGGCAAAACATGCTGACAGTTGCGTTTTAGACCATGCACACAATTTTAAGTACAATCTGGACGCAACAGTAAGTGGTGGGATATTTTGCTAGGCCTATAATAAAACGATTTTGCCAACTTTATTATGTGAGAACTTTATTATGTCTGCTCTCTTGGTATCATCTCATGAGCTTTTATTATGTCTTAAGCATGCGCAGTAAGATCATTTAAGCATTTTCAGACATTTCAGTGTGAATGAGCAACTTTTGGAAAACGCCATTTTCAAATGTATCCGGATTAATGTAGACGTAGCCTGACTGGAATAGTTTATTCCATAATGCAATGTGCTCAACTTGACCTTTCATTTCCTATAGATATGTATTGTGGCCATGATAATTAAAATGAGAGAATTGATTAAAAAGTCATGGAAAACACTTCTTAAAGGGTTAGTTCACCCAAAAGTATATTTTTAATGAACTCTGAGAGATTTCTGTCCCTCAATTTGAAATTGTATTCACCCAAAACTCAAAACTTGAGTTCAAAATGTTACATTGATTAGCGAACATAAACGGAAGCTCACACACGATTGCTTGATGCGCGAGAACCAATGAGGTTCATTCTCGCATTTTACGCGGCACGTTTGAGCTTCCGCAAGAACCAATGAGGTTTGTTCTTGCACATCATGCAAGAACGGTTGAGCTTCCGTTTACCATTTTTGCATGTATGTTCACTGATTACTGTTTATATGTGAATAAAAGCCCAAATTTAAAGCGATATATATAAAGCGATAATGTCTTTTCAGAAGACTTGGATTAAACCGCTCATATGGATTTCTTTTAGTTCTCTTTGGGTGAATAGACTTTCAATGGAGGGACAGACATCTCTCAGATTTATTTGTGCTCGGAAGATGAACGAAAGTCATTTGGGTTTGGAATGACATGGAATGACATGAGTAATTGATGACAGTAATTGATCTTTCAAGTCATTAAAAACAGTTACTAAATATGCTACAAGGGTCCCTTTTATACTAAAAAAAAAGAAAAAAAAAAGTAGTGTAAACCCAGAAAATCGAAAAAGTCACCTCAAAAATTTTGTGAATGTGAATTTAAAGATGTGGATGTGAACATAATCTTCCACCCTTCATTCTTTCTTAGTCTCTGGTCTTAATAACCTAGTTTTCTCAACATGTGACAAGCACGCTCTAGTGTCCCTAAAAGTGGGACACTTCTTACACAGCATAACATTGAAAGAGGTTATTGGTACCAGGTTATGCATAGCAACGGCTATGTGTTGACCCACTTACACAACCTGTTCTATATTTTCTATCTGTTCTTTTGTCAAGAAGGGACACAACAAAAATGGGAGCATCCTCTGATGAATGTGGGCTCGTCACTTTTTCATTCAGCCTCAGTTTGCTGTATACAGCAAAACAACACAACCTCTAACCTAAATTGTGAAATCCAGGTGCCTAAGGTAACTTCAAGATGTTTTTTGTGCAGTTTTGTGCCCTATTGTGTGTATTGGAACAGTAAACAGACACTGCATGGATTTAGCAGAAATAAATCATAGAATTTATGTTTGTGTAATGAACAGTGTTGGGGATAACGCATTACAAGTAACTTGAATTACGTAATCAGATTACTTTTTTCAAGTAACTAGTAAAGTAATGCATTGCTTTTAAATTTACAACAAAATACCTGAGTTACTTTTTCAAAGAAGTAACGCAAGTTAATTTGCTTTCCCATGTATTGACTGAGACCTCTCCTGTCCCCATGTTGAGAAAAATCGTAAGTGCAGAGGTGCTGTGTGCGCTGTGTGAAGATGACGGTTACTGTAGTTGTAGACTAAATGTGAACATTTACTTGCACAAAAACAGATTCAGTATTCCTCAAAATGAATAAAAACAGTGAAATGCAATCTCAGAATATTGCATAAACCTGTAATAATTAAATATATTAAACAAATATACTTTATGTATTTAATCTCACTTTTTTAATCAGTGTCTTTGCTGCTGACCTTGGATGATCCAATGCAACCATACTAATAAGCAAAAATGACTTTAGATAAACATCACATTTGTGATCAGCCTGAGGCTTATTCATTTCACTTTTGGTGTAAAAGGGCCATTTGCCAAAAATAAAATTCATTTTCATTGTTATTAAAAAACAAACAAGCAAGCCCAGCCCAGGTGAGAAAAATTAATGCAAAAGTAATGTAACACATTACTTTCCATAAAAAGTAACTAAGTAACACAATTAGTTACTTTTTTAGGGAGTAACGCAATATTGTAATGCATTACTTTTAAAAGTAACTTTCCCCAACACTGGTAATGAATGCACCGATAATACATTTCTGCATTGCCGATACCAATAAGATGATAATTATGACCTATAACCAGATCTCTGATATTAATTCTAAACTATTTATCTAAAAAATTAAAATTAAAAACAATAAAACAATTGTTTTAAGTGTTTACAAGTGAATTTAGGAATCACAACATTATAATGTACAGTGTGAAAAATTATTCATTTTTAAATCAGTTAAAGATTGCATCTTTAAACACAACAGTGTTTCTTAAAGATTAATATTAAGTGTAATACACTAACGATCAAAGTTTGGGAAATATTGGGGAATATTATTACACTGTCAGATGTGAGCGTCACGACGCAACGCAACGCAACATGACAAAAGCAAATTGAACCCATTATAATCAGTGATGCTGTCTACACTGGATCCAGCGCGCAACACAACAAATTCCCAACTATAAACTGATACTGACATTTTATTCAGGATTCTTTGATGAATAGAAAGTTCAATAGAACAGCATTTATTTGAAGCATAAATCCTTTGTAACATTATAAACATGTTTACTGTTACTTTTGACCAATTTAATGCATCCCTGCAGAATAAACATATTAATTTTTAACTTTTGAATGATGGTGTAGATCACCTAAATGTAAAAATGGTGGAAATGAGCATGCACAATTTAATATCTGATTATATCCAATGAATCAGTGTTGCAGAGTGCATGTAAGCTCTGCAGTTTTGCAATGTAGGATGCAACGGATATGAGATAATTTACAAATCTGTCTTTTTTGCAAGATCTTAACTGTGGCCTAGTGACATGGATTGGCTTTTCATACTTGCTGTCTGCACGTGTTTGCAATGGGAAGACTTCATTAAGTGGAAGTATTTCAAAAGAAATTTGACCTGATATTAATTCAACTTTATACTCATCTGTTGTGATTGCAAGACTAAAGGAAGGATGGTTGAACTGTCTATGATATGGCCTTTGGTTTCTAAAATTGAAATCAAATTGACAAAAAGAGCAGAAAAAAGTCAATGTGTGAATGATTATCCAACACAGTAGGTTGCAACACAAGCTCTTCTAAACAAGTTTTAAAAAGGGAACATGATGTGCAAATCCATGTTCAGCTCCTTCCAGTTTAATCTCATCTGTGCGTTCAGAGAGAGAGAGAGAGAGAGTATATGTTGAAACACATCCATGGACTTTCCTAATCCACTTACAATAAACTTTCACCGATTTCCATCATGCATATATAAAACTGCACAATGTGCAAAAGTTACTACTTGAAGCTACTCAGACAGAGTAAAACTTATCACTCAAGGTCTGACCAGCATCCAATAACATCACTAGTGCCAAATATGAGCTTTTATTGGCTTTGACAAGTAAATAAGTGCTGTGTTACATGCAGAGACACTATGAGGGGAGAAGATCGGTCACTCGTACATTTATTCGTATACTGTTTCGTAATGCTAAATATAGTATATGTAGTAAATATAGTTTGCTTGAGGAAGCGAAATGCACAGACGGATGTTAGAAAGTCCAGCCAATTACCTGTTTGAAAAATAATAATTATTTTACTGGTTATATTGGTATTGTTAACTAAAACTAAAACTAAACTAAAATTATTATAAATCGTTTCGGTAATTGAAATAAAGCTGAAATAAATTAAAATGTGAATATTAGATGAAAAACTTATAAATGTAAAAAAAAAGTTATGCTGTCATGGCAATTAACTGAAATAAGTTTATGTTAAAGTTTATCATCAAAATAAAAGATGAAAACATAAAATAAAAGATACTATAATAGTATATAATACTAAAATAACACTGAAAGAAGCACAATATTATGCAATTTATGTCAATTTTTTTTCTGATTTGAAATAATCTTGATGAAAAGAGGCAAGATTTTGATTGGTTCCCATTCAAGCTACTACGATTGGAAATAGTTTCTCAAGTGTGTTAACAGATGACCGCCAAGTGGAATGACTAGCCTTAATAGGGACTTTGGTTATTTGCCAGTTAGCTGGTGACTGCAACATAATACTAAGAATGATAATTTGACCCTAGAATACAGTAAGGATGATAGTCTGATAACCCTGTATATAAGTGACGCAAGCAATTCAAACAACTTTTACCTCCAAAGTAGCATCAGATGTTTATCTATGTCAATTTTGTTTCCTCTACATTAGTTTAAGGTGACTCGTTTGTGAAATATTCCCCAAAATTAAGCCACCAAAAAGAAAATATGAAGAACAACATCACCTTTTTGTGAAAGGTGGCAATTAATTTATTCATTTTTGCACCCCTAAAAAAAAAAAATTAAAAAAAATTATCTTTATAGGAAAATTATAGGAAAATTATCTAAATCTAATAATGTAATCTACAGGTGCATTTTCTCAATAGATATATTGGCTGGCCCGTGTGGTCTGATCCAACAGACATGCTACTGTAGCTCAAATTGCTCAAGAAGTTAATGCTGGTTCTCATAGGAAGGTGTCGGAATACACAGTGCATCACAGTTTGTTGCATATTGGGCTGCATAGCCACAGGCCCATGCTGACCCTTGTCCACCGCCGAAAGCGCTCACAGTGGCCATGTGAGCATCAGAACTGCACCACGGAGCAATGGAAGAAGGTGGTCTGGTCTGATGAATGACGTTTTCTTTTACATCACGTGGATGGTCGAGTGCGTGTGCATCGCTTACCTGGGGAACACATGGCCAAAAATATTTTAAAATATATCTAAACTACGACATGCTCTCAAAATAAAAAAATGCAGAACAGTTAGTTCATGCGTTCATGACCTCAAGGCTAGATTACTGTAACGCTCTACTGGGTGGTTGTTCCGCTCGCTTGATAAATAAACTACAGCTCGTACAAAATGCAGCAGCTAGAGTTCTTACTAGAACTAGGAAGTATGACCATATTAGCCCAGTTCTGTCAACACTGCATTGGCTTCCTGTTAAACATCGTTTAGATTTTAAAATCTTGCTAATTACTTACAAAGCACTAAATGGTTTAGTTCCCCAGTACCTGAGCGAGCTCTTAATGCATTATGGTCCTTCACGTCTATTGCGATCTCAAAATTCAGGCCAGCTGATAATACCTAGAATATCAAAATCAACCGCAGGTGGTAGATCCGTCTACTATTTGGCACCTAAACTCTGGAACAATCTTCCTAGCATTGTTCGGGAAGCAGACACACTCTGTCAGTTTAAATCTAGACTAAAAACGCATCTCTTTAACCTGGCGTACACAACACATTATCAATTTTTATTTTCAAATCCGTTAAAGGATTATTAGGCTGCATAAATTAGGTCAGCCGGAACCGGGAACACTTCCTATAACACCAGATGTACTCGTTACATCAGAAGAAGAATGGCATCTACTCTAATATTAGTCTCTCTGTTTATCCCGAGGTTTACCGTAGTCAACCGGATCCGGTCCGTATCCAGGTGAGACCGAGGACCTGCGCCTTGACACGACCACAACGCAGCCCTGAAGTATCAGCAGAGACTGAGTCAACTAGATCATCCATTGTGAAGGCCTCATCAACACGACAGCCAGTGGCACAGTTCCTCAACACACCGACCATACCGGCGTGATGAATACGATCCTCAACTGGATGGAACTGGAATAAATACTTTGACTGTTGCGATCCCATCGGACTTATGATAGCTACCTGAATCGTAACAAAGCACTGTTCGCCAGAGGAGAACTGGCCCCCCGACTAAGCCTGCTTTCTCCCAAGGTTTATTTCTCCATTTTAACACCTATTTGCCACCTTATGTCACCTGTTGGAGTTTGGGTTCCTTGCCGCTGTCGCCTTTGGCTTGCTTAGTTGGGGACACTTGACATTTGATATTCAACAGTGCTTTGCATCTGCCTGCATTGACACCATTTTCTTTAAGAGCTGCTGTGCAGCCAAAATTATATACCAGTTATCACTGTAAAGCTGCTTTGACACAATCTGCATTGTAAAAAGCGCTATATAAATAAAGGTGACTTGACTTGACTTGACATGGCACCAGGATGCACTATGGGAAGAAGGCAAGCCGGCGGAGGCAGTGTGATGCTTTGAACAAGAAACATCAATGCTTTCGAAGAAAATATTGCTTAATAATGCAGTGCTAGAACAATGTATTCCACAACAGAATATTTTCAGCATTATTCATCAAGCATTCAAATGCAATTCACACCTAACATTGTTGAGCAGATTGAACTCTAAATCTGGAAACGTCCCTTTTAAGGCAACGTCGACGTCATTTCTACAAAATGCTTGTGTTTCTAAACAATGTGTGACTGTGTCAACGGCATGTGATTGTTGCTCAGATGGCTTCATCTAAAAATAAAGCAGAGCTGGCTAAAATATCCTCTTGGTATAAATGCTCATTCACCTACAGTTGGCCTGCTTTGGATAATTCAGCTTACGTGACAAATTCCCCTTCGTCACTGTGAGTGTGCAGAGAGCAGCGTAGATGCTCTGTGCTGAAATCCTCAGCAAACACAAAAGTAGATCACAGATTTTATTTTCTTTTTATTCTGTCCTCTTTATTCTCTGCATTTTCTGGCATCAAACCCTTTCTAATTGAATCTAATGCATGTGACTCATTTGTGTCTATATGCCTAGGGCTCCTTTACATCACATTATTATTGATATTTGCATGCAAATAGCCTGGAAAACAACTTGTCTGAACCGAGATGAAAAAGGCAATTCACAATTAGATTCTTGATACTTGCAGTTCTGGCATGCATTGATTGTTCCACTTTAATTGCTTAATTTAGAACAAATGATTGAGTTCCATGAACCCACCCATTATATTTACATCCATCCAACTTGAGTTTAAAACACATTACGAGTTTCTGATGAACTAACATTTGCAAAAGGTGGAGATCTTGTTACAAGCCAATTTAGAGCCATTAACACATTTGCACAATCCTTTTCTATCTTTGTCTAGGTGGGACTTGTTTACCAAGGCTTCCTGGATTTGCAGCTCTAAAAATGACAATAAATGAATGTTAGGGCTCATGTATTAACCCCATAACTATGTAAAGGTGTTGTACATCTCTTTTGTGCTAGTCTAAAAAAGGCCAGCAAGGAAAGAGAAACACTGTCACTGATTCCTTTTTTAGCATTAAAAAGTCCTGTAGGCTGTAAATAAAAACTAAGACAGACTGTCTATCACATAAAGAAGGAAGTCCTATCTTTCACTCCCCACCTTTATTGGTGCATCAGGTTTCTTTGGTGGTGTCCTCCCTGTCTTCTGTGGCTTGTTGAAACTTTAAAGAAATATTGTTCTTTGGTCTATGCGTCAACCACTTCAAACAGACCAGGTGATACACGCTGTCTGTGTTTCAGTCCTCCCAGCTAAACGCATTAAACTCTCTCCCCCTCACATCTGCCCTTTCACATCTCCTCCCACTCTGTCTCCCATATGCTGTTGAATGGCCGCAGGCCTCTGCACACTGCTTACACAGCAAACACATCGCAGACAACGAAGATACACCACACAGAAGAGACCCTGCCTTGAAATAGCAGGGTGTGAGACGGTGGGTAACCAGACAGCTGTGGCACCAGAATGAGAGAAATAGAAAGAGACAGTTCAGTGTAAAGTACGAACAGCTCCTTAACAACCAGCACAACTGCTTTGACAATCCATAATGAAACTGAAAACACAACAATTGCTTAGATTTTGTTATGTTTTTGTTGTTGTTTGATCTGTCTGGCTTTATCAAATAAGAATGCAGCTCAGTTTTTTTCCCTCAATTTTTAAAATACTCAGCTTAATGTGAACTTTAAGACATGCTTTTATGTTACGTTGCAATCATGTCATTACATGATCCCTATAAAATCCCACCGTGGCATATTACGTGATCAAATTAAAATACTTAGTTCTTAGTTCAAGGGTTAGTTCACCCAAAAATGAATATTCTGTCATTTATTACTCACCCTCATGTCATTCTACACCCGTAAGATCTTCGTTCATCTTCAGAACAAAAACATTTCATGTAAATGGTTCAACCTTAATGTTATGAAGCGACGAGAATACTTTTTGTGCGCCAAAAAAACAAATAACGACTTTATTCAACAATATCTAGTGATGGGCGATTTCAAAACACTGCTTCATGAATCTTCTAAGCTTTACGAATCTTTTGTTTCGAATCAGTGGTTCTGAGCGTGTATCAAACTGCCAAAGTCATGTGATTTCAGTAATTGAGGCTTCGTTATGTCATAAGTGTTTTGAAATTTCAATGGTTCACCACTGGGGGGTGTGACTTTGGCAGTTTGATACGCGCTCCGAACCACTGATTCGAAACAAAAGACTCGTAAAGCTTTGAAGCTTTGAAATTATATGCTACATGGTTGAGTACATAGTGTATAAGTGCATAGTGTATAGTGTGTCATTTAAGGCACAACTTTACTTTTTGCCACTTCAGTAAAAATTTTGGTTCACTCCCAATCTACTATCAGCTCACACATTAGTTCTTGGGTCGATCAAGTCGGCCCATTCTCAGTTCAATATAATCGGTGAGTTGTTGATTTGAAAATCACTCCATTCGGTTTTATGATCTGGCTGGCTGAACCAACTTATTGAAAGGATTTGAATCAAAAGAACGATTCATTCACTAGTCGGCCACCGCTATGTCGCAGTGAACGCATCTGCTGGTTAGATGCTGTAACTACACCATTATGGGACAAATGCAAATTTCTCAGTTGCATAGTATTGTGATGAAATCTGATTTTGAATGTAACCCATAAATCTAAAAAATGTCAGTGTTATAGGCCTAGTTTGTTTAATCAATTAGCCTATAGTTTATAGTTATAGTTATGTTTTTATAGGCTAACTTAGCTGATCCACTGGCCGTGTAAAAAAATTTTCTCCATCTGCAGCAAGGGTATTTTTAATACAGTGACCAGTCACATGACGTTTAAAAATGGTTTGAATCAGCTTCCCATGAAGCAAAGATGAAGCCATTGGATTGCTAACAGACTCTTTCCAGGTATATACTTCCTGTTTTACTAGTTCTGCATTTGTGACCAGTTTTACGTTCATTGTTTTACTCAGCGCTCATTATTTCTGTCAGTGTTCCATATTTTCTGTCGAATGTTTAGAATCTGAACTAGAACTTCTAGTGAATGATTCGCCTGACTCGGTTCTGTTCAAATAATAAGCAAAGGGTCTAAATCAGTTCAGTCTGAAGCATTTACATCATCTGTGTGGTAAAAAAAAAAAAAAAAAATGCTGGAAGTTTGCCTATAGTCAATTGAAAACTAACATTTGCTAGGGATGAAAAGGATCTTTCTTAAGGTCAACACCTGCATTTTCAGCTTGTAAATGGCTTGGGTAAAGGCTTTTTTTTTATTTTTCAAACAAAATAATCATATCTCTACAAGCTAGTACTGTGAGTTTTTGGACAGACAGTGTATTGCCTTTTGGTAGGCCAATTTGAATATGAAAATCATCAGTGATTTTTGAAAATTCAACAAGTGCTGGTTTTAGATGGGGTTTTTGTTCTCTTCTTGATAGTAGGCTATATGTGTCTTTTGTATACCGGTAATATATTTTTGCTGATTTTTCAGTTTTTGTTATTGATCCTCACCAAATATGGCAAACATAAGTTTAAAAAAAAATCCCCATTTTTGTTTTTAATATTTGGATGCAGTCTGAATGTAGGTCACTGTGTCATACTGGAGACCACCAGAGTAGCCTTCTGTTTAAAACATTAGAGATCACCTTATCTAGGCCTATAGAACAGGTGAAAGCACAGCTGCTCCCTCTATTTATCCTAGTGTATGTGTTCATGTGTGTTCTGTAATCACTCTTCCATTGAGTGTGTAATGGGGACTTCATAGCTCTTTACGAAGATAGTGTACATTTGTGCAAACAGGAGTGTAGTAAAACAGTATTCAGGACACTTAAATACAGTAAATTTGACATGTGCCCCCTTTGCAGAGTTTTATGCATTTGTTTTGCACATCACTCTTAGAATAATCCATACAATGTTCCCCCTAAAAGGTTCTATATATGAAGCGCCTGACAGAACCATTTAAGGTTCAATACAGAACCTTTTCTTCTAAGAGTGTGCAGTAACAAGCTTGAGAAAGGCTTTGAGTCTTTGAGACTTTTTTTTTTTGGGGAGGAAGCGTACTATTCGTTGTCAAGATTAGCAAACAGCTTTATGTGTTTTTGATTTGTTGTAAGCTGTTAATCCCTTCACAGTTGTTTTCATTGAAAAGGATTAACTGCAATTTTAAAACCTCTGTTTCATTTGTTAACTTGTTGTGTTCGATTCCACCTGATATGTAAATCCCTCAGAAAGATGCAGGCTTTGTGTTGGGCCAACGCCCTTGTTAATACATGGAATAGGAGATGAGAGAGAGATAAAACCCCTGTGTTATCAGTTTCTAGTCCATCCTAACAGTCAATAGTAAGAATAGCTCATAAAAGCCAGGTATGATATTCCAGAACTAATTCAAAGTGATGATATTTATATGACACAGCAGGCAGCATTAATAAGCAGCATACTTTATTTGTTCCATCAGTGATGTTCAGCATTCTGACAGCTCCATGCTGGAATTTAAGTAGGCCCTCAGCCCCCGGCTCAGGGATCGGAAAGCATTCCTCTCATGCCTCCTAACTGAGCAGCACTGATGCTGGAACTTACCGGGCCAGGGGAATACCCTGTGGGCTTTACCCGTCTCTCTGCCACCACAACTATTAATGTTTCAAAACTGGATCAAAGACAAAAATCCACAATGAATCAACATTTTTCACCACAGCTGTTCAGATTTTATGATTTTTTTTTTTTTTTTTTTTTAGCAAATTTGCCTTTAATATTGAATGTTGTAATTTGTAATATTAATCAGCACATCCATCATGTAAATGGAAAAGTTTATGTATGGGCATTGTCATTTGTTTATATCAGGGGATTTACTGCTCTCTTGTTTTGTCTGCAGGCTGAAAAACATATTCTGAGCATCCTGTACCACAACATGAACAGAGCTCCATTGTTCTTGATCTTGAACTTTCAGTCTTGAGGATTGAGGCTTTTAGTGTGTGTGACATTGATTTGAACTAGTCCAGAACTCAACAATATGGATGGCCTAATAGACCAGGGTCAGCTGATGGAACCATATATACATTTATACTTCAGTCTTTGTAGTATTCAAAAGTTTGGGGTCAGTAAGGTTGGAGTAATATATTAAAATAGAAAAGAGCTATCTTAAATTGTAATAATATTTCATAGCATTTTTACTGCATTTTTTATTAAACAAATGCAGCCTTGTTGAGCATAAGAGACTTTCTAAAACATTTAAAAAATCTGTATGTTGCTATAATTACAAAAATAAAATTAAAATTTCGAATTTTTTGTGGTGGGGTCAGTGGAAAGTTGGACACTCTCATACTGCTTTGCCTCATACGTTATGCTAGATCGTTTAAATTTCATAAGTTCACTTTGTGCTCCTTCAGTCTTTATTATCCTGTGTTACAACAAGCCTGATCTGCGTCTAATGAGAGCAATCAAACATCGCAGGAGACCAAACACTGTTTCCCTGAGGGTCTAGATCTTTCACATTGAATGCACATCATCCATTTAATTACATATTAAGTTATAAATCAATAATTCATGTTTTCATTCACCAACAGAGCATTGTCGGAAACACACAATCAGTTGTTAAATCAACAGTCCACTTATAACAATTACAGTAACCAGAGGGGCTCCAAACACAGGACAAAGCCAAACACATGGTTTGTCACTTGCTAACACAGATTTTTGTGAATCTTTTATCTAGAAAATTAGTTAAATCACTTTAGTAAGAGAGTGTAGATAATGTACTTTATAACAAAAAAGTCAATTTTCTTGTAAAATGTCAGTAACATCTGTATTATCAGTAATATCATTATTACAATGTTAGTTTGTGTGTACATCAGGTGAGAATACTACTTTTATTGCGAGAAAATGTGTATATTATTTAACTGACAAAGTGATTTGATTCATTTCAGGACATGTTAATTGTCTCCTGATTTTGCTGGGTTGGATAGAAGGGGGAAGGGCAGAATGCTTTTGTCTTTTCTTTGTGTTTTGTGTTTGTTAACCTTTCTAGATTGTAACTCATAATCCAGATGACAGATTAGCAGCTGTTGATGCAGTGTTCTGTGTGTTAATCTCCACAGCTGGATGCTACTATCATCTACCTGGATGGGGCAGGGGGCAACCCGGTCAGAAAGAGAGAGAGAGAATCAAAACAGGCAAGTCCTACTTATGTTATTTAATTTGTGGCAGCTTGTGATCACCAGCTTTATGGATGGCTCTCATAGGAGGGTAGTTTAGGATTATGACAGATTCTCCTTGGCAACAACATAATAGGGATGCTTCATGCAAATAATCCTCATGGAATCCTTGAGGACGCTGATGGAGGATCGGGAAAAACATCCTGAGGTCTTTCTGTTTTGTGTATGAGAGGGTCATCAGGGAGCATCTGTTTGTGAGATTAAAGTATAAATGCACTATATATGTTGTGTACTTGCATCTCTGTGCATTTCATAAACAATGTGGACAGGTGTACAATTCTTTAATCCAGTGGTTCTCAGCTGGTTTAGCTTGAGGTTTTAGATTTTACATCAGATATAAACTGTGTGGCCCAAACACTGTACAAATAGGGTCTGTGTTGATTGAATAGTTTATGTTTTGCATTTAGCTTTGTTTTTTCATCAGAGAAACCTTTTAAGTTGAACTAGTCATATACACCTAGAAGACTAGTTCAACTTAACAGGTTTCTTTGATGTTGGTCAGATTTTGCCTTTAGAACAAATGGCTAAATAAACATATTAAATAATGTCTTCATAAAAATCTAAAAGGATTTCTTTTTGGGTTATAGATAGAAAATATCATTAGTTCAGTATTAAAACAATAAGTGTTAATGGAAAGTCTCCACAATGGTAGGAAAACAAACGTGAGCATATGTTCCCCTTTGAGGTGATTAGTAGTAATGGTAGTGGTAGTAGTGAGGCAGGCAAACAGAACGCAAAAAACAAGTCATCGTGTTATTGAAAAACAAAAGTCAATAACACAAATTATCCAAGCAAGGTAGTCACACAGCTAAAGGGTTCCCTTCTCTACATGAGTGTGTATCTGTGTGTGGGCACATCTCCGTCACTGTTGGCTCTTTTGCGCACATGAAAACGAGGTTATCCGAAATGCCTCTCATTTCCACACATAACAAAAATTGCACCCCCTGAATGCGTCTACAGAAGAATACCCAGTGGACATGAAAAGGTCCACTCATTGCCCACTCGGCTTCATTAATACTGACTTTTTTACGTCAAAAGAGCCTGCAGCACAAACAGTGAAGACGCTATTTGGACTTCTCAATGAATGAGGCATGAGGCTGAAACAGAGGAATATTTGTTTCATGGCCCTGTAGCAGATTCTTTTCAAATAAGTGTTTGATTATGCTTTCTTGCTCTCACTCATACATACACTGTACACATTGCAGAAATTCTTTTTTTTTTTTTTCAAAATAAATTTTTTGTCTTGTTTTCCAAGAAAAATATCTGAACATTTGTATAACAAGATGGTGTAAGATACTAATGTGTTAAGACTTATTTTGATGTATCTTGAATTGAGTTTATTTTTCTTACCTCATTGGCAAATTGTCTTATTTGAAGTATAATAACTACATTTGTTCAAATTTATGCTTAAAAGAAGGGAAAAAATGCCAGTGGGGTAAAGAAAATAAATTAAATTTAAGATCTTAAAACATGTCTTATGCAAGAATCATAATTCGAGACTCCCTCAATTGATATTTGCAGAAGAAACTGAGACTTTTGCGTGTTCGTGAGAAAAACATTCACCCACGCATGATAAACTTCTATGTGCACAAGATGAAACCTGCACATGCGAATGACAACATTTCCCCATGCGCGCTGGAAAACATTTGCCTCTAAACCTCTACAGTGACATTTGCAAAAAAAAAAATCTGATCAATTTTTGAATCCTGAGCTTTCCATTCTATGACAGTTGAGCTAAAAATTAAAGATGGCGTCTGAAAATTCCAGTTGGTGGTCAGTTTGCGTGTAAATGTACAATTGACCAATGTCACTTCTGATGTCATTTCTAGCAAGAAATTACTATTGTGGAAATTAAATATTTGCTTAGTTCTTACCAAAGCTTGCTCTTTTTTTGCTGTAGATCATTAAACCATTATGCTGCCTCAGAAGTCTGTCTGAAATCAGTTTTGTGAGGTACCTTATAGTGCGCAAACGTTCCCTACAAAGTCATTGCCTGATAGGGCAGCGAGGCAACAAGTCAGCTGCCTAAGTTTTCGGATGCAGCCAATGTTTCACTTCTTTTCCCTGCAAACGTCACTTTAGAGCCTCTACATGTTTAGATATATTTTACTGAATTAAAAGATATAAATACTAATGAAGACATTTTTAATTCAAAAACTGAATGTCAGATACATATATATATTTCAGAAAGTTCACTCTGTTCAAATTCCACTTATGTTTAACATGCTGAATTGGGAGCAGGCAAAGTGACTTATAGAGTAACATTTTGTGAAATCTTTGAACATGTTCTCTGTTGTTGAGCTGAATCTTTTTTAACTCCATGTAACTGTGAGTGAGAATCTAAAAGTGGATGCAATATCTACCACCCTCATAATTATGAAGCCTCTGTGACTTTTTTCCGTTTAAAGTGCTCGCTGATGGAACATTAAATCATAATTTGAGAAGTAAATTGGACATTTACATAGAATTACGAAAACTCATTTTCCTTCCTGAAAATAGATACTGTGCTGTTCCCTACTTACTGTCATCTTTCTTTTTCCTATCAACAGGTTCCAAAGAATAATAGGTCCTATAACTAAGATAATATATTTATTGAAATCTTGAAATAGTTTGCTTCCCACAGCTTGCTAAAACTTCTCTAATTCAACCATAACCAGAGCAAGGCCAAGGCAATTTATGAGCAGATAAAAATAGCTTGATACATGATTCAACCATGTTGCTTAATACATGATTAACTGATGGTGTGAGGTAATGTTAGAGGTATAGAGTGGGATATTTGTGTGGGATTATTTACTCTAGTTGATAAATGAGATAAATACATGTTGATATTCATGACTAAGGCACTCAGCTGTCAAATATAGGGAAAACAAGTATAGTGTGGAAGCCATGGATACAGTACTTCTGCATGCCCATATGATGTAAAAAATAATACACTCTAAGTAATAAGTCTAAAACTAGTAACAGGATCTTTAAAACATTGTTGTACTTTGGAGTATACTGAAGTATATACTCATTCTCCTGCTTAAAAAGGCTGAGCTTGTTATGGAGGATTCATTATTAGTCATCAATAATTACATCTTCCTTTACCATCATTTTCCTTTTAACATTCTCAAGTGTAAACAACATGTGCTGGATCATATTTCCGGCTCAGCAAAGAGGACCTTTTCAGGAACTGCTGCCTGCACCACTTTTTTAACTCTGCTTATACAACATGACTTCAGACGGCCGTCAGGTGGGGAGAGCACAGAGGTCATGACATGAAAGACGCTGAGGGGGTGGAAAGTAAACAGACTTTCAAAGCCCCTAAAAGATGTTTAGTGCACCATTATAGGTGAATACAACTAGGACACTTGGTGAAGTGGGGCACTGTTTTATTATTTCCATTGTTGTTCATATAGTGTAGTGGAGATATTTTGCTATATAAGATGATATTAAGAGGCTAAACCATTTGCAATTATTTAAAAAAAAAGCCAATGAAAAATGTGTTCATTGTTTTTCATTTCTTTTACTCCTACACTACCAGTCAAAGCTTTGAAGTGAGAAAATAAATGAATACTTTTACACAGCAAGGGCACATTAACCCTCTGGTGCTATTCAGTCATTATTTTTTTACTTATTCAGAATGGTACAAAACTTGGTAAAAAAGGTTTTGGCACTTGCTGTGTGATTACAAAAATAAATAAATAAACATCATGGACATGATTCAAAAAGGTTAAATGGTCCCCAAAAAATGTGCTCAAAAATGACTGCACTGGAAATGAATGAGAGACGAATTTCATCTATTGGAAACGTTTGGTACTGTGCACAAACAAATTATTACTAAAAGCTCATTTTTTGAGATATCAACCTCAAATTTGGAACACAGCTTGTTTATATTTATGCCTTTGATTTTCTTACAGTTTTAGAGTAAAAAGTGTTTTTGCAAAATATATATTTCATTTAAAATTTGAAAATTCCATTTTTATGCATTTTTCAACAATAAATGTAAAATAGTTTTTTCAAGTTCACTTTTTTTAAACTTTATTTACTTAAGCAATAAACTGCCAAGTGTCGTCTTTACAAAGAGACCAAACTTAACTCTGTGCTCCAAAACTTTTAAGATTTATGACAGTTTAAGTTGGAAATGTCATTTTCAGGTCCATGCTCAAAAAGTTAATAAATGGATTATAACTATTGAATAAATATAATTTAGTACCATAAAATCCCCTAAAAATACAAAATATTAAATAAAAAACATTATCAAACTTAAATATAGTACAATCATTTAATTGAAATAATAATTTGAAAAAAATCAGTAATTTTTGACTGACACGCAAACAGCACCAGAGGGTTAAATTGATCAAAAGTGACAGTAAAGACATTCATAATGTTACAAAAGATTTCTATTTTATTGAAATGCTGCTCTTTTGAACTTTTGATTCATCCAAGAATTCCTGAAAAGATGTATCATGGTTTCAGCAAACATATTAAGCAGCACAACAACATTAATATTAAGAAGAAATGTTTCTTGAGCACCAAATCAGCATATTAGAATGATTTCTGAAGGATCATGTGACACTGAAGACTGAATGGTCTAAAAATACTAAAAAAAACTTTGCCATCACAGGAATGAAATGTATTTTAAAATATTTTTAATTAGAAAATAGTTATTTTAATAATATTGTAATAATATTATTACAATATTAATGTTTTGCAAAGACAGTAATATTGTAAAAAAATCTTACTGACCCCAAAAGTGTATATTTTCAATTATACATTCAGAAAAGGCATTTTATGTTAGGTGAAAGTATTGTAGCAGTTTACCATATCGGCTAGATCTTGCTTTATGTATGGAGTCTGTTGTTTGGCTGTACAGTATGTAACAACTGTGCTTTATTCATTGTCTCCAGTCTTCAGGCTCTACCGGTTGTAGTGTGAATGAATAAACCACTGTATATAAATTCCTCAAAACATCCTTATAGCATCTGATTAGATATTTAAGCATTTGATAAGATGTCTATCTTTACCTGCAACAAACCCTAGTCAAGTCTAACTATTTTCAAAGAGTAAAAGAGTCTTTGTGTTTTGTTTACTGTTACGTTTCTTAACTTTGAGTTGATCAAATTTTTTATTTTTTTTTTATAAACCAGAAAATGCTCAACAGTCGCTGTTCTGTCCTGCGGCCTTGGTGGTTGGCATTTTAATTGTCTTTCGTAAATACCCAGAACAGGGGCCAAGTGTGGAGTCCAGCACGTTCATCATAAACTGTGATAAACCCACATGAAACTGGAGCACTTTTACAGCAGCTGTCGCGTGCAGCTGGTAACAGGAGAGCTGACTCCAGTCCCAAACATGTGGCGCTACCTGTCCATTTCAAATTTCATGCACACAAGGCAGCTGCCAGGGCTCTTAAAGCAAAAGATACGGGCAAGGGCAGACTGTAAGAAACGGTCATCAGCCACACTAACAGTCCTTTGGGATGGTTAACATATGTCTAATCACGTCAAGCTGGCTGAGGATGGACAGAGGCGCTGACGCTTACAGTGGGTCAGTGGTCCGATAACATGCCACAACATGTCTGCAGAGAGAGGTCAGATTTTTAATCATAAATTCTCTACCGGTCAAAATATGAGCACACTTGACTGAATTTATTTTTCATGAAATTAAAGCTTTTAATCTGAAGGCTTATGCTTAAATTATTGTAATTAGCTATATTTAGCTGATTGAAATAGCAATAAATATTGCCTACAGATGGATTTTTTGACAAAGTCTTACAAAAAACAAAACAATGATGACTTTTTTTTTTTTTTAATGAATTAGAAGGAGGATGGCTTTAAAGAAGCTAAAATATAAGTTAGTCTTGCCTTTTTGTTAACATTTTTGGCTACTACATAATTCATGTAGCCTACTTCCATTTACATTATTTCATATTTTTAATTACTTTAATATTATATTGGAAACTGAGGTAAATATGGTTCCTAACTGTATATATGAATAAATGATGAATAATATATAAATGAGGTTAATATACCAAACAGTTTGAACTTTATACCTTTTGCTTATAAAAAGAGCATAATTTTAACAACATTTTACCATAAAAGTATACACATTGCCTGTAAAAAGAATGTAAATTGCAATAGTAAATAAGATAATACATACTTTTTCTATTTATTCTCACATATTTAATGTTATTTATTTTACATATAATCAGGGCTTGACATTAACACCTGCCAAATGCGGGTAGATTTCAGCTGTGGCTGGTAAGACAGCCACTCCCACTAGCCACTTTGGCGGGTTGAATATAATTTCAGCCTACAGCCTAATCAAAGGTAGCCAAGCTTGTTGTAGCACAAATTACAATTCAGTCACAATTCGTTATCGATGAACGTGCAGTTAGTGAAGGCGGGATAGGCGGAATCGCACTGAATGACGCACAACAGAAGCTCTCTCTCCAATCAGTTCTCCTTGCGCCTGAATAGTCAAATACACGCACACACAGATGTCACTGTCCATCGTGTGGAGTATCTCGCGTGAATACAGTCGGTTATGGCTTAAGTGGACGTAAACAGGTGGGTAAAAACTGGATGTGTGTCAGTATATTACGTCCATGCATTCAGCAGCCCAATTAAATACCTGTCTGTCATTAACGTTAATCAAAATCTCATATTATGGTCATATTGCCCACCCATACCAGCTGATATACCATGTAGTTTTGATAAGGGTGGTCAATCTGCATCTGAATGATTGAAAGCGTTTTAAATCTAGCTAAATCAAGTAAAATGACTCAAAATCAAGTAATTTTAGCATGCCAAAGTCAACATTAATCATATAAAATGTAATTTCCCAACAGCAAAATTGTGGCCAGTGAAAATGCTGAGTGGCTAGTAACTTTGAAAAACCACTAGCTACAGTGGCTGGTGAACGAAAAAGTTAATTTCAAGCCCTGCATATAATTACTGAATATTTTGTACTGTAAAAAAACAGCAAACCAATTTTTAATATACTTTTTATATTCAATACACACAAAATATACAATATTATATAATAGTATTTTGTGTATAAATGTTTATGTGATCTTCATATGAGTCAAGACCGTCTTAATAATCTGCGCAGTCATTTTCTACAGCCACTGATATCAAAAAGAGGCTTGTTGCGTTTGAAACTGACACTCGTGCATGCTAAAGATTGAAACGTCCCTCTTACAGCCACAAGAGCTTTTAAACAAAGCTTTACCATTGACAATAATTACATTGGATCGGTGATTCAAGCACCTCAGTCATCTCATCACAAAGAAAAGTTCTTCAAAAGTGTGATCAAAGAGATTTCGGTGGATCTTAAGGTGTCTTTTCTTCTCCAAAGACTTCAAAGAGCGATGTCTTACATCGGTTATGTCTGAAAATAAAGGACTGATGTATAGACATTCAACGCTGTAGACAAACACTAGAAAGACAGACTAATAGTAGCCTCATTCATGCTTAGTTTCTGCTCTTTTTATGTTTCTGCCCACCATCTTCCTTTCTTTCTCTTTTCTTTCCCTCTCTTTATCTCGCTCATTCTCTCTCTTTGTGTAATGCAATGACAGCATGGTGAGTCAGCTCCCTTTAAGAGCGCTGGACTTTCCTAACACTGCTGTGATACCCGAGCGCTGTGCAAAAACAGGCAGCACTTCCCGTCAAGCGTCTATCACTCATTAACCCTCACCTGCAGCTCACTGTTCACACACAGGGGCAAATTTTCTCTGTCCCTGCCTCGCTGTGCCTCACACCTCTCTCTGAATTCACCTCATGCCATGCTGAGCAGTCCAAACACTGAACGGAGAGGTGCGTGTGTTATCAGCCCACTGAGAGATTATGCCACACTGGTGTCTCACTGTCTTTCACGTGCACTTGCGAGCGGGTAGATGTGGAAAGAAGGTCGACCTGCACTTTTAGAGCTAAATATTCAGGAATGACACAATCTTAGGGTTCATGCTGACAGAAGAGATGATAAGGCTCTCTGGATGGTCTAATAACTGTATGAGAAAAGTAGATATTGTTTGAAACATTAATCACAGGTTGCTGCCAAGGAACACAGATGAAAGAAAGTAAATAGAACAGGTTACTTTGGCTCACTGGTCATTGACTCCTTTAATGTTTGGATTACCAAAATTGCCCCACTTAAATGGACATTTCACCCTAAAATGAAATTGTCATCATTTACTAACACATCTTTTTAACCAATTGATTTTTATCTTCCGTGGACCACAAATGTAGATATTATATCATTCTTTCAGAATGTCAAGCTCAAAAAGAAAAAATGTAGTCTATATGACTCATGTGCCATATCTTCTGATGCTGTACGGTATTACCATTCTTTAAGTTAATTAATTGAAAATCCTATCTTTTACCATTTTTTACTTGTATTTTTTTTTAATGGTTTTATTCATTTTTTCATATATCTTCTGACAATGCAAGCACCATTATCAGATGTAATATTTACATTTCTAAAGTTAAAGTGGTTACTAATATGTACAAAAAAATATATATATATATATAAATAAAAATATAAAAAACAAAAGTAATATATATATATATATATATATAAAACATGAAGAAACCATAAAAATGAATTGAACCAACACTATCTCACGACCAATTCGTACTTATTTTACGAGGTGGCTAATTCATACGAATACGTACGACCTCACTCGCAGAATTCGTGAGATTTGTCTAAACCCCAGTGACGGGTAGGTTTAGAGGTGGGTTTGGCAACTCATAAAATACGTACGATTTGGCAAAAAACATATTTTACGAGGTCCTTACGAATTAACCACCTCGTAAAATACGTACGAATTGCTATGAGATTGGGTTGATTGAACCAGTTAAAGGTGGACTCAGTAGATTTTGAAAAACACTGTTTGGAAGTTAGTCGGGCCGACATCAATAACAAACATGTAACCAATCAGTATTAGGGGGAATATGACGGTTGAGGAGAGAGAACGAGCAAGAGGGAGATTTGAAAAAAAGAAGAAAAAAAAATGCAGACCGAGAGATGGGACACAATACAAAAGAGCTCAAAAGAATATCACTGGAATGAAGGTTTATGACTGGGCAAGCGCTTTAGGACCCTCGTTTATATTAGAAAAGCTTTCAGCACTGGAGAGAGCTAAGTGCGAAGGCCTGAAAACAGGCTGCTTTGATTCCTTCATATGTGAGTAAAACTGGGTTTTGATTGTCTAGGAGCTGCTGTGCTGTTCGTGACTAAAACATTGTTTTTACTCTTGTGTACTGTACATTCATTTCTTGTGCTTCCTTGTCGTTCGTTTATCAACTGCGCATTATTTTTCATGAAGCATTTTGTTGCGCATCAGCTGTGATAAACAGACATCCACTCTCGTATTGCGTGTGTAACAGTGGCCAGATAGTGAGAGTTGAGCAGGTAAACCACTGCACATTGACGACTGCTGGAGAATGCGGTGTTTAGCGTCATTGTTAGTGCACTCGCCTCGCATGCCAGCAGCGAACAGGCTGGGGTTTGAGACCGACTTGGAGCAGGGTGGTTAGGATTGGAGTTTGAGTTTTGGAGGTTGAGCAATGAAGAGAGGGTATGTTTGTTTGGGTTGATTTCAAATATCAACAATGTCCAACAGCGTTTTTCAAAATCTACTGATCCCACCTTTAATTCTACTAAACATTGATAATAAACAACATAATCAATAAATAAATATTGAGAAGGTAGATTTATATTTGTACTATTTTCCCCATGGCACAATTTTGTATTTAAATTTAAAATTTAAATATATATTAAATAAATAAAATATATTTATTTTAAAAATATAATTATAAAATTGTGAAATGGAGATAAAAGTGATTGGAATTTTAAAAACTCTTGAATATACCTTCTAAATATTTATTGATTTTGTTGTTGTTGTTGTTTTGGTGTTTATTACAGACACACTTTTAAAATGTTTGTTCTGATCACTATCTCAAACACAAATTGGGTGGGACAGAACATTTTTACGCAGTCCCTGCATGTTTTCAGTGTATATGCACACACAGCACCATTGTGCTTTCACTGCGCCAAATGAAAGCGGTAGCCTTCCAGACTTCATCAGATATACAGGCAGGTAGATACTCGTTCTGATCCCAATCAATCACAGAGCGCTGTTTGCTGTTATGAGTATAAACAGAGCAGACAATCAACAGTCGCTCCGTTCAACAAATTGTCTTTGTTTGGGATGTCAGAAGTGTGCCCTTTGTCACCAGCTTAATGCATCTGTCATGGAGCACTGATAAAAATCTGCAGCATGTGTCACAGGTAAACAGCAGGTTGCTGTACAAGGAGGGCAATGAAACACCTTCATGTTTTTGTGACAGGTCACAGTCCAGCTGTACTTATCTCCATCTCTGACAGCTGCTAGAGGACAAACTGTCCTGATGTAGAATGAGCGGTGCTGTTAAGTGCATGTGCAAGTGCATGCTTGATTGAACAGACCAGCATAACACAACACCAGTACAATAACACTATCTTGTGCTTGGATGCTGGTGACCTAACCAGGCTTTTTAACTAGTTTAACCAACAAGGCCTTCTTGCTAAACCAGTTTCAACAAATAGACTACCGGTTGACCTTTTTGTTGGTGAAAAGCACAGCTATGCTTTTCCACCAGCATGGAAAGTCATGCTGGTCTAAGTCGGCGTAAGTCTTTCAAAGTGAGTGACCTTGTCTCCAACGTAAAGTTATTGCAATAATATTAATAATCATCATTAACTATTATTATTTACTATTACTATATTACTATTATTGCTATTACTATTTTTAGATTTTAAGAAGAAAAAAAAAACTCTTTTGTGAGCATTTGACTAATTGTTCTTGCATTATTTTAAAGGGTTAGTTCAGCCAAAAATGAAAATAATGTCATTTATTACTCACCCTCATGTCGTTCTACAGCCCTAAGACCTTCATTCATCTTCGGAACACAAATTAAGATATTTTTGATTAAGAATTTTTTGATTTTGATTTTTGATTAAATCCGATGGCTCAGCGAGGCAGTTCATGTGAGTACATTGGTTCTACCTTAATATTATAAAGCGATGAGAATATATTTTTTGTGTGCCAAAAAAAACAAAATAATGACTTTTTAACAATATCTAGTGATGGGCGATTGTTAAAAAGTCGTTTTTTTTTTTTTTTTTTTTTTTGGTGCACAAAAATATTCTCGTCGCTTTATAATATTAAGATAGAACCACTGAACTCACATGAACTGTTTTAAATATGTTTTTAGTACCTTTATGGATCTTGAGAGTGGAAATACCATTTGTGTTCCGAAGATGAACGAAGGTCTTACAGGTGTAGAACGACATGAGGGTGAGTACTTAATGATATTATTTTCATTTTTGGGTGAACTAACCCTTTAAGTCACTTTTGAGAGAAGCATCTGCTAATTTTATATAAGTAAATAATTTTTTTTCTGGCTAAATTGCAAATGATTAAATTAACAATCCTGGATAAGGAACATAGCAGTAAGTGAGTGGTCCCTTAGTATTACTATCTGAATCCCATCCCATCTTGATTATCTTAGGGTCGGCTGAGGACCTTTAGCCACATTCCAGCTAAAGAGATACACAAAAGATGATGTAATCATTTACACTCAGCAGCTCACTGATGAGCAGAAACTAGACTTGCTTATCTCTGATTTGATAGCAGAAATTCCCAGTGATAGTATTCACCAAACAACCCCTTTTTTTTTACTGCTATAGCCTGCAGATTTTTTTTCTGAAGATCTCAGCGTTTTATGACACAGTTCAGAGGTGTTTCCACAGGTGTAGCGAATACATGACTGTTTCTGTTGAAACTTGGCAGTGAAGTCCCTCTCACAGTGAGTAACCGCAGGCTGCTTGAGCTCTGTACAGCCCCATGCAGGTGCTGGGCGTAAAAGTAAACAGGTTTTCTCTGAACAGCGAGAAGGAAATTACCACTTATGTTACTTGAGGGAGCTTCAAACTCTGGATTAACTGTAACATCAAACACTTGAATATTTCCTATAAGCTTAACTTCTCTAATTCGTTCTTTGATATCCTTCTTGAGGAACTTGAGAGAGTTCCCCTTATTAATTGAAATGAGCTTATGTCAACATGGAGATTGGACCTATTCGCTTTTCGGGTTTGAGTCATAGGGTTCATAGGGTTTTGTACTCCTACTGAGCTAAATATAAAAAGTATAGGATCAGGGCTTGACATTAACAACCGCCAACTCACCAAATGCGGGTAGATTTAAGCAGTGGCGTGTAAAGCAGTCACTCCTACTAGCTACTTCGGCAGGTTTAATTTTATATACATTTTATATACATACTGTTTTTCAGTTGTAGTGTTTTTTGTCACATTGAAACGCTTCCAATACTTTTACTTCCAATGGATACATGATACCAACTGTGCTTTCTCGCTCTCCCATCTCTCCGACAGCGAGTTAACACACAAACCCGCCTCCCCTCACTCACTCGTTTCATTTGCTCTGGCTGAATATTTGTTGCTGTTACAGGGCTTGAATTTCACTGTGAGATTGCGTGTATTGCGCATAATTCTACTCATTCCCGCAGATTTTGTGAAAGTGTGCTCACATAAAGCCGCCTCTCAGTACTATATTGAGTTCTTTTTCACTGTGTATTGCGCTTAAACAGTCAAATACACAATAACGTCAAAATGCCAGTCTTGGCGGGTATTCACGTAAACACAGTGAATGTAAACAGTTGAGAAAGAAAACACGTGTTAACAGTATAATGGATCCGTGCATTAAAGCGATCTTAAAGTGACAGCAGTCTAATATACCGGCTGCCAAATTATGAGATAATATTAAAAATATCTATAGGGCAGTTTTTCCCCATGGTATCGATGTAAAATTGTGGCCAGTGAAAATGCTGAGTAGCTAGTAACTTTGAAAAACCACTAGCCACAGTGCCTGGTGAGCAAAAACTTTATTAGGTACTAATATGTATTGAATAGTGTACAGTCACCCAGTCATTATTTTGTGATAATGAACAGCTGATTATGCACTAATTATGTGGCTCCTTTCCAAATGAATAAATTAACTAAGTGTTGAATTGATTGGAGAAAATAAATTACCTGGAACAATTACACAATTATTAGTTATATTATGCAAACCTGCAATAATTAAATATGTGACCCTGGACCACAAAGTCAGTCAATAGGACAATATTTGGCCGAGATACAACTATTTGAAAATCTGGAATCTGAGAGTGCAAAAAAATCTAAATATTGAGAAAATCGCTTTTCAAGTTGTCCAACTGAAGTCCTTATCAACGCATAACCACTCACAAAATTAAAGTTTTGATATATTTACTGTAAGAAATTTACAATATATCTTCATGGAACATGATCTTTACTTAATATCCTAATGATTCTTGGCACAAAAGAAAAATCGATCATTTTGACCCATACAATATATTGTTGGCTATTGCTACAAAATATACCTGTGCGACTTATGACTGGTTTTGTGGTCCAGGGTCACATATGTTAAATAACACAAATATACTTTATGTATTTAATCTCACTTTATTAACCAATGTCTTTGCTTTTGACCTTTGATGATCCAATTCAAAAATATGAAAAGGCAAAAATGACTTTAGTTAAACATCACATTTGTTTCATTTTTTTTTTTTTTTTGTCTTTATTGGCACACTTCATATGCACTTATGGACTTACAATGGCTGGTGCGTGTCCGTTAAGTCCATGAGACTGTAGGGTATCCCATTTGTCATTTTAGGTTTCAGAAGGGTGCTCGCAAGCGCCCCCATTTGGTCAATATGTGCCCTCGATGTGCACTTTTGCCGAGCCTGCACTGAAGTGAGCTCCGCAGCAGACTTCGACTGAATCCCAAATGGCACCCTAAACACTAGCGGTCTTCCTACAAGTCTGCATTTTCGTGGAGTAATGCCGCTTTGACTGTCGGGTAAAGTCCTCTGCATAGCTCGCAGACTTGCAGGCTCAGCTGAAGGGCGCATAGCGGCCGCAAAGGGGGTGCTCGTGAGCACCCTTCTGAAACCTAAAATGATGAATGGGACACCCTACGGTCTCGTGGACTTAACAGACACACGCACGTGGCAGCCATTGTAAGTCCACAAGACCGAAAGTGCATAAAAGTGTGCCATTTGGGATTCAGACAGTCTCCCGACAGTCAAAACAACGTTACGTCATGAAAGTGGGGACTGGAAGAGCGTTTAGGGTGCCTGGCAGCACAGCTGAAAGGTTTGTTTGAGCTGCGCCCTCTACTGTACAGGTGTAAATATGTGTTTCCTTCAGCCTGAGGCTTATTCACTTCACTTTTGGTGTGAGGGGCCTTTACATTTGCCAAAAATAGAACTTTGTTGTTGCTGTTTTTGTTAAAAAACAAACAAGCAAGCCCAACCCTGGTGAGAAAAAGTAATGCAAAAGTAACGTAACGCATTAAAAGTAACCAAGTAACATGATTAGTTACTTTTTAAAGAGTAACACAATATTGTAATGCATTTAAAAGTAATTTTCCCCAACACTGCTTATGACAATTATTTTAATAATTATATATTTGGCCACAGAATGCAATTATTGACCAATCAAAATCAAGTATGCCAGAGAGCTGTGTAATAAAGCTGTATACTAGAAGCATCATCACTTTGTTTTGTAAAGCATTGCCTCAAAATTGCACTGTAATGCTGAAGAAATTAAATGAACATTAAAAATGACATTAAAACATTAAAATGAACCTATCAACCCTTTCCCTCTAATTAGTCCTTACTGAATATTGTAAGAAAGCTTTTCAGGAGTGCACAATCAACTGTCATTTGAGTTACTGGAGCGTTTAACAGTGGCAGTGAGTCATTAATTGTAAATGTGGCAGACTGACAGATTGTGTCACTGTGGGTTAGGCAGTGATCTCATCATGACTGGACTTACACCAGCATTATGCCTCAGAGTAAAAGGACATGTTACCATTCAGAGCAAAGAAAAAGTCTGAAAATTAAGTTACATTTTATTTGAGTTATTGACATAAGAAACAATTAGCAATAACTAATAAAACAGCACAAAACCAGCACAATCGAAATGACCCGATGCATAGATTTGTTTCAAAAACCATTCTTAATAATTGTTTAATCACACTTGGCCTTACTTGGCCTTCACTCATAGTGGTGTTACAATAAGTGCCTAGTGAAAATGGACACACTTTGTAACAAAAGAGCGTATAATAGGCAACATTTTGCAAGACTGATGAATGTTCGTTTTCATCCAAATGAATCTTTTGTTGAGATGACGGCTGACCCAGAAGCACACAACGGCCCCATCATTCTGGGTCATGCAAAACCATCTGCCCCAGCACACGCCCCCACAGAGGGTGTGATTGTAATTTAATCACTGCACAGTCTGACAATGTAAACTCCTCTAATTACTACACAAAGCAGAAAGCGACTGAGCGAACAGAGTCAAGCACTGCATGTGGCAGTTATTGCAAATTTACTTTTAATAGTCAGATCAAATTAAGCCAACAAGTAGATTGTCATTTTACTGTACAGTTTACTAACTGCAGTATATTAACCCCAACAAACTATGCAGGGTTTCGTACATAATGCCACAAATATATATATTATATAAAATGTAATATATATATTTGTGGCACACATTGCCGGTAATATATATATATAAAATGACCAGCTGACTGTACATTAAATATGAATTAGGAATGCTTTGTATTTGCCGTGTTATGGTAAATCAGCACAACCATAAACTGTTAGTCACATCAATATGTCAGATGCAGACCCCTCAACTGAGCCTCTTTTGTGTTGTGTCAATAGAGATGGATGTCACATGATTGTTTTTTCCCCCTCTCTTTGAGGGGTGAAAGTGTCTCATTCTGTGCTCCAGCTCATTCTATTCATTTGCAAAGCAGCTATTTGGGCCAAAGTGTGCCCTTTCTTCCCGGTGCAGACCCACGCACACTTCTCTCCCCCTCCCCAACCACTGTATCCACTCCTGTTCCTCCAGCCAGCCATGTGTTAGTGAAAGAAAGCAGAGTCAGATTTCCTGTGCAGGAGCAGCAGCTGCCACTGTGCCACACACCAGAGCTTTCAGTACACGTACAGAGAGGCTTGATCCGTCTCTCTTTGAACGTCCCTGACTGCTGCTGCTTTTGCTCCTTTTGTCCTTCCTCTTATGTGTATCTGGCTGGAGAATTGCTCTGGATGAGCCTGGCTGCACATCAATGTTGCTCTGGTGAGCTCAAAAAAAAAAAAAAAAAAGGCCTAAATTTAAGACTTGTGTATTTGAGTTACATATAAAATTCCATCCATTTAAATTATGCAGTTTTAACAAACTAATAAACTTAATGTGATGCATATTTGTCAGTCATAAATGAAACTGGTAACATTTCAGCACTCAACAAAAATCATGCCATAGTTTATTATCTATTTGCATCATTATTTGATTTCAATTAAATAATCATATTTATTTCAGATTGAATCTAATTGGATTTATTTATGATAAATACATGAATAGCCGAATAAGACAGAAATCGTACCTGTTTCATTTATGTATGACTGACAAATGTGCATCAAATTAAGTTTATTAGTTTACATTCAAACTGCCATTCTAAAGAATGAATATTAAGAAGGGGGTTACGCATTGTCTCTGGAGCCACTGCACACGTGCTAACATCTCTGTAATCTTTCTGAGCCAAACCCACCGAGGCCTAAGGCAAGGGCAGCTGTCGAGGAAAAGGAGAGAGGAGGAGGGAATCAGAGAGAGAGAGAGAACGAGCACAGCTGTCAGTTTCATCAATCTGCCACTCATTTGGAACAATAGAGCTGGAGGTTCAAGAGGCCCCTTACTGGACCCAAATTCACTTTAATGTCCACTTTTTCAGCAACAGTTTGCAACACACATTACAGCGATACTTGACACCTTCAAATGCATCCATCAAGCAGGCCACTGATAGACCCAACCACACATATTGTTATACTACTGCTGGGTTAAAGAGCACGGTGGGGCGTGTGGTTGGGAAATTGGTGTACTTTATCCATGTAATGATGCTATTGTATGACACTAGATTGTCCCTTCTGCACAAGATCAACTTGCTATAGCAATAACTACAATGATTATCTGTTGCATGACAACTATGTGCAAGTGTTTTCATAAATGATTTTAAATGTTTTATCTTTTAAACTTCTGCCCATATCCCCTGAGGTAGTGCCACTTATGGAAGCTTGTTTCTGCCATGAAATAATAATTATTAATAATTATTATAAAATTATTATTATTATTAATTAAGGTAATTGTGACACAATTCTGACTTTTATTCTCGCAATTGCGAGTTTATATCTCATAATTCTGTAAACATACAATTGCGAGTTATAAAGTCAGAATTGCGAGCTATTGGACATTATAACGTAATTGTGATGTAAACTTACATTTCTGAGAAAAAAAGTCAGAATTGCATGATATAAAGTCAGAATTGCATGATATAAGTCAGAATTGCGTGATAAACTCACAATTCTCACTTTTTTCTTACAATTGCGAGTTTATATCACGCAATTCTGACTATATCATGCAATTCTGACTTTTTTCTCAGAATTGTGAGATATAAACTTTCAACTGTGTTATAATGTCCAATTATGAGGAAAAAAAGAATAAAATTGCAAGTTTATATCTCACAGTTCTGACTTCATAACTCGCAATTGCAAGTTTAAATCTCGCAATTCTGAGAAAAAAGATAAAAAGCAATTTCCTTTTTTATTTTTTTATTTAGTGGCAGAAACAAGCTTCCGTATCCTCCAGCTGGATATTATTTCAGCAATCACAAAAAAGAAAGACTGAACATGTCTCGACTGTCAAGGGAGATAAAATCTTTTAAAGATGTCTGACTGGGTGGACTTTATCAGCAATGTGACACAAGCATTGGCACTGAAGCATCTGTACTAAACTATAGTTTGAGGACAGAATTGTCTAAATGAACTATAGAATCTGGAAAAAAAAAAACATTTTTTGGGGAATTCAGGGATGTCCTTATTTGTGAAAAAATGTTTGGGTTTAGGTTAGTCGATTGCTATAATAATAAGCTTTATATTAAAATAAAAGAAGTGTACAGTTTGTCCTCATTTAGAGGTCTACACGGTAAAAAAAATTGATGTCTTTTTTTCCAGTTTAAATAAGAAATCCATGAAACAAGATGAATGTTTTTGAGAAGCAACACTGCATAAGATATTAACAGTTCCTTGTGGTCAGACAATGTATCTTTAATACAAGTGTATTTTTGTATTGCTGCATTGGTAGAATTGTTTAAAATAAGCGAAAAAAATACTACTATTGCAGTAAGATAAAATAGACTTATATTCAAGATACAATGAAAAGTCTTAGTAAATATCTTAACATTTATGCAGTGCTACTGTCAAGTCCATTCATCTGTTTGATTTCAAGAAGTTTTAGATATTTTACTAAATAAGAAAACAATTCAATACTCATTAAAAGTCATGTTTTGTTGCAGTGTAAATCATGTGTATTGAGGTATAAAATCAATCATTGTGCAGGTCTTGATCTCATTCATGCACCTAACAGTCAAAACACATCAAATTCAGCACAGCTTTCAAGTGTGTGTGTTTAGGGTGAAAACAGGTGAAATGTAAGTGGGTAGAGATATGGAGATATACTCTGCTTTGGATGTGCCTCCTGGAAAACAAAAAGCTATGCCTTTTTTTTTTTTTTTTTTTTCAGTGGAGACTGTCTGTGTGGGTCTGAATGGGGATTCTCTCCCCCGGGCTCCAGACTAACGTTAGTGGAACCGCATTCCCATCTGCTTCTCCCAGGGACCCCCAAATGCCATGAAGGGAGAGAGAGAGGGAGGGAAGGGATGAAGGTGAATGAGTGCAAAGGGAGGAGGGTCCTTTAAGCCTGAGATGAATAGAGTTGTGCAGAACAGAAGATATGAGTGCATTATGGCTGCATATAAAAAATGATTTTATTATCAGAATAATGGGTGCATATCACTGAATACTATAACGATACTGTATAAGCCCTACTAGTTATGCAAAATGTCATCATACAAGAATATGTTGTGGAAAGGCAGTTTAAACATTTCTGAGGTTTCAAATAGTATGAATAATGAAGAGATAACAGTAACCAAACTGACTTTTGTTTTTGTTCAGTTCCAGCTGATAGAGCCTCTGCACAAAATGAGAGTCTGTGGTCTACAGACACGTCCACAAACATTAACGGTCCTCTAATACAGTCCGAGGATTCCTCTCAGCCCACCCCTCCATCACAGAGGCACTAGAGGCTCTTTAATTTGGAAGACATTACAGCCCACTGCAGACCCTCAGGCACAGGCAAAGCCTTTGTGCTCCTTCCATTAGGTTTGGAGGAAGGACTAGGGGAAGCCTGACCCACCCATCTCTGCTTCAAGAGCATATCCCCCCACTACAAGCTGTGTGCTGATGAAACACTTTCAGTTCTACCCGGCAACCAGGATGGCTATCTCATTACCACAGTGCAGCTCGTTCACCTTTTCACTTCCTCTTAAACATTTCTTTTTTTTCGCATTCTGTCTGTATTTACTCTCTTTTGTCTCTTTCTGTTGCATTAAGTTGCACTGTGTTGCACAAGTTTTACCAGCTGCATCCTGTGTGTCTGAAAGCCTGGTGCTTTTAGCCATCTCGTCGTTGTTTACACAGGCAGCATATGTGGCCGCACATCTCCGTTCACACACACATGGCAGCACCTGCGCCTGCACAACATCACGCGCTGCAGAGCAGCAGTAGGGTGTTTACGACACTGTTGTGTATTCTTAACATATACTGAAGGAATATTATACTTTTTGCAGCTTCTATGTTGTTTTTGTTGGCATTATTGTTATTATGACAGCCTGTAGTTTACTCAGTGTCAAGTACATTATCTAAGTGTAAGTGTAAGGAAAGTTATAAAATGATTTCCCACTTGTGGACTCCAGACTGTGAGTCACATGGCACTTTTCCTGTAAGGCTTTCATAATGCCACTTTGTAAACATGCTTCCAAACTGAAGCTAATATAGCGGATGCCAAAAAAAAAAAAAAGTTCCAATTAGAAATTAGAAAGATATATATATAAAAAATAGTTCTAGGTAGAAATGAGAAATATATAATTTGCTATATATATATATATATATATATATATATATATATATATATATATATATATATATATATATATAATTACAAATTAGAAAGATATATAGAAAAACGTTCCATATAGGTAGAAATGAGAAATATATAATTTGCAATACTATATATACACACATATATATATATATATATATATATATATATATATATATATAATTTGCAATAGTATATATATATATATATATATAATACACTATTTGTATATTATAATATACTATTTACTTTTGTACTAATGCATATCTTTTATATTTATATAAAAATCTATATATATTTATATATCAATAAATTATATTGATATTATATATATATATATACAGTATATATACATACATAAATGTATTCTATATAATGTTTCATACATTTGTGTGTGTATATATATATATATAAATTATATTGATTATATATATACTTTAATATATATATACTAATATATACTATATATATATTATATATTTATAATCTATAAATTATATATATATATAATTTATTGATATATCAATCAATTGATATAAATATTATCAAAATTATACATCAATAATTGATGGACATATATATGTATGATTTTATATAGAATAAATAGAATAAAATGTATGTATTTTATTCTATTTATACTTCTAATGTATGTACAATGAAAAAGTATGTGTATGTATAAATAATATATTAATTATATTGATTATAAATATACTTTTATATATACAAAATACTAATATATACTATATATACTATATATTATATATAATATATATATATATAAAATATTTTATATTTATATAAAAATCAATATATATCAATATATATAGAATAAATGGAATACAATGTATATGTTTTATACATTTTACAATTTTTATATATATCAGAAATAAAGATAAAAATTAGTAGACTGTACAGTTTACTGTATAATTTCCTCTACTTATCTCTGCATTTGTGATTTTTTTTTAGAACACTGATAAATATGTTTACTACAGCACTGCAGGATCTGTTCTCAGAGGGGTACAATAAAAGTTGCAACAGTCCTACAGTCAATCTCTGATTGGCTAACAGCTTAGCCTGTCTCCAAAGCAACAGTGTATCTCAGGACAAAGACATCCCATTCAAGCATCTTCAGTGTGCATCGCCTCAGAGAAAACAAGTTTATACACTGAACGCCCTTGAACTTTGGCAGCCAGAGAAACTATGTTGAACCCTGACAGGATTGTTGTCATCTGTACGTTTTTGTGCCCTAAAGACACAATCAGTTACGCATTAATCTAAGTTAAATATTTTTAAAGTGAGAATTTTAGAGACACCTTTGAAGACTGAGAATGAGAAAGATATCCAAAATCAATATCCCAGTTTGACCTGTGGCACACGACCCTGTTTGAAGTAGACCTGATCACTGGGATGCAAAAGGTAGATGATAAACACAAGTGACATCATCACAGGGGTTGTAACCTCTGCTCACCCATTTTGAGTCAAATAAAAACAAGCTTAATCAAAACACCTCTTTGATCAAAACAATAATAACTCTATTCAAAACTCCTTCTCTTTGACACAGTTGAGCAATCCCCCAACAACCAATCAGAGCTCTGTTACCACCAGCAACAACCCCTACAACAGCAAGGCAATGGATCCAGGCTTCTGATTGGTCAAAACTCCACGAGCACTCAGCTGGTGGCCCCTCCCTCTACTCTTTCACATCCACACAGATTAAGCAACATCATCAAAACAAGGCAAGCTTAGTTTTGTTTTCCTGCAGTAGCATAGCTTCGTATAAACAGTGGGCTGTGTTTTGCTATTTGGTGGAATGAGATTCTTGTGTAAAGGGAAGAGGAAAGTAATAGGGAGAATCCTTGTTGCCAGGGTTACAGCGTTCTTTGAGGAAGCAGGAATGATGAGATCGGGTGAAATATAATATGTACTACTGAAGGCAGGGTGTTGCATCAGATACATTATGATTCAACCATACTGGAAAAAGTATCTGGCTGTAACTGCATATTAAATTTGTGTAAATTGTGTGAATATTCCACCAAATTTCATCCTGTGAACTTGATGGTGCAATATATAATGAATATACTTTCTTACTGTTTCATATTTATTGTTTACTTTGCACAGAGACCAAAGAAACTTGTAATAAAATTGTATTTCATGAAAGCAGATATTGTGTTTTTTTAACAGAAAATTGTGTTTTTTTTAACACACATATATATATATGTACATTATATGTAAACAAATATTATTATTATTATTTTAAAATATTTAAATACATTTTTATTTAATTTATTCATATTATTTTAGACCAGCTGGGTACAGCTAATCAAAATGGCCATGGTAAAATGTTAATTTAAAAAAAAGTTACATTAAAATCTTAATAAATTGCTATTCATTTGTGTAAGTTGTGTGCATAGCCTTATCATTTTGTGTGTTATCTTTAAACCTGTATAAGATATTTTGGCAAATATTACTTTTAAAATGTATTACTTATTAATTTTATTATTTAAATGCCTTTTATTTATTTATTATTTTAAAATTATTTTTTTTAAATGTTTTTGGACAAACTGGGAACTGCTCATCAAAATGGCCATGGCAAAATGTTACATTAAAATATTAATAGTGCTAATAGTTGTAAGCATATAGCCTTGTAAGTTGTACAGAATAATATCTCTATAATGTTAATATTTCTATAATGTTATTAAATATGACCCCAGTTAAAGGATGTCAAATATAACCTACTAACTAAAGGGAGGGGAATTTCTCCACACTAGATCAATGTCAATATCAGACTGATGTTGTTGGGAAGGCATTTGAGTGACAGAGTGTCTTGCTTATTCTAGCACAGTACACATAGATACTTTGAGTGTCTTGCTGTTTACTATTGCTTGTTTGGACATGTCAAGGGCATCAGTTGGTGACCCTGACCTTTCAGATCCATCTGTCAGGAAAACAAAACTTTTTCCATCCCACACTTAGCAGCTTCAAAATGTCATTTTCCCTTTTTATTTTCTCTGCAACCTATTTTAGTTCATATATTTGCCTTTTACTCTGTACACCTGCCTGTGTGTGAAAGGTACAGAATAGACAGAATGTAACTCACCTGTAAGTCTTTTCGTTTTGATCTATTAATCATGTCATTTGGTTGATTACACCGTAATGGCCTAGCTGTTAAAAGGTTTCTCTGTGTTTGTCTTTCTATTGTTTCTTTGTTATTTAGCAAATGTCTTTGATGACAAGCAGGTGCATTTATGGAGCTTAGACCATCATAAAGATCTCTGGAGTCAGTGAGGCTTCTAGACTCCTTTGATACCCTTGTGTAATCCTGTTAAACTCTAGGGGTTCTTGTACTGAGACAGTTCTATCTTATCCTTTTGGATTAGGGAACTATCCCTAGTGAATTGGAGAGGCCCTTTAATCTGTTTCACTGAATCAAGCAGACTAGAAATCAGTTAGTGATACTGTAATATTGTTAACTTTAAACATTCCCTTTATCAGACAGACTGGGCTTGTTCCTGTGTGCCGACAATTTTGTCTTAGTACAGTGGAACAATCAGAATACAGTGCTTCAGCCTGGATGGAGATGCTATCACTGTGAAAAATCTGACTCAAATATCCAAAAATTACTGTGCGTTCACACCGCCGCTGGCGAGAGCGTCAAAATTCGCCCTGGCTGCCCTGTCAACAATGCTGTACTGTGCGTTCAAACCGCCGCCGGCGGGAGGGTCAAAGTAAATGACAAGTTGTGGCAACCAATCGGAATCCTCTCAAGTGAGGACCTCTACATTCCGATTGGTTGCCGCCGAACTGCGTCATAGCTCATTACCATAAAGTTGACCTGACTTCAACTCTCCTCGACGCTCTCACCGTCCAAGACTCGCCACCGGAGCTCGCCGCCGGCTCACACTGGAAATGAATGACTTCCTTTCACTTTGACGCTCTCGCCGGCGGTGGTGTGAATGCACGGTTATGTTATCATGAAACATTTTATTTTAAATTTAGGTCAGGACATCCAAAACACATGAACGCGTACAGCAGGTAGCCATCAAAATAGTCACGAGAGACAGCGTTAAACTACCTCATGTCTCAAAGCACATAACATTACAATAACAATGAATGTAAACAAGTTAAAGAGCACTGACCTGTACCACCTGACTGCTGCAGATTCATTTCGCTGTTGATAGTGTTGCCATTGAAGCACTATTCGAGTCACGAACCGCTCCTAGTATAACGTCATGGGTTTCCATCTTCCCCCAATTATGGTGGTTATGGCATGAACAACATAAGCTCGTTGTTTTGGTTCAGGAGGAACTGTGAAACTTGGCTGCTGTTTTGATTGCAGTGCTCGTGACTGGCGTCTGTCTTAACTCTGCATAGCATGAAACGCGCTGATAACGTGTGATGTCTGCGGGAACAGGGTGCGTGGGGGTATGCAAAAACATACGTTGACAGGCAGGTAGGACATCCTATCATATCCCTCGGACCGAGAAATATGATTAGACGAACATATTATGGTCCTACGCCTTCCACAGATGATATAAATACATATAAATACATTTAGACCACATTACTTAGTGATTGCTATCGGGATGTGAAGAGACTTTCAACCAGCATAACGAAAAATGCTTTTGAGGCAAATCACCTACCCTGCCTTTACCTATAAGCCCCAACTTGTAAGTTCCTCAAAGAACTGTCCTTTTTGAAAGGATGCCTAGAAGTTCTCCAGAGAGATCCTTGTGTATCTTTTGATTTTTACAGTGTACTGCTGCTATAAGCTGAGTAAGTCAGACTGTTTTGGGTTGCACAGCTGCTTAAAACTCATGGCCTAGATTTATCCTGACACTTACTCTCGCAGGATGTTGAGATATGCTTTTAAATGTTGATCTTCTTTTGACTTGACACTGTGGATAAAAGTGACGACAGTGAAAAAGCAGCGCAGCCAAGCACATTCTGGAGTTTCGCATGAGTGCGTAAAAGTTCCCTACGCAGGTTTTGCTTGTATTCAAGTTGGTCACACGAATCTGGTGCATTGACCAACAGAAAGTTGCTTAGTTTAAAAATGACATCTGTCTGAGCTGTGCTTCATACATTGCTACACTATTTACAATGGACAATGGCCTTTCACCCAATTGTCGCTAATGTGATCGCACCATTATTGCTTATACAAAAACATTGTGCCAGATGCCAGTCAGAATGTTTTAATCACTATAATATTGCACATCCTGATTTTGCAGAGTTAGATGGATTCCTGGGTCAACATATTTTGCTGATACTGGGACAACATTCCTGTCTGAAAATGTAATCCTATAACTGTATCCCTACCCCTAAACTTAACCCTACCCATAAGTTATCCCTGAAATCAGTGGGAAATGATAGGTGAATAACACTAATGTAGAAGCACCTAACCCTGGTTGTAAGCCTAAACTTGACATAAACTGTAAGTTTGTCCCTCAAATCTGATTGGTTGATTGGAATGTTGTTTCGGGTTTAACAACGATGTTGATCCAGGAACACGTTGCGTTTGTTGAAATCAGTTTCTGCCTCTAATAATACCTTAAGAATTTCACCTCATACTTCTCTTTCTTGGCCTCCCAATTATCCTGAAGACATTTCTTGCATTTTTGTATGAAAGCTTTGTGAGAGTTCTTTTCATTACTCCATATGTAGCTCACATTTGGCAATCTGCTGTACCTGCAGTGGCATCTGCCACAGACTTTCAGATATCTCTGGCATCTGGAGAGGCACATAGTGCCGATATCGCAACATACCTACTGCATTTCATGTCTGTACGGACAAATCGTGTCTGTACAGTTCTGCATTTGATACTGATATTTCATGAATGTCAGCTCTGCATTCTGAAATAACTCACGTACATGCTTATACTGACATATTTAGGCATCATATTTAAACATTTGCAGAGCTGCCAAATTTGTCACCATGCTTTCCCCACAATGACAGCATTGCACAGACACATGACTACAAAAGATAACCTAAAAATGTCAGGAATGCTGACGTTGTCTTCCACCCTGCAGTACTGCCTTAATAGTAGATCAATGCGAAGGAATGCAGAACAATCTGAGCAGCATGTGACCCATGAATATCCTAGCGCTGCACTGCACTCATACCACACAGTTCTGGCCTGAATGTAATGTCTGTACCCAGGAGCTACAATGCTATTCTGGGACTGTTAGTTCATGTACTCTAAGATCAGAATGGGTTACATAAAGAGCAGCCTATCGTAATCCAGGAGATCACAGACTTCTTTGGAATTAAAAAGGTACTGCCTATTCTACAAGTACATTGAGTTTGTATCTGTTCCAAGATACTGTTTAAGCATGCATTATTTGCTACATGGTAAAGACTGATTTGCACAGCCAAGTTGAGCTCTAATCTTTACTATCAACTTTATATCTGGACGTATTTACATTTAATCATTTAGCAGACACTTTTATCCAAAGTGACTGAAAAATGAGGAGTACAATAGAAGCAATCAAATCAACAATAGGGAAACAATATCTAAGTACTCTGGCAAGTCCAAGTTATTCTAGCACAGTACACATAGATAGTAATTAAAATATAGAATAGAATATTAGAATAGAACGCTTTCTTGAAAATGGCTAAAGACTTGGCTGCTTGGGTTGAGTTAGGCAGGTCATTCCACCAGCAGGGAACAATCACTTGCAGAATGCAAGCTTCTGGGGGGTACATAAGTCTGAAGTAGTGAGTTTAGGTATAGGGGTGCAGATCCAATGGTTGTTCTGTAGGCAAACATCATTGCCTTGAATTTAATGCGAGTGGCAACTGGCAGCCAGTGCAAATTGATGAAAAAAGGTGCAACGTGTGCTCTCTTCGGCTCATTTAAGACCACTCTCGCTGCATTCTGGATCATTTGCAGAGATTTGACAGTGCATGCTGGAAGGCCTACCAAGAGAGCATTACAATAGTCCAGTCTGGATAGACAAGATCTTTGACAAGGAGTTGTGTAGCATGCTTTGATAGCATGCCTGTTCTTCTTTTACTGTATGAAAAAGCTATTTCTCAATGCTTAGTCCTGAAGAGCTTTATGGCATTAAAATGCCATCATATTTACTGTTGCTAAGCGAATATTCACTGGCAAAACCCAGTTATTTCAAAAGGAATCCACAAGATCGGGAATTTTGCATAAGACTGAAAGAATTCCCTGTGTAAATTTCACAATGGGTTGATGGGTTCAGGGTTATTATATTTAATTAAATCTAAAACTGCTTGGCTTGAAAGTGACTTATGTGTGAGCTCTGCTTCATACATCTACACCAGAGGTCTCCAAACTCTGTCCTGTAGGGCCGCTGTCCTGCAAAGTTTAGCTCCAACCCCAATTAAACACACCTGAACCAGCTAGGTCTCGCATACAAGAAACTTTCAAGCAGGTGAGTTGGAGCTGGTTGGAGCAAAACTCTGCAAGACAGTGGCCCTCCAGGACCAAGTTTGGAGACCCCTGATCTACACTATTGACAATAGACAACTGACGTTTTTGCCCACAAAATTCTGCCATGACTGCACATTTAGTCTTCCATCATAATATGTGTGAAAATATAACACTGAAGAACATCTATATACAGTCCAAGTAGTTTAAAACAGCACTTTCAGAAAAAGCTGATGTCAAACCTATAATCAACTGCACATCTCATTGTTCCTGAGTCATTAGACCAGGGATGTTCAAACTCTCCTGCAGAGTTTAGCTCCAACTTGCCTCAACCCTCAATAAAATCATAAAAGAATCCTCTCATCCCAACCATAAAATGTTTAAATTGCTCCTGTCTGGGAAGAGATACATGAGCATCCGCACTAGAACTAGCAAGCTTAGGGCCAGCTTCTTCACATCAACCATCACCCTATTGAACTCTACATTAAACCGCTAGGTTTATATTAATAATTGGAGCCAGCAGCCATATCACCCTGTAGCCCAAGACTGGTTGCCCACTCAAGCTAAGCAGGGCTGAGCCTGGTTATTACCTGGATGGGAGACCTCCTGGGAAAAACTAGGTTGCTGCTGAAAGAGGTGTTAGTGAGGTCAGCAGGGGGTACTCACCCTGTGGTCTGTGTGGGTCCTAACACCCCAGTATAGTGATGGGGACACTATACTGTCAAAAAGCACCGTCCTTCGGATGAGACGTTAAACCAAGGTCCTGACTCTCTGTGGTCGTTAAAAATCCCAGGATGTCCTTCGAAAAGAGTAGGGGTGTAACCCCGACATCCTGGCCAAATTTGCCCATTGGCCTCTGTCCATCATGGCCTTCTAATCATCCCCATATACTGATTGGCTTCATCACTCTGTCTCCTCTCCACCAATAAGCTGGTGTGTGGTGGGCGTTCTGGCGGAATATGGCTGCCGTCGCATCATCCAGGTGGATGCTGCACATTGGTGGTGGTTGAGGAGATTCCCCCTTCAATATGTAAAGCACTTTGAGTACCCAGAAAAGCGCTATATAAATGTAAGGTATTATTATATATATATATTTACTTTCTCTTTTTAAAGGTATATATTTATTATTCAACAATTTATTTATTATTTCAGATACAGATTTTATAATTGCACTTTCATCTATTTGCACAATGCTACTATTTGCACTTCTGGTAGATGCTAAACTGCATTTTTTTGTTGATGAGTACTTTGCAATGACATTAAAGTACTATCTATCTATCTATCTATCTATCTATCCATCCATCCATCCATGTATCTATCTATCTAATCTACACACCTGCCTGGAAGTTTCTAGTATGTCTAGTAAGAGCTTGATTAGCTAGTTCAGGTGTGTTTAATTGGGGTTGGAGCTGAACTCTGCAGGACAGTAGCCCTCCAGGGGCAGGATTGGACAGCCCTGCATTAGACCCAGAGAACAATATGTCTGTGGTTTGTGATCAGAGTGAGCGTTAGTGCTAACAGATGCCAGTACTACTGTCTGGGTTGAGTCACTAGCTGCAGGGCTTACAAAGGAGGGGCACATGTGTGCATTGCAGACATCAAGCCAGCTGCAAAGTGGTTTTCAGGGTAAAGTGTTTTTTTTTTTTTTTTCTTGGTGTTTTGAAGCCTTGTGCACCTGTGAACACAAATGAAAAGACACATAATGTTTTAATCAGAGGGGAGTAACAAGTCAGTGCAATTTATGGTGAGTAGTCTAATGCTGAAACTGTGAAATGCAACAAAGTGCACAGGGAAGTTTGGTGACATTTTTACTCACGTTTCCTGAATAGTACTCTGCGGAACTTAAGTTCACAGAAGACCTTTTGGTCTCTGAGAAAAAAACTACGCATCGGGCGGAAATATGATGAGAACTGTGTTTCGTATTGAGAGCATGTGAGGGCCTGTCGCCAGCCACATGCAGTGCACTCTCCATTGAGCAGGTGACAGATGTGTAAGTTGCTCAAGTCATTCAGTAAATGAAATCTCACCACGGGGAAAAAAATGACCAGACAGTGGAGGGCAGACTCATTACAACATTTATTTAAAATAAAGTGTGAAATCTGTAAATTAGACACTGTCCCCTTCCCTAACTATAAAAGCAGTTCTGAAAAGTGCAAACTGCGCCTTTATAGACATTGTTTTCTTGAAATGGTTGTCTCTTTCTGCAAAGACCTAGACAGCTGTGATAAAAAGACAGCAAGCCATTGTCTCTTTGTCTAGTCCTTGTGTTCTGCTTGTAGAGTGTCTGTCTGCCTGTCTAATTGGTTTTTAATTGCTCTCTAGTTTATGTAATTATACACACAGTGAACTAAGAATGAATGCCAACTCATATTTAAAATTCTCATTTGTCACAACTGTGATATCTAAATGTCTGTGGGTGTTTGTTACTAGAATGACCTTAAGGGGATCTCCATGGTACCTCCATTGTAATTGACCCAGTTTCTTGACTTCAATGCATTAGCTGAATTAAGTTAACTGCAAAGATCAATTACTATCTGAGAGAGTGTAAGATTCTTTTTGGGAAGCGGCTGTCTGACTTTCTTTGTTTTCAAAAGCAGGTGTGTGTTGCTTTGTCCATACATGTGCTTAGCTTTCTTGTCGGTTGACTTTCAAGTGCACAAAGACTTTTCAGCCACTACCTGAAATGCTTTTTTACACTTTGCTTTGGCCATTGGTACACAACACCTGGTGCAAGTATTTGCTGTTAAACACATGCAGCTCTTTTCAGAAAATTTCCAGTGATGTAACTTCTGAGTCTGTGAGATGCAAAACTAACTGGACAGCGTATCTAGATCAAACAAACCACAAATGAGTATCTGTCTTACTGGTAGTTTAGCACCCTTTCTCTTGTAAAACCACAAACCATACGTACAAAATCATTGTGTTGAAACTGAGTGAATAAAGAGAGTCAGCAAAGAAAAAGGATTTCCATTAACCTTTTGGTACTAATGTACTATAATTTATGCTAAATATTTTTACATTTAATTTAATTAGTTTTATATTTTGTCATTTTTAATGCAAAAGCCAGAGCATATTAGATTTAAAATCCTTTGTTTCTATTTTAAATACTGACACTGTCTTTACTTATGACCTTTACTGTAAAAACAGATGAATTTCTACTGTTGTGTTTGGTGAGTTCAACTCAATTAGTCATCTAACAGATCTGGCTGTACACTGCCTCTGCTCCAAATGGATGGTGCAAAACCTACACATGACTGAAGTCAGTCCCCCATTTCAAAGGGGGCCCTTCAGTTGAGCAAGCGGTTTAAAGAAAGCAGCTGGTGCATGGGTGGTGAAAGGTCAGTCAGTGCTTGGAGAGATGCCAGTTTCTCTAGTGCAATTGCAACCTCTCTTTCCCTCATGTAGACTGAACTGCCATGAACTCCCTTCCTCTGATGTAACTGGTGAAAATAAAACACACTGCTGCAAGCCAACAGCTTTAAAAAGAAACATACCATAATTGCATTTTTAAAGTATTTATTTCAAAAATGTATTGCAAAAAAGGTGGCTTTGCCACAATTTGACATTGCATTGTGAATATTTGACAAAATAAAGCACAACTTCTAAATACCACCAAATACTGTAGGGAAATCCAGCTTTTCCCCAGGATATCACAAAAGACAAGTTACACTAGTGTCCATGTAATATTTTTCAGATAACATCCCAAGTGTCCATTCTTCAAATTCTTCAAAATATCACTTAAACATAGTTCCTCTTTTTAAATCCACATCACACCAATTCCATGGCTTGCCACCTCCGACAATCTCATAAACGTGCTCTCACAGTCCACCTGTCCTTTTCTCTTCTATTGTCTCCACGATACCACCACAATAGACTTGAGTGGCACAGGAGCCTTGACTTTTCCATGCTCGTCCCAAAAAAAAAATCTGAACCTCAGCTTTTCCAGGACGGCCAACCGTACGCTGGGTCAGTCCACTTATCTTCCCGACTTGTGGGTAATCCAGACAATATCTCAAAGCTTTTTAGCTTTGCACCGGTGTACCCTTCAGGATGGATGTATTCAACTTGTTTCTGGTTTCATTCACATGAACATGCCAAAGGCATCTCCCATCAACGTTCTGGCAGAGTAATAGTAGGCACCCATTCGTAGACATTGCGGCTCTCCTCACAGAACAAGCCCAGTTTCTCAAGAGCAGAATCTTTCCAAGAATCAGAATTGGGGCTCTTTGGAAGAAAAAAAGAAGCAATATTAATATCACATGCAGATGTCGTGCAAATGTAGGTGTTGACAAATTGTAGGTGTAGATGCAATGGAAAGGAGGTGATTTACTCACCGTTACAAGTATGCAGTGTGCGTCCTTAGGTTCCTCATCCTGATCGCTGCCCACGATGTCAGCAAGACGTTCAATGTCATTCACACGAACAATGTTGATGTCGTTATCAAAGCAGAAGGCTTGAATGAGAGTGAAGTGGATCTGCAAGGCGATGTCACATTCATACTCCTCATCCGTAGCCAGGACGCAGAAAGCCACGCTGTCTGGGTCACTAAGGTTGCACAAAGGATAAATACTGATTAGGGAACGGTTCAACATGTTCTGCTTGCCTATATGCATAAGGATGCAACCTGCTATTCATTATTGGGAGGACTAATTGAAAAACCCATTTCTGTATGACATATAGATTAGGACCTAATGAATACTAAAAAAAATAGTATTTTAACTTAGAAAAAAATCGATTTTCTGTAACAAAAACCAGATACTTACACATTCATGACTTGTGCAGACTCATAAACCCCAACGGTAAGACAGTCCTGCTTTTTAGCGGAGACCAGGAGCTCCTCTAGTGCTGTTCCTGCACTCTGCATTCTGGAGAACACAACCGGCTTGTTAGTACATTTACTTCACGTAGCATTTGATAGATAAAACGCAAATAACGATAACAGCGTCAACTGAACAAGAAACTCACCTATCGCCAGTAGTATCTGTGTTATCTTGTCCACTAAATTCTTCAAAAGTCATTGTTTAAATCCTCGTTAAGTCGCGTTTCGCGTGTCTTTTCTCTGCTGTGAGCTGTGAGTTTGTGATGCCGTGTCAAGCGCTCGCTGTGTTTTATACGGGATCAGCTGAATTTCTCGGCAGTGGGCGGACATTCCACTCATACTCGGTTCTGATTGGCTGGCGGCACGGGTGTATGGAAATCACTCTGATGCAAGTGCCTTTGCCTGTAAACAGCCCACGTGGGTGTTCAAATATCACTCCATCAACAACACAAAGCAAGCACGGCTCGTGCTCTTTCTAAGTACAAACTGTGTGAATTTGTTGAGTTAATTTTCTTTAATCTTCCATCTCAGAAAACATTAATATGGAAGAATTAATGTGCCGAAACTCGAATCCCTCACGCACATTTGTTTTTACGTTTATTTCTATTGTTTTTATCATATTTTATTACTTCATTATCATTACACTCACTGCAAACATATTTAGATTTTCATTAAGACTTTATTTAGCATTTTTTTTCTTGTAGGGGTCTTTACATAGTAGGTGAATTCAGGTGTTGTGCTAGATTGTTGTTGTTGCTCCAGTTTAAACCAGCTAGCTTCAATGTTCCATGTATTCAGCAGGGTTACTGTCCTTGTGGGGACACCCACACAATGTAAGCAAAACATGACCCCCCCTCCCCCCCCCCACCACCACCATCACCTCCCAGACACACACACACACACAAAGACTGGTGAATAAGGCACACGCCACTCTTTTGCATTTGTAAAGGAGTCATCCTAATTTATGTGTCTTTGTCGTGTGCCTATGACTGCTTGGCTGGCCCTAAAGCAGGAATAATAGCCCCATGTCCCACCTGCCCCTGGCTTTGTTACATCCTGCAGAAAGTGTGCCCAGTGAGATCAAGAGCCAAAACTTTTGTTCCTACATTTTGGAAGTGAGTCCGTTTAATGCATACATAAATACAAATAGCAGATAACTATCACTCCACCCTTAACCCGCATTAGCTCTTAATACCACATCTAAAACGGTGAGCAATGTTATTAGACTAACAATTAATTAATTATTCAGCAACATCTTGAAACAGCATCACTTGCACATATCAGACTACAACATCAAGACTATTGAAAGCTCTTTGTAATGCTCTATGCAGTCTAAGTTGATGTCTGTTTGCAACTTTTAAAGACATCTCTCCTAATACACCAAACGCTGTAATTACTAATATACCTTTCATTAAACCATTCAGATTTGGGGCTTATGAGTGATATGTCTTGCAGATTTGAACCATGTAAAGTGTATGTACGGCGTCATCTAGCGGTTGAGCTGTGCATATAGCGCGACCTTTTCGCGCAGTGTGGCCTTGCGAGTCACGCTATACACATGAAATTAGACACATTTGCTCATCATCAGCTCAAATAGCAGGGATGAGTATTTGCTCATGTTAAACACAACACGAATTCATGCATCTGAAATGAAACCTGCAGGGTATTGATACATGATACCTCGGTAAAGCTGTACAAATGATGATCGAACGTGGAATAACATCAATAGATTTATTGTTACTTCTCTACTCCACCGGTGCAGAACTAATGATAGGACAGTGATGCGAAATGTTCTGGCGCCATCTGCAGGTACAGCAAGGAAGTTACATCACCGATTTATCAACGTTCCAAAGATTTTTCAATTTCCCTTAAAATCTTCTTGCTCACGGATATTTGAGCTTTCTCATATTTTAGATTGTAAACAATGACATTTTGTACTTTATATAATATGAGCTTCTTTTAAGATTATGACTTTACTGTGTATGCTGGAGAGGGTAATATATATATATATATATATATATATATATATATATATATATATATATATATATATATATATACTATGTACAGACTTGCATCTCAGTTTTGGTTAGTGCATTTGCATTAAAGTCAGACAGGATAACTGTGGTTTCTAAAGGTTAATTTGTGTTCATTTGCATTTCTTTCTGGCAGCCAAAAGAAGACACGTCTGGTTGTAATAACATGCTTGGACATGTACAGAAGATTGACCTAGTTTCAATGTAAGACTTTTATAGATAATTTTCTAAGAATCTCAGTGGTGTTTTGAAATTAGTGGCATCATATGCAGGGCCGGATTTTTACCTCATATTGTGACATACGCAAAGGAGGTAGTAAGTACATCGATATTATACGTTTTTATCAACCTACAGGCTATATTTATTGTTTATTGTAGCTATGTGGGCACTCATTTTTTCCTTGGCCTATCATCATTGCATGTTATAAAAGATGAAGAGCGTCGCACAAATGCTAGACTAAGACACTCATCTCCTCTCCTCAAATACATAAAATATTAACCTTTATATAGGCCTATAAGTGTTTCTTGAGTAAAGAAAAGGCTGTACTTATTCAAACCAGTTCTCTATTTACCCTTGCATTGCAAACAAGCAGAAATCCAAACTGCGTGAAGCACTTCATTCACGATAGAGGCGGGTGCAGTTATGAGACCGACCGTGTAAGGATCCAGTGGTTTAGTCACAAGCTCTTTTTAATACATTTCATAGGTTAAATATTTGCAAAACCCACAGACAGACAAAAGGTGACCAATAGTAATGATTTATGAAGGGGGAAAAAAAAAAAAGACAAAATATGGAGATACGAGATTTCTGCACGATATTTAAAATTGTATGTTTAGATAGTAATTGACTTAGTGTTTTACTATTAGAGTAAAATAATAATTATCATTATTATTATAATAATTAATATTGTTTCCACACCCCGAGCATGCATCATATCTAGAATTATATACAATTCTTTATTGTTCATTAGTTATTTCTTTGTATCAAATTTCATTGTGAAGAATGACAAAAATGCACATCTTTATAGTAAACTGATCATTTTTAATTAATAATAACATGATCAAGACAGAAATAAACAGTTTATGAACAATCCAAGTTTATAGACACATCAGTGCATCATATGACCAAAGACTGAAAGGAATCAATAAAAAAGACTGCAATAAAATAAGTCTTTCAAGAGACGAAACAAAATATAAACATCAGAAATGACGTAAAAATGCTTCTCTGACACAGCAGATCATGACATTTGTTTCATATGTATATACATATATAGACATAAACACTATTATTATTATTGTGTGGATATGTGCAACACTATACCCCCTCTAAAAGGTACATTTAAAGCTAAATTTACAGCGGTTTAACGGAAGGGGTTCTAAGCCACAAATAATGCACAAGCAGAAAACAACCTTTACATCAAAAATTTATTTTCCCTTTTCTAAATACACTCCCATGTTACTATGACTGATCATTTTTCAGTAGTGGAATCTCTTTAAGCATATGGCTCCCTTACTAAAAAAGGGAAAATAATATTTTACTAAATGCCCAAATGTCCTGAAATGTCAAGTAATACAGACAAATGAATACATTTCCTAAATGTACTAAAACGCAATGGGGACGCAATGCAGAGTTCAATACAATATAACTCCTTCACATTTCCATTGAAAAAGAAACATCATATGTGCAGATGAAAATAAACAATAATGGCTGGATATCGAAAAAGTGCTATTATAGCATGACAGTAGATCCATGTAAAAAAATAAAAATAAAGGAAAAAATGGTCAGACTGTGATGCTACAATAAAGAGAAATGGCTATACTGAATCTTTTATCTAAAACAAAGCAAGGTTCGTTTTAGATGCTTTCCTACATTTCATCCGATCGGTGCTGTTGTATTATAACTGACGTGGGTTTCTGCTCCATCCAGCTCTCCTTGGTTTTGCTCTGCCCGTCGTAGATCACCGGAGGCGCTGCGAGTTCCTGTGAGACTCTGAGAGAGCTCCGTCCGCTTTGAGATCTGACTGGGCAGCGGTGGGGAAGTCCGTGGAGGAGTTGCTGTTGACACCAGACTCAGAGTCAGACTGCTCCACCCGCTGGTAGTCAGGTGTGTGGTTCTGACCGCCGGACTGCAGCACCTGGTTATTCTCTATAGCAGGCAGTAGGAGGACATCCTGATCCGGCACTTCTTTAGCATAGTCCTCTTTCAAGATAGCTGGGAAAGACCGCAGGGCTCGGGACATCGCTAGAAAGCAGAGGAAACCCACATTATTAAATTACTTAGTTACAAAATAGACGCTAAAATAAAAATATTGTAACACCAATCCTTTTCTGAACTTCTTATAATAAAATAATGTAAATAGCTTTATATTTCTTTATTTTGATTTTTTAACCTTATTTTGCTCATAGATATCTAAGAAACATGAAGCTGTGTAATTAATTTGCATATTTATTTTATTATTCAGAATTACTAGAATATTTTTAAAACTTTTAATCAGTGTTTATTTTTTATGGGTATATGCTATTAACTTTAATGCAATTTGTTAATATTTATATTATATTTATATTAACTATTTAACTTATTTTTTTAATTAATTTTTAAAAATAAATTTTTAAAGTCAACATAAAATCAAAATTGATACCATATTGTTCCGAATATAAGACCCCCCCCCAAAAAAATATTATGCATAATTACATGCAACTAACCTAAACCAAATTTAATCCTAACCATAGCCCTATAGTAAGTACATGTAGTTGATTAACATTACACTCTGGCACAAGTGTTTTACACGTATTTGGCGCCACCTATTGTTGCGGGTGTATTAATGACATGTAAATGTCTGTAATAATAATATAATAATATAAAAGACAAACCTGTTTTGTTTTTTTCAGATGTATTTCTTAAAAAAAAATATTCTTATATTCGGAACAATACGGTAATTCTTATTTTTATGGAATATTGCAGTATTTATTATAAATGATTTATTCATGCGCATTTTTTTATTAATGTTCCTTCATAATCTTTAATCAAAATAACATCCTCTCCCTCTTGCAGCGACATCTCTTCTCTGATGACGTGTTTACTGGCGCAAGGGTGGGACAACCTACATGACATCACAGCAATAGCAAAACACAACCATTCAATCAATCCCTGATGGACAAAATCAAGTCCCGCCCTACATTTGTTCTTGTTTGAAAAGCTGTTTCACTCTGATATGTTAAAATAGGGAAGAAAAGGCTATCTTCTATTTCACGCCGACTTTAAATAAATGTGTTATTGCTGTAGTGTTGAAATTGGTATTGAGAATACTGAAACTTCACTGGTACACCACTGATTACTGAAATGGCATTATTCTATAAGTAGACCAAAACATAACAGAACAACAAGCAGGACAACATTCCTCACTACACTACAGGAACAATGACAAACATTGTGCTCACCTTTAGATGACGTATAGAGCTCTTTCTGATTGCTGCTGCCAAAAGGATTGACTGAGGGGAAGATGATCAGACAAAAAGAAAGCAGGAACACCTACAAAAGTGAAAACAGAGAAGGTCAAGAAACGCATCACACTGCCATTGTATTCATGTAAGACAGAATGCTTAGATTACATGCTGGTGAAAGTTTACACCCATACATCATATTTCATTTAAGACCAAAACAATCCTACTGAGAGAATAAAATGCCACAGTGGTGAATACTCACCATAATACAAGTGCTGGTCGTGGTGGTTTTCATTGTGGACATTTTCACCATAGTTTGCAGTTTTCTTAGCTGTTCAATAAGGGACCTAAAGATACAAAAATTCTAGTTAATCACATTTAGGTATTATTATAACCTTCACTAAGATTAATTAAATAGAAAATAATGTTTTGCTGATATGATGAACACTTACATGTTTTGTTTCTGCAGCATCTCAACTTTCTTTTGTAATTCCTGGTTGTGAGCAGTGCAGATTGCCACCCTATGGACATACAAAACATTTATTTCAATTACTTAAACAAAAAAGTAATTTATTAAAATATTCAAATATTTGATCTTTTGAACTTTCTATTTATTAAAGAATCCTTGAGCAACAAATCAGAATATTAGAATGATTTCTGAAGGATCATGTGACACTGAAGACTGGCCGCTGAAAATTCAGCTTTGCCCTCACAAGAATAATTTATATTTTAAAATAGAAAACAGTTATTTTAAATTGTAATAATATTTTATAATATTACAATTTTTTTCTGTAATTTTGATCAAATAAGTGCAGCCTTGGTGAGCACAAGTAATAATTGTAATAATGTAATAATTGTTATCAAATGTTTTAAATGCAAAAAAATATATCATTCATTCCTGAAACTGAATTAATTATAGATCATGATAACAATTACCTCCATAAATACCATAAATAACCATAAATAACCTCCACACTAACCTGTTTTCTAGACCATCAACATAAACTTTCTTCTTCTTGCGACTCTCCTGAGCAGACTGCTTGTTCCGGATCTTTCTCCTCACCCTCTTCAGGGTCCGTTCCTCTGCCTAAAGAAACACAGCATTTTAACTAACACTATCATATTATATTTTATTTTGCATTTCATATAAACTTCAATATGAAATCATCATAAATCAGAAACCATTTCTCTTACCTTCGTAAGAGGCATGTGAGTTGGAATGGTTGAACCTTCTTTCGCCAGAAGTCTCCTCTCCTCATCGGTCAAAACAATCTCCTTGAATTGGAACTGGAGACAAAATATATGCACGTTATAGACTCGTTCAGACTGATTTTTGTGTATATCCGATATGATCACATTTAGCAAGTATGTACAGCAAAAACAAAACTATTTTTACAAATCTAAATTGAATACACAAATAATCAGATTTGGACTGACAGTCTGAACACAGCCTTTGTCTGATCAATTGGAATGTACCTGGTGGTCTGGTTTGCTATTCTGTGTGGATTCTTCAATCGTAAATGAGCAGGGCGGCTCAGGGGAGAAGTCGTCTTCCATACTGACATCAAAATCATCTGACGGGAAGAAAATAAACTTAAGATGGGACACTTAAATAAGCCATTTGAACAAATAAACAAAACAAGAATATTTCATGCACCCCTATACACCACCAGAACATTATCTTACCAACATCTATTAAGACATCGGACTCCGGATTCTCTGAGCGGACACTCAGCAGGGCGTCTGTGTCCTGTGGGAGGGTGTAACAGTGGTCTGTCTGCACCACCTGGGCCTCGTAGCTCTCTGTCACACACTCGGAATAAAGCAGGGGTTCGAGGCCTGGACTGGGGACGGTGTCTGTCTCACTGCCATCATGTGGACTTTGGCAGTGTGGGGGGGTGGTGTCCTCAGAGATGCCACTGTCACTGCCATGAGGAGACTGAGACAAGTAGTTGACAGACAGACCATCCTCTCCCTCACCCAGAAGACTGCTGAGGAAGTCCTCTGTATCCATTCCATCCAGCATCTGCAACAATAAAAGATAAACAATAAAACTATCTATCAATCAAATACAGTCAGATTCATATCAGACTAGCTCTATGATTGCTTATATTATAGCTTCTACATGAGAATTTTTTTAGGTTTAAATCAATGGACATGAAGGTTACGTACATCATGCCCTAAAAGCAAATCATCCAGCAAGTTATTCCCCTCTGTGAGGAACAGATCACTGGATCCTGGGTCTTCATCTGGGAATATTAGACCAAGAAGGTCTGTATTCTCCATATCCTCGCTCACTGACATCTAAAAGAGATTTAGAGAAGTAGAAATCAAATGAGACCATTTAAAACAGGGTAGATCCGCAGTGACACTGCGCAGTGACAGGCAGCTCGATCAAGTTCAGACCCCGCCCACTCATCATGTGACGGAAATTCCGTCTTAAACGGAACAACACAAATGACAACTTTACACCATTGATAGCCCAGCGCATAAGTCACAATTGCAAACATAAAACGGTTGTGTGTGATAAATAGTTTTAAAACCAATTAAAACCTGCAGGAAATGCTACTGTAACACGATGACAGCTCTTAGTGCAGATAATAACTAATAATTAGTTACTAGTGCCACGACAGATATTATTTGAATCTGATTTGGTTATATACCTCCGTTTTCTACATGTTCAAAACAGTGACAATAGGTGACGAAATATTTATTTATATATTTATTTTTCAAATGTATTAATAATAATAGAACAGTATATCATAGAATAGAACAATAGAGTCCTTACTGTGAAAAAATGTTAGGATAAACGGAATACATCATATCACGTAAATAAAGTATCTGATAAAGCATTTGGTAGGTCTGACGTTTGACAGCTTTACCATAACTGAATTGTGAGGAAATGTGAATTTTGCTGAGGAAGGCAAATTCGACATGACATATCCATCTAAAAATGCTGTAAAATAAACTCTTACCTCTGTTGATGTTGCACCGTAACAATATACGTTGACATATACAACAAATAGGAAGTGTCTTCTCTCTTTGTGTTGAAACGCTGTTCCTGATGAAATCACCCTCCAACGAGGCAAAAATTGCGTCATCACGTAATGGCGCGTCAACACGTGCACGTCTTCCTCGAAAGGCTTCTTGGGATTGGTAGTGTAATAAATCATGCCTCTAATAAGCCATTTATGAGTCTGTACTTTTGTAAAACTTTACATGTGAAAATGTTATTGTAAGTTTAAATCGAGAAATCCTAAAAACTTACAATAAATTATTTGATTATAAAAACAAAAGTTAAATAGAAACTTAAATGTGCAAAAACACCTCTAGTGTCAATTCTAGCCTACTATGCATAGTGCCTAAACATATCATGTGTATATATTGCATATTTATAAATTGTGGATTTTTTTGTATACATACGTTTTATGTGTTTTTTTGAGGACTCTCAACTGACATAATGATTTTTATACTGTACAAAATAAATTTACATTGTATTAGCTAAAACTAACATTTACAAGGAACATTCTGCATTTTTAAATAATAATAATAAAAAAAATCATTTAGTATTATTTATAAGCTGTTTTTGTCATGCCATGGGGACATAAATTCCAAGTTTTAACTATCCTTGTGTGGACATTTGGTCCCCAGACCATAGGGAATACCTGGACCACACACACACAAACACACACACACACAATTCTTGTACATCGATCTTTGTGAGGAAATTCATTGACACAATGCAGTCTTTAGCTCCTTACCCTACCCATTACAACTAACTGCCTAACCTGAACCCTTAGCCTAAACTTACACTTAATCTAATTATGACCTTATCCCTAAACACGAGTCTCAGAAAGTGAGGACAGGCCAAAATGTCCTCACTTTACTCTCTCTTTCCTCACTCTGATGGTCCAGAACATGAGGTATAATATTAAAATATAATGATTCATTGGTACGCATTAATTTACACAACAATAAAATGTTTTCTAACATTTGTGGTAAAATATTGTCTCTAAAATATATATGCTTTTCCATTTTTCCAAAGGAAACGTTCGAAACAATGCAGTCTAAAGCACTTTATTACATTTATGACATGTGACATCCATGACATTAAGACAAAAGTCTTGCTTCATTCACCTGCAAACACTCATACTTTCCATTCATTCATATAGACTACTTTATTAGAGGCATTCACTGATCTCATGTTCAATGAAAAAAGATAGCAAAAGAGGTATATCAAATATAACTAGCTGAACTATAGTTCCCGTGAGCTGTCCATCATTTCTGTACAAGTTTTCTGAGCATCACAGAATGATGCAGAGTTTGGACGTATGCCTCAGGCTCCTGTATGTCTTCAGACGCTCCTTTTTAGCATCGGTTCCGTTTACTACATGAGTAACTACTGGCATGCTCTCCACTGCTTGTCGTTTATGTGAACGGTGTAAGAGGATTCGATAGACTCCAGTGATTGAGCTCCTGCAGTCTTTGCCCTGGTTGTTACGAATGTGGTCTGCGGAGATGCCAAGAGCCTCCAGGGCGTTTCTCACCTCTATCTCATGTTCTTCAAGCTCCCCTGGCTTAGACTCTGCCAGATGGAGCGGGTCCAGTTTAAAGGGCTCCATGGCCTTGGGAAACTCCACCGGCAGCAGCCACTCACAGCCCATCATCTGTTCTACACTGTAGCGGTCAGACGGCTGGGGTTGCAGGATGCCCCGGATCAGTTTCTGGCAGGGTTCAGGCACCCAGGTAGGCACTGTGTACGCCCCATCCAAGATGTAGCGCTTCAGCTTGGCCACCGTTTCGGCACGGAAGGGCATGGTGCCGGTCACCATGAAGAAGAGCATGACCCCGAGTGCCCAGATGTCCACGCAAACACCTATGTAGTGTTCGTCTCTGAAGAGCTCAGGGGCGGCATAAGGGGGAGAACCGCAGAAGGTGTTGAGGGTCTCGTCGCGACGGCTGACGGTGCTGAAGCCAAAGTCTCCCACTTTAACACAGGTGCTGCAGGTGTAAAAAACATTCTCTGCTTTCAGGTCTCTGTGAATGATGTTATTGTCATGCTGCAAAATGACAAAGAGAAACTACTATTAACTACTAAATATATAGATATTTCGAATAACAATGTTAATAAATTGATTTAACTGGGTTTAGGTGTACATATGTGGGTGTATTTATTTGTTTAATATAATAATATTAGTATTATCATTATGCCAAACTATTCAATAAAGTTTTCTTTTCAAGAATTTCATTCGATTAGAGGCTTTTTCTTCATTATGATATCAGAACAGTTTAAGCAGCCATTTTTAATTGTACGTCTCATTATATCTCATTTCATTGTCATTTTATGTATTTTATGACACTTATGACTATTTTATGACATTTTATGTCAATTTTTATTTATATATGACCAACACCATTTCGAGCTGTTTTGGATCAAATGAAGCAATCATCTAAATTAACTTAAAAATATATAATTAATAAAATTAAAAAAAATATATATATATATTAAATATTGTAATATTAAAAATAAAAATATATAATTAATATAATAATAATTATTATTATTTATTTACTTTTTAATATTGCAACATCAATAAACATTGAAAATTGTGGAGAATTAAAAAAAAAAATATATATATATATATATATATATATATATGTATATATATATATATATATTTTTTTTATTTATTTTTTCCCCACAATTTTCAACATGTTTAGTAATATTGCAATATTAAAAGTAAATAAATAATAATAATAATAATTATATTAATTATACATTTTTAATTTTATTTAGATGATTGCTACATTTGATCTAAAACAAATATTAAAAAGTAAATAAATAATAATTATTATTATATTAATTATATATTTTTAAATAATACTTCTAAAATGTAATATTTTAATATTCAAAATTCAAATCTATTAAAACTTTAAAAATTTGACTTGTAATATAGATAGTTTAGTTGTAATATAAAAAGTAAACATACTAATAATTAACAATTATATTAAAAATATTTATATTAATAATTATAATAATGAATATAATTATAATAACTTTTAAATATTTTATATATTTATATAATGAAACTTTATCTCATATAACATAATGAAGATTTACTTTATCTAATTTACTGGGTAGACTTTTATAGAGGCCAATGCAACTACAAACCAGGGATCTAATTATGTATTTCCAGGCACTTTACAGTGTCAGAAGGTTTAAGAACATCCCAGGATCTGACATATAATAGAGAGTCAGTGGGCTGCTCTAAAATGAACATATCAATACTATAAATATATTAAAATGAATTTAAATTCAGGCATTAAAAACATGTTTATCATAGAAGAGGTTTATTCAAGTCATGAATGTGTATGAATTGCATTTTTGAATAAATAAAATGGGCACTCAAACTATGTATCTTATAGCAAAACTGAAAAAGTAAACTAGCATGAAAATACTTAAATCTGCCAAATTTGAAAGGCCAGGAAAAACAAAAAAAAGGAACTGCACTGAGAACATGAAGCTTGCAAAAGAGCATCACCATTTAAACATTCAGCCCACAATTATCATGAATTGCCTCCTTGAATTCTATTATTTTGCTTCATGTACATCTCACCATATGTTTCACGGCTGAGAGAACTTGAGAGAAGACAATCTTGCTGTCGATGTCGGAGAGCTTTCCCTCTGTGCTGATCTTGGTGTATAGCTCTCCTCCACTTGCGTACTCCATGACCAGGTGCAGGCGGGTCAGTGTCTCCACCACCTCATACAGACGGATGATATTTGGATGGTGCAGCTTTTCCATGCTTGATATCTCCCGGGAGAGCAGCCTTTGGGTCTTTTGATCAAGCTTGGTCTTGTCCAAGATCTTGATGGCTACTTTGTCTGTGGATGACAACATAAAGTTTCAGCTACAGGAGTTTCTCATTCAGAAAATATTCATATTCTTTGGTACTTTAGTATATACAGTATGAAATGTTTAGTCAAAACAGCAGTACATGTCCACTGTAATAAAGGAAAGACCTTTGAGCAGTTTTGATATCAGATATGGTGTGCCATGCGATATGGAATGTCATTCTACACCCTCTCTTCAAGATCTGCTGCAACGCGACAAATACACTGTGCATGTAATTCACATAGCTTTGTAACGGCACACCATGACCTCCTATCTCTTACACACACCAATCTTTGATGAGGCCTACAGCAATTCTAAAGGTCTCAACAGAAATATGACACCTCAAATCGATCCATCTCTGTCTGAACCAGACAACTTGTCTCAGCTTGACTTTGACCGAGGACATGCTTCCCACATTATCAATGTAAACTTGACTGTCAGGACACATTTGCATCTATACAATAACACTTACCATAAAGCACACAGCAAAAACACTTAAATAATAAATATGGATTAAATCTACATATAACAGCACTGCATCACAGCAATAAGTTTGGCAGAAAAATGTTATTTGAATATATATATATATATATAGTATTATATAAATACTTATATTAATACAATATATAATATTTATATATAATATTTATTATATTATATTAAATATTTGAGTCATAGAACATATATATATATATATATATATATAATTTTTCACAATTTTCAACGTGTAGTGATGTTGCAACACTCAACAAGTAAATAAATAATAATGATTATTAATTATAATATAATAAACAAATTTAATACTTAAAAAAATGAACATTTTAATATTCAAAATATAAAAAAAAAACATTATATCTAATTCGTCTCAGCCTAATAATACTGCTGAACAAAAGCTTGGGGTCAGTCAGTAAGATTTTTTTTTTAAATTATTTTTATTAATAATTTTTTTAAATTTTGTTTTATTTAGCAAGGATGCATTAAATTGATGAAAAGTGAAAGTAAAAACGTTTACATTTTTACAAAAAAATTACTATTTCACAAAAAAATGCTGTTCTTTTGAACTTGAGTAATGGCTGATGAAAATTCAGCTTTGCAATCACAGAAATACATCTGAATAATTATTAATATTCCTTTTTTATTAATTAAAATAGAAATTATAAATAATAATTATATAATAATTAATAGTTTTTACTGTAATTTTTAAACATTTTACTGACCCTAAACTTTTGAACATTGGTGTAGCAATCGTCTAAGTGTATATTTGACTTATAATATATATATAATTTTATCACAATTCTTAACATGTTTAGTGATGTTGCAAGCAACATTAAAAAAGTAAATTAATATTAATTATTCTAATATTAATTATATTAAAAATATTTAGCACTTAAAAAAGAACTTTTTAGTATTCAAAAAGACTAAATATCTAAATCAACATAACCTAATAAGACTTCATAATGTAATACAGATGTTCTAAGATAAAGACTTTTAAAGAGGTCAATGTAACTCCAAAACAGGGCTCTAAATATGCATTTCCAGGCATTTTACATGAAGCTTCAGTGTCGGTGGGCTGCTCTAAGATGAACATATCGATATTTTAACCATCTACTGTAGCTTGCTGGAAAACTTCTCAAGAAAGCCAAAGCATATGTACCATTACACACAATTGCTTACCTTTCGTAAGCGCGTGGATGCCGAGCTTGACGTGAGAGAAGTTTCCGCAGCCGATCTCGCCACGTATCTTGTAGAAGCCGATGCGGCGGCCCACGGTGAGCTCTCGCACCATCTTCTCATCTTGGCACATGTCCAGATTGAGCTTCTCCAGCGGGGTGAGGCGGCGCGGCTGGGTCCCCTCGTCATCCGTGCAGATGTCGGAGCTGTCTTGCCGGCTCCATCGTGCATAACGCTGGGGACCCACGGCTGAGACCCCGAGGGAGCCCCCCCCAGATGGATAGACGGCAGTCATCCTGCCACAGGCCACTGGGGGGCTTAGCTCATGGCAGGAGACCTGGAACTAAAGCACCACCTGAAGGTATGAAATGATACACAAGGAGGAAGATAAATTTGCTTATTTACCCCTTGAACTCTACCTATAAACTCAAGGAGCTTATCAAGGAGCAAATAACATAATATAATGTATTATAATCATTATTTAAATATTTTAAACATTATTGTAGTATATACATATTTGATTTTGGATTGATATTTGGATTTGTTTTTAATGACCCTACAAGTTCAATTAAACCATTAAAATATTAGGATTTTTTTTATATTTTAAATAGGGAAGAATAAAATGCTAAACTTGGTTAAGGTATTTACTCGACAAAATTATTTGGTAAAACGGGTAAACTACAGCTACACATTTCATTTTACTATGCGAAAAAACATAGAAAAACAAAAACAACATAAGCAGTTAATATTTAGATGGTTCTCTCTCGTTTCTGCATGTTCATAATTTCTTTGTATGACAGCCTCACCAAAAACTGGCATGTTACTGGCATGATTATTAATTTTAAGAAAAACAAATTTAATACTTAAAATTAATATTTTAATATTCAAAATATTAAAAAAACATTATATCTAATTCATCTTAGCCTAATAATACTATGTATACACTGATGATCAAAATCTTTGGGTCAGTCCGTAAGATTTTTTAAAATTATTTTAATTATACATTTTTTAAATTTAGTTTTATTTAGCAAGAATGCATTAAATTCATGAAAAGTGAAAGTAAAAACTTTTACATTGTTACAAGAAATTGCTATTTCACATTAAATGCTATTCTTTTGAACTTGAGTAATATTTAGATGGTTCTGTCTTGTTTTTGCATGTTCATAATTTCTTTGTATGACAGCCTCGCCAAAAATTGTGTTATCACAAATAAAACAATTGACTCCAAGCGCAACTATGCTTCATGCGATCATTAACACATTTTTAATAATTTAAATAAAGGGTGAAGATGTCAGACATCACTTTTGGCCACTTCTATACACACACACACATATATACATATATATATATATATATATATAGTGCATATATGTATTCATACATACTTAAGTGCGCACAAATATATACAATATTATGTATAACAATAATAAATATATAAAATATATTAATGTAATAAATAATGAATTAAAAATGTACAGACACTAATAATATAAGTATATAAATACATTTTAATAAAATAAATTAACAATTTAAGGATTGTTTTTTCATTACAAAGCATCACTGCACATTAATGAATAGTTCTTTCTTACCTTCACATGTTGTCCTGAATGTCTGTCTCAATTTCCAAAATTAGCTCATTATCACTACATCTCAGCTCAAGGTTATACACATATCCAAGTATAAAGGAGTAGATGTTTAGGGTCGTCTGCTTCACCCAAGCAGCCAGGTGTACAATGCTGTTCCTTCCCCTCAGTCCTGCGTCTCCCTGAACCTCATCAGATATACCCGATTTAATTGGTGCGTTGTTTCAAAGATAAAAATAGACTGGGGATCAGCGTTGAGAACGATGAGGGCTGTGATTGTTGCCTGGCTGCTATAACAAGGCTCCACACTGCTCTTGGTGGCCCTGGTTTCTTGTATGGCTCTTCCTCACATTTAACATCTTTGGCTGGTTGGTCATTCAGAAATGGGGGCACCACATGGAAAACAGCCACTCCCTCTCATTTGTTCATCTCATGTGTTTTTTCTGTGCTTCTGACTCACTCTACAGTCTTCTTTCTGGGATTAGCGTGCTCAGAGATCCTAATCCGTGCCTTTTTTAGTGGTCCTTAAATCTCCGATGTAAATTGTAGGGACTAAACTAAAGAATTCCTGTTCACCTAGAAAGAGAGAGAAAGAGACAAAGAAATTAATTAATTTATTTAGTTTGTCTAAACCAGCGTGATTTTTTTTTTTTTTTGAAAGTTTTTGAAGCTTTTACATTATTTATTCAATAACTGCAATTTTTTTACAATTAAATTATAAGTTTAAGAGAATGACAAAAATAAAAAGGAAACACATATTTATAATTAAATTTGAAATAAATTAAATGTCTTACTACAAATGTGACTGAAATCAGTGTGTGCATTTTGTGTGGTTCAGGATGCAATTAGGGTGAGTTTGCTGATGTGGTTCCTTTAACAACGTCCCTAAAGAGCAAAATATAAGTACACAGAGTGCCCTAGAGCCACTGAACACTAACAGCACACATAAAACAAGCCCTACACACCCATTATGCCACAAATATTATGGTGTATGAGGCAATAACAGTGTATCAATTCAGATTACACTTAATCTGATTGACACTTGATCTGCATTGACAGCAAAATTAAGTAGTAAATTTTTTTTAAACAAATTAATACTTTTTTTATTCAGCATGGATGCATTAAATTGTTTAATAAATGACAGTAAAGTCATTTAGAATGATACAAAAGATTTTTATTTTAAATAAATGCTGTTCTTTTGAACTTTCTATTCATCAAAGAATCTTGAAAAAAATCTATCACGGTTTCCACAAAATATTAAGCAGTACTGTTCAAAATTGATAATAATAAGAAATGTTTCTTGAGCAGCAAATCAGCTTATTAGAATGATTTCTGAAGGATCATGTGATCATGTGATCAGGATCATGTGACACGGAGTAATGATGCTGAAAATTCAGCTTTGTCATCACAGGAATAAATTATATTTTGAAATATTTTAAAATAGAGGATGGGCACCTATGTAATCGACCCCAAACTTTTGAAAGGTAATTTAAAGGGTTAGTATTCTCGTCGCTTCATAACATTAAGGTTGAACCACTGTAGTCACATGGACTATTTTAACTATGTTTTTACTACCTTTCTGGGCCTTGAAAGTGGTAATTAAATTGTCCATGGAGGGGTCAGAGAGCTCTCGGATTTCATCAAAAATATCTTAATTTGTGTTCCGAAGATGAACGAAGGTCTTACGGGTGTGGAACGACATGAGGGTGAGTAATTAATGAGATAATTTTCATTTTTGGGTGAACCATCTAAGTATTGAATCATTCAGAATGTTGATTGATATGCGATTGAACATATTATTTTCACTTGATAAAAGTTGAAAGTGTACAATAGTTCATAACATAATACTTTTATGGGCACGTTTTGCACATGCTCTTTGATCAAAGAACACCAGGTGTGTTGTTTCTCCTCACAGGACTATTGAGCATTGCACCTGCACAGACACCTTAGGTGTGATAATGTGTTCTTTGCAGGTGGAGACAAGAGGTGATGCTGATATAAGCTGCTGAGCTTGGTTTTTAAAAGGGCTCTTTGACGTAAAAGACCCAAACTGTTTTCTTTTGTTCTAACTCCCTGAGCATCAGCATCTTAAAAGTATAGCTAAACCAACCAGATCTGCAGAAAGTGCTTTGAAGCTGATCAGGTGTTACAGTCATGTATCTTTATGTGTGTGTATATTGTATCTCACTAAGTACTTGTTTGTGTTACTGCCATAAATGATCAGTGATTTGACAATCGAATAAGAACCCAAACAGTCTTATACGCAACCAGCAGGTATTTCTGAGAAGTAGATTTAATCCCCCTTCGTTCACGCACTCAAAACAGATTAATTCTACTGACATCAGCACTGAGCATTTAAAGAATAAGACCACAGGTTCATTCGCACAACAACATTTTGTTTACTTCAACTACCCTGAGTGAGAAATACACTACTGTTTGAAAGTTTGAGGTCAGTGAGAATTAAGTTTTTAAAAAATGCATCTTATGCTCACTAAGGCTGCATTTATTTGATCAAAATATAGTAAAAATAGTAATCTTGTGAACTATTATTAAAACTTTGTCTGTTTTAATATATTTTAAAATGTAATGTATTCCTGTTATGGCAAAGCTGAATTTTCAGCATCATTGCTCTAGTCTTCAGTGTCACATGATCCTTCAGAAATCATTCTGATGTGCTGATTTGCTGCTCAAGAAACATTTCTTATTATTATCAATGTTGAAAACAGTTATGATGCTTAATATTTTTAGTAAACCGTGATACTTTTTTCAGGATTCTATGATGAATAGAAAGTTCATAAGAACAGCATTTATTTGAAATATAATTTTTTATTTTTGTAACAAAGTAAATGCCTTTAACTTTTAAATGCATGAATGTTTCACCAATCATTATTACTTATTCGGCTTTAGCAACCCGGATATATATCTAACACGGATGGATCTTTACCTGTCACGATAATACAAAAATTCTCCTGATATTAGAGAAACAATTACAAAAGAATAAAATAAAGCATATTTTGTTACGTTTTGGAGCTTGGAAGGGTTCAGTTTAAGCAGATGTTTTATACCATCATCACTGTCCTCGTCAGAGCTCATTTCCTAGTATATTCAGCATCTGCCTCATATTCACGATCTCAAACATATTCTCAAAACTATAATTTTCAACATTTTGATCGCTGACAGCTTCTTCACCAGATCCACCATCAATCGACAGTGACACTAATATTTGATTGCGTTCAGTACTTGCTCTGCAGTAAATCGCTGAGCCATTTCAAGTTTTGCTGAAGATACTTCCTATTCTTTTGTTTTCTGCCTGCGGTAACTATGAGTGAAACGTCACTTCATCATTGTGTATCAGACATTGCCACCTTGTGGAATAAAGGTGAATTGCACTTATTCAGTCATCAAAGATTCAATTATTGTTGTGCAGAAAAAAATATACTTACACTGTTACACACCTTGGGTCGTTAGCGACCCTATACAATTTTTACAAAAAAATGAATGTGAAAACAGGCATTCTTTTATAATTTTTTTTTTCTTGTTATTTTGTTTATAATGAATTGATTGAGGAATACTAAGAAGGTTGATGTCTAACTTTAAAAATTAATGAAGAGGAGGTAGTGAATGACGTCCTGGGTCACTAAAGACCTGAGGTATGCATTTAAGGGTTAATCTTTGTGAATGAAAATGTATATCCCAAACTTTTGAACTGTAGTGTACCTCAATACTGATTGATAAACTGATCATTAAATAAACAATGGGATGGTAGCATGTATAGCCAAACAGAGGGCTGTAAATCTACATCTAATGTAGATATTAGACCTTCCTTATTTTGCATAATTCTGATTGCCCTACTTCACACACTATTCACCAAGGCACAGCACACAGAATCAAAATGATGTTTCTAATGAATGCTCAAATCCTCAGGCTTCAAACACCTTCCTGTATGTGTGTGTGCTGCTGCTGAAGGGGCTGCAAAGATTCAACTGCTGACAGAATTCTCTTTTAAAGTCTAAAGCAAGCAGGAATTCTAAAATGATCCTTTCAAGTGCATGGATGTGAAACCAGCTTTTATTTTATTTATATATATATATATATATATATATATATATATATATATATATATATATATATATATGTATACACACTACCGGTCAAAAGTTTGGAATCTGTAAGATTTTTAATGTTTTAAAAAGAATTTTCGTCTGCTCACCAAGGCTGCATTTATTTAATTAAAAATACAGTAAAAAAAATAATATTGTGAAATATTATTACAATTTAAAATAACTGTTTTCTGTTTGAATATATTTTATAAAGTAATTTATTCCTGTGATCAAAGCTGAATTTTCAGCATCATTACTCCAGTCTTCAGTGTCACATGATCCTTCAGAAATCATTCTAATATGCTGATCTGCTGCTCAAGAAACATTTATTGTGTACAATTGTACAAAATATTTGTGTACAATATTTTTTTTTCTGGATTCTTTGATGAATAGAAAGTTCAAAAGAACAGCATTTATTTGAAATATAATCTTTTATAACATTATAAATGTCTTTACTGTCACTTTTGATCAATTTAATGCATACTTTTAACTGCTTCACCCCTAAATAAATATTTTTTAAAAAATAATTTAATTTAATAATTTAATTTAATTTAATCGTTACATTTGGAACAACATGAGTGTGAGTAAATGACAGAATTTACAAGCTCATCATTTAGCTCCTCTCTGGAACACAGCACCATTAGTCTCACAGGCAGGATTTAGAATGTGGTACTTACATCAACTGTGTGACTCCCTTTGCACTGACTAAGCGTGAAGCATTGTCCACAGGGGCCATTTCTACCGATCCGGCCCTGATCTACACATAAGACAAACACTCCCCACATGGGATATCAGTGGCCCCTGAGCCTTGTTCCATGTACAGGGCTCAGCTAGTAAAATCTTTGGCTCAAATGCAGGCACTCATTCTACAGAGAGTAACATTATGTTACACATGTAGTATGTGCAAATTCATAGTATTCATAAAATAGAAGTCAAGAAGTCTATTCGTCGATTCAAAATGTTGATTCTTAATTGCACTATCATACGAGCTCATGGGGGAAGATTTGGGAATGGCAGTGAAGCGATGCAACGGACACCGCAAGTCACATGACACTGACAACATAGCAAACGTAGTACATTTCATACTATACATAAAACCCTTTTTTAACAGTCATGAAGTTCCAAATCAAATGTAGTACCTACTCAGTATGCAATTTCATTAGCAGCTTCTGTGTACACACTCAGGCACTGCTACACAAAGCTCCCCTGTGTGTGTTTTGATTGAGACACATGGCCAGAGAAGGGGGAAAAAAGAGCTCAGTAGTGCAAAGAACAGGGACAATAGGGGGCCAGAGGTGGAAATCTGGAATTTCCATCACGTAGCTACAACTACCAAATGTCAGATCATTTATTGAGAAACGAAGCACTCAAAAGCTATATTGGACCTAACATCAAACTCAAAACCAAGCACTCTATGTCATTTCATATGAGAAGAGGGCAGTTCAGAAGGCTTGTTTAAACCAATAACAATAACTATAAATGTAATTATAATGATAGCTATATTAGTGTCCACACCAGCGGACAATATCGCAGCAAATAAATAAATATATAAAGACATTTTAAAAAAATAATAAAAATAAAACATAACATCAGGCACAAAATGTTTGTGGATGATATTCATGAAGTGTTATATGTCATAAACAACATATTTTGAGGAGGCACTACTATACATGATGAAATGAACTGGTTATGTCCCTTTCTAAATAATGCTATTAATTCTAACCACAAGCATCACACATGCTTCAAGAACACGTATTCAGATTTTGATACATGTCTGAATATGTCCATTTTAATGAGTCCTTAAATAAGGAACACAATTAAGAAGTTCAATTGATGTTTGGACCTTTGAGGGAAAAAACATGCAGATTATGCGATGAAACCACAAGGCTGTTTCCGTTTCATTGTGCCCTGTTAATGTATTCCCAAACCATCAAAGCAGCTTTAATCTCAGACCTAAAACCATGTTTCATGTCATCCAACTAAGGAGTCATCAAAGGAGCCTGAACAAAAGTTGACATCAATCCGTGAGAAACTAGAAAGGATCATTCGATATCATAAATTACAATATTCTCAGTAAATTAATACTTCTATTCAATAGCTATATGGGATCAGCTTTGTTCATTCAGGCCTGGAGATTCACACACCTGTACTGTTCAAACACTAATGCGGCTTTATTATTAACACCTGAGACCCTCTGTAGACCCCCACAAATTCCCAAAAGCAAGACTAAAATCATGTTAATCACAAATGGCATCTGATTAGAGGATTTTAAACCAGTTTGTCAAGCTTTGTAAATGTTCAGGGTTGGTAAAAATGTAAAATACAATTACATATTTTTACACATAATAAAGATAATATGACATATTAAATAAATATAATTTTACTGGCAACAAAATTACTCTGCCAGGGTAAATCTTTTTATACGCTTCTCAAGACACTTAAGGTGACATCACGCATGTTAGTGTCAGATTTTGGTGACCAGTCGAGCTCTATGCAATATGATAATAAAATATGACTAATAATAATTTGTTTAATAAAATGATGCTCGTACCTGAGCCAAAGATGAATTGTAGTACAAGTACACGCATCCATATCAACTGCTGCTGGGTAACGTTAGTAACACCAGGTACATCAACGTCAAGATTTGTCGATTGATATCTACACAAATGATATCTAGAAGCCTTGTAAACAGTTTGTAAGCATATATGAGTTTATCATGCTTTTATAAATGTACTAATCTCTCATATAGTGAGAATATGAAAATATCCTTACCTTTCTTAAGCGTTGTATTATTGTGCGTATTCGTTGCGAGATAATTGTGTTGTTTTTTTTAACTCGGTGCGTGTCATAGCATTGGCCTGAATGTGATGCGCGAGGACTACTGGCACCATCACAGCAACAGGGAGGCCAAGTAACAGACAGCTCTGTTAACCAATCACATCATGGGGTGGGATCAAGGGGTTTCTTTAACCAATAGGCTATTAGGACATTCCTTAGAAAGACCAAAAAATGTGGATGTCCGTTGAATTTTGCAAAAATAAATAAATAAATAAATAATTTACCTTTAATTTGGCACTAATCAACGCGATCACTTATGGTGATCCTATAAACCAGTGGTATTCAAACTTTTTCATCCCACTTGCCGGTAAATATAACCATCCACTTGCAAAATATAAAAAGACAGCTATATATATTTTTTAACTTATAAAGACCCATTTAAACTGTGTGAGAAAAACAATAATTGTGATATAAAGACATTGTGATTTCAATATTTTTGCAGCATTCCTTAAAAAAAACCTTCCATGTTGGGTTCTGCAATTAGCATGGCTTATATAAAGTAATAAAATCAATGCATTAAACATATTTACTAAAACTAAATTTTGTAATTATAATTTTTTAGGCTCCCCACTGTCCAACACGCTATTCAAAGGCTCACAACAATATATATTAATATAACAGAAACTGGTAATGTCGATAAATTACGCATTCATTTCGCGAATTACAGAATACCAAGAACTGTATTTTCTTCAATAAGAACAATATAGAAACAGATATATATATATATATATGATTTTAGTTTACATCTTGTGTTTAAGCATTTTAAATGTGATTGTTTTCATATATTTATAATAATAATAATAATATTAACATTAATTTTATTAATAATAATCATAATTTACAAAAATAAGTCCCCCAACACCCCTTTTAGAAGTTTGCTGATGGGTCACAGCCTCCTGGTTGAAAACCACTGATCTTGAGCTTCCCTGGCGGTCAATGCACCTCAGTTTTAAAAGACCTTTAAACCATGTCTGCTTCAGAAGTGGAGAGTTGCTTCATGTCCCAATTAAATTTAAACTTCATATTAAATGCCACTACTCAAAAGAGGCTCAGGGTTACAATCTGTGACAAACATTTCACAAGATTGCAGACACTCTCTTCTTTACCATCTGCATGATCATTGTAATTCAGCATTGACTGAATGAGGGGAAAAAAAGGTTAGAAACACAAGCCTGAACTGCATTTATGTTTCTCTGGATTATTTGTGGGACATATTTTGCCCTTTAATTGTTTTATGAAAATAAGCTTCTTACGCACTCTAAACATACATCCAAAAAAACAAAACAAACAAAAAAAAACAACTTCCACCCCACAAACAGTCTTGGCGACGTGCACTATTCTTGAAATCAATTACATCTCTTACTATTCTTATCCACAACATACATTAAAAGCATGACTGAACCTGTGATTAGATTTATAGAGACACTGCTTGACAAAGCTGAAAGAAATTAAGCAAGTGATCCAGCTTTGTTGAATGAGCACTACTGTATAATTTTGAGGGGTGGGAAAGGAGAAAAGGCCTGGATCATCTCCCCATTTCATTCTTAAAGTGTCCATGCACAACAGAGGCCTTTCATACATTTGAAATCTTTTCTTCTTTCGAACTGTCCACGGCCTCTTGTTTAATGTCACAGTCTGCTGGTTCTGCAACAGTCACCTGTGCTATTTGGATTTCCATTGCTTGTTCTTTCAATCTCTCAGCCTCTACTTGTAAAACCACTGTCTCTTCAACCCCACCTTCAGTCTGAGGCGTCTCTTCCTCCACCACAAGAGTCTCTTCAACAGCTACAACATCCACCGGATCCACAGTAACATGCTCCACCCTCATGCCGTGCTCCAGTATCACCCTCTCCTCTCCCTCCTCAACCTCTGCCATAGTCAAAACTGTGGTTGGGTCAGAAATCATGACTTCCTCTGTGACGATAACCTTCTCCTGTAAGCCATGGTGTTCTTGCAGATGAGCATGGAGGTCTCTGGGTTGTGTGAACCACTGATCGCAGATGGTGCAATGGTTGGGTTTCTCACCCGTGTGGGTCACCAAGTGGTCTTTGAACTGCTCCCAACTATTGAAAACACTGCTACAGACCTGATGTGTAAAAAAGATAAGTGAAAAGAAATATGTGATTAGGGCTGCATGATAAATCGAAATAAAACCGAAATCGTGACATTAAGCTTAGTGCCATTATATAAAATGCATGCGTTGAGTGTTTCAGAGTGAAGCGCTGAACTGTTCATGATCCAGTGTTTTTAGTATTCTCAGTTCACAATAAATGCTGCTCTACACAAACTTATATCTGCATGTTCTGTGAGTTTTGGTCACTTATAATGTGCATTTGGGAACCCAACACACACCAACCATCTTCCCAAACTTGTAATAAGTGTTTATAAATCCACTGTCATCAATAGAAATGATTTAATAATCTGTTTTTCTATCAAAATAAAAGCTTGATGCTTTGACATTCAAAAGTGAAGATGTTAAAGGGGTGGTTGATTATGATTTCACTTTTTTAACTTTAGTTAGTGTGCAATGTTGCTGTTTTGAGCATAAACAACATCTGCAAAGTTACGACGCTCAAAGTTCAATGCAAAGGGAGATATTTTCTTTAAAAGAATTCTCTGTTTAAGGACTACAACAAGCTTTTTCCCGGGTTAGTGAAATAACTCTAAAATTTACATAAACCCTGCCCCCGGGAACACGCAACAAAGAGGGCGAGGCCATGTTGAGCTGCTTTAGAGAAGAGAAAGAGTTGTTGTTGTACAGTCTTGTTGCCATGCCATCATTTTACGCCGGACTGCTTCACAAAAGATTAATATGACCGCTGAATCAACGTCCAGTTGCATTCTAAAAGTTGTAACTTCTTCCTGAGTCTCTCCACCAGTGTCCGACTCCGGTTTGAACAATGTAAGGCTGAACGCCGTTACTGACAATCGTCATTTTGGCTGCGTGAGATTCTCCAGCTTTGTTGTTGTTGAGCAACCGTAGCGCGAGCTGTTAAAGCTCTGCCCTCTTTTGGAAAGCGGGCCAGGAGCAGCAGCTCATTTGCATTTAAAGGGACACACGCAAAAATGGCGTGTTTTTGCTCACACCCAAATAGGGGCAAATTTGACAAGCTATAATAAATGATCTGTGGGGTATTTTTTAGCTGAAATTTCACAGACACATTCTGGGGAGACCAGAGACTTATTACATCTTGTAAAACACAGGTCCCCTTTAAGACAGCCATAAATATTTAGTATTGTAATTTTACGGTTGTACTCAACTAAAATGACTATATTTTCTTATATTTTACAATGTAATATAACAAACGTTTTTAAGCCCTACAAATTATAAATTGCAATTTTTATTAGGGGAAAAAAATAGATTTTTAGCCCTATATAATATATTAAAATGCATGTTTAGATAATGTTATTGGTAAAAACAAACCTGGCATTCATAGAGCTTCTTTCGCCCTTTTTTGGCTCCAGAGCCATTTTGACATGCTGACATGTGGCACTTCAGCGTACTGTTCCTGGCGAAACGTTCATGGCATTCTGGACACTCAAAGGGTTTCTCACCTACACATATATGGATAAGTGAAAAGCTGATTAAAGATTTGAATGCATTTGTTAAGATACATTTACCCTCATAATAGCTCACCCACACACCTGTGTGCTTCCTTAAATGCTCTTTGAAGTGTCCAAAATGATCGAATTGCTTTTCACAGTACTCGCAAACATGCACTTTCTTTTTCTGCCGTCGGGACTGTTCCTCCGCATCAAAATGATAATTGTTCAGGTGCTGTTTAAGGGCTCCTTCTCGAGCATATACTTTGCTGCAGTGCCTGCAGACAAAGCCCCTATCCGGGGTTGCGGTGTGAGTCTTCATGTGCTGTTTGAGGTGGTAGTAGAGTTTGAAGCAGCGGTCACACTTGTCACAACGGAAAAGGTTGTCCAGCTGAGAGATCTGGACCTCTACCACTTCAATATTCTCCAGGGTCTTGGAGGCCATTACAGCCTCCTCCTGCACCACTACTGTCTCATCGTCCTTTTTCATCACATGAAGCGTCTGCTCTCCCTGCTGGTACTTGCTGGTGATGTCAGCCAGCAAGGCCAATGCGGAGTCATCCGAAGAGGGTTCGGTGGAACTCCTGGCAGCATCCACTACCTCCACCAGACCGCTTTCCTCCACCTCGATATGCTCCTCATCAACCTCCACCTCAATTTCAACGGATTCAGTCTCCACTGAAGGAAGAGTCTCAGTGATCACATTGAAGGTCTCTGCGATCTTCCTCTTCTTAGCCTTGCTCTTTCCGGCCAAGGCCTGGGAAGGGTTTAATGAGGTGGTACCATTCCTTCTAGGTGGGAGAAGAAAAATAATAGTTTAAAAAACAGCTACAAGATAAAATCAGGAAGAAGAAAATGTTTGATAAGTACAGTAGGTGAGTAACCTGTTGTTCAAGGCTTTGATTGCCTCCTGCATTTGAAGGTACTCTGCAGCTCTCCAGACATCACTGACTTCTTCCTCACCATTCACAGCTAATGTAGCTGTATAAGTGAACTCCATTAGGTGGCGGAAGGCAGTGTTGCTAACACCTGTTCATTGCAACAGAAATATTGAAGTAATATTTATTATTTAGCATATAATATTCTGGAGTTATTATTAGATTTTCACTATCAGGGCTGGGGATATATAACGTGCAACAGCAGAAATGTGCATGTGGTGTCAACTAATCCACTTAGAACCAAAAACATGAGGTCCAACCCAAGCAGATTCAGGTCTGATATTAGAAGCCTCTGGTTTCTGGTAAAACAAATGTGCTTTTACAAAGCTTCTGTGGCTATTTTCATTGCAAGAAAAATCTATAGTCAACTAAATCAGTTTTTAAAATATATTTTTGCTAAAACTCAAAAACTATATTTAGATTAACTTTGTTAAAAAAAAATTCTTCCAAAGTGTTAATTAAATAAAAAAGGATTCTCAAGGTATTAAAACCAGCACAAGCTAACAAAACATGCCTCAAGGATAAAGGATTTTGATAAGATCATGTTGGTGGATCTTCTCCTAAAAGTAAACATTTTGAATTAATTTGTGATTACATGCAAAATGATTGTGAAGCTGTGCGATAAGATATGTGACCGAATTCTCCTGCTGGTGGTAGTGATGAAAAAAGATGAAAAGCTTGTTCTTCTATGTAAACATGCATAGACGGACATCTTTGACTGTTGCGCCTCATTATTTCCACTGTCCTGCATCTCATGTTTTTAAAAGACAAGACGTGTTGTCTGAACAAATTCATTCATCTCACTGCAGTTTTATCTCTAGATAGTTTGCTTTATTTTGTTGTATTGTGGATCACAGATTCAGTTTTTAAATTAAAGGGACAGTTAACCCAAAAATTCTGTTATTTACTTACCATCATGTTGTTCTCAACATGTATGCATTTCTTTATGGAAAATAAAAGATACATTTTTAAAAAATATTGCTGATGGATTTTTTTGGGGGGTGGGGGTCAATACAATGACTTTAGTGTTCTGCAGAAGAAGAAATTCATACAGGTTTGGAACAACATGAGGGTCAGTAAATGATGATAGAATTTCATTTTTTTTGTGCGTGTACAATCCCAATAACTTCTAGATACCCTAACAGCAAATCTCAGTTAGGCTGCCATCGTTACAATCACCTGTGCCATTATTTATAAAAATGTATCTGTACTTTTACTACTTAAGTACTTTTATTAATATTTTTCTATATGAGCTTGCTGTGCCTAGTATAGTATTTGCTCTGCTGACGCGTCTGGGTTTTCTTCTTTGCGTTCGTCTTCACAGAGTGTTTTCTGTCTCTGGCCTGTGTTAACATCCTGTTTACAGACTTTGTAGTATGTCCGTTTTGGGAAATGATTGCAATGCAGTTTGTGCGAGTCCGGAATAGAGATCGGGGAAAAAAGAAAAAGAAAAAGAAAAAGAAAAAAAAAGGCCAGTCGACCGATGCATCTCTAATCCTGGTTCAGAGTCAGGTTTTTCTTTTAGAAAAAGTATTTATGCATATGGTGTTTGTGTAAGAAATGATTCGGGTAAGATCTTAGTACCCAAGAAGACCTCTACTGCAGTATATCTGTCTTCAATTAAAAAAACCTGCCACCAAGCAGAAAACTATACTGTGTTACAGATAGGCGCTTCAAGTTTAGACAGCTTTGCTGATTAAAACTATCATTATCCAGGAAAAATAAGCCACATGGTAATATTATATTATTCATTATGGCAAGAATATATAACCATTTTTGGTTACATACAATTGTACATATTGTTAGGTACCTTCAATCTCCACTAGAGGCTCTTGAGTGAAGTCCTGGAAGAATTTGTGGAAAAACTGACTGCATGCAGCCAAAACAGCTTTGTGGGCCCTAAACTGATGTCCTGTTAAACAACCACAATTATCAGCACCACCGAATATGTGCAACTTTTAATTTAACTGTATAATATTTTGCATAATTTCAGGAAGTCGTTAGATTAAGAGGTACAGAGACTGTAAACCTTACCATCCACAATGAGAGTGATGTCTGTGAACTGATCCAGCTGACGCTGCTCATTCAGTTTGTCAAGCATCACTTTATAATGGGCTGGAAACTCATGCCCGTAGTCAACATCTCCATCAACTGACATGGTTCAGCCCTTCCCCTGCACATGCAAGTACTATGAAGAAAAAAAACATGTTGGAATAAGAAAAATATGCATGTAAAGTATTTATATAATAAAGAAATAAAGATGCATGAGACCTCTTGGGAACAAAAAGCCGTTACAACTGCTTTTCTAAGTTGATAGACAGCTACAATATTAACCAGTTAAATGTCAAGGCATTTTTAAAGCTATGCTATTTGCCTACAATATTCAACATGCGTGTTTCATTTAACAGATAATGCTTTAAGATAAATTAGGCACATACTTTGTAATGGCCCCTATGCCAACAGATCCATAGAGTAGCGGGCATATCTAAGCAGCATGCCGAATAAGCGCGCATTTCTACAGGGAGCTTCTCTACGCAAGACTGGTAGCTTTACACCCAGCGGTTATATTGCAGCAAAAGCCATGTACTTCAACAGCCCAACCGTATAGAGAACCTACAGAAATATACAAACGGCAAAAGAAGCACTGTGTGCCAGTCAGCTTCATGTTACTCGCACGCAAGGCCTGTGGCTGCTAACGCATTCGCCATTTGTTTTCTGGACCATTGTCGTTACGTCATCAAATCGCGCATTAAAATGCTCTTTTAATCAGACAAATTCCATATCAGCTAAATAATGAGTGACGCAGGGCGCCTAACGCTCCGGAGAACTTACCCTGGGTGACGCTCTGATGTTTACTGCGGTTGTTTATACGCGTTGGAGGCCTGAAGCGATCAATGTGCTGTTTTTCCTCCGCTCGTCGAAAAAGGGCGGTCGCTCATACTCTGGCCTCGAGTTCCCATAAGCCCTTGCGGTTGAGTTTTATCGCGCGAGGCTGACAGATGGTGGTTACCAAAGCAACGGTGTCCAATGACCCCATTATCTTCAAGTATGGAAAAGCTAATTAAGAAAATAATATTGGCTGGTAACTTGATTTGGATTAAAACAAAATAATAATGCTAAAAACCATGTTATTTAGGCTGTAATGTGCTCTATATTTACATTTTACGATCTAGTAAAGCATTATATCAAAGCCTTGTACATAACGTACCTACTCTTTCAGTCTCATATTTTATTAATTAATTTATTTTTTGTTAATTGTAGCCTACAACACAAGACAGGGAACAACCAACAGCGTAAGACCAGGGTTTCTGCAGGTTTTATGATGGTAATTTTTTAAGACCATGTAAAGAAGATTTTAATTCATAATGTTTTAAAAATAAAAAGCTTGAATCGCTCTGCTTCCAACCACTAGAATATGGAATTAACTTTTACTGTACCTTCTGATCACACTGCAAAAAAAAGTGATGTTCTTCCTCACAATTTGTCTTGTTTTCCACTGCAAATGTACACAGATTCTTACATCAAGATGCATTTACTGGAGGTACAAAATGACATATAATATGAAGTCTTGTTCTCTGTGAAACTGATCAAAATTAAGTGAGTTATTAAAGTAAGTATTAAAACAAGAACAAATATCTGCGAATGGGCTCAGAAAAATCAGTTAATTCAAAGGGAAGTTTTCATAACTCGTTGACCGATATGTGTTCTTGTTTTAAGCATAAACTCACTTTATTTTGTTGTTTTTTCAAGACTTCATTTACATTTGCATCAGGAAGATATTTTTTTTTTTTTTTTTTGCAATGCTTGCAACATTTAATGCCTGACATAGCTTTACTTATACCATGAAATATATATTACTAATGGAGAGATATCCCTTCTTTAGTATTGAAACTTTATAACAAAGTAGGCACTTTTTTTGGAGTGTGATTGTCATCCAACATAGCAATGTTGCTTCTGTTCAAAAACGCAAATAAATAATTAGGCTATAATAATAAAAATCCGCAAATTACTAGAAATAAATCAGAATTTTATAAAACCAAAAGAAAAAATTTATTCTGATCAATTAATCTTTGAAAATTAATTGTAGCTATATATTGTAATGTAATTTGTGAGAGATTTTTCTCCCCTGCATTATTGAAAAACAGACAAAGCTCTCCACTGCCCTCCTGAGGCACGACTGAGATAGCACCTCCAATGTATGACATTAAAAACTGATGCTAGAAAGAAGCTAGCCTTGATTGCTGGAAGCAGTATAAAAAAACTGTAAAATTAAATACAACATAATCTTACTTCATATCTAAAATATCTTAACCCTTTCACACATAGAGGTCACTACAGTGGACAGTTTTTCAAAAAGCAATCACACACAGCGCTCATATTTTTCTCCATAGCTAAAAGGACTCACATTTGTCTGCTCTAAATAATCCGGAAAGATCTCAACAACATCACACATAGTGCTCATGCATGGGTTTTGATGGCATAGCTGCAGTGCATCATTCTATACATTGCCATTTGCCACCAAGTGGCAAGCCATTGTATGTGGATATTTTTTTCTCCAAACCAAGATGGCCGACAGCCAGTCAGAAATGCCAAGTTGTTCCGGAATATCCATCCATTCCTTCTATCCTACTCTTGCAGGTAAAAAAAGAAAAGAAAAAAAAAATGTTGTAACATCGAGTAAGTAAGGAGTCGTATCTTTGTTAAAAAGTATTGATTTTAGATTGGGAGGATATTCTGATTAATGAACTGTCTACTAAATTGGTCATCATGCATCACTAGTTATATTTTAGCTATTCATACTATTACTGTGACTGTTCAGAAAATACTTCATCTGCAGTAACTTTTTGGGTTGTAAATAAATGGATTTGTATTATTAGAATGTAATTTGCAGTTACATCAAAAAGTAATCTGATTACATAATGCATGTTACTTGTAATGCGTTGCTTTACTCGTTACATAAAAAAGTAATCTGATTACGTAATGCACGTTACTTATATTGCCCCCAACGCTGCTCATTTCAGATGAGATTGAAAACACCTGATCTCTATTTTTTTTCCACAGTCTGAAAACATCAATAGATCAATGTAAATTTCAGTCTGAGGTTTTCTCAGAGAGGAGAGCTATAGTAGAAATTTGTCCATTTTGAACGTAATCAGAATTATCAGCTAATAAGGGTAAATCATTGTACTCTGGTACACTGGAGGGAGCATGAGCGTTTTCTAGTCTGAGTTGAGTTTCCACAGAGCTGTACCTTCACCAGATCTTTTATGGAATCACGTCCTCATGTTCTGATAAGAAAAGAACATCCAACGACTTGTATGAAGTTTTTCTCCATCTGTTGGTCAAACAGGAACAAACTCAATTGGGTTTGCAATAATTGAAGTTGTTTTAGATTTTTTGTATATATTTTAAAGTTTTCACACAATTTTATATTTTATTCATTGGTTTGTTAAATACACACAGTATTACTGTGTTATTACTGTACTGTTTAATACAGTATCTCTTTAGTTAAAACCAAAAACATATACTCAAGAGGACATCTGAAAATCTCTTTGAAAAAAAAAAAAGTTAAAAAAAGTTCAGATCTTGTTTTTCATGCCCTAAAAGCAATAAAACACAGGGTGGGAAATCCTGACTGAGGTTGTCATAGTTCATGCATGAAAGTGTTAAAGTGGAAATTAAAGCAGTCAGTCAAGTTAACATTTATTTAGTTAATGGATTTCCACTCTAATCAAAAATTATATAACAAACATGATAAATGTAACCATTTAAAAGAACAAAAAAAGATGTTTTGTTAAATGGTTATAGCTTTTATAACATATTTAACTGTTAAAGACAGACAGTGGAGGACAGATAGTGAAAGATAAAGACAAAGATTGTGAAATGTAGATGGAAACTGTAAAGCCACATAGCAACAAAAGAAAAAAAGGGAAGCCACTATTGCATTGCTCCTGGATGTAATTAGTTTTGCACTGCCGCTGAAACGGAGAACAGTACTGCTTTGCTTCCCAATACACTGACACAAGATTTCCATAGTTATACTTGAATATATAATATGTTGTATATCACTGTCAGAAATTAAAATGAACCACAAACGTTATAAACCATCTGTCATTCCACAGCATATGGAAATCAAAGCTGATGCAAACTGCAAAATAAATATTTCTTACTGTGACTCTACGTTTACCAATCAGGCCTCCATACATTGGATAATCTCCAAATGTCATCTTCCTTGCCATCATATTTTTTCCCTTTTTTCTTTCTTTTTTTGATCTATTTGCATTCCATGCAAATAAGGTTTTTAACCAACTTTATAAAAAAAAAATAATAATAATAATAATAATTGTCTTATAAATAACACTGAAGCCCTCTATTGATATAAGAGTTTATCTATTAGAAACCATTACATCAATTAAGGAGAAAAATCAAAGACCAAAATCAAAACTAATAATCTTCATTAATTCAACAGTGACATCACAGGTTGTTGTACTGCAAGATGGCGGTGCTCTTGCTACAAAAGTTTTAACAAAACATTGCTTTTTTTTTTTTTTTTTTAATTGTTGCATTTATTGTGTTTGTTTATCATTTTTAATATGGAAATCCATTTACTAAATACCATAGTGTTAACTTGACTGACTGCTTCATTTCCACTTTAAAATATGGACCAAACACCACCAGGTTCACACGTAGTCTGCATAGGATCAACCATTGCAGGTTTTGATAGTTAAACATTAGGCTAACCTAAAAATGATTGTCATAGGTTAAGAAAAATACCTAAAATCAAATATATCAGACAATTTCTGAAGATGCTATTCATTTAATGTTCAGTTAAATTGTTGCACTATCCATTGATTTGGTTTATTCTTTATTAAGAATAGACTAATGTATTGGTGTCTGACAATCAGTTCATCTTAATAAATGATTTCATAATACTTTCTTCAAGTTAACTATTAACTGTCAGTAATCAGTAAATCTGTTATAACTGCATCTAAAGTGCATCACTAGGAGGTCAAACTATCCTCCAAATCATGAGACCTGATAATGAAGATTAACTAAATAAAAATGATTATAAACCAGCCCAGATACAAGGACACAGACAATGTCAACCTGAAACTTTCTTTGAAATGTTGTAAACAGATTTTGAGTGTTTATGTAAGTTTTTCCAGGAAATGTGTTTTATCACTGTTTCTTCTGTCTTACAGAATTTCTGCTGCATGTTTATCAAAGTTCGGCAAAAAGACAGGAAGTTTCAAAGTTTCATCTCAGCAGGAAAAGTGCTGACACTAACCCAGCTGTGCACTGCTGCACAAACAAAAAATACAGGATGTTAAGAGAACCATGCAAATAAATGCACATTGATCATTGATTCTCTCCGAATTAATGCTTTAATCACCATGTTTTCCATAGTCCTCTGATACATAATTGGTTCATTTCTTTTCAGTGTTGCACCCAACCCCCTCTTTCAGGCCTTATAGGAAAAACAGAAGTCTGGAATGCGGTGTTCTTTAACTGTTTCCTACCTGGACATTTTTAACTTTGCTATCACTTTTTTTCTTCACAAAATGAAGAAATGAAACAGAAAATAAAAAAAAAAATAATATCAAATATCAAAAAACATAGCAAACAGCTAATGCACTTATAGGCATTCTTTTCTTTTTTTCAGCTCAAAGTTTTGACTTGTCCCTTCAAACACATTAAGTAGGTTACAGATATATACTGCTGATGCGTGTAAACCCTGGGATGAATACGTGAGCTATTAAAGTTTTTGAAACAGGGACAGAGAGACCTTTGCCCCGCTTTTAGTCAGGAAAAACAAGAGGAGTATAAATAGGAGGAGCCGAGTGGGAGCGGGTTGTTTTTGTCAGAACCAGCTCAGAAATTATCGCTGCTGAAGACTCTCAAGTAAAACAAGTAAGTGTGAACTCCTTAGTTATGAGATATCTTATTCTTTTTGTTCTTTTCAGTTATTTTGTAAAACATTTTTTAATTATTCAGATATGCTTAAAAATTAGATCCTCGAGGTTTTAATCTAGTTATAATGTATTAATGCATTATTTGTGCACCAGTTTGTGCACATTAGTTTGGCTCTGACAACTACATGTTATACATTTGCAATGTCTTTCAATAGCATCTGGATGGACTATGGACCTTACCCCCAAACTCACTTTCATTGACTTTAATCAGTAAATCTGAGTTAAAGGGATAGTTCACCAAAAAATGAAAATTCTGTCTTCATTTACGTACCCTCAAGTTGTCCCAAATCTGTATGAATTTCTTTCTTCTGCTGAACACAAAAGAAGATATTTTGAAGAATGCTGAAAACCAAACAATTAAGGGGCTCTATTGACTTCCATAGTATGAAAAAAAAACAAAAAAAAACTGTTTGGTTACTGACATTCTTTAAAATATCTTCTTTTGTGTTCAACAGAAGAAAGAAATTCATACAGATTTGGGACAACTTGAGGGTAAGTAAATGATGACAGTATTTTCATTTTTGGGTGAACTATCTCTTTAATTACCATAATTACAGGTGCATGAGTATTATATGGCTGGTAAGAATGATATGATTAGATATGCAGTTGCTGAGCGGGCAGTAATATTAATATGTGTGGACCAAAAGAGATTAAATGAAATATCAGTATTTTATCAGTATATTATACATTATACATCAGTATATTTTACTGATATAGCAGTCCTATATTTATTTTATATAACCGTCACTTTTTAATATAATAAATAAAATCTAAAAGAAATAATGAAATATACATAAATACAAATATATACTAATGTGTTATCGTATATGTAAGCATATATTTTACATAGCTGACATTTTAATATAAAAAGGAATAAAATATAAAATAATTAATAAAATACACAATAATATACTATAAAATAAATAAAAATATAAAATATGCATCTTAAATGTTGGTTGCTGATTATAAGGTTAGAAGTTAATCCGCATTTTACAGTTCCAATGTCTGCTCTAGAGAACACCAAAAGAATTATATTTTTCTTTTGTTTCTTTTTTATCTGAGGCATTAACTGTTGTGAGGCATAAACTGTTGATCTCTGTGTGTAGGTTAGTGGGTTTGTTGTTTGGAGTCATGTGGAAGGCGCTCAGCTATACTTTGGCTCTCTGCCTGCTGGCGGGTTGCAGTGCAGAGAGCGAGACTGATGGAGCCCGCTGTAAACTTCCTCCTGTGTGGAAGGTTGGGGAGGTTGAGCCCATGAGGAACGCTCTTGGACATGTGACAGTGGTGGCTTACCTACAGGCCAGCTGACTGTTCTGCTTGGAGCAAGCATCAAAGTCAGTGCAGACGTTTTTTGCAGTGATTATACTAAAATTCAAACATAGCAAAGTTTGATGAGACCTTGTTTTTCAAAATAATATCTGGTCACATTCTTGATAGTGATCTCTCTGTACTGTTTACACAAAATTTATTTATCTAATCCAACTTGTTGAATGTTCTTCAAGGCTCAATGACTTGCTCCTTAAGTTGGAGAAACAAGGTTATGTAAATATAACCTACATGGTGGTAAACAACCGAGAAGAACAGTCTCAAAATCTGCACCACTTGCTCAACAAAAGGCTGATAAACATCACCCTTTACGCCCAAGACCTCAGCCAGCCGGATGTCTGGCAGACAGTGAATGCTGAGAAGGATGACATTTTGGTCTATGACAGGTTCGGTTCATCACTTATCCAGTTTAATTCACCCAATGAACATGATTACTTAATCAATATGCCACTAAATACCCTTTTCTACCAGGTGTGGCCGACTCACTTACCATCTGTCTCTTCCCTACACCATCCTGAGCGACCCACATGTGGAGGAGGCTATAATACATACCTATTGTGATGGTATTTGCGGAGAGTGCAACATGGAGGTAAAACAGCAGCGATATAATGTTATGACCCCATTTTTTATTGCAAAACTGTTATATGCAGTACTATATATTCCTGATAAATAAAGAGCAAACATGAGTATCAATCAACTTTATTCAAGTCAAACCGAATTATTTTTTGTAGGTAGGCCTACATTCTGTTATTTTCTTAATGTGTTGCATCAAAAACATTACAAAATATTTTAATTTTACAAAAAGTAGTCTTGTAATCTTACAACACAAGTTAAATATGCGCAAGCGAATGCTCAGGATAGGGATGTAACAATACTTCATTTCGCCTTTAGGGGGCGCGCTACAGTTTCAGAACCACTAAAAACATAATCTCAAAAATAAAGGTTCTTTATACCCAGCTAAAAAAAAAAAATTTCTCTATTTTTTTTTTTTTTTGGGTATAAAAAAGCTTTATAACCCCAAAAAAAATAGAGTATTTAGAAACACTATCATTCTTTTTTTTATTATTATTACAACACAAATTATCGTATTTAATTTTTTTGCGAATTTCGAGGAAGTTACCATATAGTTGTATACCATATACAGTTTCATATAAGTTGTTTGGCATGAATAAAAGGATTAAAAAAGATTCTTTACTGGCATCTATGTTTCCACACAGAACCTTTAAAGGATTAGTTCACTTTCAAATGGAAATTACCCCAAGCTTTACTCACCCTCAAGACATCCTAGGTGTATATGACTTTTTTCTTTCTGATGAACACAATCAGAGTTATATTTATACATTTTCTGATTCATCCGAGCTTTATAATGGTAGTGAGCGATATGATGCTGAAGAAAATGTCTCCATCCACATCCATCCATCATAAACATACTCCCCACGGCTCCGGGGGGGTTAATAAAGTCGAAGCGATGCGTTTGTGTAAAAAATAATATCCATATTTAACAAGTTATAAAGTAAAATATCTAGCTTCCGCCATACCGCCTTCCATATTAAACTCACGGAAAAATGGAACTGGCGTTGCATCAGTTAAGCTTTTTCCGTAAGTTGAATAGGGAAGGCGTAGGATGTAGCGTAAGATTTTTGACCTGTGAGTTTTACACTTTGAATACAGAAGTTGAATACAGAAGGCGGTCTGGCGGAAGCTAGATATTTTACTTCATAACTTGTTAAATATGGATATATATTTTTTACACAAACGCATTGCTTCACTTTAGAAGGCCTTTATTAATAAAAATAATAAAAATGGTTTATGATGGATGGCTTTATTCAGCTTCATAATCGCTGGTCTCGCTCACTGCCATTATAAAGCTCGGATACGTCAGGATATTTATTAATATTTCTCTGATTGTGTTCATCAGAAAGAAGAAAGTAATATACACCTAGGATGGTTTGAGGGTGATTAAAGCTTGGGGTAACTTTCATTTGAAAGTGAACTAATCCTTTAATATCCATGGAACCTTTCCATTGCTCAAAATGTTCTTTATAGTAGAAAAAGGTTCTTCAGATTATTAAAATGTTCTTCACACTAAGAAAAATGGTCATTTTAGGAACTGTTCACTGAAAAACCTTTTGGAACCTTTATTTTTAAAGTCCCAGTGAACCGGAAGTTGCAACCGACTTCAGTGTTGCGACGTATTTCCAAGTGAAAGTGAATATTGAATAGAGGGCAGGGTTTTATTTTAGCGCACCTCCTCCCCATCCCTCACTCATAGCAGACTGACGGTTGGAGGGGGAGCGGTTAAGGATATTCAACCCAAGCTGTCAAACTGACGTCATCAGCGAAGGAACGCCATTCCTGAGCGGAAGCAAATTTTCTGATTTTGATTAAAGATTACCACGACTAACAATTTTTTTTCTGTGTATTAACTTGTGCGAATTAATTGTTCACCACAAGACTAGTAATGTGCGCTAACAAAGTAAATAGGGTCAATTCTGATTTCATGACGACTTTAAGAGTGCATACAGTATTTCAAATTTGCCCTTTTCCTCTGGTTGTTACAGAGTTCAGTGCAACTTGAAGAGTGCAAGAAATCCACAGATGTGAATACACCAACAGAAGAAGAACAGCATCACCATCACAATCATCATGGTCATCATGAACATGGTCATCACGAGCATCACCACGGTAGTACAGAAAGGCATAGGCATGGTGGCTCCCACCACCATCATCACCACCACCACCACCACCACGGCCAACAACAGGTTGATGTGGGTCAGCAGATCCTGAGTCAGATTGACTTTGATCAGGTAGCCGCTGAGCAACCAGTCATGAAACGGCCTTGAGCTAAGCACACTAGGTGAAAAGTCCAGTACAGCTGACAGCAGGGGGCAGATTCTCCTGTCACCAGCTGATGCTGACACTGACGACAGCTCTTTCACGTGGAGGGCAGTGGGCGCGTGGCAGGCCTCTGACGCTGTGAGGAGGCTCTTCCAGCCTCCTGACACTGACAGGGTCTGAAGGTGCAGGACAACAACATCAGGGAGACCTGACAGTGACGTCCCGCCCCCCCAGCTGAATGAGAGCTGTCGCAAACAACCTGAGCCTGACCAGCAGGGGATGCGAGTTGAGTATGACAACAGAAGTAAACAGGGCCGTTGCCTTTGTTAGATCATTTATAGCTTCACGTAAACATCAGTGAGCCCCGCACTGCTGGTCAGCGCTACCAACTAGTATTTACACCTCAGCATGTGGCAGCACTGGACCTTTACATCCCATTCTGAACAATTCGCAAATTGGTTAAGGAAGTTAAACAATTCAGGAAGATCTAAATGACCTCATGTGCACTAGTTTTGGATATTTTTCTGGTTAAATTTGTAATATAACTAACAAAACGATCTGACTTTAATGGGTCCAGTGTCTGTTTTTTTCTGAGAGTGTGTTAGGTTCATCATGTTAGTGTCTTTTCACCTCTAGATGCTTTATGTGGCCTTTATGAAGGCAGGTGCGGAAACTATGCTCTAGTGGTGCCTGTGTGATGTTAGGCCATACAGAGCAGAGGTCAAAGATCATGTAACATCATGTAACCTTTGCTATACCCAATCGAAGCTACTATATGAAGGTCTGGGGTATTAAAATCTTTTTTTTTTTTTTTTCTCCATTGTTCTTTTATTCAAAAAGATGTTTTAGTTTTGTTGTGTGGAGATAGAGGTGGTAAAGTAGGCAGAGAGATTCTAATCATGAGAACTGTTGAGTTATTTCATTTAAGGGTAATGGAGCACTCGATCTATATCTGTTTTATTGCAGTTACTAACACAAATGTTGTAAGGGGCTTGTAAAATGTATTTCACACTTGGCATTACAAAAAGGTTAATGGATTATAGGGAAATTTACTAAATGTAACTTTTACTACACATTTATTAGAGAAGAGTTTGTATCCAAGGGAGTAACTGGAAAAAGGTTAGGTCATTGTTATCTTGGGAAGGATTGTTTGAAACATTTTACATACTTAATGAAGGTTTTCTGGAAAATCTATAGCATTACCTGGAAGACCCGAGAAATTGTATGAAAACAATGTTTGCTGTGGTGCCAATGACATATGAATGTGAAAGCAAGTGAAATGAAAGAGGGAAAAAAACATGTTACTCAGATAAAATCAAATAAAGTTTTTTTAAAAAAAAACAAGAAAACTTGGTCACAGTACTTTGATTTTTATACTTACAATACGTAGTTTAAACACCGCCTTAAAACATCTTATCAGAAATTTTAAATTCTAAATTTTGATTGATAACCTTGATTAATTAATTTATATATTTTTTATAATTTATTTTCATTTCATTTATTCATTTTAATTTTATAATTAGTTATAAATAGATGTTATTTTAAATTAATTTATATTATACAATGCATTATTAAATTATACAAATTTTGTTATATATTGTTATCATCATTATTGTTATTATTTAAATATTTTTATATAATCAATATTTAAATCGATATGTTATGTCATTGTTTTATTTGCCATTAAAGTTTAACCCCCCTACATTACCAGTTTTTTTTATTGAAAAACTGCTATGTGCAGTACTTTTCTGCATTTTCATTCAGATATATATATATATATATTTCTGATAAATCTAATAAATAATGAACAAACATCTTTATTCACTATAGTATTTTTTGTAGGTAGGCTTATATTCTGTTATTTTCTGTTATTTTTCTGTTATGTTTCGTACCTTTGGCCTTTAGGGGGCGTGCTACCGTTTGATTATATTCATACTTATAATCAATATTTAAATCAATATGTTATTTCATTGTTTTATATTTTATGAAAAAAATTATTTAGATAATATTTATATACATAATATTTTTAATTTATAATACATAATTATTTGTGTTATTATTAAATTGAAATTTATTTATTTTCCATTTATAAAATGTTTTATGTAAATACAAGATTTATATATAATTTAAGTATATATTTAACAATTTAAATCCTTAATAAATTAATGTATTCATTTGATTTAATGAATAACCTATAAATACATGTTATTATAAATTTAATATATAATATACAATTATTAGTGTTTTATAATTTAAATAAATGTTTTATTTTATTGAAATAATTAATTTATTAATTTAAATTAACTATAAAAATTTTTTTAAAAAGAATGAAAATATACCATCAAAACCTGTTGAAATTTGAAGCAGTTCATCTGTTATAAAATTTGTCATTCTGAAATGCACCTACAGATGGCGCGCGCGCTCTGATGAATCTTTCGTCCACGTTGCTCTCCCTTTGAGAGCCTCTCCAACATTTTTCTCCCAGACCTTGACTCATGAGCTGTCTGCAGTGTTTCCTTCTAGACACACCAAAGTCTCTGTCCATGTCCATGGAACTTTACTGTCTCCTGGCAGAAAACACAGGTGAAGAGAATGTGAACTAGAGCTTTTCTACAATAACATTACTTGCAGTTTTAGCAAGACTGCTATAGACCACTCAGTTGCAGACTAAGAGTTTCTATGCAGGATCCCACATATAAATCTAAAGCAGCACATCCAAATGTATAATCCCTGTTGCACTGCAATTTTCATCAGTGAGGTTTTCATCATCACTGGACACAGGGCTTGTAACTGTAGCTCTACCTTATTTGCTATAGTGAAAATTTGCAATAAATAGATGGCCTCAATTCTTTTAGGACAGTAACCCAATCTATCTATTTCATTGTTTTCAAATCAGTGAGGGTGGTCTGGGTTGTGTGGACAGGCAATCATTTGACCCTGAAACATCTGTAGCATAAGATCAAGAATCACATTTCCTCATTTCAACAGCCATTGAGATGCCATGTAAACGCCAACTCCTTTAAGCTCATCTCAAACCTCCTATCTTGAGTATGCAATGCAAAAGGTCAACAAGCAAGTATAGAGGCAATAAATGGTCAGGGTGGGTGGCTTTGATAGGCCTAATTGGCCTGAAGATCCAGTGCTGGGGAGCTGAGACTCATGGGCAATTACTTACAATGTCCTGAGAGGCGGACTGTGAGAGTGGGCTACACAGATTCAATCAGCCTCACGCAGTGTTGCTAAGTACGAACCGCTCGCCAAATTGCCTGATTTGCTTTCCCATCAGCCGAGGACCTGCTGCTTCTGTATCCACTTAGCGGAGACCGGAGAGCTTCTATCTGGTACTTGCTGGACGCCTGCTTTTCCCCTCTTTCCCAGTACATTAAGGCTTCGGTGTGTTGACCTGGCCTTCATAATGCATCAGGCCTTCTCCACAGCATGGCTCTCAATGATGCAGTTAAGCTAGTCTGTCATACACATCTCACCAACATCATACTAATGGACCCCTTGTGCTGTTACGGTTTGTTCCCATTTTCCATTACAACCCTATGAAATGAGAATGAAGACAGCTTCCTGTTGTGTTATAAACCGGATATTACCTATGCCCAAGTGAGATGATTCATTTATTCATTTCATAAACATCATGTCCAGACCACAGTGAAGTATTTATCATATAATACATAATTGTTGGGAGACGTTATTAATAAAGAAATTCCTGGAAATTGAAATTATTTTGAGAAATAGAAAGAGATAAATATATAATGTGATAATTTTTATACATTATTTTTGTTTATGCAGTACCGTTCAAAAGTTTGGGGTCAGTGAGGTTTTTCTAATGTTTTTGAAAGATGTCTCATATGCTTGCCAAAGCTACATTTTAAAATAACTGTTTTCTATTTGAATATGTTTCAAAGCGTAATTTATTCCTGTGGTGCAAAGCTGAATTTTCATCATCATTACCCCAGTCTACAGTGTCACATGATCCTTCAGAAATCATTCTAATATGATGATTTGCTCCTCAAGAAACATTTCTCATTATCTTTGTTGAAAACATTTGTGCTATATATATTTATGGAAACATTCATCTTTTTATTCTTTGATGCAATAAAAGTTCAAAAGAACTACATTTAATCAATTTAATTCATCCCTGCTGAATAAAGTATAAATTTCTTAAAAAAAAAAAAAAAAAAAAAAATATATATATATATATATATATATATATATATATATATATATACACACACTACCAGTCAAAAGTTTGGAATCTGTAAGATTTTTAATGTTTTTAAAAGAAGCTTCATCTGCTCACCAAGGCTGCATTTATTTAATTAAAAATACAGTAAAAACAGTAATATTGTGAAATATTATTACAATTTAAAATAACTGTTTTCTGTTTCAATATATTTTATAAAGTAATTTATTCCTGTGATCAAAGCTGAATTTTCAGCATCATTACTCCAGTCTTCAGTGTCACATGATCCTTCAGAAATCATTCTGATATGCTGATCTGCTGCTCAAGAATGTGACACTGAAGACTGGAGTAATGATGCTGAAAATTCAGCTTTGATCACAGGAATAAATTACTAACTGTTATATATAATAAATATACTATATATATATATATATACACACACACACACACAGGGAGGCATATAAGTAGTACGCAGCTACGCATGCGTGGTAAAAATAAACGAAGAAACCAGGAAAACATGGAGGGAAGCGCCTTTGAGTACCGGTGACACGTTTACTTACTGGAGTAGGATTTTTCTCCATCTCTGGTAAGATATCAATCATGATGATAAGTGTGTTCTTTAATTATTAGGTGTGCAACGGATCGCAGTTAATCCGTGATCCGTACGGATAATGTACAACGTTTCGACACGCATGTGATTCACGGATTAACTGCTAAATTTAACCATCATAGGGTGAAAGTTTATCATTTGGACGTGTTTTGTCTCGCCAATTAACACATTAAAACGACTTTAAAAGCGGAAGAAGAGGCGAAACTCGGGACTCTGTGCGCACAGCCTCACTCGCACCCTCGAGCGCGCGCGCGCAGAGAGAGAGAGAGAGAGGGTCAGACAGCGCTCGAACACCGAATTAATTCCTCTTTCGCGTTTACTTGCGCTTGAACGGACACATACACACAAAAATATGTTAAAATACCTGTCTCGGCAAGTATTCTCTCGGTTATGTCATAAGTGAACAGTTAAGCAAGAAACCGGATGTGTGTCAGTTATTCGTTCCGTGCTTTCCTTCTTAAAGTGACAGCAGCCTAATATTCTTGCTGTTGTCTGTTGTTGATGTTAGTAAAAAAAAAAAAAAAATTCATTATCATTATCTACCATGTTCGAGAGAAAAGAAGATAGTGAGGAGAGCAGTCAGGAGGAAAGTGATGAGGACAGCTTTTAGCTTTTAATATTTTTACCCACATTTTGTCCTCATGTTCACTACAAAGGTAGTCAAAACATCTTTTCCTCTTCTGTAACAATATTGTGGACTATATGTTTACTAGAACTCATTTTCAGGTATATTGCTATATAACTGTACACTCTTGGGTGCCCATAATGCAACACTTTTTCCTTATATTGCTTGGTAAAAAATGAATTCTGTTAACATGCTGGAGGGTTTTTACGTTTGTTGTTTACAGTCAATCTTATGTTCAGGGCTATTTCAGTTCATTTTTACCAGTCTGCACTCACCTTGAGGGAAATGATGCCTGAATAGCTGAAACATATATTTTCACATCAAATGCACAGTACACACATTCAGCCAGTGCAGTACACTGAGATTAAATTAACAGTCCATCCATGTCATTAAATAAAACATGAAACAACCAAAAGGATACGGCCACAGATAATCCAATTGTTTGAAGCTATCTTTATTAAATTGAAGAAAACAGAACAAAAGCAAGTGCTGCAAATTACGTTCATTTGAGGTATGACGAATTCATCCAATTCCAAAAGCAAACCGTACAAATGTTTCAATAACAAACCTGAATCAAGTTCTTTATAATGTCTCTAATAATGCTCAGCGGTGTGCATCCATAAGGCAAACACATCATTTGATGAAAAATTGGCACAAAACTGCTCCAAAAATATATAGCCACATACAGGACTAAACGTACAGAGGATTAAATGTGCTATAGCATGTCTATATATCATGTGCATTTGTCGACTTGCATGTTCAGACAGGCATTTAACAGCCTATGCATTTTAAGAATTTCACAAAAGACAGAGATTCAGAAGAAAATGCTACATGAGGAGGAAAGAGAGAGGAGCAGCATAAGCTAAAATGCCTATCGTACACCACGTCATGAGAGCTTAAGACATTTACAATAAAACATGAACATGCTGGTTTCACAGCAATGGCAGCAGCAGAGTTGTATAATACTTGATATTTCTCAATAAGGCAATATCTTTACATATAAAAGAATGGCACGTTGCTTAGCACAGTGTAAAGATTGACTACATTATGTATAGGCCCACTAGTAATCATATATATGTACATACACACATAATAATCACGTGCAGGACTTCACAAGTGAAATCATTACCCCTCATCTATGCTTTACTATTACTGATTTAGCTTATGTCCTGTTCTATGTGTATGGAGGCACGTAAAGTGTGGGCTGGGTTAGAGTTGCCATTAAAATCTCCATTATAAACCTGTATGTGTGTGTGTATATTATATACCTGCATGTCATAATATAAAAGTAAATATCTGAACTATGTTTTTTTTCCCAGCTCAAGTTCAATATAAAAAAAACAATACTTTCTCTTGTACCATACAATTTTTTTTTTTACTACACCAGTATCTACACTACATATATCTCTAATCTGAGCTTAAGCATCAAGTCTTCCCCTCTGGCTCATTGTTCAACAGTTTTTGGCTCCATTTGTCTCAGGCGTACCTGTGTGTTTGCACAATAACAAAGGCTTAGCATCATAATTATGCCACTTCATTCTACTGCGGTACTAGAACACTTGAGTTGTACAAAATAAATTATTAAATCAAACAATACATTTGATTAGCCTGAGCTGTTATTATGAAAACACATACACTGCCCTCCAAAAGCAATTTAAAATCTTTCTCAGTAAACAAAACTGTGGGTCTGAGATGATAAAATAACTCCACGTGTGGACTGTCAGCAACTTAAAGGGTTAGTTCACCCAAAATGAATTTCTGTAATTAATTACTCACCCTCATGTCGTTCCAAACCGTAAAACCTTCGTTCATCTTCAGAACACAAATTAAGATATTTTTGATGAAATCTGAGAAGTCTTTTTTTTTATTTTTTTATCTCCCATAGAAAGCAGCGAAATTACCACATTCAAGGTCCAGAAAAGTAGTAAAGACATTGTTAAAATAGTCCACATGACTGCAGTGGTTCAACCTTAATGTTATGAAGCGACGAGAATTGTTGAATAAAGTCATTATGTTTGTTTTGTTTTTGCGCACAAAAAGTATTCTCGCCGCTTCATAACATTAAGGTTGAACCACTGCAGTCATGTGGACTATTTTAACGATGTCTTTACTACTTTTCTGGACCTTGTATGTGGTAATTTCATTGCTTTCTATGGGAGATAATAAACCTCTTAGATTTTATCAAAAAAATCTTAATTTGTGTTCCGAAGATGAACGAAGGTCTTGCGGGTTTGGAATGACATGAGAGTGAGCAATTAATGACAGAAATTTCATTTTTAAGGATCCTTTAAGGACATGTTAACCTATGTGCAGGTTGAAAATAACAGCACATTTTAGACCTTTAAAATACTAAGGTGAAAAATTGACCACAAAGTCTGACCTAAACAAGCAGGTTCTGTTCATGGCATCTGTACAAGATCTGGCAGAACATCAACTGGGAAGATCAGCTGTGTTCTGTGATGTTTGTAAATAGTCATTTACAGAGTCATTTACGAAGGTCAGTTCACCCAAAAATGAACATTCTGTCATTTTTATGTTCACAGTAACGCTGTTCTTAACCCGTATGTTGTTATTTCTTTCTGTGGAACACCAAAAGAGAACTTTGAAGAATCTTCTCATAGCTCTTTCCTATACTACGACACTTCATAGTGACTAGCTCCGAAAATGAAACCAAGAAATGATCCATATGTGTCCTGCCCTATATTCCCTAAAGCCGTTATTTAGTGGAAATTTTCCTCTCTAATGAGCTATCAACTCGAGAACTGCTGAATCAGTGAACCGGAAATTGTTCTTTTGAGTTTTTTGGGTCAGAGTTCAACTCACTGACTTCATGTTCCCAGTCTGAATAGAGATAAAGTATCAGTGAACAACGGCTTCAATTTCGGTCTGTTTTTCCCACAAAGGTATCGATTGACATCAGGTGACTTGGAATATAGCACATAGTCATACTGACCAACTTTATGGATCTTTTTTTGGTCATTTTTTAAATCTTAAAATCACAGTCACTACTGTCTTTGCAAATGATGAGACTAAAATCTGCATTAAAAACTGCTTAAATATAGACAGAATTGTCATTTTTGGATGAACTATTCCTTTAGCTTCTTTTGGCATATGCAATATTAAGTATTAAGAGCAAGGGTGTGTAAAAGAAAAATAAACATTTGTGGGACTGTCTGAATATCTTTGGAGCCTGAAAAAAGTTGGGTCACAATTAAATTTAATACAAATTTAAGTGCTTTTGGAAGGCACTGCAACTACAACAGACACCTAAAACAAGTTAGGACCCAGTATTCAAGCATCATAGGCAAACCCAGGACCAATTAAGCCTGTAGTCCAAAGGCTCCTTCTTCACCATCATATACCTCCACTGTGTTTCTCTAAAAACAGAGAACATGTAAGAGTGACAAAGCGCTCAAAATAAGCTCATCTATACAACTTAACAAGCAACACTTTTTCTGTACAAACTTATCAACAGCATAGAATTACATCTGTGAGAAATTCTCCGACTAAGTTTTCAATGTGGCTTGAGATCTCTTAACAGTCTATGATTGCAACAAAAAAAAAATCTCCAGTTATTATTTTTTATATTATAATGCATTATTTCATAAAATTGCTCTATTTAAAAGCAGCTTTGTCCCATCATTGAGTAAATTATCCTGGCAAGAATTATATAGCTTCATTTAATGGCAAGTCTTCTTGTAATAAAACAAGTCCAAAAATTGGCACTTCTTTCCCAGCTATTCCATAATGTAACTCCCATTGTAAATGCATGTACACATTTATAGTGTCTTCATCAATATAAAACTGCTACATGTACAAAGGTAAAATATAAGAAAACCTGCCATTCGGTTTGCATTGCACAGCAAAGACTCAACAAGCGTTTCATTTTTGACATTAATGCAAATAAAGACGAGTTCATTTCTCGCTCTTTGAACAAGGCAAGGTAACAGTTTGCTCAGTGGGCTAACATCATTACAAACACTTGTCTCGACATTTTCTAACAATAATCGCGAATATTACAGTCACATATAGTGGTGCTAAAATACACATCTGCACCACAACCCCATTTTTTTGTGTTTTAGCATATTGGAAAAAGCTCATTTGCTAAGTTTATCCATATGGCTAATGGCGAAGGATAAAACGTGCAGGATGGATGCAGCACACAAAATGGCTCCCATAAATTTGGGGAAGCTAACGATCAATGTTGTGGAGATTCGAGAAAAGATATTGAGACAACGAAAACAAATTGTTTCAGTTACTGTGATATTATGCAACGAAATATATTTAATAATCCACACACAAGCAAATGTGGGTTGAAGAATCACAGTAAAGCGATACGTCTTTTATCTGTGTGTAAACAATTTTGTATAAAGATATGTTTGAATTTATGTTATCGAATATATTTCATCCCAATGCCACTGTAGCTCTACACCTGAAACTTTGTAATAACATAAACACATTTTCAAAATGGTTCTCTGACACAATAAGCGAGCATATTTCTGTAGTGATTTTTCTTTTTTGCATGTAACCAGCTGACGTTTCTGATTGTAAATCGATAACGCATTATAACTCTCTCGGCGAGCTAGCGTAGCACTACTGCAACAGCTGCTAGAAAAGAAACGTTTTCAGCTTCGTCCATTTTGTAGCATACAGCAGAGAAAATCCATGTGCAGAATTCCCAAACAAAATGGAATTTCCGTCCCATGTTGTTCATGCAACTTTGGTTTCCAGCAGTGAGAAGGTACAACAAGACCATCAACTTTTGCGCTTCTTAGTCCCTTCATGGAGTCAAGTTTCCCAGAAGGTCTGGGGTGAGGTACCCCATTGGCATGGTTGGTATCGCAGGGAGGTGTTTGTTTGGGCTGTGCGAACAGACCGTGGGTTGTGAGGAAGGAGGATTCAGGAGGAGGCTGTGCTGGGCGTCAACTTCCTGCACTACAGTATAGTCTGACACTGGTGGCAGTATGGGGACCGGAGGAGCTTCGGGAAGCAAGTACGATGTTTGGGAATCGCTGGCGGACACCAGGTACTCCCCATTCCAGAGGTTCCCCTCAACAGCCTGGGTTGGGAATGATTGGTACCCCTGCTCAGGACCAGGGCCGGGCGGCACATCGGCGGAAAGCTGCCTGGCCGTGTTCTCTGAGGTGTAGGCTCCATCGGAAAGCAGCTGAAACTGTATCTTCTTCTTCTCGTTCTCTTCCTCTTTCTTTTTCTCTGGAGAGCTGTTCAGCTGTCCAGGTGAGAGCACCACTCCTCCCGCTGGTGTGAAATCACTTACTTGGGCATAAAAGTCCATGTTACCCCAGCTGGGCACAGCAGGTTGCGTTTGAATGGGCGTCTCCACCACTTCTGATGTCTGCTGGACGCCAAGTTCAAGGATAGACGAGCTGCTTCTGGAAACCAGAGGGTGCTGCTCTCCCCGTCCAGAATGGCCAGGCAGAAGGGAAGCCATGTCCTCGGGATCTGGGGTTTCTGGGTCGTAGCAGCTAGCACGACCCGAATCGTCGTCGCTTTTGAAATTAAGGACACGAGAAGAGCCCGAGTGGGACAGGCCCAGCAGGTGTTGTGTATCAGAACCCTCGTTCTTCTCTGGAGGGTCATCAAGGTCCAGCTGGATGAACTCCACCCATGGGTCCTCATGATAGAAGTCCGGCTTGTACATATCTTGGCTGCTCAGCAAAGAATTGAGCTGGTCAAGTTTTCCATTCTGTTGGTGAAGGAGAGAATGTATAGTGTTATTAGATAGGACCTACAAAAGTATGCAAAAAATTCAATAAAACATAAATATTAAAATAAAATATTAGGAAAAAATACACTCATACAATCATTTTCAAAACATTTGTATTTTTGGATGCTTCAAAAACAGCATTTCCATGTGGGCATATGCGTGCTTGTTCTAGATTGCTCTCAGGGTTTAAATGTTTAATGCTTACACTGCAATCTAAAAATGGAGTAGGAGGGTTGTTAAATTAACAGTGCTTTCTAGAGGTAGAAAATTGCAGAAGAATGGCCACAACATGTCAACAATTATGACCTTTTCAAAACAATCTCACTCTGCAGCGATTCTCATTTTGCAACTCATGCCAGATTCGTACAAATGCTCAATTTTATAATGCCACAATTTTTATAATGCCACAATTCTTATGTAAGACTGTGTAATACTTATGCATGTATTCACCTCTCATTGTTTTGATGACAATTGCTGTAATGCACTTTATAATGTGCAACATGCAAGGCTTAATGCTTTTGTCATTCACAAAATACAAACAAACAAACAAAAAAAAAAAACAATAATTTTTAAAGGGATAGTTCACCCAAAAATGAAAATTCTGTCATCATTTACTCACCCTTATTTTGTTCCAAACCTGTATGAACAAAAGAGGATATTTTGAAGAATGTCGGTAACCAAACAGTTGATGGGCCCCACTGACTTCTATAGTATTTTATTCTATACTATGGAAGACAATGGGGTCTATCAACTGTTTGGTTACCCATATTCTTTAAAAACAATTTTTTTTTATGTGTTCAACAGAAGAAAGAAATTCAAAAAGGTTTGGAACAACTTGAGAGTGAGTAAATGATGACAGAATTTTCATTTTTGGGGTGAACTAACCCTTTAAATCTTTCTTCACATCATATTTATAAACAGAAAAGTACTAAACATTACTTTTTCCATTCTATACATACTGTATCACACATGATTATAATTGCAGTTGCAATAACAAAACAAATATGATTTGTATGAAGAAGATTAAAAAAATAATGGACATACATGAAGACTGTGAAGTTTAATGTTTTATGTAAAATTACCTTTAGCAGCTCTGGGTCGATGCCTTTGATTTTAGGAGCAGGAATAGGTGGTAAAAAGATTACCATCAACCTGTGGAAACAAATTTGCAAAATGTTGTAAATGCAAACCATTGTATGCATTTGTAATTGTGTCTTGTTTCTGAGGTTCTCTAGTCAGAGCCTGCTTACAACTTAACATAAAACAAATTACATTCAGGTCATATTTCACCCCTAATAAATGCTAAAAAGCTGATGTAAAACAAATAATATATATTTTATTTAAAACAATAATGTATTTTTATTAATATTATATAAAAATATATTAGAATATTTTATAACACATTTTGAAGTACAATACCTTTGCAAAAAAAAAAATTTAAAGATACAAAATTGTAGTAATCCCCTAGTAAAAATACCAAAATGTATTTGAAATACATTTATTTTCATGTTAAGTATACTACAAATACATTTACATATTTATGTACCTTATATAAATACATTGCAGTTGTACTTTTGGTATAGTAAATTAAGCATGGAGCAATAATATGTCAGTAAATGTTAATGGATTTGTACTATACTTTGTACTATACATTTAGTGTAAAATAAATGTTTTTTAAATACATTTTGGTATAGGTTTTTTCACTGGGGACATCACAGTGGTATTTGTTGTACTGAATTTATTTTATGCAGTTTTTTTTATTTTTTTTTTTTTTACTTTTTTGTAATATTTGTGTTAGATTTTGTGTTCATTTTTCACATTACAGTAATGAGACTTTAGGTATAATGTGTTTAATTGTCATAATCTCAAATCTTAAATAATATTAATGGTTTAAAAAAGAGGTTTTTCATTGTGTAGAATCTAATTTTTAATTTTAAAACATTATTTTGATTTTGGGATGAAGTATGACCAATATGGCTATATGAACATTTCTTTGTGAGATACACCTTATAGGTGGTATTAAAAAAAAAATCTGTCACCTCTGCTGCTGGGAGAAGATGAGGAGGATAAGAAGAATCACCACTCCAATCACTCCAAAAATCAACACCAATGTCGTCGGGAATGTTGATTCTGCGTAAAGATAAATGGTCTTTTCTTACCCTGAAGCAATTTGCTTAACTGATTCATGATGGTTCAGCTGCACAGCTGGATTCACTTTGTGTAAAAAAACAAGTTAAGCTCTTGTTGTTGACTAACCTTTGCTTGGTATCTGTGCCACATGTACAAAGATGCTGTCACTGAATTCGCCAAAGTTCTCAAAGGCTGACATCTTGCAGCGCACACGGACTTCATACTCTTTGTCAGTGTGCAGACCGTAGATGGACTGCTGTGTGCCACTCTCCAGGTCCAGCTGCAATAAAAGAGGATGAAAAAGTAAATAAGAAAAGAACAAATTGAGCAATAAACTGGCATTTGTGAGCAATTAGACATGTGACAAATGGATATGTAAAAAGAATGATATGTTTTCTCCAGGTCTGTCTGTCTGTCTATCTATCTATCTCTCCAGTCATGTTTTCACCAAGCCTGATTTGTAAGCTTTAGCACCGTATTTTAACCCACAAAGAGAATAAGTGTCAAGAACCTCACTAAAAATACTCCTTAAAGTTTATAACTGTGAAATTCTCTTGGGGCACCAAAATCTAATCAGCAGAAGACCTACAGAAATAACTATAACAGTGAATCATTCCCCTATGATCTATTCAGGCCTGCCAGTATATGGCAGTGATTTAACATGTGGCTGAATGTGGTTTTTTCGTGCATCTGCTCAGTCTGGGCAGGACCGCCAAGACAGAGCTCCTAAAGATCCTGCCAGACGCAAAGATCTCCCAGCACCAAGCTTGAATTACAGAGCACATTGGTCTGCTCTGGATAGTGGTGACCCTTTTAGAAAGAAAGATGAATACTGGCTTATATTGCGTCTCCAACACAAAATTGCATTTCTCAGAATACAATAAATACGATGGTATAACCAATTTCCTCCAGTGCAATGCCTGGGAGTCCACCAAGAGAGAGGAAGATCAAAACAGCAGAATGTTCTGTGATGGTCTGATGAACTCAACAGTCTTACTTTGCAAAATGGATTTCAGGGCTCCAGACTATGTACAAATAGTTGCATTTTGCATGTGGTAAATGTGGTATAAGTAGAGTAACAATTAATGCACACCACATTTACAATTAACGGGTGCACAATCATCATTTATTCCTGACTTAAACGTACATTGTTGATAATGAAGGATCATTGTAAACTGCCATTTTTAATTTTTTTGGTGCTAGAGACATACCATCTCCCATTGGGAGGTGTTCCTGACCCGGTACTGAACCTGGTACACCAGACTCATCCAGCCCATCTGGACATCTGCTGACGGAGGGGGAGCCCAGCGCACAAGGATGTCAAAGTGCAACCCTGAGCGACTCGCGTTCAATAGAGTCCAGTTCAGCCCAATTGGTGGGTCAGGATGCACTAAGAAGTCAGAAAAAATTTAAGTCAGGCCTCCAACATAGATATTCTGTTACTGTGTCTAAACCTTAATGAAGCACTTTCACAGATATTAACTTACCAATGTTTTCCACTGTAAAGCAGGCCTCATCATAGGTTATGTTCTGTGGAACCGAGCGCAGCTGAATGCAGTAGGAGGTCCAGATGTGCGTGAAGGTCTTGTTGAAGTAGCACTCATTTTCCACAGTATGTGTGTAGTCTGGACACTCCTTCCACTCACTAGAGAGGGCACTAAAGGCCAAACGATAATAAAAAACCATAATATTAGATGTATACGAATACTAGACACCTCAGTACATTGCATTGCATGGATTTATCAGTAAATGTATGGCTAGTCAACCTGAAATACTTACAAATGACAAAGAAAACAGCATTTGATTATTATATAATTATTATGCATGCAGCTTTTATGACCCTTATATTAATTAAAACATATTTTATTTGTACTTTTAATCATTCATTTTTTAAAACTGCATGTCAATTAAAAAAAGGTACTAAAAACGGTTCAAAACCTAAAATGTTGATTGTCCGCCAAGTAACACAATTTATACACAACACAATATTGAATATGTTATATTCTCTGTCTTTCTCTGTATATATTATATTATATTACATTATAATATATTCATGTTCTGTTTAGGTATCAGTTTCATTTTCATTGACTCTAATGCTACGTCCGATACAGATACTTCCCTACTATATGGTAAGCGGGGGAAAAAAACAGCACGCCAAAAGAGTAATATGTCCGAATACATACGGTAATATTAGAAAAATGGTAGGTGAAAAGTCCACTGATGACCTACTACTTCTACAGAGATTCTAAAGTGTGCATTCCATGGACACTTTACTATCCCATGAGGCCATGGGAGAGGATTTCATCTTGATTTGTTTATTCAAGTAAAGTGCTGCAAATAGATCCACTTTGCCTCACCATATCTTCTTGCCTGACCTCTCTGTGACTATTATATTATATTGGTAACACTTTACAATGAGGTTCCATTTGTTAACATTAGTTAACTACACTGGTTAACATAAACTAATAATGAAAATGCCCCCCCCCCCCCCAGATAATGTTAAATTCAACCTTTATTAATACATTATTATAGGGGACCTATTATGCCCATTTTCACAATATGTCCGTAAATGTTCAGCTCAAAATAGTCCACTGATCATTTATTATAGTTTGTCAAATTTTCCTCTATTTCGGTGTGAGCAAAAACACTCCGTTTTTGTGTGTGTCCCTTTAAATGCAAATTAGCTGCTCATCCCAGCTCCCTTTCCAGAAGAGAGCGGAGCTTTACTAGCTCACGCTTCAACAACAACAAAACTGGAGAATCTCACGCAGCCAAAATGTCAGAAATTGTTAGTAGCGCTGTTCAGCCTTACATGTTCAAACCAGATTTACAACTTTTAGAATGCAACTGGATGTTTCTGAATGGTTAGTGGATAAATTTATGTAGTTGTTGTGGAGTTAAGTTGATTCATTCAACACGTCAACTAGCATGTACCATCATGTTAATCTTTTGTACAAATCCAGTGTTGAACTGACCCTTGTTTGTGAAGCAGTCCAGCGTAAAATGATTTGCGCAAATATAGAACACTTTACCAATTTTCTTCAGAACATTTCCTTCATAAATGAAATTCAACAGTGGTGTCCTCAGTGGCTCAGATGCCGGGAGTCTATGGAGACTCTTATGTTCATTGGTACATCCAATAACAGAACATTTGTAATTTTTTGGCAGAGACATTGTATATCTCCAGCTGCTACAGAGAGGAAACAGAAATGGTGTACTGCTGTGGCTCACTCAGGGCAGTATCTATGCTAATAGGGCAGATTGTCACCAGTCATGGACGGGACTTTCCCCTACTTTTACGTAAGAGTAGGAGGAAATATGGAACCGCACGTTTGAAGAGACTGTTTATGATTTATGGGGATTATAAAAAAATAGTGGTTGGATTTTTACCATTATAGGCTGGTTGTTTACATACACTTTGGACACACATCTGTGTTCAAACACCTTATAAAAGTGAACTTTGCATAATAGGTCCCCTTTAAAATCAAAAGTTGTCTTTGTTATTATTATTTTATGGACTGTGTAAGACTGTAAATCATTTAATTCATTAAACACAGTGTAAAGTGTTTGTTCTCATGCTCCTTCCATCTCTCCATTTGCCTTCCCTTTATCTGTATGTGTGACACCGTAAGGTCTGCATCTTGGAAGGAGGGATGGCTTTTGTTCAAACCCAAAGCTAGTTGGTGTCTTTGGATATTTGTCTCTTACTTTTGGGTCTGGTAGAAGACCCTTAGGGCTCCAGGCTCTGTGAGGTTCTGGAAAGTCCCAGCGCTCCACCAGCAACGGAAGGTCTCCTGCTCTCTGGAGCGGCAGCCCGTAAAATGAGGTCCTCTGCTGGGATCTGAAGCAGGAAAGGAAGAAAAAATTGAACGGTCTATAAAATGAAGGTATAAATGATTATTTTATTAAATATTAATATTTCTTTCTTATATATGTACTGTATGCATGTAATCTTTTGGCACATTGTGAGCTCTGTCCTCTGCAGTTGAGCTCCTCTGGTGCCAAGTTTGCCAGCAGTGCTCTCCATCCCCTGCTTTTGCGCAGCCATAAATAAGACTTGGAGGATGCAATTGATTTTTCCCCCTCTATTTCGCCCTCTAACTGCAGTATAAATCAGCAGAGCTAGTATGTGGCACCAAATCCGCTACGTATCAAGATTTTCTATGACACCATGTTTTTATTTGATCCCTTTCTAAATTGTACCTGTAAGAGTAAATCTAGCTTAAATTAATAGTGGCTTTGGGAATGGAGAGGGCCGTTAAAATATCTAATTTACTCTGAAGAAACGTTTCTGCTGAGGATCCCCAACACACCAATTTTTCTCGTTCTCCTTCGTCCAGCCCGCTTCTAGTGACAACAAGATATATTTCCCCCCATCCCACAGCTGCTGAGCGCAACAAAACAGCACCCACAGCGACGCTGGTTAGGACTGATCGTGTGGGGAAGGGATTTTCAGCGGCTTAAGTGAGTTCACAAACATGCATTCACATACACATTAAATGTAAACCCAAACCTTGCTTGTGAGGGTTTGCTGAGTTACTAAATTGAGAAAATCATATTCTTGTGTGATTTTAAAAACAGAGATATTTTAAAATTACTTTAGAATGCTAAATATGAATACAACAACTTAAATCACATGGTTTAAAAGGGACAAAAAACAGGAATGCACAATACTATTATGGTTATCGAAATTTGATATTGGAACTTAAACAAAAAAATTTAAAATGATTGGATATTTAATTGTGCATTCTCTTTTGTACATCTAGTTAAAATCTGGCCTTTTTACAGCTGCTTCTGCAACATTTGTTTGACAGTAAATTGTGTGTAACTGCTGTCATCTAACGCTTAAGTTAATCTTTTAAAATACTAATAAGTTAATCTCGTGTTTATAATAATGTTGTTGAATATTTATATTCATCAATATTATAGATCTGACTGCACTGACGCTGTTGTATAAGTACTGAACTGAGCTGGACGATGATTTATTTATTTATGTATTTTTTGCAGAACTGCTTTAGATGAAATGAACTAATTTAATAATTGATTATCTTTACAACGGAACTGAATCAACACTGAACTGACTTCAGCTGAACAACAGCCAAAATGCATCAATGTCCTCTTATTGTAAATATATTAAAAAAAAAAAAAAAAACACTATATTAAAAAAGGTGACTTGACTGACTTTTAAAACAATAATAATTTAATACAACTATTAAATATATTCAGTTACACTTTATTTTAAGGTGACATATTTACATTGTACTTATTCAAATAATTATAAGTAATATTGATTAAAGTCCCCCGTAGTCAATAATTTTATCCCTTAAAACTCATCTTTGATCACCAAAATGACATATTTAAACGTTTTTTTCCCGTGAAAAAAAAAAATCTCTCAATGCTTGAATGTAACTCTACACCCTTGCTTGATTTGGTATATGCAGATCTATGAATATGCTAATTAGCTCCGCCTCCACTCACTTGTTCGAGCTCAGAGATCCACTTGGTCAACTTCCTGAGGTAAACGCTGCACAATGGTATCGCTCTTTACAGCGTCGGACACATAACGGTAATTAATATGATTAACCTTTTGCTTGACTACATTATCAAACAGCTAATAATGTGTTGCTAATGTTAGATGACTCCCTTGTTTCAGATCAGTCATAGTTAATGATATGCTAAAGCCGCCGGCACATTGACATAATTGGTTACAAGATAGTTTGTGACATAAGAAAAAAAGCGATTTCAAACCGCATTTTTGAAACTGTCTTTAGATCAGTTTTAAAGAGAAATACTCGGTTTGTCTTAAAGCATTTTAAAAACACCACATAGACATATAAACAAAATTAAAAACTTGATTTTCGCCACGGGGGGACTACATGTACTTACAATAGAGTTACGGTTAAGGTTAGGGTTTGGTTTAGGGTTAGTTACTTTAATTATGCATAATTTATTGTTGCTAATATAGTAAGTATTTGTAGTAACATGTAACTACGTCCATTTTTCATACTCTTACATTATAATAATACCTAAATAAATGCACTTACAATGACTGATTTTAGTTTTTAGTGTTTTATCTTTAATTTATTTAGATTTCATTTATTGTATAAAATCTTTAGTCAATAAAAGAAAAAATATAAAAACCGAAATTTAACTCATCATTTATTAAAAATCCTTATATCCACTGCAGGTCTCAAATCAAATATGGCACTTAAAACTGTTGTTGTATGGAAAAGAGCTGCATCAAAATTTTTCATAATATTGTTGAATGTTTATTGATTGCTCCCTTTTGTGTACACATGTATACATATGAGAATGACATAAAGCTGCATAAATAATCATTAATAAAGACTAAAGCTTTAGTCTAGATCTTCTCAGTATCTAGAACTCTCCCTCTCACTCTTTCTGACTCCCAAATCTCTGTTATTGCTGCTCCCTCCCCCTCGAAATTCCGGCATGTGCAATAAAAGAGCCTGCTATGGAAGCGATTAGGTCTGAGATGAACAGATGATTTGTGGGCCACTGCAGAAAAGATGGGGACAGAACAGATAGGGACATTATCACCAATAAATTGTTCCTGGTCAATATTTGGTTTGGTGCTGCAACGGGGGCAAAAAAAAAAAAAAAAACAGCCAAGCGGTCTTCGAGCACACACAATTTGCTCTCAAAAAAATGTTGCAAAAGCAGCTGTAAAAAGGCCAAATTTTAACTTTGGGACAAGTTTCAACTGTGTTAGATGTCAGAGTTGGAAACTTTTTATTTTACATCTGACAAATCAGATGTGGTACAAGTGCAAATATTAAAAAAATGTGCTTTGGCTATACACTGTTGATGAAGTAAACTATATAAAGTATAAAACCAGCTGCTCTCATGCAAAAACAGAGTATTTCAAATTAAAATCATGTTTTCTTTTACAATATCATCTCCCATCATATTCACGATAAGCGTAGAACACAAATTGCTTTTGGGAAGTTTCACCACAATCTCTTTTCTGACAATTATACAAACAGTGAGTTATGCAGTTTTTGAGCATGCTGTTGGAACTGTGATCTCTAAGTCAGAGCTTATGAGCCAAAGTGCTTGCGCAAAAAAGAGCTCATCTATCATTCTGATGTGTTGGCAGTGTTGTGGAATATTAATCTGTGTATGTGGTTGTGCAGGCGCGAATATTTTGGACCTGTACTGACCAATAACTCCTACAGAAGAGGCGTTACAATTCATCAATGAAATGCAATACTGAACTATACACTTGTTCCAGTATGAAATGTAACAAATAAATAAAAATTAAAACACCAGCAGTTTTTTTTTCCAGTTAGAACTTTGACACTGATTTTGAAAGATGTGAATACAAAAAAATGTGCAATTTATGTGTTGTTGTTTTTTTTCAGATACTTATGAATAATAAATTAACATGTCACTTATGCACACACCTACTGCTTGGAAACTTAAATAAAGCTACAGCTTGTGTGGGTGAAGGTTTCCCGCGAATGAAAAACATGATGTTTACTCAGCTCCCCGCAAAGACAGACCACCGGTAACTAGGATACCGGTTCAGACAGAAAGCCTGGACGAATGTTTTCCACTTCGGCTAACTGCAAACTTCTAAATAAATTGGCAACATTTTGCCAATTAAACTGTCTTGATGGATTGCAATCACTTGAAAAGGCACCTTTATCACTGGCTGTCCAGCAAATGTCTTGACTGGCTTAGGGTTATGAGCTGCTGAGCAGATGCTCCATCTTTTCCAACTCATTTGCTGCAAAGACGACAGTTTAATAGCAGAATCAGAAAAAAGCGCGTACTTCAGCAAAGCTAACAGACCGAGGCAATTATCATGTGTCCACTCACTGAGTGTCTGTTACTCACTTATTACGGCACTTACATAACATCTTGTGAGCTTCTGTGTGTATGCAGTTACAGCTGTGCGTCATTGAGGAACCATGTGAAATCCATTTGACAATGAGCATCACTGTGCCTATGCTGACACTGAAGGACATAGCACCTGAAGTACTAACAAGCTGTACATCTGAATCAGAAACTTTCCTTCAATTCTTTAATTAGAGAAACAGCTATTTCCAAGGTTTTTAAATTACAAACATTCTAAAAATGGAATTTTGAAATGAATAAATTCTCTTACATTAAATACAAATTATGATTGTGTTCTTATGAAAGAATTCAACCAGAACATTTCAAAGTTAGAACCTTAGAGAAAATGTGTATATATAACAAATATATAATCAAGATGTAGCATATACATACACTATCATTCTAAAGATTTTTTGTAAGAAATTAACACTTTTATTCAGCAATGTATATCTTAGTATAATGTATTTATATACAGTATAGATAGATAGATCACTTGGTCACTTAGACACCTCAAGCAATGTGGAAACATCACAAAGTGGGTAAATAAAAAACCTAGCCTCTCTGAGAAAAACAGCATGAGAACATTATGTTCCATTAGCTTATGACGCTTTAACAGACAGGGATTCCAAGCCTTTATCATGGTGAAACCAAACATTATGATAATCATCAGATGATCAGAACCAGAATGAGCTTTATTACCATTCATGTACCATCCAAAGAAAGCTTGTTGTTTTTTATTTGTTCGACAGTAATTATTTCTGGAAGCATTTTGACCAATATATTTCACAACTTAATTAGAACTAAATAATGAATAAGCAAACAGCAATGGCTTAACATAAATCCAGAGCTCATGATTGTCCTCACTCATTTGGTAAAAATGTAAAAGAAGATCAAACATCCCATTTGCTGCTTCTTTTACATTCATTTGCTCCGGAAGCCTGAATTATGAAAGAACATAATTCATTTCATTTAAATGAAATGGTTGCGATTGGATAATTCATTACGTCAATGGGCTGTTAATGGGTAAAGAGCTACACAGATTGCTCATCATTTGAAACACTATTAGGTTAAAAGCTTAACTTTTTGCTTTAGGTATTCAATTTACATTTTTGAGTTGAAGTAAAGGGTGAAGTAAAAACAAGCCTATGTTTTCACATTGCTGTTGTTGCCAGAAACACTTAAAATATTTTTGACTTATTTTTCTGACCTAAGCAACAAAGGGGTCAGCTTGGTCAATAAACAAGCCAAGTAATGAGCACAAAATATGACAGCAGTGATTATATAATTTTCATTCTCTCTGGCCCTCAAAACTAATTACCAATCACGCGTGCGCACACATACACACACACACACACAGAGGCTAATGAGCACATATTTGAAAAGCCTGTGACCCACAGCATAACCACATCTGAAGTGGTTCAATATTTTAAATAAACACAATTAAAATAAATCAATTACATTTCAAGTGAGCAAGAAGTACAGTAGCAACAGCTCCAAGTAAATAACCTTTATGCAAATTTGCTAACATTAAAAATACAAAATGATAAGCCACCCAACATGTAGAAATTGGAATTAAAATTGGGTTTAGGTCCAGTATTAAGAGAGTAATGATTTTCCTATGTCAGTACAATCCGATGGGGACAGACTTTTCCTTGGAAACCATGCAAAGGAAGTGCTTTCCGAATTATGCCTGATTAAAGTCCCAAGGGAAGAAAGTCTCTTAGAAAGATCTATTCCTTCAGGGTTATCTGTTGACCATGTCAGTGCTCTAAAACTACAAACACAGACAGTGATTCTTTCAGGTAAATCATAATACACTGTAATACATAGCCTACAGTGCATGTGAGACATGAAAATACATTCATCATGCTCATCTGTGGTGACTACTGAAAACAAAGAAACTCACTTAATATTATAATACATAGGTTTATACAATACAGGATGGGAATACAATACAGGATGTTTCAAGTTTGTTTGTGCTGGCAAATATATATGAATCATTTTAAAGGAAAACTAGATATTAGTTTATACCCTCAAATATCAATTGAATGATTTTGGCTGTCGCACCCCTCAAATTTCACCTACAGACATAAGAAAAACAGGTGAGGGACAGTCAGACATTATGAAAAAACTTTTGTGTTCACAAGCCAAATGTGCAGTAGGTGTTTCCAGCACTGTGAAGAATTTGTGTCATCGGCTGGGTCAGACTGCCATCAGTCTTACAAACCAGCACATAAAAATACTCACTGACAGTCCAGCACATGTACCACCTGCTGCTCTTTGTCCTTTAAAAAAGCATTATGCTGAATTGGGGGCAAGGATCAAGGGCAGTGGTGGTGGAGAAGAGAGAGAGGCGACCCTATGTTTGAGAGAGACACTTCTGATAAAGCAATAGTTCACCCCAAACTGAAAATTGTATTGTTTATGCATTATTTTATACATACATATACACATACATACATATCATTATTATTTCTGTGATTTCTTCTGAGCAGTGAGTAATTTTCTCTTTTTCTTTTGTTCTTTGATTAACATTAATGACACAGACTGCAGCGGGTATTTTAGGCTGCTGTCACTTTAAAACTGATTTTCTCACAACTCTTTATAAAAGAGGCTTTCTGTGTGCATGTCTATGTCAGAGACGCTTCACAGACAGAGCGCCTTTACTGAATTGTACGGAGCCCCGCACATGACATGCAGGAAAAAAAAGTAAATCGTGCGCACGATTTACTAATTTGTTCCCTTGATTTAAAATAGTGCACATGATTTACTATTGTGTTCCCTTGATTTGCTAAATCGTGTGCACGATTTACTAATTTACTACCTCGATTTATATAAATCGTGCGCACGTTTTACTAATTCATTCCCTCGATTTACTAAATCGTGTGCACGATTTACTATTGGGTTCCCTCGATTTGCTAAATCGTGCACATGATTTACTAATTTGTTCCCTCGATTTATATGAAGCGTGCGGACAATTACTAATTCGTTCCCTCGATTTACTAAATCGTGGGCATGATTTACTATTGTGTTCCCTCGATTTGCTAAATCGTGAGCAAGATTTACTAATTCATTCCCTTGATTTACTAAATCGTGCGCACAATTTACTATTGTGTTCCCTCGATTTGTTAAATTGTGCGCACAATTTACTATTGTGTTCCCTCGATATGCTAAATTGTGCGCACAATTTATAAATCCAGGTAACGAATTAGTAAATTGTACGCACGATTTATAAATTGAGGGAACGAATTAGTAAATCGTGCACGATTTAGCCTACTATATTTTTCCTGCATGTCATGTGTGCTCCATAGAATTTAGTTCTCTTTTGTCTTATTGCTCTTGAATGGTTTAAAAACACTTAAATATTTTTAATGTGTTAAACTGAAAATAATGAATCTCAGTGTGCTAATTTTGATAGCCCTTAAAAAAATGCAATAAAACAAATAATAAAAATATTAAATTGTAAAAAGAAAAATGACAATATGTGAAATCTGTCTGTCTGTCTGTCGTCGTCTTAATTTACTTAGCTATTGTTGTGTGGTCACTGCAAAACATTCTTGAGGATGAACAAAAAGGTCGAAGGCAGCAGACACTTCCAGCAGAATGTAAACTGGTGTTAAAAATAACTGCAAACAACACACACACACACACACACACAGTGTACATAAAGTGGGATGAGAAACTCAATACGTTGCAAGTGTTCACTTAACACAAACTCCAGAGTCCAGATATACAGTGGGAAGTACTAGTAGAAACCACATTATATAGAATGTAATGGAGGATTTGGGGGATAAAATCCACCACAGGCAAAGGCATCAATGTCCGATAACAACAGATCAGTATCTTTTGCCATTTGCTAACATGCAAATGACTGTTATTCCAAATGTAGTGCAAAGCTCCATAAACAAACACTGGCCTCCAATTACCCCGTATAAGTCCATCATTAGCAGAACTTCACTTTGATATTCAGGGAACACAAATCCAGACCCTCAAGCTGAATTACAACAGATTTATGTCAAGTGGATCTGCGATAATGACCGTAATCCTCCCTAATACTGTAATAATGAGGCCATTACTTGAGTTAATCTACTAAATCATATCTTTAGAATTTTACCACTTGAATAAATAAATAAATAAATAAAGTACAGCATCACACAAACACATACTTTGACTGATTGAGGATGCTCTCATTAAAACTTGTTAACCTGCTTACTGTTTAACATTTTTTCTAACCCTCAAAATTTATCAACCAAACATTTAACATTTTTCTCTCATATTTCTGCAAACCAATATGCTGAATCTGCAGGCGAGTTTACCACAGAAGGTTTATATATGCCTTCAGATGAAGAGGAATTGTTTTATGGCCACACACTCCATGTGGAAAAAGTTTCATGTGAACGGCCCTGTGGTCCTGCTGTCCATCTGGCAACTGGACTCTGTTTTTTTGCACAAAAAGAGCCAACTGCTGCCTTATGTAACGGCAAACTTTGCTGTCCTCTGCTGTTCTACTTTCTCCTCATGTCTCAAAGCGAGCAAGCCCAGCTGTTTCCCTGACTTTGCCCCGCTGTCTAGCGTAAATAAACTTCAGCTCAAAAGGGGCTCCGCCTGCATCTAGACTCTTATGTCGCTCAGCGCTCACAGCGGACCATGCGCCGTGTGAGGGTTATGGCAGACAGCTCGGCGCAGGGAAAATTAAGGAATCAACACGGCAACATAATCACTAGGCCTTTAAACGCAAAGCCGCATGCTCAACAGAAAACATTGCTTCAGTGCTACAGTGGCTTGCTTCTTTAGTGAACATATTGTTAGTGGAAGAAAAATAGACTGACTTCCAACAAGTGCTTCTGAATGTTTCCTTTGTATGCACAGATTGCTCTGAAGTCTTCGGATCTTCTAGTTGTTTAATTAATTATTTATTTAGAGGACAGTCCCCTTAAAACAACCTGGTCTTACTGTGAAATCTAATGGGGCCAATGATTCTTCAATATAAGGTCTACAGATAAATGATGTAAATAGATTAATGATAAGGTAAATGGTAAAGTAATTTATTTATTATTGTGTTTGCATCAATTACCCAAAATAGGTAACAACCATTCATTCTCACGTAAGAAATGCATAATGTTTTAAACATAACAATTAGGAAATAAAACTAAGAAAAAACTCATTTGCAACCATAACGACATAAGTGTCATGGGTGGCTGTGTAGTAAATCCAACAAAGACGAGATGCATGACGCAAAATGAAGATACTTTTAATTAAACACCATGAGATCAACGTACACAATTATCATTAACATTAAAGGTCCTCAAAATTTTCAAAAGGTTCATATGTGTTTCAATTTTCATATACGCACAGAAACCTTGCACACTGAGTTCGATAATTAATCCATTGCGAAAAAATTCGCAAAACAATACAAAATGGAGTCTTCAAGCAGTGAGGATGATTTTGTTGTCTCTTTTTAAAAAGAGAAAAAGAAAGAGGAAATACTGGGTCCATCCAATCTTGAGATTGCATAGAGAGGAAGAAGAGTTCCACCTCCTTATCAAGGAGCTGCGGGATTATCCCGAGCGATTCTTTATATTCCGTCTCTTTGTGTTCTGCACTGTTTGTTATACAGTGCTTTGTGCTGCGAAACTTGTCAGATGCCATTCTGTATTTTGAAGTTTGCTTGTACGGTGACTCTGAACTGTCAAAACACCTCTCAAAATGCTTGCTACCGATGCGAAAAGCACAGAAAATTGAACCCGATCCGAATTTTTTTATGATGGACGAAAGTTTTGGAGGCAGTGTGTAAACGTGATTGACACAACGTGAGGTCGTATTTATTTTTTAACATGCGAAAATTTAGGACGAGAATTTCGGACTCAGTGTGCAAAGACCTTAACACAAGACAATAAATATAGAGGAAAACTGAGGGCTTAAATACACAAGGAATGATAATCAACAGAACAAGAAACAGGTGCGTAACTAATCAGAAACCATGACAACTAACTATGAACTAGAACTCAGGCAAATGCAGGGAAAATGAAACAAAACATGACAATGAAACTAAACAGAATATGATAATGAAACTATGAACTAAACATGAACGTGACAATACATTTCATTATTATTAATCATAATAATAATAATAACTATTCTTATTTATTAAAATAATTATTATTGCTATTATTATATATTTTACATTATATATTATATACTGTATATTATATAATAAACCCTAACTCTCTTTAAAGACCTTTTATAATTCCACAGCACTGTAAGATCTTTTAAGTATTAAATACAGAATAAAAAGCTAATAAACACAATAAGCACCTTGAGTCCTTTGGGTCCTCTTATCCAAGAATTTCGCACATCTAAATATTGTAATCACATGACACAATCATTGGGGGATATAAAATCTACCAACAATCATCTATTTTTTCAAGCAAAACAAATATGCATGTTGTTAACAGTTGAAATTATCAGTATATATAATTTCAGTATATAGAAATGAGTACTATCATGAACACCCCTCCGCTTGGTGCAGAGCATAGTGAGTTGATTCACGCACATCTGATTTATTAGAGACACATTAGCATACACGCATGACTTTGACAGCACATGCCTGCAGCGGTGCCAATTCACTCTCTCCCCCATAAGACATGCTCACGTCTTTGAATTTCCAGCCAAAACTCAAGAGTCATGCTTGCCAGACCTCCCTCACAAAAAAGTCCACAAATATGGCCCCTGTCCGAAGCCATAACTCAAGACGATTACTGCTGTTCTCAATCAAACCACAGCCTGTCCTCAGAACACCTCTGAAGAGAGCTTAGACAGCATGGAAATGGACAGATGGATAGTTCATTTAATAAGTTTTCCAGATTTCTGTTCTTAGGATTTTTTTTTTTTTTTGCAAAAACATATTTTAAATGTTGTGTCATTTGAAGGATCAACATCCAGATATTCAATGGCACCACCCATTGAACAGACTTACTTGTGGAAAAATACCCTGGACAACAGATTTAAGAAGCATAACTAGAACATTTGGCCTAACATGCAATGCTGTAGGTAAAAAAAAAAAGAGTAATTGCACATAGTCTGATGGAAATAAATGTATTTGATGTCAAAATTAGTTCTAGTACATCTTTGTTAGAAAATCTTGGCATTTAAAACCAGAATGATGCTAAATTGCCAATTCATTTTACAAGGCAACATGTTGGAATGAATAAAATAGATTATTTTCTCATTGTCAAAATTATTTCTAGCACATCTTTGCTAAAACATCTTACTAATAATAGCCCTTTCATTAGTTTAAAGTATTATAAAAATGAAAGAAATGATCTCCCCATCACACTTTTCCAATGACCATGCACTCCAAAGCTCAGGCGATATGGCAATATTTTTGTCCATATTAGTTTTAATAAACTTTAAAAGAGAATATTTTCAAACATAGAATAAAAAAAAAACGAACTTTAATCAAAGTGCTAAAGTCTGAGCTCTAACTTGTGTGCAGCTACTGGGTCATTAACCCAAGTCATTCACTGCTCCTGTGAAAGCCTATTACACAAATGTTATTCACCATAACATATCACTGTCTCTGTCTCAATGATAAGCTACGTGCACTGTTGACATCCCAGTTGGTTCATCATCCCATAAGCGCCACTGTATCCTGTCCCTGGACTTTGGATGACCACAGTCAATGTGTTTACTTTCAAACAAAACCTATTTATTGAAGGATTGTTTGACTAGACCAAAGTAAAATGTTCTGTGTGCTCAAAGGTGAATAATCTTGACACAGGCCCAATGATTTTCCAATAATGACCTGGCACAGACATCTACAGTTTAATTCTGTGATTGATAAAAGCCCTATTACGACATTTTAACATGTTACATGTACTACAATCATAAAATAAATAAATAAATAAATAAAAATAAATCAATCAATAAATATGAATAATATTATCAATAATTATTTTAGTATTTATTAATTTTAGAATTTATTTAAAAATACTAAATAAATAAAATACTAAATAAATAAATTAATTAATTAATATTATAGTATTATTAACAATTATATATATATATGTGTGTGTGTGTGTGTGTGTGTGACTATACTGCATTATGGTATTAAATTTATTATTTATTATTTGTTGTTAATTGTATAATTTATTTAATAATTTCTTAAATTATTAATTTACAACAAAATACAGCAAAAATAATGCAAATTAGCAATCCATGAAGTATCACCTAAATGCAAAGTGTAACGGAGGCAAGCTAGTAAGCCTTGCTCCCCTGGCCTCAAAGGCATGCTAACCACTGACGCTAGAGACTGCTGCTTTTGGCGTCCTTGTTAGCATGCCCGTTTCCTATGCCGGAGACGCTCGGAGCATGTTGAATAGGACCGGTTACATTTGGTGCCGTGACCCGGATGGGAGTGAGGTTTAGGGGGTTGAGTGTAACAGAGGCAAACTAGTAAGAGCTGCGCATGTAAACCTCACTACCTTGGCCTAAAGAGGCATGTTACAAACTATGGCCTTTAGGGTCCTTGTTAGTGTGCCCGTCTCCCATGCCAGACACACCAGTTCGATTCCCGCTCCAAGCGTGTTGAATACAACCGGTTACATTTGGTGCCGTGACCCGAATGGGAGTGAGGTATAGGGGGTTGAGTGTAACGGAGGAAAGCTAGTAAGAGCTGTGCATGTAAACCTCACTCCCTTGGCCTAAAGAGGCACGTTAGAAACTACGGCCTTAAGGGTCCTTGTTAGCGTGCCCGTCTCTCATGCCAGAGTCGCCAGTTCGATTCCCGCTCCGAGCATGCTGAATAGAACCGGTTACATTTGGTGCCGTGACCCGGATGGGAGTGAGGTTTATGGGGGTTGAGTGTAACTGAGGCAAGCTAGTAAGAGTTGTGCATGTAAACCTCACTCCCTTGGCCTCAAGAGGCGTGCTAGAGACTACGGCCTTTAGCGTCCTTTGTTAGTGCACCTGCCTCCCGTGCCAGAGATGCCTCCTGCTCGGGGCGTGTCAAATAGAACTGGGTACAAAAGTAAATTTTTGCAAATGCTGCAGTAAGCAGTAACCACAGCTGACAAAGCAGCCAAAGACATTCATCTGATGCATATTTACATAAGCAAACAATTAAAAATAGTGTAGACTGAATGCATGAACTCATTCTTTGTGAATACCATTCTACCCTGTATAGACTGACCAAGTTGCTTACAAATCAGACTACTGTGGTAAAGTGAAATAACGCCTGTTTTTGATGTGGTTGTGAGTGCAGTACCTGGAGTGAACAGCTTGGATCCTCGTGCAGACACCAGTCCGTTTCCACACAGCAAGCCCAGGTAGAGCAGACTGAGAGAGAGAGAGTAAGCCATAGCTTCTGCTGTCTCCCTGTGCGGTAAAGTAAGAAAAGAAAAAATCATTATTAGTGGTGCTCCCGGATGACACCCCTCTGACAAATACTGAGCTGAAACCCCTAGAGAGCCCCAGGGCCATCTCCTCAGCATCTCCAATTCATTTCCCCACTCCTTCACGCCAAAGAGCACTGACTGTTACCGCCATTAATTCTTAGCTGGTCTATGTGAAACCCTATACAAGGAAACCAGACAATTAACAACCAGACACAACCTCTGCAACACTCAGCACTTCCAGCCATACGTGGGTTTGTCATTATCAGTAGGTTACCAGGGGTCTTTTAAGCATGCAGGCTGTGCGGGGGATGTTTTCACAAGCTAATACTCCACATTTACTGTTAAAACTAGAATTTCCATTATAAAATTATGCTAGGGAGACAGAAAACCTTTCAAAATGTCAAACGTTCATGCTATCTTGGCTAAAGGTCCTGGTGAAACATCATCTCTTATGGAATAAAGCATAAAAAATTTAAACCGGCTTCAACTTATATTAGTGCTAGATGTGTGACAAAAATACTGTTGACATCGTTTATTTTGTGATTTATGTATTCGTGTATTGGTATATTTTTGTTCCAATATTCCAAATTAATAGAATGAGATCCACAAATATATGTTAGGAGTTTCACAAAAAATAATTAAATTCACAAATAAATAAAATGAGATTTGCTAATAAGAAACATATTCACAAATATGTTTTTATTTTACAAGCACAACTCTGCCTGCATTTATTTGTGAATCGCTTTCTGTACATTTGTGAATTGCTTTCTGTGCATTTGTGGATTGCTGCACGCATTTGTGGATCTCTTCCTGCGCATTTGTGAATTGTGAATCACAAACAGCGTCACGACTGCAGACAAATCCACAAATAGGTCGACTCCACCCACCGACTACTTAAGCCAATCAGATAACGGCCACATTGCCCTGACCAATCGCAACACACTCTCGCTACAACCAATCACGTTTTGCTTTACAATCGGGGCGGGAACAGACTCATTTTGCAGCCCTGAAAGGAGCTCCGTACTACTTCACCATGGGCGCTTCTTCGTTCGAATTGATCTGAAGCTGTTTGTGATTAAAACACCCCGTTTACAAAATGTAACAGACTTTATTGTGATTATTCTTCTAATTAGTTTTGTACATATTTTTGTGGGCGTAATTATGTATAAGGTCTGCATTATCAGTCTTACAATACGGGGACTCTTATTTTGACGGGTATTATAGTCTATGGAGTGATACTGATCACGGCAGTAATGAACAATAGAACGTGTCGTGCACATTATTACGGTTCATCTGAGTTTTCTTACGGATAGAAAGTTAACCAGATTGTTAAGCACCCCCTGAAAAAGCATAAGCTCTTACGGTGATTATCTGGAGTTAAAAATGGACATTTCATGGTAGCTAATGTACAATAAAAATTCATGAAACTCATCAGTAAAGTTTCAGCCATTATTCGAAAGGGGTCCGTTAATATTAAATCCAGTTAGTTAAGTTAATAGCTAATTATTGAGGCTTTCTGTTCTATCTTGAATAATCATGTGACGCTTCCAAAACGCATCTGTATCCAATTTACCATTGTTCCCATAACAATACATCAAAAAGATACACTGTTTCTCTGGCATTTTTAAATAGCGCGTAAAATATAATAGTTTGTTTCCATAACACAAAGACTAATGGTCTATTGAAATCTAAATTTTAAACATCTTTTCACTGTACCTTTCTAAGCCAACGTGACCGCCCACGATTGTAAAGCAAAACATGACTGGTTGTAGTGAGAGTGTGCTGCGATTGGTCAGGGCAATGTGGCCGTTATCTGATTTGCTTAAGTAGTCGGTGGGTGGAGTCGACCTATTTGTGGATTTGTCTGGAGTCGTGACGCTAGAACTGTTTCAGAATCCACAAATGCGTGCAGCGATCCACAAATGCACAGAAAGCAATTCACAAATGTACAGAAAGCGATTCACAAATAAATGCAGGCAGAGTTGTGCTTGTGACATAAAAACATATTTGTGAATATGTTTCTTATTAGCAAATCTCATTTTATTTATTTGTGAATTTAATTATTTTTTTGTGAAACTCCTAACATATATTTATGGATCTCATTCTATTAATTTTGTGCATACGATTATTTTTTGTGAATCCCTTTACATTTATTTGTGGATCATAATCTATTTATTTGGAATATTGGAACAAAAATACCCCCATATACGTGGGGGCGCTTCATGATTTGCACTTTGTATTTAGTTGATTCTGTCAATGTTCCTTCGCCCTCACCACTTTGGGTCTTATTACAATATTACTGCATAAAAGAGATAATGGTTTGTCTGAAATGGTGATGACATTGTGACATAGTGAGAAATTACTATCACAAGCATACTGGCTGAACAGGTTGTATCCAGCTAGCCCAAGAGTTAGGCTAAAAATAAGTACACTATATTTGTTTGGTCACCACCACAAATCATAGAGAGGCCAGTGGTGCTTTGGGACTAATGAGTCTGATCTTAACAGTCCAACTAAACATTATGTAGACAGCCTGATTAAAAAAAAAAGAGAAAACACATGGTTTAAATGTGTGTCAAATAAAATCAAGTGGACAAAAAAAACAATTGGCCAATAAATGTTGTTCAGACTCGCAGTGTTTTTGAATCTGATTTGATTAATGATGAGTTCTGGCTTCAGAGCTATTTTTTTTTTCTGCACTTGGCAGTGGATTGTTGAAAACAGCACCAGGCTATAATTTCCAAATGTGGGAAAATGCACAGTCAGCAAATAAGTGGCTTTGTTGCATTTGACCTGTAGTTTCACCCCATCTCAACATCTAACAATGCTAAAATAACAACATGCAGGTTTCAGAACCCTGTCTCTTTTTATTTTAATACTTGAATAGTAAAATACTTCTGTATTTTGTATTTGCATTCACAAAGCTGCCTAAAATAAAAGCTAGTTAAACTCGCTGAAAAGGTTTATGATTTATTAAAGCCAAATATTATGTAAAATTATGTATATGTAGTTTGGTTTCATGTCTGGTGCATACAGAGTCAACAAACTCCCTCAAAACCACTTGATCCTCTCTATCCTTCTCACAGAGACGGCCCTTCTCAGTCAGGTAGTAATGAGGCCCCATTCCTCACAGGAACGCTGCTATCATGCTATCAGTGAAGGAGTGTAAAAAGCACTACACACCCAGATTGACAGTTGGTCCAATGCTTATTAGCTGTTGTATGTGACTATATTGCATTTAGCAAACTGTAAATTGAATTATAAATGTCTTTATTGTCACATTTATAAATGTAATAACAGTATTAGTTTCTCTAAAAAAAAACTTAGTGAACCCAAACTGTATATATTATATTATATTATATATTATATTATATTGGCAAATCTATGAGGCATATCCAAACACTCAGTGGTCTCTGTTTGAGTTTGCAGTCGCATTTCCGCCATGTGGAGTGTTTACTGGGAAGGCCAGTAGGGTCCGACCCCATGAGGGAGTTAAAGGGGCACGGCAGTCAGCACAGAGGGCCTGATTGTCCAGATAGCCATGAGAGGGAGGAGGGTGGAACCTCCCTTGAATCTGATTGGCTGAAAGAATTTTCTGCTTCTCAAGTGCTTCACAGATTGCTCTAGCACTGCATGCATATTAGGCAATGCTTCTCACCCTTTAACCTCCAAAATATGTCTGCTGTTGATAACCCATCTTGGACAACATTTACATTTGAGGGCCATTTCTTTGAATCAAATGTTACTGTAATGTTTCTCTTTTAAATCATTCATAGTCAGCCTGTTGTATTACAACAATTTTTGTAACTATATATATATATATATATATACATACATATATATATATATCTGGGCAGTGCTGCACAGTGGGTTGTGCAAATAAACAGGTCTGTTTTGCATCAGTCGCAATGTGTGGTTGAGTGGATGACAGCCCACAGTTTGTTCTGATTTATTTGCTACTTGAGGAATTCAGAGCAAAACTTTATACGCGACTACAGTGATTCAACCTTAAATATTATGAAGCGACGAGAATACTTTTTGTGCACAAAAAAAAATGACTTTATTCAACAATTTCTTCTCTTCCCTGTCATTCTCCTTCGCTGTTTATGTTGTAGACACAATGCAGCGCTTCCAGGTTCTACGCCAGAATGCCGACTATAAAAACGAATATAATATAATATAGTGTTGTCAAAAGTACCAGTACTTCAGTATCAAGTCGGTACTGAAATTTTGAAAATGTGACGATACCAGCATTTCTGTAGTACCGGTAGTACCGAGAATCCGGGTATATTCGGTACCCACTGATAGCACTGTGGCAGTATTTACGTGAATATGACACGAGTGAAGCACAAATTAAGCTTTGTTTACAAAAGAAATAATAGGTTAGCAATTAAATGTGACATCGCAGCCACGGAAACATTTTGGTTCATGCCGAATGAGAGAGGTACGTGAGTCCATAAATTTAAGCTTTGTATTCTGTTTTGCGAATCGCGATCTGGTCACCCGATTAGCAGAGAATTTAACAATATTCCATTAGTTATTCCACTGAACATGGAATCTCCGTTTCTTTTCCCAAATCTTCACTCACACAGGGGATTATAAACGTTTCTTTCTTTCGTTCGCATTTAGGCCTATTATAGGCTATTCGCATTCTTTACAGTGGTAAAGTAGAAAAAACACCGTAGGACAGAAACCTTTTTGCTTGCACGTCAATTTCTATTTAACACAGTTTGTGCTTGTTATTAGACTTGATAAGGCGCGTCAAGTTTATTTGTATAGCGCGTTTCACACACGCACGTGATTTACTTTCACGTTCTCTGAGAGCGCTAAATCAAACATAGCCTGAATGTCTGAAGATAAAACTCGCTCTTCAGACCTTTTACAACAAGTGTCAGTTGCTTGTAACATCAGGAGATAACATGAAGATATTATTAAAGAGAAATGTTCTCTTTCCTGCTCGTGTCCCACATCCCTCTCAAAGCGCAGAGCAGTAGGCTATATCAAAAACTATAGAATAATGGGACTTTGGGTATATGACGCATCTGTGAGGAAATAAAAAAATAATTAAAAAAAATATATATATTTAATTTTCTTATTATTTATATTACCATTATTTACCAATATTTATTTCATAGCTTTACAGGCTGTAGTGTGTTGTTTCACTGACGGAATAGCTAAAATAAACACGCAAGTCTGTTACCCCTGTTGAAAAAACCAGCATATGCTGGTAAGGTAGGTTTTGAAGCTGGTATGCTGGTTTGAGCTGGTTTATGCTGGTCCTATGCTGGTCCATGCTGGTTTTTTCAACAGTACAAAATGGATGTTTGAGCATTTATTTATTTTTTTATATTTCAAAATTTATTTCATTGAGGTAGCCTATATATACACACACAAACATACACACATGCTCCAAATCATATTTAATATGTTTTTAAAATAGGCTATATAAAATAGTAAAATAGTTCCAACGGATTTTGCTGTTGTACCGAAATTGGTACCGAGAACTGTAAAATTTTCATGGTATTGGTACCGACTACTGGAATTTTGGTACCATGACAACACTAATATAATATAATAAGTTCACCGTCTGTCAGAATTTTAATGATTGGCTGCTGCAACCTTAATAAAAGGATTTGGTGCTGGATTGCATTTCTGCTTAAATGGATGACCTTTTGAGCTTAAGAAAGGGCAGAAATCAACATTTTCACATCTTCACATTTCTGGATGCATTTGCAAACACAAAACTTAAATAAAACTCACTAAATTAACTACTACACTGAAAAACAGTTGGTGAAGGAACAATTTTCACTCAGAAAAGGTCAGAGCTCAGGCTAACAAGCAAGAGTATCATTCCTGTTTGGCCAAAATCCAAGACTGAATTAATAACATCCAAAAGCAGTGACTAATACATGTAGAGTTTACAGTTTCAAACCTGTTGATCTCTGTACTATAATAAAACGTCCAGAGTCACTGAGTCATACTCTAGTATGATTGTACACTCCAAATAGGAAGTAATACCAAATCTGTGCGCGGTGATGTGCTCGGTTGTTAAACTGCTCTTAATGGCACCTATTTAGCAACTTTATATCAGCAATCAGACAATTAAACAGAGATTTAATCTGAATGACTGAATCTATGTACACTGAGACCTTTCTCCTGTTCTTCTGAGCTCAAACCTGCTGCCAGCATGATGTAAAACAAATATGTGAACATCACCTTTAGCAAACTGTGCTGAAACTATCGATGATATCAGACCTATGAGTGTTGGGGTAAAATGTTACGCAATCATATATATTTGTTCAAATAACGTGTTACTTGTCAAATTTACACCATATTATCCAAGTCACTTTTTCAAATAAAAGTAGCACACATTATTTTTCCATTTATGTACTTTATTTAGTTGCAAATAAAAATGCCTTCTAATGTTGGGAGAAATCTGGGTATGTTTAAGGGTATGTAAAAACTTTTTTTGTCAAAAAATTAACATTTGGTTGTGATATATTTATGTGATTCCCACCATTGTGTTTCCTGTGTAAATACATTTAAATATAAACATCTTATGACTAGCCGTCAACAAATATAGCACCATTTTTTATTTTTTTTTTAATTATCTGCTTCAGCTGATATGTTTTTCTGTTTGGCTGTTAAATATCAGAAGCAGGACATTTATATTGTCAGGGATGAGACTTTTATTTTGACAGCTGAAGTATAAATCTGATTTCGGCCATTTAAGATATTCGGTCAACCACTACATATGACACATTACAAATTACTGTCACCATGATTTTGCCAAGAAAGACATGTTCCTGGATCAACTTATTTTGTTGATCCTGAAACAAAATTCCTGTCCGAAAATCTTGTCTTAACCCTACCCCTACCTCTAAGGGTGCTTTCACATTAGCACTTTTGGTGCGCACCCGGGTTCGATTGACGTCAGAGTTCAGCACCTGCAAACCGTACCCGAGTCCGCTTAAAAAGGGTGGTCTGGGGTGCGGTTCAAGTGAACTCCGGTACGGTTTGCTGCTGATACGAACGCAAACGTACCAAATTGCAGAAGTGAACTGCTATTAATGCCGTATTATTTGATAAAAATGTGTGTTTGTGTGTGCGTTTCACTCACTTTCCCGACGAGCATGACTGACGTGCTGCAAGCAGAGAGCTATATATATCTCATTCTGCTCGCCTTAAGCGTTCTACATTCGCGGCAGATAGACGCAAGCAAGTGCCGTTATGTACTGAAGCTTTGAAAAACAAAACCAACGGTTCAAAAACAAAAATATAAGAGTGAGGACAGCAACGTTATGCATTTTGGCGCCTTCTCCTGCGCCATCATTACTAAGCAACGGAGTAAACAGCTGCTGGTTTGATGACGCAAACGAACCGCGGGTCGGACCCAAATAATATAATGTGAACACAGTCCAGTGGGGGCAGGGGGAGGGGGGAGCAATCAAACTCGGGTTCGGTCCAGGCAATCGAACCAAGTGTGAAAGCACCCTAAACCTAAACCTACCCATAAAGCCCTGAGTATACTTCGGCCGTCCGTGTTCGTGCACCGAGCGGAGAGCTCGGGGCCGGCCGCACACCCCGTCCGCGTGCAGCCCAAATTTCGAGACCGCGCAGATGGTGTGCATGCAACAGCGCACGCGCAAGCAGGACAGAAGAGTCCACTAGGTGGCAATACGCACAGCACTGAGCACAATGTGCAGTCGTCGAAGAAAAGTATGTAAAGAACGATTCAAAAACAAGACGAGTAAACTCAGAAGCATGCCTTCTCCATCGTTTTTGATTCCTGTTCTCTTGGTGTATCTTCTGAACTATGTTGCAATGGTGGATGCACTATTTTTCTTCTCCGATCCTGCCCAGCGAATGTCCCATTAATGACACAATGTCTGGTAAAGAGTATAGAAAAAACTGTACTGCACATGTATCGAACTCAGTCATCCGCGCGAATCCGTGGTTTAGTATACTTTGAAAGATGCGCGGACGGGACTACGCGCGAGATGCGTCCGGGCGCAGAAAGTGAAGTATACCCGGGGTTATCCCTAAAACCAGAGGGAAATGATAGGTGAATAACACTGATGTAGAAGCACCTAACCCTGGTTTTAAGCCTAAACATGACATTAACTGCAAACGTGTCCCTCAAATCTGATTTGTTGATTGAAATGTTGTTCTGGGATCAACAAAGATGTTGATTCAGGAACATGTACTAAATGAAATCACGTTCACCACAAATTACAGTGGTTAACCAAATTTTTGCATGCAAAATATGTTTGGAGGATAAACACTGTCCATAAAAAACAAAACAGATAAAAACTCAACTCTTCCTCAAGCTGTATCCTGCTGACAAAAAAAAAAAAAAAATCCTCTATGCTTTCACTATTTCTTGTCTATGCTTTCACTATTCCTTATTCGTTCCCTGTTCTAGCTTGTACTATAACTTTGTATTACTAGCACTTCTGTTTATTGCCTCTTTAAGATGAATCACTTGTTGTATTCCTCATTTGTAAGTCATTTTGGATAAAAGCATCTGCTAAATGAATACATTTAAATGTGACATTTCTAATGTCAAAAAAGCCAAAAAATGCTTCCACTCTAGAAGAGTCTCAATCAACTATTTACTATTTATGAGTAATAAGCAATATTGTAATGCATTTGTTTTAAAAGTAACACTTTATCTCCTATTTTAGCAAGCCCATTAAATAACACTAAATCATACACCTCAAGTTTCTGCTGTTTTTCAAATCAACTATGTCAATGTTTTGGTTGTTCCTTAACAATTGCTATCTCAATAGCGTTTAGTCCATTTGTATCCTTGCAACATCTCTGAATTTACAGTTGTAATCTAATTCTAGCATAATATTTAAATGTCATTAGTGCGATACTGTAGCACAGGTCTACAGAGCATTTGGCTACTGCAGAAAAGAGGATATCAGAGAGGATTCAACCTTTCCTATTCTGATTGATTTAGTCAGAAGACGATATGCAAGGTTCAAAGGTGACATTCAGTCACCCCGATTGCACAAGCAAGCAAACAGTGTGTTATGGTGAAACAAGCACAAAACCTTGTGTAAACCATTAGATGGATCTGCATGTGCACAGAAAAAAAGTGCATGTGCTGCGGTTATGCTGGTGGAAAGGGGATTTTAACTTGGTTAGACAGGGGTTTAACACTTCATTGGACTGTTCAAATAGAGATTAAAGTGGGCTTCTGCCAGCCACAGCATATAGAATCTTTTCGCTTTGTGATGGCATTCAGTTCTGGCTGGTGAGACCCGATCGCCTCAACCGCTCCTATTTCACAAGGGCAGTGGAAAAGTTTGGGTCAGCAGAGCAGGCTGTTGGAGGGGGACGGAGCAAGACTCTGCCAAACGGAGCATGTGTGCGCATATGTGTGTGTGGCGAGAGCTGAGTTTTACGATGCTGACTCTAAACAAGAAGCAGAGAGAGATATCATGCTTCCAACACCCGTGGCAAACTGAGGTCAATCAAGTTCGTGCAGAGACTGCTTGCAAACCTGTTTGTGTTGCAAAGGTCTTCAATCGTCTGGAGGTTTGTCATTGAGAGCCAAAGGCTGGCACACTGCAACGCTTGACCCTTCATACTCTGCACTGATATTGAGTCCGACAGTTAAGCTCTACGTCTTTTTGTTATACACTACCGTTCAAAAGTTTGAAGTCAGTAGGATTTTTTTAAAATGATTACTTTCATTCAACAAGGCAAAAGATTTCTATTTCATATAAAGCTCTTCGTTTGAACTTTCTATTAAGCAAAGAATCCTGAAAACATGTACCACAGTTTCCAGCATAATATTAAGGGACTGTTCACCCAAAAATGAAAATTCTGCCATCATTTTCTCATTTTATCACCCTCAAGTTGTTCCAAACCTGTATAAAGGGAAGATATTTGGAAGAATGTTTGTAACCAAGATTTCGCCCCCGTAGACTACCATGGCATTTTTTTCCTACTATGCTAGTTAATGAGAGGCGAGATCTGCTTGGTTACAAACATTCTTCCAAATGTTTTCCTTTGTGTAAAGCAGAACAAAGAAATTTATACAGGTTTAGAACAACTTGAGGGAGAAAAAATGATGACAAAATTTTCATTTTTGGGTGAACTATCCCTTTAAGCAGCACAACATTGATAATAATAAGAAATGTTTCTTGAGCACCAAAACAGCTTATTAGAGTGATTTCTGACACTTGATTTCTGTTTTGCCAGCACAGGAATAAATTACACTATAAAATATATTAAAAAAAAAACTGTTATTTTAAATAATATTAAATAATAATAATAATATATCACAATAGTACTGCAGCCTTGATGAGCATAAGTGACTTAATTCAAAAAGATTTAAAAAATCTCACCAACCCCAAACTTTTGAATGGTAGTGTATAGCAAATTACCAAATGGCATTTAATTTGATGAAATGTAGCAAATGTAGAAAAAGAATTCAACACACAAAGACGTTTATTAATAAAACAACACAGATTAGTATGTTCATTGGTAATGTAATGAATTACAGTTGTGGTTATTCTGTTAGAGCACCTGTGTCAGCTTGAGGAGAAGACATTTCTACTAAATACGGGGTTAGTTAAAGGGTTAGTTCACCCAAAAATGAAAATTCTGTCATTTATTACTCACCCTCATGCCTCACGCAAATTAAGATATTTTTGTTGAAATCCGATGGCTCCGTGAGGCCTGCATAGGGAGAAATGACATTTCCTCTCTCAAGATCCATAAAGGTACTAAAAACATATTTAAATCAGTTCACATGAGTACAGTGGTTCAATATTAATATTATAAAGTGACTAGAATATTTTTGGTGCCCCAAAAAAACAAAATAAGGGCTTATATAGTGATGGCCAATTTCAAAACACTGCTTCAGGAAGCTTCGGAGCATTATGAATCAGCGTGTCGAATCAGAGGTTCGGAGCGCCAAAGTCACGTGATTTCAGCAGTTTGGCGGTTTGACATGCGATAAGAATCATGATTCGATACGCTGATTCATAACACTCCGAAGCTTCCTGAAGCAGTGTTTTGAAATCGGCCATCACTAAATAAGTCGTTATTTTGTTTTTTTGGAGCACCAAAAATATTCTCATCACTTTATAATATTAATATTGAACCACTGTACTCACATGAACTGATTTAAATATGTTTTTAGTACATTAATGGATCTTGAGAGAGGAAATGTGATTGCTGGCTATGGAGGCCTCACTGAGCCATCGGATTTCAACAAAAATATCTTAATTTGTGTTCCGAAGATTAACGAAGGTCTTACGGGTGTGGAACGGCATGAGGGTGAGTAATAAATGACATTATTTTCATTTTTGGGTGAACTAACCCTTTAAAAGTAATTTCAAAATGACTGAGAAAAGTGAAGTTATTCCTGAGAAAATGCATCAATTATTTGATATTTTACATCCATGATATGCAGACATTTCAAGAGTGTCTTGAAAGTGTCCAAATATCTAACCTAAATGGTAACACTTTTCTGATTACCAGCACCTTGAGCTCCTCTCTGCGTGTGTGTCAACACTAAATGTTCCTGCAAGCCTGCTACACAAAAAGCAATTACAATTGACACAGAAAACATTTAATTACAGACAAACATTAAGCTGAAACGAGTAATTCAATTTACTGATGGATGACGACAATTTTATAATGAATAATGAGTTTAAATGAATAATAATGAAATTCCGGATCAATAACAATTTGCATTTGGCAATTAGCATGTGAGAATCTACTGCTGAATTTCCACAGCATTAGGGAAGCAGATCAGAAAATCAGCTGATCAAAAATCTAGAGTTTAACATAAGCTGGTCTGTACGTGTCATGCTTTGAGAGGGAAACCTGTACAACCTGTAACCTTTTTAAAACAAATAAACAAGCCAGAAAGAGTCTAGGTAAACTGGGAAATCTTTTAATAAGGGTTAGTTCACCCAAAAATTACAATTCTGTGTTCAATTACTCACCCTCATGTTGTTCCAAACCCTTAAGATTTTCGTTCATCTTCGGAACACATGAAGATATTTGTAATGAAGTCTGAGAGAATTCTGTACCTCCTTTGAAAGTCTATTCACCCAAAACATTTATTTAAAATATAGATTTCTGTATGAACGTTTTGCAGCACCAGAGTTTTGAGTGAATACTTTCAATAGAGTAACAGAAATCTCTTTTAGATTTCATTAAAAATCTCTTCATTTGTGTTTTTAAAAGATGAACGAAAGTCATTGGAACGACATGAGAGTGAGTAATTGATGACAAACTTTTCATTTTTGGGGTGAAATTATCAAGTGTTTTAGGAATATGCACAAATCTGCTGCACTCTTCTGGCTCTATCATCTTAAGACCTCTCTCTTCATAACAAGCAGCTTGAAACGAATGTGTGAATGAAGTATTCAGACTTGTTTCAAGCAGGAAATCATGACCTTTCTGTTTAAGTGTCTTTGAAGAAATGAAGAAATATTGATTGCAGCATTTTACCTGTACAATTGCACAGGCAATGTCATGGCTGCTTAGAAATATAAAATGTAAGGAGCATTGAATTTGCAGTCTCATTTCAATAGCGTTTCTGTCTGAAAAAGTGCCAGAGGTTCTCATAATAGTTTCTATGATTTCTCCACACTTTGAGTTTTTAGTCTTTTCAAGCTTCATTTTCTTTATCAGTGTCAAAATTCTAAGTGATAAAAAAGCTATCACTGCAGGACTTTACTTGGGCACCAAATTGATTTTAAAATTTAAGGCAACAATTAAAATTAAAATTTTAGTGGGTTGTTTTTTTTTTTTTTATACAGTTACATAAATTTCAAATATAAACATGAATATAGTAAGAACTAGCCTATATGAACAGATGAGAATTAAATGTGAGCTATAATTATTTTCTGAAAATATTCTAGTGTTATCAAATACTCCAAATTCCCCACTACATTATTACAGAAACAAAGCACAAAAAATTATTATAATTATAATTATGCAAAACTATACATACAATACATTATTCAAACGTGAATAAATGCCATCTGCTTTATATTCTAATACCCCAAGTGTACTTGACTACTGAAGTGCCCTAAAGTGTGTCAAACCTGCAGAAAACACCTGCATGACTGCCGCCATATGCATAAATCCAGCTGTCACAGAAATTCGTAACAGGGATAAACAGCAAATGTGTCCATTAATTCCCACTCTGTTTAACTTGTTACTCTGGCCTTGGTTTAACGAGGGTAATAAATATTTTCAAACACTTTTCGTAGCCGATAAGCCATCTGAGGCCCCTTATAAACATACTGAGACGTGAGTAAACTACATTTCTGCCTTATTTCCACTAGCACTGAGTGCAGAGCAAAGTTTAGACAACAGAACAACATCAGATGAGCAAGAAGAAGATTGTTTACCTATATCGAAAGACTTTTAAACTGCATACGAAGCACGCAAAAAAGCCTGATTTCGCAAACTGTTTACCGCCCTGTGCTCCACGAGCTCTGCACACCCCTTTAAACCAACGTGTAGCCCAAGTAAAATACTTCAAATCGAGATTTATAAATACATATCATGCAAAAAAAAAAAACTTGATAAGAAGAGAGCGAAACTTACTCAGCCTCAGAGAAGTTGTCCGCGATCAAATCTGTTGCAAGTTTTTACTTTTTCACCAGTTAGTTCATCCGGATCAACAGACTTGAGTGTTGTGGGTCTCTCGATTTTCTCCCCCTCTAAAACGATGCAAAAACGTGATCAGATGACACTGAAAAATCACCCGAACATCTTTTCGGGAACAATGATGAACGCGTTGGAGGATTTTCAGGTATAACGCGCTGAAAAGTGTTGACAGGGATATGTTAAGAGGGAGTTGGGGCACAGCGCGGATCCTGAAGGGTCTCACGTTGACTGCGTAGTACTTCAAGTCTCCAGTCCAGATTTACATTTACTGGTCTCGGGCAATGTCACTGGCTCGCGCCCCCTGCCGACAAATATTCGAGTCCTGGCGCGAACTGCGAAATATAGCGGTCTCCCACACGCTGAGCGCGCGCAACATCCAAAACGCTCATGCCGCATAGAATTGAGTGAGTTTAGTCACAAGTTACAGATTACTCGCGGAAAGTGTCTTTTTGTTGTTTTTGAAAGTCAGCACTGGTCACTCTTTTAGTTATTCTATTCAGCGTTTTTGAGGGAGACAAGTCACCCTTTTGGTGACTTATGTGGGAGAGCGCGCGCTGCTTACGCTTTTCCGCCAACTCAGGTCATTCTTTTTGGTCACTTAATAGGGAGAACGGACTCTAATGCTCTTTCTTTATCATTCAGTTTGCCAATTTTCTGAGAAAGCCAGAACTGGCTTTGACTTTTGTTTGAGGATGACAGCATCGGCCACTCTTTTGGGTCACTAACTTGGGAGAGAGAGCTCATTCATTGGCCACACTTTTCTGTTACTTTGGTCACATTTTTCTGTTACTTTGTTACTTTTGGCAAAAATCACTGAATCCAAGTGTGTTAATGTGTCACATAAAAATATTGAAAATATTGAATGTCTTTGACCATGCTCACATATCATTCAGATTTCAATCACTTTAATGTAATGTGACAAATCCTTTTGTTTGTAGGTTATCCCTGTGATAATGAATTGCAAATCAAAGGTGTAGGCAAATGTCTTGTTCTAGATTATTGGTACAACAATACACCTGCCAACTAGAGAGTAATGACAGTAATTGTAGTGCTGTGGAAAGAGCATATATAGTGTAATATTTGTGTAGGGCTGAGAATATTTTCCTTTCATCTTTTCTACTTTGAGGTGGAGAACAGAATTCTAACCACCATAAATATTTGCCAGATGAAATGACCTCATTTTTACATTAGGTCATAGTTCATCATGTGTGCTTGCCTTTTAATTATTTATTGATTTGTCTCTATAGAGTTGCTTGACATCCACTTGTCTTTTAGATATTGGGAAACCTTACATGTTCAAATCAAATTACATCCTTGGTAATGTTTCCTTGATAACACTTTAGAATAATGGTCCGTCATTAATAAGTGACTATGCAGGAAGTAATGCAGGACTAATGAGTAGTACTACATTAACACTTCAGCTACTACTATTAACTAATATAGAAACAAGCTTAACTAATCAGTAAGTAATATCAAATTTAGGACTAAGATAGTTTCTTATTAGCTAATCAATAATTACAGAATGAGATTGGCATCATTAAGAACTAATAGGTAACTATGACAAATTATATAGAATTACTAATTATTATTAAAGAATTACTAATTAATTACTAATCACAACATTAAAGTGTCTGAGATGTGAGCAGTTGTCTTTTTTTTACTCTCAACATGGTCATAAAATGCATCATTAATTACTCAAGTGTTACCTAGTCACTATGCAGGAACTACTAGTGATCAGGACCATTACTTTAAAGTGAAAAACATCTTTTTCACTTTAAAATAATGGTCCAGATCACTAGTAGTTCTTGAAGATTGTCCTTTTTTACTCTCAACGTGGTCATAAAATGCATCACTAATTACTCAAGTACCTAGTCATTCTTCAAGAAAATAATGGTCCTGATCACTAGTAGTTCCTGCATAGTGACTAGGTAACACTTGAGTAATTAATGATGCATTTTATGACCATGTTGAGAGTAAAAAAAAGACAACTGCTCACATCTCAGACACTTTAATGTTGTGATTAGTAATTAATTAGTAATTCTTTAATAATAATTAGTAATTCTATATAATTTGTCATAGTTACCTATTAGTTCTTAATGATGCCAATCTCATTCTGTAATTATTGATTAGCTAATAAGGAACTATCTTCTAAATTTGATATTACTTACTGATTAGTTAAGCTTGTTTCTATATTAGTTAATAGTAGTAGCTGAAGTGTTAATGTAGTACTACTCATTAGTCCTGCATTACTTCCTGCATAGTTACTTATTAATGACGGACCATTATTCTAAAGTGTTACCGTTTCCTTGTCAACCTTAATTATGTTTTATTATGCATGATCTCATGAAAATTAATGCTATACAATTTAAGAACTGCATCTTTTTGCTGAATCTTGTCCGTCTGCTTAATATGATGGACTGAATTAGTGCAAAGTTTGTGCTCTTAATACAAGAGGCTATATGTTCTCATACCCAAAGGTGTCTTAAAATATACATGAAATTCAAGGTTTTCATCAATCTTTTAAAAAGAAACCACAACATGTGAGGTGTGATAGCCCTGTAGTGAATTTTGATCAGATTTGGTCCATTGAAAGGGGCCCATTCTTAGCTCCCTATAGTGCCTCAGTGAATGAGAGTGGAAAAAAACAAACTTCACATTAAACGAATGTGGCATGTGAACAAAGCTCTTGGACGAGATGCTGAGTGTCCAACTTCACTCTTATACAAAACTTTAAACATTCCTTGCCCTCTATTGTTTACCTCAGTGATGTGCATCATTCACATGTTCGGCCAACATATTTGTTGCTGTTAATCAATTTCAGGTCAGGATCGAGGTCAAATTCTCAAACTTATGAATACAATAATATACATGTTGTGCATACACATACTGTAACGCTGTTTAGTACTTGTTTTGGAGCGAATTATTCTTACCGATTTGAAAAGAGTGTTTACCTTGTATGTGGTTATAGACCTTATGTAGCCCCGCCCCTTTTCAACGCTGTGCTTGTTGTGTTCTGTCTTCCAATTTGTATTTCCACAGCATGAAGACCTTACAGATTTATGAATTAACCGCTCGTTTTAAAATATGATATTTGTTTTTACATCTGCTTCAAAAAATACAATGCTCATGATAACTTTCAGCTAATTACTCTTCGACAGCAATGCCACAGAAATGTACAGAGCTACCACAAAAACAGAAGTTCAAACACAAAATTCTAAAGATGGCGGCACCCTTGTTTCTCTGGCGCACAAGGCCTATAGTTGTGAAAAGTTGCATAATGGGAGGAATCAGATGGACCTTGAAAAGTGGAACAAAACAGGAATACTTGTAAAAGCTTACTTTTTCTCACAAAACGTGGCCTTTTCTCTCTCTAAATGAAGCGTAATTCACTTTGTTGGTCTGACACCAAGCTAATGTGTGTTTACCTCAGTGTCACTAGCTAAACTACAATTGGATTAGAAGGGCTGTTGTGCAGCCTGTTGGCTGGTTGGACACAACACTGGTTTTAAGTTCCCTGAGGCATTAAGATAACAACATTTGTATAAGCTGCTGCGTAACTGAAATAACAGTAAGGTGGAAGAAGGAAAAGGGAAATATCGAATTACTGGACAGGAATAGAGAGACAAAGCGACCTCCATCCACATTCAGCAGATTAGCTGTTACCTTTTTTAGGTATCTGACAAATGCCCCAACTGCATTTTTTTAGATGTAAAAATCTAGATCCATTTCTTGAATGTGATTGGATGAGCAGCGTTTTCAAGAGTGATTGACTAACCAGTACACAATTCATTCAACCAATATGTTAAAAAACAGGAACGAATCACTTTATGAGCGAGTCACATTGAATCATTCGCTCAGCTGATTAGTTAAAAAACTGATTCACTCAGGAACAAAACACCACCAGATTAAGAGAACTTAGTTAACTATCAGAGAATTTAAAGGTGCAATATGTAATATTTTTGCAGTAAAATATCCAAAAACCACTAGGCCAGTGTTATATATTTTGTTCAGTTGAGTACTTACAATATCCCAAATGTTTTCTGCTATTTGTAAATCGTGAGAAAATTGCAATTTTAACCAAGGCTCCGGGACGTGTGAGGAGTCGCCTGTCAATTGCGTCATACCTGCGTTAACCCTCGGTCTGCCTCGGTTTCCGGTTTTATTTTGTAGAAACCATGGAAACACCAAAGACGCTTTAATATATTACACGTTTTAACAGACAAGGGAACAACTGTTTTGATATATTTATAGACAGAAAACTAATTGTTGTTATATAGCTCAACACGTTTAGTCTTATTGTTTAAATCTAATTTTCTTGATTTTTTGCGAGTACCATGCTTTACTATGCCTCAGAGAAAAACACTATTTTGTCAAGTAGCTAACATAGCATAATCAGATGCAGCTTTATTTTTAGTAACAGTAATACAGAATTTTCTCCATCATACAATACGTTTTAAAATTAATTGCATGCCATTTATCAACAAAAGCCATCCAGCATTTAATATGATATTCTAAAATCGATCTATCTTACTGCAGTGTGCAACAGTGTCTCACAGCAGCCGCCGAGCGAACTCACAGAGTAATGTTATAACATCATTTTCAACACACTCAAATGTATCTAATATGATAAACAGAGCTGCATTACCTCATACTCGTGACCGGAAAAGTGGAAGCGGCGCTGGCGACTGTGGCATAATAAAAGTTCCGCTGCTCGTGAGGCATGTGTTGCGCAATCGCTCCAGCGACCTCGTTCAGCTCCCACAACACTCGGCCCTGCTCTGCTTCATACTACAGTAACGTTAATAATCGCATCCTTGAACATGATTTCTTCCCGAGTCCTATCCCTATTCTTTTGCACCGTCCGTTGATGTGAAGACCACATGTCCCAAGATTCCACGCTCAAACTTGGCATCATCAAGCTACGCCTTTGTTTTGAATAGGCCTCTAGCGATCTCTAGCGGACAGAAATCTTACATACTGCACCTTTAATAACTTAATAACATCAGATCTAAACAATGAATCAGGACAATTTAATGAGCACTAGTGCAAATGTTTATCAGAGGCCATGAACTCAAAAATGATGTTTTTACCCACCCACTGACAGTCTCAGTGGGAGAGTAAAAGCAAAGCAATCAGCATCCCAGTCCTTGCCATTGTTTTAATATAGTATGCAAATGAAATGTTTTCCTCATATTTTCTTGCGCATGAATGATCCTAGTGGAGGTTAACGTTGAGGAATACAAATAAGACATTTAATCCTAATTGCCAGTGAAAAATTAGTGTGTACGAGGGGAAGGGAGGTAACATGGAGCCATGTGTGAATAGCCATTAATCTAACAAAAAAGAAACTATACTGAATAAAGAGCTAAAAGGTGTTTTGATACAAAAATACTCTAATGTGGCCAGACCTGCAGATAAAATTCAGGTCTGTTGCTTATCTTGTGTGAGGGGAATGGTAACCGTAACAACGCTGGATATGTCACAGGTATCATCCGAAGAGGAAATAAGATTAATTATTTTCACAGACAGAAAACAACAGCATTATATGCTTTTATAGAAAAATAGCTATTTGAGTATACTAGTCGAAAAAATTATACATTATTAGAAAAAGTGATGCAATGGGAGAACAAAAAGTGTTGTTACTTTGACATACTGTGTCATCATGAAGGAAAAACAACTAGTAAACAACTCCCATACTAACATAGGAACTGATATGTTAGTCACGTTCTCCATGACCCACCTCTTTATCTCTGTAGCTCTGTTTTTGAAATGAGTCCTGTCTATGCCGCAGGTATTCATGCAGCTGAAGTGTTTGAATCACATTAAAGTGACCTATATGGAATTCAGCCCATAAATGTAAGGTCCATTACTTCGCTTTTACTTACTTTGCTTGTTCAAATGAGATTTTGTTTGATTGAACTTGATTATTTTCCCTGCATAACTTGGATAGAATAAAAATCATCTCAGTTGGTTTATTTCTGATCCAGACATGAGGACATAATGTTGGAACAAACTGTTTTTGCAGAAGTAAATCATTTAAAGCCCAAGGACAAATTGTTTCAAATGACATACAAAGTGGGCATTCATATTCTGGTGTAATAAAAGAAAAGGTAATACTTTAGAATACTGTTTACTTGGACAGACAAACTTGCATTTGTGGAGTGATTTCTGCGGTTTGTCTCATTTTATAAATCAAATTACATCGCTGACAAAATGGATGTTAACTGACTACAACGCACTGCACCATGCAGCACCAAAGGTCGCATTAAAGGTAAGTAGCCTAGTGTTCAATTCATTAGGTATATTTATGTATATTGTTACACTGTTTACTATTTCATGAAACTATCATTGTTAATGAAGCCCAAGTGCCACCTACAGGCCTATTATTTGAAGTGTTGGCTGGCAAAAAGGACTTTATTATATTTCCATTTTTGATAATTATGCGGCATTATGAAAAAAGTCTCTTAAGCTCATCCTGCATTTATTTGATCAAAAACAGCAATATTGTGATATATGCTTACAATTTAAAATAATGGTTTTCTATTTTAATATACTTTGAAATATAATTTATTCCTATAATTTATGCTGTTCTTTTTTAACGTTTTATTCATCAAAGAATCCTGGAAAAAAAGTATCACAGGTTATAATAAATATTAAGCAGCACAACTGTTTCCAATATTGATAGTAAATCAGCATATTAGAATGATTTTTGAAAGATCAGGTGACAGTGAAGACTAGAGTAAATCAGTTTTGCTTCACAGAAATAAATTATATTTTGAAGTATATTAAAATAAAGAAACATTATTTTAACTGTAATAATATTTTACAATATTACTGTTTATATATATATATATATATATATTTTTTTTTATATATATATATATATATATATTTTTTTTTTTTTTTTTTTTTTTTTACATTGCCCCTTTTTTACATTTGAGCCCCTGCCCCTGAGGAACTCTCTGCACGTCCCTGGGGAATAGCAACACAAAAAGTACCCAACACTAAAAAAAAATGACGCAAAAAATGACTCCGTAGCCTCATCCCAGCGTTTGGGTAAATAAATAAATAAATAAAACATTTTATATCTGTGGTAAGTTGGATAGTTATGGCCAGAGCCGTTGTTATGAGTATGAGATCTCTGCGAAACAAAAGTGGGCGTTTCTGAATTTGTGAATTGACAACAAAGCAGGTGTTTGATTTATTAGATGAGGAAATGACTGCAGCTGCTGATGAGGCCAAAACCAGCATATACAATAGACTGTGACTATTTAATTTTGTTTAACATTGTTTTTTTATCCGCTATATAGACCGTTTTGAAGGATATTGGTTTACTTATGGCCTTTTTGTGCACTTGAGCTCAACTGAGACTTGAGAGTTTGTAGACGTTTAAAAGGTTGTTGTGTTGACCTTGATTTATTGCAACATTGAGGCATTCAGTTTTATTTTGATTTTAGAAAATAAACTTGATTTCTCATCTTACAAATCATTTGTTTCTTATTTTCACCAGCATGTCTCTCAGGTGTCAAGGACTAGTGCATCTCTGAGCCTACATTCAGTATGAGTAAAATACTTAAGTACTGTTAAAATCAGATACTTTAAGACATTTACTCAAGTCGTATTGGAATTGGTGACTTGTAACTTGTAGTGGAGTCATTTTCGCTGTAAGGTATCTGTACTTTTACTCAAGTATGGTTTTCAGGTACTCTTTACATCTCTGCTGTGAACAATGTACAGTCTGTCTTGCTACATGAAATCACGGCATGAATGAGAAGAGGGACGCATGGAGGAAAAGAGTTTGAAAGAGAAAATTTTAATGCGGAAAGGTCAACACTTTCTCTATGTCAAATTTCATTACAGAGCAGACAGCCATCTCTTCTCTACCATTCATGTTAGACTTAATGCATCCAAATTGCAGCAATTACGATTTCATTTTAAAACAGCCTTTTTTCAAGACAGTGATTATTGCTACACATAATCATTTTATGAGTAAGAGAAGGGATTGCAAGGGAAACAATTCTGTTCTTTCTCTAGGGAAATACAAAAGGACTAAATATATTTTAATAAATTTTCTTCCTTTCAGAATGGATTTTAGACAAAAAAAAAAATCAGTACATGCACTTAGAAATGAGTCACTTTGTCATTTAAATCTTTCCTGTCTAATCTATCATGCACTCAACCTTTAAAATATGTTGGAAATATAAAAAAAAGACAACGACTGCTGCCTCATTTCTTCAAGGCAACCTTTATCCTCCTATCGAGTCCCATTTTTCACTATTTCAAGTGACTCAGTTTGACAGTTTAAGCATGCTCAGTGGCAGTGTGGCCTTTAGTAAGGCTGAACTTTAGGATTAGTCTTAATTACTCAGTTTATAATACTACCTCTGCAAAATGCCGAAAGCATAGGCTGGCTTTCACTTTAATTAAACAGAGGAAGAGAGCAGGGCTGCAGGGAGTCTGTGACAAAGAGAAGACAGAGACAAAGCAATACCTAAATATCTTTGGAACACTGGCCAATGGATGACCTCCACCCTGAATAAAACTGGGCAGCAGGATGATGAGGTTATACCAGGTCAATGTTCTTATTGTTGTCAACAAATCTCTTAATAAAGCTGAGGCTGCTGCCTCTTTGTGGACAAAATAGGGAAAACACCATTAATGAGAAGAATGATTCATACAGAATAATTAAAAACAATATATGACAGCTGAAGTAAATCATTATTTCAGTGTTACATATTTACAATGCACTAATTACAAGATAGTTTCATAAGGAGAGGAAACTGTTATGTTGTACAACCATGTTTATACAACAGTTAGTTCAAGTGCTCAAATTTGATTGGCCGAGAGGCATTCCAAGAGCAAATATCAGAATATTTAGTCCAGCAGCACTGGGACTGCGAACAAGTGAGTCAATGAATCATTCACAAAACTGATTCTTTTAAAAACAATGATTCATTCAAGGTTGTTTGGACATGGTTGGTTCTGCTTTGGCTGTGTTTGCAAAGCAAAAACAGAGGAAGTACCAGGCAAAATTATGTATAAAATGTAAGCTGCTTAATATTAACTACTTCTTTATTGAACTGCACGCTTCATAAAATCTATATCACAATTATAACCTTCCAATAACCAGTCCAATCACAGACGAGTTGATTGTTAGTACAACGTGTAATATTGCTGTTTATAAAACAAATATGAAAAGTGTTGTTTCAGTTTAAAAAAAAATCTAACAAGTCAATTAGAAGACAACATTAAGACAAAAACAATAAAAGGTCAATTGTTGAAAAGTGCAATGGATAACGTGCAATGAATAAAAATGTCAGATCAGTTCACTGAATTATTTACTGTAGATAAATTCCACAGTATGACTGTGGTCACCACAAAATGTACAACCACCTATAATGGTTTGACTTGTATGTTGGATCTTTTGGATAATAAGATGTTTGAAAGGCCTCTATTATAATATAGTACATCCAGCAGCATCATGTCAATATTGGTAGTTACAGCTTGACTCCAGAGTGCCTCAGCAGCCAATCAATGCCATCCAGCAGTCCTGTCAGTGTTTCTGCAGTTGTGTCCTGAACCTATAGAATCACAAAACACATACTGAAGCCTTATAGAACACAATATTAATTTTTTATGCATGCCAGATACTGTTTGATGTCTTACCATCCAGGGGTTGGGCAGTGAGCTGAGCTGAAGCTGATGGGCAACGGTCACACAAGGTATCCTGTGTCTGTCTGCTGTCTCCCTGGACACACAGGAGAGCACCAGGATAGGGTGGGACGCAGTACCCACCACAGGGTCTAACATAACCCTGATCTGGGCGCTTTCCTCCTCCCACTCTCTGTCCGCTCCTCCAATATATGAATGAGAGAAATACAGTATAAACTGCAAAATCACTATATATGCTTACAATGTTTCAGCAAGCTGGACTATAAAGAAATTCATATTTAAATTTGTCAACAACTAATTTCATGCATTTAAAGGGTTAGTTCACCCAAAAATGAAAATTCTGTCATTAATTACTCACCCTCAAGTCGTTCCACACCCGTAAGATCTTCGTTCTTCTTTGGAACACAAATTAAGATATTTTTGATGAAATCCAAGAGCTATCTGAGAGCTGTCATAACCAATTTCAAGGCCCAGAAAGGTAGTAAAGACATCGTTAAAATAGTCTATGTGACTACAATGGTTCAACCTTAATGTTATGAAGCTACAATGAATAGTTTTTGAGTGCAAAAAAAAAAGATTTTATTTAACAATTTCTTCTCTTCCATCTCAGTACACTGTTGACGTAGTAAACACAGTGCAGCGCTTCTGGGTTCTATGTCAGAATGCCAGCTCAGTATTGGCTGACGCTGAGCAGCACGCATGCGTGTGTGATGCTGACGCAGGAGCTGGCCAATAATGAGCCAGCATAGGGAGGTCAGAAAGCTCTCGGACTTCATCAAAAATATCTTAATTTGTGTTTCAAAGAAGAACGAAGATCTTACGGGTGTGGAATGACTTGAGGGTGAGTAATTAATGACAGAAATTTTGTTTTTGGGTGAACTAACCTTTTAAGCCTTTAAATTAATAGCGTGCTTGAATAGAACAATCATACCTCTTTCTGTCTCAGCATTTGCCACAAAGATGAATCCATTCATGGCTTGGCAAACTTGATTAAACATTGGGTTAAGGCTTAAGGGCATGTTGGACTCACTATCCTCCTGATAGACAAAGAGTTTACTGCGCAGACTGAGGTGCTCCAGGCGAGCTCTTTCTCGCTCCGTCCTAAATCCACAGACACAGAATCTCATTTAAAATTTCATGCACGTGCTGCAAATAAAAACATAAGCAACATAAAACTACCATTAAAACGTTTTTTGAAAGAAATTAATACTTTTATTCAGCAAGGATGCATTAAATTGATCAAATGTGACAGTATAACATTTATAATGTTAAGATTTGTATTTTAAATAAATGCTGTTCTTTAGAACTTTCTATTCATTAAAGAATATTCATAAAAACATATATTATTCTAAAATATATATTAAAATAGAAGACTGTTATTTTAAATTGCAATAATATTTCACAATATTACTGTTTTTACTATATTTTTGATCAAATAAATGCAGCCTTGGTGAGTATTAGAGATTTCTTTCAAAATTAAAAAGAAAAATCTTTTAAAGAAATCTTATCGACCCCCAAATTTTGAACAGTAGTGTACATTTCTAACACTTTTAAATGAGAATGAACTATCCTCTTCCTTACCTGTTAGTAGAATATAAAGTTGCAATATTGAATCTGTGCTGATCTTTGTACTTAAAACTGATTCCAGATCCAATGCCTGAAAAAAAAAAAATCAGGTCATCAAGGTGAAGGTCAAGGACAGAAAAAGCAACCACAGCATGCAACATCCATTTATTCAGTTAAAGGGATAGTTCACCTAAAAATGATAATTCTGTCATCATTTACTCACCCTAAAGTTGTTCCAAAACTGTATAAATATTTAGATATAAGATATTTTGAAGAATGTTTGTGACCAAGCAGATCTGGGGCACCATTGACTTCCATAGTAGGAAAAAATAATACTATGGAAGTGAATGGTGCCCCAGATCTGTTATTAACATTCTTCAAAATATCTTCCTTTGTGTTCAGCAGAACAAAGAAATGTATACAGGTTTGGAACAATGTGAGGGTAAGTAAATAATGACAGAATTTTCATTTTTGGGTGAACTATCCCTTTACATAACCAACTTGAATAAACTATAAGTAATGACAGAGCACCATCAATCTGACGTTGAGGTATTCCTGCTATAGGCAGTATATGAGGGGAATTCATGATTGTAGTCATGAGGGAAATCTCCAACTGCTCAAGACCCGGGCCGAACATGGCAAACTGTGGCTCTGCAACCGGTACAAGGGACTGGAAGAAGGAAGTCACAGACTCAAACGTTGCCCTGGGTTGGTGTCGCCACTGGTTTCGACAGGCCGGGCAGATGCGTAGATACCTGTGGGTGCCAAGAGAATACACTGTATTAGTAAACATTATGGGTTTTTGAGCACAGGCTAACAAGTTTTATAGATACAAGACATAAACAACTTTTATTAACATTTTTATTTTCCTATAAATATTTTATAAATATATTTTCAATATTCTATCTCCCAACACAACATTAACAAGCTGCACCCAGAGCTAATTATTTCTGATATCAAAGAGCCATCTGCCTCAATGTTAAGCACTTACTCTGCCATATAATCAAACTGCATCTGAGAGTCATCCAGCACAGCTGAGCCAGTGAGCTTCACATCAGGTACTGATAAATGGTCAACTGACTTCCAGAGCGGCATATCACGCAACAGGAAGTACTTCCACAGGACAGGGTCTCGAACCATTGACCGCCAGTATGTACTGGTGCCTCCCAGTCTGCAGAGGTCTTGCGGAGACAGGAAGGTCATAATGAGAAACTGCATGTCAACCTGTGTGTTTAAAAAAGGAAGACAAAAAATGTGTTTAGACCGGTCAGAAGTTTTGAGTTGGTAAGATTTTTAAATATATTTTTGAAAGAAGCTTCTTATGTTCACCAAAGATGCATTTATTTGATTAAAAATCCAGAAAAAACAATAATATTGTGAAATATTATTACAATTTAAAATAATTGATTTCTATTTGAATACATTTTAAAGTGTAATTTATTCTTGTAATTGCAAAACTGAATTTTCAGCATCATTATTCAGTCACATGATCCTTAAGAAATCATTCTAATATGCTGATTTGGTGCTCAAGAAACATTTTTTATTATAATCATGTTGAAAACAGTTGTGCTGCTTAATATTTTTGTAGAAACTGATGATTTTTGATGAGTAGAAAGTTCAGCATTAATTTGAAATACAAATCTTTTGTAACATTACAAATGTCTTTACCATCACTTTAATCGATTTAATCGATAATCTTGTTGAAGAAAAGTATTAATTTCTTTACAAAATCTCACTGACCCCAATCTTTTGAAAGGTAGTTTAAATACCACTAACAATAATAATAATGTGGATTATTTAGAGACATGATCTGGTCTTAGCACCTATACAGCTTCAGTTAAGTCTATTCTACATACAGTCTAGTATACAGTGACAGCGCATACTACCATAGAGCTCTTACTATTACTGCAATATATAGTATGTATGTTGTACACAGCATGCAAATTCTCTGTATGCATAGACACTATGCTTTAGAAAATGAACAATAAACAAGAAAGTTTACTGTTTGCAATACTGAATCCCACAATTCAATGCACTTGACTTGACCATCCATGTCAAGTGTGATAAATTAACTAGAAGTAATATCAGCTGTGATCTCTTTCGCTTATTAGTCGCATTATTTGACCAGACTTTTTTTTTTTTTGGAAAATATTGAGGTAAACTTCATAATAATTCCAAATTGCTAACAGGACCCCATTTGCTGAATTAAACAAGCAAGTTGATAAGGTCATGTGGTAATGTACATTGATAATATGACACCTGTTTCAGTAAGCAGTATACAGTAGGCAGCATACAGTGTATAATGACAATAACCAGTACGTAATAAGCTAGTATTCCATTGAGAACATAGCCATAGTACGTACTTTTAATAAAGCGTCAGGTAAATAATTAATTATGAAATGCAAAGAATCGTGTCTTACCGACAGATTATCCAGAGAGGGACCCGTGACGTCATCACTTGTCTCCTGAACATCATTTTGCTCATTTCTTTGTCGTCTTGTATCAAAAAACCTATCTCTAATACTCCTGAGACTTTGCACGACTATAGATCGGCTCAACATACTGACACTTATTTGTCAACAGTTTCGTATAAAGATTTCTACATGTAACCTTTTTAATAGAGTAATTTGCTTTATTTCATTACATATTTCAACTTCAGTAGTGCAATCTGAAGTATTCCTCTGGCTTTTCCCGGAACTGTCAAAGTTACACGTCTCTTGTGTTTTCATAGGCGTGTATGCAACGTCACGTACAGCAGTGCATTGTGGGAATTGTAGTTTTAAAAACCAACACTACAATTGATTAAACCGAGGACTAAGAGTGACATGAGGGAACAAGTTATTAATTTAATAATTCAAACATAAAAATGGAAATAAATAATTTTTAAATGAAAGCATGTTTTGTCTACATTTTAAAACATTGAACTTAAAAAAAGTTTTAAATAATTTCTTTTTTAATTTAAAAATGATTAATTTTAACATTTTAAAAGATACATTTTTAAAAGTTTCAAATGTCTATTAATTTGTCAATATAAATGTAATTTATTTCCATTTTAATGTTTGAATCATTAAATTGATAACTTATCCCTTCATTTTATTTTTAAGTTTCACTCCTAGTCTTCCCTAAGGACATACTCCAATGCAGTTAAGGTACTTAAATATTGTTCATCTTCATGTAATGTTGCTAATCACTCCACAACTGATAGGAATATAAGCTTGAGATCACATTTAAGCACATGTTTTTTGTTGTTGTTTTTTAAATAAATCTCGTCTTCTGAATATTACACCAGTACCGAAAAATGTTTGCAGTTCTCAGAACTGGCAAGCTGGACTGTTAATTAAATCATAATGCTTTAAGAATGTTAGTTGTTACTATGTGAACATTACAAGATAAGGCTTATAAAATACATATATAAACTTAAGATTTGGCTGAAAACCTTTCAATAATCACTGGGGACATGAAGGCAATCAGCAACCTTTACACTCCAAATAACTTTTCTGGTGTAACAACATCCAATGCATTTGAAACCAAAATATCACTCACACACTAACATTTCAACATTTCTTAACCCAAAATTTATTTCAATGAAGACATAAAAAACAAAAAATGAACTTCCTTTTAAAAATAATAATGACCAAAAAGTTTAGCTTTTTAAAAGTATACTATCAAAATATCCAAATTCCCATCTCTGAACATTACATCTGGTCAACGAAAGCAATAAAGATGCAACTTTTAATAAGTGAGCAGAAGAGGTGTCATATACAAAGATGTTATTAAAAAGAAAAGGTCCATACTTAAAAATGGTCACGAATACTTAAATATGCAACATATATCTGCATTTCCCCCTCCTTTGTACCATTTCTTTTAACATATATAAATGACATATATAAATGTAATTAACTAAAAATAAATAAATAAAAATTAAAATAAATAAAAAGTTGTGTGATGTTTCTCAGCTGGAATAATTGTTTTCTTAAACAAATAGTTATTTGTTTATATTTTACATTAGAAGTATTATTCCACATTCTCAGCGAAAACACACATCCAGAAAGCAAATCTGGACCGGAAGATAAGTGCCTTTTTTGTTTTCAGTATTTTTCTGTTTTAATCTTTTTTGTTTGTGTTTACTTTTCTTTCTTTTTTTTTTTTTTTGCTAGCTTCAGAACAATGACATTTTGTGAACCTCCTCTCCTAAAAGCTCTCTCCAGGTTTACTGTAAAATACTAAGGATCTCCTTGGCATTCTCTGTGTTCCAGCCTTGACCCTGAAGTGGCCCCTCGCATGCCAGCACGTACTTATGGAGGATTTGTGTGCCAATATCTCGGAAATGAAGCCTGTCCTCTTTGCGCTCTGTGGAGTCCATGCTGCAGTCCTCATATTTCACTGCCCAGAAACACATCTCACCAATGTACATCATTGTAAGCAAGTGAGTATCAGAAAAGATACCTAATGGGGGGGGGAGTGTAAAAAAAAAAAAAAAAAAATGTAATTAGTCAAGAATATAAAAAATTAGTACAAATTATATTCTCTAAAAATGACACATGACAAAATTATAAGATGAACTAATGAACAAATCTCATTACATCTTGCCCATTAAAAGGTTTGTTCACCCAAAAATGAAATTTCTGTCATTAATTACTCACCCTTATGTTGTTCCAAACCCACAAGACCTTCGTTCATCTTCAGAACACAAATTAAGATATTTTTGATGAAATCTGAGAGCTTTCTGACCTCCGGTAGACTGCAACATCATTGCACCTTTCAAGGCCCAGAAAAGTAGTAATGACATTGTTAAAATAGTTCACGTGGCTACAGTGGTTCAACCTTAATGTTTTGAAGCAACAAGAATACTTTTTGTGCACAAAACCAAAACAAAAATAATGACTTTATTCAACAATTTCTTCTCTTCTCCGACTGCACTGTCTATACAACATAAAAAAACGTAGCAGACTGACGGGGTAGAGAAGAAATTGTTAAATAAAGTCGTTATTTTTGTTTTGTTTTTTTAGCACAAAAAGTATTCTCATCGCTTCATAACATTAAGGTTGAACCACTGTAGTCAAGTTGACTATTTTCACAATGTCATTACTATTTTTCTGGACATTGAATGTGGTAATTATGTTGCTTTCTATGGAGGATAAAAAAAAAAAACCTCTCGGATTCCATTAAAAATATATTAATTTGTGTTCCGAAGATGAATGAGGGTCTTACAGGTTTGGAACGACACGGGGGTGAGTAATTAATGACAGAAATTTCATTTTTGGATGAACCCTTTAACTTCTGTGACTATGACTTCACAGAACTGTGTAAGAATTAATTTATTCTTATATAGCAAATGTTAATCAATATGAACTTATATGTGTGAACGTACAAACCACTGCATTGTAAAAACCACTGAAATATTGGTTGCTATACATTAATCCAAGCACTAAGGGTAAAGTTCACAAGCTACACATCTTTACGATGGAAAATAAATCTCTCGGTTAATAAACATATATTTGAAGATACTGATAACCCAGCGGTTGTTATAAATCTTCATGTGCTTTGAAAATCTGCCCCTGTTGAGACACAATGCTCGATGTGTCACACACAGAGACACATTCAGTGCATACACAATAACTGTAATGTCTGGAGTTTTCAGTTCCAAAATTCCAAACAAAACTCGACAAGAAATCAACCATTCGACTTTCAGTTTTAGAACAGAAAGTACATTTGCGAAGATGTACCTTCTGCCAGAAAATTGGCGGTTGCAGAGTCATGAAAAACCACACCATCGTTCAGCTTGACTGAGTTCCTCACTTGCAACATTCTCATAAGGTAACGCACACCTTCTTGAAGACACTGTGAAGACATGGAGCATTGCAACACTTACTCAATTCATGGCCACTAAAACTGGCACTGTGGAGTGAGAGGTTGAGGAAAGAACCTTAAGGAATGTGGCTTTGTTCTTCTTGATCCATTGCTTGCGCTGGTGTAGTGTGTGGCAGTACATATATAATAATGCCCCACGCCTCCAGTAAAGGCACTCCAGCAGCTCCAGTCCAAGCACAGACTGCACCTGAGACAAATCAGAGCATCACACCAGTTACTCACAGAAGAGTTTGCTCTTCTTTAGTCTATGCCAATTAAGCTCTAACACCCGTGGGTGTTCAATTACTGTGCGAGTTTAAAGTAAAGAATATTTATTCTGAACACCCACTTGTAAAGTCAAAATGCATAAAAAATTTGCTTATTCCGAAAACCATCAGCAAATAATAAAATCAATTGTTCCAAGAAAAGATCTTTTACAGATGCAGAAATACAACACCTCTTGAGCAGGTACCAGTCGCCCTGCTAACACCTCTGGCTCTGTCAAGTCCTGTAGTAACTGCTGGATTTTGAAAGGAGAAGTGTCCTCAGGAAACTCCTGATCTACAAGCTTGTTTTCCTCATAGAATGTAATGTCCAAGACAACCTGTAGAAATGTGGGTAAAACAATGGACCATGTGAGCCATTACATCTAAATCAGGGTATGTGCAGAGTTTTTAAAAAGGAATGTGACTATTTAAGGCCTTATTTAAGACCTACACACACACAAAAAAAATTAATACTGTATGCCCATGCAGAACAAACCCATAGAATTTCAAAATAAATCATGCATCACATTTTTTTCTGGGGCACACATTCAACTGGAAAGCATGGTAACTGCACATTTAAAATACTTAAAGGATTAATTCACCCAAAAATAAAAATTATCCCATGATTTACTCACCCTCAAGCCATCCTAGGTGTATATGACTTCTTTCAGACAAACACAATCTGAGTTATATTAAAAAATATTCAGGCTCTTCTAAGCTTTATAATGTGAGTGAATGGTGTTCATCCATCCATTATAAAAATAATCCATATGTCTCTATGGGGTTAATAAAGGCCTTCTGAAGTGAAGCAATGGGTTTTTCTAAGAAATATATCCATATTTAAAACTTTATAAACTATAATAACTGTCTCCCAGCAAAAGCCATACATCAAGTTGAGTTCTGGCGGAAGAGTGACCTCTGACCCGATGCATGACGTACGATGAAGGAGTAGAGTAAGCTTAGCTGAGAGTAGACGCCCGGGCAACAAAATCAAACTCCTCTTCTCTTATATCAAAATCTTCTGACATTTCTCTTCAAAAATCCTCATTTTAGATTTGTAATTCGTGACTGGTGTTTTGTTTTGCTCTATCCTCTGTGCTTCCACATTCGTCAATACGTCATGTGTCAGGTCAGAGGTCACTCTTCCGCTGGAACTAGACTCGCAAACGGCCGTTACCGAAAGCCAGTTATTATGGTTTATAAAGTTTTCAATATGGATATTTTTCTTACAAAGACCTACCGCTTCGCTTCAGAAGGCCTTTATTAACCCCCTTTGGAGCCGTATGGATTATTTTTATGATTGATGGAGGATGCACTTTTTTGGGCTTCAAAATCTCGAGCACCATTCATTCCCATTATAAAGCTTGGAAGAGCCAGGATATTTTTTAATATAACTTCGATTGTGTTTGTCTGAAAGAAGATAGTCATATTATACACCTAGGATGGCTTGAGGGTGAGTAAATCATGAGATAATTTTAATTTTTGGGTGAAATGTCCCTTTAAGACATTTTAATTCAATTCATATGTATGTGCTAATATATGATTTCATATAAATTAAAAGTTGATCAATATTGGACTTTTCCTGATATAATAACCTTTTTTTATTACAGAACCGCTGAAGGATACAATACACAGGATACAAACAGACAGATCTACAAATTGATCTGTATACATATGACAGACACGTATATTGTACGTGGCCATAACATCCATTACTGCAGGTAGATAGAGTTATACAAGACACATGAGAGAGACAAACATCTACACATAACTGTATTGTACATTATTTGGCACCTTAAGCCCAAGTCACTGAACATCTATTTTATCCATTCATTTGACTGTATTTAGTGTTACATGTTACACCAGATTCGTCTGTCAAGGAACTTTAGACAAATATATGTTTAAAGAAAGACAATAAACAGATTGTTGTTACAGATACTAGTAAAATCTCTATATTGAATGTTAAATAATGCTCCTTCCTGTAACAGGATGAAATTAAATGCCAGATGCAGATTATTGCATAACCAAAAAAAAGGTTATGCATAATGCGGGACTTTTTAATTATAAACAAGCCCCAAAACAATGGGACTCTTATTTTGAATGTCTATGCTTTACTAATTCCAGCTGCTCATTCAAAGAGATGAGAAAATATGCACTCTTACAATAATCTAAAACATATTACAATATAAACACCATAAGGTAAACACTGTCATAATTAAACAGTAATGTGCGATCACTTTGCATAAATGGGCGGCATTCAATGATTGTGAACTGCTTTGAAATGGTGAGCTTGTAGAATGTGGAACAGTGCCACGTTTTGGCATGTATTTAATTCAATAAAGTCTTTTATGGTTTAATAATTACATTAGGTCATAAGACCTGAAATGTTATTTAAAACTTTTAATCAAACTGATTTAAGGACCTGCAAAGACCCTGTAAAATCTGGGAAGAAAATGCTAACTTGTTAAACTTTTTTTTTTTTTTTTTTTAAATATAAATGAACATGAAGGTTAATCTGTAAAAAAAAATGTGATTCAGAATAAACTGTTAAATATGTTCAAATAATAATTGACTACTTTGTTACCTCTTAACCTACAGATAGCTATTAGTAATAATAAAAGCAAATTGATTGGCAGATTGACAATATTCAGGTTACAGTTTAAATGTGCCATACAATATAGCAAAGAAAAAATTATTTTCAATGATATTCAAATTACATTCAAACACTAATTAAAACAATATGGTCTTGTTATTAACTGTATTATTCATACATTCCACATGTTAATATATGAGTTGGGTATGCTTAAGGAAATGCTGCAGGGTGAGATGTGTGTTATGTGAAGTACCTGTGTATAATCCTGCAGCAGTTTAGGGAGGCTGCTGCTCTCTCCTCCATGTCTATAATAGGTTTTCAACTTGTCTAGTATGGAAGATGCATTCTGTAAGTAGTCATCATCTAGGAAGAAAAAAATTAATTAGTGTTAATATTTAATATATAATAGAGGACATACAACATCAGAGTATACAGTTGGTGGTATAAGAAAAAGTTATATTGTCATGGCAAATCTTTGGTCCTAAATGACTGTGGAATCAAGCTTCAAAACAGTGCCAATAAAAAGAAAACATTATACTTATTTAGACATTTTAATGAATATAAATCTGTACTCAGACACCTGAAGAACCAAGTCAAGTCCCACCCTACATTTTTTTCGAGAACCTGTTTTATTAGATATACGCAATGGGAAGAAAAGTTGGCAAAGCAGCTATAGTATTTTCTTCCCTATTGTGACATCTATACAAAAGTAAAAAGGCTTCTCAGAAAACATTAAAAGAAAAAAAGTAGGGCAGTACTTGATTAGATTGTTGTGGTCTGCCATTGCAGCGATCTCATGTGAGTGACAGGTTGTCCCGCCCTCACACCAGTAAACACATCATCATCTTTCAAGTCCCCTCTACTGGGAAGTTATTTGCATTAAAGATTAGATTACCAGGGCACATGAATTTATATTTAAAAAAAAACAATGACGTGCAGGGATATAATAAATAATAATAAATATAATATATTAAATAAAATGACATTTTAAAATTTTGATTTCATGTTGACTTTAAAAACAAGAATGTGAGTGTGTAAACTACGTATGACTGACAGGATCTAAAACGTCAACGTGCCTTTACAGGAATAGTGCAGCAATCTGCAACCTTTCAGATTTCCAGATATTTTAGACTATAAGTATGACTATTGTGTGACTATTTTTACATTAACATGACCTTTGGTCTGCCCGAAGTAGGCAAAGTACTGCTAAAAAGAGATTGATAGTCCGTTAAATTCCTATTTGTCTTTCACAATTATTAAAATGAAATCGTTGGAAAGATATTCTAGTTATGGGTACAACTTTAATATAACATTGCAAAATAACTGTAGCTATGTATACAATGTTTAATACAATTTATGCATTGTGTTCTGTAACTGCACGACCACATGCGAATTCGTTTCATGCAAACTGCAACTAACTAGCTAGTCAAACCTATGAAAATTTACAGCACACGACAAACGTGCTTTGTCTTTTAAATTAGCGCAAAGATTAGAGCATGACTACTACGATGTTCTTGTAAACTGGTTAGTCAAACATTTCCCGTATAAACAGGGTAATAGAAGGGCAGGGGTATATTTGTTATGATTCGCAGGAATGCTAACGCAGAGCGGCTAAGCTAACTAGCTAACGATGACAACACCGGGCTGATTCGGCCAATTAACCTCACTTTCTTTAATAACGAGAGTCTGGTGTTACGCAATTGACGCCACGATTCCTGGTTACCTGGTTTCTCGGTCCGAAGAGTGGCACACTTGTTATCTAACTCAAAAATCCTCCTTTCCAGCTCGACGCTTCGTCTGTAGTCGTCGGCCATGACTGCAAACGACAGTCACGTGACGAGCGCGCGATTGCTCACGTGCGGAGGATTACTGGGATGTTTTGTTCTTTCATTTCATTCATAAATGGCACCCCTAGCTCTTACATATAAACAGAAGCTTACTTTGTACACACCTATCCAAATTACCCCGACAATAATCGGTGTTTGATAACAGTGAATTTAAATTATTGTTTGCAGTAGTGATGATGGAAAGTCCGCGAATCGGTTCTTTCGAACAGCTCATTTCAAAGAACCAGTTCAAAAATGTCTTTGGGTTATGACGTAATTATGCACCACGTGGTTTTATGCCGTGGCTTCTTGTGCATTTCAAGATTCTCCATAATAAGCGTCTATTTATTTTATTTTCACCGTTACTTTTTATGTTACTTTTGTAATTTTACTTATGTATGTATTTTGTATTATTTTACTTTTATTGTATTTTTTAATTAAGTCTTCTTTCGCCCTGCCTGTTGTTGTTATTTTCTTTCTTCTCCCTATTATTGATTGTTATATTGGATAATAAAAAACTTACAATGTATAATGAAAAATTACTCTTTGAAATAAAAGCATAAGTAGTGCATAGACATTTAGAACCTAAACAAATTTTTCATTTACATTAACAATACCACAATTAATTTATATTGCTTGACTGAAAATAAGTTTTTGCACGTTTAAATGCTATTTAATGACCCGTGTGTAAATATATAACTGTAAACATATATCAGCGAGTTGTATGTGTAACATTTTAGCTGTACGGCTAATAAAGCAAATACTTTTGCTCTGTTCACTGACTCGCTTTATCCATATTACTGAAAGTCGGACATGTATTATAAACAATTCTCGGTATTTCAAATGCGTTGTTGAATCTGGCACCACTCCAAAAGATTCAGTACGATTCGTAAATGAATCATCCAGACATGAATGGCGAACAACAGGCACGTTTCAGGCAAGATTCGACTCATTAGAATGAATCGGAAATCGCTAGATGGTAGTGAGAGAGTTAAATGCAAATAAGCAAATCGAGCCCCCGACACTCCTTCGCTTAACTCATCCCCGCCTTTCCGAGATCAACGAGGGCATACTGTTTTCATCCTTCACTATACGCAAAATTAGGCCTGCAATTTTCAGACATGGCGACTCTTAAAGCGCTATCTAGAGCGGAGAATGTGATCATCAGGAACGTGACAGCGACGATCAAGACGAACCTCTTGCGATTCTCCGTTGGCAAGGTCAGTGTTTAGATACAAAAGACGGTGCATCCGAAATTTTGCATTATGTTGAACATGTCCGTGCTTCTATTTTTGTTTTTTGAACCCTACTTCCCATTGCAAGATGGGACGTTCAGACGTACAAATAGTACAGACAGGATGCTATAAATAATTATACATGACGTGTTTGAATGATGTGTTGCAATTTGCAAAGCTAACATATTCTTGTCAAAATCGTTGCATATAGCTTACTTGTAAAAGTAGTTATTTTGTGCTGCATTGTGTGTGTTTTTTATTCAGCAAGCCATTAAATACAATTTGCATACACATGATCTTGAGTCACAACAAATCATTCCTGTTTCCTTTCATATATTTGTTTTATTGTTGGGTTGGATACACAAGGTCATTAACCAAGTCTGACTTGAGGCATAATCTACCACAGATTTTTATCAAAAACTTTGCCAACACTATTCATTGGTTAACAGTAACTCTCATGCACACCTCCCCTTTTGTCCCACCCACCATTTGGCTCATTATATCACATAACGTGAACTAGACTGCTATTATAACTAGTTCTCAGAACAAGGAGAGGAATTCTCCTGACCACTAAGATATCCTTGGTTTAGAAGTCATATATTTATGACACAGTCCCATGCTAGTGTCATGTGGCTGTGAGGTTCATGGAGTTGTTCTGTATACAGACAGAGCAGAAACCTTTGAATCACTGTTTCAAGGAATAACACTGGTAATGGTCATAGTGGTTTCTCCTATAACTCAGCATTTTTGTAGTTTATCATTTGGTAATACTACTCAAGGCTGCTATACCAAACAGAAACCTATTATTTAATTAGGCAGAGTGACAAGTGGTCAGCTGTATCCTCTCCTCGTCCTTTGGTGGAGCATTTGTGAGGTCAAACACACACTGTTGTATAAACAAATAAAGATATAGGGCCTAAATGAAAAGGATTGCTTGGCTGGACTCCCGGGGTTTATTTATCACGTGAATGTCAGCATGGGAAAATCAAACTGCTGTAGTTGACAGTGGAAACAGATCTGATTTGACATTTATTTTAATTCACTTTTCTATGCATAATTTAGGAATCCATTGTAAATGGTTAACATTCCAGTGTGGAAATTTGTTTCATTCATGCTTTAAAGTGCTTGCTGGAGTGTTTCTTTCTGTATGCCCAGCCTGTTTAATTCATTCTACTCAATGTCTGTGGTTGGCAGACGTGCGGCTGTTACTTTTCCACATCAAGTCAACGGTCCGGACGATTTTATTCAGACCCTCTAGACGCTGTCAAAGATATTCCTAATGGAGCGACTATTCTTGTGGGAGGTAATGTAAGGGTTATGATTTATCATAAACTCAACCTTAATCAGTAACTGTCTGCTTAGTTGTTACTTAGACTTCTGTTTAAAAGTTTGGGGTCGGAATGTTTTTTTTTAAATTCAAAAGAAGTGTCTTATGCTCACAAAGCTGTATTTATTTGATCAAAAACACAGTAAAAACAGTAATATTTTGAAATATTATTACAATTTAAAATTACTGTTTTTATGTTAATATGTTTTAAAAATATTATTTATTTCTGTGATGGCAAAGATAATTTTTCAGCAACCATTACTCCAGCTTTTAGTGTCACATGATCTTTCAGAAAGCACTCTTAATATGCTAATTTGGTGCTCAAGAAACATTTCTTATTATTATCAATGTTGAAAACAGTTGTGCTGCTTAATATTTTTGCGGAGACCCTGATACATTTTCTTCAGGATTCTGTGATGAATAGAAAATTCAAAAGAACAACATTTATTTGAAATATAAATGTTGATAAATAAAGCTTTAATTTCCTTTAAAAAATTCTTATTGATCCCAAACTTTTGAACATTATTATATTATATTATATTACTTTTAATATTATTTTTAATTGTTATATTATTATTATATATATTATTATATCCTTTGGTCTGTACACAACAACATTTATTGACATCTCCCTGATAAATGGCTGAGGAGGTCATGTCAGCAAGTATTTTTTAAATTCTTTACTATCCTTTCCCCTCATTCACAGGTTTTGGCCTATGTGGTATTCCAGAGAACCTGATAAACAGTTTGTTGAAGACAGGAGTGAAGAGCCTGACCGCAGTCAGCAATAATGCAGGGTAAGCCTTTGTAGAAGTAAACAACAGCTTAAACCAAGCCAAAAGCAGTAACTGGTTTGAACTCGACCATCTTTATTTTTGTACCCCACCAATATGCCTAACATTGAACTTTTGTACTTCCTGACACATGCAAACGACAAAAACGGCGTATATTGCAGTATTAAAACCAAGAAATGTCAAGAACTAACGGTTAAAGTTTAATGCGTCACATAGCCCATGATTGTGTAAAAGTCTGAGCATAATCAGAAAGGATACTTCTGTGACTTGAGATTTAAAATCCATTTGGAGAAATTTGAGAGATGGCAAAATAACAAAAACAATCACAGTCACTCTAAACATGTGAGCTCACTGAGTACAGCTCCATAACATCAACTGTCCCCTAGTTGTCGCTAAAAGAATTTGTCACTTAAAGGGATAGTTCACCCAAAAAACTTTGTCATGATTTACTCACCCTCATGTTGTACCAAACCTGTATGAGTTTCTTCCTTCTGTTGAACACAAAAGAAGATATTTTAAAGAATGTTCGCAACCAGACAGTTGACAGTAGCCTTTGACTTCCATAGTATTTTTTTCCTACTATGGAAGTCAAAGGCTACCGTCAACTGTTTGATTACCAACATTCTTTAAACTATCTTATGTGTTCAACAGAAAAAAGAAACTCATACAGGTTTGGAATGACATGAGGGTGAGTAAGTGAAGACGAAATTTTCATTTTTGGGTGAACTATTCCTTTAAATGACAATGAGAATGTGTGCGCAACTGACCGCAAATAGAAAAAGATTACCAGTATGACCAAGTCTAATCTGCAAGTTGGTTTAAACCTACTTGTAAATACAGAACACAGCATGCACAGGTAGATCAATGATAAAGATTCCTTCTTAGAAAGAGTAAATGTTTTCTAAATGGCTAGTTATACAGTCTATTTACTGTCTTATTTGACATTGACGTTTGGTTTATTGCTGCTATGTTGCAGCTGCTCTGAACATGTGACTTGACACTGATCTATGTATAGGCCTTTCTGTGCTGGCATTGTCCCAGGTTGGTTGTCTATGACTATATCATTGTGTAATCTCTGAAAGTGGGCCAGTTATGTTATTTTGAGTTTTTTATATTTCCATCGTGACCAGTGAGTGACGCCAGTGTGGGTTGCTGCTGAAGATGGTAGAAGAAATCGATAAAGTCCATTCTAATCATTCTAGTTAGGCTATGCTAAATATGCCAACAAAGTAATCGTGTTTTTTTTTTTTTTTTACACCATTTATTGAAGTCAACTCCTTTGTAACAGAATACAGACTTCCCAAACTCATAAAAGTACCCTATTAATTCAGTACATCTGGCTTTTTTCCAGAGTTAGTTTTTGGAAAACCTCAAGGGAAGTTTTGACCTGTTTTAGATAGAAAGTTCCCCACCGATTTCCTTCTTGAAGTTTGTTTCCTTCCATCTGACAGTTTGAAGCCTGCTGTTCTTGAATACATTGTTTGTTGTAACTTGTTCTGTGAGTTCTGAATCTCTGTGGTAAAATGTTTCGGTCTACCACAGAGAGACTGCTCAGTGAGACTGAAATGTGAAACCAGCATCACAGCAGTGTTTGGCATCAGCATGCATGTGTTGCTTGTACAGGAGGACACTGGGCCTCATTCACTAAGCATGTGATGTGAATGCACAAATTTGTGCATGAAATCTGCATACAAAAATTTTCACGAACAAATGATAATTCACCAAAAACTTTCATACTAAAATTTAGGAAGAACTGAAACCATATATATCTTATCACGATTATGTTATGTTGTGAATTTATGTTATATTATAAATGAATAAACTATACAGTTTAATTTCATCTTAAATATATTTCATATACTGTGAAAGAGTAAGAAAAGCTGCGATATAGCTTCAGCTGCAAGGTTTTTCTGAATAAAGCAGCATATATACGCATATGTACAGCTGGCTAATCAGAGGTCTGTAATCGGGCTTTGTATAAAATGTGTTTATTGTTTGAACTGGTTTTGAGAATGGCACACTTGGCATTGCTTGAGGATCTGCCAAGAGTGCATCTGCAGAAAGCAACGAAATGCTGTAACGGAAAGCGGAAAGCCCTTATATGGTTTGGGCGTGATTTATGCAAATGATTAACCTTGTGCATGGTGCCGTTCATTTAGAATACTCCAAATTAACTAACGTTAGAATGAGGTTAAGAACAAGTGGTGAATTAGGTAGAGATTTTTTGTGAGGGACAAATAAGAAATAATCCATGCAATTATTAGTGAATGAGACCCACTGTTTCCTATGCAACTTTTTTCCATTTTGAATTAGTTTTGAATTAGTTGTTGGCCACTGTACATTTGGTTACAGACTGGTGCTATTCTAAGTTGAAAATGCTGCCACAGCCCTGCAGCAGTGTTATGTGGATAGTTATACAACAGTTCCGGTCAGGCCCGATACCCAGCTCATGTACTTGTACTCGTACTCGTAAAATACCCCCGATACCAAAGACCGATACCTCACGTGACGTAACTGACAGAATTTTCCTTGCACAGAGACACCGGCGGCCGCAGCAGAAACTTGCAGAATCTGCAAAAATGTTAGACAAAATAAGAAGGATCATAAAAAATTGCATGTTATTTTTTATTTAGTACTGTCCTTAATAAACTATTTCACATAACAGTTGTTTACATAAAGTCCACAAGAGAAAAAAATAGCAGAATTTATAAAAATGACCCCATTCAAAAGTTTACATACCCTTGATTCTTAATACTGTGTGGTTACCTGGATGATCCACGACTGTTTTGTTTTGTTGTGTGATGGTTGTTCATGAGTCCCTTGTTTGTCCTGAGCAGTTAAACTGAGCTCTGTTCTTCAGAAAAATCCCTTAGGTCCTGCAGATTCTTCAGTTTTCCAGCATCTTCTGCATATTTGAACCCTTTCCAGCAGTGACTGTATGATTTTGAGATCCATCTTTTCACATTGAGGACAACTGAGGGACTCAGACAAAACTATTACAACAGCTGCAAACATTCACTGATGCTCCAGAAGGAAACACGATGCGTTAAGAGTTAGGGGTGAAAACTTTTGAACAAGAAGTTGATGTGCAAGTTTTTTTTATTTTGTTTAAAGAACATATTTTTTCATTTAGTTCTGCCCTTTGGAAGCTACAAAAGATACTTACATGTTTCCCAGAAGACAAAAAAAGTACAATTTATTCTGTTCATCCAATTCAAAAAGTTTACATCCCCGACTCTTAATGCGTTGTGTTTCCTTCTGGAGCATCAGTGAATGTTTGAACCTTTTTTAATAGTTGTGTTTGAGTCCCTCAGTTGTCCTCAGTGTGAAAAGATGGATCTCAGAATTATACAGTCACTGCTGGAAAGGGTTCAAATATGCAAAAGATGCTGGAAAACCAAAGAATCTGCAGGACCTGGAGGATTTTTCTGAAGAACAGAGCTCAGTTTAACTGCTCAGAACAAACAAGGGACTCATGAACAACCATCTCAAAACAAGGATCGTGGATCATCCAGGTAACCACACAGTATTAAGAATCAAGGGCATGTAAACTTTTGAACTGGGACATTTTTATAAATTCAGCTATTTTTTTCTCTTGTGGGCTTTATGTAAACAACTGTTATGTGAAATAGTTTATTCAGGACAGTACTAAATAAAAAATAACGTAATTTTCATGATCCTTCTTATTTTGTTAAAATGATTGACATTTTTCTAGATTCTACAAGGGGTATATAAACTTTTGAGCTCAACTGTGATATATATATATATATATATATATATATATATATATATATATTGTGAAATAAAATTTCTCATATCATGGTCATATTGCCCACTCGTCCTGCTTCCACCATGAGAAATCTGGTCACTAGGTTGTGTTTACATTGGTTCACAGTGTTATGTTATAAACATTTGTTCTGTAATATTTGTTCAGCAAATATTAGGCTTGAATTTTCAGGCTTGATTTTTTTAAATTATTTTTTTAATTATGACTTTAATAATTATGCCCTTTTGAAGGTTATTGGACATTGTGAAATTTGTGCTTTAAGTTTGTGACAAGAACATACAATTTTTTACTTTTTTCATTGGAGTAATAATAAAGAAGCTGTCCTGCATTCATTAGTCTCACTGTGTTGTACTTGGAAAACTGCCACATTACCAAAAAATATTATTATTATTATTATTATTATTATTACTATTAATTTAATAAATGTATAGGCATCGGTATCGGTGAGTACCAGAAAAAAAGTATCGGTACTCGTACTCGGTCCTTAAAAAATGGTATCAGTGCATCCCTAGTTCCGGTCTTCGAGTTTGATTTGCAGAGGAGCGTTCCAAGAGCGCTGATATTTAAGTTTTTTGTATCACTGTTTGTATCACTCCGCTTGTCTGTACTTGTGCATTCCAGACAGACTGTAATTCTGTGTATTAGTGTATTGTTACTCCAGTATATGGTGATAAGTGTCTTTGAGTGAGTCTTTGAATCATTCATTCAACCAATTCGTTTAAAAACATTGATTCATTCAGGAACGAGGCATGTGAATGTCTGCGTCTGAAATCGCATGCTCTCTGATGTCTTTTGAATAAGTAATTATTTTAGAACTGTTAAAAATTTATGTTCTGTATAGTATGAATGTGTATAGTATGAATATAATCCAGACATACTACATTCGTCATGTTGCATGTAAATGGCAGTTCCGTCACTTCACTGCCATTTACAAATCCTCTCCCTTGGCCTCATGGGATAGTAAAGTGTCCATTGAATGCGCACGCATCGTCAGAAGTAGTAGGTAATTTGGGTACATTTTGGCTACTGTTTTATGAATGCTGTGAATTCAGACATACTAGTCATTTCACATACTGTTTTTTGCCTACTATTAGAGAAGTTTGCTTATTTGTATGCAGCCTGTTTTTATGAGTGAATCAGTTAATCATTCATTTAAACAATTTTCTCAAATAAATTAATTCAAGAACAAAACACTGCTGTATGTCGCTCGGAGATACACAACGGTTTATTTTGCTTCAATTTGATTTGGTCTTTGATTTGATTGGCAGAGCAAAAATAGACCAAGTAACTGGCAACATTGTCTAAAATCTAATTGACTCACTGTTAACTTGTGTTGGGTAATATCACTTATGTTATTGTGCTTTTTATGAAATTCAGGAATCCGTTTGTTTTTACCTCAGTGAATTCTAATCACATATATGGCCTAGATAACAGCTTCTTTTATCCTTTATATTAAAACTAGTCTCTAAGCACTAAAAAAAGACTTTGCCATTTATCTGGCAGGAGAAAAAGTGAAAAAGACACATTAGGAGAGAGTTAATGAGAACATGGAATGACACAGTATGCGTCTAATTGCAACCTTTCTCGGTCCAGTGAATGAGTCGTGACATGAAGAGTCTGTGCTCCCTGGTGATTGAATGAACCTAGAAAATATACTTGAGCTTATAAAATGTCTCTATTAATTTTTTCAGACATTTTCCCCCTCATGTTTCAACAGAATACCTTTGGTTTTAACAGTGTAAAAAATGTCCAGATCTGCACTATTACACTGACTGCCTTTAAAAATGGGATAGCTAGCCAACATTTTCATACCTCAGTGCGTTTCAAGTCTTAAGTCATGCCATTTGTTAATGAATGACAAAATCAGTTTTGAGTCACTGCTTCTGTGACTGTGCCAAGCCGCCACGCACACCGAATTGAGGAGGTCTGAGAGCTGTAAAACATTTCATGTTTCTTGCAGTAAAAATGAGTTATGTGGCATTTGTGTCTGTATTCTTGCGTGTTCTGAATTTTAATGATCTGTTTGCTACAGAATGCTCATTGGACACTGTATTTAGACCAGTTTAAGGAAATAAGTGCTACTTTTCCAACAATAGTTCAACCTAAATTGGACATTGGTTTTCTGGAAATGTATATTTGTTTGCAGTTACACATTTTCTGAGGGTGGAGTGCCTAGTGGTTAACAATCATGATTTACATTGGAAAGTTTGAGGATTCAAACCAACTACTGTTCAAAAGTTTGGTGTTAGTACATTTTTTTTTTTTTTAAGAAATTAATACTTTTATTCAGAAAGGATGCATTAAATTGTTCAAAAGTGACAGTAAAGACATTTTATGTTACAAAAATTTCAAAAAAATTCTACTCATCCAAGAATCCTGAAAAATGCTTTATAGTATCCACAAAAATATTAAGCAGCACAACTGTTTTCAATATTTATAATAATGAGAAATGTTTCTTGAGCATCAAATCAGCATATTATGATTTCTGTGTATTACTGTTATTTATTACCGTGTTTATTACTGTTTTACTGTATTTTTAACCAAATAAAAGCAGCCTTGGCGAATATAAGAGACTTTTTTCAAAAACAACTTACAGACCCCAAACTTTTGAACGGTGCAGGATCCTAGGAATAAAATTTTCTTTGTCCATGGAAGGTCAGTTTCGCAGCCAATCACCTTGAGCTGTAAATGCCATGTGATTACTCACTCTAGAGCTGTAGGACAATGACATTGTGATGTTGCTGATCTCACCACAAGTACGCACACAGTCTCATCTCTAGTGACTGTTTGATCTGTGACGTCAATGATAGCAGATAAGGAAAAATATGTTTCACTATTTATTTGAAATGGATCCCTTTGAATGGTCGTCAGTGGAGAATGATCATTTTTTACAGTGATGTAAAAATGTAACTACGGCATCAACTAGGTGTTTTTGAATAAAGTGATAAAAGAAAGTAGTTGTATACTGTATGCACTGAATTTGTTGAAATATATTGCAGAAGGTCATATTTAGCTATAGTATTTGATCTTCTGTATGTTTTAAACAGAGTGGATGACTTTGGCCTGGGCCTGCTCCTTCAGACCAAACAGATTAAGCGTATGATCTCCTCATATGTGGGGGAGAATGTGGAGTTTGAGAGGCAGTATCTCTGTGGCGAGCTGGAGGTGGAGTTGACCCCACAGGTGAGACCATCCTTTACCCATACCTTCAGAAAAAACACTTTACCTTTGTTCTCAATGGCAAGTTTATTGCCTAGTATATGTATGCTAAAGCTGTTATAAGTACCATTATTAAAAAAAAATCCAATCATGTAGGTTTTGTTTACCCATTGTACTGTGTTGACGGCAGGGCACATTAGCAGAGCGGATCAGGGCCGGTGGCGCAGGTGTGCCTGCCTTCTTCACTGCCACAGGCTACGGCACACTCATCCAAGAGGGAGGCTCTCCTATCAAATACAACAAGGATGGCACCATTGCCATCGCCAGTGAACCCAGAGAGGTCAGTTGTCGCTTCTCTTCCAGTCTTACTGAGTGATGCAATCATGCAGCCGATGTCTCTGCAGATACTATTAATTGTGATCAGTAAAAATAGATATTGGATTTATAATGTTCTGCCACTGTCCTGTTTCAGGTGCGTGAATTTAATGGCAGGCACTTCATCATGGAAAAAGCTATCACGGGTGACTTTGCCCTGGTCAAAGCCTGGAAAGCAGACAAAGCTGGAAATATCGTCTTCAGGTACAAATGTCTTCTGAGGTTGTTCAGCCCCACTGTAGACAGACTAGAAGTTGTTTTCCTTAATCCAACAGTATCACATGGTTGATGGTTTGCCCAAACCTGAAAATAGCTCCTTTCTCTCACCTTTGTTTCCATTTAGCACATACCCACAGACTGTTTCACTGAAGACAAGGCCACATGAGACAGTTTTTGAAAAGGAGACATAAACAGTACCTTATTTTAGATAAAATTTCAAACACAGTAGACATTAGGCAAACTATTAAAATGACTGTAATTTCAAACCCAGTCATTTTCATTCATTATACAACCCACAGAGAATAATGTTAAAAAATAGTGCTAAAATACTTACAGAAGAAAAAAGAAAATAGTACAATAATTTTTTAAATATCCTTTTTGAATGTACTACCATTCAGAGATTTGGGGTCGGTAAGATTTTTAAAAGGTTTTTGAAAGAAATGTCTTATGTACATTAAATATATTTACTGTAGTATTATAAATATTATTGCTAATATTACTAATAATATTATTACTGTAATATCAATATTATTTCTATTTGAAATATCTCTTTTCTATTTTAATATATTTTAAAATGTAATTTATTCTTAAATGTATTCATTTTCAGCAACATTACTCCAATCTTTAGTCACATGTTCCTTCAAAAAACAATCTAATATGCTGATTTATATATATATGAAATATATATTATTATTATCAATGCTAAAAACAGTTAAAGCTGCTTAATGTTTTTGTGGAAACCGTCATGCCTTTATTTCATGATTCTTTGAAGAATTAAAAAAGTTTAAAGTATGCCATGTAAAAAAGGTTATAAATAATGTTATAAAATAGCTGTGTGTGGTAAAAATGGTGTTATGTTGAATTTGAAAACAATAAAGATTTGAACAGTGAGGACATTATTATTGCTCATTCACATTTGCAACGTTACATAAATTAATATGTAGTATTTTGTTTTACCACAAGGGTGCACTGTTTCCTTTCCATAAAAAAAATGTGCTCTTGTTCTGCTTTGGTTGAATTTTTTAGGAAGATGGCACCAATATGGATGACTTCAATAGTTGTTTTGATTACACTTTATTTCAGTAGTCCACTTTAGACATTCTACTAACTATAAGTAACTTTGCAACTACATGTCAACTAACTCATTAATTTGCAACTACATGACAACTAACTCTCATTAGAGTATTTGTAGACTGTTAGGGTTAGTAGAATAAATTGACGTACTTGCGAAATTACTTGTAGTCAGTAGAATGTCTGTTGGGAACCATCAAAATGAAGCGTTAGCAGATATTAAGCAGACAGTCTCTAATGACTGGTAGTTGACATGTAGTTGCAAAGTTACAGTAGAATTTATAAAGTGGACCATCAAAATAAAGTTAATCACTGTTTTTGACAATTCTTCTGCACTGATTTTTAATAACTTGTCATTCTGGCTTATTTCACCATATTTAATCATCAGTGCCTCTTAAATAGAGGAAAGAACATGCCACACTTTCATACAAAACATTTCATCTCAGCTTTACATGTTTGAAGTTGGTTTAACAGATTTTAATGCTTAGCATGTACTTTTTCTATCAGGAAAACAGCGCGAAACTTCAACCAGCCAATGTGCAAGGCAGCCAAGATCACAATTGTAGAGGTAGGTGAATACCACATGACTTCTGCCCATGTGCTTCTGTCAGATCCTGCTTGGATGTATTATTACAGGTTTAAAAGCTTGTGCATATATCATGATATCCATCCTATCAATTCAATTCCCCCAACATATATCTCTCCTCCTGCTTTTCATTTCATCATTGTTTTTCACACAAACACAATAAATTGTTGGTTTCATCTAGATCTTTGAAGTTTTTTCCCTCTATTCACTCCTTTTTCATTTCCTTTCTACCGAGAGCGCTTTTCAAACACTTGTCTGCATATCAAATATGCTTTTATCTAAGCCTTTGTTCAAAACACACAGCTACGAACAAAAGACTTATCAAAAGGCATTTTCATTCGCCATGAACGAACTCCATTAATTAATCTAGTCTTCCATCATCCCTATTCTTTCTCTTGCAGCCTTGGTTTGAAATGGTTTACAATGTGAAACAATAACTACTGTATTTGAACCCTTTGAGCAGATATTTCTGTAACTAGTTTTCACCCTTCACTATCTGTAATAGTACTATCATCAGGAAGGAAGACTTTTAGCTTACTCAGATTCTTTAATTGTCATCTGCTGCAATTGTATCGGATGGTATCAGCGCATTAGAGCTTTTATTTGTCTGGTTTTCAATCTTTATTGTGGCTATACAGCAATATGAGCAGTTATTAGTGGCCAGTATCATCTGACAATACGGTTATTGCAGTCCCACTAAAGATAAGCTATCAGTTCACTGAACACATGGTTATGGATAAAGGCCTTTTTCAATGTTTGTGCATCTGGTGAGGAAAGCCATCCTGCTAGGAGAATGAATCAGTTGGCTGAGTGCTGAGCAACAGTGTGTATCTTGCATTCTGCCTCTGTTTGACTGGTTAAGATATTGTTTGTGGTGCCAACTCTTCAGCTTTCGCAGCAGGGACTCAGAATAAAAATTGACTCACTGCCATCTCTATTGTCTGGGGATGAGAAAAGAAAACAGTCATCTGGTTTACTACAGGTGTCGTGTCTGTCTCATCTGTTTTAAAAGGTTTACTGGAGAGGTCTATTTATGTACACTACAATGTTTGGGGTCGGTAAGATTTTTTTTTTAAAGAAAATTGATATGCTTTTATTCAGCAAGGGCACATCAAATTGATCCAAAGTGACGGGAAAGACATTTATAATGTTACAAAAGTTTTTTATTTCAAATAAATGCTGCTCTTCTGAACATTCTACTCTTTCTATTCAACAAAGAATCCTGGAGGAAAAAATAGGGCTGTTAATATGTTCATTTACAACAATTATTAAAACAAACAACTGTTATATGAATGTATTATTATCCTGTTATGATTTTATGTTAATTGTTTATATTAACAATGCTGGTATTATTATTATTGATATGCAATTGGAATTATATTACCCATATTGTTCCGAATAAGAGGACCCTGATTAAAGATGAACCAGTAGAAAAGGCTTTTGCATAATAATTTTCATACACTGTAAAAAATTATTTTCATGATTTGTTATCACAACATTTCTTATTTTCATCGCCTTCATTGTATTAACTCGAAATTTTTAATTTCGATGAACTCAAAATTTTAAGGCAACCAGGTAACTTACTTTTTTAAGTTAAACCTACAATTCTTTTTTACAGCGTATGGCATATTTTTCATATTTTAATTTTTAATTTTTGTATTGAAAGTATGGTAAAAACTGCTAAAATGGACCTCAATCACGTTTAAAAATAAACACTTTATGGCAGACCATAAAAATAACCCGTAGTCCATCTAAATTTAATAACAATTAGACTATCCATCTCATTGTGAAAACCATGCAGCTTACCAAAATTTCATTAACAGTATAAGTGAAATCTTATTGTAGTCTTTAGAAAAGAAAAAAAAAACCCACTCTAGATGGCATAACACAGTAGTGCGATAAACATAGCAATATAGTGCTGAAAAGACAGCGGTTTATGCCTGAAGTCGGAGGGCAAGTGCTGGGCAAGAGTTGTTCTGCGGCGTAGTGCTAATCCGTTATGCCGCATCATTCTTCTGCACCAGCCAAAGCTGGCTTTGAACTCGCTGGTGGGTATGTTCAGCTCTTTGGCGATATCCTGTGCCTTCAGCTGAATGATGGGTCTGGTTATGGGCAGCTCCATTTTTCATTTTTTCAGCTACGTACTGACTGACACACTAGCCTGTCAATTTCTTCAAAGTGGCTGCTTTTAGGACCACGGTAAGCTTTTCTTTGACTGTTAGCATTTTTAAAACTGTCTTTTTGGGCTCACCATCTTCTAACATTACACTCTGATACACCGTATTTTTTTGGCTGCTTGAGAGTTGTTTGATGTCTCCGCTGCCTTTATCACCATGAGCTTAAACTTTGCATCATAACCTTTCCTCAGTTGCTGGTTCACTTGCCTGACTTTTTGAACCGCTCTGTTCTGGACGGTCATTCACCATCATGTAGTTCCCTGGGACTGTAAACTATCGGTAGTTTACAGGGGGGGCTTTTTGATTACGTGTACACTTTTTTTTTTTTTTTTTTTTTTTTTTTAATATACACGTGTTTGGCGTTACCTGTTGTTGCGGATGTATAATTGACATTTAAAAGTCCAGACCCTAATTATAAGATGACCCCATTTTTTTAAAATGTATTTCCAAGTAAGAACACGATCTTATATTCAGAACAATATGGTAATTAATATTAATAAAATACAAGCTGCTATTACATTCAGCTTTTATGGAGTCAAATGAATGGAATCAGCTATGATTGTCATATTAATATATTATAATTATGATTCACATATTTAATTTTGTTTTTTTTTAATTAAAAATAACTTTGTATGCAATTAGAATTATATTAATTAAAATGAATAAAATACAGCAAGCTGCTATTACAGGCAGCATTAACATTATTGCTGTTCTTCTGTGATGTCTTTTTAATGCTTTATTTGTCTTTAAACTATCTTCATTTGGGGCTTTTCAGCAAATATTTATATGCATTTAATTGTCATTTATTAATCATATAATTAATTTGATTTAAAAATCAAATCGATTGAAGACATAAGTTATACTAAATTACTATAGTGGAAATCTTGTGCAAATGCATTTTAAGAGCATAGTGGCCATGACCCAGTTTTTAAACGTACATCTCTTTTCCCAGACAGAACCATCCTGTTACCTGCATATAAAAATCATCCTTACAGTCCATGATAAGCTTATTACGGAGTGCTTGATTGGAACCAGCTTAAACTCTATCCCATGTTTTACTTCAAAGAGACTGTCATTTGGTTTGGCCCTTCACCTGTATTCCCCTGCCTTTTTTTTGTGTGTGTTTAGATATGTTATTTTTCTGTGGAGTGCACTATATTTTATAGCTTCAGCATTTCCTTTACATTTTCTAAAATAGCTGAGGCCATATTTAGCTGCGTAGAAGGGAGACAGTGTTTTATGATCATCCAGTTATAATCTGCCAAAAGCAGCAGCCATGTTGAATTATTTCCTCTCAATTGGCTGGCTGATGAGGCTTGCCAATGCCTCAGCGTTTCGAGAGAGGCGTTCCTGTTGCCTGTCAGAGCCAGGCGCTGGAAGTACTGATGCCACTGGAGGAAACGGACAACTTATTTCCTCTCATTATAAAACAGACCACGTTCTAATTAACAGGATATCTGATAGCTGTGTGTCTATAAAGCTGCTATTTTCCTAATGAATTAAAAAGAACTGATCATTAGCATTAGTCAAAGGAAATGCAGATTGCCAAAAAAAAATAATAAAGCAGGCAAAATCGATTCGGCCAGCCGGTTGCCAGGCGACAGAAGCCTGCATAGCAGATCTGTGGCATATTCCAGTTATCCTGTTATCGCAGGTACAATGAGGTCCAGAGCATTGTGGGATGCGAGGGCAGTTGGTTCAAACAAGGCCATATTTGCTAGTCACATCAGATGTAAAGGTACCGATCTGTTCTTTTTCAAATTTTATTGAAACGACAGGTTGCATGAAATGGGTTTTCCAGGATGTGGCTAATTGGTTATTGATGAAATTCGTCCTCAAAGGTATTATCTCTCCTCCTCCCTCTGTCCAATTTCAAAACACTGATTATCCTTTTGGTTTGTTGCACATAAATTACCAGTGTGACAGCTGGGGCGCTGTGAGCGAGATCGGGGATATTGCACAATGTGAAGCCAGTAGATCGTAGTGTTGAATTTTCAATCCTATTTCAATCAAATAACCTCCTAGTATAATATTTGAGTATTTGTTTATGTTAAGATTTTCTGTTATTATTCTGCAAATTTACTGGATAGAACCAGGGTGCGAATTGCATAATGTTTTTCAAGGAGGGGTCAGAGAGTTGTGGGGCATATTTCCAAAGTTACTAGACACTAACTCAGCATTTTCACTGGGTCCAATTTTGACACCAATACCATGGGGGGAAACTGCCATTTAGATATTTTTTTAATTTATCTCATAGTTTGGCAACAGGTATATTAGGCTGCTGTCACTTTAAGACCTAACACACGGATCCATTATACTGTTACACATTTTTCTCTCAACTATTTACATTCACTTAAAACATAACTGACTGTGTTTATGTGAATACTTGGCAAGACTGGCATTTTGACATTATTTTGTGTGTATTTGACTGTTTAAGCGCAATAAGGAGCTAAAAAGAACTCAATTTTGTACTGAGAGGCGGATTTATGTGCACACACTTTGGGTTTGAGAACAAAATCTGCAGGAATGAGTAAAATTATGTGCAATACGCGCAATACCACGCCGAAATTCAAACCGTGTAACACCAAAAATATTCACCCGGAGCAAATGAAAGGGGGAGGGGAGGCGGGGTTGTGTCAACTTGCTGTCAGAGAGATGAGAGAGCGAGAAAGCGCAACTGGTATTGTGTATCTATTCTGCAGAAAATGAGTATTGGAAGTGTTTCATATATTTCAGTATTTTATAGCGTATTTAAAGGGTTGGTTCACCCAAAAATGAAACTTCTGTCATCAAGTATTCACCCTCAATTTTCCCGAATTCACCTGAAATTTTAATTTTTGGGTGAACTAACCCTTTAATTCTACCGCTCAGGTAATGTTAATAGTATGACCCATTTCCGGGGTGAAATAATAATTATCTTTCATTTTACCTTTCAGTGTTTCAAAAGGACACTAAAACACCAAAAGTATTATAATTTTGCCATGTTAGTTTATTTAAAGGCTGAATTCTGTTTTATCAAGGATGTTGGCATAGATTCATTTTATGAAAATGTGCTACGTGTCGATAAATACCTTTTTAAAACTAACCTGTATCTTTAGAAGCCCCCTTCTCTTCAGTTGGTGCATATTCCCTTCAAGGGCCACTTGAGTGAAGTGGTAATTGTATTTAGCCTCAGTTTGGCGGCCCTCAAGGTGCATGCTGCTGATAGGCTGGGTTTCCTCTAACATACTCATACTGAGCTGAAACTTGCTTCAAAAACATCTGGAGAGGAGGAAGGAAAGAAGAAATATGTTTGTTTTAAACACTTTAAAAAGTAGACAAGACTACTACACAATTCCATCCTCAGTATATTTAAACATACCTTATTTTGTGTTTATTGGAAAATGTCACGTTGTTAGCCAAGTGCTGTTCATGCCTTCATTGGATGTTTGGATTTGTCTCATCATGCTTACTGACACAAAGCCTAACTATTTTTTGAAGATTACCGTTAATTCGTGTGGCGTCTGTTGCTTATGCTTGGCACTTGATATGAAGTGAGACGTGTAAAAATAAACACGTAATCATTTTTAGCTACCTGCCTGATTCAAAGCGATATGTAGAATACACTCACTTCATGTTTCTGATCGAGACACACTAACTGTTTCATAACAACATGTACCCATCAGCTTCTGCAGATTTAACCGGCTTTGACAAGGCTCACAGTCCAAAAAAAGAACAAACCCATGAAAAAAAAAAAAGGCTTCTCTGTATCCCTCAAGGATTTTGTATCCCTGTTTTCCTTCTTTCTAGGTGACATCAAGCTTATTTCCACTGAAGGCCAAATGCTGCTTCAAAGGAAGACATGTCAATATCTGAGTGTATTTATAGGTAATATATGGTGTATAGTATCATATGATATCTATATGATAAGTAATAGTTATAGTTAAAAAAAAAAAAACCCTGGCAAAAGCATATTCCTCATTTATAGTAGTAATATAATATAAATTAATATTATTGATATTAACTTACTAATATTATAACACTAGATATAATAATGCTTAATGTACAACATTTTTAGAATATCATATACTAGATATAGCAATATAAAGCAGTATATATGCATACAGTATATATGCATACATAATATGCAAATTATAACATACATGTATATGTAATGTAAAGCACTATTCACCTCTCTTATTGTCACTTTAATGGATGTTAAACAAAAAATTTAAATTTTCATTTGTTCAAACAAATGATAATTCTATGTAATAACAGCATACAGATTTGGACCAGTATGAGGCTGAGTAAATAATGGCAGATTTTTCATTTTTTGGATGTACTGTTCCTTTAACCCATATGCTATCTGTTTGTACCCTACTGTATATGGTAACTGTGTACATAAAGGGTTAATGAGGCAAAGAAATCTCCAGAGAAAGTGTTGCTAACTCCAGATTTCATTTTGTGCTCTGCATTAAACCCTTAGGCCGTCTGGAAGCCTGAGCCCTTCAATCACTCACTGCCCTGCATTGCCCGGGCTAGTGATAAAAAGCCAAACGCCACCAGCGGTAACCATGACAACAGCAACACTGCTCAATCTAGGCTCATCTTTTTGCCCCCTCTAACGGTGCCGCATGTATATGCACCAATTTCAGGAAATGTCCCTTTATGTTGGATGTGCAAGCGTATTGGATCTGACAACTAAAGTCATGCTGGTGTGCTTGTGCGGTCTGTAGAATACTTTTGATGCCTGGCTTTTGTTGTCTGTTTGTGCACATCTGCAGGGCTTAAACGTGCTTTGGGTGCATCGATTTGGTTCTTGGCGAAGTGTGTTTTCTCCCCTGAGCCTTTATCTGAGCCTCAGATTTTTGTTCAGTATTTTAAGAGCTTATTTTTGGTCCTTAAAGGAGTGCTAAGCCGCTCTCTGAGCTCTCAGCGGCGCTATCTGTGAAACTGCGTGTGGGGCTTTGTGCTGTTATCACACACACCACCAGAACAGGTACAACAGCAAAATTCAACCCAGGAGGATGCGGATGAAAACATGTTTTTGAACATGAGACATACTTCACAGTTACTGATCACACAGTTCATCAAAAAATCAAAATTAAACCTGTGTGATGTTCTCTGTTCCATTAAACATAAACAAAGTTTCACAAACAAAGTGCTCTTGTCCATAATGAAAGTAAAACATGATCCCACACCAGGTTTGTTATTAAAGGCACAATATGTAGTTTTTCTCTGCTAGAGGTCGGTTATTTAAAACAAAGGCGTAGCTTGATGACGCCTTGATTTCGCGGAATCATGGGAGGTGTTGTCTTCACGTCTACAGCCAGTGTAAAAGAATCCAAAGTGCAGAAATCACATTAATGGATGAGCTAATGTATTAAAGTTTTATTAACATTACTATAGTATGAAGCAGGATGTGGCTGAAAGCCGCTGGAGCAATTGCTAATGAGAGACAAGCGTAACACATGCCTCGAGAGCAGTGGAGCTTTTATTATGCCGCAGACGACCGCTTCCGCTTCTTTCGGTCACGCGTATGTGGGGTAACGCAGCGCTGGTTTATATTAGATACATTTGTGTGTTGAAAGATGTTATAATGCTACTCTGTGTGTTCGCTCAGCAGCTACTATGAGACACTTGTTGCACACTGCAGTAAGCAGTAAGATATTAGTCATGGTAAAACATGGTACTCGTGGTAAATCATAAAAAACAAGATTTAAACAATAAGACTTACTGTGTTGAGCTATATAACATGATTAGTTTTCTGTCGATGATTTGTATCCAAACAGTTGCTCACCTGTCTAATAAAACACATCATATATTAAAGCGTCTTTGGTTTTTCCATGGTTTCTTCAGAATAAAACTATCAAGGGCAATGCGGGTATGATGTCATTAATAGGTGACGCACAGACACGGTCCGTGTCCTGGTTAAAATTGCTTATTTCTCTGGATTTAAACATTCTTGGAAACATTTGGGATAATGTAAGTACACAAGTCAACAAAATATATAACATTGTTCTAGTGGTTTTTGGATATTTTGTGGGTATATTGTGCCTTTAATAATGGTAAATTCTATTGGTTCAAGTGACAAATCTGAATATGCAAATCTGAAAATTGCACAAATTAACTATTAATCAATAGTATGGAGTATTAGAAATGAATCACTAAGGGCCAGATTTACTAACAGCTTGCGCCAGCACAAACCCTCTTTTGGTGTTAAAAAAACTACTTTTAGGATTTACTGAAGATGAAGAAAAAAAGCATGTCTTAAACCAGACACTAATTTGCGCTGCTCTTAGTACATTGCGTTGGTCGTTATGGAAATGATCCAGCTGCGTCTGTGTTCTTTAATTTGTGCATCATCAGTAGATCATGCGAAGAACTTTCCACTCCCTTCTGTGCTTTTATGGAATTGCGCTCTCAAGCTAATTTGCCCTGTTATCTGTAAATCTGTAAATCTGGCCCTATGTTTGTTATTAATGGTGTAGCCTAAATGCTGTTGGCTCTTATGTATCTTGTGTATCTTTGGTTACAAGTGCCAAATTTGAATATGGAAATATTAAAATTGTGCAAATGAAATATTAATTACTAGTATGGAGTATTAGTAATTTATTGCGGTATTAATAATGGTAAACACTATTTAGTTCTTATGTTTCTTGTTAACTGGTTACAAGTGCTAAATTTGCATATACAAATAAAATATTAATAATTAGTATATTATTGACTACCTTTATTATGCTTTTTGGAAGTTTTGGTGATTGATGATTTTAGTGAATGATTGTATGGAAAAGAGAAGCGTGAACATTCTGCTAGACATCTCCTTTTGAGGATGAATAAAGCCTGACTTACATGCAAACTGTCCCTTTGGCCAATTTTATAAACTTCTTGACTTCAAGATTAGTGGTTATGAAAAGTTTGTGAAAGTTTAAGTCTTGAGTAGCTGTCAGCACTTCATTCCCTGCTGCTCATATCCTCTAGTCTCCAAAGAGAGATAGGTTAACATTTTCCCATTTGCAGGGCAAACCCTCCTCAATCAGGCTGCTTATGTGTGACAGGTTTATTATTCCCTGTAGGGTCCTCAAAGCTGCCCATACCAATGCTGTGTGAAGTCATTGGAAATGCTATATCTACATCTCTGTATTCCGAATAAAAGCTTTTTCTTACATCAACAACATGTTCAGGGGCAGTTTGACCTACAGTGTATGATATGTTTTTTAGCTGTAATGGATAGTAGATGGAGAGCTGATGATAGATGATGATACAGGCAGTGAAGAAATGTCTGACACCAAACTGTCATCTGGCCCTGTGTCCATTTTAAATGGTTTCACCAGGCAATTTCTTGAAACAGTATATTGTGTAGTTTGATTGTTCCTTGTTGGATGTGTCAAACTGCACTACTGTTCAAAAGTTTGGGGTCCATAAGATTTTTTTGTAATGTTTTTGAAAGAAGTCTGTACTCTTGTGCTCACCAAGGCTGCATTTATTTGATAAAAATACAGTAAAACAGTAATATTGAGAATTATTATTATTACAATTTAAAATGACTTTTTTTTTAGTATATATGTTTAAAAATGCAATTTATTCCTGTAGTACAGTCAAATGATCCTTCAGAAATCATATATCTAATATGCTGACTTGGTACTCAAGAAACATTTATTATTATTATCAATGTTGAAAACCATGCTGATTATTATTTTTGTGGAAACCATGATACATTTTTTTCCATTTTCTTTGATAAATAAAAAGTTAAAACAGCTTGAACAGCCTTTCTTAAAAAAATTAAAACCTTTTCTAACAATGTGAAAGTCTTTACTGTCACTTTTGATTAAAGGGTTAGTTCACCCAAAAATGAAAATTCTGTCATTAATTACTCACCCTCATGTCGTTCCACACCTGTAAGACCTTCATTCATCTTCGGAACACAAATTAAGATATTTTTCATAAAATCCGATGGCTCAGTGAGGCCTGCATTGCCAGCAAGACAATTAACACTTTCAGTGCCCAGAAAGCTACTAAAGACATATTTAAAACAGTTCATGTGACTACAGTGGTTCAACCTTAATGTTATGAAGCCACAAGAATACTTTTTGTGCGCCAACAAACAAAACAATGATTTTATTCAACAATATCTAGTGATAGGCGATTTCAAAACACTGCTTCATGAAGCTTTGAAGCTTTACAAATCTTTTGTTTCGAATCAGTGGTTCAGAGCGTGTATCAAACTGCCAAAGTCACGCCCCCCCAGTGGTGAACCATTGAAATTTCGAAACACTTATGATTTTTGCCGCACAAAAAGTATTCTCATCGCTTCATAACATTAAGCTTGAACCACTGTAGTCACATGAACTGTTTTAAATATGTCTTTAGTAGTTTTCTGGGTATTGAAAGTATTAATTGTCTAGCTGGCAGTGCAGGCCTCACTGAGCCATCGGATTTTATGAAAAATATCTTAATATGTGTTCCGAAGATGAACAAAGGTCTTACGGGTGAACTAACCCTTTAATTTAATGCATTCTTGTTGAATAAAACAAACAAACAAACAAAAAAAGTACAACCCTGATTTTTTCAATGGTATTTTTCAATGGTATTGCAAAATGACAAAGGCATTATTCATGGCATGCGATTTGAAGTCCAACAGTGGTTTAAAGGGGTACAATCTAGAGAAGCAACATCTCTGACAGTTTGCCATGCCGACAGTACTGATAGACTCTTAGTGCACTATGTGCTACATACTGTCAACATGCTAAAACTGTCTCTGAGAGGTTTAGCCATTGAACAAAAGATTCAAAGCTATTTAAATTGTCGATAAACTAATCTACCACACTAAACAACTAATCGGTTGTTGGATGGCTTGTCAACAGTTCTGCCCGTCTGTAGTTTCTTGCGCTACATTACAAAGAAACATGAGATCTTTTTCTCATTGTCACCTTCAGCTGATCTATGTTCTGTCTTCAGGTGGAGGAGATTGTAGATGTGGGCACATTTGCAGCAGAGGACATCCACATCCCCAGCGTCTACGTCCACAGGATCGTCAAGGGAGATCGCTACGAGAAACGGATCGAGGTGAGATAGCATGACTTGTCTGAGTTTTCCTTTATCTGTCTATCCTCTGTCATCTTTTTTTTTTATTGCCGCCCCTCTGTCTGACATTTTGCAGAGGCGTACAGTAAAGAAAGGCCAGGCTGAAAATCCCAAACCCAAGAAAGATTCTGATGTCGTGAGAGAGAGGATTATTCGCAGGGCTGCGCTGGAGTTTGAGGACGGGATGTACGGTATGTCCAGTGTTTCAGACCATGCTAGACCATTTTAATCTCACTGAACCATTGTTTTATCCTTTAAAGAGATTCTAAAAATGAAAATTCTGACCTTCATGTCGTTCAAAACGAGTATGATTTTTTTGGGGGGGAACACAAAAGGGGGAATTTTGAGGAATTGTACTGGCCTCTCTTTGCCATGCAATTATAATAAATGGGGACTGAAGCATTCAAAGTACCATAAAACTGATTCACACATTTTGTGTGCTATATCTCAAGTCTTCTGAAGCCATATGATAGCTTTGTGTGAAAAAATACTGAAATTGGCTGAGCTTTTCCTTTAATTTTAACAGATTATTGGAAGCAACAATGGTTTTAATGTTTACTAAAAATGACATTTCCTGTGTGTCTCTCATGATAATCCGTTAATGCAGTTTGATAACCTTTTTAGCTAACCTGGGCATTGGAATCCCCATGCTGGCAAGTAATTTCATTAAACCAGATATTACCGTCCACCTGCAGAGTGAAAATGGCATTCTGGGGCTGGTAAGCTCTTCTTTAACAGATTTATGTTGAATTTGCTAAATGCAGTTAGAAACGTCATGGAAAATCCATCTGTTATGATTTTTATCGTTATGTTAATGAGAGAAAAACACTAAGAAAGTCGTTTGTATCTAATTGTTTTTAAGTTTTAATTTTGAAAGGCAGAAGTTTCAATTATTAGGGAGCTACACTATGATTCATAAGTTTGGGCTCAGTAAAAAAATTTTTCTTTCAGCAAGGATGCATTAAATTGATCAAAAGTGACAGTGAAGACATTTAGAATGTTACAAATGATCTCTATAACTTTCTGTTCATCAAAGAATACTGAAAAATATGTATCAGGCTTTCTTCAAAAATAAGCACCACAACTGTTTTCAACATTCATAATAATAATAAATGCCCTACAGATTATTCAAAATAACAGAAACATTATTCACAGCAGGTAATTTGAAGGCTGACTGTGCTTTAAAGGGGATGAATCCAGAGCAGCAACTTCTCTGACAGTTTGCCATGCTGACAGTATGCTAAAACTGTCTCTGAGATGCTTTAGCCAATGCACACAACATTTAAAGCTAATTTTAAAATAACTTGATAAACTAATCTACCACACTAAACAACTAGTTGGTTGTTGGAGGGCTAGTCAACAGTTTTACCCATCTGTAGTTCATTTCACTGTATTAAAAAAAAAGCTTGTAACTTGAAACTGTTTCTTGAGCACCAAATCAGCATAATAAAATGATTTCTGAAGGATCTTATGACATTGAAGACTGAACAAATCACCAGTTGTTTTAAATTGTAAGAAAATTTCAC